>OX403607.1:7500000-10000000 GCA_948107665.1 Lomographa bimaculata | reverse complement strand
ACCCTCAAGTATTTGTATTATTTGGTTTGTTTCGATGAGACCAAAAATCACTTAGTAGAGAGTGTCTGATGACAGAGACACGAGGTGAATAATAAAACTCTCCAATAGCCCCTAGTAAACTTGAGGGTTTACTAGGAGCTATTGGAGAGTTTTACTATTTTTGAAAACACTTTACTTGGCAAAGAGTGTTTGATGATAGAGCCACGAGGTGGATAGTAAACCTCTCCAATAGCTCATATTATATACCCGTATAAGTATTTGTTTTGTTTCGACGAGTCCAATACACTTCTCGTGGTAAAGAGTATCTGATAATAAAACCACTAAGTGTATAATGAAACTCTCCTACTAGTAAGCCTTCGAAATTTGAATTGTGGTATATCATGTTTCTATTTCCTATATTATAATTATATAGTCAAATTCTTTTATGCTTACTTCATATTGATCATACCCTTCATCATCACCTACTTTCCAACTACGAGACTCGGGTATCATGCAACTCTACTACAACTTCAAGCTATAATATAAATTATTATTTGATTGGCCCCATTACTTGCAATAAAAATAATGAACCATTAAGTCGTCCTCGTATAATATCCACTGCAAATTTCACCACATTCAATTTCCACTAGAAATTAAAGTTATGGTTTTGCTAATTATTATTATATCAATTTTAGATAGTATATTAATTATAAATAAAACTTAAAATCGTCATAGCCTATCAAGCATTAAAAAATATCCTCTTTATTAAAAAGGTCCAGTTATATGATTTGAAAATAAAATAAATCATGAAGATATATTTCATTTTCCTGATAACAGCAAAAAAATTGCTTGTGATTGCAAATTATATCTACATTAAAAAATATAATTATACTTTGCTAAAAACAAGCTATAGAAGCGTTATTAATAATTGAAATGCAGGCAACGCTTTAAATAACGACTTCACCGCTCATATTTTAGTTTTGCCTTGATCGATTTCGATAAAATTTATAAGGTACCACCTCAGAAATATATGTGCTAAAAAAACAAAAAAAAACATCAAAATCGATTTATAATAGGCGGAATTATCGCGTGACATACATACAAAAAAAACATACATTCGAATTGATAACCTCCTTTTGTGAAGTCGGTTGAAAGTGGCTTAAAAGACTAACAATTACGTTATAGTTTTTTTTTATTGACCGCAATCTCACTTGATGGTAAGCGACGATGTTCTATTATTTGCTAAATCTTGTGATTCTTCGAGTGCTCATGGGTAAAAATGAAGAATTATTGACTGTTATTAGTTCGTGAACGTGCACGAATGTAGGCAAGTCACACAAAGTTGAAAAACGTGATTTTTTGTTTATCCCTTAAACTACAGAAGTTCTAGTAAAATTATTACCACTTTTAGAGCATGACTTGACTATGACTGGACTATCTATCTTTTGGTTTACTTTGTACAGGTACTATGAAACACTATTTATTACTTGACACTGGCTAAATGCACAGTTTGCGTAGCCAAAACATTAAAAAAATGTTTAGACGACTTTGCTTCAAGGAATTTAAGACTAAATTTAAATATAATGCTTGTTTATTGTTTCTTCTCTCCAAAGCTTTGCCGCAGTCTATATAAATTACTGCCAGCCCTGTGCTTGCAAGCTCAATAGCAATGCGGCGCGCGATCGTGGGCGAGAGAGTACATGCGCGTGCGCCGCGCTTACTTCTAAATTCAAATCCACTGGTTCAGGGGACGAATTAAGGAGAGTTGGGTTGGGTTACGAACCAATAGGGATGTCGTCTTGATAAAAAAATGTAACAAGTCCGTCTATTATCAAAAAAAATATTGGACATGACTGTATTTGTTTAAATTAAAAATATCAGCAGAATTTGACAAAGATATGATCTTAGAGGTTCGGGAGTGGGGGCACGTGCCGAAACGCCTCGGTAAAAAGTGTACTGAGGCGTAACGTCATGCGAATTTCAATGCAGTAAAACCAAATCCAAATAAGGAGAGGGTTGAAAACGTAAAAAAAAATCATATTTCAGCCATTTTAGAAAAATACTCGAGGTCTTCAGTTTACGGAGGCACTAGTTATATTTGCCCCCTTTGCCCCCTACCTGAATACGCCCTGCACTGGCTGTTTTAAATGTTATGCACGCACAGGGTCAGAGACCGGTATTGTCAGCAGAACGGAATGGCGAAAATGGTAATTTACCTGTTTCAGAGTTTAATTCTGAATGCACTTGTCACTTCTTTCGTGCCCAACGGTGCTTCTGAGCTTTGTTGTCAAAACAAAGTAGCTGCGCAAATTACTTGTTTTTTGGTGCAAAAAAAAAACAATGTGGTAGGAAATTGTTACTGTTTAGACCTATTTTGTCTCGGGTTTAACAAATATCTCTATAATTAAACGCAAGCAAAACTTAAAAAATCCGACTCCACCGCTTTATCTTTGGAACCTTGATCAAATTCAATTTGTTAAACGCATTATTGACATAACTCAAAAACTACTGATCAGATCTTGACCAAATTTAAATAGGACCAATGGGAATACACCAGCTTTCAAACAAAAAAAAACTTCAAAATCGGTTTACGTGGAAGGAAGTTATGAGGTATATAAAAAAAACAAAAAAAACCTTACCTTCCAGTAACTTCTCCTTTTTTGTGAAGTCGGCAGAAAACGGCTACACATTAAAATATGAGACTAGCATAAATAATATCCATTAGATTTATTTATTAAACAACAAATGCAAAAATAGAAGTTGGAAGCAAAACTTTTTCTGTATCAGGCAAAATGAAGGCGCAAAATTCCTTTACTAACATTTTTGAAAACATGAGAAATTTTTACAATATACATTCATATATAGAGAAAAACTTTTGAGGTTAATTACTTATAACTTTTTTCTTTACAATAATGCAATTACTTGATTTTGTATTTATTGATCTAGTACAGGATGTAACATATACTTATATATTAAACGTAACTGTCACATTTTAATGTCTAACCATTTTCGAGACACTGGGTTTTATATATTATTTTAATCATTATATAAACACTAAATATAATAAATTAACTTTGTCGTTATGGATTTCCGAAAAGTAACGACTTATTTTATTTTTTTTTTATTAAATTTCACTTGTTTGATTGAGACGCTAGATGCTTCTGACAGATGGAAGGACGGACGGAAAATGTGCTGAACCATTCAAGTCAATTTAAACATCTCGTTTCGTTCGATGAAATACAAAGGAGTGGAATACCCTACCGTCGTTATTGTTTCCCGATAAGTATAACTTAGGCCTCTTCAAGTCAAGAGTGAACAGTACCTTCTAGGCAAGCATGACCCACCGTCGGGCATCGTAGCTTTCCTTCAGATGAGATGGCGGTCAAATGCTAGCTAACTGATCATAAAAAAAGAATTCGCCATAGAGCGTTTCGCTTGTTTGATTAGGATACTGTATACGTGACTGGACGATTTCATGAATCCGCGAACAAAAGCTTATCCACCATTAAATAAAAATAGTTGTATCCTCACATCACATCATTCACACACAATTATACACTAATGAGCTATTCTACATTCCCAACCACGTTCCGACATCCTGTTAACAAGTCGACAAGTGTAACTTAACTGATTTGCGATTAAACACATGTACTAGATAAAAGTGAAATCCGAAAGGTGGCTGACTCTAGCTAGAGGATGTGATATCGAAAGTAACTACACGAACTTGGCCTTATTAGCAGTTACTGCTAATTGATCGGTTTGTTTATCGTTTTGTAAAGCTGAAATAGCGTTTATTATCTACTAGCCGTGCCCCGCGGCTTCGCCCGCTATTATGTGTTAATCTTAGGTATAAGCTATGTACATTCCAAATTTCATCCAAATGCCGATCAGCCGTTAAACCGTGAAGAGGGAACGAACATACTTACACACAAACTTTCGGATTTACAATATTAGTAGGATTAAAATTTCTACAGATAGTATATATTACTTCTCTCTTACTATAATATCTTCTAAGCCCTGCTGCTAATCAGGCCTGTGGTGTCAATGTTACCGGCACCCACGACACAGGTCATCGAACTTAGCGTGGGGCTGTGAGTGTGAAAGTGTTTATGGTATCCCAGTTTTGTGTGTATGTGTACTCAAATATAATAAACTCAGTCAAATCGAACTTTACTATTGACTTCCCAAAAAGGAGGAGGTACTCAATCCGACTGTTATTACCGACTTCACAAAAAAGGAGGAGGTACTCATGTAGACTGTATTTTTTTTTGTGTGTTACCTCATAACTTTTTTACACGTGAACCGATTTCGAATTTTTTTTTTTAGTTTGAAAGACGTTGCTTTCCAATTGGTCCCATTTAATTTTGATCAAGATCTGATCAGTAGTTTTTAGAATATCATTTAATTATGAATAATGCGTATTCTGTGGACTACATTGACGATGTTCTTAACCGTCATTTTTAACCGACTTTAAAAGGTAGACTGGTGAGAGAAACGATTGAAGTTTCTATGTTTACCAATTTCATAGTATTAAAAAACCCGAAAATAAAATATTGAATTATAAAAAAAAACAAGCAAAGCACTTGCACCAATCTTAAATTTTTATGTTTTTTTTCTTTTGTTTATAAGGTTCTGTTATAAATTTCGAGAAAAATAGAAAGTTTTAGGAAACATTCTGATATCTACCACTCCCTTAACACTTTCCACTCTCTGAATAAACATTTTTTTTCTTAAAAATTCAACATCAACAAAAGAACTGTATTTACGATTTCATTAGACTGCCCTTGTTCATTTTCACACGGGCATGATAATTCGATAATTGAATTGCGATATGCAGTACTGAATATCATTGTATTCATTTGCATTTTATTATGGCAACCCATAATTTCACGTGAGTTGATCGGCGACGCCTTAAAATATTTTATGCTGAAACATACAGAACGTCGAAGCTATAACTGAACGTCGTCGTTTATTATTTTTATGAATAACTATTTGTAGGTACCCTGCAAACGATGCAATGTACGTATAGAAAAAGTGTTTTACCTCTTTGATGCTTATGTTTGCCTAGTACTTTACCGTCCGACAGTTGTAATACTGTTTGTTCAAAACTATAAAAAGCCGTGAAATTTTTCAATGTTTTAATAGTCTGCTATTAAAGAAAAAGTGTTTTACCTCTTTCATGCTTATGTTTGCTTAGTACTTTACCGTTCGACAGTAATTGTTATACTATTTGTTCAAAACTATAAAAAAGTCGTGAAATTTTCCAATGTTTTAACAGTCTGCTATTAAAGAAAAAGTGTTTTACCTCTTACATGCTTATGTTTGCCTAGTACTTTACCGTTCGACAGTTGTAATACTGTTCAAAACTTTAAAAAGCCGTGAAATTTTTCTAATGAAATCTAACAAATCAAAGATCATAAAAAATTGTCCAGCCGTTATCGAGTTGTAAATGGTGTAACTAGCCCGACGTTATTTTAAATGAAAAATGAAAATGAAAAATCTTTTTATGTGGACAAAAAAACTTAACTAATTTGTAACACTCCAAGTACTTATAACTAGCTATAGTAATAGTAGGAACACTATTGTGTGTCAACACAGCATCTTATATTATAACTTGGCTCATACAGGTGGTTCATAAATAAACTATGCTGATCAGATATTTGTTGTGTACATGGATAAACCCTAACTCCTAACTAGGTTGCCCTGTGTGTAGGATATCAGTGCTCTCCCGCCATCTCACAAATAGGTACTTTACTGTATAGTTTATTGTAGATTGTACAAACAATTTAATCGGTAATTAAATTCTGCTGGATGTAGTTTTAGCTCAACAAAACAGGTAGGTAGTGACAGGTAGTTTTACATAAAAAAGATTTTTTTTTTGATTATATTTATGTTATTTTAAATAGGTATGTTATATATAGTTTTATGTATTATAAACAATATTAAGTAAATAATACATAATTATTTGAAAGTTTTGTAGCTTTTTAGCATTAACTAAAAACGTACAAAAAACAAAAAAAAACATATTCACACACACATTACACCCAGAAACAGAAGCACAAATATCCCTTGGGAAGGAATTTGTGCTCCTGCCGGGAATCGAACCCAGGACCCACGGCGCAGAGGGCAGACACCTGTCCACTGCGCCAACTGGGTCGTCAGTACATTAGTACATTGAGCAATATGGTTTTAACTTTTTGGGATTTACTCGCATATACAAAAAAAAATATTTAAAAGCTCTCATTTTACTTTACTACGGATTTTGTTTATGTAAATAGGCTAAGACTCTACCAAGATCTATTGCGACAAGGTGCTATAGTATAATCATTCTCTATTTTTTTTACATATAATAGACATACTATAAAAACGGCTAACTACTTATTCATTGATTCATCCAGCTTGGCTCGAGTCAAGCTCAAAGATCAAACATAATATGCCTATCAATACCAGGAGAACATGAACGCAAGAAGGTACATTAGCGTAAATAGCGAGAGTGCGACCGAGAGAGAAACTCGGCAATCAAGTAACCTTCAGAGAAATGTTTGTTTCTCCCAACAAGAACACGAACAGTTTGTTTAGTTTCTCCACGATTATGAGATCCTAGTACAATGGAACTAGTGCTACCAGGTCCAGTTTATTAGAATTCGGGGCGTTAGGTAAATAAAATTGGGATTTGGGTTTTAAAATCGGTACAACTAACAAACTGGTTTTTGTACATACTTTTACTGTTTTTTTTTGTTTTTTTTTTATGTTCGATAGGCAAGCATTAGACTACAATCTTACTTAATGGAAAGCGATGATGTAGCCGAAGATGTAGCATGCTTGCCTAGAAGATACCTATTCACTCTTGACTTGAATACTCCCAGGTTATACCGTTCGGGGAACAGAGACGAGGGCAATGAGTTCCATTTCTTCGCTGTATGATAAATGTAGAAGCGAAACGCTTAGAGCGAACTGTATGTATGTCTATTGGATGACGTTTGACAGTTTGTCTTGTTGTTGGATGGTAAAACGGGCATAGGGGAATTAACTCGTATAATTAGAAAATGCCCTGCTTCAGCAAAATTAAGCAAACGATTTAGGGTCAAAATTAATGAAAAGCTCGATGTATTGTTGATGTTTTTAGAAACAAGCAATACTCTAAAATATTTTTTTTTATCTTGCATAAAAAGACCAAAGATTTGCACACTAGAGTACAACCAGAGAACCTGTCAAGACGAATCAAAGGAGCCCAACCTAGGTTGGTTAATCTTGTTTAATCAGAAGTTCCTATGGAGATCTTCCGTCTCCATCATCAGACCAGCATGGCACTATATCATTGTGCTGTCACCGAAATTACAAGAACACCAAATTTAAGTCTAATCGGACATCGGGAAGTCGGTCTAATTTACCTTGGAAGATTTGAATACAGACCAACAGATAAAGGCACAGGTGAAACTAAATAAAAGCTTGTAAAATAATAAAATAAATTAAGCTATATTTTTTTTCAAGTCAGGTTATTTTATTTTTTTATTTGTGACAGGCTAGTGTTTGACCACTATCTCACCTGATGGTAAGTGACGATGTGATCGAAGCTGGTAAAAACACAAGACCTGGAATACGCAGGCTCTCAAGGATAACTGCCGGAACACCGTATTTGGCTTGGCGGACTTTCAACTTGATGGTGGTAAGCTACTTTGGTAGCAAGCCAGGCGAGCAACTCACAAAATGCTCTACCACCTCTCAAATGTCACCTGATTAGCACCACCCGGGGACCACGCGTAGGGAGTCAGACTTAAGGGGTATCCTCCTACGGACGTGGGTGACTCAGATCTCTATAGATCTCTAGAACGTAATTTATGCTGATTAAGGCTAGATAAGCCGGATGTGGCTTATAGAAAATCAGGCTACCCCAAGGCAACACTTTACTTCTAATAATCATTTTATTTAAGTACTCTTAAAGACCGTAATCAGCACTGAAATAAGTTCAATATATAACGTTAAGAGCCTCGTTTGTTAGCATTAATGAAGTCATTATCTTGAGTCAATGATACTTCTTATAAAAACAAATATGCATAAGTACGTCTATCTACAGTTATTGCCCAATTGCCTATATTTCCTAAAATATATTAATACGGCAAATATTCCTAAAACTAAAATAACGGCTCTGAGGGCTGATCATCTCGGGTATTTTTCGGAATAGTTGAAATATGTTGTTTTTTTTAAGTTTTCAATTTCTATTACTCCCATATATCCGCCATTAAAAATTTTCATAAACTTAATCAACAAAAAGTTACATATTTATTGAAAATGAAAAATGTTTGTAAATTACAATTTAGTTAGTCACTGTTTTTAAACTTTTTTGTCCCGAGATCTATTTAAAAACGGCTAAATATTTATAGCTAAAACTTATGTGTAATTTAAAGTATACCCTGAACTTGAATAATAATTATACAAAAATCAAACAGTTATTGTTAAGAAAAAAGTTAAAAGCAATTCATCTCAACAGTTTTAAGCTATTGCATAGCTTCTATCGCGGGCCTTGAGCGTGGAGACCGAATCCAGAAACTCCGTAACTAAAATAACCTAACACCCCCCACTCCGACAGGCACATCGGTGATACTTTTTAGTTTTGCCATCTATCGATGAATAGCAGAAGTTTTAATGACTTTTTTGAAATATCACGCTTGTCTCTTTAGTTCAGCAACTCGCCTCTAGGTGGCAGGAAAAAAAATCCTGCATAAATAAAATAAATAAATAATTATTTTTGTAAATGAATAAGTAAAAAAAAAATAAAAAAATTGCATAAGTTGATAAAAAATGCTATGCAATAGCTTTACCGCGGCAGTCCCCGAGTGCCACACGTCTTTTTTTTTATTAGACAAAATGTAGGGCCGAGATCTCAGACCTCAGTTCGGAGAGATCGACTAGTATCATGAAGATGAACACTAATTTTATTGTTATCCTTCCTGTTAGGCAAACTCGGAGAACACTGCTAGTAATACACAAATAAGTCAATAAATAACAGACTTAACACAACATAGAACTTCCGCAATAATACTCGACCTCTTTCACTGTAATTCATCACTATAGAACGGTCGTTGAAGGCGATATTACCATAGTTATAGAAATTCTCGACAGATGAATGAGAGGGATTATGATTTATGGTATATCGATATGATTTAATGGTAGAAGTCGATTATTTATTAGGGATTACTAAAATCGATAATACAGAAAATTTGATGATAATAACTATAGTCGTTTGCATTGAAATGACATCTCGCTTACATTTTTCCTGTATTAGTTGTTCAAGTACAGGATATAATCGGTATTATAATTAAGTTTAAGCTTTAAATGTGAGCCATTTTTGAGATAGATTCCGGGACAAAATAGATCTGAAAACAGTGACATTGGTGGCCTACCAAATTGTTATTTTCCAATACAGATACTCTTTCAACTAGTTTAAATAATTTGGCTCACTGGGGCATTACAAATTGAATGTAATAGGTACTTTTGACAATTGACAAGAAGGTATTTTGTGTTTAGTTTCTGTAGCAGCGATACTATGTCTGAGCCTTAACTCCTAACTAAGGTGGTAGAGCATTTTGTGAGTTGCTCGCCTGGCTTGCTACCAAAGTAGCTTACCACCATCAAGTTGAAAGTCTGCCGCCAAGCCAAATACGGTGTTCCGGCAGTTATCCTTGAGAGCCTGCGTATTCCAGGTCTAGTGTGTTTACCAGCTTCGATCACATCGTCACTTACCATCAGGTGAGATAGTGGTCAAACACTAGCCTGTCACAAATAAAAAAAAAAAAAAGGTTACCTGTGTTTAGTATATATATATATATAATACAAAAAATGTGATTACCTTTGTCCTTAAAGGACTTTGAAACTATACAACCGATGAGCTCTAAACCGGTTTCATTTAAAAGGTTAAAGAAAGAGCTTACTACAACCCACCAAGCTTATAGATAGTTATATATATTGTAGTATATATTGTACAAAAATGTATGAAAGTATGAATTGAAAGCTCATGTAAGTAGGTCAAATATGCAGGCCGACGGAATAGCTCGAAATTTCACGCTCGTCGTGTCTGATGGGCTTGTAAATGGGAAATAAGTAAAACCTTTAAAGCCTTATCGGGATTAACACTAAATATAATGAATTAACTTTGTCGTTATAGATTTCCGAAAAGTAACGCCTAATTTTTTTTTTTTTTTATTCTCGATAGGCAAGCATTTGACCACCATCTCACCTGATGGAAAGCGACGATGCGGTCGAGGATGGAGCATGCTTGCCTAGAAGATACCTGTTCACTCGAGATTTAAAGACCTAATTAATTATTTTTTTTGCCTTTAAAGTTATTAAAAGCATTATCACTAGCATTTATTAATCGACAATAATACGGAATGTTAATTACTACCTACTCAATAAGTATAACTAGAAAAAATCTGCCTTTACACGTGTTTATTGTTACTGATTCGTTATTGCTAAGCTTATATTATTATAGAGGACCTTTCATCTAGACAAATCTTCACGAGGTTTACAGGTGCATGATTTTGAATATTTTGTTAAACTTTTATATAGGTATTAAATAAAATAAATAAATAATTAATCTATACTAATACTTTAAGTTGGACTAAACTGGAGGAGGCCCATACCCAGTCTGGGGTTTCAGCATCAAATAACACACATTAATATTTAAATAATTTGCATTTAATTTATAAAACACTTTCTATATTCTAAGTAAAATTGTTAATTAAGGTTGTTGGAAATAAATGGGTTTTATTATTAATATTCTTATTATATTAATACTTTAAAGAGGTAAAGTTTGTGACGTTGTAGGAGTAAATCTCTGGATCGACTGAACTGATTTTGAAAATTCTTTTACCAATCGAAAGCCACGTTATTTGTGAGTGTCATAGGCTATGTTATTTTTTACCAGGGCGAATCAGGTGTTAATAAAAAGAAACGAAAAGTTGTAGAACCAAAGAACTTGTCACGAATAAATTAAGAACTCAAACTCGATGAGGTTACGTCGTTTAATTACAGTTCCTATAACCATCTTCCAGCTCCATCATCAGATCAACTCCATCTCATAATAATATTCCACTGTCATACAATTGACATATGCATGGCAATTTACAGCTTAATCGCTAAAATAGGTCAAATTAATAAAGTAGGTCAAATCAAATTTTATTAAATTGAAAGTAAGCAAACTTTTGACCACCGTCTCACGTGATGGCAGGCGACGATGTGGTCGACAATGGAGCAAGCTTGCCTAGAATACCAAATACTTAAAAGATACTTAATAATTGCAAGACACTGCGATAGGTGAAACTAGATAAAAACTTAATATTAAAACATGTTTTTAGGGTTCCGTACCCGAAGGGTAAAAACGGGACCCTATTACTGAGACTTCGCTGTCCGTTCGTCCATCCGTCTGTCACCAGGCTCTATCTCAAGAACGTTGATAGCTAGACAGTTGAAATTTTCACAGATGATGTATATCTATTGCCACTATAAGAACAAATACTAAAAATAAAATAAAATAAATATATATAATTTTATTTTTTATTTCCCATACAACAAACTTGATTTTTTATAGATAATGGTACGGAACCCTTCGTGTGCGTGTAGACTCGCACTTGGCCGGTTTTATTTTATGTACTCACTGCGCTACGCGGTGTCGGTGTATATAACAAGTAGCCTATGTGTTAATCCAGGGTGTCAGCTACCTCCATATCAAATTTAATTAAAATCGTCCAGCTGTTTGAGCATGAAGAAGTAACAAACAATCAAACACACTCACAAACTTTCGCTTTTATAATATTAGTGTGATGTGATAGTAGGATTTGCTCTGTGATTCAGTTAAAAAGAAATATTTTTTATAAATATAATAAAAAGAAAAGATACATATAAACTAAATTAAATTACATATAAAACGATTTTGAAAAATAAATGGGTAGATTCAGAAATGTATGCCAACTAAATCCACACATCATTTTTTTTTCTGACGGTCTTACTGTGTGTATTCTCTGCTTACATATCAACGTGTATTTTGTCTATGTCTTAACTCAAGATATTTCCAACATTTGGAGTAAATGAAACAGCACCATGTATGAGGGAGAAACTTGAAGTACCGTAGTACGCTCCAGATCTGTTTTCTCAGTATAGACAATTTCGTATAATACCTGAAGGCAAGTTTCTCGAAGTTACAGGACGGGAATTAGCAAGACAATTGTGCTTGTAAATGTTCACAAGTACTCGACTAAAAAAGGAGGAGGTACTCGATTCAACTGTATTTTTTACCAATAAAAAAAAAGAAGGAGGTTCTCAATTCGACTGATTTTTTTTAATCTGTGTAACCTCATTTCTTCTTTCGTTGTGAGCCGATTTTGAGGATTTTTTATTTGAAAGCTGGTGCTTTCCATGTGGTCCCATTTAAATTTCATCAAGATCTAGTAGTTTTTGAGTTATCCTTAATAATGTGTATTCTGTGGACTACACTGATTATGTTCTCGTTTTTAACCGACTTCAGAAGTTACCTAATACTACCTTTCGTTAAGCCGATTTTGATGATTATTTTTTTATTTGTAAGCTGGTGCTTTTATGTCTGATCTCTAGTTTTTTAATTATCATCAATAATGCATGTGAAATACATTAAATCTGATCAAGGTTCCGAAGATAAAGCGGTGAAGTCGGTTTTTTTAAAGCTTTGCTTGCGTTCAATTGTTTTAGAACTCCTATTCCTCCTATTTAGAATCCTTTTACTACCACCGGAAAACCAGACGTACATCCATGCGACACCGATCTATAAATTCACAGAAATACTTAACCACTTAAAAAATATTTATCTATTTAATATTATTACGGAAACGTGAACTGATTTACTTGTAAAAAAAATTGGCTTTTGTATTTATTTGCTTGTAGAATTTTTCGTTAGCTTTTGAGTAGTAGGACCCTTAAAATCGGCATTGTTTCTAAGATGTAGCTAGTATCGAACATACCTATATCACGGTCCACATGGTATAACTATGTCTCAGTCCTAAATCTATACAAGAGTTCACCAGAAATTATTAAAAAAAAATTTTTGTCCAACAATTTAATGTCTAGATATTACTCAAGGAATCTTTGTGTTAAAACAGTTCAACTTCCAGAAATTATTGGAATTGTTGTGTTTAACGAATCGATGTCCAGAAATGACGCAAGAAATTTTTGTGTTAAACTATGTTATGTCCAGAAATGACGCCAAGATTTTTTGTGTTATAAGTTCATGAACCACTTTTAAAAATGTTTTTTATTTGAAAGGTGGTGCTTTCCATTTGGTAAATTTTTTTTATTTTTATTAATGTTATATTTTTTGGGGACATTTTGCGAAAGGGACGGTTTGAGAATGTGACTGTTTGAGTATGGGACGGACTGCGAATGGGACGTTCTGCAAATGGGACGATTTGCGAATGCGTGATCGATTGCGAATGAGACGTTCTGCGAGTAAACCAGTTCAACATCCAGAAATGATGCAGGGAATATTTTGTTCAACAATTCGATCTCCAAAAATGTTGCAAGGAATTTTTGTACAAACAATTCGATGTCCAGAAATTACACGTAACGCGTGTAAACTAATGAAATGTCTAGAAATTCCGAAACAATTTTTTGTGTAAAACAATTTGTTTTCTATTTTACACACCTATCAGACAGCGATTTTCATGACAATAATTACAAAAAACATTATCACCTACCGGAAATATGAAAGTGTAATTGTTACAGTTATAGCCCCGCACAAAGTCTGTTCTGTGGGAGGTGGACACGTTTACATTCACTCAGTTATATCCTGAACAAGTCACATTTTTACCTTTAATAGGCTAGCTTTTGACCACTACGCATAACGCTCTATCGCTTACCTATTTTATTTATCTTTAAAGCGATGAAATATACCAACAATCGTAAATTGATCAGTAATTTAATAATTACGAATGCTAGTTAATAATATATCAAAGTTTTTGTATCTATGTAATAACTACTCTAAAAGACAGTTTACTTTATGTTTGCACTTAATTTTGTAACTAAAACAGAACTTGATTGTAAGACATCATATTACTTTTCAACCGACTTCAAAAAAGGAGATTCTCAATTCGAGGAGGTTCTCAATTCGACTGTATGTTTTTTTTGTATGTATGTTACGCAATAATTCCGCCAATTATGAATCGATTTCAATGTATTTTTTTTTGTTTGGTAGAGTATACTTCAGAGGTGGTCCCATATAAATTTCATCGAAATCGGTCCAGCCAAAACCAAAATAATATAAGCGTTGAAGTCGGTTTTTTTAAGTTTTACTTGCGTTTCAATTATCAAATATCTTTAAACGAGCAATTCTTGTATATATATGTGTAATCAGGATCTCGGAAACGGCTCCAACGATTTTCATGAAAGTTACAGATTAGGGGTTTTTCGGCCCAAGGAATCGATTTATCAACGTTCCAGGTCCGAGAAATGCTCGGTTCCGAGCATTTCTCGGACCGAGATTAAGAAACTATCAGCGCCATCTATTACGCCATGACCGATGTAAAAAAAACTGTTTCTACTCGACACTAGATGGAGCTTTCTGAGGCTACAAATTCAAACACATTCTACCAAAAACAAAAAACCGAGCAAGGCTCGGTCATCCGGATATTTATGTTAATATTATTGATTCAGCTGTTTCTATGTTACTATTATCCCACAGTTTTTGCAGCAAGTTATTTATTGAAATTAATTAATGCAACATTTTACACCAACAAAAACTAACCCCATTTGACATATCAAAATATAATGGCGCCAAACACCCACCATGATCGATACATCGATTTACATTGATCGATAGCTTATCAATCTATGATCTATGCTCGGTGTGTTAACCGTTAATATGACAGTTATTGATTTATTATGTCGTTTAGCCTTGTATTAATGAGTTAGTGCAGTTTTTTCTAGGTTATATATTATAACTAGCCGTGCCCCGCGGCTTCGCCCGCTATTATCAAGTTAAAAAGTAGCCTATGTGTTAATCCTAGGTATAATCTAGGTACATTCCAAATTTCATCCAAATCCGTTCAGCCGTTAAAGCGTGAAGAGGGAATAAACATACTTACACACTTACACACAAACTTTCGGATTTATAATATTAGTAGGATTTTTGCAATGATATGCTGAGTCGATCAATCTTATCAATGTGTATCTTTAATAAAAAAATTAGACTGTTTTCTATCCTTTTATTAGCCAGTTTCACAATAGGCTAAATGCCTGAAAATTTTTATTTAGTCAGTCATTTAAATTATCAAAAAATATATTACACGTATTTTTTTTTTGACAATTAACCGAAAAATTACGAAGATATGTTGAAATTCCACGTGACGTCACGCCTCATTACACTATTTACTAAGGCGTGACGTCACGAGCCTTCAGTCTTAAACTTTGACGCTCTATACACACTTAAGACTTATGCAAACATCGGACAAGATTAGAAAATTTTGACATTTTTATTTAGCATTTTATTTCGTATATTGGTTGATTACCCCATAAATATTCCCAGAAAATAATTATTTAAATTATTTCCAAGCTACATGTTTTACATATTGTTGATAACATCAGCTTAAGGTTTAATATGGTTCCCAATTAATTAATTAGTTAAGATCAAATATGTCTACAAATTAAAACATAGGAACTTTTTCTTAATAAGATATGCTATTGATCTTTCTTCTTTTGAATTTTATTTTTATTTATATTTATATATATATCTGTAAAGTATTTTTATCAGAAAAATACCGTTCCTCCGATTATTCAAATCGACACGCAACATCTGTTATCTCGACAATTAATAAATATACTACATAAAAAAACCGTAACATACATCTCATGTCTAAATGAAAAAAAGCTCACGTGTTCGCGCTTAATTGGCACCTCCTTACAAATACTGGTTTCCTGGTACAGAACGGTACTTTGGGATATTTTAAAAGGTTATTCTTATCAGATGTATTTTGAAACAAGTAATACTTCGAAAAGTTTTTTAAATCAAGCTTTTACTGTTGTTAATTAATAATAAAACGCAACTAAAGCTTAAAACAACCGACTTCACCGCTTTATCTTCGGAACTTTGGTTAGATTAGACGTACTAAGCATGCATTATTGACGATATTTCAATAACTACTGATCAAATTTAAATGGATCCAATGAGAAGGCAACATTTTACAAACAAAAAAAAAATTCAAAATCGCTTCACGTGGAACGAAGTTATGAGGTAACACACATAAATATAAAAAAATACAGTCGACTTGAGTACCTCCTCCTTTTTTTGTGAAGTCGGTAGAAAAAAAGACTAAAAAGATCAAACTGGGGTTTATCTTGTTTAGTTCAGAAGTTCAATCATCTTCCGTGTCCACTATAAGACCAGCTCTATGGTATCACTGAAGGTACACAAGTATACTAAATTTAAGTGTAATCAAACATCGCAAATTGTGTCTTTTTTATTTTATTTTTATTTATGACAGGCTAGTGTTTGACCACTATCTCACCTGATTGTAAGTGACGATGTGATCGAAGCTGGTAAAGATTAAAAAGCTATTATTATTAAGTCTAATTTAGCTTGCAAGATATCATTACAAACCGACAGATAACGGGACAGATAAAACTGAATATAAGCTTTTAAAAATCATTAAATTTAGCCAGTTTTGAAATGTGGTTTCAAAATTATATTTGTAAAAATATATATATACTTTTTTACCCCGGAGCTTTGCCTGCGTTAATTGGGATAAAAAGAAGTCTATATTATCCTTTCCTATATCAGGCTCACACATACACAATCTCTACATAACATATCTAAAATGCGTCCAACCTTTGAATAAATATCTTCGAGATACTTTCGTAATTGTAAAGTGGATGTCATTACTATGATGCTCCATTTTTTTTCTTCTCGCACTACGCATCTAATAATTAAACGCAAGCA
The DNA here is from genome assembly GCA_948107665.1 of Lomographa bimaculata. Taxonomy (NCBI): domain Eukaryota; kingdom Metazoa; phylum Arthropoda; class Insecta; order Lepidoptera; family Geometridae; genus Lomographa; species Lomographa bimaculata. The sequence continues at coordinate 9,983,064 of OX403607.1, read as the reverse complement.
AAGCTTAAAAAAAACCGACTTCACCGCTTTATCTTCGGAACCTTGATCAGATTAAATTAAAGTAAACACGCATTATTGACGATAACTCAAAAACTACTGATCAGATGTAGATCTAATTTCAATGGGAACAATGGCAAAGCAAAAGCTTTAAACAAAAAGAAATTAAATCAAGAAAGAAGCTACGAGGTAAAAAACATAAAAAAAATACAGTCGAATTGAGTACCACCTCTTTTTTGTGAAATAATTGAAACGTAAACAAAGCTAAAAAAGCCGACTTAATCGCTTATATTTTGGTTTTGGCTCGACCAATTTCGATAAAATTTATATAAATTTACCTCTGTAGTATACTCTACCAAACAAAAAAAAAACATCAAAATCGATTCATAATTGGCGGAGATATCGCGTAACATACACAAAAAAACGTACAGTCGAATTGAGAGAACCTCCTTGAAGTCGGTTGAAAAAGGAGGTACTCAATTCAACTTCAAGTAAAATTAAAATGATCCAATTCTAAAAACAAATTAAAACATAACTTAAAGCCTCCATAAACAAGCATGCCATCACGTTCTGATAAAATAATTCGAGTGTTGTCGGTAACTTATTAAAACCTGTAATTACACATCATTATGTACTGTTATGCACGTATTGGCCTGGACTTATTATCTTTGCTTAATTGCAACTTAATTTTAAAACTGTTTTAGAGTTCTGCAATAAAGACTGACGGTTTTACGGACTCGTACGTGATTATCGAGAGCAGATTTGAACCATGGCTAAGGAAAAAAGTAATGCACTACATAATTAACCTAATTTTTACTAATTTTTCGAGGTATCTGTTAAATTTCGTAAGTTTCACGTATAATTCAAGAACTTTTGTTTTTATGCCTGATAGAATGCTTGCCTAGAGGTACCTATTCACTCTTGACTTGAAGACTCCCAGATTATACAGTTCGGGGAACAAAGACAACGGCAATGAGTTCCACTCCTTTGCAGTACGGATGATAAACGTAAAAGCGAAACGCTTTGAGCAACCTGGAGGAGTTCTGACAAGTTTATTTAGCCGTCTAATTTAGTGCACTGTCGTAAAAAACATTAGTTTATTAAAGTCCTTTCACCAAAATAAAGGCAAACAACTTGTTACGACTTAATTTGGGATCGCGTGACTGCAAAATTAAGTTATGTTTGAGCATTTCTTTAAAATAAGATGTACAAATTATATGAGCAAAAAAATTGTGCTCGCATGCGGTACCATTATTCCGAAACTTGTGAAGGTATTTTGAACTGCATTTTATGTTCAATTTTTTTAGTAATTAATATAAACAAGATAACTTTAAAAAGTTTTTTGAAATGAATCTTTTAGCTGTTGTAAATAAAATAAAGTACTCGCCAAGACGAATAAAACGAGCCGTAACTCGATGGGGTTGCGTCTTTTAATCACAGAGTTCCTATGACCACCTTTCAGCTTCATCATCAGACCGAGGTTACCATTGAAAGACAAACTACTCGTCAAGACGATTTAAATGAGCCCAAACTCGGTGAGGTTGTGTCGTTTCATTGCGAAGTTCCTTTGGCCACCTTTCAGATCTATCATCAGATCAGCACCATGTCATTATAATATTGCATTGTCACACAATTTACACATGTAAGCAAAATTTCAGCTCAAATGGTAACCGGGTAGTAGATCAAATTTAATTTGCAAGATTTGATGACAAACATCGGGACAGGTGAAACTAAATAAAAGCTTGTCTGTTGTATATGTTGTGATAAATTTTACTTGCGATCGGAAATGTTTTATTGAATAATTTAAACGGAAGCTTAAAAACACCGACTTCACAGCTTTATCTTCGGAACCCTTGATAAGACTGAATGAATTAAATACGCATTATTGAATATAATTCTAATATTTCTTGATCAATTCGAACATGAGTAGCATCAGCTCAAATAAAAATAAATCATCGAAATCGGTTTACCTAGAAATAAGTTCTGAGGTAACAAACATAAAAAAATATAGTCGAATTAAAAACCTCCTTTTTTGAAGTCGGTTAAATAGAGATTTAATAATATCTCAGACATACATCATATTATGATATAACAGTCAGGTATAGCTTTACATTTTGCATTTTTGTAATCAAACAAACATTGTCACGCTCACAGCTCCACACTTAGTTAAAAGACTTGTGTTGTGGGTGCTAGAAACATATAATTCACACCCAGAAACAGAAACTAAAATTTCCCTCGGGGAGAAAATTCAAGTTTCTGGTCGAGAAAATCGACCACGTGGCCGAGTTGCCACATTTTATTACTTTTTTTTTTGTATAGTCAACTTCACCACTCATACAAAATACATATTTAGCACACTTAAGGTTTATTTTTGAAAATTGGATTAGCCTATGTGTTATTCCGGAACTTGAACTATATATATTCTAAATTTTATCAAAATCGTTGGTTGGTTGCGTGGTAACAAACATTCACACACACAGACAAACTTTCGGATTTATAATATTAGTAATATAAGATAAGATTATTATATCTCGCAAGTGATATTTACAACACGTGAGCTTAGTTATAACTTTACTATCTTTATGCAGCTTTCTTTTATAACAGCTTTATGGTCCACTATAATTTAACTATGTTGTATAGCACCATGGCTTATTAATAAGCATGTTTATGATACAGATAATCTAGATACATAATGTGGTAGAAAATTTCTACCAGAAATTATGATTGAAATATTACTCGTTGATTTTGTTTATATAGGCAGAACTATATTGATACATTTAGAAAGGAAAAATTATCGCTTGAAGCGGGGTTTAAGCCCGCGGCCTTAGGGTGTCATGCCCTATGGCCGCTGAGCTACTAAAGCGGCTTGAGTAGCTCAGCGGTTAGAGCAAAAGGGCATGACACCCGCGGCCGCGGGTTCAAACCCCGCCTCAAGCGATCATTTTTCCTTTCTTTTTTGACATTTTGCATAATTAAGAAAAACTTTTTAGATTAATTGCTTATAACTTTTGTATTTAATTGTATTGTTTGATTTCTGTATTTGTTGTTCAATTACAGGATATAACAGATACTATACGTCAGTATCAGTCGTCAGTTTTAAATGTGTTTTTAAGATTGACCCGGGACAAAATATGTCTAAAAACAGTTACTTTGGTGACCTACCAAATTGTTATTTTACTACGTAATTTTTTTTTTTTAAATTTTTACGACAAAACACGGGCAGAAAGATAAGTTTAAAATATTTTGCTCGCCACTGATGTTTATGGGTGCCGCCTTAAAAAAGTTCGAGCAGTTATGCAGTTCGGGGCGAACTACTAGATTTACTTCAATAGAAAATTCACCGGCGATTGAATTTTATTTGAATGATTAAATGTTTATTTTTAAATTATAATTAAAAACAGATGTGGATTATAAAATATGAAATAAATCATTAAAATAAACTACAAAATTAAATTACTCACCAAGTATTAAAAATATCGCTGTCGCGAGCGCTTGTCTCCTGAACTCCATCTTTGTTCACTGAACTTAACTATTATATCACTAATCAGTCTATTCACTCAGTTAACTTCACTGGGCGTCGTGCTTAGTCGTCCATGTTGGGACTCTGTAACAAAGAAAAAAAAAATATGATTTTTTTGTTAATATGAAAAAAAAATTTTTTTTATTCTAAACAAATAAAAAATCAAAGGAAAAAAAATTGGAATGTTTTTTCATCTCTACTATAAGATAACATTTAACCACTATTTCACCTGACAGTAAGTGATGATGTGGTCCAGAATAAAAACGGTTAATATTCCTAAAAACAATGATAAGGATAACTAGGGTTGTAATTTTGGCTAGAGTGACTTTCATGAGTCCCTCTTTGGGGCCCATGTGAATAAGCGATTTTAAGTTTGTATTTGAGGGCTTTTTTCGAAGTTATAAAAAAACTGGGGATATGATTTGACATATTTCATGCTATTGACTAGAATATATATTTTTTTTAATAAAATGTATAAAATAGGATATCCCTTATTTAATTTGAAAACACTCAAGTTTTATTTCTTGCATTATTTACTCGAATTAATACCCTAATTTTCTACCAAAGCATATTGCACAAACAGACAAAGATCTAGCTTAGAGACAGTTTAAAGTAACGGACATAAAAACTTTTCCCAGCTAAAGCCATTCTATTCAAAACAAACCCATATAACCACAGAATAAACAATAGTTCAGGGTACAGAAGGATAACTCTGTAAATCTATTTAAATAAATAGCGACTATGGTGACGACGCAATAAAGTTTAATTTTGCTTGCAGAGCGCTGCACTTATATTTATGTTTAAATATCGACGAAACCAAGATAACGTGTGTCTGTCGTGACTCGTGCGCCTGCGCACGTTTTCCGAAGGCTGCCATATGCCGTTGTCCATGCACGATTGTCCCACAAGTGGGATTGTTGGCTTTAAGGAGGATATATCTGTGGCCCACTTAGAATTAGACAATCGTAAAACTATGATATATCGATATGAATGTGACGTGCACCGAGAATATAACGACTTCCTTTGCACGCCAATCGCCCGTTCGTTAAAATCCTTGCAAAGTTTTACGACTTTACTTGCAGTTGACAAGTTCTTGCTTTCTACATTGCAGGTTCTGGGTTCGAATCTCGGCATAAACACAAATTTATTCCTAAGAAAAAATGTGTTTCGGATTCAGGAAACATAAACGCTTTTACACTCACAGCTTCACACAAAGTTCGATGACTTGTGTCGTGGGTGCCGAAAATACACACATAATCACAACCATAACTAGAAACACAAATTTTCTTTGGGGGGAAAACTTGTGGTGCTGGGTATCAAACCCGGTACCCCTGCTTAGAAGGCGAACCACCCAACTAGGCCTATGGGCAGTTCAATCAAAACTACTAGGAAATCATGACCTACAGTATGTAACAAAGTCCAACGAAACAAAAGCTCACGCCGCGCCGTGCAAATCGCCGGTACACTCACCACCACTTTCTCTAACCCTGAGCCCTTTCACATAGCTCACGATTTGACCTTGAATCAGGATGATATCGTGATTCATAAATTGTTAATCAACCGATCATGTGCTGGCTAGTCTCAATTGAAAAACATTAAAATTATCTTTATCAAATATAAAGCTGAGGATACAATGTACACAATCACTGCTCAAGTGACGTGTATAGTGTTAAAGCTTAAGCTTGAGTCTAGAAGCATGATTTTTTTAAGTGAAACTTCTTAAGGGAAGCATTTGAAATTCTTATCCGCAACCTTTTCATGTGATAAAAACTGGTGGGGTTTTAAAAAAATAATACAATATCAACAAAGATTTTTTTTTACTTTTGTGCCAAATCTCGGGCGCTCTGTATTTTTTTTCACAAATAACATTGTTTGCAATCATGATTATAAAAAACGCAACCAATGTTAGATTAATATGTTACGCATATTTTCTCGCAATATAATCATGACGTTCTTTTAGACATCTCTTATAAATTTGTAGGAATGAAAATCCTTAAAAAATTTATGATTTTTTTTTTGAAGTGCATCTTCTTTTTGTAGGCCTTTCTAATTCGTATGACGAAAAGTAGTGTGAAAATACTGTAATGAATAATTAAAGTTTTCCCTGTTATACAAAAGTTTCATTTCTATCGTGTCTCTTTAGTCGTAAGGACTCCGTGTATTTTTTAACAGATTCGAATATTGGGACATTTTAAAGTTAAAAATATCGTGAGTATTATACATTATGTTTCAATGTCATATACGGCTTAAAACGCGCAAAAATTAGTCGACTGCAAAGTAAGTCAATATTTTTACATGTTTTAAGCCGTATATAACATTGAAACATAATTTGGACATTTGTGACATAAGTACTTCTGGTCCCACCCACGAAACAAGTCTTTGAATTTAGTTGGGGCTGTAAGTGTGAATGCGTATGTTTGTGAATACATTATGTTTAGTCATGTTACATAGCTGACTACTAACATAAATAATCAAGTGACATATGAAATCAGTGACGGTCACTAATTAAACTTATATGCACCAGGCTTTATAGTCAATATTTTCTGAATGGGCAATGAATATACTCGTAGTTGACCTCTTGGATGAAAGTTACAATAATAGTTTACGTGATGATTGCTTATAAGATTTATAAGATCAATATATATGTTACCTACTTTTTTGTACTGACTACTTTTACAGATATACCTACATATGTACGGTATAAGAGTTCATTACTAGCATAAAAACCTCGACCGCTTCACTCGCAGCCCGGACATTGTTATTTATCACTAGCCGGGCTCCGCGGCTTCGCCCGCTATTATCAAGTTAACAAGTAGCCCATGTGTTAATCCTAGGTATAAGTTATGTACATCCCAAATTTCATCCAAATCCGTTAAGCCGTTAAAGTGTAAAGAGGGAACAAACATACTTACACATGCACACACAACCTGTCGGATTCATAATATTAGTAGGATTTAACTGCTTTCTTCAAAATGTGTACAAACGCTAGCCTATCAGAGATTAAAAAAATTACTTCGGTTCTTTTAATTAATCGGACTATGTGGACTAGAATCATTTTTGAACTACCCGTTGGCTTAGTTGGGTGCGGGTTCGCCTTCTAAGCAGCTTGAAGAAAACTTGAGTTTTCTTTCTCTTTCTGGATGTGATGTGAATGGTTCACGAGACAATTCATTGAACTTAGTGCGGGGCTGCGTGTGCTTTTTGAAGTGAAAACTTCTTTACGGCGTTGTGCACTTTTTGGGATGTGTAAAAAACTCGCGTCAGGTCACGTGACCTGATCGAAAATTCGTAAGACGGAGGGAGAGTAAGACCGCCGGCGCGGCGTAGGAGAGGAAGTAATATCCCTCTCTCTTTCTACCGCGCGGCGAAAATGTATGCCTGCTCCTGCTGTATACGACGTTAATGTTCAAGTTTTCACTACTGCCGGCACTCCCGGAATGCAGCCCGTTGTTTTTTTTTTTTGATAACGCTGATACCTATATCAATTTAGGTCAAGTACATCTCTATCTACGGCCCAATTGCCTATATTTCTTAAAACTATTTTATAAATATATACACTGAAGAGCTTAGTTACCTACAAGGCACTAAGCTTATAGGTTATTAAAGTGCTCAAGCCCACTACCAGTGGGTAGCGCTCCCATCATGCTGGCAGCATTGCCTCTCTGAATTGAAATTCTAATACGTTGAGCCAAATTAGGCGCTCTCAACCAGGCGCTCTGTTAGATTTTTGAAAATAAGGTGAGCTCCCGGTCCCCACATGGGTCCAGTGTCTCAATACCAAACGCTCAAATATGTTATTTAAATTAATTGAAGAATATTGTTAGGTTAGACAGTACTTCACACAAGGGCAGCTTCTCAATTTATATCAAGCTCAATATATTAAATATATAATATATCAAATCTAAAATATCAGACCTCTTTTAGTGCATCATAAACTAAACTAAATAAACAAAATTAAAAACCGTTCAGCGGATATCCTTTACTCATCAAACAAGTAACTGTAACAGTTAATAATATACTTTTTAATTGATAGCCAATTAATATTATATTTATAGCTAATTAGAGTGAAATCTGGCAGCTAACTTCATTAATTACAAATTGCCGGTATGAACACCGTGTTTTATGATAGAAAGATGAGATCAAAACGCCGTTTCTTCATTTAAATTTGCATATAAATACGTACTGATTTAATAACCATTTGGTTCTACATTACGCTAATTAATTGGTGTTAAGACAAAATTGCTAAACAGGTATTAGCTTAAAAACTTGTTTTGGAACCCACTTTATTCTACAAGTGGCAAAATCTAAATTTTGAAAATACCCCTGACAATCTCTTTCATCTGGAAAATGTCTAAACAGATTTTCACCAAACATAGAATGATATTATTCATTATGAAATTATTCTCGATCAAGTCACTTTAAAAAAAAACACTAATTGTTCAAAAACGGTCCAGCCATTTCAGAACTACGATGCCGATACAGACATAAAGATACACACTCCAAACGTATAGCACCCCTCTTTTTCGTCTAGTGTTAAAAAAATCACACACTCCATACAAATGTAGGCAATCAACAGCAATCGTGTAGTTTGCCTACACTTATGCACGTTAATGATCTATTACCAGTTAACAATCAAATTTATTACACATTAATATTCGCAGACACAAATTTGACAATTTGACTGAAATTTCACTTCGCAGCAAAACTCTCGAGTCTCCATTATGTACGCTATAACTATAAGACGATATCGAACTTTATTTTCGCCGAATATGCAAGAATACTGTCGTGCTATTTACTCATCTTACTTTAGAAAGAGATGAACATATAGAACAGAACCCCACCGCATTATCTCGGGTAGGTAAGCGATAAATGATAAAAATCAGTTTTACGTGAACTGTACTAATTCTATTGAAAATAAAATTGGTTTTCATTTATTTAGGTACTTTAATTATTTAAAGGATTAAGTAAAAGTTTTAATTTATCTTTTCTAGGGTTCGGAGAATGAACAATTTTCAAGAGACCAGACTTTGAAAAATAATTGTTTCAGGAAAACTTTCACTAGTCATGTTTCTGGCTTTCATTTATTTTGATTATATCCTCAAGTATATCCCTACTAATATTATAAATGCGAAAGTAACTCTGTCTGTCCGTTACGCTTTCACACCTTAACCACAGAACCGATTTAAATGGAATTTGGTACAGAAATAGGCTAGAGCTTGAGAAAGGACATAATTCCCAGAATTACCGCGGGTTTTTTTTTTTTAATTGTGACAGGCTAGTGTTTGACCACTATCTCACCTGATGGTAAGTGACGATGTGATCGAAGCTGGTAAACACAATAGACCTGGAATACGCAGGCTCTCAAGGATAACTGCAGGAACACCGTATTTGGCTTGGCGGCAGACTTTCAACTTGATGGTGGTAAGCTACTTTGGTAGCAAGCCAGGCGAGCAACTCACAAAATGCTCTACCACCTCTCAACTTTAGAACTTACACGGATAAAACTGCGGGGCGCAGCATATCGTCCATACAAGATAATTCAATATTTTATTGTTTCTGTTTTGTTTGAACTTCCCGTTGGCTCAGTTGGGTCAGCGTTAGCCTTCTAAGCACCGGTATCGGGTTTGATTCCCGGCGGGAACACAAGTTTTCTTTCCAAGGAAAGTTTGTCTTCATTGAGTGATGTGAATGTTTCCGGCACCCACGATACAAGTCATCAAACTTAGTGTGAGGCTTTGAGTATTAAAGCGTTTATGTTTATGTTACTGAATATATGATTTGAATTTGTATAGCGTCTTAATTCTTTAACTGAAATGTATGTATTCAGCTGTTTAAACAGCGTGGTATATGTGTTGATCTCGGTCAGAGTATTAATATTGGACTGTGACATAAATTTCTCTGTCACAGATGCATTTACACTACGTCATTTAAGTGTACAAATAAATGAATCAGTTTTATTGGACCACAACAGTTATATGTAGCACAGTGACATACTGGGACTTTGTAGCTTCGATAACAGGAGTTATGGCTTGCCAGTTACAAAGATAAAAAACATAAACATAAACACTTTCACACTCACAGCCCCACACTAAAGTTCGAAGACTTGTGTCGTGGGTGCCGGAAACATTCACATCACACACACAATTAGAACCAAAAACACAAATTTTCCTTGGGGAGAAAATTTGTGTTCCCGCCGGGAATCGAACCCTACATTCTATATAGTTGGACAGCAAGCAAAGTTTATATAATTCAACGCAAGCAAAGCTTAAAAAACCGACTTCACCGCTTTATCTTTGGAACCTTGATCAGATTTAATGTATAAAACACGCATTATTGACTATAATTAAAAAACTAGAAATTAGATCTTGATCAAACTTTAATGGTTCCACATGGAAAGCACCAGCTTTCAAATAAAAAAATAATCATCAAAATCGGCTCACAACGAAAGAAGTTATGAGGTAACTTTTGAAGTCGGTTAAACGAGAACATCGTCAAAGTACGAATTATTGACGATATTTCAAGAACTACTGATCAGATCTTGTTCAAATTTAAATGAGACCAACAAGAATGCAAAATATTACTATTAACTATTAACTAAAAATTTTTTTTCGAAATCTGCTAACGTGGCGAGAAGTTATGAGGTAACACACATAAAAAAAAATATACCTAGTCGACTTGAGTACCTCCTCCTTTTTTGGGAAGTCGGTAAAAAAAACCGACTTCATCGCTTATATTTTGATTTTGGCTTGATCGATTTCGTTAAAATTTATATGGGACCACCTCTGAAGTATAATCTACCAAACTAACAGGAAAATATCAACTACAGGATCTTGACACCATTGAGTAAAGAGCCTAAGCTTCAGAGCTTAGGGCATCGTCAACATCATTATGCAACATTTAGAAGAGTGTGCCAAGGAATTATGCGATCTACTTCCCCCATCCCCATTCTATCATCGGACATCCTGCTCAATGGCACCGTTCTATGGTAGACATTCCACAAATGCGGATGAAGCGTTTTGCTTCCACATTCATTATGCGAACCGCAAAGAAACTGAATTCCTTGTCTAAGTAGTTGTTTCTTGATAAGTACATTATTGAAGTCTTCAAGGCAAACGTGCTCCATCGTCGATCACATCGTCACTAATAATCAGTTAATATATTGGTAAAACGTTTGCCTATCTAGAATCGATATATTATACTATCCCACTAATATTATAAATCCGAAAGTTTGTGTGTACGTGTGTAAGTATGATTATTCCCTCTTCACACTCTAACGGCTGAACGGATTTGGATGAAATTTGGAATGTACATAGCTTATACCTGGGATTAACACATAGGCTTCTTTTTGACTTGATAACAGCGGTCCAAGCCGCAGGGCACGGCTAGTTATAAATATAAATATAGATAGATAGTATTGTGCGTCGCTTACAAACATTCTCTCTAACAATGTTAGTCAGTTGTGATGAAATATACACATAACTTTAACTATAATCCCATTGATGTCAACTTTACAATACCAAATAAATAACAAACCAAATGCAATAATAATGTTAGCTTTTCTCAAATAGAGAGTTTTATGTGGGTCGGAGAAAACGAGTTTAGCATAAACAAAACGTAGGCAAACTTAGACGCGTACTTAGTACGTACTTAGCTTTAATTGTGAATGAGAGTTGAATGAGAAAACTCTATAAGTACCAGCTGGAAGGTCTTGAGTCTTGACCGACGAGCAAAAAGATTCATTGGCGATAATAAGCTAGTTTAGTCCAGATTGCAGAGCCTCGGTCACAGACGTATGGTCGCAAGTCTATCGTTATTCTATATATCGTTTGCATTTTGGAGAGTGTGCGCAGGAATTACACGAGTTAATTCCAACATGCCCATTTTACCATCTAACAACCAGACAAACTGTCAAACGTCATCCATTTATGGTTGACATACCTCCAGTTCACTCGAAGCGTTTTGCTTCTACGTTCATCATCCGTACAGCGAAGGAGTGGAATCCATTGCCTGCGTCATTGTTCCCCGAGGGGTATAATCTGGAAGTCTTCAAGTCAAGAGTGAATAGGTATCTTCTAGGCAAGCTTGTTACATCTTCAACCGCATCGTCACCTTCCATCAGGTGTGATAATAGTCAAATGCTTGCCTATTTAGCATAAAAAAATGCATTTTTTTATGTATTAATCGATTGTTTATGTTAATAAAATGTCATTCATAAAAACATAGAACTGAATCAAATCAAAATCATACAATCACATGGGCCCCAAAAGAGACTCATGAAAGTTAATGACACTACTGCCAGATTCGCAATATTACAGCTATCCCGAGAAGAACCTGGCAAGAAACTCGGCGGCGCATTTTTTTTCATTCATTTTTTTTAATCATTCCTAAACACTAGTACATAATTATATCAACCTAAGTATATCTATCTATATACATTATGTAGTCACTAGAAAGCGCTTGTGCATCACATTTCATATCAAATTTAGCCAACTAAGATAACTGCACTGCCCTAGTATCGTAACAGATTTTTCCTTAAGAATGGTCAAGTACGACTGTATGTCGGTACAGGGCTAGCAACAAGCAGAAAAGACAAGCCAGCACGCGAAAATATCTTATCACCATTTAATCACAATTTTATCTTTACCGTCAGCTCCAGCACAGAATAAATAATTGTTCACGTACCTAAAACTAGTTCAAGCCCTTCGTTGAATTTGAAATCACGACTGCCTGATCGGAAGTCGCCTACACATAGGTACCTATACTATAACTGAGCTGCCACTGCTTTTAAACCTACAAATATCTTACTGAAAGTTCTACAAGTTTGTTAACTATTTAAATGTTTCTACAATTAAGAATAAAAATATACGTAATACATCAACCTATGTGTTAGCATCCGTTGAAGTTGCTAGGTTTGTTGAAGACTTGAAACCGATATAGTTGATTGATATCATAAAAAGATAATATAAAATACGAATTTTAAGAATGATATATCTCCGCTTACTGGACTTATTTAAAAAAAGGAAGAAAATTGGTACACCGGAAAACATAAGAGGCGGAATAAGCGGCGGCCATGTTGATACCGCGATCGCCAAGGAATGACGGAAAAAGTAAAAAGAAAAGAAAAGGTACTTACGCGCGTGAGCAGGATATTTGGGATGCGTACAATTGACAAGTGTTTGAAACGGTGCTACCTACGGTATTTGCAAGAGTTTCAGTATAAGGTTAAGCGTTTAACATATGTTACTTGAACTTGAACTTACTCTTCGCCAATTCAAAAACTGATTTCCAGTTAGAACAGTTTCCATTTAGGTAATCAGATACGTTAATGTAATTAAGTTGTCAACTTGTCAAGTGAGTAAACCCACTTGACCAATATGCAAATCTGTACCCGGCAATCATACAATCAACGAGGTCAATGCATCTGCCAGCCTTGACCTAAGCAATACGCGAATACTTACCAGGCAATCAAGAAATCAAAGAGTTATCGGGGCTACATAGCGCCTTGAGCGCAAAGTCCGCGATCTGCGACCCGTGACCTGAAGACCGCATGAAAGTGGCGTACAATGAGACTTTCTCGTAAATTATGTGCGCCTGGTACTTGTGCGACGTTTGTACAATATGGACGATATTGCAAAACTAACAGGAAAAGTTGATTTAAACATGCTTACCACTGACTTTATTCTATTTGAATTTTTACAGGAAATGCTACGGAAGAAACATGTCAAAAATATAATTGATCGAGCGAAGCGGGTTCTCTAACTTGACTTGGGCCGTTCAGCACTTTGTCCGTCCGTCCGGCTGTCAAAGGCATCTAGCGTCTAAACAATATAAGCGACTATGTAAAACTATGTCCCAAAGCCAGAAATGACATTTAAAATTATATAAATGAAAATATTAGGGGGGCTCCCATACTTGTAAATGGGAAGCACAATATTTTTTACTTTTTATATACCTTTGTGGGGTATCGTTGAAAAGTAATTGACAGGTAGAGTACGAAACCGGTTTAAAAAAACATCTATGTTGAAAAATAACTATTTGGTAGGCCATCAAAGTCACTGTTTTTAGATCTATTTTTGTCCCGGATTCTATCTCAAAAACGGCTTCACACTGAACGCTGAAACTTACGTATAATATTTGTTGTGTCCTAAACTTAAACAATAAATACATAAATCAAACTATTATTTTATAGAAAAAAGTTATAAGCAAGTAACCTCAAAAGTTTTTCTCTGTGAGGCAAAATGCAGGCGCGAGATCTCAGTTCGGCGCGAACTTCTATTTTATACAAGTAGATAACAGTTGAAAAAGACCCAGACGTGAAAGTTAAATACAAATAAAAGCGTGTAAAAGTTTAGTACCATAAAAAGTGAAAACTAATTAACAACACAAAGCTTCACTCGTTCCAAAAAGACTACAGCAACGTCGGTAACCATAACAAACCAATTAACGTGGCTATTAAAGTATAAAAAACAAGAGCAACTCATGACAATCACAAAACAATAAAACGCAGGGTTCTCATATTAAAAAACAATAATAATTTTTCCCACGCACCCCATTCAAATTGTCATAAAAGTGACATTACGGCCATCCTGACCCAAAAGCGCGTAACGACAGAATTCACTTTTTGCTAGCCAACAAAAAACTGGTATTGTCAGTCCATTTGTCAAATATTCGTCGTAATATATTAAATAAGATTTGTTTAGCGTCGAACGGTAAATTTTTTGTTCGACGCTATTCAATTGGCCAAATCAAGTTTTTTGTCGAATTTATATTTAACGCCTCAGAAGTGTGTCAAATTAAACACGATTATGATCAGTGACTGTTCATTCATTTATGGGCTGGTCATCGTGAATATTTTGGCACAGTTCCAATCAAGACTCTTCATGTTTCTTTTGATATATGTCTAGCACCTATCATCGCTATTGTACTAATGCGCTTATCTAGATTAGGAACAATCGAAAATTGAGGCTACGTCTGTCGATTAGAGAAACATAATTCTGTTATTTGATTGTTGATAGTAAAAATGAAAGTTTTATAGAGATAATTGCGTATTATTTTTAGACAACCTATATCTTTTATAATGATTGCTCTGATGGCTACCGTTATAGAACTAAGGACACAGCCTATATTTTACGAAATTGCTGTACAGTAACGAATGGAGTTTCACAATATAGATGCCATTAAAAAGGTATTATGCAGAAGTGGTCAGTAACAGTTATGGTGCTGGCGGCCATGTACAGAATGTACGTATTTTTGTATTTATGACGTTTTGCCTAGCGGACGCCAGAGATGGCTTTTAATTTGTCCATTTTAACTCGGATATTGAAAATGGGATATTGTTGTTGGTCCTTTTTGTTACGAATGCATTCGTTTTTAATGGGGAATGATAGTGTCGTATATCAGTACTTCTGACTATAAAATGTTCATGTAAGTAAAATATATGTATTATTTATGCGTATTAATATATTTTACGTTTAATCGATATTTTGTTATTGTATTTTTTATTTATTATATTTAAATGCAGCAACGTTGGAAACTTTGGTCGTTAATATAGGTATTGCTTGTTATTGTGTCAGTAAATGGGCTTTGTATAACTGTTTGTACATGTTTGACTTTTGGTATTACTGGAATGGTTTTTCTCTCTCACAGCTCCGTGCTAAGTTCGAGGACTTGTGTACAGGACGTGTGTTGTATCGCAGGTGCCGGAAATACATACATAATACACGCAATTACAATCGGAAATATAAATTTTCTTTTTTTCTTCAGGAAAAATATCTGAGATTTTGGAACTTCCGGAATGTAGGCGGTTGCGGTGTGGAGAAAGATGATAATATATATAGTAGTCCACCCCTAAGTGAGACTTTACGCTCGATTTTAACTAACTTTTTTTATAATAATTGTGTGATTTTTGTATTTGTTGTTCAAGTAAAGAATATAACAGACATTACACGTAGGTTTCACTTTTTAGTCTGTGAATGTTTTTAAGATACACCCCCAGATAAACCGGATCTAAAACAACAACTTTACTGTACCATATATTTTTGATTTTTTACATTTAATAAATATCTACATATATGCTCGTATATATATAGTCAACCAGGACTAGCCAAAAAGCAAGCATTTGCCCCAAAACGCGACGTATTCTGCATTAAAAACACGCCACATGCGCTAAAACAATTTTGAATTCGTCTCGTTAACCATTTAGCACAGATAGGACCTAAGTGGGAATCGAAGCCGTTTTTAAAAACTGACAGAAACCGTTATTGCAAGTCAACGGCTTTCGGTTAAATGAAGCTCGACTTAACGGTGAACCGGGTTTAAGAACATATAAAGATTATTATAGAATGCAGCGAGTTTTGATTTCGATGATTTCTTTTGACAGGTGGGTGTGGTGTGATGATATTAGAATGAAGTTGATGATAGTTCTTTGAGAATACACAATAGGTACTCTATCTGCGGGTCAATTGCCTACATTTTCTATAACTAAACTAAAATTATATACAATACTGCAAAGACGCCAGTTACCTACAAGACATAGCTTTACATTTTATTCAAAAATAAAATGATTATTATTTTTAACCGACTTTAAAGAAAGGAGGAGTTCTCAATTTTTTTGTATTTTTTAGGTGTGTTACCTCAGAATTTTTTTCTTGGAAAACCGATTTTGGTGATTATTTGTCGGGAATAATATATTATAATAATATTCCTACTGCGCCATGGGTTCCATGGCGCAGCAGGTCGCCTATATGCTTCCGTTTGGGTGCAAGGTGCTATGTTGCCCATAGCTGTCAGTGTGGTACTGCTGTTGACCAGCTCGGTCACCACGGCCTCTCATGCCAGTAAAATGCTGGCCGAATTTCCCGCCACGCCAGCCTCAAAGATATCATCCGCCGGGTTTTTACCAACGCCACTGTTCCAGCCATTTTCCAACCAAACGGTCCGATGCGTGACGATGGTAAAAGAACCGACGACGGTAAGACTTTAATTCCATGGAAGATAGGGCGGCCTTCAGTGTGGGATGCAACTTGGGTCGACACTTTAGCTCCGTCACATCGTCCTGAATTACAGAATGGGGTTGGCGCTGCGGCAACTTCGACAGAGAACCGCAATCGGCGAAAATATGGAAACCTCGGCAGTGGTACATAATAATTGAGCCGTTTGGTGTTGAGACACTGGGTCCGTGGGGACCAGGAGCTCATTCTATTTTCAAAAATCTATCAGAGCGCCTGGTTGAGTCGACGCGTGATCATAACACTGGTAGGTTCCGCTCAACGTATTAGCATTGCAATTCAGAGGCAATGCCGCCAGCATGATGGGAACTCTACCCACTGGTAATGGGCTTGAGCACTTGAGTTACCTATAAGCTCGATGTTTTGTAGGTAACTTAAGTCTTTTCTGTATATAGTTTTAGGATATATAGGCAATTGGCCCGTACTTGGAGTAAGTTACAAAAAAAAATGTTTGGCGCAGTAAAATAAATAGGTAATTGTTTATTGCGTACACAGGTATCTTGATTAAACATTGAGAATGCGGATGAAACTGCGAGAAAGCTAGTTTATTACCTATATATAATTAGAAATATTTGTTTTATAGTATCAGCACTCAAGGTCATGGCACACATCAGTCGGTGATGAGGTTCTACCGACCAAATTAATTGTGAAATGCACTTAAGAGGGTTTATTCCTTTTGTCTTCTCTGTCACTCGCACATTTATTTTTTTATTTTTAATAAATACAATTAGCTACTTGTGTTTTTGAAATGTTTTCAACCGACTATATGGACATTAATACAATGAATGTTTTAATCTACCTTTCGTTTTTCATATCTTTAAGTTAAACGAAGAAAGCGTGAAAATCACATTGAAGTTTGGGAACTGTATTTTTTCTCATCTCATTGAAGGATATGATAGCGAAAAGAAGTTTGAAACATCCTTGTATTAATGTCCATATAGATAGTTGAAAACATTTTCAAAAACACACGTACATAGTTGTATTTATTAAAAATATCGAATTGTGCGAGCGAGAGAGAAGACAAAAGGAATAAACCCTCTTAAACTTGGGTGGCTGCCAAGACGATGATAGTCAGATAGATAAATACAATATCATACATTTTAATAGTTCTTTATTGTACACTAAATAAAAGTTATATTGTAAAATTTTAAATCAAATCCTACTAATATTATGTTTGTTCCCTCTTCACGCCTTAACGGCTGAACGGATTTGGATGAAATTTGGAACGTACATAGATTATACCTAGGATTAACACATAGGCTACTTTTTAGCTTGATAATAGCGGGCGAAGCCGCGGGGCACGGCTAGTAGTGTATATATCCTACTAATATTATAAATCCGAAAGTTTGTGTGTAAGTGTGTAAGTATGTTTGTAACTTCTTCACACTTTAACGGCTGAACGGATTTGAATGCAATTTGGAATGTACATGGCTAATACCTAGCATTAACACATGGGATATTTTTTTACTTGATAATAGCGGGCGAAGCCGCGGGGCACGGCTGGTTATGTATACATTAAACACCACAATAGAGATATGCTACTAATATTGTAAATCCGAAAGTGTAAGTGTGTAAGTGTGTAAGTATGTTTGTTCCCTCTTCACACTTTATCGGTTCAACGTATTTGGATGAAATTTGGAATGTGCATAGCTTATACCTAGGATTAACACATAAAATACTTTTTAACTTGATTATAGCGGGCGAAGCCGTGGGGCATGGCTAGTAAGAAATAAAACTTAAACTATGTTTTCAAAGGGCGATCTTATCGCAATGACCAAGGTTAAGGAGCTTACGCTTTCAAACCTAAACTATTAAACCGATTTTAATGAAATTTGGCACAGAGATAGATTAGAGCTTAGGAAAGGACTAGGCTATTTTTTATCTCGGAATTTCCGCGGGCTCGGGACTTACGCGGGTAAAACCGCGGGGTGCATATTGCTCAATAATTTGCAATTTATTGCGTTTATGAAAAAAAATCTGTTAATGTCAACTTTCCTGACCTTCGTCGTATATACATATACATATTTATATTATTCAAGATAATAAATCGTTTGACCACTATCTCACCTGCTAAGCGACGATGCGGTCGACAATGGAGCACATTTGCCTAGATGATGCCTATTCACTCGTAACTTAAAGACTCGGAAACACGAGGAGTTCTATTCCTTTGCGGTTAGCATAATGAATGTGGAAGCAAAATGCTTCGTCCGCATTTGTGGAATATCTACCACATAGCGGTGTCTGTCTCAATGCCCAACAATAG
This sequence comes from Lomographa bimaculata, assembly GCA_948107665.1. NCBI lineage: Eukaryota > Metazoa > Arthropoda > Insecta > Lepidoptera > Geometridae > Lomographa > Lomographa bimaculata. Next base: position 9,964,277 of record OX403607.1, on the reverse strand, counting down.
AATGGTGATGGAGGAATTAGTATGTGTGATTCCGTTGCACACTCTCCGAAATGTATCCGATAAAATACCGTATAGAGTAAATTAAGCCACTCTGCGGCATCTCATACAAACAGTTAAATCACAGCAAAAAAAGTAAGCATACTTGTTAGTTTAAAAAAAGGCTAAACTAACACTCAACCGTTTGAAAGCGAAACAAGTCAATTTAAAAAGAAACTTTAAATAAACAAACAGCCTCTCTACAAACAACCCGAGAAGCTTAAGATGATACACACAGACGAAGAAGTTGGTGAATAAAATTAAAGCTTAATTTTAAGGTGCAATATATAAAAAAAGATATTCATAATAGGTTGTGAGTGCCCCATACTAAGTTCGAAAACTTGTGTCTCAGTGAGTGTGAAAGCGGTTTATAAAGTTTAATATACATACCGTCTAAAATCGCTATAATTAAAAATTAAACTAGCCGTGCCCTGCGACTTCGCCCGCTATTATCAAGTTAAAAAGTAGCCTATATGTTAATCCTAGGTATAATCTATGTACATTCCAAATTTCATCCAAATCCGTTCAGCCGTTAAAGCGTGAAGAGGGAACAAACATACTTACACACAAACTTTCAGATTCATAATAATATAGTAGGATTAGCTGTTTCCCGTGACTTCGTTTGCGTTGGAATTCCTTTTTAATGCATCCCTACTCTACCAATGAAATATTGTTTGATACTGTAAATTGATTGGAAGATTCGTAAGCAATTTAGCGTATCATGTAATGTCAATATCATGTCCCTTAAAACACCTTAGTTCTGACAAAACAGAACATAAAATTGTTATTTATAATATAAGTGAAACAATAGGCGGTCTTATCGCTGAATGAAATCTCTTCAATACAACCTTTGGATAGAGGGGAATTACTTGGGAATTACGCATAAAATTTGGATGTTCGGTGTTTAATAAAATAAATTATTATATGTGCTATTTAAGAGCATATGTATCGAAAAATAATAAATAATAATATACTTACTATAAAGTAGTTGATAAGTTACGTGAGATGTGTAGAGGCATGATTCAAATTGGTTATTAATTATTTTTATACCAAACACAAATTATCAACTTGCGTTAGATAATATCAGTACCTCGATGTACCTTAATGATTATTTATTAAAATATAAATAACCTAAGTTTATTTTATTTTATCTAAAAATTCGTTCCAGTTAAGCTTTTAGAACTTAGCAACCGTATGTATATCAATATCAATGGCTACTCGTAGTTGTGATTAGACAATTCAAAGTAACGACTGTTTTGACACGTTGCTATTATTATGCTCGAGAACGAGTGAAAGCGGTATTACTTTTTTATATCTGCTATTTTCAGCCGACTTCAAAAAAGGAGATTCTCAATTCGACTGTATGTTTTTTTTTTGTATGTATGTTACGCGATATCTCCGCCAATTATGAATCGATTTTGACGTTGTCCCATATACATTTTATCGAAATCGATCCAGCCAAAACCAAAATGTTGTTGTCGGTTTTTTTAAGCTTTGCTTGCGTTTAATTATTTACCTTCCGCTTCATAACAATCTGATGCATAAAATGTTTTTCCGTCATTTTACTACTCCATGGTGCCCAAAATACCTACATGTAAATAAATAGTCGAAAGACCTTCATAGGTACACAATCGAGGCCTTTTAGTACTAAAAAGCATGAACTATAATTTTACTTCTTTCGTCCGTTTCACTATCTAACAACAAGACAAATTGTCAAACGTCATCCATTTATAGTTGACATACCTCTAATTCGTTCGAACCGTTTTGTTTCTACGTGTTTTATCTGTAGTGCGAAATGTAAGCATCATATGCAATCATCAGGTGAGATAGTGGTCAAATGCTTGCATATCTTTTCTCATATATAAAAATGAATTGCTGTTCGTTAGTCTCGCTAAAACTCGAGAATGGCTGGACCGATTTGGCTAATTTTGATCTTGAAATATTTGTGGACGTTCAGGGAAGGTTTAAAAGGTGAGAAAATGTAAAGAAATTGCAATAAAATTAGTAAAAAGTAGTATTTTAGTTTCCGATACAAACTGTTCGTACCTGTCAAACAGAAGATGTTTCTGAATATTTGACCACTGACAATTGGAGTCGAGCATAAAAAGCATTCGTGCTTAGATTTCTCACAATCATATCATTTTTGGCAATCACTCATGTATTCATTACATTGGCGAAAGTTTGAACGAAAGTGCCCAAGAAAGTTTTTGCAATAGATAAAACGAACCTATTTATGCGTTTTTTTAGAAGCAATAAGTTGTTAGTTGTTGTCATAATAATTGGGTGGTTATTGTTTGAAACGAGATATTGTGTAAGCAACCAACGATCATTAATTAGTTTATTTTATTAATTAGCTAGTATGAACTGGTAATAAGAAAATACGAAATGTTTTAAAGAAGAAGAGAAAGAAGAAAGACGGACTCGAATTCAAACTGTTTCAAATAAATAAATAGTTGACACATTTGATAGAATGTTTAGATTGTGTACACCATGACTTAATTTACCGACTTCAAAAAAGGAGGAGGTACTATATTCGACTGTATGTATATTTTTTTTCATCGATTCTTCCCCCATTTGTTGACCGATTGTCAAAATTATTTTTTTGTACCAAACAAATATACAACCGATGAGCCCCAAACCGGTTTCATTTGAAAGGTTTTTGCCCACCAAAACAATACATTAGATATTATTTTACTTTTTTCAACCGACTTCAAAAAAGGAGGTTCTCAATTCGACTGTATGTATTTTTTATGTGTATGTTACGCGATATCTCCACCAATTGTAAATGGATTTTGATGATTCTTTTTTTGTTTGGTAGAGTATACTTTAGAGACTTTATATATTTTATCGAAATTTATCAAGCAAAAACCATAATATAAGCGGTAAAGTCGGTTTTTTTAGCTTTGCTTACGTTTAAATTATCTTATTCTCTGATAGATGCACGCCTCTTATTATCTCATCTCCAACGCATTCCAAATATTTGTAAAACAAATATGACATTCAAATTTGTTTGTTGTCAAAGTTCAGAAATCTTTTATTGGCGGTACGAAGTTCACCGGGTCAGCTAATAGTACAATAAAGTATTAAATAAATAAATGAAATTGTTTGTTCTCATTTTGTTACCTTGACAGTACTGATAAAAAGCTAAAATTAAAAAACAGAAATATAATTACTATTTATAATAATAATGGATATTGTAAAGTGATTAAATAAGGTATTTAGATTAATATCAAGCGAATTAATAAAGAGTTCAAACCAAAAACATAAAAAGAAAAAAAAGCGTTACACAATAACGCTTTTTTTTATAAACGTTGTACAATTTAAAACCGCTTCGGTATTGATATGTAAATCGTTCAATGAATCGCAAATTCGAATTGCTTCCTCTCTACTTTCATTTCTTAATTAACGTTCTTTCACTTTTGACAATTATTTGTAGATCCTATTACTCTGCAAGTCTGAGTTATAAAGATGTTGATAATTTAATTTTGATAAATCGAATAAGGTGTAGAGTTTATCAAAGCCAATTTTTTGTAGGTGTGAGCTATTAGCGGTTGATTTTCTAGTAAGCTTTTTTATATAGCCTATTAATAACAAGGTGAAATAGCCGTCATTAAATTTACGATAACTGTATATATAGGAGGTAATTTATTAACAACACAGATAGGTACTGTGTGATCGGCCGCTCTGTAAACTAGCACAAATACAAACGCAAATAACTTTATTGACATAATTCTTATATTCTTTATTGTACACACATTGATAAAATTTTTTTACAATAAGGCCATAACAAAAAGTGGACAAATGCGAGCTTAACCCTTCACAGAGTTTTCTTCCAGCAAACCCTTTAAGTAGGATATAATTTATTGACATAATTAGTAAGTACATTGTTAATGTTCAATCCATAGGCTCCTGAACTAGTCAAAAACTGTGTTTCTGGAGTCAATGGCTTCTCTCATAATTATGTTTTAAATTTGATTATGCTAAAAATATAATTTTCAACTATATTTTACATTTTAATTTAATATTAAATCTAATTTGACGACCCAGTTGGCGCAGTGGACAAGTGTCCGCCTTCTGAGCCGTGGGTCCTGGGTTTAATTCCCGGCAGGAGCACAAATTCCTTCCCAAGGGATATTTGTGCTTCTGGTTCTGGGTGTAATGTATGTGTGATGTGAGTGTTTCCGGCACCCACGATACAAGTCTTTGAACTTAGTGAGGGGCTGTGAGCGTGGATGCGTTTGTTCGTTTGTTTGTTTGTTAATTATTAGTCTTTAATGTATACTGTATGTGTGTGTTGAATGTATGTTTGTGTGGGAAGTGTCCAATGCGTGTAGGGGTGTATTTCTGTTTGTTTGTGTGTATGCGTATGTGCCTTCGGAGCACGGAAACATCTTTTACATAGTCCTAGCGTCAGAGAGCGTGCTCGTCTTCTAGCAGTTTCTATATGGGAGTCAGGGCTTTAGTTGCAAGCCGTCCCCTCTTTTAATGCTGGTACACTTATAGATCCATTTGCTTTTCGTTTCGCTATTTGCTTACGTTTAGATACAAGGTGCTGCCCATTGCTGTCAGTGTGGCATCTCGTGACAGTAAAATTCCAATTCAGAGAGGCAATGCTGATGATAACGCTACCGACTGGTAGAGGGCAGTGCAAATTACTTTACTTTTTTTTTAATTACGGGGCAATTTAGCTCTTTTATTACAATTATTTTACTAATTATTTTTACTAACCTCGACGTTTTAGAAGAGTTACATCAGCCGCGGTCATGAGAGACTGTTTGAAAACGCAGATGTTTGAAAAATCTACTTACTTACAATTAGCACTATAAACGTTTTTTTTTTTTTTTATTTGTGACAGGCTAGTGTTTGGCCAGTGACGATGTGATCGAAGCTGGTAAACACACTAGACCTGGAACACGCAGGCTCTCAAGGATAACTGCCGGAACACCGTATTTGGCTTGGCGGCAGACTTTCAACTTGATGGTGGTAAGCTACTTTGGTAGCAAGCCAGGCGAGCAACTCACAAAATGCTCTACCACCTCTCAAAGGCACCTGATTAGCACCACCCGGGGACCGCGTTTAGGGAGTCAGACTTAAGGGGTATCCTCCTACGGACGTGGGTGACTCAGCCCGTCTCAGTTTTCTGGTTCCTAGTACATATATATATTAAGTACCTACTAAAAATATGGAAACCTCGGCAGTGGGTAACTAAAGCCGAGGAATATGTAAATATTTGAGCCGTTTGGTGTTGAGACACTGGGTCCGTGGGGACCGGGAGCTCATTCTATTTTCAAAAAATCTTTCAGAGCGCCTGGTTGAGGCGCCGCGTGATCTAAATGCTGGTACTTATTTGGCTTAACGTATTAGCATTGCAAATCAGAGAGGCAATGCCGCCATGATGGGAACGCTACCCACTGGTAGTGGGCTTGAACACTCAAGTTACCTATAAGATCGTTGTCTTGTAGGTAACTTAGGTCTTTGCTGTATAAAGTTTTAGGAAATTAAAAATTTTATTCGATGACTAGGTAACTTGGGTCTTCGCTGTAAAGATGTAAATATAGGCAATATAGGCAATTGGCCCGTAGATGATATACTAATTATTACCTACTATTGTATTTTAGCGTTAATCTTTATATTTTTTTGTTTAATCATTGTGTTGTAGAATTGGATATTGGTCTTTTGTCTGTAGTAAATGACTTATTAATTATCCTTACTAGTCCTTACTTATAATATTATAAATGCGAAAGTAACTCTGTCTGTCTGTTACGCTTTCACGCCAAAACTACTGAACCGATTTAAACGAAATTTGGTACACAGATAGTCTAGAGCCTGAGAAAGGACATATGCTACTTTTTAACCCTGAATTATGGCTGGTTGGTCCTTACGCGGGCAAAGCCGCGGGGCGCAGCTAGTTATTATATATAACAATAATTTAACGTTACAGCTAAATCACTTACACAGGTGAATCCTAGACAAGGATGAGTCCTGTGTGTGGATTTAGTCTATTTCAGTATTATAAATATAATAATTGTAAAATATACAAGTTAGTCACAAAAATAGTTATCAAATTCGAGTTACTTAAATTCGAGTCAACATTTTTCAGAGAACAAAAAGCATTTTCCCTGCCGAAATCATTTAACATCCGTATTCAAAAGCCTTTCACCAAAAATGAATAAAAAACTAGCAATCGTGGACACAAAGGCTTTTTACGGTCTGGTAAAACTATCATTGTCCTTACTTCCCGCCATAATTGTCAGCCATCTTTGTTTTTGTCCGCCATTTTGTGTTTATTTCATTCAGGACTGTCATTAAACTTTTTAAGCTAATTGCTGTGTGGGTACTGATAATACGAAAAATATGTGACCTGGGGGTCTATTCCGGACATCGATTTATGTATCGTTACATCGACGTCGAAATCGAACGACGTTTTTTTTCTTATGAATCATCGAATCTACTGAACTTTCGACCGATCTACTGTCGTACCGACGTCGCAACAATTTGAACAATCGTAGTCTGACGACCAGAATACACCTACAGAAATAAAGTAATGTTATTTATGATTTAAGACCGTTCTGATCGTCACGAGTCTGAGGTAAGCATTCTCTTTTTCTTTTTTTAAATGTGGCCAGTGTTTTCTTTCTTTTTTATCTCGTTAAGATTTGTATTATTGCATTGGTTTTTGCGGTTTACAATTAGTTTTTTTGTTATCGTGCTTAACAATGTTTTCAAATATAATAATATGTGTTTATAACACAACGAAAAATTGTTAGTAATTTAGAAAATAATATAAAAACTCCACAATGTTTATTCACTAAAATTGATTGCCAGACTCTAATTGGCAGATTTGCAGAATTTCAGCCGTCTGATAAAGAATCTGCCAAAAAAATTCGGTGGTGCATTTTTTTTTCATTCCTTATATAAATAATCGAGGATTGTACTCAGTGGCGTGCAAATGGAGTGACAGTGGCGTACAGTAGATTTTCATAGGCTGATGATGATGATGATGATTCTTTCTCTTAATCTGACATCACTAATACATAAGTAATCTTAAACTAGATTAATCTATATTTTGCCGTCGACAAATAAGTGCTATTGCAGCATCGAAATAATAATTGCAGTTAGCTTATCGAAGGCTAGTCGTGCCCTGCGGTTTTGCCCGCGTTTATCAAGTTAAAAGTAGCCTATGTGTTAATCCTAGGTATAAGCTGTGTACATTCCAAATCCGTTCAGCTTTTACAGCGTGGCAGCGTGATGAGAAAACAAACTTACTTACACACAAACTTTTGGATTTATAATACTTGATACCTTCATAAAAATTGTTGAGAAGCGTTGAATATATTTTATTTTCAATTACAAACCGACATATCAATAAAAATTGTGCACATTTTAATCTACTCATCTTCCTTTCGCAGCTTTACTAACATGACCAATATAAGCAGAGCTCTAGAAGTAGAGCTAGCAGGATAAGGAAATTACATAATAAAAACTATGTTGGGTACATCGGTACGTAGTAATTCCTTCTCAACTTCAATTTTTGCTGTTATTTTGTTGTTATGTGCATGTTAATTGGTTTGTTTTAGTGTTCTGTTGTTTTTGTCCCAAATAAATGTATTTTCTTAAATTTTTCTTCGTGGGTTCAGTTTTTTTATTACAGCTGTTAACAATATAAAAGTGAGATTGTTTTTCTAAATTTGACCAGGCCTTGCTCTATGTCCAGGTCGTAATGTTGTTCTAAAGAATGATTTTTATAATATTTGTTCAGATGATGATGGTCAAAAAAATTTTTTTTAATTTTTTTTTATAAATTATAATTAAAAATATGCTACAAATGTAGAGCGGCATTTAATGAGAGGCTGATGATTCTTAACGATCAAAAGATATATTTAAATTACAATCTCAGGAGCAGCCACGTAGAACCCGTTGATCAAATGAGTTAGACAGGTCTATCTCTCGGTTAAACGACCTTAACTGGAGTTTGGTATCATCAAATATAACCGTGATTGAGTAACAAATAATCTTTAAAACTTTAACACTTCTTAGTAAAATAGGTACTCAAACGTGTGTGTAGAATACATACACTCACATAGTATAAAATATACACTCAGCTCACAACAAAATCAACAAAATGGAACTATCAAAATGAACTGCGCAAAACACATTTTGCAGTGAAGCACCGACTGCGAGCATTCAATATGACATGTTCAATAGAGTAACATAGTTCAAGTAACGCTGGTGGCGTGTCCAATGATATAAAGTGCATTGTTGTCAAGACGCCAGCTCTGATATCTTATGGCCGGTATTGGATTTACTTCAACGGAGCTTTATATGTGCTTTCTGATATTTACCCAACTACGGTGGCACATAAAGGGGTTTAAGCTGCGTTTATATGTGTAAGTCAGTTTATTTGCATGTTTGTTTGTTTGTATAATGTCCATCCACCGGACATATAGAAACATTTTTTCTCAAGCTTAAACGGAGAAAATTTGCTCGCGCTTTCAACAATAATACATTAATAACATCTTTATTTCAAACTCTATGTCATAGATATGTAATTATTAGAAGAAAAATCAAAATTTTACAAATAATCACGACGAAGGAATTCCATAAGGAATCATCTTCGTAACCATAAAGAATTCTTGATGTTTGGAAAAAAACAACTTCCCATAAGGAAAACTGATTTTTCCAAACATCAACTCTCTATCGAAAGCCCTTTCAAACAAAAAAAAACGATTTTAAATCGCATCAACCATTTAGGGAGCTACAATGCTTTAAACAGATACACATTAAATTTATAACACCTTTGTCGCGTCGTGGGTTAAATACAGGATGGATTATGATTTGATTTTAACTACGGTTTTTATCTTTAAAATAATTGAGTAGGTTATTCGTTCATTAATTTTATGTTGCAGTTCCTATAGTAAATTGGATTTAATTTTGTAGAAGATTGCACGCGCACTAGTCCAGGAAGTGTTATAATAGTTTTGCTTATTAAAACGTATCTGAAAGTGGAAGATTTAACCAATAAAATATAACCAATGATCTTATTAAAAATACAGATATAACGCAAGGAATAACGAAGTGAAGCCAAAAAACTATTTGCTCTTTCTCTTTTTCATTTAACTTTTGCTTGGGACTTTTAACCTAACCTTATCTTAATCTAACTTTCAATGTTCCACATTATTCACAACTTTGTGAGTTAACTTTATTCAAGAACATACCCCATACTTTTTTGTTGGAGTATCCTGATCAGCTTATTCCTATACTATACGATTTGTGTTTTAGTTTGTGATGGTACAACAGCGTTGTCGACTACAAGCAACAAACCAGAAAAACGAAGGGGTTTGCTTGAAAATTTTTACTTTTTGACAGTGTATGAAAATTGTCAAACATGACTCATTTTACTGTTTTATCAATGGCTATTAGTAAACAAAAACGCATTCACACTCACATCTCTACACAAAGTTCAAAGACTTGTACCGTAGGTGCCGGAAACATTTACATATCACACACATAATCACACCCAAAACCAGAAGCACAAATGTCCCTTGGGAAGGAAAAGTGTGCTCCTGCCGGAAAAGAAAAGAAAAGATTTTTTTTTAAGCATATAAGAAATATGACGAAAGAGTAAAGTAGACGGTTATATTAGATAGTTACATATTACCGACTGTACAAAAAATGAAATTTAACTCATATGAAAAAAATGTGGGACGAGCCAGGAATAGGGATTGGGACGAGCGGGGAATAAAATATTGAAAAATATGTTTTGGGACGAGCGAGGCATACAAATTAGGACAGGTGGGGATTTTTTTATGTGGGACGAGACTCTGTGGGACGAGCAAGGCACAAATCTAAAATAATTTGAGTGTAAGTTATTTAAAAGAATTCACTTTAAATGTTTTAATATTTTATTTTACCAACTACCTGCATTGTCTGTTTTGTTTCATGTGTAAATAAGCAATTTCATTTCATTCGCCTTTTCGACTCATCACATGTTTTGAAAGTTATATCTATATTTTTAGTTGATCGATGTATATTTCGAATTATAGGTATATGAAATTGCAAAACACGGAACGAGCAGTTTTTAAGCTTTTGTATAACGGGTTAAATAAAAATAGTAGATATTACCTAAACGATATGTTTGAATCGTAACAGTTTAAAAGTTAAAACACGTATTTTTTCGTAACTTTTTCCAATACTTGTGCCTCCTGTATTTTAGTAAGTATTAAAATTAAGTGCTCTTATTGACATTTATCCTTAAGGAAGATCCGAAATAAATTGATACACATTTATCATGTTTGCAGCGAAAATAAAGTTAACAAACAGAAAAAGACTTTTAAATCCTCGCATCATTTTTCAAAACATGAATGATGGCTTACAGTATTGAAAAAAGTAAACGCAGAAAATATTCGACTTAACGATCAGTATTTTTGACGTAATCAGAGATCAAGGAAAATAAAATGCGGCCCTTTAAATATTTTTTATGCTAATTAGCAAGCATTTGACCACTATCTCACCTGATGGAAAGTGATGATGCAGTCGAAGATGTGACATGCTTGCCTAGAAAATACCTATTCACTCTTGATTTGAAGACTCCCAGATTATACCCCTGGAGGAACAATGACGCAAGCAACGAGTTCCACTCCTTCGCTGTACGGATGTTGAATGTAGAAGGAAACCGCTTCAAACGAACTGGAGTTATTTCAACCATAAATGGATGACGTTTGACAGTTTGTCTCGTTGTTAGATGGTAAAAGGGGGCATGGTGGAATTAACTCATGTAATTCTAATAATAATGTAATTTAATCCTACAGGGTTAAAGAAATGGTAGGTGGAAATGTTAGATAGAAGAATAAAGTCACGTGGACCCAAATCGCTGAATCTACTTAGTCCTTAGGCCTTGTTGAGCAAGATCACCTCTCTAGGCGCAGTGGCCCGGTTTGCAACCGGGCTTTCCGCCGAGGCAAATATTTACTGCTAGCGCGAGCCCAACCTCTCGGCGAGAGACTGCTCACGAGGGGGTTTTTAGTGGGTTCAAGCCCCTCACACCCCTTTCTCTTCTCCTATGGGAAGGAAAGAAAGTGCTAGGCATTTTCCAACTCCCACGAAAAGAAAAAAAATAGTGCTCTTACATCACCACTAATCGATGCAGTTTATAGACGTTACATTTATTGTTTACACTAAATACTCTGCAGTTTGGACTTTCATTACGTTCTTTTTCTGACCAGTAAGTTTTTTTTGGCTGTCCTTTCGGATGATGGGTTTAAGTTGGTACTTGACGGATCATCAAAATAAAAATAGTTTATTTTCATGGGCCCCAAAGAGGCATTCATGAAAGTTTATGACTCGATTTTTGCTCTAGTTCTAGTAAAGATTTTACCACTTCATTAGGACATGACTTGACTATGTCTGGACCTTGACTCTTTGACTTAACTTTGATTATGACTTGTGACTAGGACTTCTATTATGAAATGTGTTCGACTTGAACTATTTTATTACATGATCCGGCTAATTGCACCAGATTGCGAAGCCAAAACTAAAATAAAACCATATTGTTTAGGTAATATCTCGGGACTTAATCGCGCCAAATCTATTTTTATTTACCTCGACGTTTCGACCAAGTTGCATTGGCCATGCTCTCGAGAAGACTAAACTATGTGTTCGAATCGCGAAAGTTTAAAAATTACAATTACACCATATTTTTTTACATAAACTTTTGACTTAGTTGTAACTTTTTATATAACGTTAACAATACATTTTTTAAAATAATTAAGTAAAATGTGTACAGAATGCAGAACCTAATCAAAAAAATAAACTACTTTATGCACTTTTTTTTCTTAAATTTTGGATTCGCAATCTTGTGCATTTAGTCAGTGTCAAGTAATAATATATTTCAATTGTATGACACTAAATTAAACTAAAAACTAAATTAAAACAAGATAAGATTAGAAAGGGGGGATTAAAACAAATAGTACTCAAAAATTTTGACTTAGTTAATATTACTTTAATGTTTAGTAAATAAGTTTTAAATTATTAATTATACAAAGCTTAACCGCTTGTTCAAATGGTTCCTTATAACTGCACAAGCACACCGGTGGAAGCCATAAAGATTTATGACATGACATTAATTTGGAGAGTGAAATTCTTACACTCAATAGCTGCTCGTTTAGGTTCCCGCAGTTATGCTTCTGGGTTTCCGCATTCTCGTGTTATTTTTTTATAATTATGACGGACTGTTTATATTGATGGGTTCCTAAGTAACGCCCACCGCATCTCTGTAATCAAAGGCTATATTAATATTATCTTGATCTACATACAAAATATGATGAAATATATATGACACGAAATGTGTTTTCAAAACGGGGGTAGAGCTGTTTTAAAGGAACTCAGATCTCAAACTCTTTTCAGAGGTGTATTAATGGTTGAAAAAATAAAACATAAGAATAATAAAATAGTTCTTAATCCAAAAATGTATTGAAGTAACTACACAAGAAATAATATCTGCAAATCCTAAAGACAAAAGGATAGTTAAAAATAGTTCTTGATGCAAAAATCTCTTCGAAACTTAAGTAAATCAGCACATGAGTTACGTATAAGCTTGTAGGTAATTAAGGTTTTCGCTGTATACAGTTTTAGGAAATATTACAGTTTTAGGAAATATTACAGTTTTAGGAAATATACATGACTAAACTAAAAAAATAGTAAAAAACATCTTAAGATAAAAGAATAAAAGTTGCTTCGAACTGTCCGTTAGCTTCTACTATTAACTTGATTAACGCGGGCAAAGCCGAGAGGCACAAAATCACCCCAAATATTTCAAATACAACAAGAATACCCGTAAACTCTGTCATCCTCTTCAACAAAATGAAAAGAAACACAATGTATGTAAATTGAGATATACTCGTACAACAAAGAGATTACTCAGAGTCAATTGAGCCTCGGAGATCGCATCGGTTGCTATAATGATTGTCGTACATTTGTTATTGGTTTTATTACAGGCTCATGCGCGAAGCTTAGCATTGGATATTCTAGAAGGGTAGTAAATTGTGTGAAATGCAGTGAGCGAGAAAATTAAATGTAGGAAAGAATATCTGAGCGTCGCGTCGTGGCTTAGACTGTATTTGTGAACATTAACATATATAAGCGTCTAGATATATATACCTATTTACATTTATGCCTTAGATATCACACTAATCACAATCCTACTAATATTAAACATCCGAAAGTTTGTGTGTAAGTGTGAAAGTATGTTTGTTCCCTCTTCACGCTTTAACGGAATTTATTTGGATGAAATTTGGAATGTACATAGATTATACTTAGAATTAACACATAAGCTACTTTTCAACTTGATAATAGAGAGCAAAGCCGCGGGGCACGGCTAGTAATATTATCAATGTGAAAGTTTGTGTTTGTATGTTTGTTACTTGTTACCGCTCAAACGGCTAGACTAATTTTGATGAAATTTGGTAAGGAGGTAGCTGACACGCTGCATTAACACATAGGCTATTTTTATATCGGAATTCCCGCGGGACATTACCAAAAATTCGTATAGATAGGTCGTTCAATGGGCAATGAACGAGTTTTCTCATTAATGTGAAAACGAGACGCCCATGAACAAACTAAAACTGGGGTATATGAACGAATATCGGCAAAAACTAATGAAAATCTGGAAAAAAAAAACGAAAACCCAGAAAATACAAAAGCATTGAGGAAAACAAGTGCATATCGACGTACATAAATGCAAGCTACTAACCACAGAGCATTATAAATAGTATGCTAACTTTGGCATTTATACTTTGGCATATAACATTTGTGTGTTACAATAAGTGTTAATGGTAATAATATCACACGATAATATATATAGGTGACAAGCGCAATACAATACAATAAAATACAATACAATACAATACAATACAATACAATACGAAACACTTTATTGTATGCGAAAAATATAAACAATGACAAATAAAATACTACAATCATCGTGGTAGTACAATGGGCGGTCTTATCGCTTAAAGCGATCTCTTCCAGACAACCTTTGGATGGACAGTAACAGAAGAACGCAGGGTTTTGAACTATTGAAGTTCAAAACTCTGGGTGGGCAACTGTAAAGGGGGAGCGTGGCGCTTACCATCAGACGAGCGACATCTCTGTCTCATCTCTAAATTACATTGGTAAAAATATAATTATATATTTCTTTCAATGTAATTAATCTCCGAGACTCTGAGTAGTCTCTTTGATGTATATCTAAATTTGTATACATTGTGTCTTTTCATTTTCTACCGACTTCACAAAAAAGAAGGAGGTACTCAAGTCGAAAGTATTTTTCTTTATGTGTGTTACCTTATAACTTCTTTCCACGTGAACTTTAATTTGAATATATATTTTTTTGTTTAATAGGCTTTGATTTCCAATTGGTCAAGATCTGATTAGTAGTTCTTAAAATATCGTCAATAATGCGTGTTTAGTACATCTAATCTGATCAAAGTTCCGAAGATAAAGCGGTGAAGTCGGTTTTTTTAAGCTTTGCTTGCGTTTTATTATTTAACTGGTTAATTTATTCAAACAATTATTTTCTTTAGATCTGGCAGTTGCCATAATCATCCATTTTCATGCAAAAAAGCGATAGACATACATCCAAACACACATACGCATACATAGACACATACACACTGACACACATAGGCGTAACGGTTGTAACTATAACTCCTCATTTAGGTTAAGAATAAAAAGTTTACAAAAATATAGTAATGAGACCCAAACCAGTTGAATACAATTATAACATCGGTAAGCTCGAAATAAAAAGTTACATTCACAAAAATGTTTACGTACAAAGCAAGAATCTAGAGCAAGAATTTCTCCATCAAACGCAGAAATTTAGGAAACCTAGCGCACGACGGAACGAGAACGAATTCACGCAGAATTTTAAATACTGACTCAACAATAAAACTCCGAAAAGTTGGCTAAAAGAATGCTGAATCTAAATTCACGGAAACAAAACTTGTCTCAAATAAGAACCAGCATAAAAACTGCTGCGCTTTAGATCCGTAGACTGTATCACAATAACATTATAAAGGCGAAAGTGTGTAAGTGTGTTTATATGTTTGTTACTTCTTGTTTTCTCATGGATGCATGGAGGCAAACTGCACAGGCTCTTTTTAGCGACTACCATAATAACACCTAGGTAAAGAAAATTATATCTTAGAAATTAAGAATGTTTTTTAAAAAAATTAATGAAAAAAAATGCGCCGCCGTGTTTCGTGCCAGGTTCTTCTCGAGATGGCTGTAATTTTGCGAATCTGGCAATAGATTCATTAACTTTCATGAGTGCCTCTTTAGGGCCCATGTGAATAAACGATTTTGATTTTGATTTGATTTTGATCTTCACGCTCAAACGGCTAAATTTTAATGATATTTAGTATGGTGGTGACACCCTGGATTAGATTTTACAATAAAATTCCTAAAATTGTAACTGAATCACCACTAGGAGAGTTCAAATCGGTAATAAAACGGGCATTAATTAAGAAGGCTTATTATAAAACGATTGACTACATTAATAACAAGGATGCATGGAGGAAAAATTTACTATACAAGCGATTCTAGTGACTACATAATATAGATATACCTAGGTTAATATAATTATTTATTAGTGATAAGGAAAGATTAAAAAAATATGAATGAAAAAAAATTCACCGGCGAGTTTCTTGCCAGGTTCTTCTCGAAATGGCTGTAATTATTCAAATCTGGCAGTAGAGTCATTACCTTGCATGAGTGCCTCTTTGGGGCCCATGTGAACAAGCGATTTAAATTTAATTTGATTTGATTAAAACATAGGCTACTTTTTATTACGGTGTTCTCGCGGGTCTGGACTTACGCGGGTAAAACCGCGGGGCGAAACTAGTAAGATATAAAGTGAGTATGGTTGGCACTAGATAGATAGATAGATATCTATTTATTGTACACCAGAAATAAAGAGACCTTAAAACTAACTTTGACGACCCAGTTGGTGCAGTGGACAGGTGTCCGCCCTCTGCGCCGTGGGTCCTGGGTTCGATTCCCGGCAGGAGCACAAATTCCTTCCCAAGGGATATTTGTGCTTCTGGTTCTGGGTGTAATGCGTGTGTGATGTGAATGTTTCCGGCACTCACGATACAAGTCTTTGAACTTAGTGTGAGGGCTGTGAGTGTGAAAGCGAAAAAAAAAAAAAAACAACTTAGGCTAGTACAATGGGCGGTCTTGTCACTTAAAGCGATCTCTTCCAGACAACTTTTGGATGGAGAGGAGATATCAAAATGTATTGGGACTCAGGTGCACCACATAGTTACGCAAACTTTATAATAATGCATTAAGATACTAAACAAAATAACTGTTGATACGTGTACTCTTCAGCATACCAAAAGAAAAGTCTTTATAGTTACTGTTGGTTACAAATATAATATATGCTATTAATCAAGATGGACATATTCTGACAAATGCGAACCAAACCACAACACCCATTTATGGCTAACATACCTCCAGTTCGTAAGTCCAGTCCAGTTCGTAGAAGCAAATCGCTCGAAGCGATTCGCTTCTACGTTTTTTGTATGCTAGATAGGAAAACATTGACCGCTATCTCACCTGATAGAAATTGACGATGCAGCCGAAGATGGAACATACTTGCCTAGGAGATACCTATTCACTCTAGACTTGAAGACACCCAGATTGTACCGTTCAGGGAACAAAGACGCAGGCAATGAGTTACACTCCTTCGCTGTACGGATGATAAACGTAGAAGCGAAACGCTTCGAGTGAACTGAAGGTATGTCAACCATAAATGGATGACGTTTAACAGTTTGTCTAGTCGACTCGATTCGATATAAGTGCCAAAGTTGAGATTCGACGATAAAAGTTTTATTACCAGTGATCCGTATGGAACTCATCGCCCGCGTCTTCGTTTCCTGAACGGTATAATCTGGGAGTCTTCAAGTCTAGAGTAAATAGATGTCTTCTATGTTACATCTTCAGCCGCATCTTCACTTTCCATTGCGTGAGATGGTGGTCAAATGCTTGTCTAATTTAGCAAAATAAAAAATACTTAAAACCATTTATATTATTTCAAATGAAATATGCATTCTAAGAATATTTACTACACTTTATTATTTGGGATTGCAGTGCCGTGATAAAACTATAAAATATGGTGCTGACAAATCTAACAAAAAAAATACTGATAAAAATATAAACGCATTTCTACTAAACAATAAATTCTAGAACAAGCAAAAGCTGTGACTGTTAAAAAAACAGGTAAACTACTTTCCCCGGCCACCTAAAAGGCACTCTATGTCATTAGACACATAGGCTATTTCTCAAAGCTCAGTTAAATCTAGATATTTTGAGGCTGTGCTTAAGATTCAAATCGTGTTTGCTCTGTGATTCCGCTTCCTAAGATATCGTGGGTATGAACTCTTGCCGCTTTCTGGTTTCCTGGTAGTCAATTAACTTTAATACTTATTGCAAACTATAATGATTATTAAGTTTGTGGCGGATAATTTAATGTGCTCATCAAAGTACCTTTATTAATTGCACGAAGAATATTGTCTAATTACTAGAAAATTTTATTTTATATCTGTACCTAAGATAACTTAGTGGCGTGCATTGGGCTCTCCCAATATATATTGTACTAGCTGTCCCGGCGACCTTCGTTCCGCCTAACAGTCAATGAATGTGCATATTTAGGAAGCCATACCTAATGCATGCGTTACAATGTCACGTGACTATATTATTACAACCTTCATGTTTATGTTTGCCTAGTACTTTACCAAATCCGAGTGACGTATGAGAAAATGGAAAGCATGTCGAAATGTAAAAAAAAAATTTAAAGAAATGTACGTTCTTAAAAAGTATCCTATGTCCTTCTCTTGGCTCTAAACTACCTCCCTGCCAATTTTCAGCTAAATCGGTTCAGCCGTTCTTGAGTTATAAGTGGAGTAACTAACACGACTTTCTTTTATATATATAAATATTTCGATATTGTCCAGCAGTGGACCAATACAGGCTGATGATGATGATGAGGATAATGAAACAAATGACTATAAACATAACTATAAACATAACTATATAACATAACTAATATGATAAAAACTCACGCATATTTTGAATTATTCAAATGAAATTAAGACGGGAAAAATAAAACTAAAAAAAGACGTGTGGCACTCGGGGACTGCCGCGGTAAAGCTATTGCATAGCATTTTTTATCAACTTATGCAATTATAATTATTTATTTATTTTATTTATGCAGTATTTTTTTCCTGCCACCTAGAGGCGAGTTGCTGAACTAAAGAGACAAGCGTGATATTTCAAAAAAGTCATTAAAAGTCCTGCTATTCATCGACAGATGGCAAAACTAAAAAGTATCACCGCTGTGCCGGTCGGAGTGGGGGGGTGTTAAGTTATTTTCGTTACGGAATTTCTGGATTCGGTCTCCACGCTCAAGGCCCGCGATAGAAGCTATGCAATAGCTTAAAAAAAATTTGCGTGACTTACGCGAGCACTCTACACGCATCCTGAAAATAAACCGAAACCTTCCCAATGAAACCGAAACAATTGTCGATTACGACATCGAAACCGCAATTCCCGTTCGCCTTCTAAGAGAAAAAGAAAAAAGAGACTAACGGTAGTTACCAAGCTAAAAATAACTAACCAGGAACCAAAGACTGCGTTAATCATGCAAATGCAATCCAGTTTTTATTAGATCCATGGAGATAGGTAGCTGCGATATTTTAATGAGGATATTTCTAGCCATGGTTTATTTATAGCTACGTTCACTCCTCTTTTGTATTTGAGTCTACGCCATAAAGTGGTATAAGTTTTATGCAGCAATCACTCCGACGATAATTGTAACGATAATTATTATAATTAAATAAGGAATGTGAAGTGGAGACAAATTTGTGATAAAATTCATGCTCAATTTCATGAGTAACAAACCAATACAATAAACACGGAGAACTTAAAACACTTTGAGAGCCTGCGTATTCCAGGTCTAGTGTGTTTACCAGCTTCGATCACATCGTCACTTACCATCAGGTGAGATAGTGGTCAAACACTAGCCTGTCACAAATAAAAAAAAAAAAAAACATAACAAATAATCTCACCTGAAGGAAAGTGAAACGCGGTAGAAGGTGCCACATGCCTTTTTACTCTAGCTTTAAGAAACCCAGATTACGACTCAGAAGCGCAATGCCATCACCTCTATCAGATAGATAGATAGATAGATGTATTCTTTATTGAACACCTTAAAATAACAAAGAACATAAATAGGAATGACAGTAAAAAATTATATAAGTGTAACAATAGGCGATCTTATCGCTGATAGCGATCTTTTCCAGACAACCTTTGGATGGAGAGGAATAACGCAATATAATAGGACGTCGTTCTACGTTCATAAAAGATAGATAGAAGAACAGTGATTAAAAACAGAGGATATATAAATAATCAATTTACATACACGTAAACAGATACTATATAATTCTCAGACACATCTTTCAGGTGAAGAATCATTAGCAGTATGTTCTAGTACGGTTGGATGGTCAGTCGATCTACCAATGATTACAGATCATTGACCCCACACCATGCTTTATTACTGTTGTACTTCGAAAGCTAGGAAGCTTGAACATATTATACTCTAGTTATGTTCCATTGTTTATGTTTTTAAATGCTGGATAGGCAAGCATTTGACCACTACCTCACTTTCTACGGGCCAATTGCCTATTCTTCCTTAAACTAATCTAAAATAATTTTAAACATCTATATAGCACAGACCCAAGTTACTAGTACCTACAAGGCATCGAGCTTATAGGTAACTCAAGTGCTCAAGCCCACTACCAGTGGGTAGCGTTTCCATCATACTGTCGGCATTGCCTCTCTGAATTGCTATGCTAATACTCTGAGCCAAATAAGTACCAGCATTTTGATCGCGCGTGGCCTCAACCAGGCGCTCTGATAGATTTTTGAAAATAGAATGAACGTTTAATAATTAAACGCAAGCGAAGTTTAAAAAAACCGACTTAATGTATAAACACTTTTTCGTCTTTGTTCCCTGAACGGTATAATCTGGGAGTCTTCAAGTCAAGAGTGAATAGGTATCTTCTAGGCAAGCGTGCTACATCTTCGGCCGCATCATCACTTTCCATCAGGTGAGATAGTGGTCAAACGCTTGCCTATCGAGTATAAAAAAAAAAAAAAAAAACACGCATTATTGACTATAACTCAAAAACTAGAGAGAAAATTGATCAAGGTTCAAACCTTGATCAAATTTCAATGGGACTACATAAAAAGCACCAGCTTTCAAATAAAAAAAGAAAAATCGGCTCACAACGAAAGAAGTTATAAGGTAACTTTTGAAGTCGGGTAAACGAGAACATCGTCCAAGTACGCATTATTCGTCACACAATAGGAATTATTGACGATATTTCAAGAACTACCGATCAGATCTTGAACAAATTTGAATGGGACCAATTAGACAGCAACATCTTTCAAACTAAAAAAAAAATCGAAATCGGCTCACGTGGAGAGAAGTTATGAGGTATCACAGATAAAAAAAATACAGTTGACTTGAGTACCTCCTCCTTTTTTGGGAAGTCGGTAAAAAAAAAATGTTTTTTCTACATTTGTATCATATCTTTTAAGCTGTAATGTTATATCGCGCACGACAAATATATTTAGGCTTTCCAGGAACGCCAAGATCGCAACAACCTGAGCTATAAAGTTATTTTAAGCGATCGAGATAAGTACGTTTTTACGAGGCAATTTTCGTCTTATAAGTAACGTATCAAACGTAACTATAATTGTGAGCTATACATAGAATAACTTAAACTAGCAAAGTTTAAAAAACCGACTTCACCTCTTTATCTTCAGAACCCTTGATCAGATTAAATTAATTAAATACGCTTTATTGAGGATAATGCATTGAGAATATAAAAAAAAAAAATTAATGGAAAACAAATGCGCCGCCGAGTTTCTTGCCAGGTTTTTCTCGAGATGGCTGTAAATTTGCGAATCTGGCAATAGATTCATTAACTTTCATGAGTGCCTCTTTGGGGCCCATGTGAATAAACGATTTTGATTTGATTTGATTCAAAAGCTATTGGCCAGATCATGATCAAATTTTAATGGGGTGACATAAAAAGCACCAGCTTTCAAAAAAAGAATCATCGGAAATGGTTTACCTAGAAAAAAGATCTGAGGTAACAAATAAAAAAAGGAAGGAGAATCATAACCTTCTAGGCAAACATGTTACATCTTCGACCGCATCGTCACTTTCCATCAGGTGAGATAGCCTATCCAGCATTAAAAAATACAGTCAAATTGAACACCTCCTTTTTTGAAGACGGTAAAACATTGCTACATTTTTTATTTTAGAACGTGATGTACAGGAAACAGACAAACAGTACATTTTATGTACAAGATCTTCCGTTCGTGACGATGCAATCATTGTTAAAGTTTATACCGAGAAAAATAACACAGGGTATAATAGTTCGGTGAACTCAACGTTGACCTTGCTTCCTAATTTTCTTGGTTAATCTGATTTAATTAAAGGAAGTTCGTTTCTTGTATAATTTAATGCAAGCAAAGTTTAAAAAACCGACTTCACCGCTTATGTTTCCTACATTCCTAAGCCTACATTCATACATTCGTAATTGTCATTACTACTGTATACAAATTTACATCTTGTTCACTTTGTAGTAATTTTTTTCTAACTAGTAGTTAAGAATACATTATAGATAATTCAGAGCCTACCTTGAACTACTTTAAAGTAATTCTACATAAATAATCCGTAACTAAGAATGAATCTAGTGTCTAGACTAAACAAACTCTAAAAAATCTAGAACTAAGTACTTTGCCAGAACCAATCTACCAGGCGATCATAAGTTCGCTGGAGGTATTGCGCTCTAACAATTTGATGGTTGAACAGCTCACTAATTACCGCGCCGCACAAACAATACTGCTTATTGTTTGCTAGATCGTTGACCTCGACCGAGCTAGTGTTTTGGTTTAGTATCTATGAATTTTACTTAAAGGTTTGAATGTATTGAAAAATGTTGTAAAATGCATTAGTTTTAGAGTTCATTTTGGCACGTCATTGGAGATTCGGAGAGTATAATTTTTGCTAACATAATTGCTTGGTCTTCATAGCTGTAATATATACTACGTCACCATATTTTTTCAAATCATTGCGTATTCATTCAACAGTTTTTTCAACGTTTTTGTTTTGTATAATAGATCGCTAAAAAGATGTAACCGGTCAAAACAAAATAGCACCCTGATCAATTGCGGCTCCATTCAAGTCAGAAGCCAATGTAACTGGATTGGAATATACCTACTCTAGAACAAATAGATGCACATGTTTACTAATACTTGTTAACATGCGATGTAGTTCATTTATAAACACGTCTTTAGAATTTTTTAAAATTTCGAACTGCAATCATGTTTTTATGAAAAATAATTTGAACGCAAACAAAACTTAAAAAACCGATCTTCGGAACCGTTGATCAGATTAAATGAATTAAATAAAACACTACCACACAGATCCTGATGAAATTTAAATGGGTACACATAGGAAACACCAGCTTTCAAATAAAAAAAACGATGAAAATACAGTTGAATTGAGAACTTCCTCCTTTTTTTGAAGTCGGTTAACAACTTCAAACAAACAGCTTCAAAATATAATAACGGAATTCCTTAACAATGTTATCCAAATGAATCAATTACTTTAAACAGAAACAGAGGTAGATGGTAGATGGTAATAAATATAGCATAACAGACGTCCAGCCGACCGTTACTGAATATTACGTTATGTTACGGAACAATAACGGTTAAGAAAAATGTTGCCATCATTTTGTGATCATTCAGTTTTGATTTTAACAGGCTGTTGTAAGTTCATTTTACACGATTGCCAAATAAGGATAAGGATTACGAAAGAAGGGTTATGCTTTTCGCGCGTATCTTGTACGTATGTATTTTACCGTGCGAAATTACCGACCGCATCGTCGTTTACCATTAGGTGAGATGGTGGTCAAACGTTTGCCTATCATAGTAATAACTAGTCGTTCGCTCCGAACTGAGATCTCGCGCCTTCATTTTGCCTAAAAAAAAAAATCTTTTGAGCTTAATTGCTTATAACTTTTTTCTATTATTTTTATCTATGTGTTATTCCGGAACCTAAACTAACTACATTCTAAATTTCATCAAAATCGTCACGGAGGTACGTGGTAACAAACATTTACGCACACAAACTTTCGCATTTATAGTATAAGTAGGATTTTGTTTTTGTTTATGTTTAATAATAGATGAATGTATAAATTCGTACGGCTATCAAAAGTTCACGCAGGTTCAAGTTTGCGTCGGCCGTAGAAAGCTCTGGGTAGCTGCAGTCTCAATGGGTGACCCTAATCGTGTCATTGACGCACTATCGGGGCCGTGTCGACAGACGCGTGCACAAGTATTTGAACATTTTTTTTAAAACAAACACACACAGGTCACTCGCAGCACTAAACTAAGTTCGAAGACTTGTGTCGTGGGTGCCGGAAACATTCACATTAGACATACAATCAAAACCAGAACCAGAAACACAAATTTGCTTCGGGGAGAAAACTTGTGTTCCCAACGGGAATTGAACCCGATAACCATGGTTAGAAGGCAAACACTCATTTATTTATTTTATTTATTCCTTATATATAACACCATAACAGTAAAAACCAAAGCGATGCTACATTTACAAAAAAAATAATAATAATTGTTAATTACTATAAATTTTTACCTAATATATGTATATAATTCTATTACCATAAATAATTAATTTAATTCTCTAAATTTCTGTGCTGCATCTGTGAACTTAGACAGGGAACACGCAAAAATATCGAGTTCTTTGGAGACCTCATTGACGATGCGAATGGCGCGTGACATGGGGGCAAACCTCATTAGGTTTATAGTGATAAATTTAGCATGGCTAATGCTATATAAATAAAATCAACTCATTAGGTTTGTCCTCATCTAACTAAACCAACGGGCAGTTCATTATTCACGGGCAGTCATACTTTTTATGTTGTTACCTTTTCAACTGACTTCAAAAAAGGAGGTTTTCAATTCGACTATATGATTTTTTTTTGTATGTATGTTACGCGATATCTCCACCAATTATGAACCGATTTCAATGATTTTTGTTTGGTAGAGTGTACTTCAGAGGTGGTCCTATATAAATTTTATCGAAATCGGTCCAGCCAGAACTGAAATAAAAGCGATGAAGTCGGCTTTTTAAGCTTTGCTTGCATTTCAATTATTATACTACATTAGCAAGCATTTGACCACTATTTGTTTAATTAATGATTTCTTGGTTAGTTACAATTTTTTTTTGCATGGAACTGCTCGTTGGCTTTGTTACGTCAAGTCCGTCTTCTAAAGGAGTATTGGGTTTGTTTCCTGACTGGAACACAAGATTTCTCCTGAAGGAAAATTTGTGTTTTTTTGTTCTGGATGTGATTTTGTGTGTGATTTGAACGTTTTCAGCACTTACAAGTCATCGAACTTAGTGTGGGGCTGTGAGTGTGAAAGCTAAATGCTCGGCGTAAGTGACATACCCGCATTTATACATCTGTAGTACTACTCAGAATTTTTAATGACGTAGTGACGTTTATATAGGTAATATACTTAATAAATACAATGTGAACTCGAACTTCCAGCTAAATCTTGTGCTGTTGTAATCAAATGCTAACTATTCAAGTGTTTGAGAACATTGTTCTCTACTTCTTGTTCTCGCTTACTTGTTTGATCACCTTATTTGTTGATGGAATTCAACCTCTTTAGGTTGTCGCTTAGTCATTTTTTACCACCAGTCACCTGTTTAACTGGAAGAAAATGCTTTGTAGCATTAAATTAGCTTGTTTGTGCAATAAAGCAAACTAACTATCTATCTTTTTTTCTCCACTGTGGTTATTTGCTCATCTCCCGAACAGGCGTTTTCCTATGCGCCACACACATGCATCTTAAATAACCAACATAAACCTAGATAACACTTTTGTATCCAACTGTACATTCATCACACCGTTGTTAAGAATTAATTCTCCTGCTTATTGGCACCAATTGAATTCCTATCTAGCCGTCTAGTGGTTCATGTAATATCGGGTTTGAGAAATGTACGACAAATTTACACTAAGTGTACGTGTAAGGGTTATTTGTTACACTAATCCTACTAATATTATAAATCCGAAAGTTTGTGTGTAAGTGTGTTAGATAGATAGATAGATAAACTCTTTATTGAACACCTTAATTAAGACAAGAAACAAAACAAAATAATTATTTGCAAAAAAAAGTGTAACAATAGGCGGTCTTATCGCTAAAAGCGATCACTTCCAGACAAGTTAGTATGTTTGTTCCCTCTTAACGCTTTAATGGCTGAGCGGATTTGAATGAATTTGGAATGTACATAGCTTATACCTAGGATTAACACATAGGCTTTTTAACTTGATGATAACGGGTAAAGCCGCGGGGCACAGCTAGTGTTATATAGGCGAAAGTTTGTGTGTTTGTAAGTTTGTTACTTCTTCACACTCAAACGGCTGGACCAATTTTGATGAAATTTGGTACGGAGGTAGCTGACACTCTGGATTAACACATAGGCTGTCTTATATATCAGAATTCCAACGGGTTCTGAACTTATGCGGGTAAAAACGCGGGGCACTGCTAGTAATAGGTACATAAAAGTTAATGAGTAAAATGATATTTTTTTCATTCGCTCTACTCTGAGAATATACGTTTTGCAAAAGTGTATATGCCTTTTAATGCTGCTGTGATTGTCAATATGAATGTAACAAAGATAATAATGAAGATAACAGCGTTATTTTTCGTTATCTACCGACTTCAAAAAAAAGCAGGAGACCAGGTATACTTAAGTCGACTGTATTTTTTTTTGTTTTATCTTATAGTTTCGTTCCACGTGAACCGATAAGTGGTTGGAAACTCAAAAGAAATAAGTATGTTAGTTTTCTTTTAGAATACTTCTGAATATATAATAATATCTCCCATAAACTTAATTTTATTTAGTGGAAGGGAAATAGAGATTTATTTATCAGTCACTCTGATTTCAACCTAGTATACACTTCCTTGATTTCAACCGTAAATAATTGGATTTGTTTGGTTAAAATAATAATTATTTATTGACTGTGGTTATTCCCAGCGTCTTGACTTTTTGAGTCCCGATAATAAGTACCGAATAAAAAAGTGATAACGTGTAACTGAGTAGGACTCGATGGAGGAAAATCTCAAGACTCGATTGAGTGTGCCTAATATTGGAAACCTTGAGTACCAAAAAACTACAAAAGGGTTTTTTATCCTTACAGGATCACAACAATACTATCCAAAATATCCTCCCACTGACCTTTCTTAATATCAAGTACCAGGATCGCAGCACCCACGAGGTGGTAACAATACCCGGTACCGTTAACGCAGCGGGCAACAGACATAGATATTCAAATTGAATTTGTTGTCACAAAAGAATCTGTCCCAAATCTATTGCAGCTAGCGTATAATCGAATGAACTACAATTTGAATCGAATAGGCGACTATTTGAATGGAATAAATGATTTCCTCTGTTGCATTTCCTAACTCTGTATATTATTAGACTCGATAAAGGTGATTACTGATTCCATTCTCCTGCTCTGTTCTGATAAAGGTTGCTTGATAAATGGACCAAAAAGTTCATCAAGTTCGCTCAAAGCGACTCGCTTCAAAGTTTATCCTTATGGCGGGCGGGAGTCTTCAATTCTAGAGTGAAAAGGTATCTTCTAGACAAGTATGCTGTCTATATGCTAGGCAAGTATGTATGTATCCTGATGGAAAGTGATGTTGCGGCCGAAGATATAGTATGCTAATTAGAAGATCCCTATTCACTCTAGTCTTGAAGACTCCCAAATTATACTGCTCGGGGAATAAAGACGCGGGCAGTGAGTTCCACTCCTCCGCTATACGGATGATAAATGTAGAAGCAAAACGCTTAGGTACATACAAGATACGCACGAAAAATATAACCTTTCCTTGACAGTTGGATAAAAGAACACAAAAAGTTGGTTAAGAAATACCGAAAAGTTATACAGTAGAACGCCGATTATCCGAACGCCGCGCCGCGCCGATTAACCGAATCGCCAATTATCCGAATCAGTCCTAAGCGTAATATCAAAAATTAAAACTAGGTAATTTTTGTTTTGTTTTGTTATAACAAGTTGGAATTCGTTGGATTTCAGATATATTTCTATTGTTATGGTTGAAAGCTAGAGGCAAGACACTTCATGTTTTGTTTGTTAAACTTAATAAAGTTTATTCTATGTGTGACAGTTCGTTTCTCTTTATTACCAGTCTATGTCCGATTATCCGAATCGAACCAATTAATTATGATAATGGGCGTTCTACTGTACATCGAATGTATGTAATCATCAACAACACGACCTAATGTATAAAGTACACCTATAGACATTTATCTATAGAGAAAACTATAGGTCTTTCCTCAGACATATTCTAATAATTCATGTCTTAAATGCCTTCGTCTGCCTTCTAGTGGTATTTCATTCAAATGAGTAAATATATCCGGTTTGATTGAATCCGGATGAATCCCGTTGCAGGGTCTAGATTCTCAAATCAAATCAAGACACGAATGACAATCATATGAGCAGAGATTGGATCGCGACGAAAACGATAAGTGTATTTAGTTTGCGTGTATGTGTGTTTGTATCTTTTTTTAAAGGCGACTTGATCGAGTGTTCTTAGCTATGTTTGGTGAAAATCGGTGCAACCTCCAGTTCGCTCGAAGCGTTTCGCTTCTCTGTTTATCATCCGTACTGCAAAGAAGTATAGAGTACTAGCCGAGCTCCGCGGCTTCGCCCGCTATTATCAAGTTAAAAAGTAGCCTATGTGTTTATCCTAGGTATAATCTATGTACATACCAAATTTCATCCAAATCCGTTCAGTCGTTAAAGCGTGAAGAGGGAACAAACATACTTACACACTTACACACAAACTTTCGGATTTTTAATATTATAGTAGGATAGTATAAGTATATTAGTGAGTGAAGAAGAGATTCTAGGACCTAAACTATTAACATTCTAAATTACATCGTAATAAATTAGTTTAGTATAAACGGAGTATCGTGGTACATTCACACACACACACACACAATCTTTGACATTTATAACATTATGATAGTAAGATAGGCTAGCGTTTGGCCACAATATCATCTGATGGCTTACATCAACATGCTCTATTTGGGAAATCCAGTACTTCGAAAATGGATCAGGTTCTTAATTTGAAATGTGTGATTTTTATTGAATACTGGAAAAAAATATTTAAATAATTTATTTCAATTTATTCAAAGTATAATCAACAACATATATTACATTAAACTAAAAACGAAATTAAAATTAAACGAAAAAAATTAAAATAAACTATAATTAGATATAAATATGTACAAAACTTAATCTAAAAGACCGCTACCAGTAGGCAAAGTACCCAAAATGCTGGCAGCATTGCCACGTTGAATGGCAATACTCAATCTCTGTCCAAAATATTTGACAGCATTTTGGTCACGAGCTGCTTCGACCAAACGCTTTGTTAATTCATTGTAGAATGAATAAACGATATAATATATAATAATATAATGTACAACTTTATATTTTAAATTTCAAATTTAAAATATAAAGTTGTACAATACAATAATGTACTTATCTTCTATATACATAAAAAATCAATTGTTTTGTGCTAGTCTTACAAAATTCGAAACGGCTTGACCGATTTGGCTGATTCTTTTTTTTTGTGTTTTTAATTGTCAGGGCAAGCTTTGTAGGTAACGTTTCTTAATCCACCGGAAATTGCAGCCGGGCGAAGCCGGGGCGGATCGCTAGCTTATAAATACATTATTTTACAACTTTATATTTTTCTAAAATTGTCACTATCGTATGTTTTTGATTTATAGAAATTTGTAATTTTTTTAACGCTTTCACACTCACAGCCCCACCGTAACTTCGATGACTTGTGTCGTGGGTGCCGGAAACATTCACATCACACACACAATCACAACCGGAACAAGAAACACGAGTTTTCCATGAGAAGAAAACTTTTGTTCCCGCTGGGAATCGAACCCGATACCCCTGCTGAGAAGTCGAACGTGCACCTAACTGAGCCAATGAGCAGTTCATAACAAAGTAGGTATAAACATGAATAAACTTATCAATTTAATGGTTTTAGCTTAAAACACTAGTGGCTTTGATATAATTATTCCAATAGGTATCTTAATTTTGATGCGACGCGACGTCTATGAATGCAAACGACTAATAAAAAACAAGTTCTAAGAACCAGATATGCATAACAATAGTGAATAGCTGCTTGATGGTCTGGACTCCTGATAGCTTAGGCTCTAAATCTGTCTAGATCTACTTTAGTGTTTGTCTGTAACCTAGAAGCTAAGCACTAATTCTGCGCGCCTAGTAACTAAAGTTGTTACTAAGGTTCTAGTTGAATTTACTGTGTTTTTTATTATTATCCTACTAATATTATAAATCCAAAAGTTTGTGTGTAAGTGTGTAAGTATGTTTGTTCCCTCTTCACGCAACGGCTGAACGGATTTGGATGAAATTTGGAATGTACATAGATTATACCTATGATTAACACATAGGCTACTTTTTAACTTGATAATAGCGGGCGAAGCCGCGGGGCACGGCTAGTTATTTATAAACAAGCGTTCGACCACTATCTCACCTGATGGTAAGCGACGATGTGGTCAACGATGGAGCGCGTTTGCCTAGAAGATGACTTCAAAATATTGTTTTTGAAGGATACAATATTTTTGGCTTTAGGACTCATTAATTATCACACTAAAATTATAAAGGCGAACATATTATATAAGTTCCTTTGTATGTTTGTTACTTCTTCACGCTCAAAAGGCTGGACCAATTTTGCTGAAATCTGATGTGGAGGTAGCTGACACCCTAGATAAATACATAGGCTACTTTTGTGCTGGGGTTCCCGCGGGTCCGGGGCTTACGCGGGTAAAACCGCGCGGCGCATAGTTCGTTCAAAACATAACATAAACTCTTTCACACTCACAGCCCCACGCTAAGTCTGATGACTTGTGTCGTGGGTGCCGGAAACATTCACACTACACACAGAATGACAACCAGAACCACAAACACAAATTTTCCTCAGGGAGAAAAACTTATGTTCCCGCCAGGAATCGAACCCGATACCTCCCGCAACCACTCGACCAACTAAGCCAATTAGCCAACGGGCAGTTTAAATGTGACTGAACTTCTCCTAAACGGCTGGACTGATGTTGATGAAATGTTTGTGTATATTCAGATGTATTCAAGAATGGTTTAGATTTGAACAGAAGAATTAATATTAATTCACGAAAAAAAACCTTTTCTCATGGACAGAAATACGTCAATCAGATTTGGTAAAGTACTAGGCAAACATAAATGTGAGAGAGGTAAAATGCTTATTTTCTTTACGTGGCATGCAACGCATACCGGATATAACTAGTTATTTTATAAATATTAACGGAAATCTCGGATATTTATCTTAAACTCGTTTTGTAATGTCATTTGTAGATATTAAATCTAGAGTCGTTACAAATAACTGTATTTCACATAAAATCATTGATGTGTTGTATCTGTCATGTTCTAACAGTTCTTTTATAACTCTGTTGGTCAAATTTTTAAGTATAGATATAAGTTACTTTCTATTTTCATTCAACAAAATAACAAACAAAACTAATAAACGCATTCACACTCACAGCCCCACACTAAGTTCAAAGACTTGTATCGTGGGTGCCGGCAACATTCACATCACACACACATTACACCCAGAAAGAGAAGCACAAATATCCCTTGGGAAAGAATTTGTGCTCCTGCTGGGAATCGAACCCAGGACCCACGGCGCAGAGGGCGGGCATCTGTCCACTGCGCCAACTGGGTCGTCAACATTTTTGTAATTTTACTTTGAATCGGATGAAACAATTTTAAAAGCTCAAAACATCATATTATCACATATGCTTGTTGCACTCTATGGACAATATTCTTAGAAAACTGGCAACATTGTTAGAAAACTGGCAACATTGTAAGAAAACTGGAGATATTGTTAGAAACTAGCAACATTGTAAAAATACTGGCAGCACACACGTTTTGCTCTTACTAGCATATAAGATAATCAATCTGCTTGTCTGTCGGTAAGAATCATTCCACTTTGTCTACTAACTTCACCAACGTATACATAAACAAACACTTTTACACTCACAGTCCAAACTAAGTTCATGACTTGCGTTGTGGGTGTCGGAAACATTTACATCACATACACAATCATACCCAGAACCAGAAACAAATTTCCCTTAAAGAGAAAACTTTTGTTTCCAACGGGAATCAAACCCGATACCCAACGCTTAAAAGGCGAACGCGCATGCAACTTAGACAACGAGTAGTTCAAAAACCATTCATTCGCAGTGGGACATGTTATTCCCAATGACACATCTATCTTATCTTATCTTATATATATATAAAAATCAATGCCACTTTTCGTTTTTTTTTTTTTTTATTTGTGACAGGCTAGTCTTTGACCACTATCTCACCTGATGGTAAGTGACGATGTGATCGAAACTGGTAAACAAACTAGACCTGGAATACGCAGGCTCTCAAGGATAACTGCCGGAACACCGTATTTGGCTTGGCAAATATCACCTGATTAGCACCACCCGGGACCACGTGTAGGGAGTCAGACTTTAGGGGTATCCTCCTACGGACGTGGGTGACTCAGCCCCCAAAAATTTTCGTTGTAATTTTATATCTCAAGAACAGGCTCACCTATCCAAACCAAATGTTTAGGCTTTGTTCGGACTATTTAGTAGATTGTTTATGTGAAGTTTGCACAAAATAGGTCGAGCGGTTCTTCATTTATCACACCCGGGCGAAGCCGGGGCGGATCGCTAGTTTGCTTTAATATAGTAACATGCTATTATATTTGAGAGTCTAGACTTTGTATACAAAATATCATCTAATTCCGTCCAGCTGCAAAAAATGTATGTTATCTCTTTTCACACATACCCCCCACATACTTACAGACAATCTTCTGTATTGATTTTATTTATATAGCATTAGCCATGCTCGGCAGAACTAAAGTGATAAATTTAGAAAGGAAAAATTATCGCTTGAGGCGGGATTTGAACCCGCGGCCATAGGGTGTCATGCCCTATTGCTCTAACCGCTGAGCTACTCAAGTCCCGCCTGAAGCGACGAAATTAACCTTTCCTTATTATTAACGTCTTACGTCTTAGTGACGCCTCAAGCGATAATTTTTCCTTTCTAAATTAATCACTATAATCTTTTTAATTCAAAGTAGAAGGACTCTACTACTACTACTACGATACTTATCCTTATCATTTGCTATCCCAACCGGCATCAGTACTGATCCTGCTGACTAAGCTGTACCAAAATAGATGGACTCTTGCTTCTTCTTATAACTACAATCTTACTCAGGCAGTATACAAGCTTTAACCCACAATCAAGCTAAAACCAAATTCAACCTATAATTGAATGCCAGATTAACTTAACAAGGTTCGTTTACATCTAATCATGATTTCAACTCGCGTCAGTGTAAGTATTGATTAATTTTGGATGAAAGTAAGCTTGATGGTTTGTAACCAGCCTTCTATAACCTGTTGATGATAAAAATATTTTAAATTTGCCAGTCACGAACTATGAAAGCGAGATAAAGAAAATTATTTTATCGCCACGAGCAGACAAATGAAAACTAAACATTTGTTAATGCTTATTTCTATACATATAATAAAACATAACATAAATTATACTTAAAAACATGCAACACACACACGACTCGCAACACACACATACACTACTAGCAACACACACATTATTTAAAAAAGAGTTATGTCTTACGTTTATATATTTTTAAATAAGTTTAAGAATGTTTGGAAGAGAAATAGTCTCCCCGAGACAGGGAATCCTAGTAGGGATCTAATGCTCAATCTCATACCTTGTTATTTAAGTTTCTGCATAAATTAATTAATTTAATTTAATTATTACAGTTCAATGAATAGTTTTTTAAAACATTAAACCCTGATGCTCTCTTACTGCATAGTTCCAATGATATCAAACTTATTTATATTAAGTTTATAATAATATAAAAATTGATTAATTTTATCAAAAGTGGTCATAAAATTTGTTTTGTCTTGATCTGTTTTTAGTAAGGTACGATTATTAAGGAGTAATTTGCTAACATTACAGTTATCTACCACAAAACAATTGTATCGCAGCCACTATTCCGGGCACTTTTCTCTGGACAAGCCATCAACAAGATTTTCAAGTGCTATTTGTTTTAATCCCTCTTTTTTTATGTAATTAAAACGGCTGATATGGCTCTTTACGGGAAGTCAAACATTTTCAATGTGAAAGTTGCGTAACTTGCATAACTTTTACAGGAACGTTCTTGATGGCATGATTATTTTACAAAGCTCGTTTACATCTCATCATGATTCCGACTCTTGTCAGTGATATTGATTGATTGCGGCTGAAAGTACGCTTGATAGTCTGTAACTAGCCTTATAATTTAAATAACCTGTTCGATATAGTTACGGATATTTTGTTTAGGAAATGTACCTAATGGATGTATGAAGACGATTGCTTATAAAATTATAGATGAATCCTGTTATAAGCTGTTAGTGTTACCATAAGTTTTATATGTAAGTACACATTTAAAGAGCTGTGGATTATGGATTTTATTTGACTTCTAATAAAAAATATTTTGTCATAGTGTTTGTGGTTGAACTCCTCCGAAACGGCTTGACCGATTTTAATTACTTTTTTGTATCTTTGGTAAGATACGATAAGATAATTCTTTATTGGCAAAAACTGTAGTGTTAGTATTCGCGAGTTCTTATTGCAGGTAATGTTATTAACTTATTACAGTTGACCCATCTCGGGCGTCCAATGTCACAAAATATGATTATACCTACAGACATACAAATTTTTATTATTTAGATTATGGTTAAGTTAAGTATTTTCACCCTCCTCATCCCCCATTTTTAATCGTGATTTTACCAGGGGACCATATACATGAAAGAGGTAAAACACTTTTTCTAAATGTAAGATTGCAACGCATGCCTGGTACAGCTAGTAAATAAATATAAAGATGATTAAAAATTTTAACAGCTCTGTGTCTGCATTTGAACTGCCCGTTAGCTTTGTTAAATGAGCGCTCGCCTTCTAAGCAGGGGTATCGGGTTCAATTCCTGGCGGGAACACAAGTTTTCTCCCCAAGGATAATTTGTGTTTCTGGTTTTGGTTGTGATTACGTGTGTGATAAACGTTTCCGGCGCCCACGACACAAGTCATCGAACTTAGTATGGGGCTGTGAGTATGAAAGCGTTTATGTTTATGTTATGTATTTGTATAGAAGGTATATTTTGCATTATTACTTTACATCTGATAAAAGACACTGAAGAATTACTTCAACACAGAGTGCCTTGGTGTTCTGAAGGGCGTAAATAAAAATGTTTTATTAATTAATTTATTTATTTAATACTTTTGCACAAAACAACAGTACAAGGAGGACTTAATGTTAGAATAGTATTTTCTGCCAGTCATCATGGAGGTGCAGAGATAAGGGTGGCGGTGCAGTAAATATATTTGAAAAATAAAAGGATAATAAATGGAAAAGGATAGTAAATATATTTGAAAAATAAAAGGATAATATGTGTACCAAATGTTTTCTTTTACTCTTTTCGTAGATATCACACGAGTAAGTTACTTATCTGATGGTAAGTTCTTCGCTTGCCCATAAACTTTCAGTTTCATCCAGTTTTTATACTTTAACAGTTTGAAATTCTGCTCAGCGGTACAGTACGGTCGTCACCCTTAGATATTATAATAATATGTTGCTCATTATGACCCTGTAATTTAGCTGGGCCATTAAATAAGATGCAAAACGCTTCGAGTAATTGAAGGTATGTTACCCATAAATTGATTATGGATGTGTCCTGTTAAATGATAAAAAGGACGTGGAGGAATTATTTCGTATCTCCCTGAGCATTATATTGAAATCGTCTTTTCCATTCTGTTAGAGTTAGACCAATTAATCTAAAAATCCGGAAAATAAAATCCGTTATTTTAGAAGAATCAATTCGGATAATAAAATCGTTCGATAAAGCTTACTCTGATTTAACGATAAAATTAAAAAAAATCTGAATTGTTAGACGATGTAATAGAAATGATTTTAATTTCCGGATTTTTAGACTAATCGTACTTAATCTAACGGAAAGAAGTAAACGCTTTGAAATGTAAACGAGTGATGAAATGTAAATGGGTTAGGTTGACATAAGTGAATAAATTCACAAGGCGTAAATGAGTGCACTGTATGCATGACGAACGTATAAACATGCAAGCTAATGCATGATAGCTTGACGGAACATAATTATGCATTAGGTACAGTTAGCAACAAAACTTGTAGAACATTTATAATTTTATTAAAAAAATACTAATTATTTGAATTATTAAGAAATTTGATTTTTTTCCTTCTTTCTGCTTGATAGAAGTAAACCTATAACAATGAGTGTTACTATTTGTTAAAATTAATTTATGGTTATATAACGCCAAAAGATCAGATTCAACATTTTTTTTTAAATCTGTGCCACAATTAAATAATATTTATTGTTTAAAAAAATAGTAATATTTGTGTTAAAAAATAGTATTGTTTTAAAAAATAGTGTATATGTCATACACCCAAGTTATAATTATAATAAATTTATAGGTTCTGTTTTTGTCAATAATATAATGGGCTTTTATATGTTTTTTATAGGTATCCCTCCTTAGAGAGGCACCGACTCTACAAAACAATAATAATTAGATCTTGATGTCAGCATACATTTTTCTATTTCTTATAATGACTATATTCTTCTTGATTAACAAAAAATACATTATGACACATTTCATATTTATAAAATAAAATTCTGGAATTATCAGAATTAAAAACGTTTGTATCCATACTATGACTCTACAAATAATATTAATTGCTTTTTATATTAATAGATTTTTTTATCATAATTTAACAGCACCCATTTACCATATATTTTAGATATACCAAAATAAAAACTTACACAATAAAATTCCCGAACCTGCTGCTCACAACACAAACACTGGCCAAATTTACTAGAATTTTTATTTCGATAAATGGCAAAGCTCGAATTCGAATTTTCAAAGTTGTAAAAAGTTCGAAATTGAAAATGGAGCGATCGCGTTCGGCTTAAGGGCCGGTTCGCACATGCGACCTTGAGCGCGGACGCGTAGCGACTGAACCCGCCTCAGGCTCGCCGCCGCTAATATATCTCGTATACTAGTTTCTTTCGTCTTTCACTGCCGGCAGCATTTTCTGGGTTAATGAGAAGGCTGCCGGCGGCTGCGTTTGCCGTTTTCTACGTTTTCGAATTGTGGTACGCATTGGGTGCCGCGTTTTCGAGAGTTGCTGCGTTGTTATGCTCTCCTGGTAGTTAGTCTTGATGTGAAGCTTTTTTGCTTTTTTAGAGTTCCTCGTACGTAAGTAAAAACTCTTTTTATGTGAATTTTATTTACTTTTTTTAAGAGACAAAATAAATTTTTTGAAGAAGTTTTTTTTTTTAATCTTATTTGTTCGTTTTAGACCACTACCTCATCTAATGCCAACTGATGATGTGGTAAAGGGTGTTAAATACCAGTTCCCAATGTTTTTGCCAGTTTTTGGTTTATTTTAAACAACGACTGGAATTATTAAAATAATTTTATAATTACATCTCTCTTCATAACATGATAAGGATATCAATTTATATAAAAACAAAAAAATGTTTTTATGTATCCTCTATGCGAATCTCGATGTTTCATATTATGTATCATCAAACAATTGTAATAAAACTTTGGTGGGTTGTTTTGCGGAAGCAAGCGAATATTTTTGGTCCAAAAAATTACTAAAAATTGCATTCTTTTTATTTTGGACAGGATTGTCTTAAGTTTGGTAAAATACCAGGCAAACATAAACACAGAAGAGGTAGGTAATAGTTTAGCCAATAAATGTATAAATATGAAAAAACGTTTAAGAGGTAAAATACTTATTTTTCTTTATGTTGCATTGCAACGCGTTCCCGATATAGTTAGTACTTGATAAATTTAATCACAAATTCATAAAACAATTTGGAATGCGGTCTAAAATTATACACAATTCCTTTCAATCATCTCTGCTGAAGACTTTTTTTTCTTTTAATTTTGGTTTCGCAATCTTGTGCATTTAGCCAGTGTCAAGTAATAATATATTTCAAGTGTATTTCATTTTATAAGTCTATTCACAGGTCACAGTCAAAGTCAAGTAAAAGAGTCAAGGTCAAGTCATATTCATGTCATGCCCTATTAAAGTACTTAAAATTTTATAAGAACTACTATTGGAGTTCTGGAGCCGAGGTGAAAATCACGTTTTTAAACTTTGTATGATTTGCCTACACTTACGCACGCTTACTTAATATTAACGGTTAGTAATCCACCAACATTACATATTAACACTCGAAAAATCACAGGTTTTCGAAAATTATACTAAATCAACAACGCCATTTTTTCACTATCGCGGCAGAACTCCATCATTATTATGTGTCTATTCCGGGCATTACATCGACGTTGAATACGAACGATTTTCTTTTGTTATGAACATCGAATCAACTGAAATTTCAACCAATCGACTGTCGTATCGACGTCGCATCAATTCGAACAATCGTATTTTGACGACCAGAATAGACCTACTGCTGCGGACTTGTGCTCAGGGGGTCTATTCCGGGCATTATCTTTACATCGACGTCGAAAACGATCGATTTTCTTTTCTTATGAACCACCGAATCAACTGAAATGTCAACCAATCGATTGTCGTATCGACGTCGCATCAGTTCGAACTATCGTAGTTTTACGACCAGAATAGACCTACAGACTTCACCTACGACGCACCTACTGCCAATAAAAATGACATAATACTTCTCCGTTCCGGACTTTTTTTACATTTCAAAGGAGGTAGCGACCACATGCATATTCAAGCGTACTTAGTATGCATGGCAGTGGTATTAGTATCGCTCGTGTAATTACAAAATTAAATTACTCGGGGGACCATAAAGATTTTGATATGAGTAGATATAGCTCCTTTATACATATCATCATTGTCATCATCATCATCTCAGCCGCAAGCAGTCCACAGCTGTGAACAGCACACACACAGAACTGCACATTAGCTTTGTTAGGTGCGCGTTCGCCTTCTAAGAATATCGGGTTCGATTCCCGGCGGGACACAAGTTTTCTCCCCAAGGAAAATTTGTGTTTCTGGTTCTGGTTGTGATTGTGTGTGTGATGTTAATGTTTCCCGCACCCACGCCACTACACAATTCATCGAACTTAGTGTGGGGCAGCGATTGTAAAAGCGTTTATGTTTACGTTTATAGTTACTGCTGGATGTATGGAGGAGTCCATACATTGACGGACGACATAATGATGGTCGCAGAAAGACGCTTGATGCACGCTACTAAAAACCGTTCTTTCTGTAGATCTTTGAGTGAAGCCTATATCCAGCAGTCATAAATATATGCTTATAAAATGGATGACAACCATTTTAGGAAACTATAATTATTTTTAGTTGTAATTCGCTCCGAACGGAGACCTCGCGCCTACATTTTGCATTATAGAGAAAAAAAATTTTTAATTTTTTTTACACACTCACAGCCCCACTCTAAGTTCAAATATATGTATCGTGGGTGCCGGAAACATTCACATCACACCTAGAACCAGAAGCACAAATATCCCATGGGTAGGAATTTGTGCTCCTGCCGGGAATCGAACCCAGGACCCACGGCGCAGAATGCGTACACTTGTCCACTGAGTACACTGTCGTACATTTTTTTTATGGTAGGTAGGTAAGCATTAACCACTCCTCACCTGATGGATATCTCACATACACACGTACACAAGAATTATCAAGACAAAAGATATAATTTTATAATTACATTTATATTAATAGCATATCATAGACAGAACCCGCACCAGTACATCGCGTTCTATCTTCGCTTTCCCAATGCAGTCGTGATCACCATTCAGATCGATCGCAAACAAATCTAGTACAAGGAAAATCCGAAACGAGCTGATGAGGAGATCACTGAATGATTTGGCAACGACATCTTGTTTTACTTGCAACTAATGATAATGGAATTGTATGGAATATACATGACATTTATACATATATACAAGGTTACTTTGAATTAGCGCTCCATACTTCACAGGGGGTCGAGTATCGACAATGCAACACAAAAAAAAAAAAAACTTTTTTTAATTTTTTTTTGATAAATTTGTTAAGTGCCGAGCTACGATTACAACCAATTATCCAACACGTAAACTCAAAAATAAAAAGCAATACAAATAAATGCTGTTATTGTTCGCATGCACCATTTCAATAAGTGAACAAGACCTAATCAGTTTTTTTCAAAACAAAACAAACACTTTTACACTCACAGCATTACCTACACTAAGTTCGAAGAGTCATGGTCATTCATAACCTACGAACTCCCGAGTCACATTGACAGCCGAGTCACATTTAGAACAAGAATTTACGTGTTGGATAATTAGTTTTAATCGTAACTCAGTAAAACAAAATATAAAAATTTTTTTTTTTTTTTTGTGTTGCATTGTTGATACCCTACCCCCTGTGGAGTATGGAGCGCTAATTCAAAGTAACCTTGTATATTGGTATTGTGTGACTAGTCTGGCCAGTCGCTGTCACGATGATAAGCGTCACGCTTGTCCATCACAGTTCAGTGCTACCCAGAGTTTTTGTGAACTTATATAGGTCAAAATCCCAAAAAAACATACAGTCGAATTGAGAACTACCTTTTTTGAAGTCGGTTAAAAATGTTTTTTTTTTTAATTTTTATAGCTATAGCTATAATAATATAACATTACTATATAATAAAATCATTTAACTTTTTACATATTAATATTCAGTTTCATCTGTTCCTTTGTCTGTTTTTCGGTTTGTAACATCTGTGTCCAACATCTTGCAAGCTGCTTGGAGCTGGTCTGATGATGGACACGGAAGATGGCCAAAGAAAATTTCGTACTAATCAAGATTAAACCGTCTAGTTTGGGCTTGTTTGATTCGTCTTGACATGTTCTCTGGTTATTTACCTGGACCTTTGTGGACAACCCTCCGATTAGTTGGTAGATTGAATTTTTCAAAATTTTCAATCGATTCCTTTTCGTCTAACGAGTATTGGGTTCGATTCCCGGTAGAAATACAGGTTTTCTCCTCTAAAGAAATTGTTCTTAGTATAATAAATCCAGAATCTACGAGTCAATTGCCTATGAATAGCTTATTGGCTAAGATTTGTGCACGTTCGCCTTCTAAACAGTGGGTAACGAGTTCGATTCCCGGTAGAAGCTTGTGTATCTAGTTCTGGATGTGATTGTGTGTGTGATGTGAATGTTTCTGGCACCCACGGCAGAAGTCATCGCACTTAGTGTGGGCTGTGAGTGTGAAAGCGTTTATGTTTATGTCTATAAGAGCCTCGATTCTGATGTCACACATTAAATTTAAACTATTCCTGTCTTTTACAAAATTGGAACGCTAGACAGAGATAGCATACATTTTAGTGCTGTCAAGTTAGTCAGAACTTAGATGTCTATGCAAGCTTAGTCGAGTATGCAATTGGTGTTGACTAAAAACACGCGCCTTTCTGCTTCTGCTGTTCATATTTTAATTGATAAACTAGCTTGGCAGCACTAATATGTATGCTTTCTCTGTCTTGTGTTTCCATTTTGTATGAGACAGGGATAGTTTAAATTTAATTTAGTGAGTGTACATTAGAATCGAGGCTAATATTTCCTAATACTAAACTAAACAGCATTATACATCTATACAGCATAGACCTAAGTTACCAAGTGCTTAAGTCAATTTCAAAGGATATTTGTGTTTCTGGTCCTAGATGTTGTGATTTATGTGTGATATTAATGTTTTCGGCGCTTACGCTATATCAGGTGAGACATTGGTCAAAAGTTTGCCTATTTTGAATTAAAAAAAAAAGTCTCCCCAATTAGAGTGTGAGGTGAAAGCGTTTATGTTTATGATGCGTCCACCTCGTTTCAAATTGTCATTGAAGCAAGTGCAAACGGTTTATGTTTATGCAATTGAAATTTGGTTGTTTTCAATCATTAAAAAGGAAGTAATTGAAGGGTACTCTTTATCCTGATTCGTCATCATCAATAACAGTAATGCGGGCGAACCCGCGGGATGTTGCTAGTAATTATAATAAAATACGTCCACACATAGTATGTCAGTCCTCTTCCCAACCCACAGAGTAAACAAGACTCTTAAGTAGGGTAACCATGAGTTTATCATGAAGGCCAAGACTGTAGATCTACAAAATTTTGATGCAACGCGCGAATCATAGGGTTGAGGCCAATAAAGCAGATAGACCACTTTTTATAGCTGATTTCTTTTGTAGTAAAATAATTAGGTATTGTTTTTTATCAGCTTTTGCTTTCCATTTATCACTATTGACAAGCTTCAGTCGTATAATGTAAAAAAAAAAAAACGTAAATCATAGCACACAAAACTATTCGTTTAAATGAGTAGTAATGGGGTTTTTATTCCATTTTCAATTTATAAGCCATACTATTTTTTTGACGTGAAGCTTTTAAGGGAGAGCTTTGAAGTTCTGATACGCAACCTTTCTGTGTGACGAAAAGCGTGATGAATAATTTTAAAGTTTCCCTGTAATACAAAAGTTTCACTTCTATCGTATGTCTATATGACACATCCTATTTTTTATCAATGCTTTTAATTATACCGAAAATTTTATGTAAAATTAAAACATCAAATTTCAATACATATTATTATATTATTATTAGAAAATTAAAAAGTTTCACATCGAAAGTTTTTTTTAATCAAATTAAAATTGACTTTAACTTTGACTCCGTAATTATGCTCACCCTACTACCAAAGGCAATCCGTGCGCTATCGACATCGTATGTTCCAACTTTAATTGGCGAAGTTTAACGGCTTATAGCGGTATTCGATTAGAAATAGTTCAGTGTTCTTGTTTGTGTACTGTGATGTGAGCGTGCTTTGTTTTGATTGTGTACTCCTGGTACTCAAACTTCCTTGCATGTTCTGTGTTCCTCGTACAATAAAATCGGTCTTATCATAATATTATTATTATATTATAATAATAACTAGCTTGTATCCGCGGATTTTTAAGCATTTAAAGTACCTACACATTTTGTACTTACACAAACACATACAAATTTTCTCATTTTCAGTCTGAGAAAGGATATTGAGAGACATATCTAGTAAGTTTTAACATCTTTAAAAAAATATCATATTCTTTACAAACTGCACAGATTTTTAGGATAAGAAGTCACATACTTACCAAATCTTATTGAAATCCAATAACAAATGCAAACATGCCTCAATTCAAACAACTTAACAAAATATATACCCTATCTCATAGAAATTCTGCTCACATACGTGATCAAAAATAACCTATTCCACAATTATATTTGTATCCCAGTAACCTAATCTTATCAAAATCCGACCAACAGTAATAAAGATATAACGTAACAAATATACACTATCCCACAGGAAATGTGCTGATTTTCGGAATCATAAGTA
The DNA here is from genome assembly GCA_948107665.1 of Lomographa bimaculata. Lineage (NCBI taxonomy): Eukaryota > Metazoa > Arthropoda > Insecta > Lepidoptera > Geometridae > Lomographa > Lomographa bimaculata. Next base: position 9,921,515 of record OX403607.1, on the reverse strand, counting down.
GTCTATGTTTTATTCCAGAATTGTAGCTATTTGTTTATAAAATTTTACCGAAATCAATCCAATGGTAACAGAGATATATCATGTCAAACAACTGAAAAATTATTTGTCTTATCCTACAGGATTGCACTGATTTTTGACATTAAAAGTAGCACATATCCTATTCCAGAATCACAGCTATAAATCTACTAAATCTTATCAAAATCTGATCAACACTTACAGATCTATATACCTCATTTTAAACAACTTATGTTCCTGATCCCATAGGAACTCAGTTCACTTTCGGAATCAAAATAGGCTTATTACATTTAATTCTTACCTAATCTTTTCAAAATCTGACCAACAAGAATAAAGATAAAACTTAACTAATTTGTCTTAACCCACAGGAAATGAATGATGAAAGTACACTATATCCCTATGTACCCTATCCCATTGCTCATTTTTGAAAACAAAAGTAGACTATATTGTATCTCAAAATAATACCGATCTTTTTATTAAATTTTATCGAAATCCAACCAATATTTATAGAGATACCTCATTTCACACATTTTTTGTTCACACACTCGCACACACATAAACTTTCGGACTTACAATATTAGTAGAAATAAAAAAAATGGTTTTATAATCACAGCCCCACACAAAATAAAATTTGCTCCCCACTTATATGTATGGGTACCTCCTTAATATTTTCTTTTATACCATTTTAATTGCAATTCCTAGCTTTAGGCCTTTACTTTACATATTCTCTGAGAATTTCAAGTTATTCATTGTATGGTTTAGACGCTAAATGTCTCTGACAGAACGTACGGACAGAGATAATAGAACCACGCAAGTCAACCTAGAGATTTCGATCAAAAATAAATTAGGCCTTGATGGACTCGGACCTTAGTCCAAGACCGGTGTCATATCATTAGGAAGTTGTGAAGTGCTACATAGATGTGCTTACAATTTATGCCAGTTTATGTCCAGTCATAACTTTCATTTTAGCATCTTATTTCTAGACATTGTCATAGTGAAACTGCAAAATTACAAGTTAGCTTATCCCATGCTTTTGGAACGAGGACAGTGGGCCAAAGCTGTACCTGAAACTAGCTTTATGCTCTGTTTACACGATATGAGTACTTGTCCGAGGTAATTGGGCAAGTAAGTAGAGTAGAAAGTAGTACCTATAAGCTCATTGGCTTGTAGTAAGATCATTGTTTGTAGAGTTGGTTGTAATATTACTTTTGTTTTGGAAATATAACTATAGGTAATTAGCTCATTGATGACCTAAAAAGTTATCAATCACATTCGTAAATGTCATACTTACTGCGAGTGCTTATTTGAAGTATATTATGTATCGACGGTAAGGAGTTTTATTGAAATGAGTTATATATGCCTTGATCCTAGACTTAAAAAGAATAAAATGGCGTTGTTGCTTTTGGATTAATTTCCAAAACTTGTGATTCTTCGAGTGTTATTGTGTAGTAATGGTGAATTATTAACCGTTAATACTTAGTATACGTGCATAAGTGTAGGCAAATCAACCAAAGTTGAAAAACGCGATTTTCGCTTTCGCTCCAAAACTCGAATAGGAGTTCTAGTAAAGTTTCTACCACTTTACTAGGGCATGACTTGACTATGACTGGACCTTGACTCTATTAATAAGTATTATGAATTCCTTCTGGTGTAGTTGGACAGTGGGCACTTTATCTAATTATAGTTTTTTTTTGGTTAATTTTCATTTCGTTTTTAGTTTATTAATGTAATATAATTATGATTAGAAATGTTTTATAATAATAAATAATACATTATTATAGGTACTGGATGCGTAAGGCGTTTAGCGACTCTATTAATTGAGTGTGACTTGTGACGAGGACTTATATTATGAAATTTACTTGAAATACTTTATTACTTGACTCTGGCTAAATGCACAAGATTGCGGAGACAAATTGAAAAAAAAAGAATAAATATTATAGTAGTATAATGTATAGTAATGTAATGTATAGTATAGTGAGTTCTTTACATTAGTGACTTCTAAAAGTAAGCCGACGTAATAATGAACTCCACTCTTCTTCCAGCGGAAGAAGATAGTGACACCCAGAGTTTTAAACCTAACTTCTATAACTGTATTTATAATCTAACCCCAGTAATTAAAGCAATATCAATTAATTAAATTAATGTAAACGTAACAGTTAGCGAGATGGGCAAATCTCTACCCTCCGCGCCGTGGGTTCGATTCCTATCAGAAGCACAACTTTCCTTCCCATATGTGCAGCTGATTCTTGTACAGTTAATAATTAACATTTGCTTTTACATATTAATCAGTATTATGCTCATTAATCCAAAATAAAAGACAAGCTTAATTTTTTTTATATAATAAAAATAATTACAAAAAATTTGTACAAAACTCGCAAGTACATTATGAATTTCTTCTGGTGTAGTTGGACAGTGGGCACTCCATTCAAAAGCTTTACGTCTTGACTGACTACTCGCTCTATGTGAACACAGCACAAGTTGTAAATCTATGGAGAGGCCTATTGTGCGAAACTTCTCGAGAAACAGGTCGGTCGTTACTTAGGAGTTAGGTGCTAAGCCGTGACCTTAGAGAACTTCGTATTTGTATAGTTCCGGTATATCACTCGAAATAAATTAAGCCAGTCTAAACGCTTTCACGCACACAGCCCCACTCTAAGTTTTAACACTTGGATCGCGGATAAATTAATTTCTGTGCAAATTCAAACCTATAAACAAACAATAATTGTGATTCAGTCTGTGACGCGAATGTTTTCGGCAAACAATAGCCCAGGTAAAAAAACCAGACACAAATGATATACTAATAATATGTGTTTAGTAGGTTTAAATTAAATAAGTATTACCTTATAGATAAGTTATTTTTTAGATAGATAGACAGATAGCGCTTTATTTTCACAACTTACATAAATCACTCAAAATATTCTTAAAAACCTTAAATTATAGTGTACAATAGGCGGTCTTTTCGCTTAAAGCGATTCCTTCCAGACTACCTTTAGATAGAGAAGATATTTATGAATAACATGATAATGATTCTTTAAGTTTTTGGACACACACTTCTGGATGCAGTTAACAAAATAAGACAACAACTCTTTCACACTCACAGCTCCCCCACCATGTTTGATGACTTGTTTTGTGGGTGCCGGAAACATTCACATCATGACGTCAGTTTACACATTATATAAAATATCCGGATGACCGAGCTTTGCTCGGTTTTTGTTTTTGGTAGAATGTGTTTGAATTTGTAGCCTCAGAAAGCTCCATCTAGTGTCGAGTAGAAACAGTTTTTTACATCGGTCATGGCGTAATAGATGGCGCTGATAGTTTCTTAAACCGGGTTTTTCAAATGCAGTTTAGGAACCGAGCATTTCTCGGACCTGGAACGTTGATAAATCGATTCTTGGGCCGAAAAACCCCTAATGAAAATCGTTGGAGCCGTTTCAGACTACACATATATACAAGAATTGCTCGTTTAAAGATATTAGATTATGCCAATAAGTAGATATTATTTTATGTATATTTTATCTTTTATATTATCTATGTAATGAGAGAGAGGCGAGCAAGTCGCACGCCTGATGGTAAGCGTCACGTTTGCCAATTACAGCTCAGTAACTCACAGAGATTTGAACTTAGGTCAATATCCTCCACGGCAAGGCACTGCGCTCCTCACCCTGAGATATTATTAGATAAATCTAATTATGCCTTGTAATTTCACCATGTAGTCATGTGTGAATGTAGGTGAATACACTTCCTACAGTATTTAAAAATATAATAAAATAAATAATTAAACGCAAGCAAAGCTTAAAAAAACCGACTTCACCGCTTCATCATCGGAACCTTGATCAGATTTGCCCATTAGCTTAGTTAGGTGAACGTTCGCCTTCTAAGCAGGGGTATCGGGTTCGATTCCCGGCAGAAATACAATTTTTCTCCCCAAAGAAAATTTGTGTTTCTGGTTCTGGTTGTGATTGTGTGTGTGATGTTAATGTTTCCAGTACCCACGACACAAGTCATCGAACTTAGTGTGGGGCAGTGAGTGTGAAAGTGTTTAAGCGTTTATTTAATGTATAAACACGCCAGCAAAAAAGCACCAGCTTTCAAATAAAAAAATAATCATCAAAATTGGCTCACAACAAAAGAAGTTATGAGGTAATTTTTGAAGTCGGGTAAACGAGAACATCGTCAAAGTACGCATTATTCGTCACAAAACAGGCATTACTGACGATATTTCAAGAACTACTGATCAGATCTTGATCAAATTTAAATGGGACCAATTAGAAAGCAACATCTTACAAACAAAAAAAAAATTTCGAAATCGACTCACGTGGAGAGAAGTCACGAGGTAATACACATAAAAAAAAAATATACAGTCGACTTCAGTAGGTACCTCCTCCTTTTTTGGGAAGTCGGTAAAAATAAATGTGAATATTATAAATAGGCATTTAGTCAGTTTGTATGACCTTTCATGATCTTCTTAGATAGGTGGTTTGATTTAGTTCCTACGCATATTTCCCATCATTCTTAACTTCTTTCTTCTTCTTTGACAGCTTATCTTGTATAACATCTACTGTCAAGCCCTTCGTTTCAGGTAGATAGAAGATTGAATATATTGCTATGAAGATACCGACAGCAGCAAATATGTAGAAGACCGGGCCAAGACCAATGGCTTTCAGAAGCGGGTTGAAGATGAATAGAAGAACGGAGTTGCAGAGCCAACTACTTTCAATCACTACCATGACCAGGAAGCTTTTAACCTGAAACACAAAAGCGATGGTTTGTAAACAATAAAAAATGAAAGAAACTCCTTACCCGAGTCAGTAGGTCTATTCTGGTCGTAAAAATACGATTGTTCGAATTGATGCGACGTCGATACGACAGTCGATTGGTTGAAATTTCAGTTGATTCGATGTTCATAACAAAAGAAAATCGTTCGATTTCGACCTCGACGTGACGCCCGGAATAGACCCCCTGTTTCCTGATAATTACAATATGGGAGTCTTTAATACACAAGTAAACAGGCATCTTCTAATTAAACGTGATCCATCATCGACTGCATTGTCGCTTACCATTAAGTGAAATATTGGTCAAACGTTTGTATATCTTGAATAAAAAAAAAGTCGACATAAAAATTTCATTAAAATCAGTTAGATCACAATAATTGACCGAGCAAAGCGAGTCTTTAAGTTGACTAGGGTGGTTCTGCTCTTTGTCCGTCCGTCCGGCTGTCTGTCACGAGGCATTTAGCTTCTAAACCAAACAAGCGAACAACCTCACATTCTCAGAGACTGTAAAGCTCTGTGGCCCAAAGTCAATTGGCAATTAAAATGATTTCCACTCACAGCCCCACACTAAGTTAAATGAGTTGTGTTATGGGTGCCGGAAATATTCACATTTCACACACAATCACAACCAGAACCTAATACACAAACTTCCCTTGGGGACAAAGCTCGTGTTAACCGCAAGGAATCGAACCCGATATACCTTTTTAGGAGGCGAACGCCCACCCAATTACCAACGGGCAAGTCAAAAAGTAAAGTTAACAAAATAGGTCTTAAAACCGTGTTTTGTACTCTACCTTCAAAGTTCTTTTCAAATATGTTGACGCCAACGGGGTGCACGTAAGTGGCGGTATTTTTTTACTGATTGCGTGTACACTAGTAGAATTTTAAAAGTACTAAAATTGTAGGACTAACCTCGGGTAAAAACACCTCGCCAATCAGCACATATGGCACAGTCGCGGCTCCAAACGAGTAGACCATGGTGAAGAAATACATGTTCACAGCTATCAGCCATTGCGGACCCCAGTGGAATTGCAGCTGAATGCCGAGCAGAAGGCAGCTGATGCCGGTTACAAATGAGGCGTATATCATCAAGGGCTGAAAGAAACCACATAGAAGAATTTTAAGCAAAGTGCTGCCTGTCTTTTATATACAAACAAACAAGTTCACACTCACAGTCCCACATATATTATAGAAGTGTAACTTTTTATGAGAGAGCTTTGAAATTATGATACGCAACATTTTTGTGTGATGAAAAGTGGTCGGGTAAATACTGTGATGAATAATTAAAATTTTAAACGCATTGACACTCACTGCCCCACACTAAGTTAGACTTGTATCGTGGGTGCCGGAAACCTTTACATCACACACTCAAATACACTCAGAACCAGAAGCATGAATATCCCATGGGTAGGAATTTGTGCTCCTGCCGGGAATCGAGCCCAGGAGCTAAGGCGCAGAGGGCGGAGATCTATCCACTGCGGCAACTGAGTTGTCAGAATGTTTCCCTATAATACAAAAGATTCACTATTATCGTGTAGACTTGTATCGTGGGTGCCGGAAACTTTTACATCACACACACAAATACACCCAGAACCAGAAGCACAGATATCCCATGGGTAGGAATTTGTGCTCCTGCCGGGAATCGAACCCAGGGCCCACGGCGCAGAGGGCGGAGATCTGTCCACTGCGCCAACTGGGTTGTCAGAATATTTCCCTATAATACAAAAGTTTCACTATTATCGTGTATCTTTACACTCTGTTTATTTATATTTATTACCAGGACATCATACGTTCTAAAGAGCTCACCCGTCTTCCAGCGCTTTCGATCATAACCGCGGCAATAACTCCAGAAATGATCCCCACAACGGCCAATAGAATGCTTGCAAGATTAGCAGACATGCTGGGAATGGCTTCCTCGAACAGTGGTTCAGCATAAACCTGGACGACTACTAATCCTCCGAAGATAGAAGCAGTCATCATGGTAAGAGTTAAAGATATTGCTTTTCGAGTTGAACTGGACTTTTCTGAAAACAATTCAAGAAAGAGATTTCAATTTGTCTAGAAACCCTCAATGTATTGTGATTAATCTACGGATTCACGTTTAACAGTTAAAATGGAAACTGATGATGCGACCGAAGATGTGACATGTTTTTATAGAAGATACTTATTCACTCTTGACTTAAGACTCCCAAATTATACCCCTCGGGGAGCAAAGACGTAACGAGTTCCACTCCTTCGCCGTAGATACGGATGATGAACGTAGAAGCGAAACGTTTTGAGCAAACTGGAGGTAAGTCAACCATAGATGTATACCATAAATGGATTGATATTAATTTCTACTAAATACCTTTATTCGGTGCTGAGAATAAGTATTTTGATAGTCTGACATACAGATGAACAACGTAATGATCCTATAAATTAAGGCGATAAGTAAATAGATTCCTTTTTACTACTTGGTTGTATTAACTTAGGTACCTTCTAGGCAAGCATGATCCATCTTCGGCCGCATCGTCACTTTCCATCAGGTGAGATAGCGGTCAAATGCTTGCCTACCTAGCATAAAAAAAAACTTAATAAGTTTACTGATGATTCCGGTGGCGGGCGTTGCCATCTACGACACAGTTATATACTTCTGCAAGTGGCATCGTACTCTGTATTTTTGTAGTTTTAATGTTTTTTTTCGTAATTAAGACCTTATTATTATTATTATTTTGAAACCCCAAAAATAATACAATATTTAGTCGACCTAAATACAGTAACTTACGTATGAATTTCCATGTAGACAGTTTCTTCGGAGTAGGTTCTGGATTGAGCTGCTTTTCTTCCTCTGGTGTCAAATCTGGAAACATTTTCTTGAATTATTACTCGACTACTAGGCGACCATAAGCGGGAAAGAGGGGACGTCATACGTCCCCGTAAGACGTTAATAATAAGGAAAGGTTAATTTCGTCGCTTCAGGCGGGGCTTGAGTAGCTCAGCGGTTAGAGCAATAGGGCATGAGACCCTATGGCCGCGGGTTCAAATCCCGCCTCAAGCGATAATTTTTCCTTTCTAAATTTATCACTATAGTTCTGCCTAGCATGGCTAATGCTATATAAATAAAATCAAAGAGGCATTGCAACGCATATTTTCAGGTACAGCTTGTATCTGTTTAACATTATTTATTTAAATTTCTAAACCAAGATTAAGCATTTACTAAGATGTGATAAAAGTCATTCAACTCGTGATCAAATAAATTTAAATGTTTTTACAGTTGAAATAATTTGTTTAACAAGAGAATAAATTCAGTATTTGCGAGAACTAAATTTTAATCCAAAAACAAATGACGGATTTTAGAACGGAATCACGAGAAAAGCGAGTGCGATGGATTAGGATGCAAATAACTTGGCTCACGTGTTGAACACAAATGTTCACTTTTTAACCGTATTCAAAAAAGGAGGTTTTAAATTCAACTGTATGTTTTTTTTGTATGGTTGTTACGCTATATCTCCGCCAATTTTGTATCGATTTTGATAATTTTTTTTGTTTGGTAGATTATACTTCAGATAATTCCCATATAAATTTTAACAAAATCGATCCAGCCAAAACCAAAGTAAGCGTAGAAGTCGGTTTTTCAACCGACTTCAAAAGAACGAGGTTCTCAATTCGACTGTATGTTTTTTTTGTATGTATGTTGCGCGATATCTCCGCCAATTATGAATCGATTTTGATGTCAAGCCAAAACCGTAATAAAAGCAATGAAGTCGGTTTTTTTAAGCTTTGCTTGCGTTTACATTATTTAACTTGATAAACGCGGGCGAACGGCTAGTAAGTGTATTGTGAAGTTACTTATCAATGCTCAGTAATTAAATCTAGGCTTTTACCGTCCATCTCAGGATTCAGGGTTCTTCTGATTACTACCATTTCTTGTAAAACTTCTTTGGAGTCGGGTTTGACTCTTCTGTAGAACGCTATTGACATTGCAGCTTCCTGTACATACAATTATACATATGTACAATTAAAAAAAAACAAAATACCACAAATGAAAGAAAAATTTTCAGTATATAAGTTACCTACTCATTAAAAACTTTTCAAAGACAAGCTTTTAGAAGTCCGCCATATTCGATTTAAAGTGGCTTCACTTTATTTTTCGAATTATTCTCAGCAAACCCTTTCATTTGATACCCATATTGTAGGAGTGCATTAAAAATTACTTGTCCTCTATTTTGGGTGTTTTGCCATGTTGGATTCAGAATGACGTCACACAGGTAACCATGCATTGTCATCCAAACTGAACGTGAATACAAAATTTCAGCTCAATCGGTTGAAGATGTCTGCTTCAAAATTGAGTTGCAAGATTCCACACGGTCAAACATAGATATACATACATTGTAAGTTAAAAAAAAAACTCGTAAAAACAAGACAAGTTTGATAAGATTTTATTCTTTTTAAGCTCATCAAACTGTCAAACGCCATCCATTTAAGGTTTACACACCCCCAGTTCGCTCGAAGCGATTTGCTTCTACGTAAACATACAGCGAAGAAGTGGAATTCATTGCCCGCGTCTTTGTCTTCTGAACGGTACAATCTGGGAGCATTCAAGTCTAGAGTTAATCTTCTAGGCAAGCATACTGCATCTTCGGCTGTATCTTCTCTTTCGATAAGATGGTGCTTGCATATTCACAATAGTAAAATCTCAATTCCTAATATTTGTGTAAAGCGACACAAGTATAAGTGTCTGACTTTTGTTTCACTCTTATAGCCCCACACTAAATTCAAAGACTTGTAAAGTGGGAGCCAGAAACATCTACATAACACACACAAAATCAAACCTAGATCTCGAAGCACAAATTTGGGAAGGAAGAATTTGCTCTTGCCGGGAATCGAACCCAGGACCTCCTGCACAGAGGGCAGACATATGTACACTTGTCCACCGCGCTAACTGTGTTCTCAAAGTTTAGAACAAAGATTCTTATCATACGATTACCTTCTCCAGACCAAGGGCCATAAGGTGTGTAGGCGATTCTTTTAGAACAGCCAACAATGCTGTCACCACCGCCGTAAGGGAGAGGTTGGTGTATACCATCGTATCATATTCCAGGTATCTGTTGAAAATTAAACTCTTTTGTTAAACATGTAGTTAATTACACAAGGAAGGGTATATTTTTCACGCGTATCTTTTTTTCTACCGACTTTACAAAAAAAGAGGAGGTACTTAAGTCGACTGTATTTTTTTGTTTTATTTTTTATGTTAGTTACCTCATAACTTCTAACCAAGTGAACCGATTTTTTTATTTTTTTTAAAGATGTTTCTTTCTATGTTGATTTCTAATTGGTCTCATTTAAATTTGATCAAGACTTGATCAGTAGTTATTGAAATATTGTCAATAATGCGTGCAAAGTACATCTAATCTGATCAAAGTTCCGAAGATAAAGCGGTGAAGTCGGGTTTTTTTTAAGCTTTGGTTGCGTTTATTTATTTTATGCCAGATAGGTGAACATTTGGCCGCTAACTATCTTTGTGGAAAGTGATGAAGCGGCACAAGATGTAGCATGTTTACCTAGAAAATACCTATTCACTCTAGACTTGAAGTAAAACTAAACTATCTTGTATGTTTGTATGTATTAGTAAATGCCTTTATTAACCTCGTATCTTCCAAACGGCTGGATGGGTTACGACAGTTTAGGTATGGTTTTATTTGTAATTTAAGACAAATTATCAATAAAAATGTTTATCAGTATTGTATTGTATATTTTCCTCCGGAAAACGGTTAACAGAATTTTGAGTGATATTTGTTTTATTACTTTTTTGTAATCTTATCTGACATTGTTATTATTATTTATTACTTAAGTAATGTATGTAAAATAAATATTTGGTAAATACACTGTGAATTTTTCGCTGCGCATTTAAAATCATTATTATTATTTTTTTTTTTTTTTCGGAGCCAATACAAAAAAAGAAACTTACCCTCCTAACATATAAGAGACCAGCATCCCACCCGAATAGAAAATCATTGTGCCGCTACACATCGCTCCTCTGATAGACTCCTCGCATATTTCTCCAACATACATCGGTGCTACCAGGAACACAGAACCGCAAAGGCCGCAGATGAACATTGCTGTTAGAAGAACCTCGACTCGAGAGCTTGTTGCTATCATTGTCCAGCCAAGCTGAGAACAAGTAAAAGTTTTAAGGCGGAGATATACGTCAATGCGAGCACCTTTTTTAACCACAGCTAATTTTCTCCCTTACACTTTTGCATATAAAAGCGCATAACTTATGTTAAGGTGGTTACGCAAGGTCACGCGTGGCGATCTTTGATTTTTATTTATGTTTTTTTTTTGCCGAAGATGTAGCATGCCTGCCTAGAAGGTACCTATATTTTTTATGCTTAACTATAAATTCGAGAAAATGCGCGTCAAAAATAATTAAATAAGCTATAAAATCATTAGTCTAGTGAGTATACGTATATAATATAAAATGACGGAACAAAATGGTGTTTAAGGAAAAAATTTAAATTTTTACGTGATTTGATATTACAGTGATACATTTGGAAAGGAGAAAAAAAAAAAAAAAAAATTCTAAATTTGTCACTGTAGTTCTGCCTAGCATGGCTAATGCTATATAAATAAAATCAATTAAATTGATATTATTTTTTTCCTACATTTCTAAATGTTATGAATATTCTGAGAAGAAGTCCTCATTTATCATACATATTCCGACGAACATTTTTTGACATGCTGATTACGATATCTTCAGCTTGTTTGTTTTTATTGATATACATTGCCTTAAATATTTTAATAGGCGCCATTTGCCTCCAGTTGCGATCTTGAAAGAAAAAATCAGTAACTACCCAATAGCGAAATCTCTAAGTGTGTCATTAGTTGCATATACCAACTTACCACCCCCATTAAAGAAGATAAAATAGTGGATTTCTTTCGTCCAATTCTATCCAGTAGCACCCCAAGAACGGGGGTGCCTACCATAGCTCCTACGGATGACAGACTACCAAATAGAGCCAGCTCAGTTTCACTCATAGGCCGGTGTAGAGTGGTGTTGGCGGATTCGAAGAGACGGAGAGTTGATGAAGGCCAAGAAACCATGATGCCCATGCAACCACAGAGGCTGCATACTGAAAAGAAAAGGTAAGGGAAGTTAAAGAAAAAAGTAGAGGCGCAAAATAATGTAAATAATCAGACAAGTGGAAGTTTGACACGCGCGCCGAGGACTCCGTACAAAATAATTGTCCGTGTGTTTCGTTCAATTTTTTTTTCACTTAATTACCATTCTTCTAACTTTTTCCGTGAGCTATGTTGTTAGACCTTGCTTCTTACCAAATTTCATGATTCTAGGTGTAAGCCTATTAAGATCATGATGTACTCGTTATTAACATGGGCCCCAAAGAGGCACTCATGAAAGTTAATGACTCTACTGCCAGATTCGCAACAGCTATTTCGAGAAGAACCTGGCAAGGCGCATTGCTTTTAATTTTTTTTTTTATGTCTATCTTAAACACTAATACATGAATTATATTAACCTATAAGGTATATCTATATTGTGTAGTCGCTAGAAATCGCTTGTGCAGTTCGCCTCCATCTTGTAATTACAGTACCTACTCTCTCGCTAATCCGCCACCATAAAATCCTAACCATCGGCGGATTACTGAAAACGGCGGATTATAATGTACAGGAACAACAAATTGAAAAAAAAAACAAAATGTTTGATTTATTTTTATAATGTATTTAAGAAATCAACAAACATGAATCTTTTATTGAAGTAATTACTCATATTTCGAAAAAAATGTGTCTAATTTTGCTTGTTTTTTACCAAAGTATATATCTTCGTGATAACTTCATCGCGCATTTTACGTAAATTTGCAACCATATCGCATGACTTTCCATTTTCTTGGGCCCATTTAATACAAATATCTACGCTATTCAGGGCATAATCTCGAGTCCAAAAAACGGCGGATTATAGTACTTGTCGGATAATCGAGCGGCGGATTAGCGAGAGATTACTGTAATGTAGTCATTCGTATTATAATAATGTCTATGTCAGGCCATGCTATGACGTGCTGTGCTATATTATGCTATTCTATGCTATGCTATGCCATGCTATGCTATGCTTTATGCATAAAAAAAATAATTTGAACGTCATATCGTAGATTACATTGTCCCTATGTCAGGAGCCACATAATGTTTATCTTTATGATATGAACAAAAAACTAACATTTCTTGTCTAAAAAAGTAATTTATGATTGTGTACTTATTATATTTTACTACCGCCGTACGTTTATTAAGATAAATTATATCTTCTTTAAAATTCAAGCTTCATCTATACGGGTAACTAACAAACTATGTCAGATCAAATCAAATAATTAAACGCAAGCAAAGCTTAAAAAAAACCGACTTCACTGCTTTATCTTCGGAACCTTGATCAGATTAGATATACTAAACACGCATTATTGACTATATTTCAAGAACTACTGATCAGATTTTGATGAAATTTAAATGGGACCAAATGGAAAGTAACATCTTTTAAACAAAAAAAAATTCAAGAAGTTATGAGGACTGTGAAAATAAAAGTCAGTTGACTTGAGTACCTCCTACTTTTTGTGAAGTCGGTAGAAAATGTGCATTTATGTAATTTAGATAACAATATAATAATTTCGTAGAATAAACTTGATCTGATGTTGGAACCAAGAGTTCTAATCTGGTAACTCGAGTTTTAGACTCATTTTGTTAGTTTGACAAGTCTATATCATTTGGCTTTTAGTGTCACTCTTTGTTTTCGCTCCAAAATTCAAATATAAGTTATAATAGAGATAGGGGGCTTGAGCACTTGAGTTACCTATAAGCTCGATGCGTTGTAAGTAACTTTGGGCTTTGCTGTATCTAAGTTGTAAATATTTTTAGTTTAGCTATAGAAAATATTAGCCCTTAGATAGAGGATGAAAAGATCTAATGAAGATTTTTATACAGCCCTTCACTAAGTTCAATTACTTGTGTTGTGGGTGAAGGCGGGCATAATGTAACAGAGCGCGGCGTGCCGTTGTAATATGCCCGCCTTCGCTATTATGCCCACTCTTTGACAATGAGTTTTAAGTAGAATACCATAAAATGCGAATAAAGTTTTTTTCTAATTTAAGACGTTGACGATGGAGCATGTTTGCCTAGAAAATGCCTATTCACTCGCGACTTAAAGACTCTCATGTTGTATTCGATTTTTTTAAACTTTTGCGAACAATCATTTTTATATGAATGAATCATCGAGGTTGCTATTTTGAAATTAAAAGTGCGAAAAACCCGGTTTTCTCCCATATTGTATTTATCAGGGAACATAGACGCAGGTACGGAATTACATTTTTTAGCAGTTCGCATAATGAATGTGGAGGCAAAACGCTTCGTCCGCATTTGTGGAATGTCTACCATATAGCGGTGTCGCTTAAGAGTCTGTCTCGATGTTTGATAATAGAATGAGGATGGGATATATAATCATAACAAGTAATAAGAAAGGCTTAAGAAGCAAATATTTGCATTTTCTAGACAAACTACAGTGCGGCGCCATCTTGGCATCATAATATAATTGAAACGCAAACAAAGCTTAAAAAAACCGACTTCACCGCTTATATTTTGGTTTTGGCTTGAACGATTTCGATAAAATGTATAAGAGATGACATCTGAAGTGTAATCTACCAAACAAAAAATATCATCAAAATCGGTTCAGAAATGGTGGAATTCTCGCGTAACATAGATACAAAAAAAAAACAACATACAGTCGAATTGACAACCTCCTTTTTTAAGACAGTTGAAAATTAGGTATGTCTTACATTTTGTTATTTTTTTATGTTATTTTTTAAGAAAGACAAGTCATTTCATGATAATTAACAAGAATATAAAACTTGTTCACCTCTTTTCAGTAATAATCATTATAATTTTTTAAAGTATTTTTAATTATATTTCTAAAAGATACTACAAAATAAAAAAATCTTTCATTAATGTAGTACTTAATTAATATTCTTCGGTCTCTTGGTTTTTTTTTTTTAAGCAAAGTCATGGGTAAATTTAATTGTAAATTGGTTTTGACTGTTTCCAGTGCATTTTTATGTAAAGGGCTTATATATACATATGTCTTCCATAGTATTTTTTGTTTTAAAATGTTACTCACTTAATCCAGTACAAACAACTTGAAGAATCACTCCCATTTTGATAAATTATTTTTTTGATATATATTTTCTTATGAGAACAGTGTTGTCTGTTAGCAACTAATCTTTAATATAAAATAATTCAGATAGCATCATGTCTCATTATCTAATTTGCCTAATAAACGAATAAAGTACAAGGCAAACATAATTACAAGGAGATCATCAGTGTTACGAGTACATACTTGTATATCTCTTGTCAAGAAAACTGTCGCTGTGATTGGCTATATTACATCATAGTTTTTTTTTTTTTATAAAAGCGCGAAAAGAACCGGTTTTCTCACATAAACATATATTACATCATGTTCTCAAACAGGTTAATAAATTTTCATTATAATAGTTTTTCTTTGTTCCTGTGACAACCCAGTTGGCGCAGTGGACAGGTAACCGCCCTCTGCGCCGTGGGTCCTGGGTTCGATTCCCGGCAGGAGCACGAATTCCTTCCCAAGGGATATTTGTGCTTCTGGTTCTGGGTGTAATGTGTGTGATGTGAATGTTTCCGGCACCCACAATACAAGTCTTTGAACTTAGTGTGGGGCTGTGAGAGTGAATGCGTTTGTTTGTTTAGTGACGTATAACACGTTGCAGTCGTTTGTTTAAATAATAATTGAAACGCCATCAAAGGTAAAAAAACCCTACTTCATCACTTTATCTTCGGAACTTTGATCAGATTTAATGTACTAAACACGAATTATGACGATATTTCAAGAACTACTGATCAGATCTTGATCAAATTTAAATGGTCTCATTTAAAAAAATTTAAAGGGTCCATTTGGAAAACCACATCTCACAAACAAAAAAACATTTTCAAAATCAGTTCACGTGGAAAGAAGATATGAGGTAACACACATATAAAAATACAGTCGACTTGAGTACCTCCTCCTTTTTTGTGATGTCGGTAAAAAACCGACTTCGCCGCTAATATTTTCGTTTCGGCTCTATCGTTTTCGATAAAATTATGTACTTTTACTCTACTACAGAATTTTTGTATTTCGAATTGCAAAATAAATATAGATTTAGCATTCAATATCTCGATATCGAGCGCAGTGCTTATGTCAAAGACACACAGGATTTTTAACTATTTAATATTAAAACTCTGGGTGAACTGAAGTCATTACAACACTTGCCCACAGCAAGTAATATACTGTTAAACGTCATCCTTTTATGGTTAACATACCTCCAGTTCGCTCGAAACGTTTCGCTTCTCGGTTTATCATCCGTACAGCGAAGGAGTGGAACTCATTCCCTGCGTTTCTGTTCCCTGAATGGTACAATCTTTGTATGGAGACCTTCTAGACAAGCATGTTCCTTCTTCGGCCGCTTCTTCACTTTCCATCAGATGAGATAGCGGTCAAATACTTGCCTATCTTGTATAAAAATAACTTACTATGTGTTAAATAAAAGAAAAGTTTTGTTTTTTGATAATAATCTAATAATAATAAATTATATATAACTCAAAGGTGACTGACTGACTGACTGACATAGTGATCTATCAACGCACAGCCCAAACCACTGGACGGATCGGGCTGAAATTTGGCATGCAGGTAGATGTTATGACGTAGGCATCCGCTAAGAAAGGATTTTGATTAATTCTACCCCCAAGAGGAAAAAATAGGGGATGAAAGTTTGTATGAAACTTTGTCAATTTTAAAATAATACTTCTTAACGCGAGCGAAGCCGCGAGCAAAAGCTAGTGTAATATAATAGACAAGCTTGACGCTTACCTACGCGTGCATTGGGAGAGCTTCTTGCTTGTATAGTCTCTCAATTACATAAAAAAAAACTTACAGGAAGACCACATTCACTCAAGCCTAAATACTTAGGCCATAGGTTAGATGCCTGTAAAATTATATTTAGTCATTGACATTATCAAAAAAATTTGGACTAGTATTTTTTTGTTTTGTCAATTAAACAGAAAATGACGAAAATAATGTTGGTTGAAATTCCGCGTGACATCACGTTTGTCCTCCTCATTACACTTTTTACTGAAGCGTGACGTCACGAGCCCCCCGCTCCCGAATTCTGATAATAATGTAGTGTAATAAGTAATTTTGTCTAAAAAAAATGTTTAAGAGAACTTTCTTTTGTCTAGTTATCCCAATTTTTTACGTGCAGAGAGATAAAACTGATGAACAAGCGTGGCGACAAGTAGGTTTTCTGCAAATCCGCCTATGGTACCATTCCTTTGCCAAACTGCCTGGACTGCGCTGGCAGAATTCGGCGTAGAGTTTGGAAAGTCACGACTTTTTTGAAATCCCGGGACTAGATATACCCTACGGTTAATGTCCCGGGACATCCTAGTACTTCAAGAAACAAGACGTCCCGAAACCAAAGCACTATTTCGGCTGGAAGAGCAAGCTTCCGCTGTAATTCCTGAGCATAATAAAGTGACTTCTTATGGAGTGGAGCACGTTCTAGTCCCATACATTGTTATTTTATTTGTGTCCCACACGGAACTTAGTTCCGGGATGCACGGCATCAGACGTAGGTTATTTGTGAGTGTCTTTACCATCGGACAAGTTTCTTGCTCGCGTTTTAAGAAAGTCATTTACAGGCATTACAAAAAAACTCTAAAACATATAACAAACATTTTATTAAAAAAAATATGGTGTTTAAATTTGACTTATCAATTGAGACAGATAATATAACAAAATTATAATAAAATATATCCGTTTTGTGATTGGACTCCTAACTATAATCTATAATGTAAATGTAACAAATGGCTTCTTAATAGCGTCGGCTACGGCTCCGCTAATGCCTAACAAAGGTCCGGGCATAGATCGGAGTGTTAAAATAAATGTGTTAATAATACATAACAACATTACTATTTGCACGTGATATATATTTAAAAAATCAGATGTAAATTATTGGATTCATCTGATTTTTTTACGAAGCAGACATAATATGAATTACTTATAATTAATTTTAAATACCATTTATCAGTTCTTATAACATTTTCCATATTGCATATGTGGTATGTAACCTTAATTTATCTTATTCACTACTTAATAATACTTTATTTACCTTAATCTATCACATAATTTAAGTAATACTTATTCTTAGTCAATTATAAAATCATTTAGGCTGCCATAAGGCGGTTTGAAATATCCTGTCGCTAGGACTGGCCACTGTCCATACGACAAACAAACAAGCTGGTTAAAAAGGACACTAAAGACTAATTAGGTGACTAAATAAATGCGTGCAAACAAAAAATTCACCGTTTACGTAGAAGATAATACACAAAAAATAGAAAAAAGCAGTTATCAGTCAAACTGAAAACTTCTCATGCTTCGGTCATTTGTCGTTAATATTGCTGCCGTAAAGGAAAGTTGACCAATCATTGATATCAAAAACGAGGTCACTGTGACGTCACATGAATATATAGCTATAAAATTAAAAAATATATACAAATTCACCTATAATTTAATCGCATGTATAATTTTTCACTATTATGTTTTCAATCTGATCTCCATTATTTCGGTTTTGCATCACTTTTTTTGCACTCATAAAATAATGCTTCGCCTATTGAATGTTTATTGTTTGAACTGCTCGTTGGCTTAGTAGGGTAGTGTTGCCTTCTAACTACTTCCTCGTATCGGGTTTGATTCCCGGCTGAAAACATAAGTTTTCTCCCAAAGGAACATTTGTGGTTGTGATTGTGTGTGTGATGTGAATGTTTCCGGCACCCACGACACAAGTCATCGAACTTAGCGTGTGGCTATGAGTGTTAAAGCGTTCTGTGTTTTTGTGTTCGACGACCCAGTTGGTGCAGTGGACAGGTCTCCGCCCTCTGCGCCGTGGGTTCTGGGTTCGATTCCCGGCAGGAGCACGAATTCATTCCCAAGGGATATTTGTGCTTCTGGTTCTGGGTGTAATGTGTGTGTGATGTGAATGTTTCCAGCACCCACGATACAAGTCTTTGAACTTAGTGTGGGGTTGTGAGTGTGAATACGTTTGTTTGCTTTGTTTGTTTGTTTGTTTTATGTTTTTTAATATACGCCTTTTACTACAATGTACTGGGTACTAAGGCGTTGGTATTTGTCTTCTGGGCCACTTCCATCACTTATAGCCACTATCTGGTATTTTCCAAGATAGTGCTCGATCCTTACGTTTTCTTTCTTACAATAAATAATAAGCTTCTGATTTTAGAGCATTTGTCGCAAGTAATTTATCGGATACATCTCGGAACTACGTGATCTAGTTCCATCTCTTTTCTGTCATCGGATATGCAGGATCTGGATTCCTAATAAGACTGCTAAGCGACACCATCTTAATGGAAGTTATTCCACTTTGTAACAACCGCAGAAGAATAAAAGAATCTGGGTTTGGTACTAAATACAGTAAAGGAGTTTTTAAGTCACAACTGAATAGCTATCCTGTAGCTATTGTGTTTTATCGTCAATCAAATCAATGTTACCAGATAAGATAGAGATCAAACTTTTACCTGCCTCAAACAAAAAACAAAGGAAGCTATATGTGACTCTATTTGAAAGTTCTAAGTATTTACAAAATTTTGTATGTATCTTGAGCCTGAATTAAAATAAAATCCTTCATCACTGAAAATTGTATCTGAAAAGTTATCTACGTTTGTTTCCAGTTTGGATCATCAAAGAGTTCAGTTATTAAACTCCAGCTATCTTCTTCTTCCTTGTGAGCTTGGCTTGAATTGCTTCGATTGTGAGACCTTTTGTCTCTGGAACGTAGAAAATAGAGTAGACGCCAGTAATGGCACAGAAGCCAGCGAATAAGTAGAAGACTGGACCGAGTCCGATGGCTTTCAGAAGCGGGTTGAAGATGAATAGGATGATGGAGTTGCAGAGCCACGCCCACTCTATGACCAGCATTGACATATAGCTTTTAACCTGTAAATATATAAAGGTTGTTAGGAAAGCCAAGTACCAGATAATAGAAACTGTTGAATGTATTGACCGGTATTCTATCGCTTACATTTTGGAGAGTGACCACAGGAATTACTCGAGTTAATTCGCCCATACCCTTTTTACCATCTAACAACAAGACCAAACTATCAAACGTCATCTATTTACGGTCGACATACCTCCAGTTCGTTCGAAGTGTTTCGCTTTTACGTTCATCATCCGTACAGCGAAGGAGTGGAACTCATTGCCTGCGTCTTTGTTCTCCAAACGGTATACTTTATCTGGGAGTCTTCAAGTCTCGAGTCAAGAGCTTCAGTCAATCTTCTAGGCAAGCATGTCACATCTTCGGCTGCATCGTCACTTTCCATCAGGTGAGACAGTATAAAAAAATGTAATAGGGATGATGCCTGGGTAAAAAAAACTAATTAGCCCGTCAGTTACAAAAAATATTGGGCATGAATGTATTTTTTTTTTTACAAATCAGTAGAAATTAACAAAGATAAAGAGCATCAAAGTTCGGGAATTGGGGCTCGTAACGTCATGCCTCAGTCAAAAATGTACCAAGGCGTGACGACAAGCGGAATTCCAACGCACTGTAGTCTATAATATATCTTCGTCATTTTTGTTTAATTGACAAAATAAAAAATATGTGTCCAATAAACAAACAAACAAACGCATTCACACTCATAGCCAGTTACTAACGAGACTCCAGTGACTCAAAAGAGTATTACCAAGGAGGCTTGCGCCAGGAAGGATATTTATTCATACAATTTTAAATATTATATAACCTGTTGACAGCGCATGAGACTAATTTTCCTTCATAACAAAATTAATTAGCGGGGGAATATGACAAGGTAAATGAATGCTTGTGGCCGATCCATATTTGTGGTTGGCCGATGTGACAATAGTTCTAGCGTCAGTTTCGCAACTACCAATCATAACTACTAAAGAGATGAAAAAAGGATGGAAATATACCAGGAGTCAACTTGTTATTTTGCCTATGACGGAAAGTCACATCTTTTATTCATCTTTGAAAGCGCTAAGATACTAGAACATCGCTTCTTAAAGATATAACAATTCTTACCTCAGGCAAAAACACCTCAGCCATTATGACATAGGGTACGGTTCCACCTCCAAAGGAGTATACCATGGTAAAGATATAGATGTTAACAGCAATGAGCCAGCTTGGGCCCCAGTGCAGGTGGATTTGAAGACCCAGGAGCAAAGAGCTGATACCGGTTGCGAATGATGCGTAGATTAAGAGAGGCTGCAAGGAAGACAATGGTTTGGTACGGGTCGTATTTTGCCGGAATGGGTCGTCACTGAAATTATGCATCTTAGGTTTATTCTTTTTTGGTGTTAATTCTATAAAAATGTAGCTAGTCCTTTAAATACTGGCATGTATTCAATCCTTTCCTTTTTTTTTAGTTACGTTTCTTAATTTAATTAACATATTTTTTTTTATATTCACAGCCCCACACTAAGTACAAAGACTTGTATCGTGGGTGCCGGAAACATTCACATCACACACGCATTACACCCAGAACCAGAAACACAAATATCCCTTGGGAAAGAATTTGTGCTCCTGCCGGGAATCGAACCCAGGACCCACGGAGCAGAGGGCGGAGACATGTCCACTGCGCCAACTGGGTCGTCAAATTCAATCTTTAGTGTTTTCTTTGTCAGTTCTTTTTTCTTTTTAAGATATGAACAACAAAAAAGTTTGCTCATGTTTGCTGCACTATGCAGCAGTTTTTAAGGATATAACGCAGGAGTTTTTTCGAAGTTTTATGGGACATTTTGGACCAGGGTCGCCAAGGTAGCATAAAACAGAGGAGGCCTCACCCGTCTTCCTAGTAGCTCCGTCAGATAAGCAGCAATTGATCCACTCACAATAGCTATCACAGCTAACACTATGCTGCAAACTGTGGGTGACATGCTAGGTATGGCTTCTTCAAACAAAGGTTCAGCGTAGACTTGGACCACAACCAGACCTTGGAATATTGAGGCTGTGACTAAAATAAGCGAGAGGTAGATAGCAGCACGAGTTGATCTGGATTTTTCTGAAAAATAAAAATAGAGTTACAAATGCGTGATTAAAAAAGAAGCTAATGCCCAATGGGACATCAGCTACTCCCAATTTGCTCTGTAAATGCTCTGGACCATAGCTCGTGGAAAGATAAAACAATGAAAGACAAACAAAATAGTTTGTTGAACATGGTAAAGGCTCAATACGGATTGTTCTGGCCTGATTTTGCACATTATTTCAATAATTAAAGACACAGATCCAGTTGAACAACGAAAACTCAGTCGTTTTCCCGTCAAAGAAGATGACAGTGGCTTCTTCTATAGCTATTTACTATTTACGAGTACATCCATTGACTAGTTTAAACCCGAACTGAAATGCTACCTATATGAAAAAGTTGTAGATTCATCAGTAAGTATTTTTATCTGGACCAGATATGTCGTTTCATGATCTGCTCACCAACATTGTTTTTACTTATAATTAGTTTGAACTAAAAGGTCGAGGTTCATTTTTTAACTTCTGTCTTGTCGTCATTGGTAATGTTTTGAATCTATATGGTTCTGTTATGCTCACTGATAAATTTCCACGTTGACAGCTTCTCTGATTTTTGTTTCTCTGGATTCAGTTTTTCGTTTTCAGGCGTCAAATCTGTAATATATTATTTAAAGTAATTTTAAAAAAGTGCTGTTTTTAAATATTACTGTTGAGTTTAAGGCGTAGATTCAAAACCAACTTAAAGGCTGTTTTGGCAAATAAAACTTTAACAGCACTGTAATAATGATGATAGCAATGTTTTCTGTTAATAACAAGATTGTTACCATCCATTTCTGGGTTCAGACTTCGCCTTATGACATTAATTTCTTCTTGAACTTCTTTAGAGCTGGGCTGTAGACTCCTATAGAAAGCAAGTGAAATTGCTGCTTCCTGGAAGTAAAAGTTATTATTCTTATGAGTGAGATAACAATACATAATATATAAGTTATGTGACATAAGTCATTATATTAAGCTTACCAATGTATTTATAGTAACATTCATG
This sequence comes from Lomographa bimaculata, assembly GCA_948107665.1. NCBI lineage: Eukaryota > Metazoa > Arthropoda > Insecta > Lepidoptera > Geometridae > Lomographa > Lomographa bimaculata. The sequence continues at coordinate 9,898,605 of OX403607.1, read as the reverse complement.
ATTAAACAAAATGTGACATAATATATTAAGTTCTTGATGGGAGAAGCCACCGTAGATATTCTCAATATGTCAGTTCGTAGGGTTAGTATTTGGTTATTTGTTTAAAATAGCTGCAGTAGCTTTTTTTTTTTATTTATTTATTTGTGACAGGCTAGTGTTTGACCACTATCTCACCTGATGGTAAGTGACGATGTGATCGAAGCTGGTAAACACACTAGACCTGGAATACACAGGCTCTCAAGGATAACTGCCGGAACACCGTATTTGGCTTGGCGGCAGACTTTCAACTTGATGGTGGTAACCTACTTTGGTAGCAAGCCGGGCGAGCAACTCACAAAATGCTCTACCACCTCTCAAATGTCACCTGATTAGCACCACCCGGAGACCACGTGTAGGGAGTCAGACTTAAGGGGTATCCTCCTACGGACGTGGGTGACTCAGCCCCTAAAGCTACATCAGATATACATATTAGTATTGACATTTTTTTATTTCTGATAGTCAAGCGTTTGACCATTAGATTTCTTACTTGATGGTAAATGATCTGCATCTTTTCTTGTTTGTTGCTAGAACGTTGCTAGAACATTGTCAGAAGTCAAGAATCATTATTAACTTGTAAGTTATCTAGAATATTTAGAAAAAATGTTTATCTTAGCTATAAGCAAGGGATATAAAAGCTGATGCAGTCGAACAATGTTGTACGTAAAAGTGTGGCAAAAATTTATCAAATAACAAAGAGCTTGCTTAGAGCTTGAAGTGAATTAATGCGTTCACTTATTTATAAAATGTTATTACAGGTCATTGTAGTTGCCCGGACAAATAGAGTAAAAGTCTTTGGAACGTCTGTCACCGAAAATACTATGAAATCTACTTGACACACATGATCAGACATTGAGTTTAGTCGAACGAAAGTATTATAATATCAAGCCAAAACCGAAATATAAGCGGTGATGTTGGTTTTTTTTGGCTTTGCTTAAGTTTAAATTATTCTACATACAGAAATAACAAGCCTAACGCTCTATCTGAAAAAACGGCTGAACTGATTTTTACAAAACAATAGTGTTCTTAGATGACTCTTGATCAAGTCATCTTACAAACAAAAAATCAACGAATCAAAATCAATCCAGCAATTGATTTGATTTATATAGCATTAGCCTTGCTAGGCATCTAGTTTCTATTAACTGTTTCGGTAGATGACGTCACACGTCCCGTTAAGACGTTAATAATAAGGAAAGGATAATTTCATCGCTTCAGGCAGGGCTTGAGTAGCTCAGCGGTTAGAGCAATAGGGCATGACACCCTATGGCCGTGGGTTAAAACACCGCCTCAAGGGATAATTTTTCCTTTCTTAATTTATTACTATATCAATACAGCAATTTGGGACCTTTCATGCCACAGACAGACACATATATAACCAACTATACAGTTACACAGGTAACACTACAAACGTCATAACACCCTTCCTTTCTTCGGAGGTAAAATAATGATAATTTATTAAACAACATGAAACGGTACCTTCTCTAAGCCTTTAATCATCAGACAAGTGGGAGATTCCTTCAAAATCAGTAGCGCAGCAGTGGCTGTTATTGCAAGCGTCAGACCGACGTATGTCATGGTGTTATAGTCAAGATATCTGGAAATAATAACAAAGTACAGTTACATTCAGTTTACTATGAATGGGATGCAGGGCTCACCAGTATTAACATTATGTGTAATGTTATGTAAGTAGCACTTTTTTCTTCTTATGTGACGGCTTTAAAATTCTGCTCCGCAACCTTTTTGTGTGACGAAAAGTGATGGGAGAACACTATGATGAATAATTTAAATGTTTTCCTGTAATACAAAACCTTCACTTCTATCATGTGTCTTTCACACACCTCTATCAACACACCCTAATTAAATCAAAATTGTTTATTCACATGGGCCCCAAAGAGGCGCTCATGAAAGTTAAGGACTACTTCCAGACCCTAATTATTTTTCTGGATTTTTAGTCATTTAATTTTTAGACCGATCGAGCAGCACGTAGAAAGCGTCGTATCAGCTTGGGCAAAAATGCTTTACTTTGGATATCCGGTGGATGCTCGGTGTATGTCCGGCGGATGTCCGGCTGTTCTCCTTTACAAGTCGCTTTTCTCAACCGATTCTTGTTAAATTTTGTGCAAGACGAAATAGCCATTCAAAGCAAATGCTTTCAATGGGTTATTGCTCCTTTTGATAGACTTGAAGCTTGTGATTGGCCGTTGCGATAGTTGTCAGCGTCATTTATGACGTCAGCTGCAGAACAACCAATTATAGCAAATAAATTGCTGCTTCAAAAGGCATGTTATTTCGTAAGGGGGAAAATATATAAGCAGTCAACTGGTTAAATTACTAATATACAGGAATTATATTAACCTATGTATATCTATAATATTGTAGCTGCCAGAAAGCGCTTGTGCAGTTTGCCTCCATGCACCCTTGTCATTAAGCATCTAATAACTCACCCTCCAAGAACATAGGACACCAGCATCCCTAATCCGTAGAATATGATGGTGCCGGAACACATGGCTCCTCTGATCGCTTCTTCTGAAATCTCACTGACGAAAACCGTTACTATGAGGAATACAGCACCACCAAGTCCAGATACAAACATCGCTGCTAAGACCACCTCGACCTGTTTGCTTGCAGATATCATTGTCCAGCAGAGCTGTGGAAATAAAATGGTTATTTCGATGGCCGGCTTAAGCAGTGGGTATCTGGTTCGATTCCTGGTGGAAACACAAGGGAAATTTGTGTTTCTGGTTCTAGGAGTGATTGTGTGATGTGAATGTATCCCACGACACAAGTTATAGAACTCAGTATGGAGTGTGAGTGCGGAAGAGTTTATTATTATTAATTATAAATAATACAATATTAATATTTATATACCACAAAGTTTTTGTTTTTGAGTTTATCGTTTTATTTTGGGCTGTTATAATTGAACAAGACAAAATAATTAAACGCAGACTTCACCGTTTTATCTTCGGAACTTTCTTTATCAGTTTTTTTTTTATTCCATATTGGCGTTTGACCGCCATCTCGACGATGGAGCACGTTTTCCCAGAAGATGCTACTAAACACGCATTATTGACGATATTTCAAGAACTACTTGATCAGATCTTGATCAAATTTAAATGAGACCAATTGGAAAGCAATATCGTTCAAACAAAAAATATTTCATAATCGGTTCACGTGGAAAGAAGTAATGAGGTAACACAAATATTATAAAAAATGCAGTCGACTTGAGTAGGTACCTCCTCGTTTGTTGTGAAGTCGGTAGATTAAACCCGACTGAATTGGCTTCTTACATGACATAAACGCATTCACACTCACAGCCACACACTAAGTTTGATGGCTTGTGCCGTGGCCTAGGGGTGTGGGTGCAGAAAACATTCACATCATACAACAATCACAACTAGAACCATTAACACAAATGATTCCTTAGGTAGAAAACTTGACTTCCCGCCAGGAACATGAACCAACCAACGCACCCGACTAAGCAAACAGACAGTTCCTTAAGTTTTTGTAGTAATTTGGAGTTCTTTCATTTAAATTGTAGTATTTTAGTGTTCTTTCGTTTGTTGTAGTATTGGGGAGTTCTTTCGTGTATTACCCACTAGCCTATGTGTTAATCCTAGGTTTAATCTATGTACATTCCAAATTTCATTCAAATCCGTTCAGCCGTTGGTATATTTAAACATAAACATAAACGCTTTCACACTCACAGCCCCACACTAAGTTCAATGACTTGTGTCGTGGGTGCCGGAAACATACACATCACACACACAATCACAACCAGAACCAGAAACACAAATTTTTCATGGGGAGAAAACTTGTGTTCCCGCCGGGAATCGAACCCGATACCCCTGCTTAGAAGGCGAATTTGTCTATTTATTTTCAACCGCTTCAAAAAAAGGAGGTTCTCAATTCGACTGTATGTTTTTTTGTATGTATGTTACGCGATAACTCCGCCTATTATGAATAGATTTCTTTTTTGTTTGGTAGAGTATACTTCAGAAGTGGTCCCAATTACAAATTTCATCTAAATCGGTCAAGCCAAAACCGAAATATGAGCGATGTAGTAGGTTTTTTACCGACTTCAGAAAAAAGGAGGAGGTAGGTAGGTTTTTTTTATGTGTGTTACCTCATAACTTTGTTCCTCATGAACAGATTTTGAATTTTTTTTTTGTTTGATGGATGTTGCTTTCCTATTGGTCCCATTTAAATTTGATCAAGATCTGACTAATAGTTTTTGAGTTATCCGCAACAATGCGTATTCTGTGGACTACATTGACGATTTCCACCCCAAGCGGGACGTCAGTGCAGGACTTAACGGCCCCATATTGAATATGAATAAGAATAGGTACCTTCTAAGCAAGCATGTTCCATCTTTGGCCGCATCGTCACTTTCCATCAGGTGAGATAGCGGTCAAATGCTTGCCTATCTAGTATAAAAAAAAATAAGACCTAATGCGAACCGTTCGAGAAACGCAAACTACTCTCTGCTATAAAAATAACAACGTTTTTTCAGTTGTTTTAGCTTACATAGATAAAAATACGTTTATGGTAAGCCTAAGTGTAATAATAATTATTTATTACAACATTGTTATAATCATGTGGCTTATCTAAGTCTAACATGCCTATAAGCCATCTGGCTTACACTAAAATCCTATCATTATAAGATTTACTTTACGACTCCGTGATTTACAATCGATAAGCGATTTCGTCACAATTACAATAGTTTGCTACTAGTTTTATTGCAGGCGTTATTTTTTTTTGACGTGATAACGTCTTATAAATCGATGAACACCGGCTGCACTCACGAAAAAGACCTGCAGCCTAATTCTGTAAGTCAGCTTCATGGATGAGTGTCAAGCCCATAGACAAATCTCAGCTGTTTTAGCCCACAGACTGAATAGCAATAAAACGACCGAAGAAAGGCCAGACCCCCTGTTACCTATCTCTGTTGCAAACGGTTTCAATACGAAATTGTTCAAGACAAAACTCCTAAGAAATAAGGTTAATTTTTGCTTAATTTAAATAGAAACCGCGTGCAACAAAGATATGTTTTTTTTTATACTTGATAGGCAAGCATTTGACCGCTATCTCACCTGATGGAAAGTGACGATGCGGCCAAAGATGAAACATGCTTGCCTAGAAGGTACCTATTCACTCTAGACTTGAAGACACCCAGATTATACTGTTCAGGGAACAAAGACTCAGGCAATGAGTTCCACTCCTTCGCTGTACGGATGATGAACGTAGTAGGGGGGCAGCTGTTTTAGTCCACAGACAAAAAAGCAATAAAACCACCAAAGAATTACGTTTCATTTCACCCTATTTGTGGAATCGAGTTCTTAAAGTAATTGTTGAACTCTTGGAAATAAATAGCTTTAAATAAATAAGAACCGACTGATTTTTTTTTAAATAACCAATAATTACAAAAACATTAAATTTTAGCATACCTCTCTTCAGCGATACGAAAATAATAAACTTAAAACAACTTTAATTTCGCATGACTACTCATGACTAATATCTATTGTTCTCAAAAATTAAACGCTCAAGAGGAAAGAGTGATTACATTATCTTTGAAAAAGAATAAATGAAAAAAAACTAATAATTAAATTATTATAAACTGAATACAAGGGCTGCATTTATTTGACATCAGCGAATTGTCTGATATCTTAAACTGTCCACGTAGTAATGAATATAATATGCTCTGTATTTCTGTTCTCACAGAGCATGGGATTGGAACTCGCTCGCGTTTCTACTAGACCTAGCGCCTTAGCTGTAAATATGTTATTACTATTTTTCACAAAATCAATTGGTAAATTTCCCAATTTGCGAGCGTAGTGCTCACGAAAATATCGATAAATATACATGAAACGTAATTCATAGACAATTTCGCCACAATTAACAGCGTGAGCAAATTTCATTCTCTGTGGTTTATGTATTGTATTCTCTTTGTTTCATTCTTTCGTTTCGGTCGTTGAATCGGCTTGGTTTTTGACGCTATAATGTCATTGTTGACAGTTTAAATGTCATTTTTGACAGATGGTATGTCACTTTTGACAGTTTTTTGACATTTAATGACGCCCATCCATGATACAGAATACGGCAGCTGAGCCTGAGCGTGCAAGCTAGAGCGCGGAACAAGCGATAGAGAGGCCCGATCTGCCCAAGCGTTCGTCTTATGACGTTATGACGTAAAATTATCGTCCGTAAACCGATTTTACAGGCAACCATATTTTTTATTGTTTTCTTTTTGTAACCGACTTCAAATAATTTAAACGCAAGCAAAGTCTAAAAAACTTTCTTCGCCGTGTTATCTTCGGAACCCTTTATCAGATTAAACAAATTAAATACGAGTTATTGAGGATAACTCAAAAACTACTGGTCATTTAAAATTTAAGTGGGACGCACCCCAAGGGAAGCACTAGCTTTCAAATAAAAAAATAATCATCAAAATCAGTTCACCTAGAAAGAAGTTACCAAAATATAATTAAACTATAAAAACACTGAATAGAGAACCTCTTCCTTGAAGTCAGTTACAAGAGAAGAGGTTCCTTAAATAGTCGCAATCTGGGGGCTGAGTCACCCACGTCCGTAGGAGGATACCCCTTAAGTCTGACTCCCTACACGTGGTCCCCGGGTGGTGCTAATCAGGTGACATTTGAGAGGTGGTAGAGCATTTTGTGAGTTGCTCGCCTGGCTTGCTACCAAAGTAGCTTACCACCATCAAGTTGAAAGTCTGCCGCCAAGCCAAATACGGTGTTCCGGCAGTTATCCTTGAGAGCCTGCGTATTCCAGGTCTAGTGTGTTTACCAGCTTCGATCACATCGTCACTTACCATCAGGTGAGATAGTGGTCAAACACTAGCCTGTCACAAATAAAAAAAAAAAAATCTTTTTTTTGTTATATATGTTACCTCAGACTTCCTTCATATATTAACCGATTTGGATAATTATTGTTTAATTCCAAAGTGTATACGTTCTAGTTGTGCCTATTGTAATATTCGAAAGAGTATAGTAGGAATAGTTGAGAAAGGCGAAAAAGGGAAGAGTTTTTTTTTCCACCATTATTTATACATTTATATATTGACACAAGATTTTTAAAATTCATGTTTATGAAGCCTGTGTGTGTAGTTGAAAACTATGTTTCAGGGACCAGTGTCTTCTCCAGTTGAAAAAACAAATTGGATAATAATTTCATCAACTTACCACACACATAAGTGATCCCATTATCGCACAGTTCTTCCTCCCAACGCGATCCAAATATATTCCAGCCACTGGAGTCCCTATTAGGGCTCCAATGGAAGACAAGCTCCCGAACAGAGCCAGTTCAGTCTCCGTCATAGGCCGGTGTAAAGTGGTATTAGCGGACTCGAAGAGACGCAGGGTCGATGATGGCCAGGCGAACATGATCCCCAAGCACATGCAAAGGTTGGATACTGAAAATAATGGTTTTAGGCATTATTATAATATTTAAATATAAAAACTATCGTGAGTATTACACATTATGTTTCAATGTTATATTCGGCTTAAAACACGAAAATTTCGACTTACTTTGTCACGCGCCGAGGCCCGAGCCGCACGCCTACGCCACGAAAGTGACGATGCGGCCGAAGATGGGACATGTTTGCCTAGAAGTTACCTATTCACTCTAGTCTTGCAAGACACCCAGATTGAATATATGTTTGTTCCCTCTTCACGCTTTAACGGCTGAACGGATTTGGATGAAATTTGGAATGTTCGTAGCTTATACCTAAGATTAACTCATAAGCTACTTTTTAACATGATAATAGCGGGCGAAGCCGCGGAGCACGGCTAGTTATTATATTAAATTCAACATACTGTGTCGAGTGGGGTATTATTGAATAGGTATTTAATATGTTCAAATTACTTATACAATTTTTTCATTTAAAATGACTGTTAAAAATTTGTTTTCTCTCCCACTCGCAGATTTCGATCTTTTTAATAAATAAAATTAGCTGCGTGTATTTTTGAAAATGTTTTCGACTTACTTTATGGACATTAATACAATAAATGTTTTGATCTACCTTTCGTTTTTCATATCTTTAAGTAAAACGAAGCAAGCGTAAAATTCACATTTAAATTTGGGAACTGTGTTTTTTCATATCTTTTTGAAGGATATGAAAGCGAAAAGAAGTTTGAAACAAATCAAATGTTTTCAACTAACTATATGGACATATAGTTAATTGAAAACATTTTCAAAAACACAAGTACATAATTTTATTTATTAAAAATAGCGAATTGTGAGAGCGAGAGAGAAGACAAAAGAAATAAATCTTTTAAAGATGATTAGTACCTAACTACTCTTACTTAAATTTTCAATATTCGTACATAACGTACATATGAAAAAGTGTCAAATGAAAAAGTATGTTCTCTTTTTACGCAGTCGGGTTTATTGAATCCTAATAATCCTACTAATATTATAAATCCGAAAGTTTGTGTGTAAGTGTGTAAGTATGTTTGTTCCCTCTTCACGCTTTAACGGCTGAACGGATTTGGATGAAATTTGGAATGTACATAGATTATACCTAGGATTAATACATAGGCTACTTTTTAACTTGATAATAGCGGGCGAAGCCACGGGGCACGGCTAATATTATAAATACGAAAGTTTGTGTGTAAGTGTGCAAGTGTGTAAGTATATTTAATTTTGTTCCCTCTTCACGCTTTAACGGCTGAACGGATTTAGATGAAATTTGGAATGTACATAGCTTTTAACTAGGATTAGCACATAGGCTACTTTTGAACTTGATAATAACGGGCGAAGCTGAGGGTTACGGCTACTTTTTAATAAAATTACTAGGTAGCTTTACTCCGATGTTCAGTGAGTTGTTACAAGTTTTTTTGTTTAATTCAGAAATCCATCCCTGGAGATAAACACTTTCTCGAGTGCTAGTTTGGAGCACACGTAAATATTATCTGATTGGTGAAATTTAGATAATTTACTTACTCATCAGCGCAGCAACATATTGCATTAATCTACCCATCTTGCGATTTCTAACAACTTGTCACTTTCTATGTAAAACACGTTTTTTTTATTTAAGAGAGCCTTTCTTCAAGTCTGTCTAATGATAACTATTTAAAATTGAGATCTCCATGTCGTCTTTTGTCATTATCTAAGAGCTATAAGTTTAATTGTACTAGGCAAACATAAAGATTAAGATGATTATGGAATAATTATGTTTTCTTGGCTGAAAACCGTGACGTTTGCTCGTCATTACGTCACGTGTCTTCTTGTCGCTCGCTTTTCCCTTTATATACAACTAACCGTGCCCCGCGGCTTCCCCCGCTATTATCAAGTTAAAAAGTAGCCTATGTGTTAATCCTAGGTATAAGCTATGTATATTCCAAATTTAATCCAAATCCGTTAAGCGTGAACAGGGAACATTGCTTATACCTAGGATTGACACATAGGCTACTTTTAATCTTCACAATAGCGGGCGAAGCCGCGAAGCACAAGTTATAGTTATAACATATAATTATGAAACACACGCCAAATGGTCACATGGCATTGCGGAGAATCTCGTCACCGCGATGTAGGATTATGGTCTCAAAAACAGTGGCATCTAGTGGTGGAAATTAGAATCATTTACATAAACATTTATAAAAGTTTGTCAAAAACCCACTAGATGTCGCTGTGTAGCAAGTTTAGTACAGTCATAATTAATTTTGCGAATCTGGCAGTAGAGTCATTAACTATCATGAGTGCCTGTTTGGGGCCTATGTGAATAAATGATTTTGATTTAAAACTTTTACAAACGCTGGTCAAAAGGTCAAAAGGTCTTGGCCAAAGGTTGTCTGGAAGAATTTGCTCTTAGCGATAAGACCGGCTATTGTACCTATATTGATAAGTTTCTCTGTAAGCTGTATTTATCCTTTGGTGCCAATAATAAGTTATTGTAAAAACAAAATTCAAACAATTATTGAATGTAAGCAATTTACCTAAAAAGTTTTTTCTATTAGGTAAAATGTACGCCAGGTCTCACTTTGGGGCGAACTTCCAGTTATTATCATTACGCATTTATACTCGTGTTTAAATCCAGTCATTATCTATTTAAACCACTATAGCTCAAAATAACTGACAATTAATTGCTTGTCATAACTGTAATCTTATCTGTTTTCAACCGTCTTCAAAAAAGGAGGTTCTCTATTCGACATGTTACGCGGTATCTCCGCCAATTATAAATAAATTTTAATGTATTTTCTGTATGTTGTTCCCCACTTACATGTATGGGAGCCCCATTAATATGTTCATTTATATAATTTTTAATGTTATGTTATTCTAATAAAATATGTAGTTTTACATATTTTATTAGAATTTGAAATCTAGGTCTTGTGACTAGGACTACCTCTGAAATATCTCTGAGTCGATTTGGGACGTTCAGCACTTTGTCCGTCCGTCCGTCTATCAGAGGCATCTAGCGTCTAAACCATATAAGCGAATTACCTCTAATTCTCATACAATATGTAAAACTACGGCCCAAAGCTAGAAATTATATTTAAAATTATATAAATGAAAATATTAAGGGGGCTCCCATACATGTAAGTGGGGAGCAAAATATATTTTATTGTTTTATCCACCCTTGTTGGGTATCGTTGAAAAGTGCTTGAAAGGTGGAGTACGAAACCGGCTTAAAAAAGTCCATGTTGGATAGTAAAGATTTGGTAGGCCACCAAAGTCAGTGTTTTTAGACCTATTTTGTCCCGGGGGCGCGAACGACTAGTATATTATGATAATATATGAAAAAAAATAAAAAATGATCCGTTTGAACTGCTCGTTTCCTTGGTTAGATGGCGTTCCACTTCGACGGGTTCGAATCCCGGCGGGAACACAAGTTTTCTCTCCAAGGAAAATTTGTGTTTTTTGTTGTGGTTGTGACTGTCTGTTTCCGGCACCCATAACACAAGTCATTGAACTTAGTGTGCTGTAGGCTGAGGGCTGTGAGTGTGAAAGCGTTTAAGTTTTATGTTTACTTCATTTGAGGGTTTTATTGGGTCGTCAAATTTTCGTTATTAATTAATGTTTAGGCTAGTTCAGTGTTATAGATATATAGATAGATGTTAAACTCTTTGTTAAACACCTTAATTGTAACAAAAAACATAACAGAAAACAATTATTTAATAAAAAAGTGTAATAAAAGACGGTCTTATCGCTAGCGATAAGACCACTGATCTCTTCCAGGCAGCCTTTGGATGAAGAGGAATTACGCAATAGAGTTGGACGTCAGTGTTTAAGAAGACAACATTTTAAAGCTATAAAAGCAATCCACTGAGTTCGTGGGGAGGACTTGAATAGTTACTGATAGGAATAAAATATGTACAAATGACCTACGAATAAAAGTCCACAACATTTTATTTATATTATAGACGAGACGTCATTTCAAGCATAGTTACTTTGCAGATTATACTACTCTCAATACAAATAAAAATAATTATTTCAAGCTTCTTGTCATCAGTTTCCGTGGTGTAGCGGTTATCACATCTGCCTAACACGCAGAAGGCCCCCGGTTCGATCCCGGGCGGAAACATAGTTTTGTTTGAATGGAAATAAATCTGAGTTTTGTTGATAATAATTTTATAAGTTTTTACACGATAAAATATATTTTTTTAACCACCTTTGTTTTTACCATAGAAGCAATAATAGTTTTTAAATTTAATCTGACACCTAGCTCATGTGAAAAATACTTATTTATGTAGGTACTAGTTACTGCTGGTTTAGAAAAACAAGTTACATAACAAGTAATGTTTATTTTCTACTCAATATACCTACTCAAATAACTACTTACATCAAAGTCAGTAAAAATATACCTAGGTACCTATGGTTTTTTCTTCTAAAACTAGATTGGAGCTAAATAAATGTGGTAGATAAGGTAGGTTGGTACAAAACCGATTTTTTATGTTAACTTTTGGAAAGAACTAAGTTACCTATACAAACAAACAAAAAAATTTTTTATTTCTTTTGTTTGTTTGTTATAGTTTTAGGAAATATAGGCAATTGGCTCGTAAATTGAAGATATTATTATGTAATTATGACTTTTGGATGTTAAATGAGATTTTGTATTATTTACTAGGATGTGAAATAGATTAAAATATGCAGTTGTAATTTCATAATAATCAGAGAGAAGAGCTAATAGTAACAATATTTTAATACCATAGTTATTATGGTACAATATTAATAGGATACCATCCTAAAGTGGTCCGGATCTCTCCTATAGATCATAGAAGAATTTATTACCTACCTATTTAAAACCTTTTAAATCTTGATACATAACTTGTAACAGCGCCATCTAGCATAACTTGTTTAAATTAAATAGCTGCCTGGTCTGTTAAGAAATGAAAAGAAAAATAATGCTACTATACTTTCATAGATGGCGCAATAGCAAAACCTACCATATCAGTATTTTTTTATTAAACCGATTTGTTTTAGTTAGATGTTTTCATAAAGGTATTTTAAATGTAGATATAAAAATATCTATATTTTCTCCAAAAAATAAATTTTACATTTTTGTTAATGAAAACCCAGTTGGCGCAGTGGACAGATCTCCGCCCACTGCGCCGTAGGTGCTGGGTTCTATTCCCGGCAGGAGCACAAATTCCTTCTCAAGGAATATTTGTGCTTCTGGTTCTGGGTGTAATGTATGTGTGATGTGAATGTTTCCGGCACCAACGATATAAGTCTTGGACTTAGTGTGGTAGTAAGCTGTGTGTGTAAATGCGTTTGTTTATTGATTTTTGTATTTGTCGTTTTATAAATCAACTGAAACTAATATATGAATGGAATGAAACGGATATTATTATATGTTAGTTTTAGCGTTTAATGTGTAGTCGTTTTTGAGATAGTATCCTACTAATATTTAAATCCGAAAGTTTGTGTGTAAGTGTGTAAGTATGTTTGTTCCCTCTTCACGCTTTAACGGCTGAACGGATTTGGATGAAATTTGGAATGTACATAGATTATACCTAGGATTAACACATAGGCTACTTTTAAACTTGATAATAGCGGGCGAAGCCGCGGGGCACGGCTAGTATTATTATAATCTTTAAATAGTTTTTTTTCTACTGGTAGAGTTCTTTACAACGATACTCCTAACGGGCAGAAAAAAAATTGCACCCCACTTATGTGTATGGGACCTCCCTTAATATTTTCATTTGTATAATTTTTTTTGTTCATGTACAGGATGTAACGGTATATATAACGATATTGGTAGGCCACCAAAGTACAGTGACTTTGGAGGCCTACCAAATCGTTATTTTCCAATATTGTTTTTTTTTAAACTGGTTTCGTACTCTTTACTTGTCAAGCACTTTTCAATTATACCCCACAAGGATAAAAAAATAAAAAATATTTTGCTCCCCACTTACATGTATGGGAGCCCCTTTAATATTTTAATTTTAAATGTCATTTCTGGCTTTGGGCCGTAGTTTTACATATTCTATGAGAATTTGAAGTCATTCGCTTATATGGTTTAGACGCTAGATGCCTCAGACAGACGGACGGACGGACAAAGTGTTGAACGACCCAAGTCAACTTAGAGATCTCGCTTCGCTCGATCAATTATGTGAAGCTACAGCCAAAATAATTAAAAAATTCTGACATAATATTCTCTGGCTATTAGCTTTACATTATTCTCTTCTTCCGTTTCTATTCCGTATTCATTCCTTATAACGGGTCCGACTGGTATCAAACATTTGCTTAGTTAGTCTCTTAACCGCCAGCTTCAGTTTAGTGAAAACATTAAGTACAGCATTTCAGATTAAAGGGCAATGTTTCCAGTTAAAAGTGAAACGACTTTTTAACGACTTAAAAAAGAAGGTGGTTCTTTATTTGACTTTTTTATGTGTTACCTATCACATAAATTATTATCACACATAAATTTAAAAAAAAATATTACAAACCTACCTGTTTATTTTCAACATAGCGATTGCAGCAGCTGTAGCTCTTCTTCTGTTCATCGTAGGCAATTAAAATACATGTAAGAAGCGCTCTAATAAAGAATTCACGATATTTAAATTATTTATAAATTAATTAATTAATCCTTATGTTTATTTATTCATATTGGTCGATATTATAATGATGTATAATGCCATAGTCTATTTTTTACTCAATCTATTTCTATAAGGGACATTTTATATAATAACAGAATTAATAATTTCACAGCTTCAAGTAGGTATTGTTATCATAAATATATATTAACTTATTTGTAAAAAGGGTTGTTTAGCTACTTCTATATTTAAATTTAATATAATCAATTATTAATTTATTTAACTGTAAAATTTGCATGAACAATATTGAAAGAGACTGAATCCCACGACACAGGACTCATCCTAGTGTGGGATTCAGGGCTCACCAGACATTATAGGTAATTGTAATTTTCTTGTGTTATAATTTTTAAGTGTCAATGAATAAAATTATTATTATTAATTGTTACGTATCCGAAAACCGAAAGCTGGTGCTTTCCATGTGGTCCCATTTGATGAAGAGCTGACCAGTACTTTTTGAGTTATCCTCATAAATGCACATTCAATTCATTTAATCTGATGAAGGGTTCTGAAGATAAAGCGGTTAAGTTGGATTTTTTAAGCATTGCTCGCGTTTAAATTTTTAGGGTATTTACAGGGTATGTAATATTTTGAGATGCCGAGTGCATTGCCGGGTATGATTTTGAACTATCAAAGTTCAAAGCATATAAGAACTTTTTTTTTTGTTCAAAGCTGTAGTTGACACAGAACTGTCATAAGCAAGCGTGACGGAGTTTTGCCGCGAAAGTGATAAAATGGCGTTGTTGATTTTGTATGATGTCCAAAACCTGTGATTCTTTGAGTGTTCATGTGTAATAATGGTGGATTATTAACCGTTAATCTAATATCTTTAAACGAGCAATAATCAGGATCTCGGAAACGGCTCCAACGATTTTCATGAAAGTTACAGATTAGGGGTTTTTCGGCCCAAGGAATCGATTTATCAACGTTCCAGGTCCGAGAAATGCTCGGTTTCCAAACTGCATTTGAAAAATAGGGTTTAAGAAACTATCAGCGCCATCTATTACGCCATGGCCGATGTAAAAAACTGTTTCTACTCGACACTAGATGGAGCTTTCTGAGGCTACAAATTTAAACACATTCTATCAAAAACAAAAAACCGAGCAAAGCTCGGTCATCCGGATATTACTTAGTAAACGTACATAAGTCAACTTTGATTACCTACAGATGAAAAACGTCATTTTCGCCATCGCTCCAAAACTGCTATAGAAGTTCTAGTAAAGTCTCTACCTCTTTACTAGGGCATGACTTGACTATGACTGGACCTTGACTATGACTGTGACTTGTGACTATAATAGTATATACCATAGTAGTCAAATGCTTGCCTATCAAGTGTAAAAAATAATAATAGTATGAGTTCTTTTGATATGAAATACCCTTGGAATATATTGTTACTTGACACTAGCTAAATGCGCAAGATTGTGAAGCCAAAATTAAAAGAAAAAAAACCAAGTGTGACGCTAACTATTGACGTGCTGGTAAACTAATAAGCTACCAAAGGCTTATTTCCATGAACAGATGAAGAAAGATCTAACCTATGAGTAAGTAACAAAAACCTTGTCCTACACTTTTCTACGATATAAATAATTACATCTAATAACGGCATCAATTAAACCCTGAAATCTATTAATTCATACGTCAATTGAAGTCCCACGGTTATTAATAATTTTATGAAATACTAGTGACCCGCCCCGGCTTCGCACGGATGTCATTTTGTAAAAATATACGTGAAAACATGTGAGTAGTTACTTTTGTTTTTCTATGTTAGATTTGCCTATCTAGCGTTTGACCACCATCTCACCTGATGGAAAGTGACGATGCGGCCGAAGATGGAACATGCTTGCCTAGGTATTCACTCTAGACTTGAAGACACCCAGATTGTACCGTTCAGGGAACAAAGACGAAGGCAATGAGTTCCTCTCCCTCGCTGTACGGATGATAAACGTAGAAGCAAAACGCTTTGAGCGAACTGGAGGTATGTCAACCATATAAGAATGACGTTTGACAGTTTGTCTTGTTGTAAGGTGGTAAAAAGGGCAACGAGGAATTCAATCATTTTTTTTTTTTTTATTTGTGACAGGCTAGTGTTTGACCACTATCTCACCTGATGTTAAGTGACGATGTGATCGAAGCTGGTAAACACACTAGACCTGGAATACGCAGGCTCTCAAGGATAACTGCCGGAACACCGTATTCGGCTTGGCGGCAGACTTTCAACTTGATGGTGGTAAGCTACTTTGGTAGCAAGCCAGGCGAGCAACTCACAAAATGGTCTACCACCTCTCAAATGTCACCTGATTAGCACCACCCGGGGACCACGTGTAGGGAGTCAGACTTAAGGGGTATCCTCCTACGGACGTGGGTGACTCATGTAATTCCTGATAGTGAAAACCGCATATAAATCAGTTGCGTGGTGAAAGATGAATGAGAAGAAGAAAGACGCGGAAAGCGACTTTGTTTTAAACTATGTAGAGTTTATTTTTCGCCGACTTAGCTTTGCGAAATATGTTTTTTTCTACTAACATATAAACTTAATAAGACTTTATTATATATACAAAACTTCCGTGAAAAATAATCTAAGTAATGGTGAAAACCGCATCAAAATGCGTTGTATGGCTGTTGAACTTAGTCGAACAGGTCCTTAGGAGAAAGGATAGACAGACGCGTAAACCAACTTTATTTTACACTATATATAGAAGATCTATACATAGACTTTCTGTGAAAAAATATCTAATTGATGGTGAAAACTGCATCAAAATCGGTTGCGTGGTCTAATTGTAATATTAATTTTAAATTTATCATAATAATATGGAATGATGACGTTCTGAAATAAATACTTTGAATTTTTTTTATTTAACAGATAAACAGACTGACGGAGGCGGAGAGCGACTTTGTTTTATATTATCTTGAGATTAGATTTTATTTTACAGACAAACCTTACTTAAAAATGATCTAAGTAATGGTGAAAATCGCATCATAATCCGTTGCGTGGTTTAAAAGGAGTTAGCGCATAAAGAGACAGATAGATGCAGAAAGCGACTTTGTTATATATTATGTAGAGATTTCATTTTTATTTATACACAAACCTTCCGTGAAAAATGATCTACGTAATGGTGAAAATCGCATCAAAATAAGTTGCTTGGTTTAGAAGGAGTAAGGGGTTAAACAGACAGATAGACGCGGAAAGCGACTTTGTTTTATATGTTATGTAGAGTTTCGATTTTTATTTATATACAAACTTTCCATGAAAATGATCTACGTAATGGTGAAAATCGCATCAAAATAAGTTGCTTGGTTTAGGAGGAGTTAGGGAATAAACAGACAGATAGACGCGGAAAGCGACTTTGTTTTATATGTTATGTAGAGTTTCGATTTTTATTTATATACAAACTTTCCATGAAAATGATCTACGTAATGGTGAAAATCGCATCAAAATAAGTTGCTTGGTTTAGGAGGAGTTAGGGAATAAACAGACAGATAGACGCGGAAAGCGACTTTGTTTTATATGTTATGTAGAGTTTCGATTTTTATTTATATACAAACTTTCCATGAAAATGATCTACGTAATGGTGAAAATCGCATCAAAATAAGTTGCTTGGTTTAGGAGGAGTTAGGGAATAAACAGACAGATAGACGCGGAAAGCGAATTTGTTTAATATATTATGTCGAGATTTCGATTTTTATTTATATACAAACTTTCCATGAAAATGATCTACGTAATGGTGAAAATCGCATCAAAATAAGTTGCTTGGTTTAGGAGGAGTTAGGGAATAAACAGACAGATAGACGCGGAAAGCGAATTTGTTTAATATATTATGTCGAGATTTCGATTTTTATTTATATACAAACTTTCCATGAAAATGATCTACGTAATGGTGAAAATCGCATCAAAATAAGTTGCTTGGTTTAGGAGGAGTTAGGGAATAAACAGACAGATAGACGCGGAAAGCGACTTTGTTTTATATATTACTAGCCGTGTCCGGCGGCTTCGCCCGCTATTATCAAGTTAAAAAGTAGCCTATGTGCTAATCCTAGGTATAATCTATGTACATTCAAAATTTCATTCAAATCCGTTGAGCCATTAAAGCGTGAAGAGGGAACAAACATACTTACACACTTACACATTTACACACAAACTTTCGGATTTATAATATTAGTAGGATGTAGAGATTTCGATTTTTATTTATACACAAACTTTTCGTAAAAATAATCTACATAATGGTGAAAATCGCATCAAAATCCGTTGCTTGGTTTAGGAGGAAAAGATGGATAAACAAACAGACAGACGCGGAAAGCGACTACTTTATTATAGAGAAGAGAAAAAACATATTTCCCAATAAAGTGTTGCGGTTTGCAAAGGGCAGTCAGATTTTGTGTCGTCACTTTATTGGATGACAAAGTGAGGCAATTAATGATGATTACCATGCGTCATTGTCTGGGATCCGAGATTTATTTGCCGTCTAGGCTCAATTAAAGATTTTGGCAAGGTTAGAGATAAGACACTTGTTAGCGTGTCACAATTAGTTGTAATAAAAACTAACAGTGATCATTTTACCCGGCTGCGCGACGCAATGGAGAGTAATGCGCTTTTTTTTAATAAGCAAACGTTTGACCATTGATGGTAAGTGATGATGCGATCAACGATGGAGCATGTTTGCTTAGAAATTACCTGTTCATTTGTGACTTAAAGACTTCCGCATCTATCTAATACCTTTAAACGAGCAATTCTTGTATATATATACTAGCCGTGCCCCGCGGCTTCGCCCGCTATTATCAAGTTAAAAAGTAGCCTATGTTTTAATCCTAAGTATAATCTATGTACATTCCAAATTTCATCCAAATCCGTTCTGCCGTTAAAGCGTGAAGAGGGAACAAACATACTTTCGGATTTATAATATTAGTAGGATATATTTCTTGTATAATCTGAATTTCGGAAACGGCTCCAACGATTTTCATGAAATTTAGTATGCAGGGGGTTTCGGGGGTCATAAATTGATCTAGCTAGGTTTCATATTAAGAAAACGTCGTTTAAAATTAAAAAAAAACCGGGTACCGGTCGTCCAGGTACTTATACTTATTGGGAAACAGACTCAGGCAATGAATTCCAAGTTATTAGTATGTATGTATGTATGTATGTATGTTTGTTCCTTAATGGCGATCTAGAGTCCTATCGCGTGGACCGATTTTGATTTATTCTTACGTGATCGATTTGTTTTAATCTTCTAACTGTCACTAAAGATATTATTATATTTATGTAACTACTTGATGGCGTATAGAAGATTGCATATATCAACCTTACGCATTATTTAAGACAACTTAAATAACTACCACTTAGATTTGATTAAATTCAAATGGGTATTGGGTCCACATAGAAAGCATCAGCTTACACATAAAAAATAATCATTAAAATCGGTTCACCTAGAAAAAGTTCTGAAGTAACACATATAAAAAAATACTGTCGAACCTCCTCATTTTTTGAAGTCGGTTAAAAACATCTGAAAAGCCGAACTATGCCGCTCGCTATAGCTAGTATATAAAATGTTAGCTGTCACTTCGGGTTATTCTAAGATAAATGTTTATCCCTCCTAAACAAAACCTTCGTTAAATTATTATCCGAAAACCTCTAATGACCACCATAAAGGCCCATTCAGAACACTAAGATGGCCAAGATAGGTAAAACCGCGGTTCAAAGTTATTGTTACACAATTGGTTATTAGTGACAAGTGCCAAGGTCAGATGGACCCTCACGAGTGACCTTTAGTCTAAGTCTTTGTACAGTGCTGGAGAAAAGTGTTTAGTAAGATTTTTATTTTTTTGTACATTAACTTAATAACTAAATATTATTTTCACATATTTTTTGAACTGCTCGTTGGCTTAGTTGGGTGGCGTTTCCCTTCTAAGCATCGGTATCGGGTTCAATTCCCGGCTAGAACATAAGTTTTCTCCCCAAGAAAAAAATGTGTTTCTTGTTTTGGTTGTGTTTGTGTGTGTGAGGTGAATGTTTCCGGCACCCACCACACAAGTCATCGAACTTATTGTGGGGCTGTAAGTGTGAAAGTGTTTATTATTATTATTTTTTGTATAATTATAACAGTGGCATTATAATGTTTTATGTAGGTAATTGAGAGATGAGACGAGCAAATCCTCTCCTGATGGTAACCGTCACGCTTGCCCAGTACAATACAGTAAATTTTAAAGTTAATATTTGTCTATAGACGTAAATAAATTTGTAACCAACGACATTTACCACAGTTTACTGTCATCTTTTGCAGAATATAAAAATGTTTGGGGTATCTATATATTTATTGAATTAAACAAAACGCTTTATATAATACACCAGCTCACCCGGCAAAGGTTGTTTTACCATATACATTATTTTAAGGAAATATTTTTTTTTAAATAACTAACACTATATGTGGGGATGTAGTTAAAATATAAAAAAAAAAAAAAAAAATTGTCATAAAAGAAATAAAAATTGCGTAGGATCACCTGCGTCTTTGTTCCCTGAATGGTACAATCTGGGTGACTCAAAGTCTAGTGAATAAGTACCTTCTATGCAAGCATGTTTTATCATCGGCCGCATCGTCACTTTCCTTCAGGTGAGCGTTCCATCAGTGATAGCGGTCAAATGTTTGCCTATCCAGCATAAAAAAAGACTCCCAGATTATACTGTTCAGGGAACAAAGACTTGATGAGTTCCATTCCTTCTATTGCTAGTTACAGCAAATCCTATAAAGTCCAGTCCAGTAATAAGCCAGTATGACGCTAGCCATCTACCTCGTGACAAGCTTTTTCTATTTAGCTCATAACACACTGGCAAATACTAATACCTTTAAACGAGCAATTCTTGTATATATATATATATATGTAATATGGGTTGAAACTATTTAATTCACTTTACAAAGTATAAGTAGGTATGTAGACACTGGCAGTAGTGGGTTAATAGTTCAATAGGTATTATGGTTTTTAAAACGAACATTCAATACGCGCGTCGCCGCTGAGTCGCAAGGCGGGAGATCGACTGCCGAACGGGCGAGGCGCGCGGGTGGAGACGAGCGAGGGGCGGCCGCGGAGCGCGGGAAGCGATGCACGCATACATACGTACTTATAGGCGATATATAGCTATAATGTGCACCGTTACATACTCCCCCTCTAGTTCGAACATAGCGCCCTCGCGTTCGGACTAGGACTTCTAACATATTTGCGCGGCCGACCGCGACGCCTTTTCTTCTTAACGGCTATCGTGACGGGATCAACAAACGGCGTGATGTGCGAGACGTGGTATTTCCCTACGCACTTACCTGTCGTGTGACTATCCAGCTCGTGCGAAGTCGGGCTCACAATCTGCATCACTCTGTAAGGACCGTCTCTGCGTGGGGTGAACTTCGCGGTCTGACTTCGACTAACATCATTCAACCCTTGTGCCTTTAGAAGGACGTAATCACCTACTTTGTAGTCCGGAGCAGGACGTCGGTCTTCATCGGATTCAGGCCCGTGGCGATATAGCATTTCATCGGACAGAAAGTAACCACGGTTCGACCTACCCCTCCCCCTAAAGTCGACGTCGTCTGCCTCAATTTCGTCGATTATCTTCCGAAGCTCGGGATCCTTGTGCTGATTTTCGCGGGTATCGACGGCGTCTCTGTGTGGTATATTTACTATGGCCTCGCACATAGTATCTTCATCTTCCTCGCAGCAGGCTGGACGACTAAGTGCGTCATCTATGACGTTGATGTGCATCAACTCTACATCGGCGGCGGATGGTAATACTGGTGGATGAAGTTCGTACGAGCTGATGAATGAAAACTTTTCATCACGTGCATCAGCGAAACACCAGGTGCCCTGTGGAAGGTCTAGCATGACGTCGGCGCACACAATGAAGTCGCGTCCAAGAAGCGTCCTATTATTTGCTCCTGGCAAAACTAAAAATGTGGTAAGTATGCTGCGTCTCTGTAAAATGATCGTAGTCTCACAGGTCAATGCCCTTCTTACCTGTTGAGATCCGTCGGCGAGTTCAACTGCGCGGTGCGTCTCAGTAAACTTCACGCCACTAGCGACGAGTATGGCGTGGAGACCGGGGCTGGCAATGCTGTGAGTTGCGCCGGTATCTAGCACAGCGACACCCTCACGGCCCGCCACCTTAATACGTACAGTCGGTCGTGATCGGTCCGAACACTCTATCTCGACATTCTGGAACTCGGCTTTGCTAACAGGATCTTTACTTCTGGAATTAGAACTACACGTCTCGCACTTCGAACGCACTGTGCCGGGTTTACCACATCCGTAACAGTATAAAGAATTACTTTTCTCGGAAGTAGACGAGTCGGCGCGATCGGCATTTTTATTTTGGTGAGTTTTAAGAGTAGACCTACAATCTTCAGAAACATGTCCGAAACGGCGGCATGTTGAACAACGCGGTCGGTTACGTTTCGTCGTAATATTTTTCGAATGGTCACTAATACTACGTATGTTCGAACTTAAGGGAGCAAAAGTATGCACGTCGGCATTCAAGGGGTTAACAGTACGTATGTTGGCACTCGAAGTGTTAACTTGTTTACGATTGGAATGACTACTGGCATGCATCGCTACCGCGGGCGCGTTAAGTACATTGGAACCGTTTACCTCGCTCAACGTTTCCTCCACGTACCTCGCTCGTTCGAGAAGTTGGTCCGGGTCGATCACAGAGTCGCGCGGCAATCTTTTCCGGATTTTTCGGTTTAACAGTCCGTATAACATGTCGGTTTGCATTATTGTCGGCACTATGTATGGTAGCTGCGCGAATTTGGCACGCACTCGCGAAATAAATGAATCAGCTCGGTCCTCGGCACTTTGTTCATTCGCGAAAATGTCTTTAAAAATCTTGTGAGCCGGACGCGGCGCGCCGAACATGGCGCGGAGTCGGCGTATGGCGTCTTCCCACGACGTCACTGAAGCCTTGATGCCGCGCCAAAACACGGCGGCTTGATCGGTGAGAAGTAGTGCTAAGCCACGAAGAGCGTGCTCGTCGCTTATCATGGTGCACTCCTTGTAAACGGTGATGGCGTCGACGAAAACTTCAAACTCGTCGGCGGTTCGGGAAGCACCATCGAAGCGCGCGGTACAACGGGAAAAATTCCCGGTCGGCGCGTGTGGGACCGTACTACCGGACGACGGAGTTGGCGGCGGCCCGTTGCTGTCACTGTTTGGCGGGGACATAGCGGTCGTAGCATTCCTCATCACGTTGGAGATGAACCTTGCCAGCTGATCTTCCGTGATGCAGATGATGTCTCGACGCGCCTCCATGTCCGTTGCAGGGGGCCGCGACGCCAGAGACGTTTGCGCGGGAGTCAGGCGAGCGGTTGCGGGGTCATTGTCCTCTTCGCGTCCTCGCTCGTCGTCGCTGCTCTCGCTAATGTGGTCTTCTCTCTTCCTATTTCTCGTTTGTGGCGGCGACATATTGTGTGTAGGTTAGGCACGTCGCTACAGTCGTAAAATATCCAACGTGCGACGGAAAAAACACAAAAAGCCACGACAAAACGCGTTCGATCGTTCACTTTGGCGAGTCCACTTGAGTTAGGGCGAGTCTAACTCTAGCCACTAGTTGGGCGCAATTGTAATATGGGTTGAAACTATTTAATTCACTTTACAAAGTATAAGTAGGTATGTAGACACTGGCAGTAGTGGGTTAATAGTTCAATAGGTATTATGGTTTTTAAAACGAACATTCAATACGCGCGTCGCCGCTGAGTCGCAAGGCGGGAGATCGACTGCCGAACGGGCGAGGCGCGCGGGTGGAGACGAGCGAGGGGCGGCCGCGGAGCGCGGGAAGCGATGCACGCATACATACGTACTTATAGGCGATATATAGCTATAATGTGCACCGTTACATATATATTTTGTTACGGGCTAGTGTTTGACCACTATCTCACCTGATGGTAAGTGACGATGTGATCAAAGCTGGTAAACACACTAGACCTGGAATAAACAGGCTCTCAAGGATAACTGCCGGAACACCGTATTTGGCTTGGCGGCAGACTCTCAACTTGATGGTGGTAAGCTACTTACTTTGGTAGCAAGCCAGGCGAGCAACTCACAAAATGCTCTACCACCTCTCAAAAATTATATATATATATATATATGTGTGTGTAATCATTATATATATGTGTGTGTAATCAGGATCTCGGAAACGGCTCCAACAATTTTCATGAAATTTTGTATGCAGGGGGTTTCGGGGGCGATAAATCGATATAGCTAGATTTTAATTTTAGAAAACGTCGTTTTATTCGTGTTTTCAGCCGAGCAAAGCTTGGTCATCCGGGTACTCTAATATCTTTAAACGAGCAATTCTTGTATATATATTATTATACTAGCTGCGCCCCGCGGCTCTGCCCGCGTAAGTCCCGGACCAGCCAGAATTCGGGGTTAAAAAGTAGCCTATGTCTTTTCTCAGGCTCTAGACTATCTGTGTACCAAATTTCGTTTGTATGTGGTTGTATGTGGTTCAGTAGTTTTAGCGTGAAAGCGTAACAGACAAACAGACAGAGTTACTTTCGCATTTATAATATTAGTAAGGAAGTATTAGTAAGGATATGTGTTATCAGGATCTCGGAAACGGCTCCAACGATTTTCATGAAATGTAGTATGCAGGGGTTTCGGGGCGATAAACCGAACTAGCTAGGTTTCATTATTAGAAAACGTCATGTACTTACTAAAAAAAAAGCGAGCAAAGCTCCGTCATCCAGGTACTTAGTACTAAACACAGGATACGTTGACTAAATATATTTTTCAACTTACTAATAAAAATTAGCATAAGTAAATATAATATTAACATAATTAATGCGTATTATTTATTATCAAAGTCTGCGAACACAACATTTACATATTTGGCTATTATATAAACTAATGAGTACGTAAAGTGATACTTTCATAGCCTCTTAAATATGATCGCCTCTATTATTACTATTTAATAGGTAAAATATAATAATATGACCATTATGAAACTAAATAAGCAAAATAATAATAGTGAAGGGCCGCCGAATATCTTACCAGGTTCTTCGCGAGATGGCTGTAATTTTACGAATCTGGCTGTTTTCTTTTTTTTTATTTTTATTCCTAATAGGCAAGCATTTGACTACAATCTCACCTGATGGAGAGTGATGATGCGGCCGATCATGCTTGCCTAGAAGGTACCTATTCACTCTTGACTTGAAGACTCCCAGATTGTACCGTTCGGGGAACAAAGACGAAGGCAATGAGTTCCACTCCTTCGCAGTACGGATGACAAACGTAGAAGCGAAACGCTTCGAGCGAACTGGAGGTATGTCAACCATATATGGATGATGTTTTTTTTTTAGTTTGCTGTAGAGTCATTAACTTTCATGAGTGCTTTTTTATGTATATATATGTACATATATACAAAAATTGCTTGTTTAAAGGTAATGAGATGATGTCATACAATAATGTCGTTTTATGATATAATTGAGTTTTAAAGTATTCAAATTGTATTAAGTATTATTATAACAATAAACACTATCCACTAGCTTTGGTGTTAGTTCGCCTTCAAAGCAGCGGGTATCGGGTTCAATTCCCAGTAGAAACACAAGTTTTCACCCAAGGAAACATGTTTGTTTCTGGTTCTTTTCTTATTTTCTTATCCGTGATAGGCAAACGTTTGACCACTATCTCACCTCATGTTAAGTTACGATGCGATCGACGATGGAGCGCGCTTGCCTAGAAAATACCTATTCACTCTCGATTTGAAGACTCCGAGATTGTGCTTATTTGGGAGTACAGACTGTGACAAGGAGTTCCACTACTTTGCAATAATGAATGTGGTAGCAAAACGTTTCGTGCGCATTAGAGGTATATCCACCGTATGTCGGCTGTCGCAATGGAGTCTGTCTGACTGTTGTGATTGTGTGTAATGAGCAATAACACATTTTATACACTGTCATGTTTTGTTTTTTTCTTCTGTTACTCTGTGTTCTATTTATAACTCATACAATGTTGGTTCATTGGCTTAGATTTAATTTACACTTTATATCTTATTAATTTTTAGATTTTTCTGTACTTGCGGCCACTTTGGTAGTTTGTTTATGTGCACCGTATGAGGGCCGTGATTTCACTAGAATGGTTCCAACAGAATACCAGCGTCGGAGATAGGTGACTACCTTCTTCGATATTATGCTGAGTTGGGATCATTTTGTGTGAGTGCACATTAATTATTAGGGTAGTTTTAAGTCATTTAGTTTCATATTTATTACTCGTACTAATTATTGATGTGACTTATACAAATAAATTAATATTCTATTCTAATGTTTACGGCACCCACGACACTAGTTATCAAACTTCTTTTTCTACCGACTTCACAATAAAGGATTAGGTACTCAAGTCGACTGTAATTTTTTTTTTTAAAGATGTTGCTTTACTATTTGTCCCATTTAAATTTGATCAAGATCTGATCAGTACGTAGTTCTTGAAATATATTCAATAATGCGTGTTTAGTACATCTAATCTGATCAAAGTTCCGAAGATAAAGCGGTAAAGTCGGTTTTTTAAGCTTTGCTAGCGTTTAATTATTTTTCAACTTTGATATAGAATTACACGTATAAAGTTATTTTATTTATTTAAATTATAATCAACAAAAGTGATAAAAATGCATGGCTGATTCAAAATAGTAAAACACGCTTTTGGCTAGACTGATTCGTGACGTCAGTTTACACATTTTTGATCCTATACAGCAGCCATTGCGTTTTACTCTGATGTCATTAAAAAAGAACGTCAAAATGCCCAGACTTAATTGCGTTCTCAAATATTTTTGGATAAGTATTAAAGAATAGAATAGAATTTCCTTTATTGTAAACTGTGTAAATAAGATGGTATTACAAAAAATATAATATTATACAGGTAACAACGTTTTTTTTTTTTTTATTTGTGACAGGCTAGTGTTTGACCACTATCTCACCTGATGGTAAGTGACGATGTGATCGAAGCTGGTAAACACACTAGACCTGGAATAAAAGGCTCTCAAGGATAACTGCCGTAACACCGTATTTGGCTTGGCGGCAGACTTTCAACTTGATGGTGGTAAGCTACTTTGGTAGCAAGCCAGGCGAGCAACTCACAAAATGCTCTACCACCTCTCAAATGTCACCTGATTAGCACCACCCGGGGACCACGTGTAGGGAGTCAGACTTAAGGGGTATCCTCCTACGGACGTGGGTGACTCAGCCCCCAAAAACGTTTCGGGCATACAATAGTGTGCTCTACAAATTTAACATAAAAATCTAAATTAAATGCAACAGTTTGTCTTCTTAGTACTTTGATGACATCATTATAATAATAAATCAGGTCATTGACATTTATACGCTAAAGTATTCTTTTAAGTTATAGTGCGATTTCCAAACAAGCCATGACTTCAACTTCACTTTGAATTGAGTTCTGTAAATTTAAAGTTGTGATGAAAGATTTTTACCGGCAATGTATTAAGGTATCGAATAAAAACATTAAAAAATATACTTTAGCTATTATCTACATGACTGTACCCCATCATTAAGTACGAGGTGTGTCAATTGTTATTGGATATTAGTTGAAGGGTCAATTAGTTAATGCCTACATTAAAAGGAGGTTAATATGTTATTCGTATTTGTTTAATTCATTTAAACTACTGTACATGGTCATTCATGCAGATGCACAACATAGGTTATACTAGCCGTTCCCCGCGGCATCACCCGCGTTAATTAAATTAAAAAGTAGTAATTAAGAAAAAACTATTGACTAAATTAAGTAATGACAAGGATGCATGGAGACAAACTGCACAGACGCTTTCTAGCGACGTTAAGATATTAACATTTCATAATATAGATATATCTAGGTATATCTATATTATGTTATGTTAATATACTTATGTAATGTGATAAGCAATAAAAAAAAATGAATTTAAAAATAAGCCGCCGTGCTTTTTGCCAGGTTCTTCTCGAGATGGCTGTAATTTTGCGGATCTGGCAGTAGAGTCATTTATTATCATGAGTGCCTCTTTGGGGCCCATGTGAATAAACGATTTAGATTTTTTGATTTTGAGTACTTTAGTCAAAAACAAGACGTGCAGCTTATCAAGAACCTCCTGGTATCGGTGCAGCAGCGATTGGAGCCGGTTTTCAATGCTACTGAGAGGAATAGGGCTTTAGACCATGGGCAAAATGAAAATTAAAGGAGGCCATGGTGTTTAATGATACACGTTTCATTAAAATCCTTGGCCTCCTTGATGAATCAATCTACTCACCACAGTTATTTTATGTTAATACAATGCCGAGAATAATGAGAGTGAGTAACCAAAATTAAATATAAAGACTATATGATAACACTAATATTATAAAGACGAAGGTATGTGAGAGTATTTGTATTTTTGTATCTTCTTCACGCTCAAACAGCTGGACAAATTTTGATGAAATTTGGTACGGAATCAAAATCATTTATTCATGGGCCCTAAAGAGGCACTCATGAAAGTTAATGACTCTACTGCCAGATTAGCAAAATTACAGGAGGTAGCTTACACCCTAGGATAATTTAGGCTACTTTTTATCCCTTTATTCCCGCGGGTAAAACCGTGGCGCAGCTAGTTTCATTAATAAAAGTATTATATCTCATATCAAAATAAATATTGAAAACTAGCCGTGCCCCGCGGCTTTGCCCGTTTAGTAGCCTATGTGTTATTCCGAAACCTAAACTATCTACATTCAAAATTTAATCTAAATCCGTTTATTCGTAAGGAGATACGTGGTAACAAACATTCACATAGACAAACATTGTTTGTCTTCTTTTCAACCGACTTAAAAAAAGGATGTTTTATTTAAGATTTTTTTGTGAGTGCTCTCTTTTGGTGTGCAAATAAAGAATTTATTAATATCTATCTATCTACCCTAGCATAAAAGGCAACTGTATAATAAATTAACTTTGTCTTCTTTTCAACCGACTTAAAAAAGGAGGTTCTCAATTCGACTGTATGTTTGTTTTGTAGGTATGTTACGCGATATCTCGCCCAATTATAAATCGATTTTGATATTATTTTTTGTTTCGTAGAAATGATATAGGTACCTACTTTAGAGGTGGTCCCATATAAATTTTATCAAATTAGATCCAGCCAAAACCAAAATATAAGCATTGTAGTCGGTTTTTTAAGCTTGGCTTTTTAATTATGGATGTTAAGTTCTTATTAATTACGTTCAATTATTAGCCCTTTCTAAAGAGTCAAAGAGAAAATTTTTTCGTGTGTCTAAAATATTGATATACAAGATAATGATCTAAGACCACACTATGAATCAAGTATGTAGAAATTGGGACGATAGTTTAGGAGCAGACGAATATAAATATCTACATTTAAATACATAATCTGTCGGTTAAAAGCATTTATTTAACATCACCTTGTTCAGTTGAAAATATAAAATACTATCATAATGTACTTGTCACTTTCCTCGGCTTTGCACGGGTTTAGTTTAGAAAAAATATCAAGTAAATTTATATAGTACCTGGATGACCGGTTGCTTGGTTTTTTTTTTGTAAATGACGTTTTCTAAAAATGAAACCTAGCAAGATCGATTTATCGCCCCCGAAACCCCCTGCATACAAAATTTCATTAAAATCGTTGGAGCCGTTTCCGAGTTTCAGATTATATATATTTATTATGATATATAAATGAATTGCTCATTAATGGTATTTGATATTTTTTTCTGAACCACTTTGTTTTTAATTTACCCTATTATTATTATTTTCTCTTGAATAGTATTTCTAACCATATTTTTTAAATTATTGATCAAGCGAAGCGAGATCTCAGATAAGTTGACTTATGGACCAAAACCAGAAATGACAATAAAAATTATATAAATAAAAAAATATTAAGGGCATTTTACACGTAAGCGTGGAGCAAAGTATTTTTTATTTTTTTATCTACCCTTATGGGGGGTATCGTTCAAAAGATATCTGCAAGTAGAGAACGAAACCGGTTTAAAAAAAAAGGTTAGAAAATAACAATTTGGTAGGCCACCAAATTCACTGTTTTTAGACCTGTTTTGTCCCGGGGTTTATCTCAAAAACGACTTCATATTTAAGGCTGAAACTTAAATATAATATCCGTTATATTTTGTTCATGAACAACGAATACAGAACTCAAAAGTGTTTCTCTATTAGAAAAAACGTAGGCGGGAATATCTCAGTTCGGCGCGAACAACATTTTTTTTTTTTATTCATTATAGGCAAACTTTTGACCACTATCTCACCTGATGGTAAGCGACGATGTGGTCGACGATGGAGTAAGCTTGCCTAGAAGATACCTATTCACTCGTGACTTGAAGACTCCCATATTGTACTCATCAGGAAATACCGACTCGGGTAAGGAGTTCCATTCCTTTGCGGTTCGCACAATGAATGTGGAGGCAAAACGCTTAGTGCGCATTTGTGGAATGTCCACCATATAGCGGTGTCGCTTAGCAGTTTGTCAGCTTGTCCGATGATAGAACGGGGATGGGGGAACTAGATCATACAGTTCCTTAGCACACTCTCCGAAATGTATCTGATAAAAAACCGAGAGACTGGCTACCATGCGGCGATGACCCAAGCTCTGAAGCTTTGAATTAGTCAGCTGCTCGCTACCAATAAGTCCCTTTGCTCTACACTCAATGGTGTCAAGAGCCTCAAGCTGGTACTTAGCTGAACCGTCCCAAAGATGAGAACAGTACTCCATACATGATCGGACTTGTGCTTGATACAAATTGAGCAACTATTAATATCATGTTAGAAACTAGATCAAAACTAGTTATACAAACTATGTACCTGTCAGCATCTAGACCACAAAGTCATGTCTTATATATCAAATACCTATTGTTAAAGACGTTATATAATATTTTGTATATCAAACTAACTCTCAACACAATGCCATAGAAATACAATACAATAAAAATGAGCGTCGAGACAAGGAGGTAGTGCTGGCATTATGTAAGTACTAGGCACACTTTTACCCGACTGCGCGACGCAAAGGCGGGTAATGTGTTAACCAGTCTATGTGTTTGTTTGTTCCTTTGAGGCTCTCTAGATAATAAACGCGTGGGCCGATTTTGATGATAAGTCAATTAATTTATATTAATGGGTGCCACTAATGACATAACAGTAATCAAAATTCAATATGGCGACCACAAGACGCCATATTTATCATACTATAAGTAACATTAGCTAGATAAATTTGGATTGTGGTTATCGTCTGGTGAATAAAAGTCAAACGTTTGCGTATCTTGAATGAAAATAATTGAAATGCAAGCAAAGTTTAAAAACCCGACTTATATTTCTGTTTTGGCTTGACCGATTTCGATAAAATTTATATGAGACCTCTAAAGTATACTCTACCAAACAAAAAAATCATCAAAAACGATTCATAATTGGCGGAGATATCGCGTAACATACATACAAAAAAAACATACAGTTGAATTGAGAACCTCTTTTTTTGAAATCGGTTGAAAAAGTAAGGCGGATAAGAGACATATGTCGATAAAAATATATATCTAGAAGCTTTATTTAATATACAACGAAACCAGAATTTTAGGCCAGCTTATCTAGAATACCTTTTACATACGCTTAAAGCGTTTTGCTTCTACATTTATCATACATACAGCGAAAGAGTGGAACTCACTGCCCGCGTCTTTGTTACCCGAACATTTAACCTGGGAAAATCTTCAAGTGAGTCTTCAAGTCTAGAGTGAATAGGTATCTTCTAGTAAGCTACATCTTCAGCCGCATCACACTTTCCATCAGGTGAAAGTCAAATTTGGGGGCTGAGTCACCCACGTCCGTAGGAGGATACCCCTTAAGTCTGACTCCCTACACGTGGTCCCCGGGTGGTGCTAATCAGGTGACATTTGAGAGGTGGTAGAGCATTTTGTGAGTTGCTCGCCTGGCTTGCTACCAAAGTACCTTACCACCATCAAGTTGAAAGTCTGCCGCCAAGCCAAATACGGTGTTCCGGCAGTTATCCTTGAGAGCCTGCGTATTCCAGGTCTAGTGTGTTTACCAGCTTCGATCACATCGTCACTTACCATCAGGTGAGATAGTGGTCAAACACTAGCCTGTCACAAATAAAAAAAAAAAAAAAAAAAAATGCTAACCTATGGCATAAAAAATCAAGGACCCTAAACAACACTTTATAACAATATTAATTTTAGCCCATTATCATCCAAAAACCATAATTTCGATAACGTAACTAACTGAACTTAACTAAAATGCAAAGTTAAGCCGTAAAACGGAATGTAAATAATTAACTCAGAATAACTATGTGCTAGAGAAAGTATCCGCGTAACAATTGTTAATACGGAATATGCAAATATTGTTTTTATGCTTCTAATCGATTGTCTTCGTTAATAAAAGCAAAAAATATTACATTTTATATGAAAATAAATATTTGAAATGCGAGTGCCCCGCGGCTTTGCCCGTTATTATTTAGTTATAAAGTAGCCTATGTGTTAATCCTAGGTATAAGCTATGTACATTCCAAATTTCATCCAAATCCCTTCAGCCGTTAAAGCGTGAAGAGGGAACAAACATAGTAACACACTTACACACAACCTTTGGATTTATAATATTAGTAGGCTTTTTAAAACTGTAACTTATAACCAGTGGGAAAGTTTATATCAATAGTAAATGATGAAGATGATGATGATGATGATCATGATTATGTGCACGAAGCGTTTCGCCTCCACATTAATTGTGCGAACCGCAAAGGAATGAAACTCCTTGCCTGAGTCGATGTTTCCTGATGAGTACAATATGGGAGTCTTCAAGTCGCGAATGAATAGGTATCTTCTAGGCTAGCTTGCTCCATCGTCGACCACATCGTCGCTTACCATCAGGTGAGATGGTGGTAAAAGTTCGACAACCATGAATAAAAAAACTTACTATAGTAACTTTATATATGAACACAATATTTTTTATGCTGGATAGGCAAGCATTTGAAAGTGACGATGCGGCCGAAGATGGAACATGCTTATTAATGTACCTATTCACTTTAGACTTGAAGACACCCAGATTGACACAATGATTATGTTATTGAAAAGGATGACAGGATGCACAAACTGCACAAACTTTCTAACGACTGCAAATTATAGATAAGTCTATATAGGTTACTGATAATTATTTATGTACTAGCCGTGCCCCGCGGCTTCGCCCGCTATTATCAAGTTAAAAAGTAGCCTATGTGTTAATCCTAGGTATAAGCTATGTACATTCTAAATTTCATCCAAATCCGTTCAGCCGTTAAAGCAAAACGCATACAAACGCATTCACACTCACAGCCCCACATAAGTTCAAAGACTTGTATCGTGGGTGTCGGAAACATTCACATCACACACATATTACACCCAGAACCAGAAGCACAAATATCCCTTTGGAAGGAATTTGTGCTCCTGCCGGGAATCAAACCCAGGACCCACGGCGCAGAGGGCGGAAACCTGTCCACTGCGCCAACTGGGTCGTCAAAAAAAGCGTGAAGAAGGAACAAACATACTTACACACACACTTACAAACAAACTTTCGGATTTATAATCTAGTTTACAATTAGTAGGATTAGCAATATAAGTTTTTATTTGAAAAAAAAAAGGTTTATAATGCCCCGCCGATTATTAGTTTTTTTTAGATAATTAGTTTTTTACCAGGTTCTCGAGATAGCTGTAAGTTTGCGAATCTGGCATTAATTATTAACTTTACAAGACACCTAAGTTTCTATCTTTAAGTTATAGTTAAGACTATCTCTTATCTGGGTGTCTTCAATTCTAGAGTCAATAGGTACCTTCTAGGGAAACACGTCTCTTGACGTGCTCTCGGTCGCTATGCAATGTAAGTATACCTACAATGTTGTTATTCGTAAACAAGTCCACGGAATCGCTTACCTGACTACCTGTGTGATTGTTTTCCTAGGTATACCTGCGCAGTCTCTTATAGTTTGTATCTACCTAAGGAAATGTTATCTTCATATCTTCTCTTATATATAAAAATGAATTGCTGTTCGTTAGTCTCGCTAAAACTCGAGAATGGCTGGACCGATTTGGCTAATTTTGATCTTGAAATATTTGTGGAAGTTCAGGGAAGGTTTAAAAGGTGAGAAGATATAAAGAAATTGCAATAAAATTAGTAAAAAGTTGTATTTTATTTCCCCATACAAACTGTCCGTACCTGTCAAACAGGAGATGTTTCTGAATATTTGACCACAGACAATTGGCGGTATGAAGTTCGCCGGGTCAACTAGTTATAATATATTTATTGTAAACTTGTTAATAATGTGCACGTAATAAGTAAGAGGACCTTGCGTCTGAACAAATCTATCCAAGGTTTTAAGGTGCATTTTATGCAATAACTTTTTAAATCTTAAGGTTAAGGAAAACAATAAAATAAATAAATAATGTTCCATCTTCGGCCGCATCGTCACTTTTCATCATTTGTGGTAGCGTTCAATGCTTTCCTATCTAACATAAAAAAAGACTCCCAGATGTTCAGGGAACAATGACGTGATGAGTTCCATTCCTTCCTCTGCTAGTTACAGCAAATCCTATAAAATAGGGCAGTTTTTACCGACTTCAAAAAACGAGGAGGTACAATGTGCAACTGTATGTATTTTTCACCGATTAATCGCCCATTTTTGGACCGATTTCCAAAATTCTTATTTTTTTGCATGCCATTAATGGTAAATATGTTGGTTTATTAAATATCTTTTAACATATTTATATACCATATTTTTGCAATAAATAATTGTATCATTGTTTGGTAGATTATACTTCAGAGGTGGTCCCATATAAATTTTATCGAAATCGATCAAGCCAAACCGAAAATATAAGCGGTGAAGTCGATTTTTTTAAGCTTTGCTTACGTTTAAATTATTCTGTACCTATTTATGTGTCGGCAAAATTTGCTGCAAAAACTTTTATAATAGAATTGATTGGTCTCACTAATAAACCGAAACATTGCATTAGCATAAACAATATAATAGGCACATCTACCTTGTATTATGTTATAATTACAACGACACGGTATAATGTAGGATATCCGATGCATATTAATTTTAGAGTGAGATGACAATTATTTTTTATCACTGTAAGTTTCGATGTAAGTAGGTTGTAGTGATAAATTTAGAAAGGAAAAAATATCGCTTGAGGCGGGAATTGAATCCGCGGCCATAGGGTGTCATGCCCTATTGCTCTAACCGCTGAGCTACTCAAGTCCCGCCTGAAGCGACGAAATTAACCTTTCTTTATTATTAACGTCTTACGGGGACGTGTGTGTATAGTTCTGCCGAGCATGGCTAATGCTATATAAATAAAATCAATTAAGTAGGTTGTGTTTTTAGGCCGGTCATGATTTTATTTATGTCGACTGATAACACACACACACACATTTTACTTGCCTCTCTGAATTGCAATGCTAATACGTTGAGCCAAATAAGTGTCAGCATTTTGATCACGCGTCGCCTCAACCAGGCGCTCTGATCTATGTTTGAATTATTGATATTGATATTTTCTATATTTCCTGTGAACTACGCGTTATAAAAATCAAACAATATTGTTAAAAACAAAAGGTATAATCAATTAACCTCAAGTTTTCCTCTTTTAGGCAAAATATTGGCGTAACAACCCATGAGATCTGAACCCATGAGATCTGAACCCATGAATCATGAGTTCCCGTTCGTCCCGAATTAGACTTATAATATGTAGGTGAGTAAAAATATCCGTAGCAAATGATAAAACAAATCATCCTAATCAAATGTCAAACAAAGAAATGTGGGGTCATATTCTTCTATTAACATACGGCGTATAATTCTCGAATAAACATGGAACCAGGACATAACATGTAAATTATGTAACGCTAACAAACTTAGCGTTTGTTATACAATCTATTATGTTAAAATGTGTTTGAACTTTCTTTCAGCTCTTTGTATCTTTTGCAAATGTGATTTTATCTGCAGCGCAATGGCAAAGGGATGTCATTTTTACCAACTTCAAAAAAGGAGGAGATAGATAGATAGATAACTCTTTATTGTACACCAGAAATAGAGGAAAATACATTAAAGACATTAAAACGAACTTAGGCTAGTACAATGGGCGGTCTTATCGCTTAAAGCGATCTCTTCCAGACAACCTTTGGATGGAGATAGCAAAATGTATTGAGACTCAGGTGTACCACATAGTTACGCAAACTAAGGAGGTACTATGTATGTACACAGATTTCTCCCCCATTAGTGGACCGATTCTCAAAATTATTTTTTGTATGGTAGATTAGGTACTTTAGAGGTGGTCCCGTATAAATTCTATCGAAATCGATCAAGCCAAAACCAAAATATAAGCGGCGAAGTCGGTTTTTTAAAGCTTTGCTTACGTTTAGTTCAAATTATGATAAAAATAAACGCCTAATATTGGCTTTTTATTTCAGCTTTACTTGCTGTCTGTACTTAATAATTTTCTCGTGGAGCGCAGTGGAATAAATGTACTGGCTTATATTATTTTAATTAAAAGTCAGAAAAGGTGCTCGTGGAGCGTGGTCCACTATTTCGTGGAGCGCAGTGTCATAACCCAATAAAAATGCTCCAGGTTTTGCGACTACTAAAACCACAAAAAAGTACAGAATTTAAAATGAAATAATACAAAACTGACAACTATTATTTTATTATTTCTACAGCTTTACTCCCAGGTAGAGTACCTTAAAAGTTATTAGAAAAAAACAGAGCTGCAGCCTTCCGAGCCTGGAGCATTTTATACAATCAGCAAAAAAGTGACCAATTTTTTTGGTTAAAAACACCTCATCATTGCGTACATGCATTCGGTAACATTCATTGAGTACTACCTAAAAACAGAATTGCCTCGTCATGCTGGAGCTTTCTAAATTTAGCTTGATTTCAGCTTAATCAATACGTAGTAAAATTACCTCCGCAACAAGATGTAAAAATCTGGTAATATTTTTGTTAAAATAACTTGAGTGTAGGCAAATTACTTTACTAAATTGATACGTCATCCATTTATGGTTGACATACCTCCAGTTCACTCGAAGCGTTTTGCTTCTACGTTCATCATCCGTACAGCGAAGGAGTGGAACTCATTGCCTGCGTCATTGTTCCCCGAGGGGTATAATCTGGGAGTCTTCAAATTAAGAGTGAATAGGTATGTTCTAGGCAAGAATGTCACATCTTCGGCCGCATCATCACTCTCCATCAGGTGAGATAGTGGTCAAATGCTTGCCTATTTAGCATTAAAAAAAACTTACAAATAAGCAACGTCATGTAGATGCTTAACTATCCGAATTAAAAGAAGATAAGCTTTGTTTAAATTTATACTGAAATCGAAAGTGTGCGAAGATCTTTAATACTCAGGTATGTTACATAAATATGATAATATATGTAAATGTCGTCTCGTTGGATTAACTCAAAATAATTAGCATTCTTTGTATGCATATTTATAATTCCTTCCGACTTTGAAATTAATGTTTAAAAACAGAAATAATATTAATATGGGTAGGTCAGGGTTAAGGGGTAAAAAAGTAAGCAAAAATGTTTATTAACACGTTCACTATCCGCTAAATCTCTTTTGGTTTAAGAAAGTGCGCTTGGATATAAGATAGATAAGTAATGTATTTAAGTAAAATATAAACATTGTTAAACTTGGCTAAAGATCTTAACTAAGGTCTTTGCTGTTGTTTTAGTTTAGTTTTAGGAAATATTGGGAATCGGCCCTTAGATATTAGTCACAAAAAAAAACTGCTAAAAATGATATTATTATCTATATACCATAATATTTAAGTTACAGTCTACAAAATGGGTCGGTAGTGTGTAGGTAAAATAGAAAGGTACAGTAATCTTTAGTGGTCGTGCTAGGTCATGCCTGTGTTACAACCACCTAGCTTATATTCCAGTGCATCAATAGTACGTTCCTGAGCCATATTATTATGTGGGGCTGGTGTCTCTTTTAAGGTGAAGTAAGCTCCAAATTGGACGATTCATCCTCACGAATATTAAAGATTTGACCTTTAAAAACGGTCGATTAACAGTATTTTTTTAATGTGTAATAAATGTTCACAAAATATTTTATTCGGATATGTTCAGCGATACACGATTGAATAAATTTACAAAAAAACACCAAATTTCCCGTTTCCGTCAGTTTTATTCTGTTTCTATAAAAGATATTTTTTACAAAAAATATTGGGTGTAATCCCAACAAACACTCAAACCTCGTTGTGAACTCAAGTTTATTGTAAAGGGGTAAGATTTATTTTAAAAAATATATGAAAGCGCGCACGCTGACTATGCTGGCAATTCTACAAGGCTACAGTTTGGCTCCAGTCCGCCAACTCGATACAAAGTCGCCTTAAGCAACTTCTATAGCGAATAATCAACTGTGCGTGTTGTGACTGTAATTTTACAAGCTTTTAAAACCAGCCTCTATTTTACTTGCAATGTACTTATATTTGTTTGCGTGCAATCTTGCAACTAAATTTTGAAGCAGATATCTTCAACCGATTGAGCTGAAATTTTGTATTCACATTAAGTTTGGATGACAATGGATCTTTAGCTGTGTAACGGTCTAAATCCAACATGGCGGAACACCCCAAAATGGCGAACACGTTATTTTTAGTTCACTCCTACAATATGGGTATCAAATGAAAGGGTTTGCTGATAATAACTCGAAAAATAAAGTAACTAAGTAATTCGATATGGCGGACTTCTAAAAACTTGTTAATGAAAAAGTTTTTTTTTTTTTTTGCTTTGGCTTACCCTATGACCATAAATATACAGTAGGTACGTGGCAAATATCTATTGAACTTGATTTTATTTATATAGCATTAGCCATGCAAGGCAGAACTATAGTGATAAATTTAGAAAGGAGAAATTATCGCTTCAGGCGGGGCTTGAGTAGCTCAGCGGTTAGAGCAATAGATCATGAGACTCTATTGAATTTGCTGGTCAATTTTGATTTTTACCACAAGCTTTTATTTAGTTTCACCTATCCTGCTGTCTTATTTATAGGACTGTAATCAAATCTTGCAAGCAAAATTACACTTACTTCCCGATGTCCAATTGAACTCAAATTTGGCGTACTTATGTATCTTCGGTGACAATAATATTATAATGATATGGTACCATGGAGCTGGTCTAATGATGGACACGTTAGAGGAACTTCTGAACTAAACATAAATACATCTAGTTTGGACTTGGTTATAATTTATTGGTATTTTTTTTATTTACAACTGTTAAAAGCATGATTTTCGTCTCATATTCGATAACATACTCTTTGTTGAATTGGGTACAAAAGAACTCTTACCATTTCAACCACACTGGCCCAATATTTTTTAAAATATGTCACCTGTGTTCGAATTTTGATTGATACCAGTGCTTTAAAATAAATAAGGTCAAGGGTACTCATTGAAGTCTAGACGTTTGAACAATTGTGTAGTGCTTTTTCATTCTAGTTTTGAATAGATGTCGTTCTGCATTGTAATTCTTTGTATCGTGTATAAAAATTCGTCGCATACATAATAATATTTCAAATGTGCAGACGCAATCTTGAAGCTATTTAGCGGTATTTAGATATGTATGAGTAATTTTATTGTCAAGCTTGGTCGCATCGTCGCTTTCTATTAGGAGGTAGTAGAAAAATGCCTATCAACAGATATCTCAAGTTTAAAAAAATTACTCGGCAAGATGTATGTAGGTTTTTTTTAAATAGTTATTAAGTTTTACGTATGCGACTGGATTTGCCCCCGGGCTTTATCAGAAGTTAAATAAATTAGGTGCCCTAATTATGCTTTGTAAATATTATTATATTTCGCATTAATACCCCGAACCTATACGATTTGAAACTATTTTTTATACATTTTTAACTATATTAATAACTTTTGGGGGCTGAGTCACCCACGTCCGTAGGTTTGCTCGCCCGGCTTGCTACCAAAGTAGCTTACCACCATCAAGTTGAAAGTCTGCCGCCAAGCCCAATACGAGTTTGCAGTATCGGAGACAAAATGGGCATTCCAGCGAGTGCTTAATTTTATTTTTTTATGTTTGATAGGCAAGCATTTCACCACTATCTTACCTGATGAAAAGCCATGATGCGGCCGAAGATGTAGCATGCCGGCCTAGATGATTCACTCTTGACTTGAAGACTGCCAGATTATACCGCTCAGGAAACAAAGACGCGGGCAATGAGTTCCACTCCCTTGCAGTACGGATAATAAACGTAGAAGTGAAACGCTTCGAGCGAGCTGAAGGTATGTCAACCATGAATCGGTGACGTTTGACTGTTTGTCTTGTTGTTAGATGGTAAAATGGGCTTGGGGGAATTATTTCGTATAATAATACCTACAATTAAATACATACAATACATACAAATAAATAGTAACCAAGCCATTCCTACTAAACTTATACGTATGTTTTGACCATTTTACTTAAGTAATACCAAATTACTTTCAATTTCTTCAATTGGTTAAGTAAATGCGCGTAAAGAGCGCCGAAGCATGAACGTAGCTTAAAGTAGTCTATCAAAATCTACATTTGAACCATAAATTAAAATTTTCATCTTGATAATGGTAATCATTACCTCATCTTCTCTATTATATCATGACTAGCTTTTCCGTAGGATTTGCTTGTGTATGTGAAACATACACTTATAAAGGCAAATTAAATAATAGAACATGTTTTTTTATTGTTTTTTTTAGAAGTGAAAACTTCTTTAGCGGCTTTGTGCACTTTTTTGGGATGGGTAAAAATTTTAAACTCGCGTCGGGACACGTAACCTGATCGAAAATTCGTAAGACGAAGGAGAGGAAGTAATATCCCCCTCTTTCTACCGCGCGGCGAAAAATGGGTTGTTTTTTTTTTCATTTAATTTTGTCTCCGCAATCTTGTGCTAGCCAGCGTCATGTAAAAAAAAACATGTTTTACATATTTTCTAATAGAAGTCTTAGTCGCAAAGTCAAAGTCAAGTAAAAGAGTCAAGATCCAGTGATAGTCAAGTCATGCCCTAATAAAGCAGTAGAAACTTTACTATAACTTCTATTGGAGTTTTGGAGCGTTTGCCACAATCATTGCACAGATTACATAACAAATAGTATGTTCTACAAACAGACAAATAAACACATATTTATAACAAGTAGATAGTTTTCGTCACACCGTTACGGTCAATTTATTTATATATATAACACTTGCCGTAATTCCTAATTCTCGGGTATATAAATGTTATATGTGCTTAGATATTTCATCTCTAGTACATAATTGATAGGTATAACTAGGACATATTTGTAAGATGTAATGTTAGAATTTTCTTTGTAACAATATGTACATAGGAGGTAAGCCTCAAGGACTTTGTACAAATAACTATTACACCCAATTGGAAGTTTTGGCAGTTTTGTTTGAGGCGATTTAATAGAGGAATGTTTTAGCTTGTAACGTAGAAGATATTTGGGTGGTGATTTAATAAATACGTGATTAAAGTATTAGGTTGTACTTCCAAAACCAACTTAAGAACCCGTATACATTTTTATGTCTTTCTCGCTCGCACGATTCACTGATTTTGAGATATAAAACTGACGGTGTGAGTTATTGTAAATGTTGTCAATATAATCCCTAAATCATAATATCACGGATCTTATAAACTGATATTCGTTTTCTTAGCTTTTGGATTGGCGGAGAAAATCGATGTCAAATTGAGTTTATATTTTTTTCACTCTTTCTTCGTCTAATTAATAGGTATTTAAACGAAAATTAATTTAAAGTATCCGTTACATAATTATTTAGTAAAGTTATTGACAACATTTTCCATAACTCGCTCCATAATTTTTATTTCTCAAAATGAATGAATTGTGCGAGCGAGACAGACATAAAAATGTATACGGGTTCTTAAACTGAAGACATACACGAGACAACTAAGTGCGGAGGGGGCGCACGGCAGTCGATACAAAATGCTCAATCAACAATTTATACATGTGTGCATAATAATGTCATTTAATATGTCACTACAAGCTGATAAGGGCACATAGCAGGGAATAATTTATTTAAATCAAGCTTTAACCAGTTATAAATAGAAATGACTAAATACTTATATAGGTAACCAGAAGACTTGTCAAAAGTTACTATGGCCATCTTCCGTCTCCATCTTAGACCAGCTCCGTGGTATCATATCATTATATTGTCACTGAAGATGCATAAATACACCTAATTTGAGTTCAATCGGAGATCGGGAAGTAGGTCTTATTTAGCTTGCAAGATTTGATTACAGACTGGGACTAAAAAAAGATACAAACTAAAAAAAGTTTGTAAATATGGCATTTACGCAATATGGTCCCCTATGCCAAACTTATATTTTTGAAGGTGTTTTGTAAATTTTTGGAGGTTCCTAGAAGATACATATTCTCTCTTGCCTTTCAGTCAAGAGAGAATAGGCAAGTATCTTCAGCCGCATCACCGCTTTCCATCCGATGATATAGCGGTCAAATGCTTGCCTATCGTACATAAAAAAAAAAACTATATCAGAGCTGAAAACGTATATTGCAGATTTGTATTCTGGAAAATAAATGTTTGAATTTAAATTTGAAAACAAAGCTGCACTTCCTCAGATCAATAAAATTCACACTAAACAGGCACTTACAGCTAAATTCTCTACGAAAAGCTGTAATTCTGGAACTGACCCCGTCTACTTATCTAGATTAAGCTGACCTCGTGAGCTTTAAGAATACGAATGGTTTCCACTTAGCATACTACCACCTATACTAGCTTACTCGACCCGGTTTTACACAGTAATACATTTTTTTACCCAACCCTAATGAGGTAGGTACATAGATATATAGATAGATAAACTTTTTGTTGAGCACCTTAATTTTGACAAAACAGAACAAAAAGCAATGTTTATCAAAATAAGTGTAACAATAGGCGGTCTTATCGCTAAAAACTATCTCTTCCAGACAACCTTTAGATGGAGAGTACAAATGTAGATACTGTGTTTGATCCTTTGTAGCGTAACCTACTACGCTATCGGGTAGTTTTATGGAATAGATTCAAGACATCGACAATAGGGATATAGGATATAGGTTTTAAAAATAAAACCGATAGATAACCGAAATAACTGCCCGTTGGCTTAGTTGGGTGGCGTTCGCCTTCTAAGCAGGGGTATCGGGTTCGATTTCCGGCGGGAACACAAGTTTTCTCCCCAAGGAAAATTTGTGTTTCTGGTTCTGGTTGTGATTGTGTGTGTGATGTGAATGTTTCCGGCACCCACGACACAAGCTATCGAACTTAGTGTGGGGTTGTGAGTGTGAAAGCGTTTATGTTTATAGATGATAAAACCGCTTCAGCGATGAAAGTCGTGGAAGTCGCGGTAATAAAACTATTGGATGTATTTATTTATTTTGTAGGAAGACTAAAAACTATTGTAATACATTATGGCAATTTTAGTATATAACATAGAGTTCATTAAAAGTCTCCACTCATAGATATTAAATAACTTTAAAAACATGTAGGATATAACAATTATATAAGTGTTTTCCCTTCATTTAAATATTAAGTTAAATAACGTAGCTTTTTTTTCAATAACCAGTGATGAATAATCACTGGGAACAAACAAAAATTAAGATTAACCGCACTCACTATCAATCCTACTAATATTATAAATCCGAAAGTTTGTGTGTAAGTGTGTAAGTATGTTTGTTCCCTCTTCACGCTTTAACAGCTAAACGGATTTGGATGAAATTTGGTATGTACATAGATTATACATAGGATTAACACATAGGCTACTTTTTAACTTGATAATAGCGGGCGAAGCCGCGGGGCACAGCTAGTACAGTATAAGTATAATCCAAAGCACTAAATATATTGATTAAAATAAGTATTGCCAATTATACGCCTCATTGTTGGTATACTAGTATGGAAAAGGTCAAGGTCGACTTTTCCTTCGATAAATCACGTATGGGATCAAGCCCTTTTACCTAACACACTATATCTTTTTAATTTTTGTTTAATTAACAAAAGGACAAATACGTGTCCATAATTTTTAGATAATGTAAATGACGGACTAAATAACTAAGGCCTCTTCAAGTCATAAGTGAATAGTTACCTTCTAGGTAAGCATGTCCCACCGTCGACTGCATCGCCGTTTTCCATCAGGTGAGATAGCGGTCAAATGCTAAAGGTCAATAAAAAAAATGAAAATCAGGCATATAGATTTAATTGATAACCTAGGACATTTTTAGGGTTCCGTACCCAAAGGGTAAAATCGGGACCTTATTACAGAGACTTCGC
This sequence comes from Lomographa bimaculata, assembly GCA_948107665.1. NCBI lineage: Eukaryota > Metazoa > Arthropoda > Insecta > Lepidoptera > Geometridae > Lomographa > Lomographa bimaculata. The sequence continues at coordinate 9,854,244 of OX403607.1, read as the reverse complement.
TGTCCGTCCGTCCGTCTGTCTCAAGAACGGTGATAGCTAGTCAGTTGAAATTTTCACAGATGATGTATTTTTATTGCCGCTATAACAACAAATACTAAAAATAAAATAAATATTTAAGGGGGTTCCCATACAACAAACTTGATTTTTTATAGAATGGTACGGGACCCTTCGTGCGCGAGTCCGACTCGCATTTGGTCGGTTTTTTATTTCGTACTAAAAGACAAACAGACAGGGAACTCTTCTATATACTATGTATAGATAGATATATTGCTGCAGTATATTACTGTCTACACTTTGTAATTCTAACATCTCAATAGCAAGCCTTCGGACCTCCATTGTTTTCATTTACGCAATAAGATGTGCCTTATTCTAATTGTCGAATATTCATTAATTTGTCTAAACCTCTTAGCATCTCCCCACAGTTCATACCGACCTCTGAAAACTTTGACAACGTTCCTAGAGAGAGCTCTTGCTATTTTGGTGTTTCGCTTTGAAACGTCAATCTAAAACTGAGCTGTGAACTCGTAGATTGTATTAGAGAAAGGAGGTCTAAGCTAACTGGTGGTTGAGTATGGGAAGGCGATAAAAGCGTGGTGTATGATCCCACGCGTACATTTGACTTTGTGAATTCAACGAATCGCAGCGCATTCTATTTTCAAATTTTGCAAGTTCAGCTTTCGAAGTGAGTTTCGGGTTACTGGCCAGTGTGGTTGTGTTGTGATTTTTTACTAAAGTTATTTTTTTGTTTTTAGTTTTTTTTTGCTTCGGAACTTTTTGGAGGATTTAACCACGGTAAGTGCTAATGAAAAACTATTTATCGGTGTACTTAATAATTTTTATTCGAAATATAAAATTATAATTATGTTAGTCTTCGATAAATAATGTTTATAACAATTTTTTTTTGCATTTAACTTGCAATATTCATATGACACAGTTATGTAAATAGATGTTATAACTTAAAGTTACGCTAAAAATTAATACTTACTTATTGCTATTATGGGGTTCCCAATTTATCATACTTTAATCTTTGATTATATTATAATCAAAGACTTTAATTTACTATAGGTATGTAAATACCTATAAGTTCAAACTTATTTGTATGTGTGAAACAATGTAAGAATGTTTAATCAAGTTATTTATGCAGTGGCTGGACAGATTTAGATGAAACCAAACTTGGTATGTAAATTCCAAAACTTTATGGTGGTACGTTAGAACATGGTTTCCATACAATCAATAGAAATGACGACTGTAATAATTGAAACGCAAGCAAAGCTTAAAAAAAACTACTTTACAGCTTATATTTTGGTTTTGACTTCATCGATTTCGTTAAAATTTATACGGGACCACTTCTGAAGTATAATAAGGAAATTATACAAAACATTTAACTTAAAATTTAGAAAAAAAAACTGAAAATCAGAAACATTAAAAAAGATATTTTTTTTTAATTTTTAAATTTAAAAAATATTTTGATAGCATATTATTTAGAAGATTTTACACAACGTAGATAAACCTTGTGAGTAGACCACCTTAACGGTCTTGGAAACGCAAAACGTGTACATTCAAAATCGAACTCTTCGTACTAGTTTTTTTTTAATCTTTAAGATATACGCAAGAAAACACTTACACTCTCTCACAGCCCACTAGACTAGACACTACGTTAAAATACTTGTATCGTAGGTGCCAGATATATTCGCATTACACAATCATTCAAATAACCAAAGACATATTCCCTTGGAGAGAAAACTTGTGTTAAGAATCGAACCCGATACTGCCGCTTATAAGGCAAACGCTCTGCCAACAGAACCAGCGGGCAATTGCGGGTTAGATTATTTGAATTTACCAATTCAAGAATTACATTTGGAACTCAAATAATTTTCTTTCAATGTAAAAAAAAATTTTTTTTTCAAATTATTTCAAGTCATTAATCACACAGCTTATCATTTTAAGCTTATTATTAATAGTTTATATACTTACAAAAAAATTATTGTGGGTAAATAAACAAAACATTTGACATTAAAAAACGAAAAAAGAAAACACTTAGCAAGTGCATTAACACAATAAAACAATAGAACAATGATCTTCGTTATTAATTTGACAGTACTTTTTACCAACGATCAGCTGATTTATGAGCAGAGCTGTCAAAGTCGCCGGACGGTAAATAAACGGCCGGGTTTTTTGCCGCGAAAGTGAAAATATGGCGTTTTTGATTTTGTAAAATTTTCCAAAACCTGTGATTCTTCGAGTGTTAATGTGTAATAATGGTGGATTATTGACCGTTAATACTTAGTGAACGTGCATAAGTGTAGGCAAATCATACAAAGTTGAAAAACGTGATTTTCACCTTCGCTCCAAAACTCCAATAGAAGTTCTAGTAAAGTTTCTACCACTTTACTAGGGCATGACTTGACTACGACTGGAACTTGACTCTTTTACTTGACTTTGACTGTGACTTGTGACTAGGACCTATAATAATTATGAAATACACTTGAAATATCACTTGACACTGGCTAAATGCACAAGATTGCGAAGCCAAAACTAAGGAAAAAAAAATAAATAAAAATAAACGGCCAGTAGACATTCGTTGTGGCGTTCAAATCTGGGAGCACATAAATCGCACTTAATATTAATAATTGCACTTATTATAAGTGGGCTGAAGACTTCGCGTATTTTTAGAAACAGATTTTTTTTTACGTTTTAAACCCCCATTCTTTGCCATTTTGAAAAACTATCAAAAACTGAATAGACAAAAAAAAAATTACAATAGTTTAACTATCGAATCTGCTAACAAAATTTTACGAGACTCGGTTGAGAAATGTGACCTGTAGAGGAGAACAACCGGAAATCCGCCGGACATACGAAAGCGATTTCGCCCAAGCTGAAACGGAGATGCTTTGCTCGCTCTGCTCGCTAGGTCAATAAATGCGAAAATTTGTAACTGTGTAGGTGTCAAATGCTACTATGCTGCTATTTTTTAAAAGTGTGTTTATTAATTTTAAACATGTGTAATTGAATAGAGAAAAATCCCATTCAGTCTTCTCGTGACCATGGCCGAAAAGTTGAAGTAGATAATTTTTTTTTTGCCTTTTACAACAACTTGGCCGAAAAGTTGAAGTAGATATACATTTTTTGGCCTTTTAACACAACTTGGCCGAAAGGTTGAAGTAGTGAAACATTTTTTATAGCGCGAGTAAGCCCCTTATTGTGATATAAAAATATGTTCCAAATTTCATCATATACCTACCCTAAATTAAAAACATGATACTTTATATCTCTTAACATTCTATATAACCGCGGGTCGCATCGAATTTAAGATATATTACAATTATATAATGGATGACGATGACTGGCTGATAACGACGTATATTTTTTGTTTGAGATTCACACAAAATTATCATTTAGCAGTGTTAAGTATATAAGTATATAATATAAATAAATTTGTACAAGTTGTAAATAACCTTTAGTCAAAGTTAAGTAAAAGAGTCAAGGTCTAGTCATAGTTAAGTCCCTCTAGTAAAGCTTTGAAAACTAATCTACAAGTAAATATAGATATTTAAGCGAAAAAAATATGACGTTATACCACCTAGTATACCTGTAACATGTTACCGTGGTCTGTATGACAAAAGTGGCATTATGCGAAATGGCATACAATATTGGACTTAACTTTTAACCCTTAAACTTTTACACAAGGTCAGAAATCATTAGATAGAGGTAGTTGTTTTTAGAGTTAGTACTAGAATTTCTGAATTGGGATATTAAAATGGTAAATTTAGGTTACATTCAGTTTCAATGTTTTTTTCTATAATTAGATTATTGTATCTCACGTTTTTACATTAGGCATACATGTTTGAATTTTTAACATATTAAGATTATGTATTTTGTTTAAAAAATAAACATAAAAATGCGCATGCTGTATTAGCTATAAAAAATGTACGTACGAGATATATTTAAATTGAAGATCTGTAGATAATGTTCATTTTATATGTATATAAAATGATTTTATGACCCAATCAGTCAAAATTGTACTTTAATGTTTATAATTAAAATCCTTGTAAATTAGTTAACTAGTTATCATGACTTTTATGACAAAAGTGGCATATCGCAAAATGACACTACAATTTGAACTTCAAACCTTTGTGCACAAATGCTCAAAGAAAACGTTATAAGCAATAGGCCCTGACCTACCAAATTAGACATCAATGTAACTAAAATAAGCCCTTAGGGTTCAATAGTTACCTTGTCATCATGGTTTTTATGACAAAAGTGGCATGTTGCAAAATGGCAAAAACTTTTTGAAGATGCCGAGTTACGCAAATATACGGGAGTGCGTAAATTCTTAGTAGGTACTATCATGACATTTGTGTCATCTGTCATAACGGTTTGGAAACATGTGCTTGTGTTAAGAGGAAAATGAAAGGTCAACTATGGTATAAGTTGGTTTACTATTGTATTGAACCTATTAGATAATTTGACTTCTTTTCATAAATTGTATAACCTTTTGACTAATGAGATTCGGCTATCTAATTAGGTTTGTATATGATATGATTGCTACATTAAAGTTTTTTATTTAAATGCCAATAGTATAACATGTATTTTTGGCTGAGGAGTGAGAATGAATGGATTTGTAAATCCTACTAATATTATAAATTTGAAAGTTTGTGTGTAAGTGTGTAAGTATGTTTGTTCCCTCTTCACGATTTAATGGCTGAACGGATTTGGATGAAATTTGGAATGTACATAGATTATACCCGGGATTAACACATACTACTTTTTAACTTGATAATAGCGGGCGAAGCCGCGGGGCTCGGCTAGTCACTTATAAATATATGTTTTAAGTAAGGTTTGGCAATGGTTTTTGACTGGATGCCAGCCTATGATGTCAACTTTCCTTGGACACATCATCTAAACATGTGAATACGTTTTGCCCTTCTACTACAACCGTCTACCGCCTTAAAAAGATTTCATGAGTATTTTCTTTTATTTAACTTAATTTTTTTTGAAGAGTACTAACACCATACAAATGTAATAATTTTCAGGATTAGTAGAAAGTTATAATAGCTCATTATTAAAGGTCCTTATTTTCAGATAAAACCCAAGCTATCTTAAAAAATGTTTTTAATCTAAGTTAAAAAAATGTATTCACTCATAAAAATAAATAACTCTAAATTACCATACTACTATAAATTAAAAATGAGGTATTTTTATTAAAAAAAAAATAACAAGATATTTTTTATATTATATAGATAACATTCTTTAATACTATTGACACCTATAATTATCATAGATAAAAATGTGTGCTTCCTCTTATATGGTAGACACATAATTTAAACTGTCAAAAAATTAAATTTCTGCATAATCCAATAGAAAAAATATATCTCTTTAAAAACGTGTCTATACATCTTATTAACATTCGTTTTATATGTAATGCATTACGTCATACATAGCTACATTGTTTCATCTTTTCACAAATCCAATCACATATGCTATCGAAGTCACGTACATTTGCGAAATAAAAATACTTTAAGATGCTTAGATACATTTCTAAGCACAATAGGGACAAAGATGGAGTAAGCTTGCCTGAGGTAAGATCACTTACTGTCCACTTAAAGCTCTTAATACCTTTGCCTGAAGCTAAGACTCGTAATTCTACTGTTCTTACTGTACCATGTTTAATTTTGGGTGTTATTAGGTAACAATATTCTTCGGATTAATTGCCTGTATTTTTAACCTACTTCAAATAAAGGAGGAGGTTCTCAATTCGACTGTTTTTTAAATATTTGTTACATTAGAACTTTTTTCACCATTTTTTGTGTCTTTTTTCTCACAGCACCACACTAAGTTCAATACTTGTATCGAGGGTGCTGGATACATTTACATCACACAAACTTAGTCATACCCAAAACTAGAAACACAAATATCCCTTCGTAAGGAAAATTGTGCTCCTGTCATTAATTAAACCCAGGATACAAACATAACAAACATAAAAAAACATCCTCCTTTTAAAAACATACATATTATGGTATAAAATTTCAAGCAAACATACACACATTTATATGCACGAACATTACAAACATAAAACATATTCTCCTTTTATAAATAAATATATATATAACGGTATTAAATCTCAAGCATACTCACACATATTTATATACTGCTTGTTTGTTATTGTAAAAGTCCATGAGTGCAATAAGTCATTGTAAGCAAGATCCGATAAAGAAACAAAGTACCTATAACTCTCGTAATTTTTTGCATTATCTTGTTAATGCATTCTAATCATCTTCATCAAACCCCGCCCTGATTTCCACCTCAAATCCATGTCGAAACCTATGCTATAAAGCTATTTGGACTGAATAGCTTAAGTAATAAGCTATTTATTGGCTAGGCTGAAACACATTAGGACAAATGTTGCGCAAGTTCGCAAATGTGCATTGCGCTTAAGCCTTATTTGTTAGCCTTGACGAGATGTTTGAAGATTACCGACAGGTTAATGTTACTTTGTAATAAGTAGTTTTAAACAAAATGCTTTCGCTGAGCTTTAACAAAGAAATTACTTAATAGCTTAGGCCAAATTAGCCAAATCTTTCACAACATGAGTTCTCCATCGACCATGGTATAGCGATTTCAAGACCTACTGCTTCCACACATTTTTTTTTTTATGATTGATAGGCAAGCATTTGACCACTATCTCAACTGATGGAAAGTGAAGATGCGGCCGAAGATGTGACATGCTTGCCTAGAAGATACCTATTCACTCTAGACTTGAAGACACCCAGATTGTACTGTTCGGGAAACAAAGACGCAGGCAATGAGTTCCACTCTCTCGCTGTACGGATGATAAAAGTAGAAGCAAAACGCTTCGAGCGAACCGGAGGTACGTCAACCATATAAGGATGACGTTTGATAGATAAAAGATGGTTCTAATTAGCAACCAGATTATTTCGATATTGTACATATTCCAGTATTTGACAGTGATGAAAATAGTTAATTATGATAATAAATAATAATAATAACGCAATACAAGTTTTCTGAAAAGATTAATAATAAATTAAATAAAAGCGAATCTTAAAAAAACCGACTTCATCGCTTATATTTTGGTTTAGGCTTGATCGATTTCGATAAAATTTATATGGGACCACCTCTGAAATGTAATCTACTAAACAAAAAAAGAATTTTGAGAATCGGGAATGGGGGAGAAATTGGTGAACATACATAAAAAATAATAATACATACAGTCGAGCATGGAACCTCCTTTTTTTTAAGTCGGTTTAAAGGTATCTACTATATCATGTATACTGGAACGTAAACACCAACACAATCTAGCATCATGATCCAGTAAGTCAATCAACGACATAGACATGAACTCACTAAAGAATTATGTCAGAATGTCAACTTACAACACCAGTGATGTAACTTACACAGATAATTTGAGAACAAAAGTTAAACGTCTCATCATTAGATGCGTTGGTATCTGATTAGTCTAGGCCATTGTGCTATGAATAGGACGCTTTGTATTAGTTTCAAAAGTTAGAGTTGAGATACTGAAATGTCGTGTATTGGGAAATGGGTCGATTGATTTTTGTTGCATAGTATTTATTTTGAAATGCTGTGGTGGAAGTTTCTTGGATACAATTTATACATGGTTTTTTTTTATAATATGCCTACGAATTAGTATTACCTAACTTTCTATAGGGTTCGAGGTCTCATCGTTGCTTTTGATGTAAACGCATACGCCATAATTTAAACGCAAGCAAAGCTTAAAATGAAACCGAATTATCTTTGGTAACCTTGATCAGATTAAATGAATTAAATACGCATTATTGAGTATAACTTAAAATCAGTTGGTCAGATCTTGATAAAAATTTAAATGGGACCAATGAAATTGGACATCGGTGTTTTGTATAAATTAAGCTTGCTATATATATACAAAACACCGATGATGATGATGTCCAATGTCATTGCTATGATCCTCTCCATCCTATGATTGTCTTAGCGATAAGACCGTCTTCTATTACACTTATTTTCTAGATTATTATTCCTTATCCTATCTAAACCAATGTAATAAACTACATTCATTACCTAGTTTTCCTTCTTACTTCCTGCAAATCAAAGTTTGAACCGCTCGCGTTAGACTATTGTCTTATGTATCAACTTGGATTATATCGTAAATAACTATAATCTTTTCCATATTAAACCAATAAGCTTGCCATGCCATTCTCACTCATCGTATATTCCCACACATAACGGTCCTTTCTCCTCTAATACCACGTACTTATACAGTTGGACTATGTAAGTACGTTCGATCTCAACCAGTTTCTTGCCTTGCCCTTCCAGGTCTTGTCTTCACTTTCCTATAACCTTAGACCCCGACCTTCGCGGATTTTCACTCTCACAGCCTGAGACCAAAGCATGGTAACATAATTTGTGACTTTGTTCGTTAAGCTGGGGTACATCCTACTAATCCTACTAATATTATAAATCCGAAAGTTTGTGTGTAAGTGTGTAAGTGTGTAAGTATGTTTGTTCCCTCTTCACGCTTTAACGCCTGAACGGATTTAGATGAAATTTGGAATGTACATAGATTATAACTAGGATTAACACATAGGCTACTTTATAACTTGATAATAGCGGGCGAAGCCGCGGAGCACGGCTAGTAGAACTATAAAAATAACACGGAACATTATTCTGCACGTAAAACTGCGATTGTTCGAATTGATGCGACGTCGATACGACAGTCAATTCGATGGTTCACAAGAAAAGGACCTCTTTCGATTTCGACGTCGATGTAAAGAAAATTAATCGATGCCCGCAACAGGCAGCCCAAGTTGCACGTTCGATTTAATTCACTTATCTATAAATGAAATTGTCTAAAGTTGATTATTTCAATGAGCATGTCATTGAGTAGTTGTTGATTTTTGTTTGTTTTTATAGCATTAGACATACTAGACATAATTAAACACAAGCAGAGCTTAATAAAAAATCGATTTACCGTTTTATCTTCGGAACTTTGATCAGATTACATGTATTAAACACGTATTATTGACGATAGCTCGAAAACTACTAATCAGATCTTGATCAAATTTAAATGGGACCAAAAAGAAATAATATAATGTTCACACTCACAGAACCAAAGAAAATTCAATGACTTGTGTCGTGGGTGCCGGAAACATTCACATCACACACACAGTCATTACCAGAACAAGATAAACAAATTTTCCTTGAGGAGAATCCTTGTGTTTCCACCGGGAATCGAGCCCGATCCTGCTTAGACAGCGAACGCGCATCCAATTAAGCCACCTGACAATGACCAATGACTGAACAGTACCTGCATTATAAGTTTGACGTAATCAAAGATGACTACAACAAAGCTTTCAAATTACTAATCTGGCCATTTCCTTCTCAATGTCGATTTACCTTAGAAAGTCAGCAATCATCTATGTCACAGATAAGATAATTTCAAAGCAAATGAGTTGGCGATTTCCAAGTCGTGCACTAAGTTCCAATACTATTCAGTAGTCTGTGTTCCTTGTTTGGCAATAGGTAAATAGACAGGGGCACGATTTCTAGTACCCGTCAATTATAGTTTGTCTCAAAAGAGTGTCGACGTTTAATTTTAAACAAACAAACGCATTCACACTCACAGCCCCACACTAAGTTCAAAGACTTGTATCGTGGGTGCCGGAAACATTCACATCACACACACATTACACCCAGAACCAGAAGCACAAATATCCCTTGGGAAGGAATTTGTGCTCTTGCTGGGAATCGAACCCAGGACCCACGGCGCAGAGGGCAGACACCTGTCAACTGCGCCAACTGGGTCGTTATGTGTCTAAAATATCTCATTTTTTGAGAGACGAGACAAGGAAGCCTCTCGCCTGATGGTAGGCGTCACGCTTGCTCATTAGAGTTCAGCGCCACCCAGAGTTTTGAACATAGTTCGAACTCTTGTGCGGCAAAGCACTGCGGTCGTCACCTTAAGATATAAGATGTTAAACTTCTTTGAACCTTGCTATTCCACTGGAAACATTGCCCTTCAGTCCGAAATACAGAAATATTTACTACTGCTTGATCAAAATCTAAATCTAAAATCTAAATCTGTAATGTAAGTTATATTGTTTCAAGTCATGTTCGCGATTTAAATCTGTTTTGAAGTTGGTCTTATTTTAAATAGCTTTATTTTACGCTTCCTAAAAATATTATTGTAGTGATTTTCATAATGTAATAGTAATTTTACATCTAATTAGGACTTAATAATAAAAACTAATTCGAACTGCCCTCTGGCTTGGATGTTTGCGCGTCTGCCTTAAACAGTTAGCGGGTATGGTTTTTTTTTATGGTTTAAAGATATTTACTATCATATAAGATATACATCACTTCCATGAGAACATTAATTAAAAGAAATTATAAAACGTTAGTCGTCACTATCTAGCAAAAAACTTAAATAACAAACCAAAATTCAACCAAATCAATCACTGATCACCTCGTCCAGCACAGTAGCTTTAGTAGGTAGGTACCTACATCAAAACAGCTGACTTTGAAATAGGTATAAATCGGGTTCTATTCCCAGTGAAAAATATTTTCTCCTCAAGTGAAATATGTGTTTGTAGTTCTAGGTGAGACCTATACTTCATTGACAGTTATGGTTACTTCTCAAAAATATCAGCTTTCTCTAATCCAAGTCAGTTCTCAATTGCTACAACCCCGTCGTGTGAAGCTGTGACATTTCCTATATCCACGAATATCTTGGAGAAAAGATCGCAGCTTTCTTTTCCCGGTGCAATGAGCATGCTGTTATTATTTTCATCTTTTCTATGTTGATGAGCTATGCTCTGAACATGTTGGATACTAGTGAGACATCTGTTTTTGTCTTAAAGGTAAGTATTTGTCCGTTATTTCTTCTGATGAAATGCGACAGTGCGGCCGAAGATGTAATATGCTCAACAACAGAGAAGATATACCTGCTAGATATGAAGACTTGGCTTGACCATATTGTAAAAATCACACGTTTTGATAATAATAAAATTAATAATACAAAAACGAAAACGACATTATTTTCACTTTAGCGCCAAATCTCTATGATTGTTGTAAAATTTAACTTTAAAAAATATTTGAAAAAAAATATTAAAATTTAACTTCAAAAATATTTGGTCAGTCAACTGATACAAACGGTAAAGTAATTTACTTATTTAATCCGTTATGATAATGAATACTTTGTTATAAGCTCAATTTTCCGGTCTAAGATCACAAAATGTCGAATTCTATTGTTCGTTTTGCCTACAATTATGCGCTAGTTGACGGTAGTCCCCAATTACTTGAAGTTTTGTGGCCATGGTCGAGTTCGGATACTAAGGGGATACAGAAGCAAAGAAGAGATGATGTAGAGGAGAAAAATTTGGATTGTAGACTCATTATCTACTCATACACTATTACTACTACCACTCATTTTCTACCATGACTTCAACAAGCATTTTTTTTCCAGGCTCTACAAAACTACAAATTTCCAATCAGTAAATCTCGTCTGCTATAAAGAAAACTTATTACAGTGTTTTCTCTTTCTTCACAAAAAAGGAGGAGTTACTCAATTCGACTGTAATTTTTTTGAAGTGAAAACTTCTTTAAGCACTTTGAGCACTTTTTGGGTGAACAAAAATCATGCAAATCGCGTCATCGTCACCAAACGCTTTCCATGAACTATAATATGAATACTGTGTATATATATTATATATAGTTTTCACTTCTATCGGCAGTCCCCAAAGACTACCCCGCATGTTTTTTGTTACGCTTAAAAGTGTATCTAACAGTCCCGCTTGCAACCTCTAGATACGGAACTAAAAGAAAAAGAGTGTTATGACACACTCTTTTTCTACCATGACTTCAACAAGCCACACGATAGAAGTGAAACTTTTAAAATACAGGGAAATATTTAAACTATTCGTCAGTGTCTACTTCTTTCAGTTTTGTCACACAAAAAGGTTGCGGATCAGAATTTCAATGCCCTCCCATAAAAGCCTCAATAATGAATGCATGAGAGTAACATTGTGCCTCAATGAAAGTCACAGACAATTTGATAAAACTTCTGCACATTTTAAAGTAACATATGAAATTGTAATATAAACAGAAATTGGTGTGGCTACGCATTTGTTTGTCGATCTAAAAATCGTCATGTTTAGATCGACATACAAGGCCGAAACAATTGACGATCTAGACATCGACACCACGTAAGTAACGCTTAATTCTTCCTATTTAATTTTAAAAGTTACAGACGGTTACTTCAAAGTATTTGTGAAATGTTTCACTCAATAACTGGTACATTATCTCATTATTTTCATTAATTTGCAACAATATCACATTAAATTCACAATCAACATTCTGCTCCACAAAACGTGTAAATTAAGACACTAATTTGAATAGAAACATCTATCAATTCTTATTCTGATTGCTACACATTGTATCGCCCTGAATTGTTCAATAGGGTTGTCAGAGGAGGAATATATTGCTTAAAAGAACATTTTGTAATTTTGAACAATAGGTATCACCCATTAATTGGTGGTGTATATTCTTGAAACTAGTCTCAATTAAAACAAAATCAAAATTTATCGAATTAGGTGTTACCTTTACAAAATTCATGACCGCAAAGTAAATTTATATTGAAAATAAGAAACATTATAAACTTATTTTAAAATCTTATACGCTATCCATTATTTACATTGCATTCATTTTATGAACCGAATTAAAAAAGGAGGTTCTCAATTCAACTGCATGTTTTTTTTGTATGTTAAGCGAAATCTCCGCCAATTAAAAATCGATTTTGATGATTTTTTTTTTGTTTGGTAGAGTATACTTTAGAGGTAGTCTCATATAGATTTTATCGAAATCGGTCAAGCCAAAACCGAAATATAAGCAATGAAGTTGTTTTTTTAAGCTTTGCTTGCGTTTCAATTATTTAAATATTATATAGTCAAAGTGACAAATATAAAACAATTTGATGTTTCTTTATTTTAAACTATAGGTAACAATTAATTTTTCTCTACGCCGACAACCCTATTCCTTCGCCTAACAATGAGTTACGATGTTATCTATGCAAAAACGCAAAGATCACACGCTTGAAGTTTGATGGAGATGATATTGTGTCGAGTGAATGAGGTTGATACAGATGTACCAGGTTAATTAAATTTGTTTGAGTGACAATGTACCTCTGAATATATCACGGGCCCCAGATTTATATATTGTTTTGCTATATAGGCTGCTAATAAAAAAATATGAACAAGAAAATTACTTCGCTACTGAGTTCTTTGGTGTCTTTCCCACTTGAGATTGTAGTTGGAAATTGAAGTACCTTTTGATCTAAGCCATGCGTCTTTTTTATTGTCTGACTTTGATTTTAAATGAAGTGTTTATTATTTTTATTTTTTATATGGAATTTTTTATTTAATTTTGTCTTGATGTGTGAAAATTGTATTATTGATCTTATATATAAAATGTTTGACTTTTAAGAATTAAAGGGAATTATTGGAATTTTGAAGTACATACTGCTACATAAGCTACATACTGTATTTTTTCTTATATAATGATATAAGATAGAAATACATAAATGCAAATAAAACATTTTTGCTTGAAGCGTAAATTCGAGTCCAAGTATTCTTTTTATTGTAAAAATTTTTGTTACAGCTAAAATCCGACTATGTTTTATCGTTAATATAAAAGTTTTTTTTTTTATTTGACTTCGCAATCTTGTGCCTCTATCCAGTGTCAAGTAACAATATATTTCAAGTGTATTTTAAAGTATGCGTTGCCTACACTTATGCACGTTTATTAAGTATTAACAGTTAATAATTCACCATTATTACACATTAACACTCCAAAAATCACAGGTTTCGGAAAATTATACAAAATCAACTACGCTATTTTTTCACTTTCGCGGCAAAACTTAAAAGTATATTTTTAATATTTATCATATTTTAATGTAGGTACTCTATAGAACCGAACAAGAAACAAATGAAAGTGCAAAAACCTTTTTTTTTTAATTCTTTATATGTAGACAAACATTTGACCATCATCTCACCTGATGGTAAGCGACGCTGTGATCGACGATGGACCCTATTGATTATTATCAACATATATTACATGCGGGTATGATTATTGTCATCTGATCCTCTAAAGGCTTTATTAGGAATCGTTAAGTTGTATTTGTTCAATCTAAAATCACTCACGCGAATGATCATTTATAATGACAAGGGATAATGACAGACATTGATGCACCATCATATGTGTATTTCTCAAGAAATTACGTAAGAAAATACACATGCTTACACGCAATTCGTGTCTGTATGTCTGTCTGAAATTAGAATTGACTTGGTGGGAATTGTGAAAATAAGAAGAACAATATTATTAATGTCACAAACTTACATGAGTGCCCTCTTGGGGCTTATTGGAATAAACAAATTCGAATTTGCATTGTAAGATTGTAATGCTATGCTGATTCGATTTCTTTTATTAAATATTTGTACACCGAAAACGTCAAAGTATGTGAACCGCTTACTATCATGATATAACCATAATAATTCCTTTACTAACAACTACTTAGGTATATTTTAAATTTAATATGATAGCAGATAGCTGTTTATTTTACTACTAGCTTTTGTAGAATTAATCAAAATCCTTTCTTAGCGGATGCCTACGTTCACAACATCTACCTGTATGCCAAATTTCAGCCCGATCCGTCCAGTGGTTTGGGCTGTGCGTTGATAGATCACTATGTCAGTCAGTCAGTCAGTCACCTTTGAGTTATATATATTTAGAAGATATATAGATGCAGCTAGAAGCTAACTAACTTAAAGATTAAATATGTAATAGTTGGTACTAGGCTATAATCAAATACAAAGATATCAAATAAACGAAAATGTAAACAACTTTAAATATGTTTATATGAGAAAACCGGGGTTTTTCGCGCTTTTATCACATAAACATGATTGAAATTCGCGAAAGTTTAATTAAATAAATACAACAATAAACAATCAAATAGACCGCTGTCAGATAGAAAAGTTCCCAAAATGCATGCAGCATTGCCACGTTGAACGGCAATGCTTAAGCTAAACATAAACGCTTTTACACTCACAGCCCCACGCTAAGTTCGATAACATGTGTTGTAGGTGCCGGAAACATTCACATCACACACACAATCACACCCAGAACCAGAAACAAATTTTCCATGGGGAAAATTTCCGCGCAAAGTTTTGCCAGCATTCAAAATAAACTATTGTATTGCATTATTAAGTAGGCTCACTAGTTTTGCAAGAAAAGATTTACGTCAAACAAAGTTAAACAGTTTTTCATGAAATTTTCTCAGTTTGTGAAATAGATTGTGTAATTTTCTGATTCGCTATTCAAATCATGGGAATGATATTCCAATTCTGAATAATTAATATTTAATTGCTCCGAACACGAACTAAAACTACTTGTTTCAACTTAATGACGGAAATTACGACTTGTCCAATATGCGGAACTTTTGTCATTTAATCATTAACCCTATGTTTAATGTCAGTTTTGTTCTAAACTGACATTAAACATAGGGTTAATGATAAAGCCCTGATTTAAGTAGAAATCAATATAATTAAACGCATGAAAAGCTTAAAAAAAACCGTCTTCACCGCTTATTCTTCAGAAATTTGATCAGATTAGTTGTAGTAAACACGCATTATTGAAGATATTTCAAGAACTACTGATCAGATCTTGATCAAATCTGAATGGGACCAATTGGAAAGCAATATCTTTCAAACAAAAAAAAATCAAACTTGGTTCACGGGGAAAGAAGTTACGAGGTAACACACATAAAAAAAATACAGTCGAGTACCTTCTCCTTTTTTGTGAAGTCAGTAGAAAATAAAAAACCTATTAGTGAATACCAGAGACACATTCAAAAAGATCAAACGTTCGATAAACCTTCTTTAGTTAAAATATGATTATATATTACTAATGTAAAAAAAGCGTCAAATAAAAAAAAAAATTGCTCTATCTAGAAAACGGTTGCACTGATTTTCACCAAACAAAGCTGAGATCATTTTAGATCAAGTCAACATTGAACCAAAAAAAGGATCAGTCCAGCCGTTTGGAAGCCATGATGCCACATAGATATATAGATATACACTACAAACTGATAACACTCCTATATTTCGTCGGGGGTTAGATGAAACATATTTTTAATCAAAAAAGGTTCATCATTTCAATTTTTACCTATTTAGTACAAATGAGCAGCGCGAAGTAGTAAATGTACTTTACTTAGTCACTTACACTCATACACTTTCACATTAGCAATATACTTTTTGTTTTTGAAATTCTAGCCTATCAGTTAAAAACATTGCAAGCATTAAACGTATTAGATTAAAGTACAAATTAATCTCACATAATAATGTTACAAAAAAAGTAAAAAACCAACCTTCATATCTAAAGTGATATAACCCTAAAGCTATCATCTTAGACAACCTGTGTTGTAATAAACTGACATAATATCACAATAGTTTATTCGACTCTATAAATATTGAATGGGAAAGGTAATGTTTGTACTTACAGATGCACCTCGTCTAATATTTCTAAGCAAAATATGACACATTGACCTGTCAACTCAATTACTTAACTTGACAAATAGTACCTATGTCGTAGATTGAGACGTAATTTGAGATTTGATGGATGTCCTTGTCTGCAAATAATATGAATTGAAGGCAAAATGCATCTATAATGATAAAAATTATTGAAATGAATGTGATTATAGTCAACCTCGACCACATCATAACATAAACATAAACGCTTTCACACTCACAGCCTCACATTTCGATGACTTGTCTCTTGGGTGCTGGACGCATTTATATTACACACACAGTCACAACCAGAACCAGAAACACAAATTTGTATTCACGCCTGAAGTCGAACCCGATACCCCGATGCTTAGAAGGCGCCAACCCAACTAAGCCAACGGGCAGTTCATCACTTATGGAAGATAGTGGTCAAACGGTAGCCTATCAGAGATAATAATATAAACGTAAGCAAAGCTTAAAAAAACTGACTTCACCGCTTATATTTTGGTTTTCGCTTGATCGATTTCGATAAAATGTATATGGGACCACCTCTGAAGTATAATCTACCAAACAAAAAAGAATATTGAGAATCGGTCCACACATGGGGGAGAAATGTGTGAAACGGTAAAAATAATCATACAGTCGAACATACCTCCTCCTTTTTTGAAGTCGGTAAAACAGTATCGTATCGAAAATTAAAAACATAAATATGATTAAATATGTATATCATCTCTTCCAATACTACCAATTAGTATATCAGTAGGTATATCATCTCTTCCAATACTACCAATTAACAAAAAAAACATATTCAATCAATTCTATAACTATAAATATTAATTAAAAGAGCTAGAACTATTTTGAAAAGATTGATTAACATATCAATTAATAATCTCATATGGTCGGAATTTGAACTACACGTCCGATTAAACCGTACATGACCCATAGTCCGATTGGGATATGACCTAAAGGTCCGATTACCGATTAGGTAACAATAATAACGCACTTTCGAACGTAAACCTACAATTATTGTGCGGTTACAACCGTTCGCATAATATAGAAGAGGTCAAAAACTTCCGTAAATGAGAGTTGTGAGAGTCATCTTGTTGGTTTGTGTAGTAGTGTTTAGCGAGGCGAAGCGATGCTACGTAGCGCTGCTAGTGTGTATCATCTTATATATATAATTCTCGTGTCACAATGTTAGTTACCTTACTCCTCTGAAACGGCTTTACTGATTTTTACCAAATTTTATATGCATATTCAGTAGATCTGAGAATCGGCTACTATCTATTTTTCATACCCCTAAGTGATAAGGGTTGTTCACCCTTAACATTTATTTTTTAATTTTTGGACAACATTTTTTGTTATTATTTTATTATTATTCAGAATTGAAAAATACATACAACCCTTAATTTTCACCCATCTACAATCAACCCTTATTTTTTAATGGAACTAAAAAAATATTTCCTAGAAATAATGTATATGGCAAAACAACGTTTGCCGGGTCAACTAGTATCTATCTATATCTATATATATAAAAATCAATGCCACTTTTCGTTGTAATTTGATAACTCAAGAAGAAGAGCCTAAACATTTGGTTTGCATAGGTGAGCCCGTCACCTATGCAAACCAAATGTTTAGGCTTTGTTCGGACTATTTAGTTGATGGTTTATGTGAAGTTTGCACAAAATCGGTGGAGCGGTTCTTCATTTATCACACCCGGGCGAAGCCGGGGCGGATCGCTAGTATTAATATTTATAAGTTAGGTTATGTTAATGTTTATGTTATGTTAATAGCTTAGGTTATGTTAATGTTTTCGGTACAAGTATATTATTATAAGATTTTTACCGACTTCCCAAAAAGGAGGAGGTACTCAAGGCGACTGTTTTTTTTTTATGTCTCATAACTTCGTTCCACGTGAACCGATTCTAATTTTTTTTTTGTTTGAAAGATGTTGTTTTCCAGTTGGTAAATTTGATCAAGATCTGACCTGTAGTTCTTGAAAGTCAATAATGCGTGTTTAGTCCATCTAATCTGATCAAAGTTACAAAGATAAAGCGGTGAAGTCGGGTTTTTTAAGCTTTGCTTGCGTTTAATTATTTGGGGACGAAACGGGTGGTTCGTATGATAAGGATAAATACTGTGATGAATAATCAAAATGCTTCCCTGTATTACAAAAGTTTCACTTCTATTGTGTGTTTTTACGACACACCCTGTTTTTTACCCAATGCTTGTGCAAAGGGGTTTTTTTTTTGTTTGATGACTTTTAAAGTAAATTTTAAAGATAGGCAATTTACCCGTACACAAAAATTTTAGAGCAAGTTTAAGATAAAATAAAGTTTCATAATGTTTTTCCTAAAATTAACATGTATTTCGTAAGGTATTATTTTATTTACGGAAACAATAAAAACCACATGTAATTTATTTATATTATACGCCATAATAAATAAGGTTTTATTGTTGCAAAGCTGACGAAATGTTAGTAATAGCAATACAATGAATTCAAGGTAAATGAAATTCCGTCAATTGTATTTAGTAAGACATACAAATATTGCTTCAGATCATAATGATATATAAATACGTATATTCGTCTTGGTTTATGAGTCTTGTAAATGTTTTGTAGATAAAATAAATAAGACAAAATGTTTCTCTGTATAAGATAAAAATAAAAAATAAAGTTTAAAGTGTCAGAATACCGTATCACAACAAGCTTATCACTAATAACATCTCTACCAGGATAGATCTCTACCAAATTAATAGTTATTGCAATAAAAAAAAACATATATTTCTTCCTTATTTTTTTCTTCCGTTTCCTGCTATAATAATTTTTATTACAAAGATATAAACAATTTTGAATTGACTTTCCCACACTGTGTAATAAAATCTAATTGAATTGATAACAAAAAGATACTGTTTATTTCGAATGGTTCCTAATTAAATTCGTTGTTTTAATTTATGATAATGGTCAAGATCAATATCATTTAGACAATAAATTATTCTTTTTTTGCACGTTAATGTTTTGAATGATTATTTTTTACAGTGTGCTACACTGTGATTTATAGACAAACGACTCTAGTAAAGTTTCTACCACTTTACTAGGGCATGACTTGACTATGACTGACTACTTGACTTTGACTGTGACTTGTGACTAAGACTTTTATTATGAAGAATATAAATTGTTAATATTGTTTAATATTTCGACTGAAGGACTATGCATCCATGGTCATGAAATAATAAAAAAAAAAAAAATAGTGATACGATAAATTTTGTTTATCCGAGTAAAAAATCCCGGTTATCTTTTTTGTTTACATTAGGATGGGTATCGGCGTGCCTGAAAAAACTGCAAAATTTTATGCCTTAAGGTTTGAGACCCTTTAAACAAATTTGGCGTGAATACCAGCTACGCTTGACCGAACTATCACTTACCATTAGGTGAGATAGTAATCTAACAGTAGAGAATCAGAATTAAACAGCAAAATTTAAACACAACAGTAAGTATGTTTGTTCCCGCTTCACGCTTTAACGGCTGAACGGATTTGGATGAAATTTGGAATGTACATAGATTATACCTAACACAAAGGCTACTTTTTAACTTGATAATAGCGGGCGAAGCCGCGTGGCACGGCTAGTTAGCAATAATTGTTTAAAAAATAGTACTTATAAAAGTAGGACATTAAGTACCCCAGTGAACCTTTGTCCCCAACCTACAATATTATAAATCCGAAAGTTTATGTGTATGTGTGTAAGTATGTTTGTTCCCTCTTCACGCTTTAAAGGCTGAACGGATTTGGATGAAATTTAGAATGTACATAGCTTATACCTAAGATTAACACATAGGCTACTTTTTAACAAGAGAATAGTGGGCAAAACCGCGGGGTAAAGCTAGCAAATTTATATTTTTTAGGTAGCTATGTTTGGTTTACCATCTTTAAAATAAGTAAGCAAACAATCATTACGTCATGCTACACTAGCACGGGTCAAAACGTTTTACTTCATTCACGACCGGTAAATATTAGTAATACCAATATTTTATGTTTGTGTTGTAAAGTTTGGTGATTTGTTGATATTTTCTAATGCAAACATTTAGTATATTTTGAACGGAGCAAGAACTGTGACCTGCTGTTATTCTCTTGTCACTTTTATTAAACGCGTATGCGTTTTTGTTTTTTAATCTTTAATGTTAATAAGTTTAAGACTGACCCAAAATGAAATATTCCAACCACACACAATAAAAAAGTACACCACGAGCTTACTTATAAACTAAAAAAATGCGTCACCATCCCTTCTAGACCTAGTTATTGTTTCATCTTTGGTGCATGTTGCTAAGCACGGCCAGTTATCTGCCGATGCTTTTTCATATCATGACTTAATCTTTTTGTCCTATAAAGTTCGTAAAAATGTACTGTTATAAATTTTACTATTTGTGTTGTTTATTGTAATTGTACTATGTAATGTTATATAAGGTGTTCAATAAAGAGTATATCTATCTATCTATCTATCTGAACTGAACTAATTGATTAGGTAGTTCAGTTTAGTTAATAAGTAGATAGATATATAGATAGAAAGATAACGCTTTATTGTCACACCTTACATAAATCATTTAAAATAATTAAAAAAAAACTGTAATTATAGTGTACAATCGGCGGTCATATCGCTAAAAGCGATCTCTTCCAAACAACCTTTAGATAGAGAAGATTTTAAATAATTCGGTGAAACGGGGGTGTAAATACAAGTTTAGAAAAAAGGAAAAATATATAAAATATATAGTAAGGTATATTGTATATATATATAAACATACTTAAACTTAATAAATTCTATAACGCAATACTAATAAATACATATTTTTACAATAGGTATAATTACATATATTCGTTAAAGCGTGAAGAGGGAACAAACATACTTACACACTTACACACAAACTTTCGGATTTATAATATTAGTAGGATAAGTAGGAGAACAGTATGGACACAGAAAAGTTACTGGAAGAGAAAGAAAATTTTTAACTTGACTTTTAAATGCATGAACAGTCTGAGTACGTCTTATTGGATAAGTAATACTGAAAAAAGATTTTTTTTCAGTATTACATAAGAATTTCGCCATTTCGAAAAATACGCGAAAGTCTAGATTACGAAGCCACTAGTAATATTAGTACAATAGTAACTACAGATAAAATATCAATACAGTTTGAGATGCCATGGCATGACCATTGCTTTCCCTACCAAATCTGGTAGTCACGACTCTACAATTCTCACAGCATGTATAAACGACCTAGGTCATATGTTTTCCGCTGTTGAAAATGTATTCAAATGCTTTAACAATGTTTTGTATCCATGGGTGACTAAATATTATTGTTTTCCGGATAGTAGTTACTGTATTGAAATTTGTTGCGTCTTCCGCGGTTGTACCAGTTACGGATTATGCGTTACTATCATTATGTCACACAAGACGTATCTTATTTATTATGTATGTCACTATTAGTATATAAATAATATCATATTTTTGGTAAATGTTTGTATCAATAAAAGGATATTTACCATGTATTTCGTTTGTTTTGAGTTTCCGATATTTTGGCACTGTTGCCAGCGCCATGATCACGGAGTAACTGGAGTAGTGCAGGTGCATGAAGATTTAGATACATGGTAAATATCCCGTTATTGATACAAACATTTATAGTGAAAGTGACCATGGTAGCTTGAAAACTTACATATTTTTGGTAAGTTCGTTTACAATGTAGTATCATAAGATATTTACTAAGTCTAGTACAAAATTATATTTATGTATATGTATTGTACATTTTATATTGTACTAGCGATCGGCTTTGCCCGGGTGTGATAAATGAAGAACCGCTCGACCGATTTTGTGCAAACTTCACATAAACCATCTACTAAATAGTCCGAACAAAGCCTAAACATTTGGTTTGCATAGGTGAGCCCGTTCTTGAGTTATAAAATTACAACGAAAAGTGGCCTAGATTTTTATATATATATAGATAGATTATATATATATATATATATGGTTATATTATATATTTACATTTGGTATATTTGTAGTATGTTATGCCATGTATATATGTAGGGATATTTTGAATCATAAATGATAGTTAATAGGAAAATTCGTGTAGTACATCCTTGTACCGTGCACTACCACGAATTTTCCTGCATCTTCTCGGATGACTGGCAGAAAATGCTGTATTAGCATTAAGTCCTCCGTGTAAAGCTATGTTGTCCCGTTCTCTATATCTCGGTCTTTAATCAAATCTTGCAAGCTAAATTAGACCCACTTCCCGACGTCCGATTAGACTCAAATTTGGTGTACTTATGTATTTTTGGTGACAATACAATACTGGGGTACCATAAAGCTGGTCTGATGATGGAGACGGAAGATGTTCATTGGAACTTCTAAACTAAACAAGATAAGCCAAGAGTTTAGGATCGTTAGATTTGTCGTGAATAACTTTTTAGTATTTTTTGAATTATAAAGGTAAAAGTATGATTTTGAAACACTTTTAAAAGTATTAATTGTTCCTTATACGTGCTAAACTTATGTACCACAAAACCACAAGTTTCTACTTGTGGTTTACGACAACGAATGTCAGAATCGTATAGATCCGGGGATCGAATAAAATCGATATAATCGAAATCGATAGAGAACGGTTGCGCAAGCTCATTTCCTATATAGAGAGGTGCTGAATAGTTGATAGTTCAATTGTCAGTAGATCAGGATGATATATCGATTTTCGATATATTACGTATCTTGTAATAAGGCTTCGGTGTTGCAATGTTACAATGTGATAATTTGTTCGATAATTTACTTGGTCATAGTGCAAATTTAAACAGTTGTTTTGTACACGTGTCATATAACATGTGTATGTAAAATTGTAGATTGCAAAATTTTTAAAGTGTAATTTTTTATATCTTTTTTTTTGGCCATAATTTAATTGATCATGATTTCCAGTTGTTGTCTACTGACTTCACAAAAAAGTAGGAGGTACTCAATTCGATTTTTTTTTTTATGTTTGTTACCTCATTACCTCTTTCCACGTGAACCGTTTTTGAAATTTTCATTTGTTTGAAGCTGCTGCTTTCCCTTTGGTTCCATTTAAATTTGATCAAGATCTGATCAGTAGTTTTTGAGTTATCGTAAATAATGCGTGTTTACTACATTTGATCTGATCAAGATTCCAAAGATAAAGCGGTGAAGTCGGTTTAGGCTTTGCTTGCGTTTAATTATTGAACACGTCACTGGCAGTCATAAAAGTCATCAACAATCACATATGTTTTTTATAATAATTATGTAGGTATATGCTCATTTTGAGTTCTGAAAGACGGAATATCCTCTTAAATAACCTTTAAACATCATAATAATATTATACTTTTACAAATGTTTGCTTATAAGGTAAATATTTTTTTATTTTCGGATATCGAGAAGTGGGCCTAATTTAGCTTGCAAGGTTTGATTACAGACCGACAGACAAAGGGACAGGTGAAACAAATAAAAGCATAAAAAATAACTAAAAACCATGATTTATGCCGTATTCGTCCCGAGGAAGTTTGGCCCATCGCGACAGTTAAAAAAAAAACACAAGTGCAATTTCAAATTGATATTTATATGAAAAGTAACACATTGTGAATTACAAAATCATTTGACACAGTTCACAGGTCATCGTATTTGAAAAGAGGTATCTTAGGCACCTTTTACATAATGATGCTTATCTACATTGTGGCGTTTATGTGCTCGGCACACATTCATCTTATGTAAGGCGACGATGAGTCTACTGTTATTAAGGAGGGCAACGGTAAACGAGCGATTTTTAAACGCGGACCGTGAGTTTTTATTAATAGTCTCAAGAAAACGTGTTAATAACAAAAAATAAATAAAAATAATATAAAGTGACTATCATCATTTGCTTTTAATAAAAATGTTGTATATGTATTCTAATGCCAAACAAAATATCACAAATAAACTCTATACAAGCTAACAAGCACAAAAATCACTGTAATAAACAATATTGTTGTAATAACAATGTGTTTTACTAATTTAATGAACATAAAATAAATAATTATGTAATCAATTTTATTCATACAAAATACATGCTATAGGTAACAAGGTATATTGTATAGAACTGGCAAATTGTGGATTAATTTGGTACTCTGAGCATCTATCTATCCCAATTTCAGCGTACTTTTTTTAATTTTTTTATTTGAGAATGTTCTAATGTCGCAATTAGATAAAATCTAAAGTATCCATTTTTTTACTCTTGTTGTTTTATAAACTTAAAACATATTTGCATAAAATATCATAGTTTCTTTAGCTTAAATTTTCAACATCAAGCTATCTGAATGAAAGTTTTAGTCTAAATCCTTGTCTCTTATTTTTTATTTGCCCAAGACTTTTCTTACTGTCAAAATAAACTACTGTCAAAAATAATTAACTCGGCGTTAAAAGTCCGCTCGTCTGCTCACCCCAAAGTTAATGTTTCGTTACATCAGAGGTCGCATATCCAAAACAATAGTACGAGATGCAATTCAAGGTACAAGGCAATTGTACTCTTTTAGAGGATTTTGATAGTTTGTACCAATAATGGATACGAATTGTAATACGATAGTTGTTTGTAATAGTGCTAGAATGCTTTTAGTGCTTCGTTTAGTTGAAAAGTAGGCTATTTATAGCAATAAGTACATGTGTTAATCCTAGATATAAGCTATGTACATTCCAA
The DNA here is from genome assembly GCA_948107665.1 of Lomographa bimaculata. Taxonomy (NCBI): domain Eukaryota; kingdom Metazoa; phylum Arthropoda; class Insecta; order Lepidoptera; family Geometridae; genus Lomographa; species Lomographa bimaculata. The sequence continues at coordinate 9,828,966 of OX403607.1, read as the reverse complement.
ATTTCATTCAAATCCGTTCAGCCACTACACCGTGAAGAGAAAATAAACATACTTGCACACTTGCACATTTACACACAAACTTTCGCATATAGAATATTAGTGTAATTATTATGTTGACTAGAAAATATGTGAATTACGTAACAATACATAAAAATATAGGACGTAATATTATCAACATAAATGATTATTTAATCCAAAGTTTTCTGGAAGTCGGTTAAAATGAAACGTGCATGGTTTCACACTTCATATTTCAGGGCGTTTCCAAAGATATAATTTTTGCTTATTATTTTTTATATAATATATAAATATTAAAGTTTCGAAAGACCCAATAGCCACCCTAGAACCTAAATCATAAATTTCCCTGGGGAAAAAAAACTTGCGTTCCTACTCAGAATCGAACCCGATAACCGTTCCTTGTGTAGTTGATGGCGCGTGGCGAAAGCGCCATCAACTAGGCAAGATTTTTAGTTAAAGCATCAATCTTAATACAATAATCTGATTCAGTTAGGCAAGATCAAACGCTACTGTGCGCCAGATTAGCAAACACTCAACCCCTTTGCCGTTTAGCAAGTACTAAATATGACTAAACATTTCCCAACCATTCGTGTTTACTAATCATGCAATATTCGTGACAGGATCATTATTTCGTGTAGATATTGTATTATTTACACAGGTTTTGTCGTAATTTGACATAATTGTGATGTGCCCGTATGGACTTCACGTTACAGCCGTGACTAAAATGTGGAACCTTATTTTGTTTATTCTATTGCAACATCTTACGAACAACATTATCTTACGTATATTATGTGTAGATCAAGTGTTATTATAGGTCGTCCACTTGTCATAGTCTTTTAACCGACTTCAAAAAAAGGAAAACGTTCTCAATTCGACTGATTTTTATATGTGTGTTACCTCATATTTTTTTCTAAGTGAACCGATTTTGATGATTATTTTTTATTAAGCTGATGCTTACCATGTGATCTCATTTAAATTTGATCAAGATCTGACTAGTAGTTGATACTACTTAATAATAGCGGGCGAAGCCGCGGGACACGGCTAGTCTTATTTATAAAATAACGATTGATAACACAAGTCAACAAACAATGGTCACCGTTATTATCATGCTAGTGTCATTGTTTATCTAAATTCTAATACACTCAATCCCAATACAGGCCAAATAAGTATCAAAAGAATTCATAAAAATATGCACAAATCTACTAGACACGCGCAAAATCCTTAACCATTTATCCAACAAAACTTATCTCCCAATCGACATTCAAATCCAAAAACTAAGAACAGCGTGTCAAGGATCAAAAACCATATCTGCTGGTCTTTAACAGATTCAAATGCATTGTATCGCAGATAACTCTGTGCTGGGAATCGATGTATACAATATACAATTACGCGGTAACGTGAGATGGCTTGCACAATGTTAGAAGGGAAGAATGTAATGTTTTTGCCGGATAAGTTGCCGGAGAACGGTGAAAAGTCTGGACTTTGGGATGCAGGCATTTTTGTAAGTTCACATTGTACCGTTCAGGAATTACATAATATCCTCCATGACCTTTTTACCATCTAACAACAAGACAAACTGTCAAACGTCATCCATTTATGGTTGATAAACCTCCAGTTCACTTGAAGCGTTTCGCTTCTATATTTATCATCCGTACAGCGAAAGAATGGAACTCATTGCCTATGCCCGCGTCTTTGTTCCCTGAACGGTATAATCTAGGTGTCTTCAAGTCTAGACGGAATAGGTTCCTTCTAGGCAAGCATGTTCCATTTTCAGCTATGTCGTTACTTTCCATCAGGTGAGATAGTGGTCAAATGCTTGCCTATTCAGCATTAAGCAGTCACAAGGAGGTGCAAGATTTGTTAAGGGTTAGAACAAAATGCTTTATCAGCTGAAACACACCAAACATTATATTGTTTTATTATCAAAGACACAGCTCTGCACTAACTTCAAATACTTGCATCATCGATACCGGGAAACGACAAATTGGTATGGAAAATTATGCTCCTCTATTCATCCAGAACTTGCAGCCTAGAATGCTGCCGATTGCGCCAAGATTGTCTTAATTTTCTTGTAGCTTTATGGATGTTAATCAATTACAGAAATTTTGAATTTGAAAAGTAATTTTAAATAATTTTCAAAATCTAAATATCTTATCATACAATTAAAAATTACAATAGATGATATATGATGATGATGATAGATAATGGATTAAAAATAAAATTAAATGTTATGAAAACTTCTGACTTAAAAGGTGTATTTGCTTAATTTTTCATACGAGTTACGATATACGGAGTAAATCATGTTTAGAGGAATTAAAAGCAAAATATGTCATTTAAATTAATATACTTATTCATTTTCACATTCTTAAATGCGAAAATGTAACACAATGAAGTAAATTTTCATTTATCAATTCAAATAATAATACTATTGGGTAAAAATTACTATTGTTTTATTTCTTGAAACAGAACCTTGTATTAATCAGAATGGCTTATGTCAATGTCCGTGAAATAAACCATCTCATCAACATATTATTTCATCAAAACTGATTAATTTAATTTTGCCCTAAACTGCTAAGTATAGTGAAAATAAAAAATCTTTTTATTTGGACAAAAACTTAACTAATTTGTAACACTCCATGTAGTATACTAAGAATGTGTTTAATAACATTTTACTTACTGTCTGTATTGAAAGGGAAGATACTTTGTTCTTGTGTTCTTTGTTATATAGCACTCACTATATTACACTGTCACATCAATACACTAACTCAAAATTAGTGCTCTTGAGTCTTTTCACTAAGTCTGTGTTATCGAGTAGCTGGATTGCCTCAACATTCACATGGTGATGAAGTCTTTGTTCATGAGCTTTAGCAAGTGCGATTGAATAACAAAAAAATCCAAGAACTTTATTTTATTATACCGCTTCGCCTGTATTAAAATCATATCCAAAAGTAGGTAATGTGTTATTTCTGAATATGTATGTTTCTACTTTAATGATAATCTGTTCAGCCGTAAACGTAACGTGCATAAGTAATTGAGTAAAAAAATAAAGTGATCCTTTTTTATGCTTGATAGGCAAGCCTTTGACCTGATGAAAAGTGACGTTCCGGGTAATGATGCACATAGTTCATAAACTGAGTTTAACGCATATCTCCAATTCATGTTATAAGATTGGCTGTACATTTTAGTCGAATACCAAATAATAGCCGGACCAGTCTCATCCCTAATCTTAAGGCTTGTAAAAACTACTGGAAAGAATCTAGTGTAGTGATTTATTAAAGTTGTTCTAGGTCTTATTATAATGTGAGATACACAGGAGTTCCCGCATTTGCAAAAATTGAGAAATATCTAGATTATTTGTAACTTCATTGAAATATTAGGAAACAAAGGAATGACGCTTCTGGGATTCTTGAGGTGCAGTCTTTTATGTCAACTTAATTAGTTTTTATTTTCTTTTGAAATTGGCGACTAGAATAAAGATATACATATAATAATATAACAACTGTTACAAATAACTGTTGAAATAAAGTCTTACGGAATTGCAACATTTCTTAAATCTTCGGTCTGTTGTTGTGGTAAAGACGACTTAAAACAGAGTTCTTGTAGCTGAAATACTAAGTCAAAGAACCTTGTTTTTGAAACTTTTAGCGATAAGACCGCCTATTGTTACACATATTTTGTAAGTCATTATTTTCCATTCTGTTTTATCACAAATATGGTGTTTAATAAAGAGTTTATCTATCTATCTATTCTTGCCCCAGAATATAGAAAAAAGGTCAGACGGAGATAAAAACTGGGCACAAATAGACTACTGAAGTTCTCAGAAACATATTTTCTAGTAAACATTTTCTATATACGTTTTATTTCCAAAAAAACATAGTAATAACCAAATAGTTTATTGTAATTGTTATAAAATAATTATAGTTGTCACCATCAAACAACGAGACAAACTGTCAAACCTCATCCATTTATGGTTGACATACCTCCAGTTCGCTCGAAGCGTTTTACTTCTACGTTTATCATCCGTACAGCGAAGGAGTGGAATTCATTGCCTGCGTCTTTGTTCCCTAAACATTCTGGGTGTCTTCAAGTCTAGAGTGAATAGGTACTTTCTAGGCAAGGATGTTTCATCTTCGGCCGCATCATCACTTTCCATTAGGTGAGATAGCGGTCAAATGCTTACCTATCTTGTATTAAAAAAAAACCTATACCTATTCGTCTGTCGGGCGGATTTCCGGTTGTGCTCGTTTACAGGTCGCATTTATCAACCGATTCTCGTGAAATTTTGTGAGTAGGTTCAACAGGTATATATTTTTTCGAATCAGTTATTGGTTTTTTTTTAATGGCGGAGTTGAGGGTTGTTAGCTTAAAAATACATATTTCATCCATTTCGAAAAATACTAGAGGTCTTCAGCTCATATAGCTACTAGTGATTATGTATATGAGTATGTATTTCAATAGTTCATTGATTTTTGAAGTATTTTTTAGTTTGAATAATAACAAAATTTGTTGTCTCTTTATTTCCAGAAGATGGTGCGGTGGTGCACTCTCTTGGCGCTGTGTGCGATCGTCGCGTGCGCTTCCGCCGTCGAAACCAGCTCTCGATTCCGTAAGTTTTAATGTTATAATATAAATACAACGTTATTTAAAAAGCACTTAACAAGAAAAAAGGGGAATTCCCTGCAATATCGTTACTTTAACTTATATTGAACTGCCTGCTGGCGAAGTGCGCCAGTGCGCGTTCGCCTTCTAAGCAGCGAATATTAATAATAATAATAATAACAATCATTTATTTCGAGTAACAAGGACTAATAATTTTACGACACAATATTTAACACACAAATTATTAGATATTAAAAGGACAAGACAAATTAACAAAATTAAATTAAATTGAAATTAAATAATCGATACATCGACATATTGGGTGAGAACAGAAGTTTTCTCCTCAAGAGAAATTTGTGTTCTTATTCTAGGTGTGATTGTGTGTGTGACGTTTTTGGCACTCACGATACAAGTCATAGAAGTTAGTGTAGGGTGTTGTGAGTGTAAAAGGGTTATTTACTAATTATTTAATACATAATGCACATTTAAATAATATTTTGAAATTCTACAGTCCTCATTTATCATGTTATATTAAATTAAGACTGTTTTATACGTTGTTTATTTGAAAATAATGTGATGGTAGTAATTTTACAATAACTGTTCGCATAAATACATAAATTTAATGTTTATTTTTCAATATAACAAAATAAAATAAGATTACCTATTCATTCGCTGATAAAAAGATAATTTCCATAGTTAAGACTAAACATAGATTAAATAAATTGGAATAATAAAAAAACCAGGAGCATATCTGTGTAGGCTATTTCGATTCTTTTCTAACTTCGATTTCTTTCTAAGTTCGTTAACATTTATCCTGTAAGAAGAACGAAGAAATAGTTTTTTTATTTAAATATTAAGATTTTTTAATAGTGAGTGAACTTTATTATTTGTGAGATTTGGAGTTTTTATCTCTATCTATAGATACAGTTGTGCAGAGAACTGCTAAGAAACTAGAAAGTTGAACGGAGGGTATTACTCACTGCTTAACTATAAACAGTTGAGCAATTACCAGTTGAGCCGTTGGTATTACCCACTGCTCAACTTGATGCATTTGGGAATTATAGTTAAGCAGTGGGGAAGAAGCGGATTTTAAAACAGGATGACCTATTGGTCAACTAAGTTGAGCAAAAAATAGTTGAGCTATAGATCTTGAAATGTTCTTTAATACAAATCCTTTGTCCTACTGCTCAACTAGTTGAGCAATTTGGTTGAGCAGTGGGAAAGAAGCGGTGTAGTATTGCATGTTATTAATAGTTACTAATAAACAACTACATACTGGATAACTAGTAATAGTTTAACTTAGAATAGTAGTCTTAGTATTGTCAACTATTTTATAAGTACCTATAAATAAAATTGATGGCAATAATAACATGCCTATCTAATATATTAAATATGTACTTGTTAACTAACAAGTAGCAAAATCTAAATTTTGATAATACCCCCTAACTCAATTAGAAATACGGCTGCACATTATATCAATCATAGCTAAAGCTGGCGCGTGATTCTGCGCACTGATATCACGCACAGCCGATGACCACGGACAGCCACGCACTGCACACAAGGCTCTTTCAACGGTGCGTGTCAGTCTGTGTGTGTCTTGAGATTCGAAGCCATTTTGTCATTCCAAAATGCATAATCCTTTGAAGTTACCGACTCGCCGCGGATCACGCACCGTCGGAAGCCAGCCAATCTCGACCAAATCTTTCGAGCAAAACACTAAATCAAAGTCGGTCCAGCCGTTTGTAAGCTACGATGCCACAGAGAGACTCAAAAACACTACAAAGTTATAATACCCTCTTTTTAGTCTGGGTTTAAAATGTATCGTGCCATCAGATTTTTCACATATATATTCATCCATATTTTATAGGAGCACCTATGTTTTTACTTATAGCGTATCATAGTATTCCTTTCACATATCGACATTTATCATTTTCTAATTTTGCTTCTTTTTTCGTGACTTTCTATAACGGATGCATGATTTGATTTTCTTTATTTTTTATTAATCTCAGGAATTCGTGACCCATTTGAAGTTCTTGTACGACGTCGTTTATAAAATGACGATACGCCTCAAACTCAAACGTTTATTTGCCAGAATACATGTCAAAAAGGTCTTATAAATAATATTATGTACAATGTATTCAGCTTGCATGCAGACGTGCAAATATTAAAAAATATTATTGTCTCTAAATTTCATAAATACGTTAATAGTATAAAAACAATTACTTAATAGCCAGTCACTCAAATTCTTCTTAAAACTATTGCCTTCTAAAATTTTTATATCGTTAGGTATTTTATTATATAAAGATTGTGTATTACTAGTAAACTATATTAATAACTCTTTTAAAATACGTACAATAATTATGTTTTTATAATGAATATTACTACAGGATCGATATTATTTGAATGTAAACCGGCATTCACCCATGTACGACGAAAATGATTTCCCAGACTTTGGGCATATTATTTTAATAATGAAATGTTGTGTATTATGTATGTTTACATTGTAATAAAGCGCTTACGATAGTTTTTATACTAGGATCAATATTAAACAAATATATATATACTTAAACATGTTACACCGATATTTAGTACTTTGTCAAACTATCAAGACCACTAAAATTAAACTCGACTTTATCATAATCTTTTTTACCTAATGCTAAACATTTGCCAAATTTCCTGGGTACTTTTTTAGATACCAGTTTATACCCAATTTTTATAGCAATACCAATACCTCCAAGGGAAATTTGTGTTTCTGGTTCTGGGTATGATGTAAATGTTTCCGGCATCCACGACACAAGTCACCGAACTTAAGTGTGTGTAGGGGCTGTGAGTGTGAAAGTTTAAAATAAAAAGTCTTTTGTCATACTCAAAAAATAATATGCAACAACCAACTCCACTAACTTCGGCATTCATATTTTCTGGTCTACTTTACGTTTAAGCGTATTCTGCTATTTATATTATTTGAAGTAATTGCAATTTAGGAATATTTATTTTGAAATATTCTTTGTGACAAAGTACTAAATCGGTACACATCCATACAAAGATAACACTGTTTGGTTATACATTACAGAACCAAGAAAACCGCGGAATAGGAAGGGTATGTACACGAAAGTGAAAAGGGTGGGTTCCTACGCTAAGTTTTAGCTATCCCTTGTGACACTACCTACATACTTCGCTACTGTCAACTGGGTTTACTCTTCTATACTTATATACTTTTGTTTACAGCCATACCAATAATACATTCCACGCTTAAACCTACCTTCAAAAAAACGCATCTTTGAAAGCTTATTCCTTCAAACATCTTGTAACACTTACTTTCATGATTTGCTTTGCTGCAATGTTTACCAGTCAGTGATAGGCTTTAGTTAAGTCTTCATGACTTAATTGGAATAGATTATTTGGAAATATATCTTCGATCAGGCCAAAGTCTGCTTTGTGCTTTGTATACCTATAAGTGCTTTAGACGAAGATGAAGATCATAGTAAATAATTACGAGTTTATTGTATATTAGGTAAACGTTAGATTTGATTGATTGAACATTTGGCAATTTGTGCAGAACTTGTCGCATTTGTTAAACTTTAGGTGACTTCAGCATTTTTTTCTGAATTTAATTACACCGCACAAAAAATGCAGATCATCATCTATTACATAAAGACTATTACATCATTTTACACTATCTTAATAACATAGTTTTAATATTTCAAACATTATTCACACTTTCAGTAGGTAGCATTTAATCTATGCACTTTCTAAATTCTAAATATCTGCAACATGACCTCTCGCTTGCTCACCATTTAAATTCAAATTAATAATTATGATGCAATTGCATGTACCATAATTATAATTGCGGTTAAATTAATTTCCGGTTTTATTATTAAGATTTTAGAGGTCAATGGCTTTATTATTCTTATGAGAAGTTTGCTTGTTTATTTATTTTCACATATTTGAATTCCGCTTCAAACTATTTTTATACGGCATTTAGTGCTAAGTTTATTTGTTTCTTTAAAACTGTAACATATGTATTTATGTATATCAAATGTAAATAAGTATTTCATATATTGTAAATATTAGACATAGTCACTTTAGTGGTTTTTGGTTTCAGGCGTCTTTAACTTTTCTGCGATTCTCTCAAGTTCTTTTATCAGATGAAGGTTCTTCTGATTTTGGTCTTGCATTATATTTCTTTATATATATTTTTTCTTTATATAATGTTTATTTGGTTATAATAACTGTGTGGGTATATTTAATTTTATAATTCTGTTTTTGAGATAACGAATTTATTGAATTTTATTGAATCAAATAACTGGTTATAAAAGGTTTTTAAATAAAATTTCATCAATTAATAGATCCTGATTAATTTTTCACATGATTTCTGTAATAAACATGCATAATATTTATCTAAAGTAAATAATGTTAATGTATTTAACAAATTAATGGCTTATCTGTCTTTAGATTAACCACTAGATGTAACAAATTACTACATTTACTATTTTCGTTGTTTGTTCTTACTAAGACCTAGGATACTTAGGTTTTCCTAACAAATCTCACTTTAATATAAAATTGTTGGTTACTTTTTGGATTTTTCTCTAAAAAACGGTTTTGCCTATCTCAAACATTGATTGAATATTCTTCATTTTGACTTCTTACTGTCGATTCTTTCTAACGAGTGGTTTGTTTCGTGTAACAAATCTTCAAAGGTGTTGGCTTGGTATTCTGTCCATGAAGTTGCTCATCTCTGACGATGACCTTCCAGCCGATTCGGACCATGTAGCAGTCACCGATGAGATGGTTGGAGATCTGCTACACTGGATACAGCAGACTTTCCAGCATCGAAATAGGAAAGGTCTGATCATCTTCTTCTAGGTTTAAGACTAAAAATATCAGTATTTGTTTTTACTAACACAATATGTCTTATAGTCATGCCAACATGGACAATTGGCTTGTCCAAAAATATGTTATATGACCTTCATTATTTGTTTTCTGTATGTAAAGGCCTTTCAACTGTACAGCTCTTTATAAAGCGTGAGCCAAAAACGCCCTGGTTATGTTACTTCTTGTTAGCAGTTAGCACTTGCACAGCTTGGGTCTTGACTTGTGGGAGTAGTGTAATATTATTAAACATGGCATTAATCGATTTAATTTCATGTTTTCAGCTCGCCAGTATCTGGGAGGAAGACCAGAGAAGCCAAGACCTTTTGAAGCTGCTTCTTACCTGCCACCACATACTGGATATCCTTTACCTGGAACCCGCCCTACTCCTGCATATAATGAAGGCCTGTCAACCAACGGTTATGTAACAAGTTCTTCTAGCGAGACATCATATCAACAACCTGATCAAGGCTATCAACCAAATCAACCATCGTATCAGCCTATTCAAACGACACAACCCAGCCAACCAACCCAACCCTCTTATCAACCCAGTCAGCCGTCGTACCAACCTAGTCAACCTAGTCAACCTACTGAGCCAGCCTACCAACCATCTCAGCCTACCTACCAGCCTAGCCAACCTTCATACCAGCCCAGTCAACCTACCCAACCGTCATACCAACCTTCCCAACCCACTTACCAACCCTCTCAACCTAGCTATCAGCCAAGCCAACCCACATCTCAACCTGAAGCCACTCAACCTCCTTACGTTCCTAACCAACCCCAAGCAGATAACGGAAGCGAAAACCAGACTCCTGATAATGATGACGACCGCCATCCTCCTCACATCCACGCCATCACCGTCGACTGTGGCAAGGAAATGATGACAATCAACGTCGAATTTAACAAACCGTATAATGGCATTATTTACTCCCAGGACCATTTCAATGAACAGGAATGCGTTTACGTACAACAAGACTCGGGCCAGACTAAATTCTCTTTCACTGTCAGCCTTAACACATGCGGCACGCGATTCTTCAGTGACTTTGAGAATGAAGGTCAAGCTTACTTAGAGAATGTTTTGGTACTGCAGAATGAGCCTGGTATTCAGGAAGTATGGGATCATATCCGTAGAGTAAGATGTTTGTGGGAAGGAAACCTGACCAAGCAGCTGGTATCTTCGCTCAGTGTAGGCATGCTCAATCAGATCACTAGCAACTTTAGCGGTGATACAGCCATGGCCCGCTTAGACATTCAAACCGGAAGGGGGCCGTTTGCTCCGGAAGCAAACGGACTGATAAAAATTGGGGAAGTGATGACTTTAGTGGTATCAGTAATGGGAGACCCAGGATTCGATATCTTAGTACGAGAATGCGTTGCCCGAGACTCGGAAAGCCGTCACGTCGTACCTTTGACCGATAGCAATGGATGTGTACTGAAACCCAAGCTCTTCGGAGCCTTCCAAAAAACAAAAGACACCGGCAACACCGGAGCATCGATAATTGCATTTGCCTTCTTTAATGCTTTCAAATTCCCCGATGAGATGGATCTAATCATTCAATGTGACGTTGAATTGTGCAAGACTGATTGCGATGTGTGCCCTAACCCTGGAAGCATAGAACCTAGGCGAAGAAGGAGAGACGTCATTCATATTGGAAACAGGACTATTGCGGAACCAGTAACCACGATCAGTAAAGGGCTGAGGGTTGTATTTGCTGAAGATTTACCAGAACCCAGTGGGTTTTGCGTGACTCCTTCAGCAGCTGTTTGGGGAGCGGGTATGGTGCTCTTTGGATCGCTGCTCAGTAGCATTGTTGTGTCTTACATCTGGCAGCGGTCACGAGGAACTGTGAAACTTTCATAAAATTATCTGTACTCTGTAGCCAAGAGGCCTAAGATAAACAGAGGCTATAAAAATATGTAAAAATCGAATTTCATTGGCATTTTTGCAAATCAAACCGATAAGGGAGATAACTTTTTATTTCTTTTTATATATGGATGGAAAAATAATGTTTTTTTTTTTGTTTTATTAGGCTGAATACTCTGAAATTACAATTGAATAAAACTAGTTGATTTACCTTTAGTAAATAACTCATTCGTAATATCACTAATAATGGTTACTTATTTGGTTTCTTTTTGCGATTAATTGCCAGTAGGTATAATGTAAAAGTTTAGGTAGAAATGTGATTTTGTTAATAAACACTGCCAATATATATTAGTTAGTAATATATAAATAATTTATATTTAGCTTATAGTATTAGTATTGAGGCTATTAACTCTACAAATCTACAGAATTTACTCATAATCATAAAGGTACTCGTAGTTATTCAATTTGATCAGACTTTGATCAAAAATACATTTTACTTTGATTTTTAATAAAAAATAATTTAACAGATGTTTCGCATAAAATAATAAAAAAAATGCCACAATTCGAATAAATTTAAGAATATCAGATTTTTTAAAGTTAATATAATGTAATAAAAAAAAACACAGAAAATAGTAAAATATTTTATTTGGAAGTAATTGCCATCAGTTTTATTATTCAGTTATAACTTTTAAGTTTTATGTTATTATTAATAATTACTTAAGGTACTGTAAAATATAATGTATTTGATAGTTATTTGTTGTTTTGTAAATATAATTACAGTTTATGTGAATTAAATTAATGTCAAATTATTGTTCTGTGTTATTTCTGTTTGCCCTATACAAATAATTTTTTCATATCTATCCTCCTCCTCCTTAGTCGTTAACTCTTGACAGAGTGGTCGTGGTTGATGACGTTGCATATTGGTTGGTTAAAACAGCCCCCGCTATGCGCCTTCACTTGTTGCGGTCTTCAGCGTCTCGGGAACTCTGGACTAAAGAAGTCATATTTAATCAAGGAACTATAATTATTGTTTTATTCAAGATAGGCAAATGGTGACCACTATCTCACCTCATTACACTTGATTATTAGTTAAGTGAAAATGTGATATTTTTACAAGCTTTTTTTTTCACCGGTCCCGTTGTCTTTCTGTAGGTCTACAATCGAATCTTGCAAGCTTAATTACACCCACATCCCGATGTCTGATTGGACTCAAATTTAGTGTACCTATGTCTTTTCTGTGACAATACAATGATATGGTACCTTGGAACTGGTCTGACAATGGAGACGGAAGATGGCCATAGGAATATCTGAACTAAACAAGATAAACCTAGCGAATTTTGGCGAGTTGGATTCGTCTTTACTAGTTCTCAGATGATATATATAACTTTTTAGTCCTTTTTTATTTACAACTAGTTAAAGCTTGTTTTTAAAGTATTGCTTGATTGCCATTATAAAGTATGACAGTGTAAAAAAAAAAAATCAATTACATAATACTAAATTCAGAAAAGTCTGTTTTCTATCTTAAATGAGCCCCATTTTTAATATAGGTATGCCTTGTTTACTTGGTACTTACTTATCCATGACTTACAATAAAAGCCCCAAATAAGCCCGACACGTACAAATAGGCCTGAGTAATGCCTTTAACAAATTCAAAGAGATTAAGAGATAACGTTTTTACTCCTCCGATAATATTTTGAAACGGGGGTCGAAACCGTATAGTAAGTTTAAACGTGGAGGGGTGATGAAAGTGGTATTAACTTTTATTTGCAAAGGAATATGAAATCAGCTCTTAAATGGTTTATCACTTTTTTTATGGGACAAATTATATATTATATTAAGGGTATAATTTAGACGGCCACCAAAAATTCTAAATGGTTACCAAATTGGATAAATAGTCACCAAATTACGTTTCCTAAAATAAAATTTCCTGTGACAGAACCGAATCGGTTAAGGTTATTTTTTTTTATTAATACAAAAATATTGATAAAACGAAAAAAAATATTTATTTCTTAATATTTGAGGAAACGTAATTTGGTGACCATTTATCCAACGTAATTTGGTGACCATTTATCCATTTTGGTAACCGTTTAAAATTTTTTTTGGTAGTAAAATAGGTACTTTTTGGGCGGTGTTTAAACACAAGCCTTATATTAATAAGGTTAAAGATGGTTTAGACGATCTTTAATGTTCGGAAAAGTTCCCAAATTGCTTGCTGCATTACCACGCTGAGCATGGCTTATCCTCTGCCCCAAATACAACCCAACTATTGGTCATGTGCCTAATCAATCAGTCTCTAAAACAAATTTTTAAAAATTTCTAAAGCACTGGGCTCCCATGGGCCTAGTCTCTCAACGGCAGAAATACAAAACCATTGTCAAGTTTTCAATACTTGCACCTTTTGAGAGATTCAGCTGCCATAGCCGCGCCACTAGCTCGTCAGGAAGATGTGTCTTGTATTTTTTTTTAATGCTCGATAGACAAGCATTGACATCTATCTCACCTAATGGAAAGCGATGATGCGGTCGAAGATGTAGCATACAGGCCTCAAAGATACCTATTCTCTCATAACTTGAAGACTCTCAGATTCTACCGTTCGGGGAACAAAGACGCGAACAATGAGTTCCACTCCTTCGCAATACGGATGACAAACGTAGAAGCGATACTTTGCGAACTGGAGGTATGTCAACCTAGAACGGATGACTTTTGTCAGGATGTCTTGTTGTTAGATGGCAAGACGGGCATGGGGGAATTGACTCGGTTAATTCCTGCGCACTTACACTAAAATGTAAACTATAGAATACCGTTGATTTTTATTTATATAGCATTAGCCATGCTAGGCAGAACTATAGTGATAAATTTGGAAAGGAATATATATATATATTTCTATAAACTGTTTCGGTAGATGACGTCACACGTCCCCGTAAGACGTTAATAATAAGGAAAGGTTAATTTCGTCGCTTCAGGCGGGGCTCGAGTAGCTCAGCGGTTAGAGCAATAGGGCATGAGACCCTATGGCCGCGGGTTCAAATCCCGCCTCAAGCGATAATTTTTCCTTTCCAAATTTATCACTATAGTTCTGCCTAGCATGGCTAATGCTATATAAATAAAAATCAATTGATTTGGGTGGACGTTATCAACACAACGTGTAGCTAACTGCAATGTTAGACTCGTTGGCCGTAGTAGTTTCTATAAACTGTTTCGGTAGATGACGTCACACGTCCCCGTAAGACGTTAATAATAAGGAAAGGTTAATTTCGTCGCTTCAGGCGGGGCTTAAGTAGCTCAGCGGTTAGAGCAATAGGGCATGAGACCCTATGGCCGCGGGTTCAAATCCCGCCTCAAGCGATAATTTTTCCTTTCCAAATTTTATCACTATAGAATACCGATCGTGGCGTGCGAACTTACATCGTATTCAGCACAAATTCTAAAGTTTGTGTTCGTTTCCTCTCCACGCTGCAACCCTATACAGCACGCCTGCTGAAATAATATAGGTACCAACTGCAGTAAAATCAGGAGCTCTGTCAAACAAGTGCGTTCATTGAGCCAGAACTAGTCCTAATAGCAGTCCTGTGGATTGAACTTTCTTTCACCCCTGGAAAGGAAGGGACGTATTAGGCATTCTCCCCTCACAAAAAAAAGGGTGACACCGCCTCAGGCGAACCCATAAGAACTTTTCGTTTGTCAGCGGAGTCATCTCTGTCACGTCATTGATCATTTAAATTTCTTTATTTTACAAACAAAATAATTTAGATATATAGAAGGAGTTAATGCTATATATATATTAAGCATACTCTTTCAGTTAACGTTAGTGTATCGAATATATTTTAAGCAGGTGTGCCCAGCGTATTAATTCAATAATTTTCAATTTTTTTACCTAGCAAATGTTGCTTATAAAAACGTACAGTATTCAAACTTAACGCCTAATAGATTCAAACAATAGACAATAAACAACAACAATAATAGACTCTAACATCACAACAACATTATTTATAGCAAGTTCAGTGATAGTGTATTGCTAAGAAATTATATCATACTAGAGAGAACTATCTATGTTCACTTGTTGGCCTCGATTCTGATGTACAGTCACTAAATTAAATTTAAACTATCCCTGTCTCTTACAAAATAGAAACACATGACAGAGATAGTATACATTTAAGTGCTGTCAAGCTAGTTTATCAATTAAAATATTAACAACAGAAGCAGAAAGGCGCGTGTTTTTAGTCAACACCAATAACATACTCGACTAAGCTTGCATAGACATCTATGTTCTTTCTAACTTGACAGCACTAAAATGTTTGCTATCTCTGTCTTGTGTTCCATTTTGTAAAAGACAGGAATAGTTTAAATTTAATTTAAAATTTAATTTAAAATTTAATTTAGTGTGTAACATCAGAATCGAGGCCACTATCTAAGAAAAAAAAAATTCAGAGCGTTTTGAAAAACAGCAATTTACCAGCATAGTTTGATGGTGCGTACTTTTTTTTATTTAATATAGGCAAACATTTGACCACTATCTCACCTGATGGTAAGTGACGATGCTATCGACGATGAAGCATGTTTGCCTATAAGATACTCGTTACTTAAAGACTCCCGCATTATACTTACGGGAAAGTAATTTCACTCCTTAACGGTGCGCACAATAAATGTCGAAGCAAATCGCTTCGTACGTATTTGTGGAATATCCAGAACATAACGATATCGCAAAGCAGTTCGTCTGGTTGTCCGATGGTAAAATGGGGATGGCGGAATTATATGGTGCAATTCCGCGGCACACTCTCCGAAATATAATCGATAAAAGACCGATAAACTCGCCACCTTGCGACGATGCACAAGACGATGTACGTGAACAAATGTTTTGATAATTAAAAAATAGTTTTAAATTATTTGTAACTGCATCATTACTAAGGCTTTAAAAAAAATAAAGGTTGTAACAAATTATATGATTATGATAATATTGTCCAATAGCATTTATTAATCATAACATCTAAAACATTACATAAATAATATAAAGACTTCTTTTAAAATCACATTTGAATCGCTTAACTCGGATAGCAACAGTTACTTAGTAATAATATTCTTAATGTTTATATTACCATCAAGTACCAATTCTCCATTGTTTTCTCTATAGTTGTAAAAAATACAATACATTTATCAAACTATCCTTCAAGTTAAGCTTAAATATATAAATGATATGTTAAATAACCTATTCCTCTATCATAGTTTATATAAACCGCAATCTTTACATGAGATTCCATTCTTTATTATTCCAAACACTAAATAATATATCTTTGGCCTTTTGATTACGGCAAGTAGAATAATCTTAGCAAGAAAAATTAAAATGACGCCCATTTTTTTTAGGCAAGCATTTCACCACTGATTTTTGAGCTATTCACCTGATGGAAAGCGATGACGCGGACGAAGATGTAGCATGCCTGCCTAGAAGATATCTGTTCGCTGTTGACTTAAAGACTCCCAGGTTACGGTAATTTCTTTGAAAGATGGGTCGGTTCTCGATGTGAGGCGCTACATTTGAGACACTTTGACATAGTTTTATCTTCCAACAACATCGCAGCGCAACAAGTGACGCGGCTGAACTTTCAAAATGGAGCAAATATTCATTTCTCGACAGAAGTTACATATTTGTGTATTTTGGGGCAAAAACACTGGGGTTCATAAGGACCATAATGCTGAATTGTATTATGACTTGACGTAGAATGAGGTAACGCGACCAGCATTTATTTTTTGTGACATCTACTTTGGAACAGCTTAGTCGGCGACCCAGAGCTATCCTACGCTACATATAGGAGTTGGGATGGCTTGGATAGTAGCCGCCAGGGGGAAATGCTCAATACACCCCAAATTTAGTGCAGGCCTTATCGCCCCTATCGCAAATTGGAACCAGAATATCGGATATACTGCCGACCAACTACTTTTTGCATTTGTTAATGTTATAAGAAGGTAATAACACATTTGATATTTGTTCTTTGAATGAATATCGAACAAAAATAGCTAGATGATTGCGAGAGTAGACTCGTGACCAGAATGTATGCTGCATGGTCTTTATTGTATAATATAAGTATTGCTTTATACAGCGGGGCAACGAAGTTAGCAATTTGGGAACATTGACCGACCCGTGAAGATTTATTTGTATTATTTAGTTTTTTCATTCTGAAGTTTTAGTTTTAATATATTTTTGGAATATATTTTTTGTATAAAATAATATGTTAAGCAATTTGAATGTCCTTGCATCATCAATCTACCTGGTAACGACAAAAAAACGTGCTTACTTAAATACAATTCTTACGCTTTCTACTTCAGATACATTACCAATCGTTGATTTGATTTTTTTAATATTTTTGTACCATTCACAGCCTTATAACACCCTGAACCACATCATCATAAAGTTTCTGCGTCAATGGAACATACTCTCCAGTTTTCTGATCCATAAAAAACAAGGGATCTTTATGAGCTAAATTGTAACCTTGCTCCATCAGTTCTTTCTTCTTCAACTTGAATGTGGCGGTGAGAGGGGTTTCTGGGAGAATCCTGATGAACAACGGCCTGGCGTAAGTAGGAAGTGAAGATTTTAGGCCTTTGGCAAGGAGGGAGAGGTCAAGTTTCTGTTCTGGGTCAGCAATCGCTGCCATGCCAGCTTTGCCTTCGAGATTGGGTATCTGTGAATATGTAATGAAAATATTAATTAAAATCCTAGTAATGGTATGTTTGTGGCGGAAGGCAATTTATTTTTAGACTGCGATGTGTTTATTAGCCTAAGTACATAAATAGGTTGATTAACACATTACGCTTCTATTATTTCAGATTATCTATTCTATACAATTCATGAAACATGGTGCTATAATTTCAAAATGTAACCAGCTTGGTTTTTCTGTAAGAGATCGATTTAAGGTTTTTTTTTCTATGTAAACATGGTTTAACATTTTATTTCCAAAATAATATTGTAATTTTAAAGTCAATAAATAGTTATCTATCTATCTAATGTATATAAACTAGGGTAAAACTGTAAAAATTGGACGTATGAATTTAGTTTCGTTATCAGCATTTTTGTTACGTAAATTATTTAATACCTGCCTTGATCCAGTAAAAAAGATCTCGACGGCGAGCGTTCATCTTATTGAAGAAAACTTCCGAATGAAGCCGATACAATTTTCAATATAGGTTGATGCTTACCAACGATACGAATAAGAATTCTTTTACTAAGATAACGCGTTATAACGACAAAGCGTGATTTACGCATTTTTTTAAAATAGGTTTAAATGTTTTATATTTGTTTAATCTTACAGTAACACCGAAAACAACAGCATCCTTCAATCCGACGAGTGACGAGATTACGCCTTCCACTTCAGCTGTTGACACGTTCTCTCCGCGCCATCTTTAAAAAAACGTGTCATTTGACTTACGGAAATAACCAAGTATTTTTCAGCATTCATGACGAAACTAACACAACTATCTTGTGTAAATACGCAAGAAAAATACCTAGTATAAATAGAACAAGATAAGATAATCTTGTTCTATTTATGCCAGCATTTCGTTTGTACGAAGAATGATTGCCTCATAGCTATGATAAAGAACTAACACGCTTATTTACAAGTTCAAAGAGAATGTGTGATAATATGTCACAAGCTTAGTGTCACCCAGAATTTTTAGCTGTAACAGTTCACAATCCTGCGCAGCAACGCTCTACATTCGTCACTGAAATATATTATGGTAATTCTCTTTAAGCCCACAATTGTGCTGCAAACATTGCACTTTAATTTGATATACAGTAATGTTTGTCAACTTACTGTCTTAATACTGATCTTTATTTAACAAATATAAAACAGAAAGAAATCTTTTCCCAAGATAGTAAATAAGGCGCTCAAAATCTTTGATTATTTATTCACTGAACGTGCAAAATGGCTGTTAAATAAAGATGATGAGCTATATGTTCAATTTACCTAAATGTGTCTCCAGTACGATCCTTAAAATAGAAGTACCCAAAGTGGTCCATAACCAGAATGTCTCCAGTGTTGAAGTAGCAGTCGCCTTGCACCTTTACGTTGCGCACCATCTTTTTCTCTGATGCTGTTTTGTCTGCGTAGCCAGCAAAGGTAAGTATCGCTTTCTTGGCATCGATTTTGCCAAGAAGTAAACCTAAAGAAATAGAAAAGTTGATTAGAACTAAACAGCACGCCTAAAATCATTACAAGAGGAGTCAGAAAAATGAGTACTGAGAGGAAAAAAATCAAATCCATTGAACGCTAATAAATATGGAAGTATTTGTTGCGCTAGAACATTTGCGCCGCTATAAGTGGTTACTGATTGCGCCTTAAATGAGTTTACTTTATTACAAGTCACTTTAATTAAAAAAAAAACAACATGCTTCTTACTTTTCCTTAAGGAAACTACACGTTTGGCCGACCATACTTTTAATCTCTCATAGGCTAGTTTGATCACTATCTCATATACTTAGTGACTAAATAGAAAAGAAATGATGATATCCAGATACTATGATATCTAGTTAGGACGCTGCCTGACAAGTTCTTAAAATCGGGCCTCAACCATAGTCGTGCTGAGGCACGTGCGTACGGTCGTGCACACATACAAGCCGCGTTTGGTACCACTCTATGAAGAAAACAAACTTCTGTTTCTCCTATGCCTCAACGAACACTGTCATTTTGCACCGAACTAAGAGATGGAACGAGAGGTGGGGAGAGAGAGGGGCGATGTCACATGAATTTTCTGTCTTTCCACGCACCTGGTTCGTGAGGATTGCATGTGATACATTTGCCGTTGCTGTCTCGGAGAATTTCTCCAGTGATCTCATCACATCTGTCAAAAAACAATACATAACATTACAAACTTTTTTTTTACTTAGCTAAAAATACTCAAGTCTTCGCACTAATGTTTTATGAATAGGTAATAACGCAAGTATCGCGTATTTTTATGCAAATGGTTTTTCATCTTTGATTAGCTAGCGTTTGACCATTATCTGACCTGTTGGTAACAAACAAACAAACAAACAAACGCGTTCACACTCACAGCCCCACACTAAGTTCAAAGACTTGTATCGAGGGTGCCGGAAACATTCACATCACACACACATTACACCCAGAACCAGAAGCACAAATATCCCTTGGGAAGGAATTTGTGCTCCTGCCGGGAATCGAACCAGGACCTGGCGCAGAGGGCGGACACCTGTCCACTGCGCCAACTGGGTCGTCAAAATGATGTGGTCGAAAAGAGGAAATGTAAACATATACAGAATAGCTGTTTAGTGTTTAATAACTACACTGAGCTTTACAACTTAAGTAGAAACTCTTTTTTTACTTAAGTGGTAAAGCTCAGGGAAGCCTGATTCCCAAGAGGGGGCGGGTAGGGGAACTTCCGTTGGTACATATAGGAGGGAAATAAAATATCTCCCGCAGACCAGACCCTAAACTCCTTTATAATACCAGACGGTACGACTTCTGGCAAGTCCGTCTCTGGCGGTGCCAATGCTATCTAGTCGAATAACAGCACTATTCTACTAATTTTGAATTCGGCCATTTTAACGTTCTTTCTCTGATATCCAGAATCCAATCACCGTCGAGGAAAGTTGACCAATCATTGACATCAAAAATTTATGAACTGACGTCAAAACAATTGTGTTTTGCTATTTTGAATTTGTCATGTATTTTTATTACTATTTATTAAAATACCTAAATATAAAGCATTTAAAAAGTAATTTTATATGCGTAATTCTATAGCTATAAATAATAATCTATATTTTAAAGTCTTGCATATTCCCTATTCCTATACGTACTTACTTGACTAGAGTGAGTGGGTAGATAGATGACACCAATCGACTCAGGAACCCGATGGCACCAACTTTTGAATCCAAATTAACTGCAAACACATTGTCATTATACACATCAGCCTTGGTAGTATTTCTAAGGTATTGTGGCAGCCATTACGTGCCTTGCATAACGAAATGATGGATTAACATCTATTAAGTGGCTAAAGTCACTAACTTTATAGACTAGACGTTCTTGTAACCATTGATATGTGCTATGTTCTGTATTTGTCCTGTCATTTCCATTTAATGTTCCCACAATTTTTATTAATTTATGTTCATTAAAGTACCTAATACTTTAGTAAGATTATTTTAAATCAAGTTTTTATCAGTTTGTTAATAAATAAAAGGACTTAAAAGTTATATAACCAGAGAACTTGTCGAGACAAATCAAATGAGCCTACGCTCGATGGATTTATCTTTTATAGTTCAGAAGTTCCTTTGCCATTTTCCGTCTACATCATCAGCTTCTTAGTACCATATTATTGTATTGTCAACGAAGATATATAAATAAGTACACCAAATTTGAGTCCAATCGGACATCGAGAAGCGGGTCTAATTTAGCTTGCAAGATTTGATTACAGACCTACATATACTCGTAGATAGATACAAGATAGAAGGAACAGATAAAACTAAATAAAAGCTTGTAAAAAATAAGTTACCATCTTCGATATGTGATCGAAGGTTACAGTGAAGAATGAGTTTCCAAAACCTGGCGATTCTTTGTATATATATATTTTTTGCAACTTAAAGGCGAGCAATTCACTCGCATGATGATTAGCGTCACGTTTGCCCTACAGTTCAGCAGGCCTTCCATAATCTTTTTAAGCCTACCAAATTCCAGGCAGTTCATTTATTGTATGGATATTTGTCCTACCAAAATTTTTACTTAATACGAACATACGATTGCTGAAATGTTTTGACCTGCTTCAGGCATCACAGAGTAATTTATCGAATTTAATACAAAATTTTGCAGGACAAATATCGTTCCAACAAATGAAACCACCCGGAACTTAGCAGGCTTAAATAGTTCATGGTAGGCCTGCTGGTCAATGTGTTTATCACTTTAAAATACTGCGTGGCAACGCAGTATTTTAAAGTCTCGCTTCAACGCTCGTCACTCAAATATAATGTGTGCTAAATATCTTTATACACTGTAATTTCACTAATAACTTGTAATTTCCCTTTGATCCAAAATACAGTGTGGCTTGTATACTATTGCTTTGCTGTTAAGTCTAAAAGGTTTATAACGACATCCCTAAGAGAATATTTTTTTTCTATGAATATGTTTAAATTTGCTTTAAGAATCTGATGACTGAAAATATTATCTATAATTCAAAAGAATACATTTCCTTAAAAAAATTGATAGAGCATGAATTCAATACTCTTGACATTTTGTATTTTTAACTGACTTATAATTATTACTGTAGCCTTTTTATTTTAAATTGCAAATTGTTATTTAAATTTATTTATTTCATAAAAAATATATGTAAGTACATTATTTGTGACACATAAAAACCTAAAATGGTTTATCCAGAGCTCCTCAGTTTACTTCGTCACGTATCAACTTAGAATAAAAGAATATTAGGTACACAGTCGTAGGCTCAACTATGCTTAGGTAGTAACCAAAAACTAAACAACATAAATAAGTCACCAGCCACAGCCTAACAAAAAAACATAAACTATGCGCTTGGGACCGTCTGATTTGCAACATTCATTTCTTATCTCTTATTACTTATACAGAGTGTTGTTCATTTTTATTATTTATAACTGTTTTAAAGTAGGTAGGTAGTAGTTATATATCAGTAAATATTGAAAATATATATGATCTGTATAATTATATTTTGTGACATTTTGACCGAGATGGGTCAGCTGTGCAAACATTATATGCAATAACATCTCGCGAATACTAACATTACAGTCATTGCCAATAAGTATAGAATTATTTAACTTTTTTTTTTATGCATTATAGGCAAGCATTTGACCACTATCTCACCTGATGGAAAGTGACAATGCGGCCGAAGATGTAACATGCTTGCCTAGAAGATACCTATCCTATTCACTCTTGACTTGAAGACTCCCAGATTATACCCCTCGGGGAACAATGACGCAGGCAATGAATTCCACTCCTTCGCTGTACGGATGATGAACGTAGAAGCAAAACGAACTGGAGGTATGTCAACCATAAATGGATGACGTTTGACAGTTTGTCTGGTTGTTAGATGGTAAAATGGTCATGGTAGAATTAACTCATGTAATTCCTGCGCACACTCTCCAAAATGCAAACGATAGAATACCGATAGACTTGCGACCATACGTCTGTGACCGAGGCTCTGCAATCTGGACTCAACTAGCTTATTATCGCCAATGAGTCTTTTTGCTCGTCGGTCAGTAGCTATCAACTTATCAAGGAGGATTCTCGAAAGAGTCCTTAGGGTTTCTAGATGTGATTATGTGAAGTTTTTCCGATAATACGAGTCTTAGTGTATGTTTATAATACAATCATATACAGCAAGGACTATATTAGCTTTCATATATAGAACCAATATTGAGCCAATGGCACTAGCTAAATGATATCCTTGCAGGCGGATCACATGCTTCCCAATTACGTTATGACTGCTACACACTGGACGCACACGGTTCAGCGTCGCTATACGGAAGGCAACGGCGCCCGCGTCTCCGCACGCCAGTCGTTCGCGCCGTGTAGGTTGTGTCAGCCATAAGTCCGGAATAGTGTCCCAAATGTCATGGACATTGGACGTGTCAAACTCAATGTATCCCACATGTGGGATGAGAATGGAGTACGAATTAGGGTAAAGTGTTCATCAGGCACTTACCAAGATTACTGTTCCCTTCAGTGGCTCCATAGAACTCCAGCACCCTAGAAACGTTGAATCTTTCGACGAATTCCTCCCAGATTTGAGGCCTTAGCCCGTTGCCAAAGATGACCTTGACCTTGTGAGCTTTGTCATTTGGTCCAGGTGGTACGGATAGCAGATAGCGGCAGATCTCACCAATATATTGAGCTGCCTGGAAAATTAATTGGTAATAAGAACTGGTTCGTTGTTGACAGTCTGCTCATTACAAAATCATCAAATTATGAAAGAAGAGGTATAAGATGAGGTTTGTCAGATTATAAAGTTCATAAAATTTTCGTGAACTTATATGCTTAGCCGATTTATTTGATTGAGCAACAAACATACAAACAAGACACAAACTTTTGCATATATTATATTATTAGCCGTGCCCCGCTTCGGCCGCGTTAATTAAGTTGAAAAGTAGCCTATGGCTAAGTTTAAGTTCTGATTACTTAGAATAAGATCCACGTAACACTTAGTTTGGAAATAAACGTATGAGTATGAGTATGTGTTATTCCAGAACCTAAAGTATCTACAATCTAAATTTCATCAAAATCGGTTTATTTGTTACGGAGATACGTGGTTACAAACATTCACACACACACACCCACACAAACTTTCGCATTTATAATATTAATCAACATAGGAAGTAGGATAACACAGTGAGGTTTCTAAATCAATGGTTCGTGAGTCCACATGGATTACGACAGTTTTGAGAAAGCTAGTATATTACAGGGGTTGATTTACGAATCCGGCATATGATTTGATGACCGTTTAATCATCAGTCAAATAATTCTGACGAATGTGAAAAACGTTAATGATGTATTGAAAGTTTAAATTGGCTTAGGACACTTAATTACTGAATTGTCTCACCCAATATTAGAATGTGCCCCGGATTAGACTAATAAATACATGTGTAAAATACTGCATCATTGACCTGAGTTGCTGGAAAAGTTAAAAAGTAGACAATTGTAAAACTTACTGTACAACCATATTTAGCCGCATCACTCCAGTAATTTGACGCTGAGAATTTCTTCCTCAAAACGACAGTACATCCGAGTATGATAGCCTGGCCAGCCCCTAGAACTCCTCCAGCCGTGTGGTGAAGTGGAAGGGGGTCGTAGATGACGTCATTTGTGTTGAGACGTGCTGATGTATGGACTCCAAGTGGTATCAGAAGGAACCTGGAATATGGTTAAAGAGCTTGAACTATGATTAAATGGTTAAAGACGTTTTAATTTGTTTCATTTAAAATAAGTGTAAAAAAAATATTTAAATATTGCACTTATTTTAAATAAAAAAAAAGACAGCTTTATTAAAAGAGGAAACAACAAACCATATCTAATTCAAAAAGTTTTGTCTAAGAAGTGTACCTAGAATAAGTTACCTCGTTTTTTTTTTTAATTATTATATAAAGTCAGAATTTAGTAGTGTTAAATCTTGCAGGGGGTTGAAAACGGCAAATGGTTTTTTTTTAATTCTAGTAATTCCTGAACAGCTAAACAGTGTGTCATTTTGTGAAATGTTAGTTTTTTATCTATTGTTGTAGCAGTTGCCTACGAAGCGCCATAGTTTACTTGACAGTTACTACTACTGTAACTTGTACTTGACGGGTACTACCTGTCTGCGTCACAATCAGTCAGTAGGCATGAAATCATTTTTTTATTATAAAATAAATAATAATAAACATAAACGCTTTCACACTCACAGCCCCACACTAAGTTCAATGACTTGTGTCGTGGGTGCCGGAAACAATCACACCACACACACAATCACAACCAGAACCAAAAACAAAAATTTTCCTTGGGGAGAAAACTTGTGTTCCCGCCGGGAATCGAACCCGATACCCCTGCTTAGAAGGCGAACGCTCACCCAACTTAGCCAATGGGCAGTTCGACTTAGTGCAAATCAGTTTCCAGAACTAGCATATTTGACTCCTTTGAACACATCACAAGACAACATCTTGTTATCAGGTAAAATAGTGGTTTGACTTCCAATACTTTCAGTCAACTTACACTTTTACTTTATGCTACACTTTCAGAGATAAAAAAAACTGTTACCCACCTGATATTAGTGATAATAGCAGCTTTAGGGAATCCAGTGGTACCACTAGTATAAATATACAACAACGTGTCTCGTGGCTTCGCTTCCCCTAGGTCAACAAATGGCTTTGGTTCTATCTCATTCAACTCGGAAGCCAAGGGTATAGTATCCTGAAGAATGGGTGCTGTGGACCTTTCAGGAGAGTTGAATTGAAATAGAGGAATATCTGCTATCTCAGATTGGATATCCTTTATGGCTGGAATAGAAAAAAAGCAAGACTAAAAAGGTGGATCGCGCTGCTGGGTCACCAACTGGTTATGCTGTGGTTGTATATTTTTTAACTCCCGATGCTAACATCAAATCGGTTTGACGTTGGAAGGTCAAGAAGGGAGTTTGAAAGTTTTAAAATGCGCCTTTCGGAGTTAGACTTGAGGGGCCAAATTCCTATGCAAGAATCGATCCATGCAGTAGTCAGGGTTTTGATCGATTAACATACAACAGTCCGGGCCAGCTCTACTGTGGATTGTGACCGGATGTCCAAGACAAATTCAAACTTCGAAATTGCCTTAAGAGCATACACCAAGAAATAGCCAGGGTCGCCATCGACGGATACGGTGCGGACGACATCATCATCATATGTTTGTGGCACCGTATTAGCTCCTAAACGGGTGAACTATGATATACCGATATATCGATTTTTTGTCGAAAAAGTGACTTGATCGAAAGTGTTTTTAGTCACTCGTATATTTGGTGAAAATCGGTGCAGTATTATTACAGATTGGCTGACGAGGGTATCTTCATATTTTGACTTGTTACCTTGTGTTATTGCCATATAAGTGTGGTTCTCAGTGATACAATTTACTGTTTTATATTTCAAGTGCGAATTGGCGCACGCCCGAGTCACGATTTGCCGGGTTTTAGGTGCACCGTAGTAGTATCATCAAAATGAACCGTACCCAAGTAGAAAAATATAGTCACCATTATGATGATTAAAAAATAAGTACATACCGTTAGCCATCTCATCACCGAACACCACCGCCTTGCATCCAGCGATCCTCAAGCAGTGCATCAGCTGACTGCCCTTCAGGCTGGTGTTCACCAAAGCCGTGGTGACTCTCAGCTTGGCAAGACCCAACCAAATGAAGATGTACTCCGGAGAGGTTTCCATGATTAGAGCTATGACTTCTCCGCTCTTGAAGCCTTGACGTTTGAAATACCAAGCTATGCGGTTGGTTATTTCATCACCCTGTTGGTAAAATAATTTATTGCGAGGTGAAAATTGTAACTAACCGCTGCTATTCTCGTCTTTTTTTAAATGTTTTTATTTGTTAATCCGCTTTTGTGACACTACCTTGGCGAAGAATCTACTCCTATTGTCCTAAACTGCACTGATAGATGCGACCGTTTCATTCTTGGCTTGCTAAGGTTAGTTTTCACAATACTAACCTTGTCCCTCAGACTGAGGTGGTCTGTCTATCACTTGTAAAATTTTGATGTAAATGTGTTTTTATGTTGTAATGTGTTATTTTTGACAATAAATTCAAATCAAAAAATGTTTGAGAGATCTGCAATTGGAAAGCTTTATTCAAAGAAGAAGGTTATTAGTATTAAGCTGATGAACTAATTTAAGGGTTTTGAGCATCAATGGTGAATAAATTCGTGTTATGTGAGTGACTTTATGTCTAGTGAATGTCTGTATGTTGGGTGAGTGACTTTGTGTTAGGTGAGTCAGGTGAGTGACTTTGTGTAAGATAAGTGTTTATGTATCAGTTGATGACTTTGTGTCAGGTGAGTGACTTTATGTCAGTTGAGCGTCTTTGTGACAGGAGATTGTTTTTATATCAGGGGAGTGACTTTGTTTCTCGCTAAATAATAATTGAAATTATATATTTTTCGCTCTGATAGGCCGGATATTATTGTTTTATATCCGGGCCCATTAAACTAGACGAACACACGGTTGCATGTCTAAATAAAATTAGTAAATGATAACAAATCCAAAGGTAAAAAAGGCCTGGATGTGACCTATCTTTTTTTTGTGGCGGGGAAAATACCGTGCACTTCCTTTCCTTCCTAGGGGTGAAAAAAAGAGTGTGGGGCTCGAACCCACTAAAAAACCCCCTGTGAGCAGTCCTTCGGTTAGGTGGGACAAGATAGAGTCGAGCTAGCAGTCACTATCTTGCCCTGGCGGTAGGCCCGAGAACAAATCGGGCCACTGTACCCATGGAGGGGTGACCTTGCTCACCAAGACCACTCTCCACGATGTGACCTACCAAGGTGGTAACCATTTGGTGCTAAGCAGATTTTTCTTCGTGAGATTAATAAACTACAGCTGTTATTCAAGTACAATCAAATGGTTATCAGTAAGAGATTGGATCTTAGCTATAAAATCGCCCATTATCTCTTTTATTAATTTTTTGTTTGTTTTAAGTTAGTTAGTGAAGGTTACCTATAATTATAGTTTTCTAATCTGTTTGTTTGTAATTCTTATGAATATTTTAATAAAAATATAAATATCAATGCTCTATTAACCTTGATAATGACTTTTTAATTGTTTACTCTGTAAATGTAATCAGCTATTGTGTGATGATAGTTATCGCAATTTTCTTAATAGTGTATTTTATAACGCAAATAAGAGATTTATAAGTAAGTACTTATAAATCTCTTACGTACTTATAATCTCGGAGAACAAGTGTACTCCGCAGTTTCGCCTGTATTCACGACGAAAATGTCTGTCGCAACTAGGATACAAGGTATAACACAACCCCGAACATAATGTCGCGCGATTTTGCATTGCGCGGCGCGGCGTGGCGAAAACGTGGCTTATTATCTGAATTATTCTTCAAGTAGACAAATTAAGATACAATATGCAATCTATTGTTTTTTTTTAATTTCTGTAGTTTTGTTTCTATAGCATTAGCCTTGCTAGGCAGAACAAAGGGAAATTACGTAATAATAAATTAAGTAATTTTACTGCTTAAGCTCTGGTGTGGTTTTTTTTATAGTTAATCAGAGTAGATAAACTACTGCTTTCTGTTTACATTTCGACTTTCGCCAGTTTTGGCAGTACCTATACTGCAAAAACATTGCAGTATAAAAATATATTGTTTGTCAAGAATATTAGTAAACAATCTAAGTATTCCTAAAAATATACTCTTAATATTAAAATCCTACTATATAAATCCGAAAGTTTGTGTGTAAGTGTGTGTGTAAGTATGTTTGTTTCCTCTTCACGCTTTAATGGCTGAACGGATTTGGATAAAATTTGGAATGTACTTAGATTATACCTAGGATTAACACATAGGCTAATTTTACCTTGATAATAGCTGGCGAAGCCGCGGGGCACGGCTAGTAAGTCTCATAAAGAAAACTTCCAGAACACCGTTTTTTCCAACAAACTTACTACATGAATGTGGTTAATTACGGCTTAACAGTTCTGGTAGCGATGTAACATTTGACGAACATCTCACCTAATGGAAAGTGACGAAGCGGCCCTAAATGTTTTGGCCCTACCTCTCGGAAAGTCAAGGATCTATCCCCCATGATGAATGCCTTCTTGTCAGGGTTTTCCTTGGCCACCTGCACCCATCTGCTGACCACTGTTGTGCCTCGCTTCTCCCACATCCAGATCTTGAACATGGTCACCAGCAGGACTCGGAGACCTCTGGAAACAGAATGGACTATATTTTCATAAACTCAGGCAATTGTTATATTTAAATTAAAGTTACATAGCCAATATACGTAGTCCTTCAATCAAATACCTCGTCAGAAAAATCTGTTAAAAACTTGTAGTTGGTTTGGTATGTAGTAGGTAGATCACCACTTTCAAATAGAAAACTCTCTCACTGAAATTTCTGATAGTGTGAGAAACTGTCTGAAATTATTGAGAGTATTTACCACTCTACTTTTTCATTATATTTACCTCCCTCGTATCACTAAAGTAGAAGGGGAATGTATGACACTCGTACAACCACCATTCCATCAGTGACATAAACGATAAACAATCGAGATCCATACAATTACTAATTTCTTATATGTCTCAAATAATATATCAACATTGAATTAGAGAAAAATTAATAAAAGTAAAACTCATCAAATGTGCAGTAACTTTTCGACTTTGTTAATCCAAATCTTATCTCAAATCTCAATCACTCTTTCAAAGTCAAAACTAAAACATTTATTATTAGACAATTAAAATAACATTTTAAATCATTATCATTACGATTTATCGATGGCGAATAGGAGAAAAATTATAAATTAAAATTTACGTAGGTATAACTTAATTAAAGGTCAAATTAAATAAGCATCTCACTAGAGAGCATTAAATGTCTGTCAGATTTTTTTACGTAGCATTATAACTTGCTCAAAGGTCCTCTAAAAATTTTATTTAATTATTTACCACATGCTACTAAATGCACTTCTAACACCTTCTAGAAAATGCAAACTATCTTGGCCCAGATCGTAGGACATTGTATCAAATTTAACGATATGGTCCAATTACAGTCACTTTGTAGGCAATCATTCAATCAATAGGACACCTAGATTCTTAGCTAGCATCCCTGTTTTATATTCATATAGATAAATCATTTAGGGACTGCAAGCGTAATGAAAAGTATAATTTTCCATTCGGTTAAGTGAATCGGGGCGACGATGGTTGCTTCGCATTTTATTCTTAGAAGATACATTGTTTTCCATGAAAGTATAATAGAAACGTAAAAATTTATAAAGATAATTACAGTCTAAAAAATTCTGTATTTTTACGAATAACAACTCCAGATCAAATTCATAATATTGCCAATTGTCTCTGCTTATGTTCAATGTGCCTCTTCTTATGTTCTGCATAACAATAAAGAGTTATTTATATATGACATCAAAACTAGCTTTTACTTTAATAATAATAAATTAAACTTAATACTTAAATAATACCAACCAAAAATAACTAAAACTAGATATAAATATGTACAAAACTTTACTTAATGCTGGCAGCATTGCCACGTTGAATGGAAATGCTCAATCTCTGTTCAAAATATTTGCCAGCATTTTGGTGACGAGTTGCTTCGACCAAACGCCCTGATAATTCTTTGAAGATTGTATGTGCTTCCATTCCGCATGGTCCCAACGTCTCAACCACAAAAGGCACAAATATGTAACCACTATCAAGATTACTATATTTGCGCCTTTTTGGGTTATCTGCTGATTCAGTCGCAACACCAGCCTTATATTAGTTCTAGAAAGATGAGACGGTGCCAGACGTGTCTACGTAAATTGTATCCCTAACCAATAGCTGTCCCATCTTCCACGGAATCAGGGTCATTCCGTTTGGCCTTTTACCATCATCACGTGCTAGACCATTTGTTTCCAAAATAGCCGCACTGTTGGCGGTGGTAAGAGCCCGACGTATGATATCATTAAGACTGGCGATGGCGTGGCGGGGAATACGTCCTGCACTCCTAGACTAAGACAAACCGTGATGACCGATTATCTAGATTAGATAGTATATATGCGTAGTACTTCATAATCGTTCAATTTCTGACAAGGAATCGTAGATTACATGATTGTTTTGAATTCCATTGTGAAGACTGCTGCGAATGTGTAAATTTAAAATGAGTTTAAGAGAAAGTTCGCATATTTGCAGGATTTAGCACTTATTAAGCACTAGCTTTTGCCCGCGGCTTCGCTCGCGTTAAGAAGTAATAATTAATTTAAAATTGACAAAGTTTCATACACACTTTCATCCCCTATTTTATCCCCTTGGGGGTAGAATTAATCAAAATTCTTTCTTAGCGGATGCCTACGTCATAACATCTACCTGCTTGCCAAATTTCAGCCTGATCCGTCTAGTAGTTTGGGCTGTGCGTTGATAGATCACCATGTCAGTCAGTCAGTCACCTTTGAGTTATATAAGATAAAAGATAGAAAGAAGATAGATTAAAAAAAATACCAGGATACAAAACCTGTTTTAGTCTGTTTGACCACTTTCTCTACTGATAATGTGTGGTCGAGGATGATAAACATGCTAGGCCTAAAATACTAGTCCTCAAGGATAGCTGCCGGAACATTATTTTAAGTGATTATGGTGACAGATTTTCTACCGACTTCACAAAAAAGGAGGAGGTACTCAAGTCGACGGTATTTTTTTAAATGTGTGTTACCTCATATCTTCGTTCCACGTGAACCGATTTTGATTTTTTTTTTAATTTAAGGTACGGAATTTTTTTTACCACCATCATACCTGACGAATGATGTTGCTTTCCAATTGGTCCCATTTAAATTTGATCAAAATCTGATCAGTAGTTCTTGAAATATCTTCAATAATGCGTGTTTAGTGCATCTGATCAAAGTCTGAAGATAAAGCGGTGAAGTCGGTTTTTTAAGCTTTGCTTGCGTTTAATTATCCTACTCCATTATCGTGTTAATTATTACAATTTGATTGTATGCTTTTGTTGCCTGTTGATAAATATCTCCACCATGAATTTAGAAGTCTTAAGCAAAACTATGCTACACTCTCATAGATTTAGATCTCGCTGTAGCATATAGTCAAGCCGGTGACAGCAATCATCCAATCAGAGAATGCCGACACCTTTGACGTCCTCACTGCTCACTCTCAAATGGAGCCATCCGGTTCACCTTAGGAAAAGGATAGTTGTCATGTAATTGGCCTTACAATATTCATATTCAAATAAAATTATTGAGTTCTCTATAAGCTCGATCCCTTGTAACTTGGATTTTTAGTTTAGTTTTAGAAAATATAGGCAATTGGCCCGTAGACGTAGTTACAGACAAAGATCATTTAGTTAGTTTTCAACTCGATACAGGTAACTTAGGTTTTTGCAGTAGTTATGTATACAGTTTTAGTTTGGTTTTAGGAAATATAGGCAATTGGCACGTATATAGCGCTAGATTATTGCAAAACAATATTGATTCAGCTTATACCTACCTAGCTACCTCGGCAAACATCTTAAACGAGAACAGGGGTAATTAGATTGAAAAACAGCGCTACAAGTCCACGCACGCATGTACTCGCAGCACATGCTGAATTTACTCCTATTGTCCTAAACTGCACTGATAGATGCGACCGTTTCATCTTGGCTTTGGTAAAATTAGTTTCACAATTTACTAATAGGCCTTGTCCCTCAGACTGAAGCGGTCTGTCTACCACTAGAGTAATTTTTTTATATAAACGTGTTTTTATGTTTGTAATGTGTATATATTTTGGCAATACATTGATTTTTTATTTTTACTTATTTATAGTGATTAACCTGCCCTTTGCGTTAGTTTAGAACTATGTTAAAGGCAGTGTTTTTTTTAATTGTGGTAAAAATTTTGCAATGCAATGTTCGAATATTCTATGGACATCGTAAGGGATTAATATTAATTTTGGCCCTAAATGTTAGCGCCTGACTCCTCGCGTGGTTATTGACGGTGTAGAAGTGTCATTATTTTAGGTAAAATAGTAGTTACCCGCTAGCCTATAAGATTTGGGAAGCCTAAATAATTTAAACACAAGCAAAGCTAAAAAAATAACTTCACCGCTTTACCTATGGAAGAAGCTTTGATCAGATTAAATTAATTAAATAGGCATTATTGAGAATAATTCAAAAACAACTGGTCAGATCTTGGGACCACATGGGAAGCACCAACTTTCAAATAATAAAAGAATCATCAAATATCAAAAAAATACAGTCGAATTGAGATGTTGAGAATGTTTTCTGTAGTCGGTTATAAAAAGAAAAGAATACTCATGTGACGTGACAGCAAAACAACTATAAAAACGTTGTCATATCTAGAAAAGTAATCATTCACACAGAGACACGTGATAGTATAATAATATACATATACACAGATATGGATAGATAGCTAGATGAAATTGATAAGCAGGGATCGGCGACCGGATGCGTGGATGGCAATCCATTGTTAGGCGACTTACGGACAGACCTTGGAGTGTAGTCGGTAGGTACTACCGGGTACTATTACTAAACGAGGCAACAAAGTGTTTCTAACAAGGGATTGAAATGCTTGCTCGGATACTAGTGAGCAAACCAGAAATAAATTGATTTTATGTATATAGCATTAGCCATGCTAGGCAGAACTGTAATGATAAAATTAGAAAGGAAAAAACCGTCCCCGTAAGACGTTAATAATAAGGAAAGGATAATTTCGTCGCTTCAGGCAGGGCTTGAGTAGCTCAGCGGTTAGAGCAATAGGGCATGACACCTCCCAAACCCCGCCTCAAGCGATAATTTTTCCTTTCTAAATTTATCACTACTGAAATATATTGTTGATCTTAACTAAGCCAATGGGTACTTCAAACACATCCACACACAGTCATTGAATTTGTGTTTGATTATGAGGTCTGAGTGAATTCGATAGTAAAATATTTGAAACGCAAGCAAAGCTTAAAAAAAACCAACTTCACCACATTATCTTCGGAACTTGGATCAGATTAGACGTACTAAACACGCATTATTGACGATATTTCAAGAACCACTGATCAGATCTTGATCAAATTTGAATAGGACCAATTGGAAAGCAACATCTTCCAAACAAAAAAAGATTCAAAATCGGTTCGCGTGGAACGAAGTTATGAGATAACACAAAAAAACAAAACAGTAGACTTGAGTACTACTCATTGGTCTAGTTGGGTGGTGTTCGCCTTCTAAGCTTCTATCGGCTTCACTAGTTTTCTCCCCCAAGGAAAATGTGTGTTTCTGGTTCTGGTTGTAATTGTGTGTGTAATGCGAATGTTTCCGGTATCCACGACACAAGTCATCAAACTGATTGGGCTTGTGAGTCTGAAAGCGTTTATGTTATGTTTATGTAGTAAAAATAAAATAAAAACAATCACTATCTTCTTCTTAGCGTATCGACGGAAAATCTTCCACATATTTTGCCCAATTGCAAAACATTCGACCTAGCTTCGTACAGGTCTTCCAGTGTAAAAGAACTATGAATTGCTGAGCATTATAGTAAATAATCCATAGTTTTCGGTAACGCTCCACAGTCGCATCGGTTCAATCATTATCTGATTCTCTTCAGTGCCAAAGTCCAAACACCTGTGTAAGTAGTACAGACAATCGACCGCAAGTCTAACAATACATCTGATCATGTGTCACCGGAGCTATCAACAGAGCAAAGGTTGACCGGAGTCCAGTTCAAAACAAATGGCCAATTCAGGGCTACTTAGGAACACTTTGTAACGATGTGTGTAATTAATTGAATACTCAAGAAACTAAAGTTTAAAAATTATAACCCGGCACTATGTCTTAGATAGATAGATAGAGAGATATATATATTCTTTATTGAACACCTTAAAATAACAAAGAACACAAATAGGAATGACAGTAAAAAATTAATATAAGTGTAACAATAGGCGGTCTTATCGCTGAGAGCGATCTCTCCCAGACAACCTTTGGATGGAGAGGAATAACGCAATATACTAGGACGTCGTTCCACGTACATAAAAGATTAGATAGAAGAACAGTGATTAAAAACAGAGGATATATAAATAATTAATTTACATACACGTAAACAGATACTATATAATAATAAAATAGTTAGTGGCTTCCTATAATTGAAACATAAACATTAACTTAATTAATTAAATATAATTAATTAAAAATTTTGACTTATATCTGTTATAACTCTGGGTAGCACTGAACTGTAATAGGCAAGCGTGACGCTTACCATCAGGCGAGCGACTTGCTCGCCTCGTCACTCAGTAACATAAAAATATAAGTATCATATGAGAAGTACCTGGATGACCGAGCTTTGCTCTTGGTAAATGACGTTATTTTATTATTTTTATTTTATTTGTGACAGGCTAGTGTCTGACCACTATCTCACCTGATGGTAAGTGACGATGTGATCGAAGCTGGTTAACACACTAGACCTGGAATACGCAGGCTCTTAAGGATTACTGCCGGAACACCGTATTTGGCTTGGCGGCAGACTTTCAACTTGATGGTGGTAAGCAGGCGAGCAACTCACAAAATGCTCTACCACCTCTCAAAACGTTATCTAAAAATGAAATCTAACTAGATCGATTTATCGCCCCCGAAACCCTGCATTGCTAAATTTCATGGAAATCGTTGGAGCCGTTTCCGAGATTCAGATTATATATATATATATATTTACACATATACAAGAATAGCTCGTTTCAAGGTATTAGATTAGATAAATAGATAGATTGATATAGAAGGTATCCTACATTTTATATTTGCTATTGATTATAAAAATAAATAAATTCATAATTAACTTAACACATATTCTGGCAAATATCAGCTAAAATCAAGCTAGATTCAAGTTTATTATTATATTTCGCATTCGAAATTTTAAAAGTGCAAAGGTTGTTAAATTAATTACCCGATAATTAGGTACTTTATTGCAAAGACTTGGTTACATGAGCGAGATTAAAATAGAACACTTATCACAGTAAAAGCAAATTTAAATATTTCAAAAATATATTTACTTGCTCTTACAAACAAACAACTGTTTTCACACATCCCTATACTTAGTTCAAAGACTTGTATCGTGGGTGCCAAAAATATTTACTTCAAACCCTGAACCATAAGCGCAAATGTCCTCTATGAAGGAAAATTGAAGGGAATTGCTCCTGCCTGAATTGAACCCAAGACCCACGGTACAGAGGGTAGAGACCAGCCCACGGCGCTGATTTTAGATTTTTAACTGACTTCAAAAAAGGAGGAGGTTCTCAATTCGGCAGTTTCTTAATGTACCTATGTTACGCGCTCATTCCGCCAATTATAAATCTTTGGTGATTATTTTCTTTAGTATAGATCATACTTGGGAGGTGGTCCCATATACGTTTTATCGAAATTGATTAAGCGCTTTTTGAGAAAAACAACAAACCAAAATATTAATGGTGAAGTCGGTTTTTTAAGCTTTGCTTGCTTTTAAAATGTTGTAATGTATTATCTTATGATACCTACATTTAAAAACTTTATTAAGTGTCTCAAATTGTGTAACTTATAACTCACTGATCACATCTTACTAATATTATAAATGTGAAAGTGTGTATGTGTGTGAATATTTATTACCACGTATTTCCGTAACGAATAAACCTTTTTGATGAAATTTTGAATGTAGATAGTTTAGGTTACGAATAACACATAGGCTATTTTTAACTTAACACGGGCGAAACCGCGGGGCCCGGCGTTACAGTGGTTTAGGGACATATAAGCATGCATTGTCATCCAAAATAAACGTGTATACCAAATTTCAGCTCAATCGGTTAAAGATAACTGATTTAAAATTCAGTTGCAAGATTCCACCCGGACAAACATACATACATTGTAAGTTAAATGAAAGCTTGTAAAAACAGATACATTATGTATATAGCCAAGAACACTCTCAATCAAGTCACCTTTAAAACACAATCAAAACGTTCCAGCCGTTTGGGAGCAACGATGCCACAGACAAACTTCTATCTACGGAGTAGGATGCAACTTAAATGCAATATTTTTTTGTAATATTCAATTCTCTGTAGCAGTTTGAAAATTAATGCATGGGATACAACCCCTTATAACACCCCTCTTTTTATCGGGGGTTGAAACCATCAAAAGCTTTACACACACAGCCCCGCATCAAGTTCCGGAAAAATTCACATAACACCCAAGTCGCAAAACATTCACATCACACCCAGAATCAGAAACACTAATTCCCCTTAAGGAGAAAGCTTGTGTTCCTACCGGGAATCAATACCGATGCTTAGAAGGCGGACGCGCACCTAAGCCAACAGGCAGCTCAATAAAAGGAGGTTTTAAATTCCAGAATCTAAGGTGCTTCGAATCACCCGGACTTACGTCGTATTTTTACGCCTGTGCCCGAAAAGTAGTATATTACATATTTTTATCCTTATGCATATCAAAATCAAAATCGTTGATTCACAACGACTCCAAAGAGGCACTCGTGAAAGTTAATGACTCTACTGCCAGATTCGCAAAATTACAATCATTTCGAAAATAATCTGGCAAGAAACTCATAGATATGCTAGTATTATATAAATTCTACTTTTCGCGCTAAAAAACTACAACCTTTTTTAAACAAAATCGCTTTCACACTCACATTCCCACACTAAGTCCGATAACTTGTGTCGTGGTGCTGGAAACATTCACATCACACACACAATCACAACCAGAACCAGTAACACAAATTTTCCTTGGGGAGAAAACTTGTGTTTCAGTCGGGAATCGAACCCAATACCCCTGCTTAGAAGGCCAACGCTACCCAGCTAAGCCAACGAGCAGTTCATCAACTCCTTTTCGCGCACAAATACCTATTTGATATATGTATGTTTGATATAATAATATGTGATATGACCAATAAATTCTGCTACACTAGGCCAGGGGTCGGGAACCTGCGGCTCGCGAGCCACATGCGGCTCTTTGGATGTGAAGCTGCGGCTCTTTAGTTCCATACGCTAATATTTATTTAAAAAAACATTTTGAATCGATTAACGAGGATTAGACACTATTTCTATCGAGCCATTAACAATCCTTCAAAGGTAGCATAAAAGTACATTTATACAGTTGAAACAAGTAATTTATGGGATGATTAGGTAGGTATAACGCGTGCATAGCGTTTTCTATACGATACTCGTAGTACAGCAGGTATTATTGTTGGCATTAAGCAAAGACTGTGGCATTAAGGATAATTGTTGGCAAAAAAAAAAATTGTGGCTCTCTAAAACTATGAAATTTTGTAAATTTTAATTTTTGGCTCTTCCGACTCAAAAGGTTACCGACCCCTGCACTAGGCGATTATCGCAGGGCTATGAGATAAGTATCGCCCGTATAAACGCAGCCTTTGAATTACTTCCCTATCTTATCTATGTATATGAATTGTGATAACTATAATAATAATGATGAACTTGTCAAGTGTTTGTTTATAACCATAATTATCAGATGATTAATCTTCACAGGGGGTATTGATTATTAGTAGAACAATAAAATAAATTTCCACATAATAAAACGGAAATTGCAGATATTACATTTATTGGAACGAAAGTTCCTTATCGCGCGTTGAGAAAGGGGGCTAGATGGATAAAATTAAGACCAAAAGTTGTAACGACACTTTTTGCTATAGTTGTAAGCTATACCACGTTCTCGTCCGATCACCGAAGTTAAGCAACGTCGGGCGCGGTCAGTACTTGGATGGGCCTGAGAACACCGCGTGATGTTGGTTTTTGCATGTTTCTTTTAATTTTGGAACGAGAGTTCCTTATGCGCGTTGCGAAAGGGGGCTAGACGGAAATTGAACTTCATTCCATCCGGGTGTCCCTTGACACCTCTCAAGTTTTTTTTCTTCTAAAGATTTCCTCTAGCCTTGTAGACTGTCCCGAATTACTAGGTAAGATTGATCTAGTCCCGCCTTCTAAACCAATGAGATTTAATCCTTTACTGAATGTGCCCGCAGTAAATAGAAATATAAATATTTACTAGATTTAGATCTATTTCATAACGTCGCATAGACGGCTGTTGAACAGTGTGTTTTTGATACCCAAGCCTTATGGGATATTTGTGCTTCTGATTCTGGGTGTAATGTGTGTGAGATTTGAATGTTTCCGGCTCCCTCGATACAAGTATTTGAAGCTAGTGTGGGGCTGTGTGTGTGTATGCGTATGTGATGGTGTATAGCCATATAAATAAGTAATTTACATAGTTATATTATAACAATTATTTATTTAACTGTGTTCCTAGCTGTTCATAAGCATAATTTGTATTGTTTATAATTTTTCTAACCGTGAGGACATTTAATTGGCTCATTGTATTATGCTTAACCTGAAAATTATTGGATTTGTTAGCTGTTGGTCTTTCTCAATATATATTAAACTAGCTGACCCGCCCGGCGTCGCCCGTGTAAACAAAAGCTTACACATAAACGCTTTCACACTCACAGCCCCACTCTAAAAGTACTATAAGTTGTGTCGTGGGGCCGTTAACAATTAACACCACACACACAACATTCACGTCATACCCAGAACCAGAAACATAAACTTCCCGTGGGGAAAAAACTTTTGTTACTGTGTTCCCACCGAGATTCGAACCCGCTGCTTTAAAAACGAACGCGCACTCATCTACCCAGTGGGTAGTTCAAAGTTCAAAGATTCCCCACCCTGCGTCGCCCAATTAAAAAATCTACACATAAACACTTCCACGTTCACAGCCCCACACTAAGTTCAGTGACTTGTAGCGTGGGGCCGTAAACATCCAAGATTCACAAAGCATTCACAACATACTCAAAACCAGGAACACAAATTTCCCGTGGAGAGAAATCTTCTAGGTAAATTACCACCGGGAATCGAACCCGCTGCTTTGAAGGCGAACGCGCACCTATTTACGCGAGTAGTTAGTTCAAAGTTCAAAAGATGACCCGCCCGGCGTCGCCCGGTTAAAAAATATACAAATAAACACTTCCACATTCACAGCCCCACACTAAGTTCAATGACTTGTATCGGGGGGCCGTAAACATCCAAGATTCACAAAGCATTCACAACATATTCAAAACCAGGAACACAAATTTCCCGTGGAGAGAAATCTTCTAGGTAAATTACCACCGGGAATCGAACCCGCTGCTTTGAAGGCGAACGCGCACCCATCTACGCCAGCGAGCAGTTCAAAGTTCAGGAACGACCCGCCCGGGCGTCGGCCGGGTTGTAAATATTAAAAAACATACCCATAAACGCTTTCACATTCACAACCGCACACTAAGTTCAATGACTTGTATCGTGGGTCTGTAAACATCCAAGATT
The DNA here is from genome assembly GCA_948107665.1 of Lomographa bimaculata. Lineage (NCBI taxonomy): Eukaryota > Metazoa > Arthropoda > Insecta > Lepidoptera > Geometridae > Lomographa > Lomographa bimaculata. Next base: position 9,788,119 of record OX403607.1, on the reverse strand, counting down.
CACACAACATTGACAACATACTCAAATCCAGAAACACAAATTCCCGTGGAAAAACACCTGTGTTCCCATCGGGAATCAAACCCGATGCTTTAAAGGCAAACGCCCACCTAACTACTCCAGCGGGCAGTTCAAAGTTCAATGATAAGTTATAACCGACTAAACAACCTTCTCCTTCTTATGTAAGTCGGTTCAAAACATAGAAGTATGCCGGATTACGCAGTAACTGTTACATTCTGTGATCCACCGTTTTAACCCTCAAATAAACTTAACGATTTCTCCTAGACTATAGGTCCAAATTATATGCAGTGAAGAGCAAATTGCATCTACGTGAACTACGTAAGCCGATGAAATAGGTTTTTTTGATAAGGATTAATATTAAATACTTAAAAAAAGGCAACGAAATAGAAGCCGCTATTTTTATGTGCAGAAATACGTAGTACGTGTCGATAAATTTCTGACCCCTCCCGTGAAACTAATTTCACGATTTCTCATAGACTATTTATCCAAATCACATGCAGTAAAAAGCAAATTGTATCTACACGAACTACGTAAGACGATGAAATAGTTTATTTTGATAAGGATTAATACTGAATGTCTCAAAAATCCAACTAAACATAGGCCGCTTTTTTTTCTGATTTTTAACAAAGAAAAGTATTTTTTCTGAGCTATACATACATGTTAGATATATGCTGTCGCGGACTTTTTTGTAAAACTCATGAAGGCCAACATTTTTGCTGTACATTGTATTCACCTATGTCTAACTGTTTAGTCAGCGTACGCCGATAAAGCGGAAAGTTAGCTAATTTTTCTCCGACTTGTCTTACGAATATTATTATTTCGAACTGATAACTAACTTCTATCACAACAAAACATAGCCTATGACACTCAGTGATAGTGTAGCTATCTATTAGTGAAAGAATTTTTGGAATCGGATCAGTAGTTTCAGAGATTACCTTTTACATACAAACAAACAAACAAACAAACAAACAAACAAACTTTACCTCTTTATAATATTAGTATAGATAATTTAAATTAAATTTAAAGTTAACAGTAAGCGGCGCTTTATTCCGAGCAGGATGTCATCACAGACATTTATATAGCGTATGCTGCAGCATACTGGGGCGAGTTGATGGTAGTAAAAATATAGTCGTAATTATATTTATTGTTTATAGTAAGTCGCAGCAGATCAAACTATGGCACATCTTATTGCATGCCCTGCGTGCTCTGCTACTGGCTCGCAACAAGAACTCATGGATGCTGCACCATATGCAGTTCGGGTGGCTGAATTCTGGGCCTAAGCTATTTATCGGTTTGCCATCGACACGCTCAGAAGAAGTAGGTTGATGTTAGTAAAAATAACGCAAGTCCGGTGTACGGTAACTTAGATTTTTAAGGTTTTTCGTAAATTTCTCGAAAAGTAAGAAATATATAAAATGTTGGAGAAAGAACGAATTGTAATCTCTGTTTTCTAACTGTTAGTATTTACTAACGGCATAAGACTAAAGCTAGCTTAAAAAAATATCTAATCAAACAAAAGCATTATTATCGAAAAAAAATATTGGGTTAAAATCATTAAAGCGTGAAATTAGCTAAATGGAGAAAATAAAATGTCAAAAAAATATGTCTAAATGTGTTTACCACCTTCGACCACGTCATCACTTACTATCAGGTGAGATGGTAGTCACCCCTGAGCGTATTAGATACATATACAATAAAGTCAGTGACCTTTCATAATATCATGAAAAAGTACTTACAATAAATCTCGATTACTCGTCTTCTTCCAAATGTATATCCACTGGTATCGATCCCCCGTCATTAGATAAGTAGTCGTCACTGCTACTAATCCCAGCATTGGGGTACAGTTTCTTGCGAGCCATCCCAGACCACCGCACACGAGAGCAATAGATGCGAGTATTAGGCCCTTCTTCCTCTCCGCCTCTTCGAAGCGAACTCCTGACTTTTCTGCCATCCTGGTACTTTTATATGCTGGGCATAGCTTTTGGACTGGGGAAGATGTATGTACATACTTTATTAATTAACTATAAATAACATTTACTTATGTTGTAATCAATCAGCAGTTTTTTGTGTTTGTGTGTGTGTTTGTCAGTTTAAAGTAAATATCCTATTTCCTACTTTTATCCCGATTAATGCAGGTGAAGCCGCAAAGCGCAGCTTGTAAAAGTAACAACATAGGTAATATACATATATAGTATAGCGTCGTAATTTTTTTACCACTAGGTATGTCGTTTTGGGTTTTGGTCGTTTTGTTAGATATAGTAAACAAACTCTAGCTTATCTGAGATAAACAATAAACAAGCATTTTACTTAGTAAGAGACATACCTCCTTATAATTGTTTTGTTTAATTGTGGTTTTTAACCAAGATCTTAAAAATGAAGAGATCCGAAATATAACTGGACAGTAGTTTTTTAATTTTATGTTATATTGTCTCATCAGATCGTATATAATTTAACTAATTATAATGAGATACGATTGGTTTGGTTGATTAAACTGGTTTTTTTTAACACTTTATAGAATCTTTATAAAGTGTTCAGAAAAAAACCAGTTGAAAATAGTAAATCCTTCCTAGGATAATTTCTATGATTTTATATATTGTAAGAAATGTCATTCAAATTTTTATGCGAAACAAGTGAAATCGATGGGTATGTTTTAAAATATTTTTATCTTCAATAACTTATCTGTACACCAAATACACAGAGTTACTTTAAGACAAATGCTTTGCAGCTAAAGTAATCAAAGGTCTGTGTGATATATCGATCGACAAATTAAAATATATTTGAAAACAGAAACATCATTTCATTATAATATCGTGATGATTTAAAACATATAACATAAAATCAGGTTATCATTATAGTTATATTATTTTCTATTAAAACAAAATGTATATTTTTTTATACCTTATAAGTATCTATATACACAAGAGTCAACTCACGTCAAAAAACAATATAAACGCTACAAAATCACAATTCACAGAACAAAATGACAGACATTTGAATCACAAGCCGGTTCTCAAAGTACTGACTGACCATGACCAGTATCTGCAGAGTTGTGTAGAGCAATCTTTATCACAATTGGTGCTGTGACTATGTTAACTCATAACGTTATAACGTAGCTAAGAGCTATTTTAAAATCAACACTTAAAAATAGCTGCTATTTGTTGCTTAATATAATTATTTTTGTGCGCTGAATGTGGCAGAAGTCGCTACAGTGTTAAGTGTAAGAAAACAGTGAAATTTTAATATTTTGTACTTTATTAATTTGTGCATTAATGTAGTCTCTCAAACTCATATTAAAGTTTATTTTTCAATCTTTGCCAATTTGGGTAAATGGGCCTGCAATTTTAGTTAAGAAGTGGCTACCTTAATTAATATTTTTGCAAACTAATCACCTCAATAGCTATGCTAGTTCAGATGAGAATTAAAAATGTGAGATTTCAAAGGTTTCTACTTTAAGGTGTGAAAATATGATTTATGTGAATGTTTCGAGTATTTGTTGCAAGTTTTCTAATGTATGTATATATATGCGAAAACGTTTATCTATAGTATTGCTTAATATATATTTTTTATATTAATCATAAAAATATAATCATCTCAGCCATAAGAAGTCAACTGCTGGATAGGCTGACTTCCATAGATTTCCAAAAGGAAGGGTTGAAAGCGGCTTAGATCCAGCGTTTTCCTGCGATATTCCGATTGGGTCTTCAGAAACTACGCTTGCCACTCCGTAGCCTTCATTCGAGAACCGATTGGGCCCATCGTTCATCAGCTCCGTGAACTATGTGCCCTACCCAAAGCCACTTCACCTTGCTAATTCGCCAACTAAATAGAAACAAAAATATAATTTTTATGATTCATTTAACTTTCAACCGACTTTAAAAAAGGAGGTTCTCAATCCGACTGTATGTTTTTTTATGTATGTTGCGATATATCCGTCAGTTATGAATAGATTTTGATGATTTTTGTTTATTTGGTAGATTATACTTCAGAGGTGATCCCATATAAGTTTTATCGAAATCGGTCAAGCCAAAACCGAAATATAAGCGATGAAGTCGGTTTTTTTAAGCTTTGCTTGCGTTTCAATTATTCTGAATTCGAATGTCGTTAGACTAATTTCATTTTATATGTATATCACACCCTCTTAATTAATAAAACATAAACAAAAGATCTAACATAAATAACAGCTTTTTATAAACGGTATCGTTACAATATCATGACACCAAATATCACATCACTACCCATAATTTATTCTGATAAAGAAATTGGCGCTTAGGACATTTATCTTCACGTTTGTTGATCAAATGCAACAAAGAACCGGAAGAAAGGCGTAAGCGACAGTGAATTTTGTTTACCCTCTGCATTATTGTTTTGTTTCATTCACATTCTTGAGGTCAACGTACGATCATTATGTATAAAGAAAATTAAACCTTATTTGTTGTTCTGTTGGGTTGATAATGTGTTTAAAGTAAAAGTGTCCTCATTCAGTGTGATTTACGCTAATGTTTGTGATAATGGGTCAGAGGAAATAATGTTATCAGGTGACATGACTACATAAAAACGGTAAGTTCTAGTACTCACGGTATCTTCCGAAAATTAAATGGCTTAGATGGGTGAGCTTTCACTTTCTAAGTAGAGGTATCGGGTTCGATTCCCGGCGTAACACAATTTTTCCCCAAGGAAAATGTATGTTTCTGGTTTTGGTTGTGATTGTGTGTGTGATGTGAATGTTTCCGGCACCCACGACATAAGACTTTCAACTTAGTGATGGGCTGTGAGTGAGTGTGAACTAACAAAAATTTCATTATTGTTTTGATTTCATTTGATTTGTACAAAATTAAATTAGTCTAATATCTATTTAATTTCATTTATTTAGCTTGATTCCAAGTAGGAACACAAGTTTTAGGAAATTTGTATTTTTGTTCGATAGGCAAGCATTTGACCACTATCTCACCTCATGGAAAGCGATGATGCGGCCGAAGTTGTAGTAATGTAACGTGTAAGTACCACGCCTGGCTAGAAGATACACATTGACTTGAAGACTCCCTAACGGTATAACCGTTCAGGGAACAAACACAGGCAAAGAGTTCCACTCCCTCGCATGATAAACGTAGAAGCTATTCGCTTTAAGCGAGCTGGAGGTATATCAACCACATGAAGGTATGTTGTGTTTCTGATTCTGGGCGTGATTGTGTAATGTGAATGTTTCCGGCACGCACAACTTGATGCTTGGAGGAAGTGCATCCAGCTAAGGCATCAGACAGTTCAAAAACTTTGGCGCCTGTGTAAATAATGATAGGGCTTTTATAATACTTCAGTGCGTAAGTTGACTATTTTACAGTTGTAGGCGTTAAGTAAACGCTAAACATAAACAAACAAACAAAACGCATTCACACTCACAGCCCCACACTAAGTTCAAATACTTGTATCGTGGGTGCCGGAAACATTCACATCACACACACATTACACCCAGAACCAGAAGCACAAATATCCCTTGGAAAGGAATTTGTGCTCCTGCCGGGAATCGAACCCAGGACCCACGGCACAGAGGGCGGACACCTGTCCACTGCGCTAACTGGGTCGTCAATAAACGCTTTCACACTCACAGTTCCACACTAAGTTCGATGACTTGTATCGTGGGTTGCCGGAAACATTCACATCACACACAATCACAACCAAAACAAGAAACACAAATTATCCATCGGGAGAAAACTTGTGCTCGTTGTCGCACAAGTTTGAGATTGCTAATAGTTCTTATTATCTATTTATTATATAATTATTTGTTTATTTGCTAGAAAGCGCATAAGTTACAGAGATAACAAAATACGTATGGATTAATGACCGGTAACTTAATGTGTAATAGAATGCAGGATACATTGTTAATGTAATATTATATTTGACTAGCTTTTGCCGGGGGCTTTGCTCGCGTTAAGAAGTATTAATTTAAAATTGAAAAAGCTTTCATACAAACTTTCATCCCCTATTTTATCCCCTTGGGGGTAGAATTAATCAAAATCCTTTCTTAGCGGATGCCTACGTCATAACATCTACCTGCATGCCAAATTTCAGCCCGATCCGTCCAGTGGTTTGGGCTGTGCGTTGATAGATCACTATGTCAGTCAGTCAGTCAGTCACCTTTGAGTTATATATATTTAGATTTAGATTGTATATCATTCGCCATGCTAGCCAGAGCAAATGTAAATAATTTAAGGGGCTGGTATAATATGTCAATGCGAACACTTTTATTAACCACAGCCAATTATATTAGTTTGTGATGTTTATAATATAATATTATTATTTATGTAGGTTTTTATATGTATTTTATGTATCTAATATTAATAAGTATGTATAAGTACATTTATTAATTTAAATACGTGTTGAGGTACACCACCGTCCCTGTTTGTAATATTTTTATCATCTCCCTTTGGTTGTCTGGAAGAAATCGCTTTGAGCGATAAGACTTTGTGTTCTATGTTATATTTAAGATTTCTTTGTAAGTGTTATTTTTTGGTGTGCAAATAAAGAATTTATCTATCTATCTATCTATCTATCCACCTTACACATTTGCACGTAAAGCTTAGCTTAAAGTTTTAGCTTTTCCGGCTCATAGGACAAATTTCCTTGACCACTCCTTTGGCATAGTAGCGGCGCGGCTATGGAATGATCTCCCAATCGATATTAAAAAATCACCCTCAAAAGCTTGTTTTAAAAAGCACGTAAAAGATCATTTTCTTAAAATGATTACCAAAGCCTTATAATGTTAACAAACTTTTCTGTTATTAGTATATATTTATATATATATTTATGTTATATATTTTTTAGATTTTTTCTTATATATTATATCATTAGATATTTATGTTATATATTTTTATTAGTATGTATAATCTTAAGTATTTTATATGTATGTACATTAAAATTCGATATAAATTTCATTAACATATATTTTCTTTACCCCTGATTGATGCACGCCTCATATCATTTCATTTTCCACCGCTAGATGACTGGTAGAGAATGCTTTTAACATTAAGTCCTCCTTTTGTACACTTTTTACTGTGCAATAAAGTATTAAATAATAATAATAATAAATTATTAAAAAATAATAAAAAATTGCGTGAATTATATGGCCGCCTGTTATGATACCTTACGTATAACCTTGTTTCTTACATTTGTTTTATCTCATCTTATAAAGTGGATCAATAAAGTATTATCTATCTATTAAATCGTGGCGGATACGCAAGGTCACGCGTGGCAATCTTTGATTTTTAATGATTTATTCAAATTTTGTGAAAACGCGCCTCAAATAAAAAAAAATAACTGAAGACATCAATCATCTAGTGAATTTGCGTATATGAAATATTGTTATTTGCATGAGATTTGATATTTATTTCCATTATATTTACGAACGTTATGAATATTCTAAGAAGAAGGCATCGTTTATCGTATCACACAGACTACGACGAATATTTTATTTATTTATCTGGTTTTAGTATGAATGCTGAGTAAAACAGTTACAAAAAACGCGTTTTACACGAGTAATACAATAAATACACTATGGGAGTCTTTGAGTCGCGAGTGAATAGGCATCTTCTAGACAAACGTGCTCCATCGTCGACCGCATCGTCACTTACCATCAGGTGAGATGGCGGTCAAACGTTTGCCTATCTTGAATAAAAAAAAAATGTGGTATCGGCACCTTCAAAAGGGAAATATATTTGATTGTGGTGGTCGTTATCAATACAACGTGTAGCTAACTGCAATGTTAGACTCGTAGGCCGTAGTATGATATATGACGTCACACCTCAACAATAAACGTTATTTATTTAATAATAAGGTAAGGATAATTTCGTCGCTTCAGCCGGGGCTTGAGTAGCTTAGCGGTTAGAGCAATAGGGCATGAGACTTACTGTCGCGGGTTCATTTCCCGCCTAAAGTAATATAATAATTGTCCTATTCGGTATTATTTAAAATATTTTACTGGAAAATTGAAAATTCTTACATTATCAATACAACTAATGATATTTTTTTGGGTTCCGTACCCAAAGGGTAAGAACGGGACCCTATTACTGAGACTTCACTGTCCGTCCGTCCGTCCGTCCGTCTCTCACCAGGCTGTATCTCAAGAACGGTGATAGCTAGACAGTTGAAATTTTTACAGATGATGTATTTCTATTGCCGCTATAACAACAATAACTAAAAATAAAATAAAATAAATATTTAAGGGCCCATACAACAAACTTGATTTTTTATTGATAATGGTACGGAACCCTTCGAACCGACTCGCAATTGGCCGGTTTTATTTTTAAACGTAAGCCAGTTTAGTATTTTTACAAGCATTTCTTGCAAGCTCAATTAGACTCACTTCCTAATGACCAATTATACAAACAAACGCTTTCACACTCACAGCCCCACACTAAGTTCAAAGATTTGAATCGCGGGTGCCGAAAACATTAACATCACACAAACATTACCCTCAGAACCAGAAGCACAAATATCCCTTGGGAAGGAATTTGTGCTCCTGCCGGGAATCGAATCCAGGACCCACGGCGCAGAGGGCGGACACCTGTCCACAGCGCCAACTGGGTCGTCAAATGTCCAATTGGACTCAAATTTGGTGTACTTATGTATCTTCGGTGACAATACAATGATATGGTATCGTGGAGCTAGTTTATGGAATCGGAACATGGAAAGAAACTTCTGAACAAAACAAAATAAACCCATCAAGTTTGGGCTCGTTTAATTCGTCTTGACAAGTTCTCTGGTTACATAAGATTTTAGACCTTTTTTAGTCACAAATGGTAAAAGCTTGATTTTTAGACCTTTTGAAGTATCATATGTTTTTAATCATACGCGATGATGTGGGTAGTATTTCTTGCGATAAGATTTCCACAATTTTATTTAAACACAATACAATACAATGAGTACAATATGAGTACAATATGGGAGTCTTCAAGTCACGAGTGAATAGGTATCTTCTAGGCAAGCTTGCTCCATCGTCGACCACATCGTCGCTTACCTTCAGGTGAGATAGTGGTCAAAAGTTTGCCTATCATGAATAAAAAAAAAACATGGGTTTTTCACTTTATTTGTATTGCATGGTGTATTCTCAAACATATTGTCGTCATCGCTCACACATTTGATAAGACGACACATTACTGCTGACATTAATTTAGTTTTGTCTGATAATTCTGAGCAAATACTACAATTTACTTTTGTAACAGATAAGAGAAATGTGTAAGCCTTGGTGTCTGGAGAATGGATGTATGTATCGGTTTTCTTCGTAGTTATATCATACGAAAAATCAGGACTTTTCATCAATGAGTCCCTTACAGATTTACAGAACCACCACACTGTCGGAAACATCGCACCTAGTGTCACAACTTAACATCACACCTATAAATAGAACCATAAAGGAAGATATCGCTTTCAGCGATAAGACCGCCTATTGTTACACTTTTCTAAAACTGTACTGTAAAAATTTTACTATTTGTGTTATTTAGTTATTAAGGAGTTCAATAAAGAGTATATCTATCTATCTATCTATCATAAAATTAAATGTTCCTTGAAGGAAAATTCTAAATTCAAATCCTAAATAGTAAAACGATAAAATGGTTGTTTCAGTAGCAAATATTGTCACTCTTTTTCAATACTTATAATGAAGCAATAATAAAGATCTTATATAATCGCATAATAAGTCATACTTACGAAAAAGATTTAAATAAAATATTAAAAATAAACAAAAACCTAACTGCATAAAAACAATCTAAATAAATTCTAAAGCGGAATATAGTGCAGTCATAGTCAAGTCATGCCCTTATAAAGTGGTAGAAACTTTACTAAAACTCTTTTTGGAGTTTTGCAGCGAAGGCGAAAATCACATTATTTCAACTTTATAATTGACTCGCTAAGAGACTTGATATACAAAGCGGCCTGGGCGCACGCGTAGACGCTCGCCTACGCGCCTCGGGCGCGTCCTAGCCTAGTTTTACGTTGTCACTGTACAAAACGTGCGCCCCACAGAGATATAGTTTTTGTTTCTGTGATCTATGGTGCGCCCTGTCCACTGAGGGCAGTACATTTTGTTGCACAAGAGCCTATAAAAAAATGTCGACAGCGCGGGGGGAAGCGTCGCAGGCGCCGCTTGGCCGCACGCCCGCGACGCGACGCCAAGTATAAGTATGTTTCGTTCGTTAGGCGCAATACATTTTATCTTCACAACGCCCTGCCCCTCCTAGCCAAAAACCAAAACGCTTTGTTTCTATTCTATCAAAATAAACGCTTTCTAAATGTAACAGATCTTAAAACTTGTTCACATAAGGTTTAAAATGTCTTGAATTGTTACTTAGCGCTCAACTGAAATTGCAAAGTTACAGACAAGCAATTTGAAGCCTTTGTACACACATTTTAAGGTCTGTTACATTTGGAAAGCTTTTCTTTTGATAGAATAGAGACGAAGCGTTTTGGTTTTTGGCTAGGGGTGCTGGCCGTGCGACTGGGACGCTTTCTACATATATCATGTCCCTAAGTATGAACGGTTAATTAACGACAATTATTACACATTCACACTCAAAGAATCAATAAAGAATATAGTACAAAAAAATCACCAAAACATTTTTTTTCTTTCGCACGAAAACAAGGCGCGTATTTCGATTTTTTTCAGTTTCAAAATGCACCTTTTTCTAACCTGGTAAACAAGGCCATGTACAAATTTTGATAAATGTATGATTTTTCCCGTAACAACCTTACATTATCTCTGTTAGCTTTAAATGAACAGCAAGGTTTAGGCATGACAATCTTTACAATATCTAATCACTTACGATCAGGTGACACAGTAGCTTACGCTGGCCTCAGTGATAAATAACACTTAAAATAGTATAAATATACTCAGCAACAAGTGACGAAAATATCACATGTACCGAAATAGGCAGATAAAATATCAATGCTTCCGCAGTATGTTAAATAAAACATTAATTTTTTCATAGACAATTTTTTTTTAAATTGGCGTTTGCACTTGCACTTAACTTTTTGATGAAGATGAGGAGTTTAATAATGAAATTAAACTTACTTAATTTACAACCCGGTCACAATATCTGTGCACCTGACCTCGTGACGTCATATCGGCGGTCTGGGTACGGCGTGAAAAATTTTTTTTTCTAGAAATGTGGAGGTAAAAAAAAATTACTAACCTTTTCAAATCACAGAGGTGAGGAGGTGAGGGAGAGGTGACAGGGGAAGCGGGAGAGGCGCCGCATTCCAGCGAGGTGCACAGATATTGTGACCGGGTTGTACTTTAAATATTTTTTATTTAATTACCTATAAGCTCTTGGGTCTTTGATGTATATAATTTTAGTTAAGAATAAGAAAATATAGGCAATTGGCCCGTACTTAAATTTATGACGATGTCGACGATGAAGCAAGCTTGCATAGAAGATACTTATTTACTCGAGACTTGTAGACTCCCATATTGTTCTCATCATGGAACACCAACTCAGGCAAGGGGTTCCGTTTCTTTGCGGTTCGCACAAAAAATGTGGAAGCAAAACATTATGTACGCATTCGTGGAATGGCTAACATATAGCGGTGTCACTTAGTTTGTCTGCTTGTCCGATGATAGAATGGGGATGGGGGAACTAGATCGTACAGTTCCATGGCACATTCTCCGAAATATATCCGATGAAAAACCGAGAGACTACCTTGAGCAATGACCTAAGCTCTGAAGCTTTGAATTAGCCAGATGCTCGCTGCCAATGAGTCTCTTGGCTACTCACTCAATGGTGTCGAGAGCTTGAAGCCGGTTCTTATCTGAACCGTCCCAAAGATATTCATGACATTGTGCTTGATACAAATTTAGCGCTGTCCCGGTGTGAAGTACCGACTCACCTTTTTTGCAGCTAGTTGAGATTTGATAGCTCTTTTGCTCTCAAGCAAAATAGTGAGAGTCAGTGCGATTTTTTTAGTTGGTTTAAAAAATTAATTAAACATGTAGTATAATTTAAAAAAAATATTAAATATGTCAGATCAACAATGCAATGTGATAAAAGGACACATGTACAATGGCAATGAATATATACTCTATTAGATAAATATTTATTTTTACTTTAAGTATCATATGTTAATTGTTGGTGGCAGTGCTATCTAATAGAGGTAGTAGTCAGGGTTATGTAAACTCGTACTGATAATAAATAATTTAAACGTAAGCAAAGCTTAAAAAAAACCAGCTTCACCGCCTTTTTTTTATTTTGCCTTGATCGAATTCAATAAAATGTATTTATATATGGGACCACCTCTGAAGTATAATCTATCAAACAAAAAAATAATTTTGAGAATCGGTCCACAAATGGGGTAAAAATCGGTGAAAATACATTTAAAAAAAGCCTATAGTCGAACATAGTACCTCCTCCTTTTTTGAAGTCAGTAAACAACTAGTGGCTCTGTGTGCTAAAGACATCGCGTATTTTTCTAAATGGCTAAAATATATATTTTTTTACGTTTTCACCCGCCATTACCATTACCCCATATCTCCGCAATTATGAAAATTTTACAAAAACTGAATCGATAGAAACTCCTTAATAAAAATATTAAAAAGAAAATTATTTAATCTATCGAATTTGCTTACAAAATTTCACGAGAATCGGTTGAGATATCTGTGGAGAAAAACAACCGGAAATCCGCCGGACATACGAAAGCAATATTATTCAAGCTGAAACTGAGACGCTTTGCTTGCTCGATCAATATAATGTATACATACTCGTCGCGGCAACTTTGACAGAGCAGCGCAAACGGCGAAAATATGGAAACCTCGGCAGTGGTTACATATCTGAGCAATTTGGTGTTGAGACACTGGGCCCTTAGGGACCGGGAGCTCATTCTATTTTCAAAAATCTATCTAGGTTGAGGCGACGCGTGGTCAAAATGCTGGTAAAATTGCGATCCTGATACAATACAATACAAAAATCTTTATTGTATAACCAGTTTACAAAGTGTACCTATAACTAAACAATTTTTAGAAATTATAGATTTTTTAGTGGTAATACAATCGGCGGTCTTATCGCTTATAGCAATTTCTTCCAGACTAACTTCGTATGGACATAAATGTAACTGGAATGTGTTAGACGGTGGTGTACACTAGTCAAGGAAAAATAAAAAAAAAGTACAAGAACCTATCAAAACAATTACATACTAAATATACATACATATATACGTAATGTAAATATACCTACATAAAATACTCAATATAAGTAGTAGTACATAAATAAAAAAGAAGTGTGGCACTCGGGGACTGCCGCGGTATAGCTATTGCATAGCATTTTTATCAACTTATGCAATTATAATTATTTATTTATTTTATTTATACAGTATTATTTTTCCTGCCACCTAGAGGCGAGTTGCTGAACTAAAGAGACAAGCGTGATATTTCAAAAAAGTCATTAAAATTTCTGCTATTCATCGATAGCTGGCAAAACTAAAAAGTATCACCGCTGTGCCGGTCGGAGTGGGGGGTGTTAGGTTATTTTCGTTACGGAATTTCTGGATTGGGTCTCCACGCTCAAGGCCCGCGATAGAAGCTATGCAATAGCATTAAAATAATAATAAAAATTACGCAATAACGTGCATCAGTTTTAACAGTTTTGGGATAAATAGTATTTTTTTACCATAGTCTTAAAAATCTGATACCTGCGGCTTTGAAGGCAGATGTGTAACTAAGTAAAACCAGTGGGCAGTTCAATGACGTGTTCCACCAGACATACGTAATAATAATAATTGCTCTAATATATCGAGATAAAATTCTACGGGATCCAGAACAGCAGATTCGTGTACGATAGGCGTGTCACAGTTATCTCAACAGAACATATTGACAAGTGGCTCAGCAACGCAATCAGATTATTTACTTTTAAACTCTTTATGTTATGTAGAATTATCTAAAACATCTTGAGTGTAAATTTAAATTCAGTATAGAACAATATTTCGTTGGAACCGGTGAAAATGAATGGGAAATTATTTCAGTTTCAAACTGCTTTTGCAAGTAAGTCGTGATTATGTATGTCGTGTTTGTTTGTGAATATCTTTATTTAAATAATTCTTTTGTACGTACCTATGCATGTGACTAAACTCAGCTGAACCGATTTTGTTGTAATTTTGTGTGTGTGTTCAGGTGGATTCAAGAATGGTGTAGATTCATAATTCGATCTGATAAATAATGTTTTTTTGATATTCGCGGGAGAACAACTTATAGTCTTTATAATATATATAATTATTATGTATGTATTCGATCAGATAAGTAATGTATATTAATTTACGTGGGCGAAGCCGCGGGGAAGTACTAGTTGTATGTATAAAATAAAATGAAATCGTATGCGTTTAATTGTTTTGGTAAGCACGGATACGAAAAAGTATGAAGATAGTCTCTTCAAACAATGGGTGAAGCATGCTAATGTCCGTGTGTGCGTGCATCGCGACGTGAATTTCACAGATTATTAGATATAAATGTTTGTATCAATAACGGGATATTTACCGTGTATTTCGTTTGTTTTGAGTTTCCGATATTTCGGCACTGTTGCAAGCACCATGATCACATCATGAAATATCGGAAACTCAAAACAAATGAAATACATGGTAAATATCCCGTTATTGAAACAAACATTTATAGTGAAAGTGACCACGGTAGCTTGAAAAGATTATTAAATAGTTACTATGTGTGCAGTGATTGATTTTCCAACTTGTTGTGTATTTGTGTGCGTGTTTCTCACGTAAAAAATAACATTTTGTTTTGCACAAATATTTGATTCTCTTATTTTTAGCTCTTCAAATTTTTGCTATTCTATCGCTAGCTATACGCAAGTTACTCTAGATAGGTTAAAAACTTTTTGTCATCTGGTCAATTTCAATTTGGTCGGATACACGAAATTGCCAAGATTGGCCAAAGAGACTGATTGATTCGGCACATGACCAAAATGCTGGGTTGTGTTTGGGGCAGAGGATAAGCCTTGCTATACAGCGTGGTAATGCAGCAAGCATATTGGGAACTTTGCCGAACATTAAAGATCGTCTAAACCATCTTTAACCTATTTTGTTTTTATAACTTGTATATTTATAATTGTAAAACTAGGTTTTGGGATAAATAAATTGCTTATCGATTCTAGATAGGCCTTGGCTCACCTAGTTTTTTTCACTTTATGAAACGGCTTCTAGCCCTACAGGATAGTTTCGTTCTCTAATACGATGAGATATTTTATAAGGGGGTAAAATTGACGCACCTTTTGACCTATACTGCAAAACGTGCTAAGCTTCGCTCGGGTCGACCATCTTTGAAGCTACTAAGTGCCTGCTATCTTTATAAAGTTTTATTTCTTAATATTATGAGATACCTTGCAGTGGGCTCACGGTCTATACAAACTAATAAAATAGTAGAAATATATGTAATAACTTCATCGGGAGTCTAAAAACCTCGTAGATTTTGTGAAGTTTGTCAAAATTATTAAAATAATGACGAAAAATCTACTAACCATTCCAGGCAGCTTTGGCCAGATGTGCATGGGCATCCTCACCGTCTGGCCTTCGTATACCACACAGATCTACTCAAACAACGACACAACACCGTTGTCAGAACCCTTGACGACAGCTGAACAAGCGCTGCTCGGAAGCCTGCCTTCTTTAGGAGCCATGATTGGAACAGCTATCATCGGAATCTTGATAAGCAGACTCGGGAGGAAGAATGGCGGCATTGTTATAACATTACCTTTTGCAGTAAGTCGCGACGAAAATAGTTGTAAGCGACATTAATCCCAAGTTGCTGCACATTGGATTCATTGTAGTTTTTTATTAATTATATTCTAAGTTCTTAAGATGACAGTTTAGGTTATCATTATTGGAGGACAAAAATAATTACATCTTATAAACATTATATTTTTGAAACCCTTTTTTGCATTGACGGTCATTTCCACAGGTGGACTTAAACGTTAACTACTGTAAAAAAATATTAAAATTAAAGGTAATGACTCGACCACGTGGATGAGTTTTTTCACGCTCGAGTTGACTACCAACCTTCCATTGTTTACCTACTTGGTTACAAGGTGAATAAAGTACACTAATTATATCTCCTTTGTTCACCTGGCTCATATCACCTAAGCGGTTTGATTCCGAGTTGATTTAAATACTTAAAATTTCACTGATAATATCACCAAGTTGACATAGAGGTTTAAACGCGAAGAAGACCCGACTATAAATAACAGGTAAGCAAAGACACCCAAGACAACACATAGAAATACTGCTATTCAATGTAACCGTCTAGCTGTATTACTAAAATTGACAAATTAAAATTTATTTACCCTTGTTTGACACTTGTTTTTACCCGACTGCGCGACGCAAAGGACAGTAATGTCTATTTATGTATGTTTGTTCTTTTGTGGCTTTCTAGAGACAACACGCGTGGGCCGATTTTTATGGTTCCTATTTTTTAATGCGTGGGGTTTTTGAGAGTTTGAGAGTGTTTTAGGTACCTTTATTATTATATAAATTAGTGGTTGGCCCTGAACTGAGATCTCGCGCCTACATTTTGATTAATAGAGAAAAGTTTTGGAGGTTAATTGCTTTTTCGTATTTGTTTTTTAATCAGAAGATATAACGAATCAATAATAATAATCGGCCGCATCATCACTTTCCATCAGGTGAGAAAGTGGTCAAACGCTTGCCTATCGAGTATAAAAAAAATAACGAATTATATATGCAAATGTTAGCTTTAAACCAGTGACTTAGATCTCCTGCCACAGTAACATACTAGTAAAGTTATTTTCCAACCAAGATTTTTTTATGACTTTTATGCTTATTTCCAGATATCTTGGGCGATGATCAGCGTGACTACAAATAAGATGGTGGTGCTTGTAGCAAGGTTCTTAGGAGGAGTGGCGGGAGGTGGTTTACTCGTTTATGGTCCTATATTTATATCAGAAGTTGCCGAGGATTCAGTCAGAGGAACTCTAGCTTCGGGTGAGAACAATACCTATACTCAACTGACTTTAAATAATTGAAACGCAAGCAAAGCTTAAAAAATACCAACTTCATCACTTATATTTCGGATTTGGCAAGACCAATTTCGATAAAATGTATATGGGACCACCTCTGAAGTACACTCTACCAAACAAAAAAAAGACGTGTGGCACTCGGGGACTGCCGCGGTAAAGCTTTTGCATAGCATTTTTTATCAACTTATGCAATTATCATTATTTATTTTATTTATGCAGTATTTTTTTTCCTGCCACCTAGAGGCGAGTTGCTGAACTAAAGAGACAAGCGTGATATTTCAAAAAGTTATTAAAAGTTCTGCTATTTATTTATTTATTTAATCACAAAAAACAATTACAATGTGTATGATTGTAACTTACAATTAGAACCTTATTGCTAAAAATCAATAGAGCCAATTATTATAATAAAAACAAACAAGACAATAAGATGCAGCGTTAGCATTCGTGCTAGGTAGCCCTGTGTTACGAATGCTAACCTTCCGTTCCGAATATTTATCAGTAAGATATATATTTCTAAAGTCTATCTGAACATTGTACAAATACGAAACAAAACAAATATATACGTAATCACTTTTTATGACATTAAAAAATGTAGGTAGTTGTACAATTTTGAGTCTCATATAATAGTAATAGCTGTTAATCAGCATAGTAACCTACAAGGTAGTGATGCGCTCGAGTCATCCAGCGGCAAACAATACAATAATATTAAAAAAAAACACCAATATCCAAAATATGAACCAAATCAATACGTATTTGGTTACGTGTTTAGTGAAAATATAATAATTTATCTATTCATCGATAGATGGCAAAACTAAAAAGTATCACCGCTGTGCCGGTCGGAGTGGGGGGGCTCCACGCTCAAGGCCCGCGATAGAAGCTATGCAATAGTTTAAAAAATACATCAAAATTGATTCATAATTAGCGGAGAATCGCGTAACATACATACAAAATTATTTTTGAAGTCGGTTGAAAAGGAGGCGGTTCTCAATTTGATTGTATTTTGCTTTTGTGATTGTTAACTCAGAACTCCGTCATTGATCTCCCATTTAAATAATCTCATTACAATCAGTTCTAATAACAATTTGGTAGGACATAATAGTCACAGTTTTTAAACCTACTTTGTCTCAGTGTATATCTCAAAAACGGTTACCTACATAAATGTATTTATTTATTAAAAACTTCATGCAGAAATACTATGCAAGACTTAATGCAGCATTTTCTTCCAGTCAACCTCGCCCGACGACTCTTGCGGTCTATCCCAAATCATCGCGCGTTTCGTATCTAGTCGATGTTACCTAGCTATGTTAGAAAGCGTTTCTTTTGATAGAATAGAGAAGAAGCGTTTTGATTTTTAGCTAGAAGGCAGTTTTTAGCGGCTCTAAAAAGTAACATAGTGGCATCGATTCTGATGTACACTCACTAAATTAAATTTAAACTATCCCTGTCCCTTACAAAATAGATACACAAGACAGAGATAGCATACATTTTAGTGCTGTCAAGCTAGTTTATCAATTATAATATGAACAGCAGAAAGGCGCGTGTTTTTAGTCAACACCAATAACATACTCGACTAAGTTTGCATAGACATCTAAGTTCTGATTAACTTGACAGCACTTAATGTATCCTATCTCTGTCTTGTGTTCCTATTTTGTAAAAGACAGGAATAGTTTAAATTTAATTTAGTGTGTGACATCAGAATCAAGGCCATTATCATAGTATATCTTAAATCTTTTGCAGGTCCCATTCTCCTTTACTGCAGCGGTGCTCTCATCTCTTATATCTTAGGTTGGACGATGTCCTATCGCGTAATTATTTGGGTGAACATCGTACTCGGAGTTATCAGTGTGCTGTTACTTATGTCAGTTAAGGAGAGTCCCATTTACCTTACAAGGCAGAACAGAGATGAGGTATGTTTCAAATTATTTTTATTGATCGAGATCTCTAAGTTAATTTGGGTGGTTCAGCAGATTATCCGTCCGTCCGTCTGTCAGAGGGATTTAGCGTGAAATCTATTACCTAAAGCCACAAAATGTAGGTAAAATTATATAAATTAAAATATTAAGGGGGCACCTATACACGTAAATGTGGTGCAAAATGTTTTTTTTGGCGGGGGAAGGAATTATCGTAGAAAAGATCTCTGCAAGTAGAGTACGAAACCGTTTTAATCAAAAATATATAATATGTTGGAAAATAATGTTTGGAAGGCCACAAAGTTATTGTTTTCAGTCCTATTTTCTCAAAAACGGCTAAACAATTGAAGCTGACACTAACGTATACATGACAAATGTTATACATGATGTTACATACTTGGACAACAAATACAAAAAGCAAACAATAATTATTCAAAAAAAAAATACCAATTATTTATTAACGTCAAGTTTTTCTTGAATGCAAAATGTAGGCGCGAGATCTCAGTGCGAAACGAACAACTAGTTATTTTCGGATGGACATTGTTTGACGCCATAATCTTTTCAATCTGTGTATATAAAAAGCAATATTTGATATTATACATAGACATACCAGAACACCATTTTTCTCCCCAAAGGAAATGTGTGTTTCTGGTTGAGGATGTGAATCTGTGTGTGAATGTTTGAGGCACACACTATACAAGTCATTAAACTTAGTCTGTGGCTGTGCGTGTAAAATATTTTTTTAAATCTTCTAATTTAGTGTGAGGTTGTGAGTGCAAAACGATTGTCTTACTAATGCAAATTTTGTTGTTTATTTCACTTAATTCATCAAATATTTAAATTTATAGCGTTTTTATGCCTTTTTTTTCTTTTAATTTTGGCTTCGCAATCTTGTTAATTTAGCCAGTGTCAAGTACCTAATAATATATTTCAAGTGTATTTCATACCAAAAGTCCTAGTCACAAGTCACAATCAAAGTTAAGTAAAAGAGTCAAGGTCTTGTCAGAGTCAAGTCATGCCCTAGTAAAGTAGTAGGAACTTTACTAGAACTTCTATTGGAGTTTTGGAGAGAAGAAAGAATTTTCAACTTGGTATCATTTGCCTACATTTATGCATGTTTACTAAGTATTAACAGTTAATATTACACATTAACACTCGAAAAATCACAGGTTTTGGAAAATTATACAAAATTAACAACGCCATTCTTTCGCTTTCGCGGCAAAATCTTTTCGTACCTTGCTAATAACTAAAAACTTTATTACAGGACGCGCGGGCCGCCATTTCACACTACAGAGGCTTAAGTCCAACCTCTATGGTAGTTTTGGATGAATTTGCAAGACTAAAACAGCAGCTTATGCCAAGTGTGGAACTTATATCTATCAGTAAAGGTAACCAGCCACCGTTTTATAAACGACCCAATAATCGTAATGCCCTAACCGCTGAGCTGAGCGACGAAATTATCCTTTCCTGTCAATAATTATTTTTCTTTCCGTCAATATTGGCCAATGCTGTAAAAACAAAATCAACTTGTAAAAGTTTTCGAACCTTTTTTTAATCTCATACAGCATCTATTGGCCTCCACGTAGCTATATTTCCTTAAAATATGGGATAAAACTCCAACGGGTCACAATGTCGGAGAAATAAACGAAGTGTGGTACTCGCAGAACGTCCCATTCGCATTCGGTCACGTCCCATGCGCAGAATGTCCCATTAGCAGAACGCCCCATTCTCAAACGGTCCCATCGCAGTACGTCCCATTCTCAAACCGTCCCATTCACAGTCTGTCCCATTCTCAAACCGTCCCATTCGCAAAATTTCCCATGCATCCTTTTTTTTTTTTTTTTTTTTATTTGTGACAGGCTAGTGTTTGACCACTATCTCACCTGATGGTAAGTGACGATGTGATCAAAGCTGGTAAACACACTAGACCTGGAATACGCAGGCTCTCAAGGATAACTGCCGGAACACCGTATTTGGCTTGGCGGCAGACTTTCAACTTGATGGTGGTAAGCTACTTTGGTAGCAAGCCGGGCGAGCAACTCACAAAATGCTCTACCACCTCTCAAATGTCACCTGATTAGCACCACCCGGGGACCACGTGTAGGGAGTCAGACTTAAGGGGTATCCTCCTACGGACGTGGGTGACTCAGCCCCCAAATACTACTAAATATGTGTTGTTTTATCTCTGATAGGAAAGCGTTATATATTGAAATATTATTGTAGGTCTGTAAAATCTTTTCTATCTCTTTCTTTTTTCTTCTATTTTAATTTATTTTATATCTTCAATCTGTTTAACATCCTCGACACATTATCACTTACCACCAGGAACTCAGCTGTTGGAAGCAGCCCCTTAAGAATGTTTCAGTATAAATGTACACAAATTCCTAAATTATAATAAAAAACAATGATTTCAGAACCAGAAACTAAAGCAGATCTTAAAGCTGAAGAAGCAGAAAAGGAAAAACTGAATGCAGAGTACGTAGAACCTGAGGAGCAAACCAAAATTTCGGCTGTCAAGCTTTTATGTGAGTATAAATTAGTCTTTGTTTATAAAGGTTATTTGAGTGATTTCAGTTTCACTTTATTTATTTATATACAATATAATTGATCAATATAATATAATTGATTTGAAACTTGTGTCGATACTTTAGCTCCGTCACATCTTCCTGAAACACAGAATGGGGTTGGCGTCGTGGCAACTTCGGCAGAGCAGCGCAAACGGCGCAAATATGGAAACCTTGGCAGTGGTTACATATTTGAGCCGTTTGGTGTTGAGACATTGGGTCCGTGGGGACCGGGAGCTCATTCTATTTTCAAAATTCTATCAGAGCGCCTGGTTGAAGCGACGCGTGATCAAAATGCTGGCACTTATTTGGCTCAACGTATTAGCATTGTAATTCAGAGAGGCAATGCCGCCAGCATGATGGGAACGTTACCCACTGGTAGTGGGCTTGAGCACTTGAGTTACCTATAAGCTCGATGTCTTGTAGGTAACTTAGTTCTTTGCTGTACATAGTTTTAGTTTAGTTTTAGGAAATATAGGCAATTGGCCCGTAGTTAGGCATGTGAAAAAAAAATAGCATGACTAGTTATTGATCAATATGCATATTTAACTAATCTACTAACCTAATACAAAAAGTAATTGGTGTGCCCAAAATGCTGGCTGCGTTACCTCGTTGTACATCGAGACTTAATTGCTGAGCATAAAACAATCCAGCATTTTGGTCACGTGTCGACTCTTTCAGTCACCCAGCCAAATCTTTATAAATTTCAAGTACATCTGGTCCCCATGGACCCAGAGTTTCTAATCCAAATGGCACAAATATGTAACCTCTGTCGAGGTTTGAATATTTTCGCCGTTTTGAAGATTCAGCTGCGGTAGCAGCGCCACTTGCCTGCTGTTGTTGGAAGATGAGACGGCGCCAAAGTGTCG
This sequence comes from Lomographa bimaculata, assembly GCA_948107665.1. Lineage (NCBI taxonomy): Eukaryota > Metazoa > Arthropoda > Insecta > Lepidoptera > Geometridae > Lomographa > Lomographa bimaculata. Next base: position 9,765,749 of record OX403607.1, on the reverse strand, counting down.
ACACAAGTAGCGTCCCACACTAAGGGCCGACCCATCTTCCAAGGAATGAGTGTTTTTCCATCAGGTCGTTTACCGTCGTTGCGCATAAGTTTCACTTAGCAGTTTATTTAAGCTACTTTCGTTTACTTGTGAATCTCGCGATTACATTCATTGAAATTCATAAGTATCTTTGAGGCCCGTGATTGTTAACATTTTTTAGTTTGATTAAGCCCTTTTATAATGGTGCAAAAATTATTCAAGAAGTGGTGTGTTTTTAGACATCAAATACATAAATGATCCATCCTTTTACTATTTTCTGATTTGTACTTACGTTATAATAATGCTTCAATCAATTTGCTCTTCTCTATATGTACTTAGGCTGGAAATTCCAAACACGTATGCCCATTATTTGTGTTGTCTTGAAATAATAATTAAATAATAGTTAGTCAAATGTTAAACTATGTAATACAGATCAGAAAAGAAAAGAAAGATTCATTGCGACATCTTGATCATAAAATTAGTCGATGATAGTATTTTTATATACCTACATATTTATTTGTTTTTTCACAGTCACGTCCCCAGCATCCCAACGTGCATTTCTGGTTGTAACTACAGTAATAACATTGCAGGTAAGGTAAAGATAGATTACGAAAGCAATCAAGTATAAGTATACCTATAAATATAGTATAATGAACTGCTCGTTGGCTTAATCGGGTTCGATTCCCGGTTGAAACACAAGTTTTCTCCCCAAAGAAAATGAGTGTTTCTGGTGCTGGTTGTGATTGTGTGTGTGATAAGCATGTTTCCAGCACCCATAATACAAGTCACCGAACTTAGTGTAGGGCTGTGAGTGTGAAAGCGTTTATGTTTATTTATGCGTTTATATCGTATAGGAAGTATACCCCGCCATGAGAGTCTCAATGACGTCATACCTCGGGATTTTGACAACGCTGTGTGGATATTGTAGAGTCGAGTGGTCTAGGGCTTGACGATGGTATAAAATACTTGAATGTGTGATTGTCATTCCCTGGAAGATAGAACGAAGCCCGTGGAAAGCCACTTCTATCGAGGACGGTGATCTGTTATTCAGATAGTTTTCTTTGACCTTATAACAATATTTATTAAGTCCTTTACAGCTTACATTTTAATGTGCAAAAGAATAATTGAATAAATATGGTTATAATATTTTTCGTGCTTTATAATATATAGATAGATAAATGCTTTAGTTGCACACCGAAAATAACACTTACAAAGAAATCTTAAATTTAACATAGGAGCACAACGGGTGGTCTTATCGCTCAAAGCAATTTCTTCCAGACAAACAAAGGGAGATGATAAAAAAATGTCAAACAGGGACGGTGGTGTACCTCAACATTTATTTAAATAAATAAATGTACTTACTCATACTTATTAATTTTAAAAACATAATATAACTACAAAAAAATACATAAATAATAATAATATATTATAAACATACATATATATGACTAATAAAGGATATTCACAGCTTTAACTAAATTGAGAGTGATACAATTTTTTTATTTGTACTCTAAAGGTGTTCAGTAATTGAGAGCGACGTATAGAGACCGGTAAACTGTTCCAGGGGCGAATAGCACAGTATAGCACGTAATGATATAATATAAATATTTATTGTTCATAACAGACCTTTTTGGGCACAGAAACAATTTAAAGAGGGCAAGATATATTTTTTTTTATTCGAGATAGGCAAATTTTTACCACCATCTCACCTGATGGTAAGCGACGATGTCGTCGACGATGGAGCAAGCTTGCAAATGACAAATTTAAAATTTGACCACCATATTTTATTTTGATGATTATCATAATATTTTACTCATAATAATATTCCCAGGTGATGATGGGCATGATTCCAGTCCAGGTCTACGCCAAGACGGTGTTCGAGGAAGCTGATCCTAGCAAATCCGATCTGTATACAGTTATTTTTGCGTTAGTGCTTATGTCTGGTAGTTTGGTCTCTACCGCTGTGGCTGATAGAGCTGGAAGAAGGGTAAGATACATTAATTATTTAATAAAACAATATGATACAAGTACAGTAATTATTATTCTTACTTTATTGTATTGTTTATATTTATCTGTTTATATAACCTATACAATGTGTAACAGAAAGGTGTAGTAATACTCAAGTCACACATCTAGCTACATGTATGGAGTCTAACAGGAACTTCTGCATTCGCGGCAGCACCATGAATATTAAGTTATGATGAATTAAAGTTAAAAAAAAAAAATGTCATTAGCAACCCTATTTCATTATCTACCGTTCTACACCACATAGCTTTTGGACCTAGACATCTGACAGTGGAGGACATAACAAAGATCAAGGTCACGCGCCACAGATGTAATCGTAGGGCGCGGACACATCTTTTAGATACTTGTCGTAGCGTCACAGAGCGTGCTCAACTTCTAGTTGCTTCTGTATGAGTGTCAGAGCTTTTGTTGCAGAGCATCCCTCGCATCCATCTTTTAATATACTGGTACACATAAAATGCACGGAAAGCAAATGGATCTATAAAGATCCATCTGCTTTTCGTCTCGCTATATTCTTACATTTGGGTGCAAGGTGTTATGTTGCCCATACCTGTCAGTGTGGTACTACTGTTGACTGGCTCGGTCACCACGGCCTCTCGTGCCAGAAAAGTGCTGGCAAAATTTCCCACCACGCCTGCCAACGATAATATCCACCGGGCTTTTACCAGGGCCAATGTTCCAGCCATTCTCGAACCAAATGGTCTGATGCGTGACGATGGTAAAAAACCCTACGGCATGACTTGAGGTCCTGGTTAAGGCGACGCGTGATCAAAGTGCTGGGACTAATTTGGCTCAACGTATTAGCATTGCAATTCAGAGAGGAAATACCGCCAGCATGATAGGAACGCTACCCACTAGTAGGCTTGAGCACTTGAACTTGCACTATAAGCTGAATGTCTTGTAGGTAACTTAGATCTTTGCTTTATATAGTATTCATTTAGTTTAAGGAAATTTAGGCGATTGGCCTGTAGATATATAATTTTACAAAATCTTAACCTTCCATGCTTAAAATTTTGAAATTGGGGAATAGGAGTAGATTCAGCATATACTGTGCGTACATTTTCATGTGCTCACAACGCTGATTTACAATCTACCCCTTATATCGGACAAAGATGGTAGCCGATGTACTTATGTAGAAGCGAATTAAACGGATAGAGATATAGAAACGGATTATTATACTAATTACATTAGTTATGGTTATACGGTAATGTAACGTATACATTATACCTTAGTAGGCGACAAAGTAAATCTTGTGTGCTAGCACAATTCACATTAGCGCAAGGATTTCTCCAAGCCAGGCTTTATTGTACATCCTCGCAGGCGACAGTAGGATGCTTCGTGATATACGTTCAGTTTTAGATATATTGCCGATGAAGTCGGTTTTTGGTTTATTAAAATATGATTAGAAACACTGGCCTTGGTACTAAGATCTCCTGTGTTATGTGGACCAGTTTTTTTAATATCATTGAGAGAGCGACGAAGATTGACGGAGACGAGCGAGTCGCCTGTGGTAAGCGTCATGCTTGTTAGTTACAGTTAAGTACCAACCAGAGTTCTAAACTTATATAATTATCTCCTAAAACTGCTGCTACAAACGAACTCTTGCGCGGCAAAGCACTGCGGCCGTACAATGAGAAATTTTATTTATTTATCCATCATCAAAAACTTGTGCTTAATTCAACAGATACATTACAAAACATGTTAGGTATGTATGCATTTACAAGACCTTTCTGTTTACAAGAGGTGACCACTGTCTCCCACACTAGGAAAACATGTGTTGTGGGATTTAGTCTCTTCCTCACTGTTATTAGAATACATCATGAGAGTAAATCTACAATTTTAAGCTATTTTATAGCTTCTATCGCAGGCCTTGAGCGTGGAGACCGAATCCAGAAATTCCGTAACGAAAATAACCTAACACCCCCCACTCCGACCGGCACAGCGGTGATATTTTTTAGTTTTGCCATCTATCGATGAATAGCAGAACTTTTAATGACTTTTTTGAAATATCACGCTTGTCTCTTTAGTTCAGCAACTCGCCTCTAGGTGGCAGGAAAAAATAGCATAAGTTGATAAAAAATGCTATGCAATAGCTTTACCGCGGCAGTCCCCGAGTGCCACACATCTTTATTTTTTTGAAAGTGATTCTTAAACTATACATTAGAATCAAGAGAAAAAATTTATTAGATGTTAAATCTCTTTAAGCCCTAAAATTTCACTGGTAACAATGCCCTTCAATCCGAAATACAGTGACGCTGCACACTAGTAATAATTTCACCAGAATTTGAGCAATTTTTAAATTATTATTTTTTTCAGGTCCTCCTCATAGCTTCATCAGTCATGGTCTGCCTGTGTATGGCAGCTCTAGGATTCATGCTTCAGTTCCGAGTAGCACCTCCATGGGTAACGGTGATGTGTATCCTGATGTACTGCTTCGCATTTATGTTTGGAGCTGGCTCGGTACCATACTTGCTGCTCGCTGAAGTGTTTACTTCTGAGGTGAGACTTGCTGATGTTGATTACTCTACAACCTGTATCAGAAAGATGTATTAATACTTGGTGGTGTGTATGTGTATCGTGTCAGGAATCGTCTGCCAGACAACAAAAGTCGAAATCGGAGTGCCGGAAACATTCACATCACACACAAAACCACTACCACAGAACCTGAAACATAAATTTTCTTTAGCGAGAAATCTTGTGCTGTCGGGAATCGAACCCGATAACCCTGCTTAGAAAGCGAACCCGCACCGACTTAGTCAAAGGGCAGTTCAAATCCTGATCTTTCTCCACAGGTCCAAAACCTCGCTTCAATGCTGATCGTGGAATGGGTGTGGTTCCTCAACTTCTTCATCATCGCTGTCTTTCCTTACATGAAAAACTACTTTGGCATCCATGGATCTTTCTACTGCTTCTCTTGCGTCGCCATCGCCAATGCCATCATCAGCTTCTTTATTGTTCCGGAAACCAAGGGTCTATCAAACGAACAGATACAAGACGTCTTTTTGGGCAGGAAAAAGAACTAATTAGGGTTCTGTACCCAAAGGGTAAAACGGGACCCTATTACTAAGACACCGCTGTCCGTCCGTCTGTCTGTCCGTCTGTCACCAGGCTGTATCTCATGAACCGTGATAGTTAGACAGTTGAAATTTTCACAGATGATGTATTTCTGTTGCCGCTATAACAACAAATACTAAAAAACAGAATAAAATAAATATTTAAGGGGGCTCTCATACAACAAACGTGACGATAACGAAAACAGGTAGACGCTTGAAATGTTCACAGAATATTTAGTTTCATATTCACTTTAAAAATAAATAATTAAATTAAATATATAATAAAACAAATATTTAAGGGGGGCTCCCATACAACAAACGTGATTTTTTTGCCGTTATTATAGATAATGGCACGGAGCTTCGTGCGCGAGTCCGACTCGCACTTGGCCGGTTTTTTTTTCTATTGTATGTGTGTGTATGAAAGAGAGTTTTTATGATGCATTGAGGATTATGATATCACTTGCCGTTGTAAATAGTATTTTTTATTTTCTTGTTTATTAAATTGTTTAAGAAACTTCTTTTTGTTTTATTGAATTTGGAGCTTTTATTTGAACTAACGAGTCAATGTAGTAAAAAATTCAAAAACCCAACTGCGAAAAATGTCTTCTTTTTGTGTAATTTTAAGCAAATCCCCTCTTAATTTCCTTTAAATTGTTTACTAATATTTACTATTTCGCACCGAAAATCCACCATTTTGTTTTTCTTATTAAATACCTATCTAAGGATACTTGGATTTTTGAGACAAATATAACGACGCCTTAACTGACGAAATCCGTCCAGTCGTTTGGAAGATACGATGTAATAAAGACATTACACAAATATATTATGCAAGAAACGCGCAAAAAACATAATCCTTTCTTCGCAGCCCGGTAAAAATAACGGTGCATACCTTTTCAACCGTATTCACACTCACAGCTACAAACTTTTTCAAGATTTTTATCGCGTATTAACCAATGATATCTCACACAATTGAATATAAAACGCTTTAAACTTTCTTACACACCGAACAGTATAATCTGGGAGTATTCAAGTCTAAGCATGCAAGCATCTTCGGCCGCATCATAACTTTCCATCAGATGAGATAGCATCCAAATGCTTACCTATCTGTCATAAAAAAAAGCTACACTAAGTTGTTAACTTGTGTCGTGGGTGCCGGAAACATTCACATCACACACCACTCAATCACACCTGTGCCGGAAACATTCACATCACACACCACTCAATCACACCTAAAACCAGAAATACAAATTTCCCTTGGGGAGGAAACTTGCGTTGCCGTCGGGAATCGAACCCGATACCCGCTGGAGGCGCGAGGCGGGCAGGCGCGTGCCTTGTATATCAAGGTCCCTTAGGCGCCATACGTTTTACCTCCACAAAGCGCCCGAGGCGCGCGCCCCGAGCGCTCTGTACATCATGTCCCTAAGAGCTCTCGGTATTTTAAAAATGACCTTTTATATTTTTTTCGCTTTGTTCGCCTCAAAACTCATAAGAGAAAACCCAAAGGAACAGTCGAAAAGAAACACAATTTACATTGGTAATTTTGTTTGGGAAATACTTCGGATTATTTTCAATAGATGGCGTGGTACAAAATTCACCGGGTCATAGTAGTATTATATTATAACATATTTTTTATGGTTCAATTTTACACAATTATTCACAACAAAAGGTAATAACAGTTTAACTTATAACAGCTGTAATTATGTATTTATTATTGTCTAGATTACTCAAGATAATTACAGTTGTTATAAGTAGATAAGGTAGAGTTTAATTTTCTCTTCTTAGAAAAATCAACTAATAAGTGTGTGTCGTGGTATATGTAAGTGTTCCGTATACATTTATATCAGGATTTTCTTTTTTTTTTATTAATTATGTACTTCTGCTTCTTATTATTATCTTATATGCTTCTTATTATATATATAAGTACCCAATGTTAAAAAGCTTTTTTTTCATATATTAGTTAAGGAGGCGTTTGACCATTGTCTTACATGATGGAAAGTGGGAACTTGGTTGAGGGTACATACAAGGTATATACAGGGTATATACAAGGTCGATGTTTGATATTAGATTGTATGGCAAAAAATCTATGAGTAATAGAAAAAAAAGTCATGTATGGAGTAAGGAGAAGGAGAAAGCTCAAATATTGTCTGATAGATTGATTGATTATTTAATAATTCAAACGTAAGCAAAGCTTAAAAAACCGTCTTCACCGCTTATATTTTGGTTTTGGCTAGATCGATTTCGATAACATTTATATGGGTTCACCTCTGAAGTATAATCTACCTATAGACTAAATAAATTTAGCCTGAGAATCTTCCAAACAAAAAAATAATTTTGAGAATCGGTCCACAAATGGGGGAGAAATCGGTGAAAATACCTCCTCCTATTTTGAAGTCGCTAAAAAGTATATAATGACAACTAGTAATAAAAGTTAGTTGTAAAAATTTAGTATTTCTTTTAATTTTTAACTTAGTTGTAAAAAAAACTCAATTTGCTTGTATTTATTTGCTACCTCAGAACTCTGTCATTTATAAACCGATTCGGAAATGATGTTTTTATTTGAAAGGATATTCTTTCAAATAAAAAAAATATGAATATTCAGATTTATACCTAAGAAATTTCATTAATAGTAGTTTGGTTTTAAATTGAAATAATTGCAAAAATATTATGTCATTCAAGAAAACTAAATTTTAGTTTTTTTCGGTTATCCACTTTTTTGGTCGGTAGCTTTATTTTTCAAATTTTTTATAACTAAAAAAATAACACATTTTGTATAAGTATATTAAAAAAACCGACTTCACCGCACATATTTTGGATTTGGCTTGATCGATTTAAAAAAACATTGTAACTTAAATAACTATATCAAAAAAAAAATTCTAAAACAATTTTATATCCTATATTTTATTTACTTTCTATACATATAGACTACGACAGTACAAAAGTCAACTATTTGACAAATTAAAGTTTTGTTCAGTTTGACAAATCAAGAACTTGTGTCATGTCAATGTATCTTTAAGTTGACAAAATAATTATTTGACGAGCAAACAATTTGACATATTAATGGCTAGCCGTACCCCGCGGCTTCGCCCTAGAGGATCCAGTTAAAAAGTAGCCTATGTGTTAATTCTAAGTATAAGCTATGTACATTCCAAATTTCATCCAAATCCGTTCAGCCGTTAAAGCTTGAAGAGGGAAGAAGCATAATTACATACTAAAAAATTAAAAAAAAAATTAATGAAAACAAAAAAAAAAAAATTTAAGTATATATTTAATAATTTAAATATATATTTAAAAATCTATCAGAGCGCCTGGTTGAGGCGACGCGTGATCAAAATGCTGGCACTTATTTGGCTCAACGTATTAGCATTACAATTCAGAGAGGCAATGCCGCCAGCATGATGGGAACGCTACCCACTGGTAGTGGGCTGGTGCACTTGAGTTACCTATAAGCTCGATGTCTTGTAGGTAACTTAGTTCTTTGCAGTACATACTTTTAGTTTAGTTTTAGAAAATATAGCCAACTAGCCGTGCCCCGCGGCTTCGCCCGCTATTAACAAGTTTAAAAGTAGCCTATGTGTTAATCCTAGGTATAATCTATGTACATTCCAAATTTCATCCAAATCCGTTCAGCCATTAAAGCGTGAAGAGGGAACAAACATACATACACACTTACACACTTACACACAAACTTTCGGATTTATAATACTAGCCGTGCCCCGCGGCTTCGCCCGCTATTATCAAGTTCAAAAGTAGCCTATGTGTTAATCCTAGGTATAATCTATGTACATTCCAAATTTCATCCAAATCCGTTCAGCCATTAAAGCGTGAAGAGGGAACAAACATACTTACACACTTACACACAAACTTTTGGATTTATAATATTAGTAGGATTGGCCCGATTGGCATTCTTCTTTTACCCTTTTTTCTTACACACTTACACACTTGCTCACTTACATACAAACTTTCTGATTTATAATATTAAGTAGGATTTGACAGGAGTCTTGAAATGCAAAGAGTTCCGTTCCAATAAAAAATACATACAAGGCACTAAAACAGTTTAAATTTAATTACAGCAACCTATCAACTTGTTTGTTTACAAATCACTAAAGGTTAGCTAACCTTCCTTTACGTATAAGATTATAAAGTTCTAGGTACCACTTGAGCTACGTTCAATACCTTACAGTTAGTTTTGAAAACTGCATCTCTTCATTTTAATTTCATTTTCATTTTTTGCATTTATAAAATTAAGTGTTATTTTGAACTGAGAAATGTTGTTACTTTTGTTTATTTTGTGTGTGATTTCTATAACATGGCTTTGGTTTAGAGAACAGCATTCGTAACCGCCAGTGCTATCAGGGAAACTTCCTTTCATAGGAAATGGACATTTGTTTCTATGTGGAAGCGTCAGTAAGTTTTTTAACCGATTTTAAAAAAAGGAGTAGGTTCTAATCTGTATTTATTTTTTGTGTGTCACCTCATAACTTAAATTTAACTTATGCTGCTACTTATTAGCCTAATCTTGGCTAGATTGTAACAAAAATAGGGAACACTCTATCGTGACCTATAATAGTGAAAAAAAAAAAAAAACCTCATAACATCTTTCAGTTGACTCGATTTCGATGATTCTTTTTGTATTTGAGAGCTGGTGTTTTTCGTGTGATTTATTTAAATTTGATCATGGCCTGATCTGCAGTTTTTGATTTACTCTCAATAATTGGTATTTAATTCATTTAATACGATCAAATCGGGTTTTTTTGAGATCGTTTTTTTTAATCAAGCTTTGCTTTTATTAAAATTATTTAATTTGTGTTAGTTTTAAATTTAAATATAAGAACGTTAATCTTACTTCTCTAAATAAATGCTCTATAACCACAAAATAAGTTTTTACCACTTCATTAGGCTTTGCCTTGACTATGACTGGACCTTGTTGACTCTTTTACTTGACTTTGACTGTGACTACTATGAAATAAATTCCACTTGAAATATTTTTATGCTTGATAAGCAACCACTATCTCAACTGATGTAAATCGTTGATGCGGCCGAAGATGTAGCAAGCTTGCGTGTATGATATTCCTATTCACTCTTGATTAACACTGACACTGGTTAAGTACATAAATTTGTGTAGCCAATATAAAACATATTTTCTAAATCGCTTCATACTAAATACATTACATAGCACACTTATGTCTGTTTGTCCATCTGTCTGTTGTTTCTAAACAAGGCCACTAGACCAGGGGTCGGCAACCTGCGGCTCACGAGCCACATGCGGCTCTTTGGATGTGAAGCTGCGGCTCTTTAGATCTATACGCAAATATTATTTATTTAAAAAGTAATAATTAAAAAAAACGTTCTGAATCGATTTACGAGGATTCGGCACCATTTCTATCTAGCCATTAACAATCCTCCAAATGTAGCAAAAAAGTACATTTATACAGTTGAAACGAGTAAATTATGGTATGATTAGGTAGGTATAACGCGTGCATAGCGTTTTTTATACGATACTCATAGTACAGTACGTGTTATTGTTTGCTTTAAGAATAATCATTGACAAGAAAAAAAAAAATGGCTCTTTAAAACTTTGAAATTTTGTAAATGGTACTTTTTTACTCTTCTGACTCAAAAGGTTGCCGACCCCTGCACCGATCGCGATGAAGTTTAGTAGGAAGTTCTCATTTTTACCATTATTCATATATAAATTCATAATGCAAAAAAATTTTTTTTTTTTAAATGCTCTCACATTTTTTTTCTTCAGAATTGTACAAAAATGTACAGTTTATTGTACATGAAGCTCTAAAAAAGGACGGAGTACTCAGGGTCTACTTGGGACCACGAAAATTATATGGTAAGACATGCAACTTTTATAGATATGCGAGCGGCTGCGTGCGTAAAGACAAAGCTAGAAATGCGAGCGGCTGCGTGCGACATGAGAACCGGTTGTTATTACCTACTTCCCGTCTTACTCTTCACTCCTCTAGCCCATTTGTGATGTCTATAAAAATACTCAATAAAATGCCGAAACACATCGAAAACCAACCTGACGACATGATATTTTTAAAACAAATAAAGGAGTTTTTAAATAATAAAAGCTATTACACAATTCAGGAATACCTCAACGACAAAATATAATTATTGCATATTTATTAAAAAAAAAAAAAAAAATGTTTTTGACTGCTATCTAAATACTATGGAATAATTAAATACATATTATAATTTACTAATCTAATATTAACTTACATTAACAAATTAAAAAATACTTGACATTTATTATAAAGCACTAACACTTATAACAACACTATACATAAATACAATAACAATACATAATTATGACATCTTATTATGATTTAAATTTATACATTATGATTAATAAAGCATGTCGTCCCCCTCTGCTCTAAATTGTTGTGCCCAACAGGGTCTCTAATGTTCTGTCATTTATTTCTACCACCTATCTACATTTAGAGAATGCAATAAAGATTTGAATTTGAATTTGAATTTGAATATTATATTATACTAATATATTTGTATTTATGTATATATTCCATTTAAAATACTATGTGTCAACATGTATTGCCAGATTTGCGTGCAAATATGATGAGATGGTTATTAAAAGCAATAAATTCACAATTTTATATCAAAAGCGATAAGTTGTGTAAATAGTATTACAATGTAATAGATAGATAGATAGATAATGCTTTATTGACACACCTTCCATAATTCACTTACAAAAATTTTTACAACTTAAATTAAAGTGACAATGAGTAATCTAACGATTGTTTTTGTCGTAAAATTTTGCATTCATTTATTATTTTATATTACTGATTGCAGGCTTACTAATATTATAAATGTGAAAGTAGCTCTGTCTGTCTGTCTTGTCGCGCTTTCACGCCAAAAATACCGAACCGATTTAAATGAAATTTGGTATACAGATAGTCTAGAGCCTGAGAAAGGACATAGGCTACTTTTTAATGCGAAAAAGGGGTTGTAAGAGGTTGAAAAGGGGGGATGAAAAGTTGCATGGAAGTATCGTCATTTTAAGAGCTAGAAGCTTGAAATTTATTGTTTAGACTGTTGATTCGATATAAATAAATGGGGCGTAAAATAACAATATGGAATAGGGGATGAAAGTTTGTATGGAAATATGTAAGGCTTATGTGAATGTTTTATAAGTTTGCGACAAGAGACAAAATATTAGAGTAATTATACTGCCCGTTGGCTAAGTTGGGTGAGCGTTCGCCTTCTAAGCAGGGGTATCGGGTTCGATTCCTGGCGGGAACACAAGTTTTCTCCCCAAGGAAAATTTGTGTTTCTGGTTCTGGTTGTGATTGTGTGTGTATGTGAATGTTTCCGGCTCCCACGACACAAGTAATTGAACTTAGTGTGGGGCTGTGAGTGTGAAAGCGTTTATGTTTTTATGTGTTTATGTGTTTAATTCTGTAAATAATTAAAAATGCTACCCAAAGACACTATTCCACGCGGACGAAGTCGCGGGCACAGCCAGCACAGCCAGTATAAAAAATAAATGTATAATTTTATATCAAAAGCAATCATTAGATTTTGAATATTATTACAATGTAGCTAGGCTGTAATTTTGCAAATCTTGCAGTAGAGTCATTAGTTTTCATGAGTGCCTTTTTAGGGGGTGAATAAACGATTTTGAATTTAGAGGTTTGGTCTATTCAAATATTTTTCCTCATTGTATTGTTGATTCATACCTGTGTGTGTATTGTATGTCTGTGCCGTGACTTCACCAAACGGCTCCAGCGGAAGACCAGCGCTGGTGTATAGCCAGTATTATGCTGAGTTGGAGCCGATTTGTGAAAAAGTGTTTTTGTTACTGCCTTTTGTATCTTTTGTTTTGTCATAAATCAATCTATCTATCTATATCTATATCTATATTTATATCTATATCTATATCTATATCTATATCTATATCTATATCTATATCTATTGTTAGGAATCTACCGACCACTAAGAAGCATACCCTCGGCGAGCCTATAAAAGGCCTATAAAATTATTACGCCGTTTATTCGTAATGCCACCTACGGGGCGTAAGGGCAAACGTCCAAGGGAGCGCACACCACCGCCGCCCGATATCGGGCAGCAGCTTGGAGTTATCCTCAACAGATTAATTGCGCTGGAGGCTCGCTCTGGCTCTGAGGCCGGCGACGCGGTCGCGGTCGCTGCGCCGGATGGCTGTCCCAGCGAGTCGCGGGCTTCGGTGATCGGCAGCGAGGCTGGCGTCTCGACACCGCTCAGTGAGCCACCGCAGGCGGTCACGGCGGCGCCACTGGCTGTGCCAGCCACTCCGTCTACGCCAGGCCCTGACGTCACTTCAGCTTCGAGTGGTGATGTAGCTGAAAGGCTCGTTAACGCCATCAACGCGTTAAATCCGGTGAGACCGATCCATTATTACGTATCTGATTTTGACCCTGCTTTTCATGATATTATTGTTTGGTGCGCGGAGGTAGATCGCGCGCGTACGCGTAACCGTTGGGAAGATAACGAGTGTCTCGCTCGAGTAGGTAATTGTTTAAAGGGAGAAGCGCGTTCTTGGTTGAAAGAGTGGGTACACACCGAGCGCACTTGGTCTAACTTTAAGAAAGAACTGAAAACGTTGTGCCCACGGCGGGTTGACGTCGCGAATATCCTTTTTGATGTTATGTGCACCGATTCCGATAAGTATTCCACCTATGCTGAGTATGCACGTAGATCATTGCTTAGATTACGCATAGTAACCGGACTCAGTGATGACCTTATGTCTGCTATCATAATCCGCGGAGTAACTGACCCTCAAATTCGTGCGGCAGCTACCAATGCAAAGCTTCAGCCCGAAAGCATAGTAGAATTCTTATCGATTTATGTGAAACCAAAAAACAACACGTGATTCAAAACATGTCAACAATGCTAGTAGAAAAAGAAGTTATTCTCATCTACCCTCGACTAGCACTGGTGATAAAGTAAAAAATATGGATGGCGGTCCGCATAATAAACGCCGCGCGAAAGAAAGTTCTCTGCGTTGTTACACGTGTGGTCGTTGGGGGCACGGTTTCAATTCTTGTCCTTCAAAACAAAAGGCTCCAACTACACAAAATACTAACGATTCGGTTAGGCCCAAGGCACCACTGGAAAGATGTACGTTTTGCAAGAAAGTCGGTCATAATGAGAGTATTTGCTTTGCAAAGGAACGTTCCGAGTCGCGTAATAAAGGTAACGTAAACTTTTGCCGCGAAATCGACGATGACTTTAAAAATCGCGATATAACTACCGCAGTTTTGTGCGGTATCCCCGTCGATGTTTTAATCGACAGTGGTTCTTACATATCACTTATTTCCTCCGATTTGCTAAAGCATTTCTCTTGCAAAACGAACAAAGGTTTTCAGTTGCTACGTGGCTTAGGCGGTACGGAAATACAGTCGACATCTTTTGTCACTTTGCCTATAGAACCGAGTGAGATTTCTTTGGAGGTCGACTTTTATGTTGTACCTCGTGGGTGCCTCAGTACCCCCGTCATTATTGGTACCGATGTACTAAACAGAGAGGGCGTTGCATACATTCGAACAGCCGACTCCCAGCGTATAATTCGTAGAGATGTAGTCGTTAACAGCGTGATGCAGGTGAGCTCGAATGTGCAAGTTGAACAGGTTAACACTTCGTTGGTCGGTGATGACAAAGAGCGTCTTTTTCAAGTCTTAGACAAATATTCCGATAGCTTTTTAACCGGTACAGCTACTACTACTGTGAAAACTGGACAAATGCACATTCGACTTACTAGCGATTCTCCCGTTAGTTACCGACCGTATAAACTGTCATACGATGAAAAATTACGAGTTCGTGGAATCATTCGCGATTTGTTGGACAAAGAGATAATAAGGGAGTCGGAGTCTGATTATGCGAGCCCCATCTTGTTGGTCAAAAAGAAGGACGGTACTGATAGAATGGTAGTAGACTTCAGGGCTTTGAATCAACTCACTGTTAAAGACCGCTACCCACTTCCCCTGATCGATGATCATGTGGATAGGCTAGGGGAAAGCAAATATTACACTGCGCTCGATATGGTAACCGGGTTTCATCAGATTAGTTTAGACCAGGCCTCGATAGCAAAAACTGCGTTCGTGACACCCGAGGGCCACTATGAATATTTAAAAATGCCTTACGGTCTTGCGAATGCACCTGTCGTGTATCAACGAATTATATCTGAAACCCTCAAGGCCTATATTGAGTCTGGTCGCGCTCTCGTCTATATCGACTACGTTCTTCTGCCAAGCGTTACTATTGACCAGGGCCTAGAGCTTCTTGACTCAGTACTGAAAACATTGACAGATGCGGGTTTTTCGATAAACTTGCGCAAATGCACATTTCTGGCCAAAGAATTGGAGTATCTTGGAAGGGTGATAAGTGATGGTCAGGTGCGGCCGAGTCCAGGGAAAGTTGAAGCCTTGGTTAAATCTCCTATTCCAGAAACTGTAAAACAGGTTCGACAATTTTTGGGCTTGGCCGGGTACTTTCGCCGTTACATTCCAAATTACGCCACGAAAATAGCATGCATAGCAGCTTTGACTCGTAAAGACGTTAAATTTTACTGGGGTGAGGCTCAAGAAATTGCGCGACAGGACATAATAGAAACCTTGACGACTGAGCCCTTCCTAGCTATATTTGACCCAAAACTACCCACCGAAGTCCACACGGATGCAAGTTCGTTGGGCTACGGTGCGGTACTGATGCAAACACACAGTGATGGTCAAAAGCGTGTAGTTGCTTATTTCAGTAAAGTCACTGTAGGCGCAGAACCAAGGTACCACTCTTACGAGTTAGAGACTCTAGCTGTTGTGAAATCGTTGCAGCACTTTCGTTATTATTTGATTGGCAAACATTTTAAAGTCGTGACAGATTGCAACGCACTTAAAATGACACAACGTAAAAAGGATCTTCTACCGAGAGTGGCACGCTGGTGGATGTATTTGCAGGACTTTGACTTCACGTTAGAGTACCGTAAAGGTACGCTTATGTCCCACGCTGATTATCTCAGTAGAAACCCGATTCCAGTTAACGTTTGTGCTGCTAAAAAACCATTAAACTGGGCACAAGTAGCACAAGCGGCTGACGAGGAGACTGTTTCTTTGATGGAAAAGCTAAATAATGGACAACTTGACAGCACTCGCTATGTTAAGAGGAACGACCTTTTGTATTATAAGTATGACACGACTGGAGAAGACACCCGACTGCTTTGTTATGTCCCTAAAGCTTACAGGCTTAGTTTGATGCGTGCATTCCATGACGAGCATGATCACATAGGAGTAGAAAAGACCCTTGATCTGGTGTTAAAACACTTCTGGTTCCCGGGAATGCGTCATTTCGTAAAAAAGTACATCACTCACTGTGTCGTGTGTATAGCGCACAAAAGAGTCCCAAGGGCTCCTCTTCAACCCATCGCTTCATGGCAAAAGCCATCTGATCCGTTTAACACTATCCATGTAGATATATTGGGAGTTTTGCCTGAGTCAAACGGATTCAAATTCGTTTTTATCCTTGTAGATGCTTTTACAAAATACTGCCTTTTGTACCCCATGTGTAAGCAAGATAGTTCCGAACTCAAGCGCGTTATTTCTAACGCAATTTCTCTCTTTGGGACACCCCAATTACTTGTCTGCGACAGGGGGCGTATGTTTGAAAGTGTCGACTTCAAAAATTGGATGACAGAGCTTGGAATCCAGTTGCATCTCATTACACCTGGAATGCACCAATCTAATGGACAGGTAGAAAGATACTGCCGTACAGTACTTAACATGATACGAATAGAGGTCAACCATAAAAACGAGCTGTGGTCTAATGTTCTTTGGAAATTGCAATTGGTACTCAATATCACCAAACAAAAGACCACTCAGTGCTCCGCTCTCAACATGCTGATAGGCACTGAAACCACAACGCCTATAATAAGCTCACTGGTCAAAGACATTGCGATAGGAGGCTCTAATTCTAACCGTGAGGCGTGGCGCGAGTTCAGGCGTCAACGAGCTGAGGGTTTGTTAGCTGATAACCAAAGAAAACAAGACATGTATGTTAATAAAAATAGAACACTTCGTAGAACTTTTGCATTAAATGATCAAGTCTATGTGGTTAAGCAGACTCAAAGCACTGGTAAATTGGATAGCGGAATGCGCGGTCCCTACTGTGTCACTAAGATTCTGCCTCAGGGGCGGTATGAGCTGCGCTTGCTAGCTGGTTCTTACGGAAAGACCACGCAAGCTGCCGCCGAGTACATGGTGCTGTGGCAAGGCGAGTGGACACCAGACGTTTGCGCTGCATTTTTGAGAGTAAGTCTACATGTCATTGTCTGCGCGTAATGTAATTTGTAATTTGTTTCTTTGGACATTTGTGACTTTGACTTCATTTGCATGCACTTGCTAAGTGACACTGTTTGTTTTTTTTTGGTACCTGTGTCGGTCTCTGGAAGATTTTCTATAGAGCATCAGGTTTATGTATGTGTGTGGGTGTTTGGGATGACCTGGACGTGCCATTTTAGTCTCTGAGATTTTTCATTGAGCATTGGTGTATTTCTGGGAATAGTCCTGATAATAATTTCTATCTGTTAAGGTATCTGGGATGACCTGGACGTGCCGTTTTAGTCTCTGGAATGAAACCCATTGAGCATCGGTGTTTTTTCCGGGAAAAGGCCTGTGTAAATCCTACCCATAGGTATTTGTGATGACTCAGACGTGTCGTTTCAGTCTCTGGATTATTATCCATTGAGCATCGATGTATTTTCTGGGAAGAGTCCTGTGTAAATCCTATTTCAATACTTGTAGGTATTTGTGATGACTCAGACGTGTCGTTTCAGTCTCTGGAGTTTATCCATTGAGCATCGATGTATTTTCTGAGAAGAGTCCAGTGTAAACCCTATACTGCAGGTGTAAGGTGACTCAGTAAAGGTCTGTGTTAGTCTCCGGAGTGATCCCGTTGAGCATCGGAATGAATGAGAAAAGACTTCGTAAGCCCTGCCTGTGTATTACATGCCTATGTGGTACACATGTACTTGTTAAAACCGTGGTTTTCATGCAAAAGAAAACTGATACAATTCGATTCAAAATCTTTATTTTGTTTATAACCTTGTACTTATTGTTTTAGAGCCAAGATGCAGACAATGAAAGGTTATGTTCTGACAGTGCTGAAGCATCTTCTTCACATCAAGGAGATGCAACGATGTCCACTTCGCGTCAAGAGGGCAACACACCGCCAGCCGTGCGTCATAACAATGACAACTGTGAAGACTATGTGGCTGCGTGCGCTGCTCCAACGGAACCATAGAAAGCCTGCGAGGGCGCTGGCCCGTCAGGAGAGGCCGTGTTAGGAATCTACCGACCACTAAGAAGCATACCCTCGGCGAGCCTATAAAAGAGCGAGCTCACAGTGTGGCGCCCCATTTGCCCGTGTGCGCTCGTACTGTACGGTTGTCCCTTCCTCCACGTTACACTTTTCAATTATTTCTTAATTATTAATTGTAATCGGTTAAATTATTTAAATATAAGTAAATCAAGAAGTTTTGTTATAATTTTTGTTTTTTTTAATTAAATTGATAAATATTTCTAAGACTATATCTATATCTATATCTATATCTATATCAGCTATATCTATATCTATATCTATATATATATCTATATCTATATCTTTATCTATATCTATATCTATATATATATGAAAATCAATGCCACTTTTCGTTATAATTTTATAATTAAAGAACGGGCTGACCTATCCAAACCAAATGTTTAGGCTATGTTCGGACTATTTAATAGATGGTTTATGTGAAGTTTGCACAAAATCGGTCGAGCGGTTCTTCATTTATCACAGTTTTTCCCACCGGAAATTGCACCCGGGCGAAGCCGGTGCGGATCGTTAGTTATTTATATTTCTATTTCTAATACTTTGTATTTACAGTTGTCGTAGACCCAGAGGATTGTCTTACATTACTGAACGCGTGTTTGAAAAAACATTATTTATACGATTTTACGAAGCCTTTATGTGGAAATGGATTATTAACATCTGATGGTAAGTATTTCACAAATATATTTTGATGACCCAGTTAGTGCACCGTGGGTCCTAGGTTTGATTCCCAGAAGCAGCATAATTTTTCATCCCAAGGATATATTTGTTCTGCTTCTGGATGTGATGTAAATGTTTCCTGCACCCACGATATATGTTTTTAAACTTAGTGTAGAAGAGTGAAGAGGTATTTCCTTGGCAACCGTCCACCTTTCGACCACATCGTCGCTTTCTATCAGGCGTGATTGCGGTCAAATACTTGCCTATTCACCATAACCAAATCTAGAGTAAATAAGTATCTTTTAGGTATGCATGCTACATCTTCGGCCGCATCATCACTTTCCATCAGGTGAGATAGCGGCCAAATGCTTACGTATCTGGCATAAAAAAAAGGCTGGGGTAGTCGCTGGGGCTGTGAGTGTAAAAGCGTTTTTTAGTAATATAAATCCTTAAGAAAGTGCTATTAATTTTTCTTTCTTTTGCACCGCATCGTATTTTGAACTAGTATTTTAAACAAAGCGCTTAAAATCTTCCATCAAACCATTTTCTACGAACTGCTCGTTGGCTGAGTTGGGTGGTGTACGCCTTCTAAGCAGGGGTATCGGGTTCGATTCTCGGCGAGAACACATGTTTTTTTCCCAAGGAAAATTGATGTTTCTGGTTTTGGTTGTGTTTGTGTGTGAGATGTTAATGGTTCTAACACCCACGACACAAGTCATCGTTTATTTATTTTTTACATTAACGTTTTTTTTATGATTTCAGTACCCACATGGAAAAAGAATAGAAAACTTTTGAACCCAGCGTTCAATCAACAGGTTCTGATCGGTTTTATGGATGTGTTCAACTTTCAAGCTCAAAAATTAGTGAACCAATTTGCCAGAAACATTAACAAGCAGTTCGATCATGAGAAAATACTGAGAATAAACAATTTGAAAACAATATGTAGTGAGTTTTTAAACTAAATTCCGAATAAAAACTCAATGTTAGGCTTTAGATGCCTGAGTGAGAGTCCCTGAAGTTCGTCATTTAGATTATCAAAAAATATTGGATATGTATTTTTTACCGACTTCAAAAAAAGGAGGAGGTACTCAATTCGACTGTATTTTTTATGTATGTTATAGTGAGTACAAAACATCTAGTCCGATCTGAACACGGCGCGTATACCTGCGCAGAAACAAAAATTGGGTATCAGCGAGGCCCCCTGCACTTGACTGTACCGACGCGGGCCGCCATGGTGCAACTTCAGATCGGACTAGATGTTTTGCGATTACTATACGTCATAACTTCTTTTCACGAGAACTGATTTTGATTTTTTTTTATTGCTGGTGCTTTCCCATAGGTCCTTTTGAAATGTAATCAAGATTTGTTTAAGTTTTTGAGTTATCGTCAATAATGCGTGTTTAATACATTTAATCTGATCGAGTTTCCGAAGATAAAGCGGTGAAGTCGGTTTATCTTAAGCTTAGATATTTATCAAACAAATCAATGGAAATTGACAATGATAATAAAAGAACGTCAAAGTTCGGGAATAGGAGCTCGTGACGTCACGCCTCATTATTCTTATTCGATGTGGGGGCAGTAAGGCCACTTAGGGTGTACTGCATTGCCTACACAGAGGGCTAACTGTGACACCTATTATGTGTAGGCCTGTTATAAAGCCTACCATCTGGCGCCAGTTGTCGCAGTGGCTCTGCCCTCTGCGCCGTGGGTCCTGGGTTCGATTCCCGGCAAGAGCACAAATTTCTTCCCAAGGGATATTTGTGTTTCTGGTTCTGGGTGTATTTGCATGTGTGATGTAAATGTTTTCAGCGCCCACGATACAAGTCTTTGAACTTAGTGTGGAGCTGTTGTATTGTTTGTTTGTTGTAACTTTAACAAATTATTTGTAATTAATATTTAATTATAATTTATATTTCCTGTTTAGAGACAGAAAGGCGGCTTTATGTTTGCAGGCTGTCTCCTTTTGTCCCACAGGACAAAAGGACGTTTTTGGAGTTAATTTTCTGTATGTCGGCGTAGTAGCTCTCTTATTTCCATTGTAGTTGGTTCGCAGGGCCCCACCACGCCCTCAGTTACAGGCTTTCTTGCTCCTAATTTATCTAGTTTATCTGCTATAGTGTTCCCTGGACATGCACTGTCTTTTGATTCATTTTACCACTGCACCAAACTTGTCTAAAAGTGTTTAAAGTTTCTTGATCTCACTACTTATATCTTCGTATTTTTTTGTTTAGTGACAAAAGAGAAAATACATGTCCAATATAAAACATAAACGCTTTCACACTCACAGCCCCACACTAAGTTCAATGACCTGTGTCGTGGGTGGCGGAAACATTCAAATTACACACACAATCACAACCAGACCACAACCAGAAACACAAATTATCCTTGGGGAGAAAACTTGTGTTTCTGCCGGGAAACGAACCCGATACCCCTGCTTAGAAGGCGAACGCCACCCAACTAAGCCAACGGGCAGTTCAATCCTACTAATATTATAAATCCGAAAGTTTGTGTGTAAGTGTGTAAGTATGTTTGTTCCCTCTTCACGCTTTAACGCCTGAACGGATTTGTATGAAATTTGGAATGTACATAGCTTATACCTAGGATTAACACATAGTCTACTTTTTAACTTGATAATAGCGGGCGAAGCCGCGGGGCACGGCTAGTTTATTATAAATATGTTTTAATAGTGTAAATGACGGACCAAATTCAGGTATCTAGCTTTTTTTTTTGATAATGAGCTATTATTTATTTTCAAGTGACGATAACTGGTGTAGGAGCAAAAGGATACGATGATCTCCAAAAACAGTATTTGCCTCGTCTGGAAGAACTTTTAGGAATATGCAATGAAAGATTCAATAAGTTCTGGCTACACGGAAATACAATATACAATTGGTCGTTGCTCAAAAAAAGGCAGGACGAGGAAATGAAACATGTTGTATCATTGGCAGATTCGGTTAGTAACTGCTTTCAAACTTCTAATAATTATAAGTATTTTTGATCAAGAGTTACATTTTGATAAAAGTTGTTGGTGAATGAAATAGTTGTTAACTTCAAACAAAATGATTTGGGTTCTCAATTCGTATTTTTGAAGAAATTTAATTTGGATCCAAACCCTTTTTGAGTGACGAAAAGTGGAGTAAACACTGTGGTGGATAATTAAAATGCTTCCAAAAGTTTAATTTCTAGCATGTGTCTTCACGACATGTTTTTATTTGTATGTCTGTTACATCAGAAATGCGTCATTTATAAATCGATTAGAAAAATTATTTATATTTGTGGTAGTTAGTAGGTGTAGTAGTACAGAAATTTTATCAAAATCGATTTTGTAGTTTGGTTTTTCAAATTGAAATAACTGGAAAGTATGTCATTTAAGTAACCAAAATAAAGTATTTAGCTTGGCCGTGACTTTTCAGGGTTATTTATTTAAATAGTCTCAATGAATTTCCTATCTTCCAGCATCAGATGATGATGATGAAACTGGAAGAACACCGTTTTTGGAGTCGTTTCTTTTTGTAAAATTAATTAATAATTTTGTCATTTTCTTTATAAATCTTCTGTTTGTGACTGAACTGCTGCTAAACGGCTGGACCGTTTTTTTTTGTGTGCGGATGTAATAATGGTTAATATTCCCAAGTCTTTCAACAAATAATGTTTTATAATTGATTTATTTAATTAACGGGTCTGCTAGTAGATATATATATTGTTTTGGAACTTTACTTATAAACTGGGATGAAATCAACTTTCGTTGAACATTGAATGTTTAATGAAAATTGGTTCCAGTTTCCAAAAATCTTTATAAATATTACATTTAATGTTATTAAATGTATTTATATTTTTAGATTATTCAAAAAAAGAAAGCCGAGATGAGTGAACCAGCATATACAGAAAACAAATCAGGTAAAGTCTTTTAATTGACAAACATAATGATATCATCATCGTTTCGCTTCTACGTTTATCATTCGTACTTAGGAAATAGTAGAACTCATTGCCCTCGTCTTTGTTCCCCGATCGGTATAATCTGGGAGCCTTCAAGTGAAGAGTGAGTCTTCTAGGTAAGCATGCTACAACTTCGGCCACATCATCGCGTTCCATCAGGTTGAGGTTGTGGTCAAAGGCTTGCCTATCGAGTATGAAAAAACCTCACTGCCCGCTTCCTCGAAGACCGGAGACTCCCGGAGAAAGACCAACATTAGATCCTACTAAAGGTTCAACATACATGTTACCGTCTACCACTCTATTCTTGTGTCGATCACTTCATTTTCGATTGATCGTATCAAAATTTTCTGTGAGCGAGATCCAATCACCGTTCTCTCAACCGGTCGATCAATTTTGAAACGTTCACCGACTGACACACTGCCGCGCTCCTGCCACGGGTCACGGGTCGCGCTATTCTCAGCTCACTTCACGCTAGTTGCTGGTAGAGATGGGTCGTAACTTATGATGACCCATCGGGTCTGTCTGATTCGCAATTTTCGGACAATGAAGAATCGTTCGATTGATGAGTAATTTGACCCTTTCATTTTTCTAATGGGTCGTGAAACTCGTGAATAGTCGTGATTGAACCGGCTCACGTTAATGACTTGATCTGATCGACACAGGACTATTTTCTAAAATCTAATATTAACATTTAGTCTTCCCTTACCACTTTTACAGGTTCATACAGCATTTAAGTATTGTATGGGGGACGGCGCGTACGCAGTCCCCACTACCAAAAATTACGCGTCCGAGTTATCCACATTAGGGATAATCGCAGAGGTCAACCCAACCGCAGTGCAATGGAAGGGCCTCGCTCTGGGGGAACCGCCTTAGTGATCACGGTGTCCCCTACGCCAGGTAAGTATGAGTTGAAAACCGTGCTCCGACACTCCCTCGGTGAGTCGGAGAATCTCGTCACCGCGATTCAGCCCTAACAGCGTTCGTTTCACGGCGACATCTAGTATATTTGTTAAGAACTACGTCCTACTATAATTTAGCATCAGTGATTCAGAATGCGACATCAATTTGTAAAAGTGGCCTCTACCGGATTACGATGGTACTACTTCATATTTATTTACAATTATATGGAAAGATCTGTTGGAAGCTTTATTTCTATGGAAAATGCATAGGAAATGTAGTGAAATATTAACGTGCAGTGGTTTAAATATATTTTTAGTACCTAGCAAATTACGTAAGCAAAAAAATAAGTTAAGTTATTATAACTAACATTATTTTTTAATCTTATAGTCGGTTTTATTTTACCTATGTTATTTTGTGTAATAAAATTTCTTGGGTATAATTTGAAATAGGTTAGTATTTTACCTACTTACAGTATTAAATTTGCTAACATTTCTTGGATAAGATATGTCTTATTTTATATGCAAGAGACTCACTTTTTAGCATAACAAATTAAATTTTTTTTTCATTTAACTAGCAGATACTCATTATTTCACAAATTTGTTAGAATATATAAAATTTTAGCCCGTTTCTTTAATTTGTTGATGAGCAAAAAAGATTTGCACTTTTAACTTTTTGTCATAGTTTCACACCAATTTTTTCACACCTAGGATTTATTTTATCGTCACTCTCTGTCAGGTGAGATAGGGATAAAATACTTGCCTATCCAGCATCAAATATAAAAATATATACATATAATTACAAAAATTCAAAATCAAGGTAGGTACGGATGTAACCTAACGCGAACTGGCGGTATGAGGAGTTAATACGAGCCTTTGGCGAATACGCGGATGACTAATAATGTAGTGGTCACCTTTTTGTATTCATCCACAAAACAAAAAAACATTGTATATAGGTACTTCATGATTCTAAATAAAACTCATTAAAACATTAAAAACTTATAAATAGAAACCATTTTAAAAAATCAAGTGTTTAGTGATATTAACTAAATATATTTTATTAAGTGTAACAAAAATAACATAAAATAAGTAAATATACTAAACTTAAACAAGGCAAATGTCTTACTTAACAAGTATATACTTTGTGTAGTAATATAAAAGCAATTTTATTGTGTGTAAAAAAATACCTATTTACTCACTTTGTACATTTAATTTTAATTATCATTCCACTGTCTTTGAATATACTGACTATTTCCCCTTAAATACTTCTCCACTATCCAATAAAAATACCCACTTAGACGACCAGGGGTAAGGAGTAAACCGTAAGCACCGAACCCCTGCTATTTGTATAACCAATAATTAAAAATACCTAGATTAACAAGCCACTGCCAGCAAGTTTATAAATTAAACCTTTTTGTACCTACATAAGAGGCATATCAGCGTGCACATTGTAGTCACGTGGCGGTTACGACGATTGCTCTGTTAGAAATTCATTGAGTGTTTAATTCGGTCACATATAGGATAAATATATTTTTTTCTACATTTAGAGTGAACCATTACAAAATGATGCTATATAGACTTAAATTATAACCCTTTGATTATAGTTCGAGGTCTATAACAACTTCCTGTGAAGTAGTAATCAATGATTATTAATCATCGGAATAACGCATGTAGATTAGCAAGACGCTGCCGGTGGTGTGCGTGAAACTTTACTGTACTTTATATTAGATGCATATTAGCGCGCACTGTAACGTGGCGGTTACGACAATTTTATTGTGCTGTTAGAAAATGCATTGCATTAAATTCAGGCACATAGTTTGTTTTTTTATTTCGTTATTTACGGTATTTTTTTTTTGTGTATTAAAATTGTTTACGAAGTAACTGCAATAAATATTATTTTATACCATTCTATTGTAACATTGATAGATAAAGTAGTTCAAATATATTGTTTAATACTTTCATTCATAAACACCAAAGTATTTGGTTATCCTTGACCATCCTTGACAGTCTTGACCACACAACGGCATTTAAATGACAAAAGTCTATACAATTGACGTTGACAATGACGGATGACATCAACTTTGAACATCGTCATTCGCCGCCATTTTGATTATTCCTAAACGTCAAACAGCAAGTAGTTCACGCATAAATAACTAGATGTCGTTCCACATCGAGCACCGATCGGCTGAATCGCGGTGACGAGATTCTCCGAGAAACAGTGAGGGTTTGCGAAGTCGCGGCTTAAAACAAGACCTTACTTCATAGGATAATTTCTATAGTAAGCTCTTCCCAAGACAGACACTATAAGTGAGTCGCACCAAACCACGACGATGAGACGTGGCGCGGTGCCCTGAGCGTGAGGCAGGCGATGATGGTCTATCATCAGCCCTCGATGATCGTTCGCTTCCCTTCACGGGGGAGAGTGGGGTAGTGGTGGGTCGTCGTCAAGTTTTTGACGGACGAGACGCAGCCGTTTTCCCGACGCCCAAAACAGCTGCGTAAAACGGTCGTCGTTGCAACTGGTTTTAAAACAGCTTGAACGACGAAACTTATCGAACAGAATTGCAGTTTCGTTTAATCAATTGAAATGGTTGCAGTTTCTTACAACTATTAACGATTTCAAATGTATGATAATAAATAGTTGACTAAATAATTCGTTGAATTTCTCTTTCTATCTAGTAGTATCTATGTAATTTATTCAGTATAAAGCAACGTCGACATTTCCTGTCTGTTTCTCCGCTAACATGCAGATCTCATATCCTATCCTACTTAGGTATATTATAAATGCGAAAGTTTGTGTGTGAATGTTTTTTACCATTTTTGTAGCGCCGCCGCGCCGTAGCGAATTAACCAATTATTATGAAATTTTTAATGTAAGTAGATAGTTTAGCTTCCGGAATAATACATAGGCCACTCGTTAACTTAATTTACGCGGGCGAAGCCGCTATTGATTACATAAACAATAATATAAATTTTAATTAAATAATCTTTATAAAGTATACTTTTCAAAACGACTTTACTTATTATTTAAAATAGCTTTAGTA
Source organism: Lomographa bimaculata (assembly GCA_948107665.1). Classification (NCBI taxonomy): domain Eukaryota; kingdom Metazoa; phylum Arthropoda; class Insecta; order Lepidoptera; family Geometridae; genus Lomographa; species Lomographa bimaculata. Next base: position 9,738,749 of record OX403607.1, on the reverse strand, counting down.
GTAGTGTGAATGTATAATTGTCAAATAGAAAATTCGTAAATCGTAGGTACTTATACTATAAAATGAAATTCCTTTGTTTTTATTATAATTTTCATATATTACGTTTCTTTTACTTACCTATTTACATTTTAAAATATTTTACATGTATCCAGAGAACCGTTCCTCGGACATATTTACATTTAAAAACATTATTTTCTCAACTTTACTGGTGGTAAGCCTTGCCCTGCGTTGGTTGATTATCAATCCAGATTTAGAAAGCATCCGTTCGCAAGGAACGGATGTCGCCACAATATTGCAGTGGCGGATAAATAGTTTGGCCATATGGGGGTAGACTGCACAGTGATTCCTCCACCACTCTAATGGACAATTCCAGCCCCCAGCCGAGTTCTTCCGAGGTAACCTTTCATCAGATAAGTACATGTCAACCTCCTTGATGGCCCGGGATAGCGGCGTGCCTGGTCCAGAAGGCTTTCCAAGCAACTTATCAAAAATTGCCCAAGGGCTTACGTCATCATGAGGCTGCGGTTCACGGCTCAGTTCAGATATTGTTGGTTCGTTTGCTTGTTCTTTGTCAATTATCTCAGCCACGAGCGTCCTCACACGGTCTTTTGTCTTTACCGCCTCGTTCTGATCCGCAAATGCCTGCATTTTGAAACTCGGGTCCATGAATGTGCATAGTGATAATGTTCCACTTTGTTCTATACTTTTAAGCCGTTCACCTATTCCGGCTTTTAATAACACAACTACATCCATGACAGCTTCTTGATCAGTCTTTTCTGCAATTACATTTAAAGCCTCTTTTAGGCATCTTGTCATAACAATGACCGAACTTGCGGTCAAATACTTTTCACCACTCATGTCTTTGGTTAGCTCCTCAAAAGGCCGTAAGACGGTGATCAACTGAGACAATATGCTCCAATCTCCAACACTTATTTGCGGTAAGTCCCGATCCACCAGAGCCATTGTAGAGCGAACTGCTTCTTTGAGCTCTAAAAATCTGCCAAGCATATAAAAAGTGGAATTCCACCTTGTATCCACGTCTTGAATCAGGCGTTTGGGTTGCGTATTTTGTTGTAACTGGTACTTGGCCAAGCGCTCTGCCGATACAGTGCTTTTTTTATAATGTCCCACTACTTTTTTCACCTTATCTATTTGCTCTTTGCAAGGTTTTATAGCATCTTCCACTATTAAATTAAGGGTGTGGGAAAAACATCCGAAATGTTTGAACCCTAAGTATTCTTTAACGCCCTTCACAACATTTGCAGCGTTGTCACTTACAACAAAATTAACTTTTCCTGTAAGTCCCCACTGATCCACAATAGCACTCAATTCCGACGCTATATTAGCTGCTGTGTGATTGCCAGAGAAATGGCAACATCCCAGTAAAATTGTTTTAAATTGCATGTTATTGGTAAGGTAATGTCCTGTCACGGCGATGTAGCTCTCTGTTATTCGAGAAGTCCACAAGTCTGTTGTCAAACAAATAGATTGAACTTCATTGGCTACTTCGTTTTTTATATATTTTTCTACTCTATAATACGTTTCGTCGAGTAAGGAATTGGACAACGTTTTCCTGGTTGGTAATTTGTAGCCGGGTATCCAACGGCAAAATTTTTTGAACCCTCGTTCTTCCACCATAGAAAAGGGATGAAAACCATCCACGCACAAATCAAGCAAATCCTGGTCAATTTTCTTCTTTTGCTCTACACTAATCCTTTTAGTAATATAATTATCTATTACTTTTTGACTGCCAGTACTCCTCGGTGGAGGAACATGAGTTACAAGAGCTCTTGAAGTAGAAGGACAACTTTCCTCTGCAGATACAACGGGTTCATTTTCACAGGGAACAGGATGGTTTTCTTCCTCCAATAGAGAAGTAAACGTTCCAATGTGTTTTCTTTTTAAATGGTTTCTTAAATTTGCTGTTGTTGAACTTAATGTTTCGTGGCATAAATGGCATTTAGCTTTTTTATTTGCATTGTCTTTATCGAAATGCGACCATAAAACACTAGCATTTTTTCGCACCGCCGCCGCCGACATTATTTTACAACACAAAATGTGCTCGAAAGAACATAAGTATAAAGTTCAGAAAAAAAATATGAAAATACACCAAATTTGAAATTACTTTACGCTAGCTCAATTACAAGTGACCCGCGAAAAAAATGTAAACAAATACACGCGCCCATCACCCGCGCTAGCGCCGCGGCCGGCTCGTATTCCAGGAAAAAATCATATTATTATTCTAATAAATCATGTTATGCAACTTTGCACTTTAAGTCTATGAACATAAGCTTGCAAAAGTTTAAACGTCGCGTCGCATCGCCAACGACGGCATCTATAGTTAATAATCTTACTGGTTTAAAATTATCGACTGTATTTCGTTGAAACAAAGTTCACTTTTTTATTTGATAACCGTTCAGTGAAAGAACGTGGAACGACAGAGACGATGACGACGCGACGAGTGTAACAATAATTGAATAACTGAATTTCGACTGTATTTTCTTAGTAGTTAAGTAAAAAAGCGCATCACGTAATTCGAAGACTGGTTTGTGCAACGAAGACTGTTTTGACCGAGGACATAAAACGGTTCCATCGTCGCGGAACACAAAACTGTTTTTATAAACGGTTCCTAGTCGCAACGCCCACCGCTAGAGTGGGGCACTGTCGCTCTCTGAGTGGTTTGGCAGTTTAGGTAACCCCTTATAATAATTCGAATTGTCTGTACAAATAAAATAGTCACACACGATAGTGACTTTAATGGCCATTAAAATATTGTTTTGTTAGCATACCATTACATAGTGTGGTATCATAACAAAATAATGTATACGTGATAACTTGGCATATTTCGTGGATTGAGCATGCTGCTCTAGTCTACAGATGCATGGGCCAATTAGCGAATGGGGCGTTTTGCGACTGCGTGACCAATTGCGAATGGGACTTTCTGCGAGTAAACCCAAAGGTCACTGGTTTGGTAGGCCTATTATTTTCCAATATAGATTTTTTATAAAACCGATTTCATACTCAACTTACAGATCTCTATTTAACGAAACCCCAACAAGGGCAGATAAATAAATAAAAAATATTTTGCTCCCCGCTTTTGTGTATGGGAGCCCTTGTAACGTTTTCATTTATATCATTTTAATTGTCCTTTGTGACTTTGGGTCATATTCTCTGAGAATTTGAAGTTATTCGCTTGTATGGTTTAGACGCTAGATGCCTCTGACAGACGGACGGACGAAAAAATTCCAATTTAGAGAACTCGACCTATTTATCACTAAATAATGTTTTTTTCCATAATCTGACATAAGTCGATTGAACCGCCATCAGATAACAGAACAGAACATCGCTCTAAGTTCTTTAACTATCACATAAAGTTTGTCTATCTTGAATTAAAAAAACATTGTTGTCATTCACTATTAGTGCTTGTCTAATACAAAGTTACTAGGGCAATAGGTACGACATGATCGGCAGACATTCAACCGCTAGCAGTATTGTGCAAACGCCATGTTTTGGGGTTCGTGTTAAGCTGTCGGTCCCGGTTGTTAGCCGTAAAGCAACAGTGTTTAAGCCATGTCGGATACCTTTAGGCAGCCTGAATTATCTTTTAAATTAAAACGGGAATTAGCATGACTTACGCGTTGTGGATGTCTAAATCGACAATTGTTTCGGCTTTATTCGGAAGCATCCTTCAGGATGGGTGCGGAGCGCTCGCCGCACGTACATTTTTTTCCTTTCATAGGAGCTCGCATCACTATGAAGAGGCGTGATATTCTTGAACTTTGGCATCGAGCGAGAAAAGAAGACAAAAATGGCTTAATATGTAACTACATATTAGAAAAACTTGGTTTGGCAGACCAAAGCATCAACGTTCCTAGGGTTTCGATTTTAAAAACCTTAAAAGTTTTCGTTGGCTTCGCTTCCATTTTTCTTAAATTTTCTTACTTGTACTTCTTACAAATACTTGTAACACCCTGGTTTCTTATAGATAGGGTTGGAATTAAATAAAGTATATTTTTAACAACATATTTTCCTAATTAAGTTCTGCTAGATTTGGAAAATCTCACAGTGTGCGCCGTCGCGTCCCACCTCGCACGTCGATTCAGACATCGACAATGCGTAAGTCACGCTAATTCCCGTTTTAATTTTAATTTAATAGTTCAATATGTGCCTGAATTATCTTGACTCGAGGACTGCCTACAATTACAAACGACAAGAAAGCAAGCATTTAAGCGTTTATGTTTATGTATTTTAGGTTGAGAGCAATGTTTTCAGTGGCAGAAAGAGAATTAATATGTAATATCTTAGGGCGACAACCGCAGTGATTCATACTTTGAAATATAATATAAGTTTAAAACTTAGAATGGCACTGAACTCTTGTTAGCAAGCTTGACGTAATGAGGCGAGATGCTTGCTCGTCTTGTCTTTCGATAACATAATAAGAAATAAATTGTTAATATCTCGTTAAAAATACAAACATCCTATATAATTACTACTGGCTCTGTGAGCTGAACACCTCGCGTATTTTTCGAAATGGTTGAAATATATATTTTTTAATTTTTCAACACCCATATCTCTGCCATTTTAATAAAAATTAAAAAAATTGAATTGACAAAAAATATCTATATAGTTATCGAACCTGCTCACTTAATTTCATGAGAATCGGTTAAGAAATGCGACCTGCAGAGGAGAACAAACGGAAATCCGCCGGACGATACAAAAGCAATTTAACCCAAGCTGAAACTAAGATACTTCGCTAGCGCTACCCGAATAAGTTAATAAGGTTAATAAGTAGAATATTTTGCTTTTAGGAAACTTCAAACCCTTTTTGGAACTTATATTGGAACTTGCGAAAGATAATAGCAATTTCACAGATGAGCACATTCGAGGAGAAATAAATACCATTTTAGCAGCAGGCCACGATACTGATTCATCTGCCTTGACTATTGCTCTAACGTTGTTGGGATCCAATCTCTCAGTTCAAGAGAAAGCTTATGACGAGTAAGTAAAATAAATAAACATAAATTAATATTTACAGAGTTGTATCTACTGAATTTACTTTTGCAATGAGTCTTTAAATTTCACGCTCGCGCTTCGTGATGCACGCCAAAGCCAGTCGACACATGATATATTAAACAGGGAAGATGCTACCTTCATCCCGCATTAATATGCATTCCAAAGGGCCTCTGGCTATGTCTGTAAAGATTTTCAATAAACTACCGGACACTATAAAGAATCAATCCCAAAACAGAAACTTTGTGATGCAATTAAAACAATTCCTTATTAAAGCTATTACTGCATAGAAGAATATTTTAATGATAAATTTTGATCTTATTACAATTATATAATAAAAATACACCGTATTAATGCAAAAAAAAAATAGTTCGTTCTCATTGTATTCTAAATATAATAAATGTTTATTTTGTTCTCCTTTCTTCTAAATTGTAAATTGCCGTGCCCTACCAGGGTCTATAAAGAACTGTTAATCAATTTTATTATAACATCCTTGTAATTACTTTATACTTGCAATAAAATACTGAATACTGAAGATAAATAACAGATTACCCATTTCGAGTATACTTACAATAATAATTAAAAATATATACAAATTTAACCAATCTATTTACATAATACAAAAAGTGATTGGTCGGCAGTGTGCCCAACATGCTGGCTGCGTTACCTCGTTGTACAGCGAGACTAATTGCTGAGCAAAATACTATCCAGCATTTTGGTCACGCTGCTGACCAATGACTTTTTGATGATTAATTATATATTTTATAATAAAAAAAAATTTGGTTTCTGATACATTACAAATTACCAATTAATTTGGTAAGTATCAAATAGTAGTTAGTAAACCTACGTATTTGATACTGATTTCTACTAGAATTCACGCATATCTGAGAAAAAGGATTTTGACAGGCATGTCTTGGTATTGTAGTTTTTGTACGATTATCGAAAAAATAAACACAATTTTATTCCTCCGCATATCATCATTAAACCTATGTATTTGATACTGATTTCTACTTGATACCTTCACGCCCGAGAAAAAGGATTTTGATAGACATGTCTAAGTATTGTAGTTTTTGTGTGATTATCAAAAAAAATAAACACATTCTAATTTTAAAATAATTTTTCGAATTATTATCAGCAAGCCCTTTCATTTGATACCAATATTGTAGGTGTGCATTAAAAACAACTTGTCCGCCATTTTGGATGCTCGGCCATGTTAGATTTCACACAGTTTACCATGCATTAATTGTCATCCAAACTAAACGTGAATATAAAATTTCAGCTCAATCTGTTGAAGATATCTACTTCAAAATTTAGTTTCAAGATTCCACCCGAACAAACATATATATACATACATTGCAAATTAAATAAAATGTTGTAAATATTTTTGACGTGATAACGTCTTATAAATGGCTGCACGCACGAAAAAGTTTCACGTTCCGCCTAAGCCTGAGCGTGCAAGCGAGAGCGCGGAACAAGCGATAGAGAGGCACGATCGGCCCAAGCGTTCATCTTTATGACGTTATCACGTAAAATTATCGTCCGTAAACCGACTTTACAGACAACCATATTTTTTTCAGAATCGTTCAAGTCATCGGTAATTCGGAAAGGGATTTATACCATGAAGATTTACCGAAACTAGTGTATATAGAAGCAATATTAAAAGAAACTTTGCGACTATACCCTACTGCGCCAATTATTGCACGGCAACTAGACAAAGACGTAAAACTAAGTAAGTGTTTCGCATCTACGTTTATCATTGTACTGCGGAGTGAAACTTATTTCCCTCGTCTTTGTTTCCCGAACGGTATCCCCGGGAGTCTTCAAGTCAAGAGTGAACAGGTATCTTCTAGGAAAGCATGGTAGCTCTTTGGCTACATCATCGCTTCCCATCAGGTGAGGTTGTAGTCAAATGCTTGCCTGTCGAACGTAAAAAAGCACTGGTCCCGGGAGACCAAGAGCTCATCACATTTTTTAAATCAGAGACTTCGTTTTTTGCCGCGAGAATGGCGTTGTTAATTATGTATAATTTTCCAAAACCTGTGATTCTTCGAGTGTTAATTTGTAATAATGGTGGATTATTAACCGTTAATACTTAGTAAACGTGCATAAGTGTAGGCAAATGATACAAAGTTGAAAAACGTGATTTTCGCCTTCGGTCCCAAAACTCCAATACAATTTCTAGTTAAGTTTCTACCACTTTACTAGGGCATGACTTGACTATTGACTGGACCTTGGCTCTTTTACTTGACTTTGACTGTGACTTATGACTAGGACTTTTAATATGAAATACACTTGAAATATATTATAACTTGACCCTGCCTAAATGCACAAGATTGCGAAGCCAAAATTAAAAAAAAAACAATCATCAGAGCACCTGTTGAAGCGACGCGTGATTTCAGAGAAGCAAGATAGGACGTTAATAAATGAGATAATTAAACACAAGCAAAGCTTAAAAAAAACTGACTTCACCGCTTTATCTTCGGAACTTTGATCAGATTAGATGTAGTAAACACGCATTATTGAAGATATTTCAAGAACTACTGATCAGATCTTGATTAAATTTAAATAAGACTTATTGGAAAGCAACATCCATCAAACAAAAAAAAAACATTCAAATTCGGTTCACGTGAAGCGAAGTTATGAGGTTTAACAAATAAAAAAAAAGATCTTGAGTACCTCCTCCTTTTTTGTGAAGTCGGTAGAAAAACATTAATTTCGTCGCTTGATGCAGAGTTTGGATAGCTCAACGGTTATAGGAATAGATCATGACATCCTATGGTTGCGGTCAAACCCATGCTTATGCGATATTTTTTTATGTATCACCATCAGGTGAGGCGTTGGCCTATCTTGGATAAAAGACTTTTTTTAATTTGCCAAAGTAAACTTCACGTTATATCTGTTTTTTTTGCAGGAAATTATACACTGAAAGCAAATTCCGGTTGCATCATCGGTATCAACGGTGCCCATCGTCATCGTATTTGGGGTCCCGATGCAAATGATTTCAGACCAGAGCGATGGTTTGACAAAGAAACACTGCCAGATCCTAAATATTATGCTGCTTTTGGATTAGGGAGACGCTTTTGTATCGGTAAGTAAGAGCCTTGATTACGTTAAACACACTTCACACTATAAAGGTGAAAGTTTGTGAGTGTGTTTGTTTGTTTGCTACTTCTTCACGCTCAAACGGGTGGATCAATTTTGATGAAATTTGGTACTAAAACTGCGGGTCGTAATTAGTTAAGTATAAATACGAAAGTTTGTGTGTAAGTATGTAAATGGGTCAATATTCATCAAACGAAACCTTAGGGACTTTATGTACAAATCGCCGGAGGCGCGCACCGAGTAGGTTCTATGTTCGACTGTATGTACTTTATTTCATTTTTTTTTTATGTTTGGTAGGCAAGCATTCCACTATCTCACCTGATGGAAAGCGACGATGCGGCCGAAGATGTAGCATGCCTGTCAAGAAGATACCTATTCACTCTTGACTTGAAGACTGCCAGATTATACCGCTCAGGAAACAAAGACGCAAATTTTAATGTATGTTTAACGATTTCTCCCCCATTTGTAGACCGATTCTCAAAAATCTTTTTTTATTTGATAGATAATATTTCAGAGGTGGTCCCTTATAAATTTTATCGAAATCGAATCTGCCAGTAGAATCATTACATCAATACAGGCTCGGAAGAGACCTAGTGCTGAGAACAAAGATTCATCGGGGTACTGCTGCCTTAGAAATAAGCTATTATTAGAATACCTGATGATATACCTACACTTTGTTAATGAATAAATAAATTAACTTTCATGAGTGTCTCTTTGAGGCCCATGTTAATAGCGATTTTGATTTGATATTTATAAAGCCAAAACCAAAATATAAGCGGTGAAGTCGGATTTTTTAAGCTTTGCTTACATTTAAATTATTTTTGTCAAAATTAAGTTAAAGACATCAGAAATGTCTATAGTAGGTATTTTGCGTGTGTTTTGACTTGTAGCAGATGCGTCTAAATAAAAAATAAGAATAAGCAGGTTGCGTTTGATTATTTTGGTATCAAAAAAATAATTGTAGATGCGTTTATTATTCCTGATTCCGGTGATGTATGTATAACTAAATTTTGCCAAAATTGCAGATACTTATTTTTTTCTAATGACGGCAGTATATAAAACGGCAGCGCGGGGGGAGGAGTCGCGAAAGCGCGCCTAAGGAGCGCGCCCTCTTCACGCCCGCCACTCGGCCGCTTTGTATATCCAAGATCCCTTACGCGTCATACATTTTTTTTTTTTTATTTGTGACAGGCTAGTGTTTGACCACTATCTCACCTGATGGTAAGTGACGATGTGATCGAAGATGGTAAACACACTAGGCCTGGAATACGCAGGCTCTCAAGGATAACTAACATTTCACCTTCACAGCGCCCGGGGCCGTACCCCGCGGCTTTGCGTGCGTTTATCAAGTAAAAAAGTAACCTATGTGTTAGTCCTAAGTATAAGATATGTATATTCTAAATGTCATCCAAATCCGTTCAGCAGTTACAGCGTTAAGAGAAATCAAATATACACTTCTCATCAAAAAAATCGAAACACCGCCAAAGTTTGGTTTTATATGAGTCCTATGGTTTTTTTACGCTAAATGAAATGAAAAAAATTGCCTTAATTATATTATAAGGGAAATGATATGCACGCGCCTCGGGCGCTGTATATTTTGTTTCACTATATAGAGTCTATACAAAACGTCGGCAGCGCGAGGGGCGGGAGCCTGCCGCACGCCCTCCATTCGGCCGCGCGCCCTATTCGCTTTGTATGTCAAGTCCCTTAGGCGCCATACATTATATCTTCACAACGCCCAGGCCGCGCGCCCGGGTCAATTAGTATATCAAGTCCCTTAGTCTACTTCAATCGTCTGGTCGGCTAGCACATTGCTTATCTTCTTTCAAAAATATACATTTTCTATATTTACAGGTAAAACATTCGCAATGATGTTAATGAAGATATACTTGGTCCACATATTGAGGAGATATCGCATTTCATCAGATGCTAGTAAGATGGTCCTCCAGATGAATACGCTATTGAGACCTTCGTCTGGTTTTCACATCAGCTTAGAAGAACGAAATGTTAAATATTAAACGTATTTAGAGTGTTATAATGTGTCATATGCTCTTGCAAATTAAAAATGGTATAGATTTACCCATATTGTTTTTGATAAAGGTAACAGGACGATTTTTTTATGACTAAACCCCTCTACTAGTATTTAGTGGGTTGTTATATAAACAAAAATAAACGATCTACGTTGTAATTATTACCAAATATGTTTTTCAAATTACATTTTGGAGCTTATTCATTTAATTCCCATGACTACAGTATTTGTTTGTTTTAATTTAATTTGTCTCTATTTTCTACCGACTTCACAAAAAAACACTACAAGTTGTTTTTTTTTCTGATCGTACCAAAGGCAATCGCAATAGCACAGATAAGATAATAATTAATGCATGTAATACGTTGTAGGTAGAAAACGGAAGCTTTCGTAAGTTAAAAACGGAATATTTATTAAATTATTTTTTATAATTACTGCATGTAATAAGTTGTAGGTAGAAAACGGAAGCTTTCGTAGGTTAAAAACGGAATATTTATTAAATTATTTTTTATAATTACTGCATGTAATAAGTTGTAGGTAGAAAACGGAAGCTTTCGTAGGTTAAAAACGGAATATTTATTAAAATATTTTTGATGTATAGAAAACGGCATACATGTTAGGTCGAAAACGGAAAAATTACTCGTAGGTTAAAACTGCGGGTTAAGAACGGAAAACTCAAAAAAGGAGGAGGTACTGAAGTCGACTGTATTTTTTGTATATGCTTTACCTCATAGCTTCGTTCCACATGAACCGATTTAGTATTTTTTTTTTTGTTTGATATTTCAAATTGTTTTCCAATTGGTCCCATTTAAATTTGATCAAGATCTGATCAGTAGTTCTTGAAATATCTTCAATAAAGCGTGTTTAGTACCTACATCTAATCTGATCAAATTTCCGAAGATAAACCGGTGAAGTCGGTTTTTAAGCTTTGCTTGCATTTTTATATGGTGTGCTGTAGTCGTCATTTGTTTTTTTTGTATGTACAATAAATCCTTGCCTATTTTTCACCCGTAGAATTGAAGTAAATTTAACGGTAAAGTAAAGGTACAAAATCAGTATATTTTTTTCTAATATAGTTAAGAGTCAACCGTACATTTTTGCGTTACTTGTAAGCGAGTCAAGGTTAACTTTGAAATATATTTCCAAAACTCAAGTTCAACATTAGAGTTGTACGGTTAATTAATTAATCAATGTCAGACCCTCGCAAAATGTCACAATCAGTACTTGACTCGGCACTCAACGCTGTCGCAGTTTGTATTATTAATTATACCATTGATTTATGGTTGGGTTTCCAACGTCACCAATCGAGTCACACTGTGACTCGTAGGGAACTTATTTTACCATCGAGTTACACTGTTACTCGCCCGGTTAGAGTATATTCTTTTCTATGGTCACTCGTATCAATTATTTTTTCCGGAAGGATACCCGACAGGTACACTCACTGTGTCAGTGTGACTTGTTAGGAAGAATTTTTCCAAGTAACAGTGTGACTGTTAAGAAAGAATGTTTAATCAACTACATAATTCCACCGTTGCTTTTAGATTGTTCTGTTTAATATGGATAGATAAACCGAAGCCAAGAATAAAAAGTTACTATCATAAATTAAAGTAACATGATGAGAACGCTATACCCTGGTAGTGGGCTTGAGCACTTAAATTACGTATAAGCTCGATGCCTTAGGTCTTGATGTTTATATGTACTAGCCGTGATCCGCGGCTTCGCCTGCGTTAATTTAGTTAAAATGTAGCCTCTGTGTTAATCCTGAATATAAGCTATGTACATTAGAAATTTCAGCCAAATCTGTTAATCCGTTCAGCGCGAAGAGAAAAAAACATACTTACACACAAACACATTTACACATAAACTTTTGGATTTCTAATATAAGTGTGATTGTTATGAACCTAGTTTACGCGTTACAGTAGTAAATTCTGATTTAGATAGATAGATAGATAGATAATACTTTATTGATCCACTTTACAAGATGAGATAAAACAAATGCAACAAACAAGCTTATACGTAAAGTATCACAACAGGCGGCCTTATCACTAATAGCGATCTCTACCAGGCAACCTTCAGGATTTAGTGTTATGACTTGTTAAAAACATTACTTTTTCATTTTACTACTCAGATACAATTTCATCACTTTGACTTCACAAATGAAAAACTTTCCATATGTACTTTCATCCCCCATTGCATGACCTTTAATGTACCCCTGGCAAAAATATATTGTTAATTTAATTTATATTATTAAATGAACTACTTAATTAATAATAAATACATTTTCATCGCTATAATTTCTAAAACAATGAATTTTATAAACGTTTTCACCCCATTTAACCTTCTTAGAAGTAGAATTTCCAAAAATATTTTCTTATGTGACAAATGTACCCTCCAAATTTCAAGTCTCTACGACCAGCGGTTTAGGCTGTGCGTTGTCTCTAAGTCAGTCAGTCAGTCAGAGAATCAGTATGTCAGGACAAATATTCTTGTAGTACAAGATAACTTTTGTTTAGTTTGAAGAAATATAGGCAATTGGCCCGTAGATACCTTCCAGAATTGATTTAAAATTTGTCTACCTATGTATAAAAGCAAAACAATAAAAGTAGCTGAACAAGCTCTGTTAAGAAAACAAATGAAGATCTATAAACATATAGAATAAACAAAACAAAAAAACAAACTCATTCACACTCACAGCCCCACACTAAGTTCGAAGACTTTGTATCGTGGGTGCCGGAAATATTGACATTACACACACATTACACCCAGAACCACAAATATCCCTTGGGAAGGAATGTGTGCTCCTGCCGGGAATCGAACCCAGAACCCATGGCGCATAGGGCGGACACATGTCCACTGCGCCAACTAGGTCGTCAAATATAAAAGATGTAAGTATAAATTATAAACGTCTACAGGAACAAACGCTATCACCCTCACTCACCATGTACAAGTACTTTTCCAATCTTTCTGTTCAATTAATCTACCCACAATATAGGTTACTTACCTACGCGAACTTTTCTCAATTTTCTTATAATTAATTATATCAAAGTTATAATATTATTCTTTATATTCAGCCTTTTGATAAACCCTTTTTTACATCAAAAGCATTGATATTTCAGTGTCCCAAACAGACTAATACACAAACTAAGTAGATAAGAAAAGACGTCTGATTAATATTTTCTTCAAAATCTCTTTGAAATTTTCGACTAAAATAGTTCAAATAAAATGTCTAGAGAAGAAATCGAAATTTATTCGAAATGAAAACTTAGTCACCTATTTAAATTAAATGTCATAGAGGGATGTTTCAGTCTTACTTATAAAAATGTCGCTAAGCAATGCTTAGCCACCTCTTAGTTGAGCAGCTCTTAAGCCCCTTAACTTTTCTTCACTCATAAACATTAGTTAGGCGCCGCTTAGCTGAGAAACGCACAGAGAATCGAAAATAATCGAAATTTACACGATCGCCACAGATTATAACCAAAATAGTCGACTAAAAGTGAAATTATACGAATACAGCTGTCAAAAATATGGTTTTATTGATCTATTGAAATGAAAATCAAAGACAGGTGACATTCAACGGTTGTCGAAGTAAACAGTTTGGCGCCTTACGTAAAAAGTTTTGACACATTTATTATTTAAAGATATAAGACCCGCCATCTTGCCTCTTAGTAAGTTTTAAACTAGGCAATGGCGGTGTTTAATTTTGACAACTATTTAAGCATTACTTAACGCTTAATCGCGTTTATGAGTGAAATTTTTGTTAAACTGTAGCTAAGCAATTGATTAAAAATTAAGAGGGGTTTATAAGTAAGACTGTTAACATCAAATAAATGCATGCATACATACTAGCTATACCCAGCATGCATTGCAAAAAGCATTTTACCTCTTTCACGTTTATGGTTGCCTAGTGCTTTACCAAATCCGAGTGACGTATTCCTGTCCATGAGACAAGGAAGGAGTGGAACTCGCTGCCCGCGTCTTTGTAGCAGTATAATCTGGGAATCTTCAAGTCTAGAGTGAATAGGTATCTTCTAGGTAAGCATGCTACATACATCTTCGGCCGCATCATCGTTTACCATCAGGTGAGAAAGCGGCGAAATGCCTTTAGAGCGAGAGAACCTTTCTAGCATAAAAAAACAGTTTTATTGCATATTTTTATGTGAATAACAAACAAACAACAACAAATACACATAAATAGGGCGCTAAAATTATCACCTTCCTTTTTGTTTCGCTGTAGTGTAAGTAAATAATAACCAAATCGTAGAATTAACAAATAATAATAATTTGATTATATCGGCAGGAGCCGTAGTCTCGTGCCATAATCCAGATGTCTTATAAACCATTAAATATACAACGCAATACTCTTAAGTTTTTACTCGCATAAATCACAGTTGTTGTCAACCTAATATCATCTATTCCCTAGTCCATAGTTAATTAATAATATATAATTATTGTACAGGCGTGTGCAAGCTTAAAACGGCGCCAACTTATAATATAAGAGATGTCCATCGTATGTTTGGACACGCCTGATATGTTATTATTAAAATGTAACTATACCAAAGGGCCTCTTAGCGTTGGCTACGGCTCCGCTAATGCCTTACAAAGGTCCGGGCACAGACCCGTGAAATGCAATAAACACTTGGATAACAATAATAATTATATTAGCATGCTACATCTTCGGCGCATCGTCGCTTCCACCAAATGCTTGCCTAAATAATATTAAAAAAATAAGCTTTCTGATTTAGCGTTACTTGTCTTGACCACCTTCGACAGATCCACCCTAAGTATGCTAAATTATTAGAAAGGTATCCATTAATTGCTACCTGGTATTCGAATATCTCCCTAATTGGGGATTACGAACGGAATGGTTCTGAGTATAAAGGAGCTTATCATTAGGGCTGCATGGGCTGGGAGAGAGTGGAAAATAATGTTACTTGTAGGAAAAAAATGTTACATGTAGGAAAAAAAATTTACTTGTGGGAAAAAAAAATTACTTGTATGAAAAAAAATTTACTTGTAGGAAAAAAAATTTACTTGTAGGAAAATAATTAATATGAAGGAAAAAATGTTACTTTTAGGAAAATTGCTGGTAGCTGAAACTGTTATATATTTGTTCAAGTATTTTTTTTAAAGTTTCACTGTCTAAATACGTAGAGAAAACAAATTCGTAACATAATAATTATGTTATGAATTTGTTTTTTCAGCGTATGTTACAAATTACGACATTTTACTAACAGGACACACGTATGTCCAGATTTTTTATTTTGATGTCTGTTAGGTAATGATCTGCATGTCCAGTTGATAAGTACTTATCCAATAGGATGTCTTTGCTGGTGCAATTGGCAAGACTTTGCTTTTTCTGTAAAACAACCAGTGTGGAGTCAAACTAGAGACCTCAAGGACGCTCGAGACCCCATTGCCTGTATTTTTGCGTAGAATCTGACAGTAGAATCATAATTATACCAATATTTTTAAGTTGCACAATTTTAAGTTTGCTTAACCTCGTCAGTTAAAATTGTCACCAATTTAGGCACCAAAGTACCGTTTGGTGGGATTTTCAACTGAGTGTCACCGTGCTTCGGAGGGCACGTTAAACTGTCGGTCCCTGTTGTTAGTCGTAAGATAACAGTCGCTAAGCCATGTCGAATTCCTTTACTAGTATATACGACAAGCATCTAAGCCATGCAGTGTCTTCCTCTTTCCACACATACATTGCTGTTCTTTATTTCAACATTATCTACAAACAACAAATGCATTTTTTTAAAACAAAACTATGTTTTATCTGCATAGGCCAGATGCATAAACTAAATTTTAAATAAAAATAATGGTGGTTTTCTAGTGGATCTGTTTGTACTTATCATAGACTTCATAATGTGTAGTAATTTTTTTTATCCCTATCTCCCATACTATTACAGCCAAACAAATCTTATTACCCGAAGAATCGATCACTCAATTGATAATTCCAGCAATCTGCTACGATCAAAATAATTTTATTCCGCGTAATTCTAGAGTATAAGAAATTGTTGGAATGTTTCTATTTTGAGGTAATTTTGATGTAAGATGTTTATTCAGTGAAATTACTTTTGTTAGGGGAATATTAAAGCGAATAACTTGTTTTTCCTCCTTCTAAGAAATTGTTTAAGAACTTTATTTGTTATAATGTAAACACAGTTGCTGCTTACCTATAATTTCGGAGTAGGTCCGCTAGTACCCCTTACTTTGTACCCTTGAGGGTACTAGTGCTACAGTTTGTACCACTGGTACCTTTAAAGGTACCAGTGGTACTAGTTTTCAACCGATTTCAAAAAAGGAAGTTCTCAAATCGAATGTACGATTTTTTAAAATATTTTTAAGCTATTGCATAGCTTCTATCGCGGGCCTTGAGCGTGGAGACCGAATCCAGAAATTCCGTAACGAAAATAACCTAACACCCCCCACTCCGACCGGCACAGCGGTGATACTTTTTAGTTTTGGCATCTATCGATGAATAGCAGAACTTGGGGGCTGAGTCACCCACGTCCGTAGGAGGATACCCCTTAAGTCTGACTCCCTACACGTGGTCCCCGGGTGGTGCTAATCAGGTGACATTTGAGAGGTGGTAGAGCATTTTGTGAGTTGCTCGCCTGGCTTGCTACCAAAGTAGCTTACCACCATCAAGTTGAAAGTCTGCCGCCAAGCCAAATACGGTGTTCCGGCAGTTATCCTTGAGAGCCTGCGTATTCCAGGTCTAGTGTGTTTACCAGTTTCGATCACATCGTCACTTACCATCAGGTGAGATAGTGGTCAAACACTAGCCTGTCACAAAAAAAAAAAAAAAAAAAAAAGAACTTTAAATGACATTTTTGAAATATCACGCTTGTCTCTTTAGTTCAGCAACTCGCCTCTAGGTGGCAGGAAAAAAAATACTGCATAAATAAAATAAATAAATAATTATAATTGCATAAGTTGATAAAAAATGCTGTGCAATAGCTTTATCGCGGCAGTCCCCGAGTGCCACACGTTTTTTTAAGTATACTTCAGAGGTGGTCCCATATAAATTTTATCGTAATCGGTCAAGCCAAAACCGAAATATAAGCGATGAGGTCGGTTTTTTTAAGCTTTGCTTGCGTTTCACATTATTATAAAGTACTACCGCTAGTACCCTCACTTTGTACCCTTGAGGGTACTTTCTTAATGTATTTTTATTGGTCTGTTGCTTCCTTGTCGTGTAGAAAAGTGGGTAGTCCTAGTGTCAGGAATTTTTAGGCCGCCTAAAGGCATCCGTCGGGCTTAATGACTGTTGTCTAACGAATAACAACTGGGACTGACAGCTTAGCGTGCCTTCCGAAGTACGATCACACTCACTCGATTGAAGATCTCACCGGTCACCCGTCAAAGCACTGGTCTGACTGGACAGCCGTAAATAATATGACAGTTTTGATTACTATTTAACAATATTAATTATATTAAGGACCTGATATACGTCAATGCAAGCACCTTTTTAACCACAGCCAATTCATCAGCTATTACTTTTGCACATAAAGTTGCATATCGCGTAAATTATAACGTGGAAACAAGAAACAGACCGTCTGTTTTACTCTAATGCATACATATAGGTAGGTATATTTTCTAATAAACGTTTTCCCACTCGCAGCTCACACTAAGTTCAATAACTTGTATCGACGGTACCGGAAATTTTCACATCAAACACATAATCACATCCAGAACTTGAAACACAAATTTTACTTGTTGAGACAGCTTGCGTTCCCTCCGGGAATCGATCTAGAGGTAGGAAGATAACTATAATTGCGGTGTATATCTATAAAAAAAAACAGAAATTGAAAATAATATATTTATTAGTAGTAAAAAATTAGATGAAAATTAAAACTAGGTAGGTAGGTATATTTAGAATATATTCAAAATACAGAATTGAGGAAATCTGTGCTCATGCATGTATAATTATTTGTCTCATTACGGCATTTTTCCATAGAAATATAAATATATATTGATATTTTGATAAATATATATTATATTCTTTTAACAAGCTTATGCGTCGGTCTGTAATCAAATCTTGCAAGCTAAATTTTACCCACTTCCCGATGTCCGAATGGACTCTATTTTGGTGTACTTATGTCTCCGGTGGCAACAATGACATAGTAACATGGAGATGTTGTAACGATAGAGACGGAAGATCGTCTTAACAACTTCTATTCTGGTTATAAAACTTTATAGCTCTTTTTTATTTACTACTTGTAAAAGCTTTATTTTATAAAACTTATTAAAGTATTACTTGTTCACATTGTTTCCTCAGAAATCCTAAATATTCCGTTGTTCTACGCCTATGTAAAATCCTGATGAAGGTCTTAGTAACGTAGTCATCTGTAGTGCCATCTTATTAACATTTGATGATATACGATATCTTCTCAAGATGTGCACTAAATTAATCTTCATTGACATCATTGCATACGTTTTACCTAAAAAAAAGTATTTTTATGTAAGCAAAATTATTAGTAATAATTTTAATAACTTCTAGCTATTTGAGACCAGAGGTGATAATTTCATATTTAAGGTAGTTACATTTAAATGAGTATATGAGGTGGTGATTCAACCCGCGGCGCCGGCATGGAGTTTTATCATAGTAAAAACAAAGAAGTATGTCAACTCGAGGTCTGTAGGAGATTTTAATGCCTACTCTAGCCGAATACACAGGGTTGTCATCTCTAAGTTTTATAGGTAGGTATTTATGTAAAATGTTTATTACATCAAACCAATAAGTAGAAGTAGTGGATACGATTTAATTTGCATGATAGCTGTAATTTGGCATGAATATACATATTGCATGCGTGAAGAGAAATCACAGTAGTAGTACATATAACGAAGTTAAAAGGAAAACTATCATAGCTAAGTAAGCTTTACATGTTCACGAGTAACGATCGACCAACTTATAAAATGTACTTGGAGAATTAAAAATTTCGTACAAATTCAATTGAGCTTCTAGCTAGATCATAACTCTATTGCTCCAACGGTTGAACTACTCAAGTTCTGCCTGAAGCGATGAAATTGTCATTTCCTTATTATATTTATTATTTAGTTTGTGCGTGAAGAATTCGTAGCGTATGTTTGTTCTAGGAATGTATATTAAATTAAATTAAATTTACTTACCTATACAAGATCGCCGTCCCAACCCAAAGGCAGCAAAATATTTGGGATCTGGCAAAGTATCTTTGTCCAACCATCGATCCGGCTTAAATTCGCTTGCATCAGTACCCCACATCTTGTGACGGTGAAGTCCGTAGATAGATATTATGCAATCAGAATTCGCTTTAAGAGTATAATTTCCTTAAAAAAATACGAAATGATGGTAGTATCAAGGCATTCATTTATTTTGAACGTTATTCAGGGTCTAACGGTGTTCGTGGGATTTTGAATTTGTTTTTGTTGTACGATGGAAATGTAATTCTCCAGAATGTTATATAAACTAAAGTATACCGATGTAATATTAAATTATTATATTATAATATTTTAATATTATTTTATTATGTTATATGTAATAATTTATTAGGATATACTGATTAGTGGTATTAAGTGTTTCGTATTAAGCACAATGGTTGCAGCCTTTAGCCTTAGTTGGAAATTTACATTTCCATAGTACAAAATAAAAAAATCAGAATACCACAAACACCGTGAGACCCTGAATAACGTTCAAAATAAATGAATGGCTTGATGACTAGACTATGTTATTATGTAGAAATGACCTTGTGGTGCTTGTGGGACCTTTGTGTATAGGTGTTCGCCACATTGGTACTTAATTCTCCCCGCTCGCGTTTATTTCCTAAATGCTGAGGGTCATGACTCCTCTCAACGGATCACTTTGATGGATGTTACGCCATCTGTGTCTGTTTTAGGCTGCAACCATGGTGCTTAATACGAAATACTTAATACTACTAATCAGCATATCATCAAAATAATTACATCGGTATACTTTAGTTTATATCATATTCCGGAGAGCGTGTCAAACGCCTTCACCATGTTCTTGACATACATTCAGTCCCTTCGAAGCGTCTTTGCTTCTACGTCGATCATCCATACCGAGAAGGAGTGTGATTCATTGGCCAAGTCTTTGTTTATCTGAATGCCACGTAAATGGAGTCTAGGATTCTTCAATCTAAAGTGAACAAATATATTCTAGGCTGGCTGGCAAAATTTTGGGCCATATCATAATTTTTCATTAGATGAGATAGAAAGATAAAATTATAGTGAATATTATACACAGCATCATACGGCTTAAAATACGTAAAAAATTTCGTTGTCGACTAATTTCGAACATATTAGTTGTCTTTCATCTTTAAGCCGTTTATAGCATTAACACATTAGATGATACAGAGTTCAAACCTTTCGATTAAATCCTAAGGCATTGTCTCATAATCGTCCAGCTTGTCACCCTGTACGGACAATCGTAGTTTACTTTCTTCAAGTACAAACATCTGTCTAAAAATTAAAAACATCTGTCTCAGATATTTCGACAGATATCCTTGAGAGTCAGCCATTTTATTAGTTAGGCCTAGACTGACTGGTGTTTATCATGATTATCACTTTCCATCAGGTGAGATGATGGTCAAACAACAGCCTATTATAGATAACACAACGTTTAAGTAAGAAGATAGAACTGAACACAATCTTTATGTAGCTATTGAACTAGAACAGGGGTGCCCGGAGCCCTTATTGCTTAAAACATACTTAGCTTTATGTCATTTTCGAGTTGTCGTAGAATGACTGGCGCAATAGAGTATAGACGCAAAGTTTCTTTCAATATAGCTTCTATATATACTAGTTTCGCCAAATCTTCTTGATGCACATCTCTTTTCGAATTGCCAAAAACTTGAGATATTCTGAAAATATTAATTTGTACATATTAATCTTGGAGCGGGATTTGGATCATAGGGATCTGGAAATGCCACCAGCGGTGTTGTGGCATTTCCAGTTAATTCCCCTATGCCATTTGCCGTAATGTTGGACCCGCTGGCTGTAGACAAATTTCTAATCAACCACAAAAAGCACATAAAAATCCGAACAAAAAAAATTACATTATGTGGGAATTGCCACTTCAAAACACTTCCAATAGATGGCGTGGTGCAAAGTCCACCAGGTTATCTAGTATTCGTTACAAATATTAAACATAAACGGTTTCACGCTCACAGCCCTAGACTAAGCGACTTGTGTCTTGGGTGCCGGAAACATTCTAATGACACACGCAATCACAACCAATTACAACAAGTAATTGGTTGTGATTTAAGTTGTTTGTTTAATTCACTCACTCATCAAAAGCTTTTTCTTGAACTGACAGGTTCGAACCCAGTAGAGTAAGCGCAATGGTCAAAGTAGTTGAGTTAGTGTCGTGGCCTGCTGCTAACATCGTATTTATCTCAGCTTGTATATGTTCATCTGTGAAACTGCTATTATTTTTAGCAAGTTCCAGAATTAGGTCAAGAAATGGTTGGGGCTTTCCTGAAACCAAGTATAGATGCATTTTTTAACTTTTTCGATGTATTTTCAAAACGTATTTATATTTCAAGCGGCATTACCTGTATTATTTTCTATGTATTCTGGTTTACTCATCTCAGATTTCTTTTTTTGAAGTAACTGAAAAAAATGAGATTACATTTTTCAAGGTATATCCAAATGTTTGGTCAAGGCGACAAGTGTCCAGAATGTAGACTTTTATTGAGCGTTAAATAATAAGTATTTCAACATGAAAATATTATATATTATATATTCCCCCTTTTTTATTGTAAACATTTGTTTAATTTTTATAAAAAATATTATAATCAAAAAAAAAAACAAAAAAAAAATTAAAATAAGCAGTCTTCAATCAGGACGTGGCTTTAAGTGATCTCATGTTATAAAAATTGGTTCTCAAATAAAAGTACTAAAAAGTATTCAAAACGAAACGAGATAAATAATCATTGCACATAAACCTAGTTTTATTCAAGAGTTGCGTAGTTTTCCACCGACTTCACAAAAAAGGAGGAGGATAACGTAATACTAGTATGATAATGTTATTACGTAATATGATATTATTAAACAAAGCATGACTACTCGATGGATTGATTGTATAGAATAAATATTTCCTAACTTAACTAAAAAAAACAAACATAAGTATATACCTAATGAGCTCACATTAAACCACCAAACATTAAAGAAACTCACTCAAGTGCTCAAGCAAGTAGTGAGTTTGCTTGAGCACTTGAACACACGACAATCATGCTAATGTTCGATGACCCGGTAACAAAGGTCGACGACTCACGCCACATATACACGTGTAGGGTAGTCAAAATTACAACGTGTAGGGTTATCAAAATATTATTAAATTAAATTTTTAAGTGTGTGTTTTTTTTTTATGATGTACCAATTACGTTTACCAATTACGATCTAGCCTTAAGACTAATAGGCAATTTAATTTTGACCTAAACTGCTAAGTAGAGTAGTATATTAAGAATGTGACCAATAACACTTTTCTTACTGTCTCTATTATCGGGAAGACACTTTGTTCTTGTGTTCTTTGCTAATAGCACTCACTATATTACACTGTCACATCACTACACGAGCTCAAAAGGTTTAGTTCTTTTGAGTCTTCTCACTAAGTCTGTGTTGTCCAGGAGCTGGATTGCCTCAACATTCACATGGTGATGAAGTCACCAGTGAATGTGTGTATGGAAAAAACATTTACGATTCCGACTTTCACTCAGATGGTTCTTGACACGTTACACATACCCATCACTCAGCATACTGTATACCTATGTATACAGTATACCTAAGTATACAGTATACCTAAGTATACAGTATGCCGAGTGGCTGGTTTGATCTATATCAAAGCAAGTAGTATAATAAAAGTATATATGCACTTAATTTTCTATACTAACCGATTTTGTTAGCGCCGTCAGATGACGCAACGCCACATCTTCAGTTTTCTTTAAGTTTGACCATTTGTACAAAAAATCGTTATGCAGCCAAAACTCAATTACTCTCCTATTACATATTTGCAGTAGTTTTTCTAATGATGGCAAGTATTGTTTCTGTAGATTGCCGTAGTCATCTGCGTTGATACCAGTTGCAGTCACTAAATAAAAAAGTATATGTACTAAAATTATAAAACCTGATTGCGAAGAATGTGAGTCTACTTTTAATGTAATTTTCTTTTAATTTCCTTCATTTTGATACACTTACTCGATTTTAAGTCTTGGGATTTTTTTTAATAACGTAATACTATTTCGTGCCAAAAATCCCCAAATTTTTTTTAAACATCTATCGAAGGATACTTGGGTTTTTAAGATGAATCCTAACGATACCTTAACTGTCAAAATCCATCCAGCGGAAGATACGAGGTGACGTAGAATTTTACAAATGTAGATACAATACAAGAAACGCGCGAAAACTTGCTTGGCAGTAAAGTAAAAATAAATGAAAAAATCAAAAACCCGACTGCAAAAAACAAGTCAACTAAATTCTAATGCGGATCTGTTTGTTTTTGTTTTGTTACACCTGTTTTGTCTCGGGTTTATATGAAAAACAGCTACACATTAAATATAGCTGAAACTTACGTACATGGTCCGTTACATCCTGTACTTGAACAAAAAAAACATTATTACGATAAATAGTTATAAGAGATTAACCTGAAATTTAATTTTTATTCTCTTTTAGCTAAATGAAGGCGTCTGGTCTCGTTTTTGGGGCGAACTTTTTGTCAATTTTTGATGATAAGTCAGTTTACTATCATTAAAAATTGTTTTCTAAAATCTCGACGGTACGATTGCTATTAATATTTCTATACTAAATTAAAACTACATACATCTAATACAGTAAAGACCTAAGTTTCCCAACAAGGCACTTTATAATGGCTACTATAGTTTATACATTTTTTTAACTTACAACAAATAGTTTCCAGACTGTTCTTTCTTAAGATTTCTTCTTGGTCAAACTCCTTGTTTAAATTATCAGCAAAATGATTCACTAACTTTTGGGCTTGAGAGTTGAACACACCCACAAAACCAAGCAAAACCTGTTGGTTGAACGCTGGATTCAAAAGTTTTCTATGTTTTCTCCATGTTGGCACTGGAATCGTAAAACATTAGAAGAGTTTTATTGTTTTTATAAAAGCTTTCACACTCACAGCCACATTGAGTTCGATGACGTGTCGTGGGAGCCGGATAAATACACATCACACACAGTCACAACCAGAACCAGAAACACAAATTATTGTATTGTTATTGTTGTGTTATTGTTGTGCGGAATGCGAAATTACTTACAATACAAATATTATAATTTTATTGAAGATTTATACGACTTCACTCACAGTTGTTTGCTCGCATTGTCACGAGACTAGTTTCGGAACATTCAGTGCTCCTCCGGAGCCCCCTAATAAATCCATTCATACAATTTTAAATGTCATTTCTGGCTTTGGGCCGTAGTTTTACATATTCTATGAGAATTTGAAGTCATTCGCTTATATGGTTTAGACGCTAGATGCCTCTGACAGACAGACGGACGGACAAAGTGCTGAACAACCCAAGTCAACTTAGAGATCTCGCTTCGCTTGATCAATGATGAATGCCTTCACTGAAGTGTTGTGGTCTCTCCTGCATATACTTTGTTGCCAACTTTGGCTATTACATCATATGAACATACATACTTCAAATATATAATATAAAAAAATATATATAGAAAAAATGTATATATATGTATATATATATATTTTTTTTTTTCATCATATATCTACATCTTCGGCCGCATCATCACTTTCCATCAGGTGAAATTGTGGTCAAATGCTTGCCTATCATGCATAAAAATAAATTAACAATAGTGTAACAGAATCATCAATTTTAACTTACAGTCAGCTGTTAGTAAACCATTTCCAGTTACAGGCTTCATGTAATTGTAAAAATAATGCTTTTGTAAACATGTATTCAGTATCGTCAGGGAGTCTTCTGGGTTTGCGACGCCTATAAAACAGAGAAATTAAAAGAATTTTTAGTTAACTGCGTATTTCTATACTTAAATTTTACGAATGGTAGAAAAAATTTCGCACAAAAGCAAAACTAATAAGATTTTTACATAGAAAGTTCAGCTATTTTATCTGGACATTTCAGCTACTTTTGTTGCTGACTGTACAAGTACAAGAGTTTGATACTCGATGTACGTACATGGTGAATATTCCGTATCTATCAAATATTAATTACAATAATAGTGAAGAAAAAAAAAACACTAGTCGTTCGCGCCGAACTGAGATCTCGCGCCTACATTTTCCCTCATAGTGAAATCTTTTGAGGTTTCTTGCTAATAACTTTTTTTCTATAAAATAATTGTTACGGATATTATACGTAAATTATAGCGTTTATTGTGAAGCCGTTTTTGAGATAGACCCCGGGACAAAATAGTTCTAAAAACAGTAACTTTGGTGGACTACCAGCTATTTTCCAACATAGATTTTTTTTTACCGGTTTCGTACTCTACTTGTCAAGCCCTTTTCATCAAGGGCAGATGAAAAAAAAAAAATATTTTACTCCCCACTTAACATTTATGGGAGAGCCCCCTTAATATTTTCATTTACATACTTTTAAATGTCATTTCTGGCTTTGGGCCGTAGATAGATAATGCAGGGTGGATGCCTCTGACAGACGAATGGACGGACGGAAAAAGAGCCGAATGACTCAAGTCAACTTAGAGATCTCGCTTCGCTCTATTAATAACTAGAATAAAAATGACTTTACCATAAAGTTTAATTGGTCCCAAGTAAATTTTGACGACGCCATCCTTTTCAAGACATTCCTCAGATATTCTTTGTATCGCATTGTATAATCCTGCAATATTGGATTTGCATTAATTTTGTAACAATTAAATTATTATTATAATTAATACTCATAGTAATTATGGTGATATTTAATAAATACTAGCTGACCTGGCGAACTTCGTACCGCCTATAAAGAAGGTAAGTATCCGAGGGTACACCAATATTTAAAAACAAACAAAGTTCGCCTGGTTTCGGGGTATTATTATAGACTTGTGGAGGTATATATAATATATAATAAAATATATGCAATTGGCCCGTAGATAGTTCAATACAATACAATAACTCTTTATTGACACCAATAATAAAAATCTACAGAAAAGAAATTACTAATAAATAGGTACAATGGTCGGTCTTATCGCTAAGAGCGATCTCTTCCAGACAACTTTTGGATGGAAAAGAATAATACAGATAAGCAGGGATGGTGGTGTGGTAAAACTGAGACTAAGTACTAAATAAACTATATAAACACTACATATACATATACACATATAATTATCCTAATACATATCTAATATTTATATATATACAATATCATATACCATAATAAATATAATACATACACATGTATAAACAAATTAATACATACAAACACATCCCTATCACCAAAATAAATAAAATATATATCCTTCTAATATTATAAATCCGGTGTGTAAGTGTGTAAGTATGTTTGTTCCCTCTTCACGCTTTAACGGCTGCACGGATTTGGATGAAATTTGGAATGTACCCTAGGATTAACACATAAAAATTATTTTAACTTGATAATAGCGGGCGGAGCCGTGGGGCACGGCTAGTATATTATATTCACCTCTACACGTCGCATTTCTAAATCATCTGCAAGACATAAGAAAGCATTTTACCCAAGCAGAAACAGAGATTTTTCGCTCGCATCTAGAACCACAAAAAGTTCCTTTGGGGAGAAAGGCTGTGTTTTCACAGGGAATTGAATCCGATACCCGCAAAGGCAAACGCGCACCCAAATGCGCCAGTGGGCAGTTTCTGTGTCAGTCAGCTGTCGAACTGCCCTGCAATTACTTATGAAAATTTGCCTAAGAATTTTGAACTTTAACATACCCCTGTATCCACGTGGGACCAAATGTCCATGTCCAATCAAAGGTAATCTTCCTGATATATCTGGTGGTTCCGAATCAGTTGTAGCTGACCACAGCCAAATCATGCACAACACGCACAAAAACAATAATAGATAGAACATATTTTACGTATTACTAATATTAGCAGCTAATTCTTATATCCGACTGCGTGTAACAATCATTTAAGATTAGACATTCAAATCATTTGCAAGATTATATACACGTAGTTTTAGAACGTTATATGCAAAATAAATAAAATAAAAATAAAAAAAAAATAATCTAATTCAAAGTAAAGTAGTTTATCAACTGCACCCTTTCGCATTTGGGTGTTTTATATGGTTTTTTTTACCCTTTTTTACCTTTAGCGGGTGGTGTATCTAATAGCCGTAAAATTGAATTTAGTATTACATAATATTATAACGTTGTTTTGCGCTGCATAATATCCGGGTTACAACAAACTAGTTTCAATTGTATTTAGTTAAAAACTAACGTATTAATCGCAAGCAAATCTAGCAAAATATAAAAAAAAAAAAAACGAAATCGTTTCACGTGGAACGAAGATATGAGGTAACACACATTAAAAAAATACAGTCGCTCTGAGTACCTCCTCTTTTTTTGTGAGGTCGGTTTTTACCGACTTCACAAAATACTGCTTTGATTTCGTTTTTATTTATTTTCTAAAAAAGCGTTAAACAAATTTCGATAATTTTTTTATAGGACCATGTCTGAAGTATGATCAACTAAACAAAAAAAGAATTATCAAATTCGATTCATAATTTATCTATTTATTTATTTATTAAATTCCAATTACTACTATCATAACAGGATTATATGGAGAATAATTTAGGCATCGATTAGGATAATTTAGGATTCAATTCATAGTATTTTGGACACAGTGAGGAAAAACAAATTGATATACGTAGAATATGCATACCTACATAGATACATACATGCACACGGCCGTGCAATCATAACCCAACATACATTTTCGAATAATTCCTTCAAGCTATAGTAGGCTCGGGTCTAGAAGCTACTGTTTTAGTTTGTTTCTGAATGGAATAGCTTCCTAACGCTTTAGTTATGTGATTGTAGAGGAAGGTTTTTTTCTTTTATTTGTGACAGGCTAGTGTTTGACCACTATCTCACCTGACGGTAAGTGACGATGTGATCGAAGCTGGTAAACACACTAGACCTGGAATACGCAGGCTCTCAAGGATAACTGCCGAAACACCGTATTTGGCTTGGCGGCAGACTTTCAACTTGATGGTGGTAAGCTACTTTGGTAGTAAGCCAGGCGAGCAACTCACAAAATGCTCTACCACCTCTCAAATGTCACCTGATTAGCACCACCCGGAGACCACGTGTAGGGAGTCAGACTTAAGGGGTATCTTCCTACGGACGTGGGTGACTCAGCCCCCTAGGTGATTGTAGGCTTTAAAAGCATTAATACAAAAGTGTTTTTTTGATACATTTATTAAATTTTATAAACCTTCGAATATTTTTATACACACACGTTCACATGCTTCGTAGTTCTAAGTTTATGTGGAAACCAGATACAAGTCTCAGCAACAAATTAAGTTTAAGTACCATTTCAGTAGAATCTGAAGATATACGATATCTCCTTAAGATGTGTACTAAATTAACCTTCATATACATCATTGCATACGTTTTACCTGAAATGAAAAAAATAATAATAAAAAATCTAGCTGGTAGAGCTTTCTTTTCTACCGACTTTACAAAAAAGGAGGAGGTAGGTACTTTCGATTAGACTGTTCTTTTTTTATTAGGTCGTCATAACTTCTTTCCACATTAACCGATTTAGATTCCTTTTTTGCTTTCCTATTGTTTTCATTTAAATTGATCAAGATCTAATCAGTAGTTTTTGAATTATCGTCAATAATGCGTGTTTAATACATATAATCTGATCAAGGTTCCGAAGATAAAGCGGTGAAGTCGGTTTTTTTAAGCTTTGCTTGCGATTAATTATTAGAAGGACTATTATTATTGACGAAACGAGCAGCGTCTCCGTTTCAACTTGGGCAAAAATGTTTTTGTATCCGGTGGATTTCCGGCTGTTCTTATGTACAGGTCGCGTTTTCTAATCGATTCTCGTGAAATATTGTGAGCAAATTCGATAATTATACGGTTTTTTTTTTCAGTATTTGGAAGTTTTTCGAAATGGCTTATATATGGGGTTGAAAAAGCGATTTATTAAGTTTTAGGCTATGCAAATACAGACTCGCGAAGTCATTAGCTCATAGAGCTAATAGTTTTATAATGATACTGATAAAAGGCCGCTTATAGAGTTCACAATTATCGGGCGATAAT
This sequence comes from Lomographa bimaculata, assembly GCA_948107665.1. Classification (NCBI taxonomy): domain Eukaryota; kingdom Metazoa; phylum Arthropoda; class Insecta; order Lepidoptera; family Geometridae; genus Lomographa; species Lomographa bimaculata. Next base: position 9,709,375 of record OX403607.1, on the reverse strand, counting down.
AATCTTCCTGGTTTGCATTTCTGTTTTGGGGTCCATAAACTGGTTTGGTGAAGGACTCGTCTAGACGATGTCTCGTTAGTACTAGGGATTAGTCATAATTAGTTAAAGCTCGCCACACCAGCTCATCACAAGGTTTTTGCAATCGTCGCTATCAGTTTATGATATCTTTTATAGTTTTCGTAGAAGCTTCCAAGATTTCGCTTATCGAGGACCCTTAATTACAGCAATTAAATATGCTGTCGTTGAATCGTACTCGCTGTCTATTGTCCATAATTACGGTTAATTATGTTCATGTTTGCTAATGAGATCGCTTTCGCTCTTATCTGACTTCTTATCATTTGCTAATCACATCACAACCTTCTGTACTCTGCACCTATTGCCTTAAACTACGAGGTTCAATAAAAACATATTTGCCTTGCTTGATAAAACTGATACGGCAAAAATGTAATAGTGTTATTATTAAAATATATATATAAAAATTTCAAAATATTGGAAAATAAAACCATTGTATACATAAGCTACTATTTCATTTATTGAAAACTCTTATAACTAGATATACACATTTCAAATTATCTTATCTATATGTTATGCTTTATCTATTACATTACTGAATTGTTATTTTGAAGCTTAAGTAAAAAAAAATACTATATACTGCTAAAAACATCAATAAAGGTATATGTAATTCTTAAAATCAGTTAACTTACAATTAAATAATACAGATAAATAATATAATAACAGTTAAAAATAAAAAAGTTACTTAAATACCTAGTTACAAAACACAACTTAAAGTGGCAATATATCTTGCACAATCTGAGTCAATCAAAGTTACATTTACTTACATTTCGTACTTGTAAATACAACAAATTATATCATTCATATCAGACCAAATTATGTTTTTGATAAAACAACTGTGTGATCAAAGGTGAAACAATACAAATACGCACAAAGGTAGATACATTTTTATAACCAAATAGTGGAATATAAGATTTTGTTGAATCGTTAAGCCACTATTAAGTTGTAAGATAAACTACAAATTCAGCTTAAGCAATATACCACGAAGAGTATAACTATAATCACTAGGCACTAGTTGCCCAAACTAATCTTGCGTAATTTTTTCACTGTTCGAGAATTTGTTTGTAATATGTTAGAACAATCATTGATTCGGTGCATTTTTAGCCTGTTTGCAGTTGAAAAGTGCAGCAAACATCCATCACATATATGCACTGCACGATCTTCATTTGACATTTGTTTGCTTACTAAACGTGATAAGCTTTTAATGTAGCAGTAGTGATTAATTGTTCCATTTTGCAAGTATAACAAATTTATATGACGGCTCTGAAGCGATTGCGTGAAATATAGTGGACCTACTACCCTATGTTTTTTAGATTCTTTGTCATATTCCAAACCAAAAACATTTATACTAATATTGTTTAATTCTTCAACTTTACTTATATCAGTTAATTTAACAGGGAAAGGCACACCGTCAAAATTTAGTTTATTTGAATGTTTGCTATAAGTTGTAACACGATCTGAACTTTTTCCCGGATACAGTGCTGACAGTAATGCCCATTTGAAACATTGATCATCAGAATTTTTGACATTAATGATAGCTTTTTTATTTTTAATGTCTTTGGGTAATTCGATGTATGAACCATGCGGCGAATTAAATTTATATATATTCATGTCAATACAATTGATATCCTTTAAACTCCAATCGCTATTATTTTTTTCAAACATACTTATTTCATTAGTTAAAGTGTCACACACAGATGTAAAGAAAATATTTAGGTCTTCCTTTTTAAATATGAATTTACACGTTTGAAAATCGAATGAATTTGAAATATCTTTAGTTTGTTGTACAAAATTAGCATGCAAATTAAAATTAACTTTAAAAAAAGAGTGTTGTTCAGTCGCTTCATTAATTAATAGGAATATGTCATTTTTAATTGAATTTAAAAATATTTTTGGTATTGCTGATGTTATTTTAGCTTTTATTTTGTATGATGTAAGTCGCTGACCCAAAGTAGATTCTATAATTACATTTTCTAATGCGTGATGAAATTTCGGTAAATTATTATTTTTGAGATAATTCGTTTTTATGTAATTTACAAAATAGCGTCCATTTACAGAATGTTCACAAACACTGTAATGAGGTTCATTGTCACCTAAGCCAGATGCTGAGGTAGAAGCTTCTTCATCGTGTCTTAGTTTTTTTGCATTAGTATTGTTATCGTCTATAACGGGATTTCTTCTGCAGGTTCCTTTTCCAATCTTTGTTGACGATAGTTGACTATAAAACAAAAGAATGGAATTAAGTAATTTGGTTTGATTAATATTACATAGATTGATATAAAGGGTTTACATGACTTTACTCACGGTTGTTTGCTCGCATCGTTATGAGACTAGTTTCGGAGCATCCGGTGTAACTTCATCAGTAGAGTACGCGCCTACACCGTCCGGCATCTCGGCGTGTACGTATGATGAAGCATCAAATGTTCCGAAACTAGTATTGTAACAATGCAAACAACCGTTAGTGAAGTTGTGTTATACCTACTTACGAATCTTTCAATCATACATATAGATTCAATTATCAAAATACTTACACGTTTTCTTCCACCGCTGCACACAGGTCGTACAGTTCTTCGTCGTATGTTGAATTATTAATCTCGTTTTTCTCAATTTCTTGGCAGAGCTCATACATTTCTATGTCTTCACAGGTTTCAAATGTCTCTGTAGTGTTAAAGAAACCACGCGCACTTTTTCTGTATTCCGTCATTTTGTGCAGTTAGTAACGACTCTGACTTGAAATTACTACTGATGTTTTTACATGATTTTTTAAACTATTTATACAATTTAAAACAGGTAGCTATATAGAAACGAAAGACCCTTTCGTTGTCTTTGTTAAACAAAAGTTTAACAAAGACAATTTGATAATTAAAGAAGTCATTAAGAAACAATTATGTAACAATGCGTTTTTAGACAAAAATTTTTTGCATGATTTCGTCCTCAACATTCATTTAGTTTTTTGGTTTATTTTATTTTTGTGTTTTCATAAAACTATCTCCGGCCATCTATACAGCAAATATCTAATTTGATTACAAGCAAAGCATCGAGCATTATAAAACTTAAATAAAATAACTCGCTAGCTCGTAGCGTTTCGTTTCTACGTTTATCATCCGTAACAGCGAAGGAGTGGAACTTATTGCCTGCGTCTTTGTTCCCTGAGCAGGACAATCTGGGTGTCTTCAAGTCTAAAGTGAATAGGCACCTTAGAGGCCAGCATGTCCCATCTTCGGCCGCATCGTCACTTTACATCAGGTGAGATAGTGGTCAAATGCTTGCCTATCGAGTATAAAAAAGAAATCTTAATATAACATATTTCTCTCTTTACACTCTTTTCATCCTACTTATATTACAAATCCGAAAGTTTGTGTGTAAGTGTGTAAGTATGTTTGTTCCCTCTTCACGCTTTAACGGCTGGACGGATTCGGATGAAATTTGGAATATACATAGATTATACCTAGGATTAAAACATAGGCTACTTTTTAACTTGATAATAGCGGGCGAAGCCGCGGGGCACGGCTAGTATAACATATTTTGTGTATGACTTAGGTCTTTCCTATATATAGTTATAGTTTAATTTTAGGAAATTTAGGCAATAGGCCCATAAAACTTAAATGAAGATTTAAATAATATTTAATTTATTTATTCAGCGTATTTTCAGTGCTTGTATTTTGAAAATTCCGAAGCTTGTTTTCACGTCATTTATCATTTTTTTTATGGAATTCGTTTTATATACGTATTCATATGTGTTAATGTAGGGTTAAAAACAAATAGGTACTGTTATACGATATAATATAAAATAAATACATAAGTGACACACATACACACATAGGTGATACCTTCTGGTTAAGTTCGTGACCAGCAAGGACATTGGACATTCATTTTAAATGTTTTAAAAATTAGGCAAAACTATTCTTGTCACGAACTTCTTCATTTCCAAATACACAATTACAAACATACATTTCACCACTTTTGTTATTTTAAGTACTGTCTTCATTATTATAGTATATATCTACAATATAAGTATAGGCAATATTGAATTACATATTTACAGACATTTTCAACTCATAATAACCTAATTTTCTAATCAGCTCAGAATAATGAAATATAATTGCGCAATTAACGTAAACCTAATTTATTCAGTACTTATTATACTACTTATTCCAATTTTAAATCATTACGGTAACAGACAAGCAACATGTTAATTAGTTGTTGGAATGATTTAATTGATCAATCAACTAATCATTCTATCTAAATTCATAAACATATAATTATAATGTAAAGGCAAAAATTATCATATTATAACATGTGTTTACTTGGCGGTAATCAATCAATCAACATCAAATATTAAAGATGCAGACATGACCTAAAACTCGGGCCTCAGCTTCTAAATTCGGCAGCAGCATGGATATTGAGTTATGATAAATTATTTTCTAAAAAAAAAATTCATTTGCAACCCTATTTTATCAGCTAACGTTTTTGGACCTAGATGTCTGACAGTAGTGGCCATAACAAAGGTCAAGGTTGTCAAAAACATTTGAAAAATATAAATTTTAAATTTTGTATGTGTTTATTTAGTGTCATTATTTAGTAGATTTTGAATTCTACCCACATTTTTTATTATTAATAGTCTCGCAATTAAGTAAGATAGTACACATTATTTTTGTTTTTATTGTTATATACATAATTACTGACGTACACTTTGTAGTGATAAGTTATCTTGTATTTCTCTTGTAAGCGAATTGTATTCTTTTAGAGAAATAAATATCTTAATTCGTAATCCGTAAATTTAGTATGGATAAAATTATATCCGATTTCGACTTTCGTTCTCTGGCAGACGATTCCTGCCACGATACACATACACACCGCCAAGTATTACTACACCTTCTTGATACAGGTAAGAAAACTGAGACTTAGAATGATGAAAGCACTTAGAAGTTTGGTAAATTATCTTACCGATGCAAGATCGTCGTCCCAAACCAAAGGCTGCAAAATATTTTTGATCTGGCAAGGTATCTTTGTCCAACCATCGCTCCGGCTTAAATTCTTCTGCGTCAGTACCCCAAATTTTGTGACGATGAATACCGAAGATGCTAATCATGCAGCCAGAGTTCGCTTTGAGTGTACAGTTTTCTGGAAAAATAAAATGTATACATGAAAATTAAAACTATCGTGAGTATTACACATAATTTATGTTGTGTACGGCTTGAAACACGTCTAAAATTTCGACTTACTTTGTAGTCGACTAGTTTCGGACAAATTTGTTGTCCTTCATCAGGATGAGAAGCGCGATACGCAGAGGCGAGCGGCTCGAGACTCGGCGAGTGACAACAAATTTGATGAAGGACAACAAATTTGTCCGAAACAAGTCGACTACAAAGTAAGTCGAAAATTTTGACGTGTTTCAAGCCGTACACAACATCAATAAAATGTATGTTTGTAAATGTATAAAAAGAGCAGTTTCTCAAGTTTGTTTTCTCTTCACGCTGTAACGGCTGATTGGCTTTGAATGAAATCAGGAATTTACATAGCTTATACTCGTACCTAGGGTTAACACATAGGCTACTTTTTAACTTGATAAACACGGGCGAAGCCGGGCACTTCCAGTAGTAAATATGATTAGTACTATATAATTAGGGCTTCAGGATCAACACTATTTGAATAGAGTTGCTTCAGTCCCCTACATTATACAATACAATACAATGCAATACAATAACTCTTAATTGACACTAAAAGATAAATACAGCTTACAGAGAAACTTATAAAATAAAGGTACAATGGGCGGTCTTATCGCTAAGAGCGATCTCTTCCAGACAACCTTTGGATGCTTACATAAGCATAAGCTAAACATAAGCTATACCTACATGCTTTTTAAAATAACTGATTTAATAAACTTTCTTATTGTAACTTTATTATTTAAAAATTAAAGTGTGTGAACCGATAAATAATTGGTCTTCGATGTCTGTTGTACTTGAAGAAATTGATATCTATATATATAAAAAAAAGTCAGAAAGTCGTGTTAGTTACTCCACTTATAACTCAAGAACGGCTGAACCGATTTAGCTGAAAATTGGCAGGGAGGTAGTTTAGAGCCAGGAGAAAGACATAGGATACTTTTTTAGAACGTACGTTTCTTTAATTTTTTTTTTACATTTCGACATGCTTTCCATTTTCTCATACGTCACTCGGATTTGGTAAAGTACTAGGCAAACACAAACATGAAGGTTGTAATAATATAGTCACGTGACATTGTAACGCATGCCGGGTATGGCTTCCTAAATATGCACATTCATTGACTGTTAGGCGGAACGAAGGTCGCCGGGACAGCTAGTTTACAATATATATAATTGATATTTACTATAATCACGAGTAAATCATGGGCTTAATCGTGCTTAAGTTATTTTATCTCAACAGCACCTGGAAACTGATCTTAATCAGACAGATAACATGATCGGTTTACACAATTTGACGCCGTGGGTCCTGGGTTCGATTCCCGGCAGGAGCACTAATTCCTTCCCAAGGGATATTTGTGCTTCCGGTTCTGGGTGTAATGTGTGTGTGATGTGAATGTTTCCGGAACCCACGATACAAGTCTTTGAACTTAGTGTGGGGCTGTGAGTGTGAAAGCGTTTGTTTGTTTGTTTAAATTAGTTGTTGACATGAAGCAGTAATGAGAAAAAATCAATCAATCAATCAAATTTTTATTCTATCTCATAAGTAAACATTTTTTTGCCGAGTCTAGGTCTAAGATACAGAGGGACAGGTGCCTGAAGTAGGTTGATAACAACCTGTATTACAGTCACCAGGACTCCTGCTAGAACATTTACAGTTTGGAAGGTACCTATAGTATAATATACTTATTGCTTGCGTTACTTAGTCATTGAATCAGTTATTTTAAATTAGGCATGTATAATAGAGCAATTCTAGTGTTGATCATGTAGCCCGAATTATACAACCTGTAACAAAAAGGTGTAGTAATACTTGGCGGTGTGTATGTGTAACGTGCCAGGAATCGTCTGCCAGAGAACGAAAGTCGAAATCGGACATAATTTTTTTCGAACAAAAATTAAAAATTATATTTTTAAACACTTTTGACAACCCTACAGTCACATGTGCGGCAATCGGAGATATTTGTTCCGTATGAAAATAAAAAAATAAAAATAGGCCAACCCTGCGATTTCATCTGTGGCGCGTGACCTTGACCTTTGTTATGGCCACCACTGTCAGATGTCTGCCAAAGGCTATGTGATGTAGAACGGTAGCTGATGAAATAGGGTTGCAAATGACATAATTTTTTTAAACTTTAATTCATCATAACTCAATATTCAAGGTGCTGCCGTGAATGCAGAAGTTCCTGTTAGACTCCATACATTTAGCTAGATGTGTGATTTGAGTATTACTACACCTTTCTGTTAAGTATTGTATACTACTATGACTAAGATTCAACGTACTTAGCTTTACGTCTTTATCGATTTTCCGAGCCATAGCTGGCCCAACTGGGTATAAGCGCAGAGTTTCATTAAATATAGCTTCAATGTACACTAGTTTCGGTAAATCTTCGTGATGCACATCACGTTCTGTGTTACCAAAAACTTCGACAATTCTGAAAATATCACAAACACCATTAACATACCTATCCTTACTAATATTATAAATGCGAAAGTAACTCTGTCTGTCGCGCTTTCACGCCAAAACTACTGAACCGATTTAAATGAAATTTGGTTCACAGATAGTCTAAAGCTTGGGAAAGAACATAGGCTTCTTTTTATCCCGGGATTCCCGCGAGTCCGGAACTTACGCGGGTAAAACCGCGGGGCGCAGCTAGCAATTTATATATTACTAGCCGTGCCCCGCGGCTTCACCCGCTATTATCAAGTTAAAAAGTAGCCTATGTGTTAATCCTAGGTATAATCTATGTACATTCCAAATTTCATCCAAATCCGTTCAGCCGTTAAAGCGTGAAGAGGGAACAAACATACTTACACACACACTTAAACACAAACTTTCGGATTTATAATATTAGTAGGATTATAATAAGTCAATATACTAAAATTTTAAAAAATCCGATTGCGACATATTATGTGAATAAACTTTTTATGTAATCTTTTAATTTCCTTCATTTTAATACCTCACTCAATATGTTTGATTAGTTATTTTTTTTATTAACGGATTTCTATTTTTCAGAATCAAAAATCAAAATCATTTATTCACATAGGCTTCAAAGAGGCACTCATGAAAGTTAATGACTCTACTGCCAGATTCGCAAAATTACAGCCATCTCGAGAAGAACCTGGCAAGAAATTTGGCGGCGCACTTTTTTTCATTAATTTTTTTTATCATTCCTTATACATAAAAAATATAAAATTTTTGCCTATAGTACATAAAAAAAAAACATAATAATAATAACCTAGGTATTATATTATGTAGTCGCTAGAAAGCGCTTGTGCGGGTTGCATGCATGCATCCTCGTCATTAATATAGTGAAAGCGTTTATGTTTTACTAGCCGTGCCCCGCGGCTTCACCCGCTACAAAAAGTAGCCTATGTGTTAATTCTAGGTATAATATATGTACATTCAAAATTTCATCCAAGTCCATTTAACCGTTTAAGCGTGAAGAGGGAATAGACATACTTACACACTTACAAACAAACTTTCGGATTTATAATATTAGTAGGATGAGTGGAAATTTTTAAATGGCTTTCATGGCGTATCAATATATATTTATATTTTGTAACTAGCTGTATGTTTCCCTACAATAAATAAATAAAATAAATATGTTTACTATCAAACTATTGCTTTTTGTATAACCAGCTACGCTTCTCCCTTCTAACAACGTCTTATAGCATATATAAAGGAACAATTGCGAAAAGCATAAATTATTTGTTACATCATATAATAATTTTATTTAGCAAATAAAAATACCATAGCTTTTACTTATACACCTACAGGTTTGTACGGGACCCTCGGTGCGCGAGTCCGACTTGCACTTGGGCGGTTTTAAATTTTTTAAGTTATTTTAGTTTTGTTACGCTAAAGAAGTATAACTAAATAATATAAAAGAAGTATAAACACACACGTTTTTTTATATTTAGGTTGTTATTAGTTAACTCACTCTTTAAAAGCTTTTTCTTGAACTGCGGGATAAGATCCAAGTAACTTCAAAGTCATTGCCAAAGTAGTGGAAGTAGTGTCGTGTCCAGCAGCAATAATTGTATTCATTTCTCCGAGTATCTGTTCGTCTGTGAAACTGTTATTCTCATTGGAAAGTTCCAGAATTAGTTCAATGAATGGCTTGATCTTTCCTGAAAACAAGTTATGTTAATAAGTTATTTGTGCATGTTTAGACCTTCAAACTTAAGGCATAAAGTGCAAAGTTTAAGGACAAAATATTGAGATAATTACATAGACGTGCCTTATAATTTGGTTTTAAAATGTACAGTGCCCAACTTCAAAGGATAAGATTTTTATACCACATTTTACCCTACCGGTGAAATAGTGTTTTTCCATACTCTATGTACACGTCATATTCGTTAGTACCTAAACCTGCCGCATGGCAGCTACGTTGGCGTGCCCGTGCCATCGTATTGAAAGTCGATTTAGTTCCGACATAAATAACTAGATGTCGCCCAGCCGTCGAGAGCGGAATCGCAATGACAAGATTCTCTGCCTACATTATAAGATTTTTTGCAGTTTTGTCGCGAAAGTGAAAAAATTGCGTTTTTAATTTTGTATAATTTTTCAAAAACTATGATTCTTCGAGTGTTAATATGTAATAATGGTGGATTTTAATTGTTGATATACTAAGTAAACGCGCATGAGTGTAGGCAAATCATACAATTGAAAAACCTGATTTTCGCCTTCGTTCCAAAACTCCAGTAGAAGTTCTAGTAAAGTTTCTACCACTTTACTAGGGCATGACTTGACTATGACTGGACCTTGACTATTTTACTTGAGTTTTACTTGTCACTAGGCCTTTTAATATGAAATACACTTGAAATATATTATAACTTCACAAAACAAACATAAAAAAAAAATTTGAAAATCTATATATATAAAAGAAAGTCGTGTTAGTTACTCTACTTATAACTCAAGAACGGCTGAACCGATTTAGCTGAAAATTGGCATCCCTGCCAATTTTCAGCTAAATCGGTTTCAAAAAAAAATTTAAAGAAATGTACGTTCTTAAAAAGTATCCTATGTCCTTTTCCTGGCTCTAAACTACCTCCCGGTAGTTTAGAGCCAGGAGAAGGACATAGGATACTTTTTAAGAACGTACATTTCTTTAAATTTTTTTTTTACATTTCGACATGCTTTCCATTTTCTCATACGTTACTCGGATTTGGTAAAGTACTAGGCAAACATAAACATGAAGGTTGTAATAATATAGTCACGTGACATTGTAACGCATGCCGGGTATGGCTTCCTAAATATGCACATTCATTGACTGTTAGGCGGAACGAAGGTCGCCGGGAGAGCTAGTTGGTAATAAAATACCATTGACTTTGGTGATTACACAGCTGTGATTTCATTTAAATAGATACCCAGTATGGAATTTGTTACACCTCCTTCATTTCGAGGATCTGTGTTATAAGGGCTCTGCTCGTTTACACCCTATTTCACTTTTTCAGAGAAAATTTTAGATTTATTCCATCCATACCCCATTTCACCCTGCAATGCTTATAATATTATATTAGTTTATTTAATGACATACGTCCGCATTTTATGGTTTTCAATAGTAAAATAGATACGGCATTTGCCTTATTCCCGCCTATAACTTTATTACTAACAGCACACTACGTTAAAATTAACATCACAACTAATTAAGTTAATGTTAACATTAAGTAATATGTACAAACCACATTGTACTTATTACTTAAACTTAGTACTTTGCTGTACATAGTTATAGTTTAGTTTTAGGAAATATAGGCAATTGGCCCGTAGATTAAGAAGGATGAAAAAAATTAAAAAAAAAAACACATTGCCTTATTAACATGTTTTTGTTTTCTTCTGTTATAGAATTATGTTTAAAATGTTTAAATATATGTTTTCTTTTTTAGAACTATCTACGGACTACGGATAATTATGTTTAAAGTTTTAATATATATTTATAATTAAAATATATTACCGTATTTGTTTTCTGTGTTCGCAGATTTTTTCATTTCGGTTTTTTTGTTTTGAAGTATCTGAAAATATAATGATTGGTAATAATTGAAACGCAAGCAAAGCTCAAAAAACCCGACTTCACCGCTTATATAATTTGGTTTTGGCTTGATCGATTATGATACAATTTATATGGGACCACCTCTGAAGTATAATCTACCAAACATAAAAGAAAACTTCAAAATTAATTCATAATTGGCGGATTTATCGCGTAACATATGTACAAAAAAAAACATACAGAGAATCTCCTTTTTTAACTAACTCCAATGTACTTAGCATTGTAACATAGTTGTATCTAACAAACCGAGTACGAAAGTGTCTTCAAATTTTTGGCTTCTTCGTTTTCACTTTTTTTCAAGGACGACCATTTGTATATAAAATCGCTATGCAGCCAAAACTTTGCGACTCTTCTATTACATAAGTGCATAAGTTTTCTAAAGCAGGTCATATACTTCTTTTGAAGACTGCTGTATTCATCCGAATCAACACCAGTCGCAGTCACTGAAAAGGAAAAGAATGGTTACTGAAACGAATAAAGTTTTTTTAACCGACTTCTATAAAAGGAGGAGGTTCTCAATTCGACTGTTTTTTTTTATGTGTGTTACCTCATAAATTCTTTCCTTGTGCACCGATTTTATGATTGTTTTTTAATTTTAAAGCTGGTGCTTTCCATGTTATATGTGGTTCCATTTAAATTTGATCAAGATCTGACTAGTCGTTTTTGAGTTATTCTCAATAATGCGTATTCTGTGGACTACATTCAAAATGTACTCGTTTTTAACAGACTTCAAAAGTAGTAAAGACCTCATAACTTCTTTCGTTATGAGCTGATTTTAATGATTATTTTTTTATTTGAAAGCTGGTGCATTTTATATAGTCTCATTTAAATTTGATCAAGATCTGACCAATCGTTTTTGAGTTATCGTCAATAACGCGTGTTTAATACATTAAATCTGATCAAGGTCTCTGAGATATAGCGGTGAAGTCGGTTTTTTTTAATCTTTGCTTGCGTTTAATTATTATGTATTGGAGAGACGAGACTAGTAAGTCTAGCCTGATGTTAAGCGTCACGCTTGCGTATAACAGTTCAGTTTTTAGTTTAGAACTTATAGATGATTATATTATCTGATGCCTACTTAATAATTTAGGAGTAGGTATATGGAGTGTATGGAGTACCGCGGCCACCTGTGGGATGGATCCGCTAAGAACCAGCTTGAAGCACTTGAGTCCATCGACCGGCGAGCAAAAAGGTTCATTGGCGATGATAAGCTAGTCGAGTCTAAATTGCAGAGTCTCGGTCACCGACGTAAGGTCGCAAGCTTCTAAATCTAATTATAATTGGGGGCTGTAAGGCCTGCACTGACGTCGCGCTGGGGTGTATTGTGCATTTCCCCCTGCCAGCAGTTAGCCCAGCCACCCCAACTCCTTTATAAATCGGAGTGCGGCTTTGGGTCGTAAGCTTATCGGTATTCTAACGTTTACATTTTTGAGAGTGTGCGCAGGAATTGCATGATTTAATCCCCCCTTGCCCTTTTTACCACCTTACAACAAGACAAACTGTCAAACGTTACCTTATATTGTTTAAATACCTCCGGTTCGCTCGAAGCGTTTTGATTCTACGTTTAGTATCCGTACAGCGAGGGAGCCACTCATTGCCTGCGTCTTTGTTTCCCGAACAATACAATCTGGGTGTCTTCAAGTCTAGAGTGAATAGGTATCTTCTAGGCAAGCGTGTTACATCTTCGGCCGCATCTTCACTTTCCATCAGGTGAGGGTCAAATGCTTGCCTATCTAGCATAAAAAATGGAAGGTATATTTCATTCATATTTTTTTTTATGCACTTCATCAGCTATATTTTCAAAACCATATTATATATTATGACTAGATTTTATAGGAACCAATGATGATGGACTCTTTCAAACAACACATGCATTTCTCATAACGTGCGCTGGAGAAATGTGGCACTCACTACCCACGAAATAGAAAAAGTCACACAATACCAAAATTCGCAGTATAAGATATTTTATTCAGCTATTTGATTTAAAAACCAAACCACTGCACCGATTTTGATGAACTGTCTATGGGTTTAATATGAAAGTAGATTTTCTAAACTTTTAATCCAGTTTTTTTTAATCGGTTTATTAAATACGAAGGTTTGAGATAATGGGTAAAGAACTTACAAATTTCGCTCGTCATAATCAAAAACGATATATTATATTATAATATAATAAATATATTTTCTTTCTTTCTTCTATCTTTCATAACGCGAATTACACGCACACAAATACACCACAGGTCCGACAATTACTGCCAATACTAGGTTTATTAGCATCGTATCCGCTAAAAGGAGTCTTTTCGATCAGATTCCAACTTTTCGAGATGTATTCATACCAGTAACTGACCATCTTGAGTTACTTGGTATGTCGTTAACCTCAAAACTCAACTCAACAAAAGCCCAACTAGCCGCCAAAAAGCTGGGAATCCTTGCAAGGGTGAGATGGTACTTCACTCCGGACAATTGCTCGACTTGTACCAAGCGCAGGTGCGTTCATGTATGGAGTATTGTTCTCATCTTTGGGACGGTTCAGCTAAATACCAACTTGAAGCTCTTGAAATCATTGAGCGAAGAGCCAAGAGACATATTAACAGTTGACTGATGCAAAACTTCAGAGCTTGGGGCATCGTCGCATGGTGGCGAGTCTCTCGGTTTTTTATCGGATACATTTCGGAGAGTGTGCAACGGAATTACACAACCTAATTCCCCCATCCCCATTCTATCATCGGACATCGAGACAGACTCTTATGCGACACCGCTATGTGGTTGATATTCCACAAATACGAACGAAACGTTTTGCCTCCACATTCATTTTGCGAACTGCAAAAGAATGGAATTCCTTACCTGAGTCTGTGTTCCCTGATAAATACAATATGGGAGTCACGAGTGAATAGGCATCTTCTAGGCAAACGTGCTCCATCGTCGACCGCATCGTCACTTACCAACAGGTGAGATGGCGGTCAAACGTTTGCCTATCTTGAATAAAAAAAATAAAATAATAATAATAAATAGATGAGGTTAAGTCCGTACTTCTTTCAAATCCGTGGACCTACATACAAAAATAATACTGAATTGTAAGTTTATTGAACAAAGTTTTTTGTACTCACAACAAATGGTTTCCAAACCGCTCATGCCTAAGATTTCATCATGATTAAACATAACGTTCAGGTGATTAGCGAAACGATTCACCAAATAATTAGCTTGAGAATTGAAAGCACCCATATAACCATTCAACACATGTTGATTAAAAGCTGGATTCAGAAGTTTTCTATTTGTTTTCCATGTTGCCACTGAAACAGTTAAAAGCATTGGGGAATAAAGGTAAGTTATCAACAAACTACAAAGTTAATTTATTATATTTAGCGTTAAACCTGATAATGTTTTTAGGCTTCAAGCAGGATGCAGCACCCGCCCGCCCGCACGCTGCGAAAGTTAGTGTTATTGGGGTGCGAACGTTAGTATTATTATCGAGGGAACTCCGCCGAAGCCTCTGCGCTTGCCGAACACTGTTCGGCACGTGTTTCGCCTCTTCACGAAGCATCCTCAGGAGCTGTTGACTCGCCGAACGCTAGAACGAGAGACTCTCGAAACACGTGTCGAACAGGGTTCGGCGAGAGCAGAGGCTTCGGCGGAGTTCCCACGATAATAATACTAACGTTCGCACCCCAATAACACCAACTTTAGCGGCGTACTTGCATCCTGCTTGAAGCCTAACAACATTATCGGGATTAAAACTAAATATATAAAATTAACTTTGTCGTTATGGATTTCCGAAAAGTAACGCCTAATTCAATTAATAACAAACTATTAG
Organism: Lomographa bimaculata; assembly: GCA_948107665.1. Lineage (NCBI taxonomy): Eukaryota > Metazoa > Arthropoda > Insecta > Lepidoptera > Geometridae > Lomographa > Lomographa bimaculata. Next base: position 9,694,286 of record OX403607.1, on the reverse strand, counting down.
TTAACCGACTTCAAAAAAGGAGGTTTTAAGTGCGTATGTCTTTTTTTATGAGTGTTCACCGATTTCACCTCATTTGTGTACCGAATTCCTTTTTTTGTTTGGTAGATTATACTGCAGAGGTGCTCCCATATCATTTTTATCGGAATCGATCAAGCTGAAACCAAAATATAAGCAGCGAAGTCGGTTTTACAAGCTTTGCTAACGTTTAAATTATTTATTGTTCAAAGTTGTAACGCATAATAATGCACATTTTCAGTTATCAGGATATTCCACTACTCTATAGATGAGTGTAATACTCTCAGTCTGCCGATGTCTGAACATAATAGATATTGTAAAACTAATGCCTAATATGCGATATTGTAATACTAAGCCAAAACATCAATTTTAAGATTTTTTATCTGTATTTTTGTAGATGCACGAAGAAAAAATTGCGACAACTAAAATAATATAAGATAAAGCAATGTAAGTAATATCAAATAGAATGTTTTTAGTCTCCAGCAAAAAGCAAAAACTGCATGGAATTGAATGCTTGAAATTCACCAATGTATTGCTAAAGGTCTTACTATAAATATATGATTAATTTTATCGAAGGAAAATGTATTATTCCCACTGCTTTAAATTTAATAATGCCCGGATCTCACGATATTTAGAAATTACTAACCAGATTTTACTTAATATCATAAATGTGAAAGATGGGATGATTGTTGATCAATCACGCCAAAACTGCATAGTAAAAGTAGAAAGATAGTAAGGTACTCACAGTCGGCTGTTAGAATTCCATTTCCGCAGATAGGCCTTACAAAATCGTAAGTATAGTGTTTTTGTAAGCATGTATTGACTACTGTCAGGGCATCTTCTGGGTCGACGACGACTAAAACAGTGTTATAACAAGCTTTTTTTTAGTTTCGTGTGTACAATGTGAACGGGACGATTTGAGAATGGCACAGTCTGCGAATGAGACCGTTCGAGAATGGGACGCTATGCAACTGCGTGATTCATTGAGAATGGAACGTTCTGCGAGTAAACCTCAATGACGACATAAAAGTGCATACATTATACCTAGATGGCGTTGATAAGCATTTAGTATGACTGAAACTATTTGAAACTGCGTCACCAAATATATAACTTTTGGCTGTGGTGTCCCCGCTAAGTTTAATACAATCTAACCAGGGACACTAAACAGAGCCCGTGGTCAGGTCAATCTGACAAACTGATCAACGGATACCTAGCGATCAAATCTTGCAAGCTAAATTAGACCCACTTCCCGATGTAGTAATGGACTCCAATTTCGTGAAGTTATGTATCTTCGGTGACAATACAATGATATGGTACCATGGAGCTGATGGAGATGATGGAGCAAGCCAACGGACAGTTCGTTATTTTTAAGCTTTCCTATATATAAGACTAGCGATCCGCCCCGGCTTCGCCCGGGTGCAATTTTCCGTTCGACCGATTTTGTGCAAACAACACATAAACCATTTACTAAATAGTCCGAACAAAGCCTAAACATTTGGTTTGGATAGGTGAGCCCGTTCTTGAGTTATAAAATCACAACGAAAAGTGGCATTGATTTTAACATATAATATAGATAGAGATAGGTACCGTTCATTATGCGCCCTGCAAAGTGGAACTCCTTGCCCGACTCTGTGTTCCCAGATAAGTAGAGGTCTATTTTTACCATTAAAAAACTTACTATAGCTACTTATTATATAATAAACATACAATTAGAAGAGATTATATAATAAGTAAGACTGTAACAGTCTTACTTATAAAAATATCGCTAAGCAATGCTTAGCCACCTCTTAGTTAAGCAGCTCTTAAGCCCATAATCAATGATTAACTTTTCTTCACTCATAAACATTAGTTAGGCGCCGCTTAGCTGAGAAACGCACAGAGAATCGAAAATAATCGAAATTTACACGATCGCCACAGATTATAACCAAAATAGTCGACTAAAATATGGTTTTATTAATCTATTGAAATGAAAATCAAAGACAGGACATTCAACGGTTATCGAAGTAAATAATTTTGCGCCTTACGTAAAAAGTTTTGACACATTCATTATTGAAAGATATAAGACCCGCCATCTTGCCTCTTAGCAAGTTTTGAACTAGGCAATGGCGGTGTTTAATTTTGACAACTATTTAAGCATTACTTAACGCTAAATCGCGTTTATGAGTGAAATTTTTGTTAAACTGTAGCTAAGCAATTGATTAAAAATTAAGAGGAGTTTATAAGTAAGACTGATAAAGTTTAAATACATTCTTTTAACTTAACGTATAGATAGCGGTCAAATGTTGCCTATCACAGTTAAAAAAACCCTATCCAATTGAAGGGTTTGCTGAGAAAAATATGAAAATGCTTTTAAATATTCATTTTATTACCATACATTCTGCTGGTTCCGGTGTAAAACTTTAGAACCGAGTCCTTTTCTAGAGCTTCATAGGATTTCTTTTTAATAGCTTCATAGAATCCTGCAAATTAAAATAGTCTTTACTGCTTTTTTTTTATAAATAGAAGTGCATATATTACATTAAACTAAAAACTAAATTAAAATTAAACAAAAAATTATAATTAGATATAAATATGTACAAAACTTAATCTAATAGACCGCTACCAGTAGGCAAAGTACCCAAAATGCTGGCAGCATTGCCACGTTGAATGGCAATACTCAATCTCTGTCCAAAATATTTGCCTTTACTGCTGACGTAGTAAATAACATGACTGCCTTCTACGCAACTGGTGTCGGGTTCGATGCCTGTAGGGGGCAGAAATTGTGTCTGAGATAATTCCAGCGAGATGTTACCAATCATCTTGATATAATTAAATGTGACGATCCAGTTGGCGCGGTGGACAAGACTCTGTCCTGGAAGTGCGTGGATTCTAGGTTCGATACCCGGCAGGAGCACAATTTTCCTTCCCAAGCGAGATTTGAGCTTCTTGTTCTGGGTGTGATTGTGTTTGTGATATGTAAAAGCTTCCAGCACCTATGCTATAAGTCTTTGAACTTATTGTGGGGCTGTGAATGTGATTGCCATAAAAAGAAAAATAGACTAACGTTTTTTACTTACCTATTCTATTACGTGTAGATTTCCTGTTTGTTCCTGTAAACGGTGATTTACCGAATATTTCTGGCAGTACCGAAAAATATTTTTGTAACGATACATATTTCAATAACAATATGCACAAACAAATCAATAAATATATCATCATTTTTATTCCTTATTTTAATGTTATCGATTCTATTACTTGCTATCCAACTGCTATTAACAAAATGTCGAATAAAGATCTTCAAATAATATAAAATTAAATCAATTTATAACCTAACCTAACTCACTTATAAAGGATGTCATCAAAACGACTTCTTTTTTAATTTTAATTTTTCTTTTAATTTTAACTTCGAAATCTTGGGAATTTAGCCAGTGTCATGTTAAATATTATAGAGTCTTAAATATTTCATAATATAAGTCCTAGTCACAAGTCATAGTCAAAGTCAAGTAAAAGAATCAAGGTCCAGTCATAGTCCAGCCATGCCCTAATAATGTGTTAGAAACTTTATTAGAACTTCTATTGGAGCTTTGGATCGAAATCGAAAATCTTGTTTTTCAACTTTATATGGTTTGCCTACACTTATGCACGTTCGCTGAGTATTAAACCATTATTATAAATTAACACTCGAGAATCATAAGATTTGGAAAATTATCCAAAACAACGGCATTTTTTCTTTTTCCCGGAAAAATTGAATTTTCAATAGGAAAAAATTTTCGGTGATTCAAGCATAGAAAAAAAAAAAACACTTCCTCATTAAATTCCGTGACTTGTGTCTTGGATGCCTCTAAGTTGACTTAGGTCGTTTAGCACTTCGTCTGTCCGTCCATCCCTCCGTCTGTCAGAGGGATCTAGCGTCTAAACTATAAGGGAATGACTTCAAATTCTCATAGAATATGTCAAACTACGGTCCAAAGTCAGAAATGACACTTAAAATTATATAAATGGCAATCATCATCCCATACATGTAACTGGGGAGCAAAATATTTTTCAATTTTTTATCTATTTTTGTGGAGTATCGTTAAAAATGGCTTGACTAGTAGAGTACGAAACCAGTTTAAAAAAAAACTATGTTGGAAAATAACAATTTAGTAGACCGCCAAAGTTACTGTTATCAGTAAGTACTGTACAGGACTTTCTCAAAAACTGCTTTAAACAGAACGCTGAAACTTACGTGTAATATCCGTTATATCCTGTTCTTGAACAACAAATACAGAAATTATTCAATTACTATATATAGATAAAAAGTTATAAGCAAGACGACCCAGTTGGCGCAGTGGACAGGTGTCCGCCCTCTGCGCCGTAGATCCTGGGTTCGATTCCCGGCAGGAGCACACATTCCTTCCCAAGGGATATTTGTGCTTCTGGTTCTGGGTGTAATGTGTGTGTGATGTGAATGTTTCCGGCACCCACGATACAAGTCTTTGAACTTAGTGTGGGGCTGTGAGTGTGAATGCGTTGGTTTTTTTTGTTTTGTTTTAAGTAACCTCAAAAGTTTTTCTCTATGAGGCAAAATGTAAGTCCGAGATCTCAATAGGCGCGGACGACTTGTTATTCAAAAGAAACAATATCATAAGCTATAAAACGAAAGCAAAGACAAAAATGGCACACAACTAGATCTCCAAACGACAAGAAATTGCTAAATAATCTTACTAAACGGTGGAGAAGAGAAATCCAGCATTTTAAAGAAGGCGTGACATACAACCCGCCTTCTTAAAATGACCGTATAATTAATTTTTTCACATTATGGAATGCAATAAACAACTTAGAGAAACCAATGATGCATATCCCACAAATAAAACAAGAATATGAAAAGCAATGAGCAATAAGTAAACAACAAAAAGCAACTAAGCAAAATTACTCAAGATAAAACGCAAGAAGGAACGAACCAAGAGAAGTTCAAACTATGTATTATTTCTAGGTATGACCTATTTACATTCCAAATTGTATATCAATCCGTTCAGCCATTACAGCGTGAAGAGAAAACAAACAAACTTACACATTTACACATAAACTTTCGGATTTATAATATAGTAAAGTAATATATAATAGTTGTCAGAATACATTTATGAATAATTAAACGGAAGCAAAGCTTAATAAAAACCGACTTCACCGCTAATATTTTGGTTTTGACTGAACCGAGTTCGATAAAATTTACTCTTTATATGAATTTATGGAACCACCTCTGAAGTATAATCTACCAAACAAAAAAAAAACATCAAAAAATATTTATAATTGGCGGAGATATCGTGTAACATACGCACAAAAAAAAATATAGTCGAATTGAGAACCTCCTTTTTTGAAGTTGTTTGAAAACAACAAAAAATATTGAGCATTCTGTATTCACGGGTGATGACATTCACCCCGGTAACATTAGCTTTGATTTAATTTTTTTTATTTCCAACATATCAATATTACTCATTCTTTGTTAATTTTCGAGTGTGTGTTAATGTTTCACTCCACGTGTATGATATCGAACATAGCTTACAAAACCATTTATGTAATAGTCCGAACAAAGCCTAAACATTTGGTTTGGATAGGTGAGCCCGTTCTTGAGTTATAAAATCACAACGAAAAGTGGCATTGATTTTAACATATAATATAGATAGAGATAGGTACCGTTCATTATGCGCCCTGCAAAGTGGAACTCCTTGCCCGACTCTGTGTTCCCAGATAAGTAGAGGTCTATTTTTACCATTAAAAAACTTACTATAGCTACTTATTATATAATAAACATACAATTAGAAGAGATTATATAATAAGTAAGACTGTAACAGTCTTACTTATAAAAATATCGCTAAGCAATGCTTAGCCACCTCTTAGTTAAGCAGCTCTTAAGCCCATAATCAATGATTAACTTTTCTTCACTCATAAACATTAGTTAGGCGCCGCTTAGCTGAGAAACGCACAGAGAATCGAAAATAATCGAAATTTACACGATCGCCACAGATTATAACCAAAATAGTCGACTAAAATATGGTTTTATTAATCTATTGAAATGAAAATCAAAGACAGGACATTCAACGGTTATCGAAGTAAATAATTTTGCGCCTTACGTAAAAAGTTTTGACACATTCATTATTGAAAGATATAAGACCCGCCATCTTGCCTCTTAGCAAGTTTTGAACTAGGCAATGGCGGTGTTTAATTTTGACAACTATTTAAGCATTACTTAACGCTAAATCGCGTTTATGAGTGAAATTTTTGTTAAACTGTAGCTAAGCAATTGATTAAAAATTAAGAGGAGTTTATAAGTAAGACTGATAAAGTTTAAATACATTCTTTTAACTTAACGTATAGATAGCGGTCAAATGTTGCCTATCACAGTTAAAAAAACCCTATCCAATTGAAGGGTTTGCTGAGAAAAATATGAAAATGCTTTTAAATATTCATTTTATTACCATACATTCTGCTGGTTCCGGTGTAAAACTTTAGAACCGAGTCCTTTTCTAGAGCTTCATAGGATTTCTTTTTAATAGCTTCATAGAATCCTGCAAATTAAAATAGTCTTTACTGCTTTTTTTTTATAAATAGAAGTGCATATATTACATTAAACTAAAAACTAAATTAAAATTAAACAAAAAATTATAATTAGATATAAATATGTACAAAACTTAATCTAATAGACCGCTACCAGTAGGCAAAGTACCCAAAATGCTGGCAGCATTGCCACGTTGAATGGCAATACTCAATCTCTGTCCAAAATATTTGCCTTTACTGCTGACGTAGTAAATAACATGACTGCCTTCTACGCAACTGGTGTCGGGTTCGATGCCTGTAGGGGGCAGAAATTGTGTCTGAGATAATTCCAGCGAGATGTTACCAATCATCTTGATCTAATTAAATGTGACGATCCAGTTGGCGCGGTGGACAAGACTCTGTCCTGGAAGTGCGTGGATTCTAGGTTCGATACCCGGCAGGAGCACAATTTTCCTTCCCAAGCGAGATTTGAGCTTCTTGTTCTGGGTGTGATTGTGTTTGTGATATGTAAAAGCTTCCAGCACCTATGCTATAAGTCTTTGAACTTATTGTGGGGCTGTGAATGTGATTGCCATAAAAAGAAAAATAGACTAACGTTTTTTACTTACCTATTCTATTACGTGTAGATTTCCTGTTTGTTCCTGTAAACGGTGATTTACCGAATATTTCTGGCAGTACCGAAAAATATTTTTGTAACGATACATATTTCAATAACAATATGCACAAACAAATCAATAAATATATCATCATTTTTATTCCTTATTTTAATGTTATCGATTCTATTACTTGCTATCCAACTGCTATTAACAAAATGTCGAATAAAGATCTTCAAATAATATAAAATTAAATCAATTTATAACCTAACCTAACTCACTTATAAAGGATGTCATCAAAACGACTTCTTTTTTAATTTTAATTTTTCTTTTAATTTTAACTTCGAAATCTTGGGAATTTAGCCAGTGTCATGTTAAATATTATAGAGTCTTAAATATTTCATAATATAAGTCCTAGTCACAAGTCATAGTCAAAGTCAAGTAAAAGAATCAAGGTCCAGTCATAGTCCAGCCATGCCCTAATAATGTGTTAGAAACTTTATTAGAACTTCTATTGGAGCTTTGGATCGAAATCGAAAATCTTGTTTTTCAACTTTATATGGTTTGCCTACACTTATGCACGTTCGCTGAGTATTAAACCATTATTATAAATTAACACTCGAGAATCATAAGATTTGGAAAATTATCCAAAACAACGGCATTTTTTCTTTTTCCCGGAAAAATTGAATTTTCAATAGGAAAAAATTTTCGGTGATTCAAGCATAGAAAAAAAAAAAACACTTCCTCATTAAATTCCGTGACTTGTGTCTTGGATGCCTCTAAGTTGACTTAGGTCGTTTAGCACTTCGTCTGTCCGTCCATCCCTCCGTCTGTCAGAGGGATCTAGCGTCTAAACTATAAGGGAATGACTTCAAATTCTCATAGAATATGTCAAACTACGGTCCAAAGTCAGAAATGACACTTAAAATTATATAAATGGCAATCATCATCCCATACATGTAACTGGGGAGCAAAATATTTTTCAATTTTTTATCTATTTTTGTGGAGTATCGTTAAAAATGGCTTGACTAGTAGAGTACGAAACCAGTTTAAAAAAAAACTATGTTGGAAAATAACAATTTAGTAGACCGCCAAAGTTACTGTTATCAGTAAGTACTGTACAGGACTTTCTCAAAAACTGCTTTAAACAGAACGCTGAAACTTACGTGTAATATCCGTTATATCCTGTTCTTGAACAACAAATACAGAAATTATTCAATTACTATATATAGATAAAAAGTTATAAGCAAGACGACCCAGTTGGCGCAGTGGACAGGTGTCCGCCCTCTGCGCCGTAGATCCTGGGTTCGATTCCCGGCAGGAGCACACATTCCTTCCCAAGGGATATTTGTGCTTCTGGTTCTGGGTGTAATGTGTGTGTGATGTGAATGTTTCCGGCACCCACGATACAAGTCTTTGAACTTAGTGTGGGGCTGTGAGTGTGAATGCGTTGGTTTTTTTTGTTTTGTTTTAAGTAACCTCAAAAGTTTTTCTCTATGAGGCAAAATGTAAGTCCGAGATCTCAATAGGCGCGGACGACTTGTTATTCAAAAGAAACAATATCATAAGCTATAAAACGAAAGCAAAGACAAAAATGGCACACAACTAGATCTCCAAACGACAAGAAATTGCTAAATAATCTTACTAAACGGTGGAGAAGAGAAATCCAGCATTTTAAAGAAGGCGTGACATACAACCCGCCTTCTTAAAATGACCGTATAATTAATTTTTTCACATTATGGAATGCAATAAACAACTTAGAGAAACCAATGATGCATATCCCACAAATAAAACAAGAATATGAAAAGCAATGAGCAATAAGTAAACAACAAAAAGCAACTAAGCAAAATTACTCAAGATAAAACGCAAGAAGGAACGAACCAAGAGAAGTTCAAACTATGTATTATTTCTAGGTATGACCTATTTACATTCCAAATTGTATATCAATCCGTTCAGCCATTACAGCGTGAAGAGAAAACAAACAAACTTACACATTTACACATAAACTTTCGGATTTATAATATAGTAAAGTAATATATAATAGTTGTCAGAATACATTTATGAATAATTAAACGGAAGCAAAGCTTAATAAAAACCGACTTCACCGCTAATATTTTGGTTTTGACTGAACCGAGTTCGATAAAATTTACTCTTTATATGAATTTATGGAACCACCTCTGAAGTATAATCTACCAAACAAAAAAAAAACATCAAAAAATATTTATAATTGGCGGAGATATCGTGTAACATACGCACAAAAAAAAATATAGTCGAATTGAGAACCTCCTTTTTTGAAGTTGTTTGAAAACAACAAAAAATATTGAGCATTCTGTATTCACGGGTGATGACATTCACCCCGGTAACATTAGCTTTGATTTAATTTTTTTTATTTCCAACATATCAATATTACTCATTCTTTGTTAATTTTCGAGTGTGTGTTAATGTTTCACTCCACGTGTATGATATCGAACATAGCTTACAAAACCATTTATGTAATAGATTTATTTGCAAAGCAAGGACAAGCAGTTTTATTTCAATCATCAAGAATTTTGAATAGAGATTGCGGTGTAGGAAAACATTTAGTGACAAAGATTGAAAGGAACGTTTAGATAGTGTTCATCGCTCAAAAGTTAACTGGAACAAAGTTTTATATTAAATTCTATAACACACACACACACACAAACACCCGCCCAATCACACATTCATATGTGTCCCACATTTTTTTTTTATGTACGATAGGCATGCTTTTGACCACAATCTCACCTGATGGAAAGCGACGATGCGGCCGAAGATGTAGCATGCTTGCCTAGAAGGTACCTATTCACTCTTGACTTGAAGACTCCCAGATTATACTGTTCGGAGAACAAAGACGAGGGCAATGAGTTCCACTCCTTCGCAGTACGGATGATAAACGTAGAAGCGAAACGCTTCGAGCGAACTGGAGGTATGTCAAATAATGTTTCTATTGCTTTAGTTTATCTGTTAATTTTTGTAAGATTTTGATTCCGAGAAATGTTTTAAATCTGTTATTTGTAGTTCTCCACATAATTTTTTATATGCATATCGTAGAATGGCCTCCCGCGATACAGGCAAGCCCTAGTGCGGGGACCGTTAGTAACTAGGATACCTATTATGTTATGTTATATTCGGCTTAAAACACGAAAATTTTGACTTACTTTGTAGTCAACTAGTTTCGGACAAATTAGTTGTCCTTCATCAGGATGAGTCAGACGCGCGATACGCAGAGGCGTGCGGCTCGGGCCTCGGCGCGTGACTGTGTCTGACTCATCCTGATGAAGGACAACTAATTTGTCCGAAACTAGTTGACTACAAAGTAAGTCAAAATTTTCGTGTTTTAAGCCGAATATAACATAACATAATAGGATACCTATGTTTGTAAAGTGTTTATTTGGAAAATAAACTATTTTGTATTGTATTTTGTATAGACTTCAAGTCAAGAGTGAATAAGTACCTTCTAGGCAAGCATGCAACATCTTCTGCCGCTACCTTTCCATCAGGTGAGAGTGTGGTCAAATGCTTGCCTTTCTTAGAAGATACTTGATGTAAATTTATTCAAGTTAACGAAGTGATGGTTAAATTTTTTCCGAGAAATCTTTTTTTATTATTTATTTTGAAGTGCTCTATGATATGAAAATTAAAACTATCGTGAGTATTACACATAATTGATGTTGTGTACGGCTTGACACGACGAAAATTTCGACTTACTTTGTAGTCGACTAGTTTCGTTTTCAGTTTGTGTCACGCGCCGAGGCTCGAGCCGCTCGCCTCTGCGTATCGCGCGTCTGACTCATCCTGATGAAGGACAACAAATTTGTCCGAAAATAGTCGACTACAAAGTAAGTCGAAATTTTCGACGTGTTTCAAGCCGTACACAACATCAATTATGAGCTCTATGATTATGTACATCTTATTTATTGGACTAGTGTACTGCTTGATAACGCTAGAAGTAGCTTTAGGCTTGTTAATGCTTTTATTTATATACCTAATGTTGCCCAATTGTACTGCTATATTGTAAGGCCGCCGATTACTTATTGTTATTTTTTCTGTTGTTAATTATTATTTTTCTTGCTATGCAATAAAGAGAATTTGTATTGTATTGTATTGTTTTGTATAGTTGTTCACTTTTTTACTATGTCGTGTTATTTTCAATTGACTTTAGGAAAGGAGGTTTTCTATTCGGCTGTATGTTTTTATTTTTATTTACGTATGTTAAACGATATCTCCGACAATTATGATTTGATTTCAATATATTTTTTTGAAGTGAAAACTTCTTTAGTGGCGTTGTGCACTTTAGGGATGGGTAAAAAATTTTAAACTCGCGTCAGGACACGTGACCTGATCCAAAATTCGTAAGACGGAGGGAGAGTAGACCGCCCGGCGGCGCGGCGTAGGAGAGGTAGTAAGATCCCCCTCTCTTTCTACCGCGCGGCGAAAATTATGTTCAAGTTTTCACTTCTTCCGACACTCCCGTAGTGCAACCCGTTGTTTTTTTATTGGTAGATTATACTTCAGAGGTGATCCCATATACATTTTATCGAAATCGATCAAGCCAAAACCAAAATATGAGCGGTCAAGTCGGTTTTTTAACCTTTGCTTACGTTTAATTATTTTTTATGATTTAGAGTATTTTTGTATGTAGAGCATTTTCTTAAGAATTACGAGGTATATTATAGTTTGAAGTTACAATACCTCTTGTTTTTCAATACGGCTTCTTTTCAACCGACTTTAAAAAAGAAGGTTCTCAATTCGACTGTATGTTTTTTGTAAGTTTGTTTGACTCTTTTAACATTGCGGCATCCAAAAAAAAGCATACATCACCCATATTTTCAGCATTGCATATTCGCACATAAATATATTGTATCATTCAAATTTTATGCGTAGTTAGAGGTCAAGCAGGCAGGGTTATTTACAGACTTAATTACGACTTAATTATACAGCTATTTTGTAGGTATTATTGAGCACTAAGCAAAAAGTACTAGATTGGTTTTGACATTATTGGTTTTGGCAAAAAGTACTAGATTGGTTTTGACATTATTGGTTTTGGCAAAAAGTACTAGATTGGTTTTGACATTATACTTGTTTGTATTTATATGAATATAGTTTAAAATAAGCTTAAAATAGGATTTCATCTCCAGAAGATTTTGTTTTTTTATACTCGACAGGCAAGAATTGACCACTATCTCACCTGATTGAAAGTGATGATGCGGCCGAAGATGTAGCATGCTTGCCTAGAAGACATATTCACTCTTGACTTGAAGACTCCCAGATTATACCGTTCGGGGAACAAAGACGCAGGCAATGAGTTCCACTCCTTCGCAGTACGGATGACAAACGTAGAAGCAAAACGCTTCGAGGGAACCGGAGGTATGCCAGTTTGTCTTGTTGTTAGATGGTAAATATCCTTTTTAAAATTAACTTTTTTGGAAAACAAATAATTGACCGAACTAAAGAAGAGTTCTAAGTGGACTTTAAACCATTGCTGTCTGATCGTCCGATAAAAAAAAACAATCAGAGATGTGGGATATAATCCTTTCGCTCCTCATATCAAAAGGAGTTTCGATCGGAGGACAGAGAAAAACCTGTTGATTAACGGGTGTTTCCCTGTCCGACGGATATCCGTCTGTCCCGTCTGTGAGAAGCATTTAGCATCTAAACCATATAAACGAAAAACTTCATTTTCCCTGAGAAATAAAGCTGTTCAAAGCCAACAGTAGCAATTATAATGATCTAAATCCTTACTAATATTATAAATGCTTAAGTAACTCTGTCTGTCTGTCACGCTTTCACGCCAAAACTACTGAACCGATTTAAATGAAATTTGGTACACAGATAGTCTAGAGTTTAGGAAAGAACATAGGTTTCTGTTTATCCCGGACTTCCCGCGATTCCGGCAATTACGCGGGTAAAACCGCGGGGTACAGCTAGCACAAATAATTTAAGGGCTATCGTACACGTACTTAAGTGCCGGACATAAGTGTTTTTTTCTGCCCAGGGTGTCGTTGTATTCAACGACGCCCTGGGCAGAAAAAAACACTTTCGATGAAATTTGACTCTAATTGCTGAGCTCTATTGAGCTCAGCAATTAGAGTCCGAAACCGTATTTTAAAAGATATTTCTACTACTAATTACGATAATTTATACTCTCTGTACTTGTATGGTTTAGAAGCTAAATGCCTCTGAAAGACGGACGGACGGACACAGTGCTGAACCAACTTACAAAAAAAAACAAACTTATTTTTTTAGGAATTTGTGCTTTTGCCGGGAATCGAACCCAGGACCCACGGCACAGAGGGCGGACACCTGTCCACTGCGCCAACTTAATGTTAACAGTTTGCTGTTACACATTATTTGTACAACTAGCTGTGCTCCGCGGTATACCCGCGTTATTCTCGGACCCGCAGGGTTCAATTCCGGGATAAAAAAGAAGCCTATGTGTTAATCCAGATTGTCAGCTACCTTCATACCAAATTTCATCAAAATTAGTCCAGCTGTTTGAGCGTGAAGAAGTGACAAACATACAAACACACTCACAAACTTTCGCCTTTATAATATTAATCTGTTAGTGTGATTTGAACAATACTGCTAGCTTTTACTGCTGAACTTACATTGTGCTTTTTGAAATTGAATAAATGTCTTATTTGAAAATCGACGACCACATCGTCGCTTATCATTAGATAAGGTAGTTGTCAAGGGTTGGCCTATCTTGAATAAAAAATAAAAATAGTCTCTTTCTGCGAAGCGGTGATGAAGCAGAAGGAGGCCACGGAGCGGGTCAGAGAGGTCGATCCTCGATCTAACACGCTCCGGCGCAGACGGACGGGGGGAGGAGGAGGCAGTTCGTTAGCCTCCTCTCTCCTCCTCTGTGAGTAGTGGGGTCACTGGTGGAGAGACAGGGCACCTCTCCATCGGCTTGCACGGCCCCACATGTCTGGGTTTGTTTTCGGGCCTACCGCCGGGGTTAGCTAGCGCCACCCTATCTTGCCCCGACTGCAGTGCTCACTTAGTGGGTTCGAGCCCTAAACACACCTTTTCTTTACCCCTGGGAAGGAAAGGAAGTGGCAGGAATATTCCATCTCACAAAAAAAAAATGTAGTTGTCAAGGTTTGGCCTATCTTGAATAAAATCATAATATAAACAAAAAAAGTAACCCAAGTGAGAAACTACTAAGTCCAACCGTTTTCTTAAAATTAAAGTTGGTCATATCACGACGTAAAGAGATAAACAGAAATTACTTATAGGTAGGATAATAATTTATATGACAATAAAAAGTAGAATTATGTTTATTGCGCCTGTTATTGTTACGACATTGTATGTAAAATGGCTTCTATTTTTTTGTAGTTTGCTTGACGTTTCGTTGTTCTAAGCTTATGTAAAATCCAGATGACGGTCTTAACAATATGTTCATCTGAAGAACCATCTTGGTAGAATCAGATGATATGCGATATCTCCTCAAGATGTGTACTAAATTAATTTTCATGGACATCATTGCATACGTTTTACCTGAAATAGAAATGAGATAGTTAATAATAATAAGCATGATTTATTTGTATTTATACAAAATGCACATTACGAATGTTAATCATGTCTGTTAAGTTTAATTATTATTGGTATAGTTTTTTTTGAGATTTCAGTGAATAATTATTTTTCTCTTTTAGGGACCATATATAGCGGCCCAGACGCGCGGCTCAGTTGCTGTGAAGACATAATTAAACGCAAGCAAAGCTTAAAAAAACGACTTCACCGCTTTATCTTCGGAACTTTGATCAGATTAGATGTACTAAACACGCATTATTGACGATATTTAAAGAACTTTCAATCAGATCTTGATCAAATTAAATGGGACCAATTAGAAAGAAATATCATTCAAGCAAAAAATTATAATTTCTAAATCGGATCGTGGAACGAAGTTTTGAGGTAAAGCACATAAAAAAATACAGTCGACTTGAGTACCTCCTCCTTTTTTGTGAAGTCGGTCGAAAATGTATGGGGCCTAAGGGACTTGATGCGCGCCTCTTCTGCCTACGCTGCCGACATTTTGAATAGGCTCTAGTGTAACAAAATATACTAAGCGGACAGGCCGCGCGTATTTATACAGTGGCAGCAGCGGCGGCCGAGGCGCGCGGCGGAGGCGGGCCTGGGGCGCGGATGGGGCGCGCCTTAGGCCTTTTGTATATCAAGTCCCTTAAAATAAAAGAAGAAGTTTATTCGGAGGTTGAATAGTGGGATAGGATAATGACAAGACTTACCGATGCAAGATCGTCGTCCCAATCCAAAGGCTGCAAAATATTTTTGATCTGGCAAGGTATCTTTATCCAACCATCGCTCCGGCTTAAATTCTTCTGCATCAGTACCCCACATTTTGTGACGGTGGATACCAAAGATACTTATCAAGCAACCAGAATTAGCTTTAAGTGTAAAATTTCCTGTAAAAAATATATGATGTGTGTGAGTGTATTTGATTAATGGCATGTTATAGGCCAAGCTGGTAAACATGGTGGGCAGCTAGATTTTGGATAACGCTGACGCAGCAAAAGCGAAGTAACGGACAGTTTATGATGTAACTAAGTATTAAGTTTTCAACATACCTACATTACTTTAGTATACAAACTATCGTGAGAGTTATTCATTATTAACCCTAGATCACTAAATATTAGTGATCTTCACGCATTCGCTGTTTAAGTATGTTCCTGGTACTCCCCCGGTCCGGCCAGCTCAGTACCTTCCTGATTCAGCTTATGACCCATGCACATGCGTCGCGTTCACATGCAACTTATTTACAGAGATTTTTCGAAATTTTTGTCTCTCAGACTAATGTGTTAGTGACTACGTGTGGTAAGATTTACAAAGAAATTAATAAGAAGTTTTTCATTATTTATTATTTTTTACAAATAAATACTGCTGTAGAAGTTACTTTTCAAGAACAGCAATCCAGAAGTAAAACTTCTACAATTTACTTTAAAAGAAGCTTAGAATGACCAATAATGCATGTCACTACTGCAGAAAAGCCATTTGTGGCGAGCACGCAGTTACAGTTTGAAATTAATGTGTAGATTGACTTATTGCAGGATTGTGTTCGTTTTTACATAAATGTTATATTCGTACTTTATTATGATTTACTTCTTTAACAATAAATACTACACTTTGAGAAAATATTACAGTAAAATTTTGTTAGTCTGTACGACTAATATTTAGTGACTGTGTAACTCGAAAATAAGTTTAGTGATCTCGGGTTATGCTAGTAGCGTTTTGAAGCTAGACACGCGATCTGTAAACGTAGCACCCAGATGTTCATGTTTCATGTGATGAGATGTTCGAAATCTGGTCGGAGCATTTTTCTTTAACAGTAAAACATGAGTGAGACTCTTAGGTTGGGAGCAGCTCACTAATTCTAAACTTCAGAGCTTGGGTCATCGCCGCAATGTGGATAGTCTCTAGGTTTTTTGTCGGATACGTTTCGGAGAGTGTGCCAAGGAACTGCACGATCTAGATTCCCCATCCCCGTTCTATCATCGAACAAGAAAACTGCTAATCGGCACCGGTATATGGTAGATATTCCACAAATGCTGACAAAGCGTTTTACTTCTACATGTATTGTGCGAACCGCAAAAGAATGGATCTCCTGGCCCGAGTCGATGTTTCCTGATAGGTACAATTTTCAAGCTTGCTCCATCGTCGACCACATCATCGCCTACCATCAGGTGAGATGGTGGTCAAATGTTTGACTACCTTGAATTGAAAAAAAGTGAATGCCGGTACAGATAATAATAATACCTACATACGTGCATGGCAAATACAAAGTACCCGCTGGTTTAGTTGGTTGAGCCGTCTAAGCAGCGGGTTTGAATCTGTGTTGTGAATGTCCGTCTGTTTGTCTGTCAGAAGCTTACATCTTCAAACAAATGCAGCAAACCCTGTTGCATTACTTGTATTAAAATATTTTATCTAAATATATATAACTCAAAGGTGACTGACTGACTGACATAGTGATCTATCAACGCACAGCCCAAACCACTGGACGGATCGGACGGACGGTAGATGTTATGACGTAGACATCCGCCAAGAAAGGATTTTGATTAATTCTACCCCCAAGGGGATAAAATAGGGGATGAAAGTATGTATGAAACTTTGTCAATTTTAAAATAATACTTCTTAACGCGAGCGAAGCCGCGGGCAAAAGCTAGTCAAGTTATAAAATTGAAAATGTGTCTGTGATGTGTGTGGTTCCAGCACCCATTACACAAGACTTCGAACAGTGTGGAGCTGTGAGTGTGAAAGCGTTTAACGCGCTTTTATTAACCTCAAATAAGATCTTCGGATTTTTAATCAGATTAGCTGTACTAAACACGCTTTTGAAGATATTTCAAGAACTACTGATACTAAACTATAACTATATATTATAACTACTTACTAATCAGATCTTGATCTGGGACCAATTGGAAGCAATATCTATCAAATAAAAAAAAATTAAATCGGTTCTCTTGGAAAGAAGTTATGAGGTTACATACTAAAAAAAAAAGACGTGTGGCACTAGGGGACTGCCGCGGTAAAGCTATTGCATAGCATTTTTTATCAACTTATGCAATTATAATTATTTATTTATATTATTTATGCAGTTTTTTTTTCCTGCCACCTAGAGGCGAGTTGCTGAACTAAAGAGACAAGCGTGATGTTTCAAAAAAGTCATTAAAAGTTCTGCTATTCATCGATAGATGGCAAAACTAAAAAGTATCACCGCTGTGCCGGTCGGAGTGGGGGGTGTAAGGTTATTTTCGTCACGGAATTTCTGGATTCGGTCTCCACGCTCAAGGCCCGCGATAGAAGCTATGCAATAGCTTAAAAAAATAAAAAAAAATACAGTCGACTTGAGTACCTCCTCCTTTCTTGTGAAGTCGGCAGAAAATATATTAAAATCTATCTTACTTAGCTTAACATCTCTTTCGAGTCGTCGTGCAACAACTGGCGCAACTGAGTGTAATCGTAAAGTTTCTTTTAATATTGCTTCAATATATACTAGCTTCGGTAGATCTTCTTGGTTAACATCTCTTTCTGTATTGCCAAAAACTTCCAATATTCTGAAAATGCATCATATTGACATTTATGTTTTATGTTTATATAGTAAGGTAATATAACAAATATAAATTTACTTAAACTTGACATCAATATAATATAGACATACATAATAAGATACAAGTTATAAAAATAAAGGTTAAAGATGGTTTAGACGGTCTTTAATGTTTATCAAAGTTCCCAAAATGCTTGCTGCATTACCACGCTGTATAGCAAGGCTTATCCTCTGCCCCAAATACAAACCAGCATTTTGGTCATGTGCCGAATCAATCAGTATATATATATAATTATGTCATTTATTAAAAAAATAAAAAAAAACTTAAATACATTATATATATATTACATTAAACTTAAAACTAAATTAAAGTTAACCAAAAAAAACTATGACTATATATAAATATGTACAAAACTTAATCTAATAGACCGCTATCAGTAGACAAAGTACTCAAAATGCCGGCAGCATTGGCACGTTGAATGGCAATGCTCAATCTCTGTCCAAAATATTTGGCAGCGTTTTGGTCACGAGTTGCTTCGACTACGATAATTCATTGAAGATTGTATGTGCTCCCGGTCCCCACGGTCCCAACGTCTCAACCCAAAAAGGCACGAATATATAATCACTTTCAAGATTACTATCTTTGCGCCTTTTGAGAGTCTGCCGATTCAGCTGCAAAACCAACCTTATTTTTTTTTGTAAGGTTATTGTATAGTATGATAAACTGGGCCCAAATTCTCTGAATTATTGACAAAACGGTACACTATTGCATGCTTCTGCGATTATACTAACTTTAGTGACAAACTTCTTATCAATAAAAAAAATCATAATTGTTTATTCACATGGGTCCCAAAGAGGGACTCATGACAGTTAATGGCTCCACTGCCAGATCCATACAATTACAGCCATCTCGAGAAGAAACTGGCAAGAAACTCGGCGGTGCATTTTTTTCTCTATTTTTTTTTAAATCATTCTTAAAAACTAATGCAATTATATTATTATTATTCTAGGTATATCAATATTGTGTAGTCGCTAGAAAGCGCTTGAGCAGTTTGCCTCCATGCATCCTTGTCATTAATTTATTCAAGTGTTTATTCTACTAATAAAGTTTCTGTAAATCAAGTACGCTATCGAAATTGTATGGCAAAATAATAAGTCATTAATAATAAGACATCATCATTTTCAATCTGGAGAGATTATGGTCAAATACTAGCTCATCGAGCTTAAAAACAAAAGGTACTGAACAAGGCAATTCTATTAAATTGTCCTGGGTGATTTTTAACTGATAAATATGACACACATCATTTTACCTCAACTATTAGTGTTGGTTCTTTGAAACTGTTCATCAATCCGTCTGTTTGTCTGTCAGAGGCTTACATCTTCAAACAAATGCTTCAGTAAACCTTGTTGCATTACTTGTATTAAAATATTTTATCAAGTTATAAAATTGAAAATGTGTTGCCCGTTGTGCTTAAAACTGAGTTGGAATCATAAATGGTATCATAAATTATTTTAACACACTAAATAGTCAGTCTGGTTTACGAACTATTTAGTATTATAAAATGATAATTGATACGAATGATTTAAAAATATAATGCAATCTGTATAATGCAAAGCTGTAGCATGCAATCAAATATTCAACATAATTAAACGCAAGCAAAGCTGAAACCGACTTCATCGCTTATATTTCGGTTTTGGCTAGATTGATTTCGATAAAATTTATATGAGACCACCTCTGAAGTATACTTTACCAAACAAAAAAAAACATCAAAATCGATTCACAATTGGCGGAGATATCGCGTAACATACAAACCAAAAAAAACGGTCGAATTGAGAAAAAAAGGAGGTTTTTTCATGTCGGTTGAATAATAAAAATACCCAGTTGGTGAAGATAGCCGTCATGTAGAACCTTATCACTGGAATCAACAAAAAATTGGTGACTAATTAAACGAATTATTAATTGTAATAATTAGGTATTTTACTCACTCTTTATATGCTTTTTCTTGAACTGCGGGATTAGATCCCAACAACTTGAGAGCAATTGCCAAAGTAGTAGAACTCGTGTCATGTCCAGCTGCTATAATAGTATTTATTTCCGCAAGTATTTGTTCATCTGTGAAGCTGCTATTGTTATTGGAAAGTTCCAGTATTAGATCAATAAATGGCTTGAACTTTTCTGAAAACATACAAATACTTACGTTACAATAACTTATTAGTACCTGGATGAACGAGCTTCGCTCGTTAAAACGACGTTTTCTAAAAATGAAACCTAGCTAGATCAATGTATCGCCCAAACCGCCTCAATATAAAATTTCATGAAAATCGTTGGAGCCGTTTCCGAGATTCAGATTATATATATATATATATATTTGACGACCCAGTTGGCACAGTGGACAGGTGTCCGCCCTCTGCGCCGTGGGTCCTGGGTTCGATTCCCGGCAGGAGCACAAATTCCTACCCAAGGGATATTTATGCTTCTGGTTCTGGGTGTAATGTGAATGTTTCCGGCACCCACGATTCAAGTCGATATATATATATATATATATATATATATATTCTGAATCTCGGAAACGTACCTTTCAACAAGCAATTCTTGAATATATATATATATATATATTCAAGAATTGCTTATTGAAAGGTATTAGATTATTACTATTTTACATACTTAATTATATATATTATCATAATTCAAAATAACTCCCAACCAATACATAGACTTACATGCACATACATACTCATATAAAACCTTACACACATGAAAGAAATTATAGGATATACCCTATATACTTGTTTTATTTTAATTTGTATACGGTATATAAGCATTTTTAGCTTAGCTAACAAAATCTATAGGGGATAATAAAAAAATGTTATAATAATATCCATTTATGCTTACATAATTAAATAAAATATATCTATAATTATATATATATATATATATATATATATATATATATATATATATATATATATATATATATATATATATATATATATATATATATATATATATGCAAATACAAGTAAATAAGGAAAACAATTATAATTGAAGACTTCAAGTATTAATTTCTGACACAAATGACTTTTTTTTTTAATGCGGAATAGGCAAGCTGACCACTATCTCACCTGATGGAAAGTGATGATGCGGCCGAAGATGATTTCTAATTTAGTTAAAAGGTAGCCTATGTGTTATTCCGTAACCGATAGGCTTGCAACCTTACTTTGACCGAGACTCAGCAATTTGAACTCGACTTGCTTATCATCGCTTGTAAGTTATGCTGTTTAAAAAAAGAAAATAGTTCGTATGTTATTGTTTTTGATATTATAAATCCAAAAATGTTTTTATATATAAAGAGATAATCACATAAACAGATTGTTCTTCCCTTTAAGCAAAACATTTTACTAACGTTACCTGATTTGTTTTCTATGTATGTAGATTTTTTCATCTGTGATTTCTTTTTTTGAAGGATCTGGAAAGCAAAGTTACATATTTATACACATTTTTAACTCTGATTGACTAGAATTTGATCTCTATTTCACGTAGTAACTTTAAACTGAAAGGCAGGATCTTATTTGAAATATTTGACTGTCTCTACATTTGGTGCTTCGGTGATTTGTAGCTCCCAAATGGACTAATAATAATAATATCAAAAAAATTCAAACTATCGTGAGTATTACACATAATTAATGTTGTGTACGGCTTGAAACACGTCTAAGACGTTTTAGACGTGTTTCAAGCCGTACACAACATTAATTAATAATAATATCATTATATTCAATCATAAGTTCTGTCAAGACGGTTCTAAGACATCATTGGTTGAAACAACTTAGCTGTTCCAAATAACGTTTTTTATTGTTACTTCATCATAAATACTAAAAATATTGTAGTATAAATGTGAAAGAGTAATATCAGATACCTCTGACATAAACATAAATACTAAACTTAAAACGTTTTTACCGACTTCACAAAAAAGGAGGAGGTACTCAAGTCGACTGTATTTTTTTTATGTGTGTTACCTCATAACTTCTTTCCACGCCGGTTCGCGTGGAAAGAAGTTCGAAATTTTTTTTTGTTTGAAAAATTTTGCTTTCCAATTGATCCCATTTAAATTTGATCAAGATCTGATCAGTAGTTCTTGAAATATCGTCAATAATGTGTATTCTGTGGACTACATTGACGATGTTCTCGTTTTTAACCGACTTCAAATGTTACCTCATAACTTCTTTCGTTGTGAGCCGATTTTGATTGATATTTCTGTATTTAGGTAAAAGCTGGTGCTTTTATGTGGTCCTATTGAAATTTGATCAAGATCTGATTTCTTGTTTTTGAGTTATCGTCAATAATGCGTGTTTAATACATTAAATCTGATCATGGTTCCGAAGATAAAGCGGTGAAGTCGGTTTTTTAAGCTTTGCTTGCGGTGTATTATTAATATCTGCTAATGCTGCTATTTCGAACTGCCCGTTGTCTTAGTTGGATGCACGTTCGCCTTATAAGCAAGGGGGATATCGGGTTCGATTCCCGATAGGAACATAGGCTTTTTACGCACGGAAAATTTGTGTTTCTGGTTCTGTCATTGTGTGTGTCATATGAATGTTTTCGGCACCCACATGCAAGCCATCGAAATTTTGTGTGAGCGTGAAAGCATTTATTTTGTTACAGTACGGCATATCTTCTCTTCTAAATATATATAACTCAAAGGTGACTGACTGACATAGTGATCTATCAACGCACAGCCCAAACCACTGGACGGATCGGGCTGAAATTTGGCATGCAGGTAGATGTTATGACGTAGGCATCCGCTAAGAAAGGATTTTGATTAATTCTACCCCCAAGGGGATAAAATAGGGGATGAAAGTTTGTATGAAACTTTGTCAATTTTAAAATAATACTTCTTAACGCGAGCGAAGCCGCGGGCAAAAGCTAGTCTTCTTATAAGATGCACTTACCGAGTTTGACAGTGTCATTAAGATTTTGATTTCTTTATCAATTTTCTTCCTTAAAGACGACCAGTTGTATATATAATCACTATGTAACCAAAATTTAATTTGTCTTTCAGTACATAATTGCATAAGTGTTCTGAAGCATGTTAGAAATTGTTTTTGTAGATTGCCGTATTCGTCTGCATCGACACCAGTTGCAGTCACTAAAATAACAATAGATCACATCTCATTGTTTTGCTATTAGTTTTCGTGAGAATTAGACATTATAATTTTTTTTTTTTTTTTTTATTTGTGACAGGCTAGTGTTTGACCACTATCTCACCTGATGGTAAGTGACGATGTGATCGAAGCTGGTAAACACACTAGACCTGGAATACGCAGGCTCTCAAGGATAACTGCCGGAACACCATATTTGGCTTGGCGGCAGACTTTCAACTTGATGGTGGTAAGCTACTTTGGTAGCAAGCCAGGCGAGCAACTCACAAAATGCTCTACCACCTCTCATTATACATAGACATATAGTACACACTAGACATTATAATATTATCAACTTATTACTAACATGTGACGAGATATCACAAGAGGTCACATGAACAGCTGTTCATGAATTACGAGAACTACTCCCAATAAATATTGATTTTACTGCTAAACAAATGTGTTAATTTTATTTACCGATATTCTTAGATATTAGCAGTATCTAAAACCTACACCAACCTAGTTAGGTACATATCTAATATTCTAGTAATTCATGAACAGCTGTTGATTCATGATTCATCTCTAGTGACCTCTCTTCATACGTTAGTTCAATGATTCCGTAGCACTTGGCACTCGTAGCGGTCATAAGCTATTATTATTTGGGGTTGGCGTCGCGGCAACTTCGGCAGAGCAGCGCAAACGGCGAAAATATGGAAACCTTGGCAGTGGTAACATATCTGAGCCTTTTGGTGTTGAGACACCGACACTGGACCGGGAGCTCATTCTATTTTCAAATTTCTATCAGAGCGCCTGGTTGAGGCGACGCGTCATCAAAATGCTGGCAGTTATTTGGCTCAACGTATTAGCATTGCGATTCAGAGAGGCAATGCCGCCAGCATGATGGGAACGCTACCCACTGGTAGTGGGATTGAGCACTTGAGTTACCTATAAGCTGGATGTCTTGTAGGTAACTTAGGTCTTTGTTGTACATAGTTTTAGTTAAGTTTTAGGAAATATAGGCAAGTGGCCCGTAGATAGCAAGTCTTCACGTAAAAAAAGCTATTATTTTATCAGCTGTTAAAGAGTTGTCATAGTGTACTTGATATAGTTAAAATGCAAATAAATGAATTTTCTCAATCTGTTTTTTGTTAAGTGCTCTTGGATAAGTGTGCTTTCTAATGAAAATTACTATTTTTGTGCCGCTTGTTTACTTTTTTTTCTAAGATTTTTTTAGCTCTATGTTATTTTTTTGCTATTATTTATCGTAAGTGTAACCTCTTGTAGTGTAAAAAATATGTACAAGAGTGCCTAATTAGGAAATAAATGGCCTATTTTATAGAAATTCTAAAATGGTATAACACACTGTATTTGCATCTTTCAATACAAAGATAACTTTCAATATAAAGCTACTCTAATAAAAAAATTTGAATGTCTATTATATAAGTTTGAAAATATGATTTAACGATAAAGTTGAATATCTATTAAAGAAATTTGACAGATTGTAGTAGCTTTATGTACTGGCGTCTGTACATAGGGAATACAGAGGGAATTATGTGTGAGAAAAACTAAAAAAAATTTGATTGTTCGAGCAGAATGCCCTCGCGCTCCTACCCACAGAGGCATTAAAATTGAGTTTAAGGGTATATTTTTGTAAAGGGTTTTAAAATAGTTGTCTGGTGGACATATATAAAAATAGAGCATCAGAATTTACGTGAAGTTAAGTAATTTTATGGGAGCTTTAAAGCGTCTGTAAGGCAATATGGCCGACGGAAAGTGTCTGGGAGTATTGGCGGCTTATTTTTAAGAATATTGCCTAAAATAAAAAAAATCAGCTTGGAGAATTTACGTGAGGTAAGTAATGTTTTTATGTACCTTGATTACCTGATACCTGAAAATTTGCCGTCTAATCAAGCTAGCAGGTAGGCATGCGTTCTTAGTACATACTAACACTACTAAATCGTCCACATTTCCTTCGTCAGAAAATACGTGACGTCTGGTGACCCTGGGATATTGGACTATAATAAGTGCCACCATTTTAATCACGCGTCGGTTCAACCAGACGCTCGGATAAATTAAAAAAAATAGAATTAAGTCCCGGTCCCCACGGGCCCATTGTAGGTAAACTAGAGTATTATAAGATGTAATCCTACTAATATTATAAATCCAAAAGTTTGTGTGGAAGTGTGTATGTTTGTTCCCTCTTCACGCTTTAACGGCTGAACGGATTTGGATGAAATATGGAATGTTCATAGATTATACCAAGGATTAACACATAGGCTACTTTTTAACTTGATAATAGCGGGCGAAGCCGCGGGGCACGACTAGTAAAATTATAAAAACAACATACAAATAGAAGTAATTGGTGAATTTTTTGAATTGCCCGTTGGCTTTGTTTGGTGAGCGATCGCTTAGTATTGGGTTCGATAACAAGTTTTCTCCGCAAGGAAAATTTGTGTTACTGGTTCTGGTTGAGATTGTGTGTGGTGTAAATGTTTCCGGCACCCACGACACAAGTCATCGAACTCGGTGTGGGGCTGTGAGCGTTTATGTTATGTCAATCGTAAGTTAACAATAAAAATATGAACTTACAACAAATAGTTTCCAAGCCGTTAATTCCTAAGATTTTCTCGTGATCGAATTTAATGTTTAAGTTACTGGCAAAACGGTTCACCAAGTTATTAGCTTGAGAGTTGAACATATCCATGAAACCAATCAAAACCTGTTGGTTAAAAGCTGGATTCAAAAGTTTTCGATGTATTTTCCATGTGTGCACTGAAAATGTTACAATTACATTACCAAATGGAAATTAACATTTTTAAACATTTAAGACGAATGCGTTAGCATAGTAGAAACAGAGTCAGAGCATAGTAGAAACTCTGTTTCTACTATGCTATTAGGCTGGCATCTTGTCGTTCGCATGCGATTATACTGGGTTACATATACCCACTCCATTACGAAACATATAAAGTACTCACAATAAGTTTTAAGAAAAAATTTCAGCACCTTATTATAAATCAACAGAAAGAATCTTTTTTTTCTTACATAATTATTTATTTTTATTTATAATATTGTTTAGATGGTTTTTTTTGTTCTATTGTTGCCGTGTTCATTGCGAAATTCAAATGCATAGTGTTTGCGACTGTCAGCCTTTTCAGTCCTCGGCATAGCATAATTAATAACTTTCATTATATATAAAACTCATCATTCATAAAATTATAGAAGCAGTTGTTCCTTATTGATCTAAAGTTTTTGTATATGTATGAATTTATTTTTTATGCAATAATTTTATTTATATCTTAGACTTTCCGTACGTCACCCTACACAGATCGGAACTGAAAATCAGCATTAAGTTTGTCGGAATAAATGATTATTCTATTCTATTCTATTCTATTCTATTCTATTCTATTCTATTCTATTCCATTCTATTCCATTCCATTCCATTCCATTCCATTCCATTCCATTCCATTCCATTCCATTCCATTCCATTCCATTCCATTCCATTCCATTCCATTCCATTCCATTCCATTCCATTCCATTCCATTCCATTCCATTCCATTCCATTCCATTCCATTCCATTCCATTCCATTCCATTCCATTCCATTCCATTCCATTCCATTCCATTCCATTCCATTCCATTCCATTCCATTCCATTCCATTCCATTCCATTCCATTCCATTCCATTCCATTCCATTCCATTCCATTCCATTCCATTCCATTCCATTCCATTCCATTCCATTCCATTCCATTCCATTCCATTCCATTCCATTCCATTCCATTCCATTCCATTCCATTCCATTCCATTCCATTCCATTCCATTCTATTCTATTTAAGTTTTGTTCACAAGTATTGTTAGTGAGCGGTGAACATAAAGCAAATATTGTATAATATTGTTTATTAATGAACATAATTAATACTTTAAAAAGTAAAATATAAAGAAACAAAAATGTGAAAAGGTACTCACAGTCAGTTGTTAATATTCCATTTCCACAAATAGGCTTTAAAAAGTCGTAAGTATAGTGCTTTTGTATGCATGAGTTGAGTATGGTCAGACTGTCTTCAGGGTCTGCGATGACTGTAAAACAGAATAATATAATAAATTAAATGTACCTTCATATAATATACAATGAATAATTTCAAGCTTCACATCTGCCATGATTGTTTAACAGTAACTTCTAAATTTTCGGTAGCGGCATGAATAGTCAACATAAAAATCTAGGCTCCGTGAGCTGAAGACGTCGAGTATTTTTCGAAATGGTAGATATGTTTTTTTTATGTTTTAAACCTCCAGCCATTTTTGAAAATTCCAAAAATGAAACGACTAAAAAAACTATACAATTATTGAACATGCTCACAACATTTCACGAGAACCTGTTGAGGAATGTGACCTGTAGAGAACCGCTTCGGCCGTTTAAAGAACCAGAGTTTCGGAACTGACTACCGGAAATCCAAAAATCCGGACATACGAAAGCTTTTAATGATTACCGTAAAGTTTGCTGAATCCCAGGTAAAGCACACCATCTTTTTCCAGAGCTTCCATGGATATTCTTCTTATGAAACCATATAGTCCTAAAAATAAAGCAATGAAGTAGAAACATCCTTTCTTTTAACATTTTAATTTTTTAATTTTTTTACTCTCACAAGACTTGTATCGTGGGTGCCGGAAACATTCACATCACACACACATTACACCCAGAACCAGAAGCACAAATATCCCTTGGGAAGGAATTCGTGCTCCTGCCGGGAATCGAACCCAGGACCCACGGCGCAGAGGGCAGACACCTGTCCACTGAGCCAAATGGGTCGTTAAACATTGCATTAACGCTTTTGAAAATTCCCAGATTATTTATACTTCTCAGGTAACAATGACGCAAACAATGAGTTCTACTCCTTCGCAGTACGGATGATAAACGTATAAACGTAGAAGCGAAACGCTTTGAGCGAACTGGAGGTATGTCAACCGTATATGGATGACGTTTGACAGTTTATATTGTTGGTGCATGGTAAAATGAACAATGTCACAAAATTTCACGAGACCCTGTTGAGGAATGTGACCTGTAGAGAACTACCGGAAATCCAAAAATCCGGACATACGAAAGCTTTTAATGATTACCGTAAAGTTTGCTGAATCCCAGGTAAAGCACACCATCTTTTTCCAGAGCTTCCATGGATATTCTTCTTATGACACCATATAGTCCTAAAAATAAAGCAATGAAGTAGAAACATCCTTTCTTTTAACATTTTAATTTTTTAATTTTTTTACTCTCACAAGACTTGTATCGTGGCTGCCGGAAACATTCACATCACGCACACATTACACCCAGAACCAGAAGCACAAATATCCCTTGGAAAGGAATTTGTGCTCCTGCCGGGAATCGAACCCAGGACCCACGGCGCAGAGGGCAGACACCTGTCCACTGAGCCAAATGGGTCGTTAAACATTGCAATAACGCTTTTGAAAATTCCCAGATTATTTATACTTCTCGGGTAACAACGACGCAAACAATGAGTTCTACTCCTTCGCAGTACGGATGATAAACGTAGAAGCGAAACGCTTTGAGCGAACTGGAGGTATGTCAACCGTATATGGATGACGTTTGACAGTTTAAATTGTTGGTGCATGGTAAAATGGGCATGGGGAATTAGCTCTTGCAATTCCTGCGCACACTCCGAAATGTAAGCGATAGTTAATCGATAGACACGCTGCTTTCGGTTTCGTACTCTTCTTGCAGAGATCTTTTCAACGATACCCCACAAGGGAAGATAAAAAAATTAAAAATATTTTGCTCCTCACTTACGTTTAGCTATGGGTGCCCCCTTAATATTTTCATTTGTATAATTTAAATTGCCATTTCTGGCTTTGGGCCACAACTTTACATATTCTCTGAGAATATGAAGTTATTTGTATGGTTTAGACACTAGGTTGGTTGGTTCGTTTTCAGTAGTGGCGCGCCAATTTTAAAACATAAGTCTTTAACAGAACTCTTTAAAAACTCAGGACAATGCTTAGAAACTATCCAGGACAGCCCAGGACAACCCAATAAGCAGGACATGTCCTGGGAAAACAGGACGGTTGGCAACCCTACACTAGATGCCTCTGACAGACGGAGGGACGGACGGACAATGTGCTAAACGACCTAAGTCAACTTAGAGATCTCACTTTGCTAGATTATCTAATGTTAAACGCTTTCACACTCATAAACGCTTTCACACTCACAGCCCCACACTAAGTTCGGTGACTTGTGACGTGGGTGCTGGAAACATTCACATCACACACAATCACAACCAGAACCAGAAACACAAATTTTCCATGGGGAGAAAACTTGTGTTCCCGCCGGGAATCGAACCCGATACCCCTACTCAGAAGGCGAACGCTCACCCAACTGAGCCAACGGGTAAATTATCAGAACGATTGTCTAATGTTATTAGTGTAAAAGATTAAGTAAGAACTGGACTTACACATTCGCCTTCAAAGCAGCGGGTATGAAAAAAAAGGATTTCTGGTTCGGGTCGTGATTGTGTATATGATGTAAATGTACCGGCACCCATAACTGTATATACCGTAACAATGTTTAAGCTTGGAGCGTTTCGCTTCTAAGTTGATCATCGGTACTGCGAAGGAGTGGAACTCCGAAAAAAGGTGACCAAAAAACCTTACCTCTGCTACCACTCATGACCCAGCGTACATATCTTGTTAAGGGTTGTCTTCTAGATATTTCTGGGAGGTCCAAATTCGACATAAATATCCATATTACAATATACAATAACACGCACAATCCAATTATAAAATATAACATAATATACGTTATTGATTTCCGTTATTTTAACCAATTCTTTATATTAAAATTATATACCAGTATGTATATCAATCTCGAGAGTGAGGTATCAAAACGAGCACTACAAAAGTAACTATTTAAGTAAGTAATCTGATTTTATTATTGCGAAGCTATTTAACTTAACGTTAATTAGACGCCAGATTCGCATATATATAGGATGTCTAAAAATCTTCTCTAATTTTAAATTTAACGTATTTTTGACTTGTCAGATATGCGTGAGATTTAAGTTAAGTTTTTAATGTCAATGATAGGTAAACTTTCTTTTACGTCAGGTGTTTTTTTGAATTGTTGATGAACAGAAAGAACGTCTAAATTGCAGCGAAATGGCGAACGAAAACCTGCTCGCATTTTAATTTTATTTTAATATTAATTTTGACTTGAAATGTAATGTATTTACGACTAACATTTATTTCCGGCACAGTATTAACGTAAACAATCAATAAAATCATAAAATATAATAAAACACTGTATACATAGTCCCAGCCCCTAAGCGAAAAACCAAAACGCTTAATCTCTATTCTATCAAAAGAAACGCTTTCTATATGTAATAGACCTTAAAACATGTGTAAATGAGGTTTAAAATATCTTGGCTTGTTATTTAGCGCTCATCGAGATTGCAAAGTTACAGACAAACAATTTTAAACCTTAGTACACAAGTTTTAAAGTTTGGAAAGCGTTTCTTTTGATAGAATTGATACGAAGCGTTTTAGTTTTTGGCTAGAGCAAGTGAGATAGCGTCCAAATGCTTACAAATTTGGCAAAAAATAGTAGTTTTCTACTACTCAAGTCGACTGTATTTTTTTATGTGTGCATAACTTCTTTCCACGTGAACCGATTTTGAAATTTCTTTTCTTTGAAAGATGTTGCTTTCCAATTGGTCCCATTAAAATTTGATCAAGATCTGATCAGTAGTTCTTGAAATATCGTCAATGGCCTCGATTCTGATGTACACTCACTAAATTAAATTTAAACTATCCCTGTCTCTTATAAAATAAAACACAAGACAGAGATAGCATGCATTTTAGTGCTGTCACGCTAGTTTATCAATTAAAATATGAACAGCGGAAGCAGAAAGGCGTTTTTAGTCAACACCAATACAACGCATACTCGACTAAGCTTGCATAGACATCTAAGTTCTGACTAACTTGACAGCACAGCAGTATGCTATCTCTGTCTTGTGTTCCTATTTTGTAAAAGACAGGAATAGTTTAAATTTAATTTAGTGTGTGACATCAGAATCGAGGCCAATAATGCTTGTTTTGTACATCTAATCTGATTATAGTTAAAAGCGATGTAGTCGGTTTTTTTTAAGCTTTGCTTGCGTTTAATTATTATAATACTCTATACACAATACTTATAGTGCAACTGCAAAGAGTGATGCGAGATTTAATTTGGTCGCGACTTTGCTCTACCAAAAAGTTAATTAGTCAAATAATGTTATTTTGTATAAGCTAGTCGTTTGCCCCGAACATGCTAGTAACTTTTATAGTATTTGTTTGATTTATTTTTTTGTTGGTTTAATAAGATGATATAAATGATATTATTATTATGCTATAAAAATTTTAAATCATTTACCTGTTGAGCTAAAAATGTTAGAGGGTAACACATTCAAAAATTGTTTAAGAAACTGGTTGTTGGCTAAAGCATTTTAAAGCATTAGTAAATATTTTATTGAATAATATATTGTAATAAATAAATACTGTACAAATACTGTAACAAATGTGTTCACTGTGAAATTACTACAGTGCAAATTATGTACTTTGTAAAACTATTGCATGTCCGAAATGGACAGGCTGTTGAACATTTTTAATTTAAGACCAATATGTACACAGCCAGAGAAATAAAGTATATTTCTATTATATGCAAGTTTCAGCGTTTTATATATATATATATATATATATTTAACTTTAGTGTTCTACCAAATTTTTTTTTAAACAGTTTTGTGCTCTACTTGCAATGCTCTTTTCAACTCAACGATACCCCATATGGTCGGAAAAAACATTCTCATCACACACACAATCACGACCAGAACCAGAAGCATACATTCTTGGGGAGAAATTTAGTGTTCCTGCCGGGAATCGAACCTGATGCCCTTGCTTAGAAGGAACGCTTACCCAACTAAGCCACAAACAGGTGTCAGATATAATTACGTTTTTAAGTACCAAATCACGTAACCATTGTTAAAATAATGTGTGAAGATTTTAAGCAAATAATACCATAAATATTACAAAATATTATAATGTTTTCATCTGCATGTTTTTTTATTGTGTATCTATCATTATATATGTATATTTCACACAATTGTTTTAATGAATTTGATGACTTCTTACAAGTTATATTATTATATAACTAGGAATTGAAAAATTAAAGGAATATTCTGCTTAAGTTTTTTGTTACTAATAATTATTTATAAAAAAAATTAATTGCTTCTATTTTTAGGATTATCCTAATGCAATAGTGTAAGTCAAAAGAAATAAATACATTTCCTATATTATTATGCATTAAATCAAAATATAAGTCAATAATTGTTATTATTATTATTTATTAAGATTGATTTGCACAAATAACAAACAACATCGTTTTTCAAACTCTGAAACTGGATATATAGATAAGTAATTTTATTCTGCAACTTAATTTAATAACTGCATCATACTTTCTAAGTATTATTTTATAATTATATTATTATTATTATTATTGATTCGTTTAAATTGCAAATAAAAGACCTTACCTTAGTAACATAACAGCGTAAAATAAGTTTTTCTCTTTTTTTATTTTAAATTTTTTTTCGTTTTGCTCACTTGTATGGATGTGTTTGTATGTATTAATTTATTTATGCATGTGTATGTATTATATTTAATATGATATTGTATATATATATTAGATATGTATTAGGATAATTATATGTGTACATGTATATGTAGTGTTTATGTAGTTTATTTAGTACTTAGTCTCAGTTTTACCACACCACCATCCCTGCTTATCTGTATTATTCTTTTTCATCGAAAGGTTGTCTGGAAGAGATCGCTCTTAGCGATAAGACCGCCCATTGTAACTATTTATTAGTCATTTATTTTCTGTACTTTTTTATTATTGGTGTCAATAAAGACTTATTGTATTGTATTGTAATTATATGTTTTTATACCTTTTTAATCATGAAATATTTTTTTTTTTATGTTGAATAGGCAAGCATTTGACCACTATCTTGCCTGATGGAAAGCGATGACGCGGCCGAAGATGTGACTTGCTTGCCTAGAAGATGCTTGCCTAAGAACTTTTTTCATTATTAATTAAGTTATCTACGACGGGTAATTGACGACTCTCTCACTATGGTATATGATGATTTGGTCGAGGACAGAAAACACTTCTGATTTATTATTAACTTTTGTCTAGTTAGAAATAAATTATCTTTACATATTACACCAACATTATTTATTTAATTAAAAACTTCATGCACAAATACTATGTACATTAGAGGACTTAATGCTACAGCATAGTCATCCTGCTGTTTCAGGAGATATATCGGCTATTAATAAATATATATATATATATATATATATATATTTATATATATATATATATTTATATATATATATATATATTTATTTATTTATTCAAACAAAATCCACAGCTCTTAAAATTAATACTTTAAAACATATGGTAAAACTAATAGCCAATAACGGATTAACATTTTGTAGATTATTAATTTGCAAAATAAATACGACAATCGCTAATAACAAAGTAAAAAGTTATACTTATGTACTTTAATACTTAATATACAAGTTTAGAAAAGATACAAAAATTATTATTTTTACTTATATGTATGTTACTTTCCATTTAAGTGTGTAATTTTGGTTTTAGTTTTAAGTACAACTGCTGAATTTGTCACCATTTTTATCATCATCATCATTAAGCATTTTGATAACATCCCGCTTAAGACTAGTTTTGCTGGTATGGTATATATATATAGGTAGTGTATTATGTTGATGATGTCCGGCTCTCAGCCGTACATAACAGGTAGGTATTAGCTAGTCTAATTAGTGTAATTCAGTGATTATATATATAATATATATGCTAAAATTGTGTGTAAGAATATTTAAACAAGGTTTATGTGTAGCTTAAATATTTTATATATATATATAGCTTTTCCTATTGTTGGCTTAGATGGGTGGCATTCACCTTCTAAGCATCGGATTCGATTCCTGGCTGGAACATAAGTTTTCTCCTCAAAGAAAATTTGTGATTCTGGTTCTGGTTGTGTCTCTGTGTGTGATGTGAATGTTTCCGGCACCCACGACACAAGTCATTGAACTTAGCGTGGGGCTGTGAGTGTAAAAACGTTTTTTTTATAGATAGATTATGATAAAATCTATGATATCGACAATGAAACTCGGCCACATATAATTATTTCTGATTCTCCGTACCTGCTGCGGCTCGAAGAGAAAACTTCTTCGTTTTACTGAAGTCGGTTAAACATAAGTAAAAATAATTGTCTAGGTACTAAGCCGGCCATCATCTCTCCAATCTAGTTAAATTATTTTATCATGTATTGTAAAGATCGTAGAAGCCTATCGTAGGGTTTTCTATAATCAATTAAGAGTTTCTCTATTCTATTGTTTAGTATTTATTATGTTCGGAAAATGATTTCCGGGAAGGTATTGTAACAAAAGTTATAAAGACTTTTATAGTAGTATATTTTATATTTAGTCTTGTTTACAAAGTATCTAGTATCTAATAGAATTATTTGTTCGTCCACATTTAATGTATTGTGCGAAAAAATGGTTATTTGTTACAAATGAGCACCGTCATTAAGTCATTAGGTATGTGGTGACAACATTTTATACTAGTCGTTCGCGCCGAACTGAGATCTCGCGCCTACATTTTGCCTCTTAGAGAAAATCTTTTGAGGTTACTTGCTTATATATTTTTTATGTATTTATTGTTCAAGTACAGGATATAACGGATATTATACGTAAGTTTCAGCGTTCAGTTTGAAGCCGTTTTTGAGATAGACCCCGGGACAAAATAGGTCTAAAAACAGTGACTTTGGCGGCCTACCAAATTATTATTTTGCAGCATAGACTTTTTTAAACCGAATTTATACTCTACTTGTCAAGCCCTTTTCAACGATACTCCACAAGGGTAGATAAAAAAATAAAAATATTTTGCTCCCCACTTATGTGTATCCTCCTTAAGATTTTCATTTATATAATTTTAAATGTCATTTCTGGCTTTGGGTCGTGGTTTTACATATTCTATGAGAATTTTAAGTAATTCGTTTATATGGTTTAGACGCTAGATGCCTCTGACAGACGGACGGACGGACAAAGTGCTGAACGACCGAGTCAAGATTTCACTTCGCTCGACCAAAAATATGTTTATTTTTATCTTTATCTAATATACATATATTAACATGAAGGACTTCTTTTAAATTTAATATGCATATATAATTGAAGTATATACAAAACAGACTTATAGCTAAATTAAGTGAAGTAAGATACAAATTATAAAAAGAAATGTTAAAGATGGTTTAGACGATCTTTAATGTTCGGCAAAGTTCCCAAAATGCTTGCTGCATTACCACGCTGTATAGCTTTTTTTTTCTTTATCTCAGCTTGTTATCCTTTAGTTGTGGTTATCAGTAACTACAGGCTCTTCTTCAGGCTTATCTTTGCACCGTGTTTTTTACACCATTTTTTTTTCTAAGATTAGTAATATTATTAAAAGGATAAGGAGTATGATACCCTATCGAGGGAATGAAAGAAGAAATTAAGACTACTAATAATTTACTAAATATATTATGTATGCACGCTTTAAAATGAATTAATAATTTATAAATACATTTCTTTGTAAGTTTCTTTATAAGTGCTTTATATTAATGAATAAATAAAACATTTATCTATATATCTAAATAACTAACAATTTTCTTACTATGGATGAAGAATGAGGAAAATCGTTAAGTATTTCGATTCTTAAATATTTAACAATTATTACACCGACAAAGTATACATAAAATATAATGTTCTAAGTGGATCGTAGTTTTATGCTTATGTTGAATCCGGAGCAAAGTCTCAACAACGACTTGACTTGAAACTGCATCTTACTAGCATCGGATGTAATGCTGTATCTTCTCAGTATGTGCACTAAATTAATCTTCATTGCCATCAATGCATAAGTTTTACCTGGAAATTACACTAATATTATAAATCCAAAAGAATGCGTGTAAATGTGTATGTTTGTTTTCTCTTCACGCTGTAACGGATCAACGGATTTGGATGAAATTTGGTACTCTAATGCTAATTTTTAACTAGATAAACGAGGCTGAAGCCGCGAGACAAGGATCGTGTAACATAAGAAAGTAAAAAAAAAACAACAATTTATTTTAGTCGGAGGTGTAGAAGTGAGAAGAACTATTTACTCGTCTTATATTAGATAGAGATAAACATATAGATCAAAGCCACGTCTCATTATCTCGGATAACCGACAAATTTTAAAAACTAGTTATGTTAAAAAACTTTAATCATTTTAAATACATAACAATAGTTATTATTTAATAGGTATTTTAATTTTCTAAAGAATGTAATGATAATTACATTTTTATCTTATTTAGAGCTGCTCTAAGAAATATATACAATAATATGTACGTGTTTCATATAACCCAACTTTGAAAAATAATTAAATCGGGAAACTTTCACCAATTGTGTTTCTGTATTCCATTTATAAAGATTACATCCTCATGTACAAATTGTCCAAATACGAAAGCTTTTTCTTTTGACGTTATTTAATACGACTTATTCTTAACGGTACAAAAAATTAGATTGCGACTTAATGTTGTACCGACTCTACATTGTAAAGAAAAAAATATCAAATCAAAACAGTATTTATTGGAAAAATTACACATAGAATATGAAATATAAAACTGGGTGGATAATACAATAATCCCACTAATATTATAAATGCGAAAGTTTGTGTGTGTCTGCGAATGTTTGCAACCACGTATCTCTGTACCGAATAGACCGATTTTGATGAAATTTTGAATGAAGATAGTTTCAATTTTGGAATAACACAAAGGCTTTATTACTTCTTAACTTCATTATTGAAGCCGCAGGGCACGGCTAGTCATAAAAATTAAGTAATCAGTTAATTTTCTACCGACTTCACAAAAAAGGAGGTAGTATACTCAAGTCGACTGTATTTTTTTTATGCGTTACCTTATAACTTCGTTCCACGTGATTCGATATATTTTTTTTTGTTTAAAATATTTTGCTTTCCAATTGGTCCCATTTAAATTTGATCAAGATCTGATCAGAAGTTCTTGAAATATCGTCAATAATGTGTGCTCTCTCTCATCTGATCAAAGTTCCGAA
This sequence comes from Lomographa bimaculata, assembly GCA_948107665.1. Classification (NCBI taxonomy): domain Eukaryota; kingdom Metazoa; phylum Arthropoda; class Insecta; order Lepidoptera; family Geometridae; genus Lomographa; species Lomographa bimaculata. The sequence goes on along the minus strand of OX403607.1, from coordinate 9,656,749 downwards.
GATAAAGCGGTGAAGTCGGTTTTTTTAAGCTTTGCTTGCGTTTAATTATACTACAATTTGGCAAATGGGAAACACTCAGCACTAAACTGCGCAATAACGTCTACGCATGGGTGTTTTCAGTACACCCCATACTGCTCAAGCTCGGGTGTAAGTTGAGTTGCAAAAAGATATGTGGTCAGCGAGCAGCGGAAAATACAATTTAAAGAGAAAACATGATCGTGGAGCCAACTCTTACCAATACAGGATCGTCGTCCCAAACCAAAGGCAGCATAATATTTGGGATCTGGCAAGGTGTCTTTATCGAACCATCGCTCTGGCTTGAAAACATTTGCATCAGTACCCCACATTTTGTCGCGGTGTACTCCGTAAGTGTTTATTATGCAATCAGAGTTCGCTTTCAATGTATAATTTCCTTAAAAATATAGGCAAGTTTTAAAATGTTAACATTTCAACGATAAATACAATAATTCCCGGTGAAAGCTCAAGCTTTCTCCCTAAAGGAAATCTAGTTCTGGGTGTGCTTGTGCGTGTGATGTGAATGTTTCCGGCACCCACGGCATAAGTCATACAATTAATTCCCGGTGGAAAAACAAGTTTTCTCCCTAAGGGAAATATGTAATTTCTAGTTCTGGGTGTGATTGAGTGTGTGATCTGAATGTTTGTGGTATCCACGACACAAGTTATCGATTTTAGTGTGGGGCTATGAATTAGCCAAAATCAAATGTAAATATTCCCATACTACTATGGGGAAAGACCAGCACCAATTTTCTTATATTTTTTTTATTCAGGCTTTTTACATATATTTTTTATATATGCAAACGTTTGACCGCTATCTCACCTGATGGTAAGCAATCATGTGGTCGACGATGGAGCACGCTTGCCTAGAAGATACCTATTCACTCGCTGCTTAGACGGCTCAACCAACAAAGTCAGCGGGTACTATGTATTTGTTATGCACGTCTGTAGCTATTATTGAAGACTCTCATATTGTACCTATCAGGAAACACCGACTGAGGCAAGGAGATCAATTCTTTTGCAGTTCGCACAATAAATGTAGAAGCAAAACGCTTTGTCTGCATTTGTGGAATATCTAACATATACCGGTGCCGATTAGCAGTTCATCTGCTTGTACGATGATAGAACGAGGATGGGGGAACTAGATCGTGTAGTTCCATGGCACATTCTCCGAATCTTGAATAAAAAAAAACAACTTACTTATCTTAACGTCTCTGTCAAGTTGTCGTCCCATTAGTATACCAATAGGGTGTAACCGCAAAGTTTCTTTTATAATCGCTTCCATATACACAAGTTTCGGTAAATCTTCTTGAAGTACAACTCGTTCTGAGTTTCCGAAAACTTGAAGTATTCTGAAAATGGAACCAAGAAAAAAAAATACTTAAAACATAATGCTATTTTGAAGTGGGAAGATACGACTATAGCTCCTAGGATGTGGACTGCATAAATAAGGTGCAACGCACATAATTTTCCTGAGTCACAATCGAACTAGCATTCGTGTCGCACATAAAGTGTGCAATTTTTTTGTGTCATGGCCTATCGCTCCTTTTCTAGCCAAATGTATTACTTACGCAATTTAAAACTTTAACACTGTATACCTAAGGTCTAACTAGAATAAAGTATAGTTCGAGACGCTTGCAACGTAGCCAGTGGCTGTCGTACTCACTCTTCATAAGCTTTTGGAACCTCTATCATATAGGGTACCGTGTCATGCTCTAGCTCCCTCCTTTTTTAGCTGAATTTACTATACTTGTTACGCAATTTAAAACTTTAACACTATATGCCTAAAGTCTAAATAGAATGTTGTAGAGAGTTTGGGTCGCCTGCGACGTAGCTGGGGCTGTACTCACTCTTCATAAGCTTTCTCTTGAACAGAGAGATTGGATCCAAGCAACGTAAGCGCGACTGTCAAAGCTGTTGAATTGGTTTCGTGGCCAGCTGCTATAATTGTATTCATCTCTTCGCGTATCTGTTTGTCTGTGAATGTACTGTTTTCTTTGGCCAGTTCCAGAATTAAATCAAGAAAGGGCTTTCCTGAAAACACAGTAACATCTATCGCTGTAAAAAGATTTCATCGATCTACCCGTCTTGAACTTCCGATCTAGCTTATAGATCTAGCTTATCTATCTGTATAATTATTTGAACTGCGCGTTGGCTCAGTTGGGTGTGCATTCACCTTCTAAACAGGGCTATCGGGTTCAATTTCCAGCAATACAAGTATTCTCCCAATTGAAACCTTGTGTTTCTGACACATAATCACAACCAGAAGGTAGTGATTGTGTGCGTGTTGTGAATGTTTCCGGCTCCCACGACACAAGTCTTTGAACTTAGTGTGAGGCTGTGAGTGGGAGAGCGTTTATGTTTATTATGTTATGTAATATAATCTCGCAAAACTCGGAAAGGCTCACCTATTTTTTTTTAAAGGTAGAAAACATATTTGGAATGCCCAAAGAAATGCTATCTCAAGTGAGAAAGAGTTGAGATATGTACCTGATTTGTCTTCTTTATAAGCTGGTGTTTGCATCTCGGTTCTCTTAATTTGAACCATCTGAAAATAATAAATAGGATTCATACTAAACTAGCCGTGCTCCACAGCTTCGTCCGCGGATAGAAGCCAATGAGTTAATCTTAGGTATTAACTATTTACATTAATATGCAATGTACATACATCCAAATCCGTTCAGCCGTTACAGCGTGAAAAGAAAACAAACATACTTATTACTTACATACTAATACAAAATCTTTCGGATTTAATTATTATACTATTTAAATTACTACTTCTGCTTGTTTGGCTCATTGTATTATGTATAGGTAGTAAATTTATTGCGCATTTATAATTTGATGTTTACATATTTATTTAATAATTATGTAAAAAAACTGTACTAGAAGGACTTAATGTTATTAGCAGTTATGGAATTAATTTTGAAATAATTGACATAATTAATAAAAAGTATCTAAAAGATGTGTTATTAAATTAAATAATTTAATAATGGATATTGTATCCTGTGCTCTTTTTTTATTCTCAATAAAAAAATTACGTTGACATAATATGTATGAGTTTATTTGTATGTGATCATTGTAATATTGATTTTTTGACATGTAAACTGATATTACTAAAATGTTCATTGTGATTAAAGAAGCTCTATTTTTACCATGATTCATTGTAAGCAATAAATCATCATCATAAACTATAAATCATTACCAAATTTCATTAACCCTATTAAGGTTTGGCCGGGGGTAGAGTTAATCAAAATATAGAGCACTAGGTAAGACAAGTTAACGCACCTTTATGTTTCAATGTTATATTCGGCTTAAAACACGAAAATTTCGACTTACTTTGTAGTCGACTAGTTTCGGACAATTAGTTGTCCTTCATCAGGATGAGTCAGACGCGAGGCGTGCGGCTCTGGCCAACTTCATGTCGTATTTTTCAATCGATTCTCGTCAAATTTTGTAAGCAGGTTCGATATTTTTTTTTGAACTGACTTAAAAAGGAGGTTTTCAATTCAAGTTTATTTTTTTGTCTATGTATGTTACTCGATATCTCCGCCAATTATGAATCGATATGGATGTTTTTTTTTTGTTTGGTAGAGTATACTTCTGAGGTCCCATATACATTTTATCTAAATCGGTCAAGCCAAAACCGAAATATAAGCAACAACCGGGATCGACAGATTAGCGTGCCCTCAGAAGCACAGTGACTCTCAGTTGAACACCCATTGCTTGAGCTCGTCAATCAGTTACGATGGGCCAGGCGGACCGCGCTATGGGTGTCAGTAATTGCGTTCTGCTTGAGATTAGGAAAAAATAAATGGAATCTAGAAACATGAAAGGTGTAAGTTTTGTCAATGCAATGATTTTTCAATGGTATGAGTCAATACAATGTTTTGATGCATGGTAATTAAGAGTAATCAAATGTTAACTGTGAATACTTACACATCTTCAATCAAATTAGCAAACACGTACGCAAACGTGAAATATTCCTAATTGTGTACTTACAGAATCTGACAGCGCCGTAATATGCGCTTGTTCTATATCCTGCAATTTCTTCAAGGATGACCTTTTGAATATAAAATCGCTATGCAGCCACAGCTTGATAGTCCTCAAGTTACAAAGTCGTAGAAGCTCTTCGAAGTGGCCTAAATACTGTTTCCGTAGAGTGCTGCACTCATCAGAGTCGACACCTGTTGCTGTCACTAAAATATGATATTAAACATGACATAAAGGCTTTCACGCTCATTGCTAAATACGTGCAGACAAAGACATAGATGTTAAATGAGTAGGATAGTGGGTGCTGGAAACATTCACATCACATAGCCACCAGCAACACTAATTTTCCTTGGGGAGAAAACTAGTGTTCCTGCCGGGAATCGAACCCGATACCCTTGATTAGAAGTCAACGCTCACCCGTCTAATTCAACGGGTAGAAAATTGCGAAATTTTGTGTGTATTTTCCGTTTTTTGTGTTTATTTTCCTCCAGTGAAAAAGCGATCATACAACTTTGAAACGTAGTTTCTAATTAGATTTTATGTAATTCTAATAAATAAATAAGTAATACTTTAAAAAGTTTTTAAAATCAAGCTTTTACCATACGTAAATAAAAAAAGACTAAAAAGTTATAAAACCAGATAACATCTCAAGACGAATCAAAAGAGTTTAAACTCGATGGGTTTATCTTGTTTAGTTCAGAAATTCTTATGGATATCTTCCGTTTCCATCATCAAACCAGCTCCATGCTACCATATAATTATATTGTTACCGAAGATACATAAGTACACCAAATTTGAGTACGATCGGATATCGGGAAGTGGGTCTAATTTAGCTTACAAGATTTGATTACAGACCGACAGATAGACAAAAGGACAGCTATTAATTTACTGTGTAAGTGTGTAATTACTGTAATTTACTGTGTTTTATGTATTAAGACAATGACTAAGCATTCATAACTTGTTTCTAAATGTAAATGTCGCCGATTGTAAAAATCATGCGCTTAAATTTAAACTAGGAATAGTAAAAACTGTCCGATTGTAAGCTAATGATAAAATTTGCATACATAATAACATCGCTAGTATATTAACTTAGTTAGCTGACGTACTGATGGATTTTTATTATACAATTTAGCTGTACACGGAGGACTTAATGTACCCTACTGTCCTACTGATATTAAAAATCCGAAAGTTTATGTGTAAGCGTGCAAGTGTGTAAGTATGTTTGCCTAGGTGAAACCTATTCACTCTTGACTTGAAGACTCCTAGATTATACCGTTCAGGAAACAAAGACGCGGGCAATGAGTTCCACTAGCGTACAGTACGGGCATTAAACGTAGAAGCGAAATGCTATTAATCCTACTAATATTAGTAATCTGAAAGTTTGTGTGTAAATGTGTAAGTGAGTAAGTATGTTTGTTCCCTTTTCACGCTTCAACATATAAACGGATTTGGATAAAATTTGGAATGTACATAGCTTATACCTAGGATTAACATATGTTAATCCTAGGTTTAAGCTATGTACATTCCAAATTGTATCACGTTAAAAAGTAGCCTATATAGGCTAGCGAAGCCGCGGGGCATGGCTAGTAATTTAGTAAATAACTAATATTGCGTGTAATATATTATGTTTCTAACGTCATTATTATACCTTTAAACGAGCAATTCTTGTATATATATGTGTAATCAGGATCTCGGAAACGGCTCCAACGATTTTCAAATGCAGTTTGGGAACCGAGCAATTCTCGGACCTGGAACGTTGATAAATCGATTCCTTGGGCCGAAAAACCCCTAATCTGTAACTTTCATGAAAATCGTTGGAGCCGTTTCCGAGATCCTGATTACACATATATATACAAGAATTGCACGTTTAAAGATATTAAATATTCTATCTCAGGACTTAATGGAGCTAGAAAAGGCCAAGGCCAAGACTCGGACTCTTCTCGAGACCATGGCCAATGCAACTTGACCGAACCGTTGAGGTATATAAAAATATTATTTAGCGCGATTATGTCCCTAGATATTACCTAAGTTATTGTTTTACCTATTTTTATTTATTATATTATCTTACAATTGTACTTTGGTATAATTGTCAAACTTTCACGATTTTGAATTTTGTAAAAGGGACTTTTTTCATAGTCGTTAAAGGGACAGTAATTAGCTTTTTTTTATTAATCATGCTCTCATCACTTACCATCAGGTCAGATAGTGGTTTTAACGGGTTTTGGTTTTTAAACACGTCACTATTAAGTCGAATCGTTCTTACGGTTCCATTAAGATTTTTTTATTACGAACATCTTCACTTTCCATCAGGTGAAATAGTGATCAAATAATTGCTTATCTAATATAAAAAAAATCTTTAGTGATTTTCCCCTATAGAGCTGCAAAATTAAATTAAGGGGATGTTGACTCTAAAAGTCTCAGAATACCTTTAAAAGAGATTTCTAAAGAGAATTTTGCAACGAACCCGTTTTAATGCTTGCCTATTAGAAATAAATAAGTTACTTGTTAAAGACAATATTTTAGAAGTCTGCCATATAGGATTTAAAGTGACGTCTCTTTATTTTTCGAGTTATTCTCAGCAATTTCATTTGATACCCATATTGTAGGAGTGCATTAAAAATTACTTATCCGCAATTTTGTGTGTTCCGCCATGTTGGACTTAGAATGACGCCACACAGCTAACCATGCATTGTCATCCAAACTAAACGTGAACTCAAAATTTCAGCTCAATTAGTTGAAGATATCTGCTTCAAAATTGAGTTGCAAGATTACACCCGAACATACATACATACAGTACAAGCTAAATAAAAGCTTGTAAAAATATGTCTTGTTTTTTTATAAACGAACAGTTCTCACAATAAATTTGTTATAAATATACATACTATTATGCAATTCTTTAAAATAATTAATGAAGGAATTTATAAAAAAAAATGGCACTACTGTCCTTGGGCTCTCAACTATAATAATTACAATTCTATTGTTATATTAATGTATGGGACAGTGAACCGGTTTATCAATTGAAAATTTTATACACATGAAATAAACATTTATTTTAAACTAGCTGCCCCGGCGAACTTTGTACCGCCAAGAAGGTAATTATACAAAGATTCACCAATATGTATACTATTTATATACATATATTACCGACGGGAACACAAGTTTTCTCCCCAAGGAAAATTTATGTTTCTTTTTTTTATTCTCGATAGTCAAGCATTTGACCACTATCTCACCGGATTGAAAGTGACGATGTGGTCGAAGATGGAGCATGCTTGCCTAGAAGATACCGCGTCACTCGAGATTTAAAGACTCTTAGATTGTACTTAACGGGAAACACATACTCGGGCAAAGAATTTCATTCCTTAGCAGTACGTATAATAAATGTGGAAGCAAAACGCTTTGTACGCACGCTTGGAATATCATCCATAACCCGATGCCGCGTGGCTGATTGTCTGGTTGTCCGATGGTAAAAGGGGGATGGGGGAATCAGATCATGCAATTCCGTGGCACACTCACCGAAATGTATTCTATAAAAGACCGATAGACTTGAGACCCTACGACGATGTTCTAGGCTTTGAAGCTTCTGGTTCTGGTTGTAATTGTGTGTGTGAAGTGATTGAGAAAAGGCAGCATCAGGTGAGATAGTGGTCAAACGGTTGCCTATCCTGAATAAATATATATATGTTCATCGACTTACAGCAAATGGTTTCCAAATTGTTCAATTTTATGATTTTCTCGTGATCGAATGTTTTGTCAAGGTACTTGGCTAATTCAGCCACCACGTTTCGGGCTTGAGAGTTAAATATATCCATGAAACCACTCAAAACTTGTAGGTTGAACGCTGGATTCAAGAGTTTTCGATGTATTTTCCACGATTCAGCTGAAATTGTAATTTACGTATGCTACGTTAGCGTATAGTTTTATAAACAAGTGGCAAAATGAAAATTTTGAAAATAACCACGATGATTTTCACCAAACACCTAAGAACAGTCTTGATCAAGTCATCTTTCAAACAATAAAAAACTAAGTCAAAATCGGTCCAGCCGTTTGGGATCTACGATGCCACAAACAGACACATAGATAAACACTACAAACTTATAACACCCTCTTTTTCGGCAGAGGTAAAAAATAAAGATAGGTTGAGAGAATCTCCTAGGACGTGGACTACATAAATATAGGTGCAAAGCACATAATTTGCATGTCACAATCAGACTTGCGTACGTGACGCACGTAAAGTGCGCTTTTGTTTTTGTAAATAAGCAGCAACAACGCCTCCTTTGCTTTAAAATATCGAGTATATTGTATAAGTACAATATACTCAATACTCAATATTTTAAAGCAATAATGTTTAAAAAATAGGTTACACTTTTATAAGTAAACACATGACCCTAATAGGGTATGGCTATAATAGGACTGAGAGTGTACGGGTGATCTTAAATAACCCTATCCTACTATATTATCATAAATGTGAAAGTTTGTGTGGGTGAATATTTGTTACTACGTATCTCCACAACGAATAAACCGATTATGACAAATTATTTTGAATATAGTTTTGATTCCGAAACAACACTTAGGCTTCTTTTTAACCTTATTAACGCGAGCGAAGCCGCGGGGCACTGCTAGTTGGTTAATAATTGGTTAAGCCAAAATAAATATGGAAAGTAATTTCTACTTACCCTTAAAAAAAATTGTTTTTTTTTCTTAAATGCTGATTGTTTTTGTTCGAGTTTAATTTGTTCGGGAATGTCTATTATAATAGCTCAAGAACAAAACACTTATTGTATGGTATCTCTTTGTCTAGTAATGCATCCAGTTTATGTCACTTGTTACTAGAGCGTACCGTATTTTCCCACTTTTAACAATCATTGGATTCCATATCAATGGACAAAATGTTCGTGAAGTGTAAATATGTTAGCATACGTGTTTTGGATACTGACCTCTTATTTGTATTTTTTTTGCATGGAAAGCTTATTCTAACAGACTACCTTACAAACACATATAGAATTTAAGTTTTTTTTATAATAATAATGAGATACTTACTGTCAGCTGTTAATAATCCATTTCCAGTAACAGGCTTTATGAAGTCGTAAAAAGTTTGCTTTTCTAAACATGCATTGAGAATCGTCTGACTATCATCTGGATCTACGATCACTGCAACACGATTTATTAAAAAAAAAAAAAAATATGTATTGAACACCTTAATTGTACCCTAATTGTATAAAAACAGAACAGAAATTATTTAGAAAACTATAAAAGTAGGGTATAAAAATATTTTACAGTCTGACCGATGCCTTTGCACTGCGCCTTAGGAATGCGGCAAGACGGGGGAGGGAAGTAGATACGCCCGTGATCGTTGACTCAAAAGGCCTGCTTCGCATATCCCTAATGTAAAACGCGCGGTGCAGTGGTTTCAGACAAACTATAGCTTTGAAACTAAAATACAATTATTATTAACATAGCAAAATCTATTATAATGCAGATCAACACAGAACATAGGATTGAAGCTCAGAAAACAGATAACTTTTTACTGTTGTACATTTTTGGAAAGGAATAATATCACTCGAAACGCTGTTTGATCCACGGTTATGTTCCCCAATACCTTTGAGCTATCCAAACGTTTTATGTGAGACCATCTATCAGAATATTTACAAACTACTACGGCAAACGAGTCTAGCATTGCAGTTATACATTTCGAGTTTAGTAAAACTACGGTCTTAAAGGCTTTAGTCGAGATATGATCAACTAATGGGGCTACACAAAAACCATCCCTAAAGAGACTTGACGTCAGCCAAGTCATAAAAACTCTGGCAAATTTTATAACAACATGGATCCAAAAGTCAGTTGAAAGAAAGAAAGAAGAAATATACATTTTTTATTCATGACACGCACAACATCACACTACAAAAACATTTATAGTTATGGTAATAATTATATATGTGTTGAGTTCATGTTGTAGGAGATAGACATTGGACATAGAGATGATGATATTGATGGAATGAGATTTCTGGGAATAAACCCCGACAGACGCCACATTTACTTTCCCCTTTATTACGATCATTTGCGTATCTGGTCATTTGTGAATTCAGATTATTACGGTCTTATGCGTATCTGGTCATCGTGAATTAGGAATTATGATATTTGCGTATCTGTTCATTAGATAATTCGGAATGTTACGATCATTTGCATATCTGGCCATTGTGAATTAGGAATATGGACATTTGCGTATCTGTTCATCAGAGAATTTAGAATGTTACGATCATTTGCGTATCTGGTCATTATGGATTAGGTACATGACCGCTTGCGTCTCTGGTCATTTTAAGGGGCAATCTGGTACCCACTTAGTAGAATAGTGAAATATAATCATACTTTTATATCAGATAAACTAATAAGATAATGTATCAAAATGCTATAATTAAATATTTTCATACTGTATAGTTTTCGTATCCCCATGTACAACCTGAGTACGCCATCCTTTTCTTGAGCTTCTTTGGCTATTACTTTTAAATTATCGTATATCCCTGAAAAAAAAATGCTTCTTTGTAGATGCGTATCTTCATTCTCTATATAAAGAAAAACCTTTTCAGCATTAAACAAGTTATTTGCTACGAAACTAAAAACGGTATGACTAATACCAAGCCACTCAAGCTGACCTTGCCTCTGACACGTGGTACCAACGCTGATCGAAGGCTTTGGTGAATTACAAATAACCTAACATCCTTGTCTCTAGTCACAGCAACGGATAGCCCCGATATATTATTTGAACTACCCGTTGGTTTAGTTGGGTGCGCATTCGCCTACTTAAAGTCCCATGGAAATTTGTGTTCCTGGTTCTGTGTGTGGTTGTGCCTGTAGCTGTGATGTGAATGTTTCCGGCACCCACAACACAAGTCATTGAACTTAGTGTGGGGCTGAAAGTGTGAAAGCGTTAATAGTCTTTTTTTATTATTTTTGGCTTCGCAATCTTGTGCATTTAGCCAGTGTCAAGTAATAACATATGTCATATGTATTTCATATTAAAAGTCCAAGTCACAAGTCACAATCAAAGTCAAGTAAAACAGTTAAGGTCCAGTCATAGTGAAGTCATGCCCAAGTAAAGTGGTAGAATCTTTACTAGAACTTCTATTGCAGTTTTTGAGCGAAGACGAAAAACACGTTTTTCAACGTTGTATGATTTGCCTACACTTATGCACGTTTACTAATTAGGTATTAACGGTTAATAATCCACCATTATACATTAACACTCGAAGAATCACAGGTTTTTGAAAATTACACAAAATCATCAAGGCCATTTTTTCGACCGCAGCAAAATTCCCCGTTTATACTGCAATGTTTTAGTGCTTTTTTTACTCTCACCTTGAGTATCTAAAGGTTCCATATTTGTAACTTACCAATACTGTTACGAAACCAATGCACATGTCCTATCAAAGGCAACTTCCCGGATAATTCTGGTGGCTCCGCATCCGGATTTTTTAACCAAATCCATAAAATACTCAATATACACAAACCTATCACTAAATAGATCATTATAATTTTATCTAAGTTTCTAGTTTATTCAAAACAAATACCATAAAAATAATCTATACAAATATATATGGTTGTTTTAACCGTCTTCTGTAGAGAAACTGTATCAAATAAATTAAATAATGCAACTGCGATGCTTTATAATTACGTTTCCACTCCCCTATTACTTTTTTTATTTAATTATACTTAATTATTTGTCCATAACCTTTAATTGTTGAAGGGGCATATCATGCCATGAGGTTACAGTAGATAATATTACGATGTTATCTATGCGGTTTCTAGAACAATCTTCTTGCTTTTTTACCGCTTTTAGAGTAACGCTAATTTGAAATACGTGAAAGTAGTTTTACGCGAAAGTGAAAAAATTCGTTGTTGATTTTGTGTAAGCATTTTTTACTGACTTCACAAAATAGGTGGAGGTACTCAATTCGACTGTATTTTTTTTATGTATGTTACCTCATAACTTCATTCCACGTGAACCGAATTTGTTTTTTTTATGTTTGATTGATGTGTCCCATTTTGGTTTCATCAAGATCTGACTAGTCGTTTTTGAGTTATCCTCAATAATGCGTACTCTGTGGACAACATTGACGATGTTCTCGTTTTTAACCGACTTCAAAAGTTACGTCATAACTTCTTTCTTTGTGCGCCGATTTTGATGATTTTTTATTAGAAAGCTGGTGCTTCCATGTAGTTATTGTCCATAATGTGTGTTTAATACGTTAAATCTGATCAAGGTTCCGAAGATAAAGCGGTGAATTCGGTTTTTAAAGCTTTGCTTGCGTTCAATTGTTTATATTAGCATCACATGTTTGTAAGAAAAAAAAACAAAAAACATAAAGGCTTTCACACTCACAGCCCCACACGCAGTTCGATGACTAGTGTCGTGGTTACCGGTAACATTCACATCACACATACAATCACAACCCGAACCAGAAACACAAATGTTCTTTGGGGAGAAAAATTGTGTTCCCTGCTTAGAAGGAGAACCCTCTAAGTTAGTAATGGCAGTTCTAATGTTAATTAATATAAATAACCAGCCATGTATTTGTTTTAATAATTATAAAAGTATAACTCATTACCTGCCCCTTTGTTCCCTGAACGGTATAATCTGAGTATACAAGGTACTCTGTGATCTGGGTGTCTCTAAGTCTAGAGTGAATAGATGAATAGACCTTCTAGGCAAGCATGTTCCATCTTCGGTCACATCGTCACTTTCCATCAGGTGAGATAGCGGTCAAATGCTTGCCTATCTAGCATAAAAAGATTTTTTCCATCCTGAATGTCGAGTGAAAACGAGGGGCGTAGCTAGTTAGTTATTGTATACTTATATTATTGTATTGTTATTGTATTTTTTGCACAAATTCTATTTATTCTTTTGTTCAGTTTCCGTATACATTTCACATCCATTGTTATTTTACAATTATTACTTGTAATTATAATCAAGCGTATATATATATCCCGTGGCTTTGCCCTTTTCTATTATCAATACAATACGTTTCATTTTCTAGAGGCTTCGAAAATATAATTATCTTAATTTGTGTTAATTTTATAACAATCTTGAGTCAATCACGTAATATTACATTGTTTACCTGTCTTTCAGATTTATTCTTTCCTTCAGACAGTTTCCGGATATCTATATAAAATACGAACTTTATATACATGCAACAGGGATAAGCTCATCTACCGACTTCACAAAAAAGGAGGAGGTACTCAAGTGGACTGATTTTTTTTTAATGTGTTTTATCTCATAACTTCTTTCCACGTGAAACGATTTTCATATTTTTTTTGTTTAAAAGTTGCTTTCCAATTTGTCCCATTTTAATTTGATCAAGATCGAGCAATAGTTCTTGAAATATCGTCAATGATGCGTGTTTAGTACATCTGATCTGATCAAAGTTCCGAAGATAAAGTGGTGAAGGCGGATTTTTAAATTATGTTTTTATTTATAGCATGAGCCATGCTAAGCAGAACTAAAGTAGTAAATTTAGAAAGAATAATTGTATATCGCATAAGAACCTCTGACTGCGGCTTCAATTTCCGTCTCAAGCGATATTTATTCTTTTCTTTATTTACTATTAGAAAAGCTTGCTTTTTACAAACTTTTATTTATCTTGCACTGTATGTATGTATGTTTGTTCGGGTGGAATCTTGCAACTCAATTTTTAAGCAGATATCTTCAACCAATTCAGCTGAAATTTTGTATTCACGTTTAGTTTGGATGACAATGCATGGTTAGCTGTGTGACGTCATTCTAAGTCCAACATGGCGGAACACACAAAATGGCGGACAAGTAATTTTTAATGCACTCCTACAATATGGGTATCAAATTTTCATTTGCCCTTTCGGGCTTACTGAGAATAACTCGAAAAATAAAGTGACGTCACTTTAAATACAATATGGCGGACTTCTAAAAGCTTGTCTTTAAATAAGTTTTTAACTAGTAACTTATTCCTTTTTATATTTTTAGTCATTTATTGTAGTAAACGATTATGGTTATTTTACATTATTATTCAAATAATTGAACAAACTGAGTACAATTTTCTCACGGAAAACCTGTTATTATTATAAATCGTTTATGAATTTATGAATCTTTATAATTACGAGTAATTGCTATTAATGTGACGTGTTTCTATAATTATGTTTATGTAATTCTATACATAGATAAGTAAGGTTGGAAGATCATCAAGCAACTCCTAATTGAACTGCGTCGTTGCATGTGATGATCTTTTACCGACTTCCCAAAAAAGAAGGAGGTACTCAAGTCGACTGTATTTTTCAATAATTTAACTGCCATCAAATTATGTAAGAAGTAATTGCTCGTTGGCTTAGTTTTTTAATATGTGATAAATGTTTTCTCCTCAAGGAAAATATGTGTTTCTGGTTCTGGTTGTGATTCTGTGTGTGATGTGAATGTTTCCGGCACCCACGACAAAAGTCATCGAACTTAGTGTGGGGCTGTGAGTGTGAAAGAGTTTATGTTATGATAATTATAAACCTATGTTTGTAACAGCAACGAGACATTTTTCTCAGTAATTATAAGCGAGACCTTGAATTTTTGCATGGCCATATTGTTTTTTTTTTGTTTGTAAGATGTTGCTTTCCAATAAGTCCCATTTAAATTGAATCAGTATTTCTTAAAATATCGTCAATAATGTTTGTTTAGTACATCTAATCTGATCAAAGTTCCTAAGATAAAGCGGTAAAGTCTGTTTTTTTTTAATTTTGCTTGTGTTTCTGAATAAGACCTCTAAACTAAACAAAAGCTTAAAACTCCTCTGCATTCTATGTTGCTAGAATTTCATATCTCTGTGGTTAAGATGTACTTAATTTCCCTTCTGCCCAATCAAATCAGGCTGCCTCGAAGTAAATTGCGAACTTCTGAGAATTTCTATTTATTTTTTAAATTGATATAGCTGCAACGTCGCAGCGGCTAACTTGCACTAGACGTAATTTTCGTGGAGATGAAAAATTCTGCAAAATTTACGTTTTTAAAATAGCTAAGGGTTGTTTTTTTATGCTACATAGGCCAGTATTTGACCGGTATCTCACGAGGAAAGTGACGATGCGGCCGAATATGGAACATGCTTGCCTAGAAGGTACCTATTCACTATGGATTTTATGTAACTCAGATTGTACTGTTCTGAGAACAAGACGCAGCCAATGAGTTCCACTCCTTCTTGACTCCTTCGCTGTACGGATGATAAACGTAGAAACAAAACGCTTTGAGCGAACTGGAGGTATATCAACCGTAAATTGATGACGTTTGACAGTTTGTTTTTTTGTTTGATGGTAAAAAGGGGATGGAGGAATTATATCATGTAATTCCTGAGCACACTCTCTAGCAAAATCTGCAGTTTGTGAGTGTGAAAAACGAAATTAAAATAGTTGAATTGCTTTAATTGAATGTCACGCTTGCGTAGTTGGATATACATCAGTCTTCTACGCTGCTAATGCTGGGTTCAATTCCCGATGGGAACATACATTTTTACTCGAGTAAAAAATATTATATATATTACTAGCCGTGCCCTGCGGCTTCGCCCGCGTTAATTAAGTTTAAAACGCAAAATTTCATCAAAATCGCTTAATTCGTTACGGAGATACGTGGTAATATACTTTCACACACCTTTCAGGTTTAATTTTGTGCGGGGTTGTGAGGAGTTCATATAATATTATTAGTAGCTTACGAGGGGGTGCTAGTGAAAAGCTTCTTAGACTTGATTTTTCTTCATCAAATCTAACATAAAAAAGAGGTAAACAAGTATAACTATACTAACATTCTCGTAATTCATGAACAGCTGTGACCTCTCGTGACCTCTCTTCACATGTTAGTTCATTGCTGAAGCTGACGAATTGGATCAAAACAAATGCAAAGTTCCATCGCAACCGAGTATTATAATGTAATACTTTGGTGACCCAGCATTAATCTTTGGTCAGGTAATTTTATTCGTTTAGTCGCTTTCCATCAGGTGAGATTTTGGTCAAACGCTGGTTCAGTCACCATTAAAAAAGAAAAAATAAACATCATTATCATCACAGTGGATGTAACCGCGCGGCGGTAATAAATATAGAAAATATAAATAACTACAAACTTATACAAGGCTCAATACCCCAAACGGAACCTTTTTGTAAGTTACCGTGAATGTTGGACATTCTGCGAATTGGACATTCCGTGACTAAACGATTTTATTTTGTAAATGATTATAAACAATCATAATATAAATTCTAATAGTACGCGAACTGAGACCTTGCAACCAACACGCAACTAGTTTACAACTGTGTGTAGTTATACTACTAGATATATAATTAATATATAAAGAGTTTCCAAAACCGCCAAACCACTCAGAAAGCGACAGTGCCCCGCCCCACTCTCCCCCGTGAAGGGAAGCGAACGATCATCGCCCGCCTCACGCTCAGGACACCGCGCCACGTCTCATCGTCGTGGTTTGGTGCGACTCACTTATAGTGTCTGTCTTGGGAAGAGCTTACTATAGAAATGATCCTATGAAGTAAGGTCTTGTTGTTTGACGCGACTTCGCAAACCCTCACTTATTCTCGGAGAATCTCGTCACCGCGATTCAGCCGATCGTTGCTCGATGAGAAACGCCATCTAGTTATTTATTAGTAAACTACTTGGTATTTGACATTTAGGAATAATCAAAATGGCGCCGAATGACGATATGACGACTTTATGCGTCATTGTCAATGTCAATCATCATAATAAAATTATTTTGCTGTTTTGCTTGTGCACAGGAATGAAATGGACGAGGTTAACAAATTACTAAACTAATAATATATATTATACTATAATATATATAGGATGTAACAAAGTAAACAATATTAATTCACAAAAAAAATGGTGTAAATAACGAGATAAAAGATAAAAAACAAACAATGTGCCCTAATTCAACGCTAAATGCTTTTTCTAACAGAACAATGTCGTAACCGCCATATGTTACAGTGCGCGCTGATATGACCCTTATTTTAATAGTAGTAACGCTCTAAGCGGCTTGCTTGTCTAGCTTAGGTTACATCCGTAACGTCTATAATTTGATTAGTAAAGTGACAGAAAGTTAAAGACCTCGAACTATTATCATAGGTTTATTGGTGTATAATAATTTTGCAACTTATGGTTTATCCTAAATGATTTGAAATAAAATATTTATCAATGTAAACAATTTTCATAAACACGATAAAAATAAAAATGTGACGACCGAATTCAGTGCCACATGAATTTTTAACAGAGTAACCACCACGTTACCGCGCCCGCTGATATGCCCTTTATTTAAAGTTGTGTATAGTTTATTTTCGTACTTACCGGCAGCGGCTTGCTAATGCCAGGTTAGGTTATATCCGTACCTACTAAAATTGATTTTAAATTTGATTAGTACCTACACAGAAATTTATATATCTCGATCCATAATCAAAGGGTTATAGGTGTTGACTAATATTGTAATTAATAAATAAAAGTAGGTTGTACTTAAAAAATGTTTATACGGTTATGAGGTTACTACTATATTTTTTGATCCAGAATTTGACATAATTAAATGTATAATATACTTTACTGGTTGTGACATAATTTAGCAAAGGCATTGATGGCCTAATTCAAAACTATGAAAAACATTAAAATATGAACAATTTCTTTTACTATCTCATGTAATGGAAAGTAATGATGTAACCGAAGATGTGACATGCTTATTATGCAGCAAATGAAAAAACCGGGGTATTTTTATATTTTCTTTAATTTTTAAAGAATTTTATCAAATAGGTACCTAAGTATCCGCTAAATAAAAGAAAAAAGAGCTATTTATCCTCAAAATTGATACTATTGCATATTATTATATAATAGAACATTTAGCCAAGTAAACATTGCGATGATAGTACTGTAAACAGAAAAATACTATTTTAAATTGTACTCATAGCCTATACATACCTAACAGAAAAACAAAAATACTTATGAAGACAAAAAATAAACAAGACTGAAACATTAAAAGAATAAGACTTAAATAAACTAAATTAAATAATTTAACTGGTTTTTATGCTTACATAACTTGCTTAGGTACTTATATTTATCAAAATTTCGTAATTTAATGCAAATTTCACTATAAAAGTTATTACACCTATATGTATACACATGTATACACCTATATGTATAATTATTACACCAAACAAATGAAGCTTCTCTCGGATCTTCCCTCAGAGAATTGTAAAAAATTATGAAGTGGTACCAACGTAATCCAGTAGAGGGCACTATAACAATTTATGTCACATTCTGAATCACTGATGCTAAATTATAGTGGAAAGTAGTTCTTAACAAAAATACTAGATGTCGCCGTGAAACGAGCACTGTTAGCGCTGAATCGCGGTGACGAGATTCTCCGGCTCACCGAGTGAGTGTCGGAGCGCGGTTTTAAACTCATACTTACCTGGCGTAGGGGACACCGTGATCACTAAGGCGGTTCCCCCAGAGCGAGGCCCTTCCATTGCACTGCGGTTGGGTTGACCTCTGCGATTATCCCTAATGTGGATAACTCGGACGCGTAATTTTTGGTAGTGGGGACTGCGTACGCGCCGTCCCCCATAAAATACAAAATTAATATGCTAGTAGTACTATTCTGAGAATGGGACGTTTTGCGACTGCGTGACCAAATGCGAGTAAGACGTTCTGCGAGGAAACCTTCTTATTGGCTAATAGTACAATTTAAGGCCGAGTTTTCAAAATAACTTTTATTAGGCTAATAATCTTTTGTAATAAGTGTAATTCAATAATTAAATTAAATTTATAGATTTTGATAAAAAAATATTATCATCACAGTGGATATAATAATAAATATACAAAATACTAATAAGACTAATAACTACAAACTTACATAAGGTTCTGTACCTCAAACGGAACCATTTTGTAAGTTACCGTGAATATTGGACATTCTGCGAATTAGACGTTCCGCGTATTGGACATTCCGCGTATTGGACATTCCGCGGATTAGAAATTTCGCGAATTGGACATTCCGCGTGTGGGACATTCCGCGAATTGGACATTACAGGAATGGGAGATTTCGCGAATTGGACATTCCGCGGCTAGACGATTTAAATAAAACGGAGTGAATACATTATCTTTGGTTTCAAAATAACGAATTAATAAGACGCAGAAACTAAAATAACAACCGAGTCTATTCTATATATATAAAAATCAATGCCACTTTTCGTTGTTATTTTATAACTCAAGAACGGGCTCACCTATCCAAACCAAATGTTTAGGCTTTGTTCGGACTATTTAGTAGATGGTTTATGTGAAATTTGCACAAAATCGGTCAAGCGGTTTTTCATTTATCACACCCGGGCGAAGCCGGGGCGGATCGCTATTTTATAAAATTAAATCACAAATTGGCAAATTTTTTGTCTATATAAGACTAATTCTCAAAATGAAATTTTTTTATGGGCAATTCATTCCTCTGAGGGCTGGAATAAGGCAACAATCACTAAATCACCCGACTGTGTTAAGTAACGATGTTATCGATGACGGAGTACGCTTACCTAGATGATTACTCACTCTTGACTTATGACATCAAGATTACACTTATCTAGGCATACTAATTCCTATTTTACTGATTAAATATCCATGCCTGTCATTTAAATATAAATAATTGGGGGTATCCAACGATGAAACAACCCTTTGATTAGCTTCACAGGGGCGAAATGGACAATTTGGCAGTATCAAGCCAATTAAACAAACGGCTCGCTTGTTTGTGTCACACTCACACCTCACTCTTTTGATATTTACATCGGAGGGTTAACTCTTAAGAGTCATTTCGCAAAATGTCGGGATCTCGGCGCAATTTACATCGGAGAGTTAAGAGTCATTTCGCAAAATGTCGGGATCTCGGCGCAATTTACATCGGAGAGTTAAGAATAATTTCGCAAAATGTCGGGATCTCGCGGCGCAATTTACGGCGCTTGCATTTACATCGCAGTTTGTAGCAGTTTCAAGTGATGATACATATTATTTTGTGAGTAATGTAATAAATTGTTTTTTTTTTAACTTTTGATTTAAATTTAATAAAGATTAAAGTCACATAAACACATGAGATTTGGGTCAGAAATGTGATTACATGAAATAAAAAATTGAAGTAAAATAGGGTTTTTATTTTGTTTTTTACCGACGGAGGTACTCAAGTCGACTGTATTTTTTTATTTTTTATTTGTGTTACCTCATAACTTCTCTCCACGTGACCCGATTTCGAATTTTTTTTTTAGTTTGAAAGATGTTGCTTTCTAATTGGTCCCATTTAAATTTGATCAAGATCTGATAAGTAGTTCTTGAAATATCGTCAATAATGTCTATTTTATGACGAATAATGCGTACTTTGACGATGTTTTGGTTTACCCGACTTCAAAAGTTACCTCATAACTTCTTTCGTTATGAGCCGATTTTGATAATTATTGTTTTATTTGAAAGCTGGTGCTTTTTATGTGGTTCCATTAAAATTTGATCAAGGTCTGATTTCTAGTTTTTGAGTTATAGTCAATAATGCGTGTTTATACATTAAATCTGATCAAGGTTCCGATGATAAAGCGTTGAAGTCGGTTTTTTTAAGCTTTGCTTGCGTTTAATTATTTTATTAATCAACGTGAATAAAAATCAGAATTTAGTGCATTATGTGACAATACTATTACGTACCTGATATTTAGGCATGTTTAACTAATAAATTCAATTCATTTTAATCAATGTATAAGGAGCTTAAATTTTACTCTATTGTCGTTTATAGTAAAACGTAGTAGTAAGTTCTGAAATATTATATAATAATTAGAGATATTTTTTAAAATCTGTTACATTATGAGACAATTCCAAAGATCGATATTTATTTAACAAATATAAAACAGTATGAAATGTTGCCGAAGCACGCTCTTTCCTCTCGGCTTGCTCGTTGAAATTAACAGTTAGGCCTTGGGCTCGACCACAGCGGGTAGCGGGGCGACAAAGGTAGCGACTAAATAGATGCGAATATTGTTGTCGCAGAATCCTTCTAATATTATAAAGCCTAAAGTTTGTGTGTAAGTTTGCAAGTGTGTAAGTATATTTGTTCCCTCTTCACGCTTTAATGGCTAAACGGATTTGGATGAAATTTGGAATCAAAATCAAAATCGTTTATTCACATGGGCCCCAAAGAGGTACTCATGAAAGTTAATGAATCTATTGCCAGATTCGGAAAATTACAGCCATCTCGAGAAGAACCTGGCAAGAAACTCGGCGGCGCATTTTTTTTCATTAATTTTTTTTTTTTAAAACGTTCTTAATTTCTAATACATATTTTTCTTAACCTAGGTGTTATTATGGTTGTCGCTAGAAAGAGCCTGTTTGCTTCCATGCATAGAATGTACATAGCTTATACCTAGGATTAACACATATGCTACTTTTTAACTTTATAATAGCGGGCGGAGCCGCGGGGCACGGCTAGTAAATAATATACTGTATAGCCAACGCTCTCGCCACTACTGTCGCCCCGCTGTCCTCTTGCAAGCTCGTCGTCGCACTTATATTATGTCCCTTGAGAAGGAAAATTGTGCTCCTGCTGGAAATCGGACTCTGCGCATTAGGCAAAATCCTGCCCACTGCGCCAACTAGGTCATGTAACTAGTTTAGTTTTTAAACTTTTGTCTCGTTACTATTTATGAGGAGAATAAACAACCAAACAAACTTACTATCGACAAACTATGTCTCCCAACTTTGTCAATGTAGAGATAGTTGGTATACAAGATAGTTACTTGTTGATTGTTGTTAATGTTGTCCGACGAAGTTGTGTTTGCTAATAACAGGGAAGCAATATGGCTAATTGATTTTCCTATGACATTGTTCATTAAGAGGGTTTATTCCTTTTGGTTTCTCTCTCGCTCGCACATTTCGATATTTTCGTAGACGGTGAAAAGAATTTTTAATAAATACATTTAGCTACGTGTGTTTTTGGAAACGTTTTCAACCAACTATATGGACATTAATACAATGAATGTTTTAATCTACCTTTCGTTTTTCATATCTTTACTTTAAACAAAGAAAGCGTGAAATCACATTGAAATTTGTGAACTCTGTTTTTTCTCATCTAATTGAAGGATATGATAGTTAGCGAAAAAAACGTTTGACACGTCTTTGTATTAATGTCCATATAGTTAGTCTAAAGATAACTTCAGTTAAAACGAATTAAAATATATTAGAATTTCTAGTTTATCAAAACTTACAGCTTTTGCTTACTGGACGTGATTCGTGTAAAAAAGAAAGATGTCGTGAAAGTAGAGGACTGTTTGGAGGGAAATTCTTTCGCTCGTGTTTTTTCATGGTATTTGTTAGAAGTATAAAAGGCGATATTAATCTTACGTATAGTGAAAAATATCGGGCTTTATCCTCGTTGCTAACGCCTTTCATAGCTAAGTAAATATTTGGATTTTGGGGTGTTTTAAATACCTTTTGTATTTTTTTGTTATATTTTACGATTTATCATTTAATTTAATTTATTTTCGAGGAAGATCGACAGCTTACAAATCTGAACTCGAAGAAAAGCTAACAAATTTGAACCCGATCTTGAACTGCCCGTTGGCTTAGTTAACAAACGAACGCATTCACACTCACAGCCCCACACTAAGTTCAAATACTTGTATCATGGGTGCCGGAAACATTCACATCACACACACATTACACCCATTAGTTGAGAGTTCGGCTTCTAAGCAAGGGTATCGGGTTCGATGCCAAGCGGGAACACAAGTTTTCTCCCCAAGGAAAATTTTTGGTTATTGCTCTGGTTGTGATTGTGTGTGGGATGTGAAAGTTTCCGGCACGACACAAGTCATCAAATTTAGTGTGGGGCTGTGAGTGTGAAAGCGTTTATGCGTTTATCTAATAATTTAAAGAATTAGTATGATGCAATATGAGCCAATTAAATTCCTTACGGTTAGAAAAAATATAAACGATACAAATAATTTAAAAATTACTGCATATTGCTGTTTAAAGTTATATATAATGATGAGTTGCTGTATAAAGTTATTAATTATGTAGTTAGTTTGTAAGATTTTTTTTGTATTGATTTTTCAATAAAGAGTATTTGTATTGTATCAAATCTATGGCCAGCAAGGATCACAGTTAAATAAATAATTATTTATGGTTCTGGTTGTGATTGTGTGTGTGATGTGAATGTTTCCAGCACCAACGACACAAGTCATCGAACTTGGGCTGTGAGTGTGAAAGCGTTTATGTTTTATGTTTATGTTTATTACATACAGTAACTATGTAAACTACTTACTATCTATTTACTTTCACTTATTATATAAGTCAGTACTCAACAGCCTTCTAGCCGACGCCATATACCTAAATCTAGGCTATAGACCTTAATCTAGGCGCTGATTAAGTTTATTGAAATTTCTGCTCGCTCGCCATAAATATGAGTTTTGTCTGTAATTTGTATTTACTGAGGGCACATTCAGTAAAGGATTAACCTCATTGCTTTAGAAGGTGGGACTAGATCAATTGTACCTAGTGATTCGGGACAGTCTACAAGGTTAGAGGAAATATATAATATTAGCCGTGCCCCGCGGCTTCGCTCGCGTTGGTTAAGTTTTAGAGTGCTATGTGTTAATGCTAGAATTGTACATTCCAAATTTCTTCCAAATCCGTTCAGCCGTTACAGCGTGACGAGGGAAGTGGGAACAAACATACTTACACACAACTTTCAGATTTATAATATTAGTATGAACTGCAACATCCCTTCTATTAACTATCATATTTACGTTTTATCATTGACGGCTCATCAAAACGGCTTCATACTTGAAGCTGAAACTTGCAGAACAAATACAAAAATGAAATAATTATTACTTAGAAAAAAGTTATAAGCAAATTACCTTAAAAGTAATAATAATAATATTATTAACGCTTCCACACTCACAGCCCGACCCTAAGTTCGATGTCTTGTGTCGTGGGTGCCGGAAACATTCACATCACACACAATCACAACCAGAACCAGAAACACAAATTTTCCTTAGGGAGAAATTTGTGTTCCCGTCAGGAATCGAACCCGATACCCCTGCTTGGAAGGCGTATGCTAACCCAACTAAGCTAACGGGCAGTTCTATGTAAATAATGTAGGCGCGAGATTTAAGTACGGAGGAAACGACTAATTATTTTTAATTTTAATCAAGTCCCAAGGCCTGTGTCAGTTACATTTCTATGACCAAATATAAGAGCCCTGGGATCCTGTGAAGCCGAAACTTCGAGCATAGATTAATTAACCTACCCTTGGGCGAGTAATTAATAATGAGTTAAATACAGTCTCGTCTGATGAAGTTTGGCCGTCGAATGTCTGAAAGGGTTTATCTGAAATTTTGACCGTGGCAAGGTACAGACAAATAATTTGAGTCAACTGAATGAGCTTTGTATTTATAAATTTTTTACTGACTTCACAAAAAAGGAGGAAGATATTTTTTTGTTTAAACACCGCCCAAAAAACAGCTACCTATTTTACTACCAAAACAATTCTAAACGGTTACCAAAATGGATAAATGGTCACCAAATTACGTTTCCTAAAATATTATGAAATAAATTGATTTTTTCGTATTATAAATGTTTTCGTATTAATTATAAAAAAAAAATAACCTTAACCTACTCTGTTATCCGATTCGGTTCTGTCACAGGAAATGTTATTGTAGGAAACGTTATTTGGTGACTATTTTTCCATTTTGGTAACCGTTTAGAATTGTTGGTGGCCGTCTAAATTATACCCATTTTTTTTTTATGTATGTTACCTCATCACTTCTTTCCACGTGAACCAATATTGAAATTTTTTTTTTCGTTTGACAGCTTTTGCTTTCCCATTTATCCCATTTTTTTAAAGCTAAATAGTCAAACATTTGACCACTATTTCACCTGATGGAAAGTGATGATGCGGCCGAAGAAGTGACATGCTTTAAAACAAATTTAAATTCGATCAAGATCTGATCAGTAGTTTTTGAAATATCGTCACTAATGCGTGTTAATCCGTTTAAACTGATCAAGGTTTCGAAGATAAAGCGGAGAAGTGGGGTTGTTTTAAGCTTTGCTTGCGTTTGACGACCTAGCACAGTAGACAGGTGTCCGCCCTCTGCGCCGTGGATCCTGGGTTCGATTCCCGGCAGGAGCACTAATTCCTTCCTAAGGGATATTTGTGCTTCTGGTTCTGGGTGTAATGTGTGTGTGATGTGAATGTTTCCGGCACCCACGATACAAGTCTTTGAACTAAGTGTGGGGCTGCGAGTGTGAATGCGTTTGTTTGTTTGTTTGTTATTTTTGTTTAATTATTGAGACTATAGAAATAGGTATTTATGTTAAGTGAGCTTGTAAATATTTTCAAACTAAATTACCAGTTTATTATGTTACATAAGGGTGTAGAGCAGGGTACATGTACCTAGTTTTAAAGTAACTATATATGATTGCAACAAAGAAATATGAATATGAATATTTTCCACTAGCGACCGCCACGGGTGTAACTTAGAAACAAAAATAGTGGTTAAAATAATTTCTTTATAAACTTCAGTAAATACCTTCGCAAGTAACGCATTAGAAGTTTAATAAAAATGGTTACTGTGAGTCCACCATTACATATAGTGATATCCCTCGCGGGTTTTTCAATAGGATTTTAGGTGAACAACAATTTTCTATTACACAATGTTTTTGTATATCTTAAGGTTTAGCCTACAAAAGCCATGTACATTTATGTTAGTTAAATAAAAAACTAGAAAATATGTTCTCCTTGGGGAATCGAATTTGGTATTCACGGCGCAGAAAACAAGGATTTCGCTTCCTTCATATCCAAATATCCGAAGCGCGTCATTAAACAATGAATATTGAAAAAAAAATACAATGTTTAAAGTTAATTAACTACAATATAAATAATATTCGCCCCATCAGAATAAGGAAAACATAAAATACCTTGATAACAACTAAGTTAATTAAGTTCTTTGCTGTACATAGTTTAAGGAAATAAAGGCAATTGAAAACATCATTATTATATACATTAAGGCCTAACACGTCTAGGATTATATTTCTTATAGCTTCGCCTCGGACACACTCCAAGACGTGGTACACATCTTCGAGTTTGTTACAAATTTTAGGCGATTCACTTTTCCCCGTTAATTGTGCACACTTATTAAGTGGAATGTGTCCGGAGCGAAGTCTTTGAGCAATTACAACTTCTCTTCTACTCATATCGCCTATAAACCAAGGGGAAAACACAAAAGTAATAAAAAAGAAATAAGGTATTTTTTATTTGTAATTTATTTATTTTGTGTTGCATAATCGATACCCGACCGCCTGCGGAGTATGGAGCGTCAATTTAAAGTAACCTTGTATAGTATAAAAAAATAAGTTTCAAAATCAAATTAAAATAAAAAAACAAATTAACTAGTAGTACTCCTTTAAATACGCCTCCGTTTTGTCTGATAGAGAAAAATGTTTGAGATCCGCAACCTTTTTTTGTGACGAAAAGTGGTGGGCGTAAACATTACGATGAATAATTAAATTGATTTCCTGTAATACAACAGTTTCACGTATATCGTGCGTCGTTGCGACACACCCTGTTTTTTATTGGTTTATAAAATATGGAAATTATTAAACTATATGTAGATGAAATAAAGTAGGTATTCGAAGTTAACTGAACTCTCGAAACTGTAATTGGAAATCATAACTTTCTTACTTAATTGGAAAAGGACCTCACTTACATATTTATGAGTATAATAAAAGTGGGAAACCTTTCCTTTCTACATTTATTATAAGTTTTCAAGTTGTAATATGGTAAATAAATTACCTCCAAAATTAATGATTATTATCTTAACTTTGTTATAGGAAATTGAACTCTAAATCATATTTTTCATTATACAGACCTTATTGAACCGACTGCGCGACGCAATAGAGGGTTATGTGTTTATCAGCCTATATATGTATGTTTGTTCCTTTGTGGCATTCTAGAGACCAAACGTGAGAGCCGATTTTGATGATCGTTACGTTAAATAGGTCTAAGATTTTTGTTTGTCTGCGCTAAGTGTTAGAACAGAAGCTCTTGATTAAGAACATTGATGAAACATCTTTAGCTTTTATAATATTATAATTAAACTAGCTAACCCGGTAAACGTTGGTTTGCCATATACATTATTTCATACTAAATCATAAAAAAAAAACCTCCAAAAATATAACAAAAAAATTGGGTTGGACCACCCTTAACATTTAGGGGTATGAAAAATAGATGTTGACCGATTCTCAGACCGGTAGGTCCGGGTACCATATGCACACAAAATTTCATAAAAATCGGTCGAGCCGTTTCGGAGGAGTTTGGTAACTAACTAACTAATTAGAAAGATGTAAATTCTATATTTGTGAATCATCAAAAATTGTTGCGATCTTTTTATACCTTTTTTTTTCAGCTTTAGCTTTCATATAAATGTCTATCTACGGGCCAATTGCCTATTTATATTATATATATCTCTAATATATAAAATTCTCGTGTCACAGTTTTCGTTGCCATACTCCTCCGAAACGGCTTGACCGATTTTGATGAAATTTTTTGTGCTTATCCGGTATCTATGAGAATCGGCCAACATCTATTTTTCATCATCATCATCATCATCACTTTTCATCATTATCAACGCGGGTGAAACCGCGGGGCGCAGCTAGTTTATTTATATATATTTTATACCTAATATTCATATTGACAAGCATCATGGGATATTTGGGTACATTTGCAGTGTATATAGGCCAAGGATGTTGTAGCTAATTTACAAAACGTAGGTTTCTTTCTTATCTCGATGGTATAGGCTCATTGCTGATGGCTGTTCAAGATCGTTGAAGGATATCTCGCTAGATGGCGTCATGTGCAGTTTTCGTAAATAAATGCAATTGCTGCACTCGCTCTGATTTGTTAATTTGAATGTCCCCATATTGAACAAGTCAATACCATATCCTGTCTTCTTCAAGTGATGGACGATGAGTGTTGTTGACAATATTTCGCTCCGTTATTGTTTTTTTTGTGACGTAGAATTACTATGGATAAATAACTGCAGTAGGTCTATTCTGGCCGTCAAAATACGATTGTTCGAATTGATGTGATGTCGATACGACAATCGATGGGTTGACATTTCAGTTGTTTCGATGTTCATAACAAAAGAAAATCGTTCGTATTCGACCTCGATGTAAATATAATCTATGCCCGGAATAGACCCCCAGGACAATAAGAACTTCATCGAATATCAGGGGGTCTATTCCGGGCATAGATTATCTTTACATCGACGTCGAATACGAACGATTTTCTTTTGTTATAACTTATATACACCGAATCAACTGAAATTTCAACCATTCGACTGTCCTATCGACGTCGCATCAATTCGAACAATCGTATTTTGTCGACCAGAATAGACCTACTGATGATCAAACACTACGTATGCGATAAAATTTAGTGATCGGTGATCCGTGTTCACTGGGATATATTTCATTCCAACATTAAATAAAACTGTAAGGCTACGGTGTTTTAATTTGTCCGCGACGTGTTGGAATTATGACGCCTACTTTATGAAACAATTTGCTTTTTATTTCCCCCGAGAGAGATGGTGATCATGTTGGAAAGAAAGAGAGATTTCCTTCTTTATATCTTAAGAAACGTAAAACTTACTTAAACTGACTTTAAAAAAAGGAAGAGGTTTTTTGAAGATTTGCACAAAGGCTTGATTCTACGAGAAACTTCATAACTCTGCTCGGGAAAAGTTTAAGGATGAGATATAAAATTCATATTTCATCTTACACCTGCTCAAGGCCTCCATTACAGAAATTGTTTGAGGTCCAACTTAAATATCCAACATCATTAAACTTAACATTATTTTTCTTAGACGTATTTGCTAATTAACGTAACTATTATGTTTATAACCTCGTAAGAAATGACGGCTTATTGTATTATTGACCGACTTCAATAAATGGAGGAGGTTCTCAATTCAATTGTATTCTTTCAATATGTGTTATCTCATAACTTTTTTTATGTTAACCAATTTTAATGAGTTTTATTTTATTTTAAAGCTGTTGCTTTCTTTTTTGTTTCGTTAAATTTGATCAATATCTGATCAGTAGTTTTTGAGCTATCCTCAATAATGAGTATTTAATTAATTTTATCTGTTCAAGGGTTTCGAAGATAAAAAGGTGAAGTGGGTTTTTTCTACCGATTTCACAAAAAAAGAAGGGGGTACTCAAGATGACTGTATTGTTTTATGCGTGTTACCCAAATACTTCTTTTCACGTGAACCGATTTTGATAAAAAAAACTTTAAAAGATGTTACTTTCCAATTGGTCCCATTTAAATTTGATCAAGATCTGATCAGTAGGTCTTGAAATATCGTCAGTATTGCGTGTTTAGTACTTCTAATCTGATCAAAGTTCCGAAGATAAAGCGGTGAAGGCGGTTTTTTTAAGCTTTGCTTGCGTGCGTATTGTAGTGCGTAACGACCCAGTTGGCGCAGTGGATAGGTGCCTGCCCCCTGCGCCGTGGGTCCTGGGTTCGATTCCCGGCAGGAGCACAAATTCCTTTCCAAGGGATATTTGTACTTCTGGTTC
This sequence comes from Lomographa bimaculata, assembly GCA_948107665.1. Taxonomy (NCBI): domain Eukaryota; kingdom Metazoa; phylum Arthropoda; class Insecta; order Lepidoptera; family Geometridae; genus Lomographa; species Lomographa bimaculata. The sequence goes on along the minus strand of OX403607.1, from coordinate 9,627,126 downwards.
TGGGTGTAATGTGTGTGTGATGTGAATGTTTCCGGCACCCACTATACAAGTCTTTGAACTTAGTGTGGGGCTGTGAGTGTGAATGCGTTTGTTTGTTTGTTTGTATTTAGAAATATTAGACGACCCAGTTGGCGCAGTGGACAGGTGTCCGCCCTCTGCGCCGTGGGTCCTGGGTTCGATTCCCGGCAGGAGCACAACTTCCTTCTCAAGGGATATTTGTGCTTCTGATTCTGGGTGTAATGTGTGTGTGTGATGTGAATGTTTCCGGCACCCACGATACAAGTCTTTGAACGTAGTGTGGGGCTGTGAGTGTGAAAGCGTTTGTTTGTTTGTTGTTTGTTTATTATATAGCTATAGCTATATAAAGCTTATAATATAATATGTACCTATAGTAAAACGCTGTTGCTTTCACTTAGGCTACAGCCTAACAGTAGGTAAGCCGGCGGTAGAAAATCTGTTATTGTTAAGTTGGAGACTAGAGCTAAATAGGCTTTTACGCTTCCATTAAGCGTATTTATATACAATGTTTATAATAATAGCAGTAGAAATACAAATAATATTTACAAAACCTTTTTATAAAAATTCTTGATAGAAGAAAATGGCAAAGTAAACCCTTAAAACATGCTTCAAACGGAATATCTTAACTATTTATGGTTTCATTCAAAATTTAATTAAGAACCAATTTTATTTACCTCGACGTTTCGGCCAAGTTGCATTGAAATTCTTCTCGAGACCATGGCCAATGCAACTTGGACGAAACGTCGAGGTAAATAAAAATAGTTTTTTAGCGCGATTAAGTCCCGAGATATTACCTAAACTATGTGTTCGAATCGCGAAAGTTTAAAAGTTATAATTAAGAACCGATGCGTAAGATTAATAAAGAGTCAAGTTACTTATTTTCTTCATTGAATTTATATTTTTTAAAATATACCGTCAAATCATTATATATTTGATAGCATCCGCTCCACCTGTTACCTCTGTCTTTGTACTTCATCTCACCTGATAGAAAGTGAAGATGCGGTCGAAGATGTAGCATGCTTTCCTACAAAAAACTTATTCACTCTTAAATCCCAGTAATGAGTAATACTTCTTCGCAATTCGGATGATAAATGGAGGTGAAACGAACTGGAGGTATGTCAACTATATATGAAAGACGTTTGACAATTTATATTATTATTAGAAATATATTCTATCATCGAACAAGCAGGCAAACTGCTAATCGACACCGGTATATGGTAGATATTCCACAAATGCGAACAAAGCGTTTTGCTTCTGCATTTATTATGCGAACCGCCAAGGAATGGAACCTTACCTGAGGTGTTTCCTGATAGGTACAATATGGGAGTCTTCAAGTCGCGAGTGAATAGGTATCTTCTGGACATGCGTGCTCCATCATCGCTTACCATCAGGTGAGATGGGCTTGAGAAGTCAAACGCTTGTATACAACCTGTAACAAAAAGGAGTAGTAATACTTGGTGGTGTGTATGTGTATCGTGCCAGGAATCGTCTGCCAGAAAACGAAAGTCGAAATCGGACAAAACATTTTCCGTACAAAAATTAAAAATTATATTTTTAAAATACTTTTGGCAACCCTACAGTCACATATGCGCCAATCGGAGATATTTGCTCTATACAAAAATTAAAAAATATTTTTTTGCCAACCCTACGATTACATCAGTGGCGCGTGACCTTGACCTTTGTTATGGCCACTACTGTCAGACGTCTAGGTCCAAAGACTATGTGGTGTAGAACGGTAGCTGATGAAATAGGGTTGCAAATGACATAATTTTTTAGACACTTTAATTCATCATAACTCAATGTTAATGGTGCTGTCGCGAATGCAGAAGTTCCTGTTAGACTCCATACAAGTAGCTAGATGCGTGGCTTGAGTATTACTACACCTTTTTGTTACACATTGTATATATATATTATTTTATATCTAATATTGTATATTCCGCTATTACCTTTGCCCAGGTTGCAGCCTAACAGTTACTGTAGGAAAGCTCGCGGCAAGCAAATATTTTCTTTAATCCCCGCCCCCAGCGGACTTCTCGTCCGTTGTGAGCGAACACTAATTGATATTAAATACCTGAGGTATTGTTAAGAAGATTTATACAGGTAGACGGTATTTCGCTGTTTTTGTATTATTTGGCTGATGAAAAGATTAATATTTTGGATATGAATGCCAGTTTGCCTTCTTTTAAAAGCCACGCAATCTTCAAGCAACTCTCGTTATTTTTGTTCATTCACATTAAGACAGGCTCTCAAAGTTTTTTTAAGTTCGATAGGTATACCGAAAAAAAAAGAAATTTCATCAGGTGAGATAGTTCTGACCTGATGGAAAGTGATGATGCCACTGAAGATGTAGCATGCTTGCCCAGAAGATACCTATTGACTTATTTTCTTGACTTTATACCGTTTAGGGAATGAGGACGTGGTCAATGAGTTGCATTCCTCCGCGATACGGATGATAAACGTAGTAGCGAAACGCTTCGAACGAACTGAAGGTGTTAAGGTGGTTTCTGGACCATCAATATTAATGATTAAGTGATTTTTGATATTTTCGATTGAACCTGGTAATCTACGACTGTATTATTAGTACTATATGGTAGCTAGCCAAGCAAGCAGGAGAAAATGCCTTGCAGGAGAAAATGCGTCTCAAATTCAGAATTCAGTACTTTTTGATTACTTCTTGATTACTTTTTTTTATGCATGATAGGCAGTAATTTGACCACAATCTCACCTGATGGAAAGTGATGATGCTTACCTAGAAGGTACCTATTCACACTTGACTTGAAGAATTCCGGATTTACCGTTGAGGAAACAAAGACGAAGGCAATGAGTTCCACTCCTTCGCAGTACGGAAGATAAACGTAGAAGCAAAACGCTTCGAGCGAACTGGAGGTATGTCAGCCATATATGAATGACGTTTGACAGTTTCTCTTGTTGTTAGATGGTAAAACAGACAAGGTGGAATTAACTCGTGTAATTCCTGCGCACACTTTTATTACTAGGTGTAACCATAGATTAATAAGTTATATGCATAACTGGCACGCGTTGAAATAACACGTAATTTTTTTTTTTTACTTATTTCATGACCATGGATGCATAGTCCTTCAGTCGAAATATTAAACAAATATTAACAATTTCTATTCTTCGTAATAAAAGTCTTAGTCACAAGTCACAGTCAAAGTCAAGTAGTCAGTCATAGTCAAGTCATGCCCTAGTAAAGTGGTAGAAACTTTACTAGAACTTCTATTGGAGTTTTGGAGCGAAGGCGAAAATCACGTTTTTCAACTTTGTATGACTTGCCTACACTCATGCACATTTACTAAGTATAAACGGTTAATAATCCACAATTATAACAATATCGAAAAATATCTATATCATTAACACTCGAAGAATCACAGGTTTTGGAAAATTACACAAAATCAACAACGCCATTTTTTCACTTTCGCGGCAAAACTCCAAAATAACACGTAAAGAAAAAAAGTGTTGACCTCCTTCAAATAGTAAATAAAAGTAAATAGTTTCCCTCACTTACAGACTGGAAATTCTATTCAAGTATTCTAGGTACCCAAGATACAGGCCGTGCCTAGTTTGGGGCCCACTGAAACTATCATTGTAACATGTATTTCTCTTTTTTTCAACCGACTTCAAAAAAGGAGGTTCTCAATTCGACAGTTTTTTTTTATGTATGTTAGGCGATATCTCCGCTAATTATGAATCGATTTTAATGCTTTTTTTTGTTCGGTAGATTATTATACTTCAGTGGTGATCCCATATAAATTTTATCGAAATCTGTCAAGCCAAAACCGAAATATAAGCGATGAAGTTGGTTTTTTAAGCTTTGCTTGCGTTTCAATTATGTTAAATAAATATTCATTCATGCATTCTTTCACGTTTATGGTTGCCTGGTACTTTTCACCATATTATTATAACATTATTTCCTCTTATTTTGTTTATATTTCACTAGCTGCGCCCCGCGGTTTCACCCGCGTTGATAATGATGAAAAGTGATGATGATGATGATGATGAAAAATAGATGTTGGCCGATTCTCATAGATACCGGATAAGCACAAAAAATTTCATCAAAATCGGTCAAGCCGTTTCGGAGGAGTATGGCAACGAAAACTGTGACACGAGAATTTTATATATTAGATTTATACATATATTTTTTTACATATTATTGGATTGATTCTTAAATAAAACTATACAAGCCACTACCAGTGGATAGCGTTCCCATTATGTTGGAGGCATTGCCTCTCTGAATTGCAATGCTAATTCGTTGAGCCAAATAAATACCAGCATTTAGATCACGCGTCGCCTTAACCAGGCGCAGTTTATTTATACTTTCTTTATCTTAAAAAAATATCAATAAAGTTTTTGTGACTTATCAACCTCTGTGCTCCGAATAAAACTGAAATACCTTCACAAACCATCGACTCGCTGACAAATGTTGTATCCAGAAGATTAATGGTAGGGCCAGATGCCGTATAATGACTGGCACTATTTCTTCTTGTACTTGTATTTCTTTTTACAAAATATCAACGTAATGTTTTACATAATATATTTATATATAAAAATCAATGCTACTTTTCGTTGTAATTTTACAACTCAAGAACAGGCTCACCTATCCAAACCAAATGTTTAGGCTTTGTTTGGACTATTTAGTAGATGGTTTGTGTGAAGTTTGCACAAAATCGATCGAGCGGTTCTTTATTTATTACATTTTTTCCCACCGAAAATTGCACCCGAGCGAAGCCGGGGCGGATCGCTAGTTGTATATAAAAACCAGTTTACAAACACGGACATGAAATAAATAGGGACGTAGCCTCATCCAATTCTTATTCAATATGGGGGCGTTAAGGCCTGCACTGACGTCCCGCTTGGGGTGTATTGTGCATTTCCCCCTGCCAGGAACTACCCCATCCACCCCAGCTCCTTAAAATAACGGAGTGTGGTTTTTGGGTGCTGGCATAACTGTTCCAGTGGTGAAGTTGTTATATTTGTATTTGAATTCTGTGAGTCTTTAGGTGAGTCTTTATGTTTTGTGGAATGTTGCTCTAGCATTCCAGTGTTGACTCTAATTTCTTCAGTGACAGCACACTGAGCTATTACGTGTTCTACGGTTTCGTTTTCCTCCATAAATCCCCTACACAAAGGGCTATCTGTGACTCCTATTTTGTGTAGGTGGTAGTTGAGGTTACAGTGACCTGTTATAAGGCCTACCATTTGACGAAGATCTTGACGTTGTAACTTTAACAAGTTGTTTGTAATTTTCCTGTTTAGAGACGGAAAGGCGGCTTTTGTGTGTTTGCAGTCCGTTCTCTTGTCCCACAGTTTTTTGTGTTCTTTTTCTGTATGACGGCGTAGTAGCTCTCTTACTTCCATTGTAGATGGTTGGCAGAGCTCCGCCACGCCGTCAGTTACTGGCTTCCTTACTCCTTCTTTAGCTAGATTATCTGCCTTAGTGTTCCCTGGACATGCACTATGGCTTTTGATCCATTTTACCTCTACATCAAACTTGTCTGAGAGTGTCTGTAGTGTCTTGTGACATTCCGCTACTACCTTTGACCTTGTGGTGGGTCTTCTGAGCGCATATATAATAGCTGCACTATCAGTGATAAACTCGAGGGCTGTAACCTCTTGTCTGCGTTCAGCTATTTGTAATATTTCCTTAGCAGCGAGTAGTAAGCCCGTTGCTTCTGCTTGAAAGACTGTAGTGGTCTTGTTCAGAGATGTTGATTTCAATAGTCCAAGTTCCGGCGAATGATAGCCGCAACCTACACCGTGTTTGTTTTTGGCTCCATCCGTGTAAATTTTTCCAGAGGATTGGGTTGATGGAGCACTGTCTTCAGACAGTAATTTATACTTTTTACTATCAAGATGTGTAGTAATTGTTCGATCAGTTCCCTTGAATGCTTCTGGAATAATAGTAGTCGCTTTTTCCAATATTCTGCAGTGGTTTGTGACTGGACTTGTGTCTTTCCACTGATTTGTGGACTTTATTCTCAACGCTGATGCCATCGCTTCTTGTTGTATATGCAGATGCAGGGGAGATAAACCCAGAATGACATCTAGCGCTGCTGATGGAGTGGTTTTCATGCATCCACTGATAAGGGAGCATGCCAGTCTTTGTATTTGTTGTAACTTGGTGATTGTTGTCACTAAGTTTGTGCGTGGCCACCATACGACACAGCCATATGTGAGAACTGGTCGCACTATGACGGTGTACATCCAGCGACATAGTTTTGGCTTTAAGCCCCAGTCCTTTCCAACGGCTCTGGTGCTTTGCCATAGAATATTTATTGCTCTTGTGGTTATGTGATCTATGTGTTTTCCCCACAAAAGTTTGCTGTCTAGCCATATACCTAGATATTTTACTTCCTTGCTAAGGGATAGTTTTGTGCCAAACAGTGTTGGTAGTTTTAGCTGTGTTAGTTTGGTCTTTCTAGTAAACAGTACCATTTCAGTCTTTTGGGGATTTACCGCTAGACTATGTTTTTCACACCATCTCTCAACCACCCGAAGCGCTCTCTGCATCTTCTCGCAGAGAGTTGCCTCAAATAATCCCGAGATCATTATTGCTAAGTCGTCTGCGTATCCTATAGTGATAACGCCGTCTTTATTTAATAGTGTGATAAGCTCATTTACTACTACTACCCACAGTAAGGGTGACAGCACTCCTCCTTGTGGGCAGCCTCTTGTCACGAGGCAGCGCGAAGAGTTTGAACCTTCTATGCTGGCTGCTCTATTCGCGAGCATGGTTGTGATCCATTTGTTCACTCTCTCATCTATGCCTTGGTTTTTCAAACCATTTTCGATGCTTGGAAAGGTCGTTTTGTCAAAGGCCCCTTCGATGTCTATGAAGGTGACCAGACATGACTGCTTGTTTTCGAGTGCTGCTTCTATTTTGTGGACAACCTGGTGCAGAGCAGTCTCTGTAGATTTGCCTGACTGATAGGCATGTTGTTTTTTATGTACCGGAGTTTCATTCAACGGTCCACCTCTTATGTATTTATCACAAAGTCGTTCCAAAGTTTTTAGGAGAAATGAACTAAGACTTATCGGTCTGAACGACTTTGGGTTTGTGTAGTCGGTTTTACCTGGTTTAGGTAGAAATACGACTTTGACTTCCCTCCATGGCTTTGGAATGTACTTCCATGCCAAACATGACCTGAAAATTGCCATTAGGGAGGATTTTGTTTTATTTAGGCTCCATTGCAGAAGAGCTGGGAAGATTTCATCAATTCCCGCGGCCTTGTATGGTTGAAATGTACTTATCGCCCATGTTAGGGCTTCTTCCGTGATTACGGAACATGCAAAGGCCCAGTCTGCATTTGTAGGCTCATGAAGTATGTTCAAATCCCATGTTTCGTTGTCACTTATATGACAGTCTGGGAAGTGGGTTTTCAGAAGGAGTTCAAATTGTTCCTGGTCAGATGCAGTATATGTACCATCTGACTTTTTCAGTGTACCCAGCTTTACCTGAGTGTCATTGGATAACAGTTTTCTCAGCCTCGCAGTCTCACTTTCCGATTGGATAGAGTTGCTATATTTTTTCCACGAATTGTTTCGATTCTTTTCAATTGTCACCTTTAGTCGATGTCTAGTTTTTTTGTATTCCTCCCAGTCTATCTTCTGGTTTGTGTTCATGGCTCTGTTGAAGTAATGCCTTGTTTTCTTTCTCAATGTTGTGAGTTCTTTATTCCACCATTTGTCTTTCGTGTGAGAAATCCCGCTTTTTTCTTTTTTCAGAGGACATGCTATTTTGTAGCTGCTTTTTAGGGCATTAACTATGTAATCTACTGTTTCTTCTATTTTTTGTGGGTTAAGCTGATCGCTTATTTCCACTTGTTGTGTTTCTGACAATCTTTTCTCTAGCGTTTCCCTGAAAATCTCTATCAGTTTTCTTTGGATTTCTGTAGGTGCGCGGTTTATGCTCTCCTACAGTTAAACTAAACCTCAGTCTCCTGTGGTCCGCACAGGAGATCTCTTCAGTAGCAACGTGCCAGTCGTTTATTGTTTTGGCTATTTCAGTAGTAGCTAAAGTTATATCGATGATCGTTTTGGCCCATGATGTTACAAAAGTAGGTTCTGAGCCGCGATTTAGTATGTTGAGATTATGTCTCAATGTAAAGTCTAGGCAGTCTCTTCCTCTTTCGTTTGTGTCTGGACAGCCCCAGATTGTACAGTGCGCGTTTGAGTCACAGCCCAACACACATTCTAATTTATTTGTTGTGCAGTATTGTACTAACTCATCCAAAGCTGGAGGTGGCGCCTCGACCACAATGTCCATGTACACCGAGGCCAAGACAATGGTGCTGAAAATTCCCTGGAGTCCAGTCTCCAGCTTGACTACAGTAAGATCATCGGTACATAAGTGTGTTACCAATGAAGCTTTATAGAAATTCGGTACGTATATAAAAGTCCGCGTTTTGTTATGCAGTGGCGGGACGAAAACGTTACCACGTAAGGCACTGAAACCACCCACCTTTCCACGATTCAAGTAGGGTTCCTGGACCAGTGCAATAGTGTTCGGTTGCTCTTCCAGAGTTCTTCGCAAGGCAGCGAAACCAGTGACGCTGTGTTGGATATTGGCTTGTATGATTTTTACATTACCTATTTCTGGCCTATGTGTGGTACTCTTCGCATTTGCGGAGGAGTTATGTTGATTTATGGTGGTAGTTGATTTTCCGTGTGGATCCATCATAAATGTTACTTAAATTACTTACAAACTAAGTTTCTGTGTTAGGGGGATGGTCATTAGGCAGACCATCCACCTTGTGCGTGAGAGGGAGTTGAGCGGGAGGGTTCGGCCTGGTCTGCGTCCATGGGCGCCGCCGGCGAGTAGATATTGAGTCCCATAATGTCGCCCGTAATATCTCCCTCACCGTCGTCGTCGTCGCCCTCCAACAGCCGTTCCACCTCCTCACTTAACCACCCCTCATTCCCGGCGGGGGCTGCGTCGCCGGCGCCCGGGGCCGCCGGCACCGCCTCGCTAGCGATAGCGTGGCTCGTGCCGGCCTCCCCCGGCGCCGGCGCCACCGCGCCTCCGGGTCTGTACTTCCTGACTTTCACGAAGACACTCGCCGTGCCGTAGTGCAGGCGAAACCCCTCGTGTTCAAGCAGATGTATATCCTCGGTTGGTATACCTACCTTAAGGACATGATTATAAGTTCCCCCCATCTGGCAAACCTCGTGTGTGAAGATCTGCCACCTCTCCACACCTACTCCCGGGTTTGATCGGACGAGGAACTTCTTTATAGCGTCCGTCCTTCTCGCCATGTCATCTCTTTCACGGCTGAAGTCTGGGACGAACATCATGCCCGTGTAGTATCGGGACACCTTGCTCTCCGGGACGACTATGAGCCCATCCGAGCCGCTCCACAGGAAGGGCAATTGAGCCACCGTGGCGGTAAGCCAGGATAGCGCGGCGTCGTCCCGGGGTACGTACCTCACTCCGCCGCGGTGAAGTCTCGGCATTGCGTAGAACCGCGGTAGAGCATCATCGTCATCGAAAGTGTCGAAGAATGCTTTTTGTAGCACGCTGTCGATCGTCATCTGTACTTGGGCCGCCTGGAGTTCATTCATCGGTACTCGGTTCCGGTCCATCACGATCACCGTATACGACGATCGGACCGCCTTCGCGTACGATGAAGGCTCAGAGGCACCCTCTGCACTATCTCTGTTTTCCACGGGTTGGGGGGGTTTCGCATACGTTTCCGTCGATACTGCGACAGCGTGTCCTCCTTGTAGGCGCACCTTTTTATCGGCAGCTATGCAGCCAGTCGGTGACACCTGATCGGAGCTGCGCTGTCGCTTCGCGCCTCGTGCTGCTTCATCCCCTTGCCCCGTGCTTTCTGTCGTGTTTGGATTTGCAGCCGTTTGGGTATCGGTCAAAAACGCCGCCTACGTCGCCAGCTCGCCCCTTCTGTCCTTTGCCTAGACCCTTTCCTTTAGAAGGATAGGGTTTCGGCGCCAGTGCAGTCGGTTGGTGTGTCGTTTCCGGGTTGTCCGTTCTTCCAACGGCTGCGTCTTCCTTTTGTGTGCGATTGGGAAGTGGTTTCGCGCTAGCCTTAGCCGGGTCCGGCCCCCGCTGTCGCGGCGCCCCCCCTCGCTGTGGGGCAGGCCCCGCGACAGCGGCGGCGGCGTCGGGCGGGAGGGCGCGCGCCATGCATGCTACGACGGGCGGCGCAAGCGCCGACAGGCCGGGCAGCTGCATCACGCCCTCCCGCTGCATCTGAAGGAGTTGCTCCTTAAGTGCGGCATAACGTTTCTTCCGTATCCCTCTGTTCCGTCCTACGGTTTTTGCCGCGGTTTATATTTTGGCGGGTCACGGTCGGCCCTACGGACTCTCCGCTCCCCTGCCCGTTACCTTCCTTATCCGATACCAACACAGCGCCGGGAGGTTCCGCCGCTGCCTCGCTGTGTCGTCTCTGCTGCGCTCTCTTCCGCTGGTCGTAGCGCGCTGGTCTCTTCTGCACTGGTCCAGGCGGTGCACTCGCCATCGCGTTCGCTGCGCTCGTTGGTCCAGTAGCAGCCGCATCCAGCGGAGCCTGGGACTCCACTCCACCGTTGCCTTCGGAAGCCAATTTCTCACCCCCTGGCCCGGATACCAGTGGGCGCCGGGTGCTAGCCGGGTCGCATGGCAAACACTCATTCTTATTTACGCTCGACATTTTTCAATTTGTTTTTAAAAAAGTTGCTGTGGAACAAAAGATGTTTAGTGAGTGGGCTCAGAGCAATAGTAGAAGCAGTTGCCCAAGCTGCCTCCCCTCGAAATTTCGTGTGTTGGCGAGGAAAGAAGACACTGCATTAAAGCATGCCGCGGCTTCTCCCCCCCCCCCAAAAACACACCGGCTACGAGCAGCCGCAAGGGAAGTGCTGGGCCCGGCATACCAATAGATGAATTAAAATGCCGTGCCCACCCCCCCCCCCCCCCCTCTTTATCCGGGCTTGGGACCGGCGCCATATTTAGCTATTTAATGCTGTAGTAGTATGAGATGCAAAAGAGATGAAATAGAGGCAAGTCAAAGCAAAGCAGCATGTGTGAAATCCAATAGCCAACTATGGTGGCGAGATCTCTTGGGAGATATAGTCGCAGAGGTTTCCCCTTTCCTACTGCGCCAGGTTGTTTGGAGTCTATTTAGTTCCTCCAGGCCCCCGCAGCCTCTTCTGACCAGGTCAGGATTCGGGTTATCAACCGCCGCCCGATGCTCGGCGTTGTCAAACTCGTTTAGCACCACCCGGAGGACACGTGCAGGGCATTCGAAGGTATCTCCTGCGGACGCGAGCGACTCCATACTCTAGCCTCATCTAATTAAATAGTAATAATTGAAACGCAAGCAAAGAATAAAAATCCTTTTCCGCTTATATTTAGGTTTCGGCTTTATTGATTTTGATTAAATTTATTTGTGACCACCTCTGAAGTATAATCTACCAAATAAAAAAAAACATCAAAATCGGTTCATAATTGGCGGAATTACGGCGGCTTGCATGCAAAAAAAAACATACAGTCGAATTGAGAACCTCCTTTTTGGAAGTCGGTTGAAAATAGGTTCTATTTATTTGGGGTATTTTAACTATCTTAAAAATTAAGTTCGTTTTTTTTAATCATTTACAGAGTTACTGAATCTATTATGGTGTTCCGAAAGACCCAACTTAATAAAAAAAATATTGAATCGAGTGAACTTTCGGCAATCATGTTTTTGATTATATTTATATAGATTATATCGAGAATTCAATGTTTAATATTATTACTTTTAAAATTACAAGGCTTATAGAGATTAAACATCTAATATAAGAGAGGTTGAGTGCAGTGCTTTGCCGTGCAGGAGTTCGAATTTTATAAGTTACTAGCTGCGCCCCGCGGTTTCACCCGCGTTGATAATGATGAAAAGTGATGATGATGATGATGATGAAAAATAGATGTTGGCCGATTCTCATAGATACCGGATAAGCACAAAAAATTTCATCAAAATCGGTCAAGCCGTTTCGGAGGAGTATGGCAACGAAAACTGTGACACGAGAATTTTATATATTAAGATATATTTTATATTTCGAATTAAATATATAAGTTCAAAAATCTCTGGGAGGCACTGAACTTCAGTAGGCCAGCGTGAGGTTTACCATCAGTGCGACAACGATCTCTTGCAGAGATAAATAAGATATACACCTACGGATCTCTTGGCAGTAAAGTTGGTGACAGTCGGAGCTAACGCCGTCTTCTTGTAAAGTGTCACTTTTTCCAAATCTGTCAGTCCGCCTTTGGTTGTATATAGGGGTTTACCAGGTGGGAAGTCTGTGATTCCTGATAAAATTCCTTACCAATAAAGGTGAAAACCAGTTACGGATTTTTAATTAAAGTCGAAGTTGTACATATTTGATAGTAGACTTCTTAGAAACTAATTCATTTAAAAAAATCTTAACCCCATTCTTTCTTGTAAAACTAACATTTTATATATTGTGAGAATTTTACTATCTCTATTTAAAATATTATTGAAGAATTATTGTAAAGAAATTTGTTATTGTTAAATACGTTTGTATATTTTTATTCTTGTTTAAACACACATTTCTCAAAAATATTTTTAAGCTATTGCAAAGCTTCTATCGCGGGCCTTGAGCATGGAGACCGAATCCAGAAATTACGTAACGAAAATAACCTAACACCCCCCACTCCGACCGGCACAGCGGTGATACTTTTTAGTTTTGCCATCTATCGATGAATAGCAGAACTTTTAATGACTTTTTTGAAATATCACGCTTGTCTCTTTAGTTCAGCAACTCTAGGTGGCAGGAAAAAAATACTGCATAAATAAAATAAATAAATAATTATAATTGCATAAGTTGATAAAAAATGCTATGCAATAGCTTTACCGCGGCAGTCCCCGAATGCCACACGTCTTTTTTAATAAAGTCGAAGTTGTACATATTTAATAGTAGACTTCTTAGAAACTAATTCATTTCAAAAAATTCTTTAACCCCATTCTTTCTTGTAAAACTAACATTTTATATAATGTGACAATTTTACTATCGCTATTTAAATATTATTGAAGAATTATTGTAAAGAAATTTGTTATTGTTAAATACGTTTGTATATTTTTATTCTTGTTTAAACCCACATTTCACAAAAATATTTTTTGATGAAGTTGATTATAATTAATGATCTGGGGATCCGAACTGCTTGCTAGCAAATTTGGATGCGTTGAAGTTTTTCTCGTTGTATTCATTTTTAGATGTTGGATGCCATTCCCAATTTTCCATTCCGTCAAAATTTAACAAAACTCGTTCGATTGCAATATTGTAAGCTTCTTGTTCATAAAGGGAGATTTTACTTGCTGGGGACCTTTAAGTAACAACCTTTTTGTATGAGGATAAAACGTCTTTATCTGAGGCAAAAAAAACGCCTAAACGGAGTGATTACAATATCTTTGCCCCTGTTAATCAAAGATAATGTAATCACTCCGTTAACTGTTAATGTCAGTCAAGTGCATCGAGATATGATTCATTATCAAATTAAAATAACAAAAAGGAAACAAATCGACCAACCTTTAGCTACAAAATTCTTGGTCAAGTGCCCAAGAGCCTTGTCGCGCTGGAAGTATGTATGGTGTCAGTAAATAAATATAGCGTCTTTTTAACAGCGCCCAATACTTTATTTCAATATTGAGCGAAAGCCTAAAGCCAATCCTAGAGGAGAGTTATTACGTCATTACTGTTAGATTACCTATAAAAATAAGGAAAACTCCGTCCATCGGGACGTAGTAATAAATTGGGGTGGAAGGTCTAACGAGAGAATATCCATGTGGGAATTTATGGGAATTCGGTTCTGTTATGGATAAAATAAAGAAACATTATATTATCCTATCTTACTAATATTATAAATCCAAAAGTTTGTGTGTAAGTGTGTGAGTATGTTTGTTCCCTCTTCACGCTTTAACGGCTGAACGGATTTGGATGAAATTTGGAATGTACATAGCTTATACTTAGGATTAACACATAGGCTACTTTTTGACTTGATAATAGCGGGCGAAGCCGCGGGGCACGGCTAGTATACTATAATTGAGGTACTTAGTTATTTATTTGAGAATGTGAAGACATTTTAAGAGCGCCACTCTGCAGTTCATTGTGAGATCGAAGGATTGTACAAAACATATTTTCATATAAAACCTTTGTTACGCCGCATCATATGCCAGCCAAGCCATGCCATTAGCTAAGTCAAGCCTGCTAGCCAGCCAGCCGGCAAACCTGCCATGTTATCCAGCCTTTTTTTTTTACGCGTGGGAATTCATTTACATACCCACAGCCCGCAAGCCCACAGGGAGGCGCACGGGGTGTGTCGGGCTCGTCACCAACTACTCTCATAGTAGCAGGTAACCCCTATCGACTAACCCCACACGATGCTCCTCTTGCCTCTACTGGGACCGCGGGAACACTTTCGCACTCGCCCACAGTACCCAGCAGGTGCCGGTCTTTTCGGACCCCACCTCGGTAAAGAACAAAGGCAGATTACTTATATCTTACAGTATCTTCTAGGCAAGCATGTCACATCTTCGGCCGCATCATCACTTTCCATCAGGTGAGATAGTGTTCAAATGCTTGCCTATTTAACATAAAAAAGTCCGGTGTCTGATTCTGGGGCCTCATTCTGTACTGCACACTAAGCTAAGATAAAATTTTGCTCGATTGCTCACAAAAAAAGTTATTTTTGTGAGCAATCTAGATCTTTATAAGTTTTAATTCCCTTCTGTTTCACTTTATTGAAATCAAAGCACAGAAAAACTCGTTAATAATACAGTTAGGAAGGTATTACTAAACTATAGGGGTCTCGTTATAGCCATTTGGCTATATAATACTCAAAAGTAAACTGTATTAACATAAGACAAAAAAAACTTAACAATAAAACCACACTTCCTTTGTATTTTTTTATTTCCAACTAATAAGATTTATCACATAAAGTCGTACTAATCAACGAAACATAATTAAAACACCGATTTTACACAAAACACACAAGGTCTGGATCTAAAATACAGTTCAGACAAAGAAGAAATAGATACGAGTATGTACTTTTGTACATACATACAACAGTATTATATGGATGGTGTAGGGCAATGGTACTAACATATTTTTGTGATCTTAAAGTTTTTCAAAGGAATAAAAACAAATATAAGTTAAAACATTATTTCGAATTTAACGATTTCACTCACAGTTGACTTTTTGCATTGTTGCTAGACTAGTTTCGGAGCAGTCGGTGCTCCTTCACCAGTCGAGTACGTACGTAGACGGTCCAGCATATGCTGACACGTCGATTGAAATCACTAAATCCTAAATATGTTACGAAACTTTCAATCAAACAGCTTTTGCAAGTATTTTTTTTATTTAGAAAATCATCAATGTCTCTTTGTTTACTTCCCTCTAAGTAGGTCATAACTATTTTTTTTCTACTTAACGAAATTTGTGTTTATGATCTGGTTGTAATAGTGAAACGTTTTAACCCGTGATACAAGTATTCGAATTTACTGCAGCTCTGTGCGTTTGTGTTTTTAATTATTTTGTAATAAAACCTTATTAAAACTAAACGCATAAAACCAAATCAGGCGTTGTGATAATAATATTCTACCTTAATCCAAGCAACTTATGCAAACATTCCCCGGAGTTAGAACAGCGAGTCAACACGGCGGCCATGTTGAATAAATTATGTAATATTATGAGGTCTAGAATATTTGTTTACCGTCGTATATATTAAAAACAAAGCTATAACTCTCACGTAACTATCATAAACTACCCGTTGGCATAGTCGGTTGCGCGTCTGCTTTCTAAGCAGCGGGTAACGCGTTCAATATCTGGTTCCACACAAAATTCTTCCCGTAGGATAATATGTGATTCTGGTTCTGGGATTGTATGAGATGTGAATGTTTCTAGCACCCACGATACAAACATAACATAAACGCTTTCACACTCACAGCTCCACACTAAGTTCAATGACTTGTGTCGTGGGTGCCGGAATCACAACCAGAACCAGAAACACACATTTTCCTTAGGGAGAAATCTTGTGTTTCTGCTGAGAAACGAACCCGATACCCTTGCTTAGAATGCGAATGCTCTCCCAACTAAGCCAATGGACAGTACAGACCAAGTCAAGTCTAAGACAAGTCTTCGAACATAGCGTGGGGCTGTGAGTCTGAAAACGTTAATAAGATTAAAGACTACTTCAAAATTGAAAATAGCGGTTACAGCTAGATGGTTTAGTAAACGATCCGATCAGGTGGTAGCGGTTTCGAACCTACGACGGGCGCTTCCGATAAAGGTAGCACCCAGATGAAATCCATGGTAGAAGAGAATATTTTGCTTCTCAGTTCACTAGCTTTTTTGAATACAGAACTCAACTTACTAGAACAATTAGTCACAAAGGTCAGAATTAAAATAAAAATTCCGGCAGCTACCCTTGAAATCTTGATAACCTGTTACCAGTATCGTGTTTACCACCTTCGATCACATCTACACTTACCAGCAGGTGAGATAGTGATCATATCAGAAAATAAAATAACTCCACAGCCTGGTTTATTAAAATGAAAATTAAATATAAAATTGGATTGCTACGCCGTAGCTATTCCGTAGAACTCGTAGCGGGTTGCGGATATTGGATGCTACGGTTATTTCATTTTTTCAATGCTGTAGTTCGTGTATTTTATTTTTCCAGTACTACGTAGATTTTAATATGTTTTGAAGAATTTTTAATTACATTTTGAACCTTTTTTATTTAACTATAAATATAAGTGTTTTTACTTGTTCTATCAAATAACAGATATGTTATGTGTGAAGTGGCGATAGCTCCGTGAAGCGATGTGATAGCTGTTTTCAACCGACTTCAAAAAAGAAGGTTCAAAATACAACTGAATGTTTTTTTTGTACACGATATCTCTGCCAATTATGAATTGGTTTTGATGTATTTTTTGTTTGGTAAATTATACTTCAGAGCAGGTCCCATATAAATTTTATCGAAATTGATCAAGACATAATAAACGCAAGCAAAGCTTAAAAAAAACCGACTTCACTGCTTTATCGTCGGAACTTTGATCAGATTAGATGTACTAAACACGATGACGATATTTCAAGAACTCCTAATCAGATCTGGATCAAATTTAAATGGGCCAATTGGAAAGAAAAATTTCAAACTAAAAAAAAATTTCGAAATCGTTTCACGTGGAACGAAGCTATGAGGTAATACACATAAAATTCAGTCGACTTGAGTATTTCCTCCTTTTTGGAAAGTCAGTAAAAACTAAACATAAGCGGTGAAGTCAGTTTTTTAAGCTTTGCTTGCGTTTAATTATTATTATAAGCTGGCCTCAATTGGTTGTTCGCAAATTCTACAACGGGCTTATGTTTATTTTTTTTTTTTTGTGACAGGCTAGTGTTTGACCACTATCTCACCTGATGGTAAGTGACGATGTGATCGAAGCTGGTAAACACACTAGACCTGGAATACGCAGGCTCTCAAGGATAACTGCCGGAACACCGTATTTGGCTTGGCGACAGACTTTCAACTTGATGGTGGTAAGCTACTTTGGTAGCAAGCCAGGCGAGCAACTCACAAAATGCTCTACCACCTCTTAAAAATTATAAATGGTAAATATTATTATGGTATATATAGATTTTATATAGGAATGTTTTATGTTAAAGCAAATCAATAGTGGATTCCGGTCGATTCTGGATTTCCGAAAGCAAATCAAGGACACGCGTCCACTATTTTACGCTCCACTAGGTAAAATGTTTAAAATAAAACGGTAAAAAATCAGTTTTCAAGTTCAAAATCGTAGCAGCTATCTTTAAAAGCTAGTACAGTGAAACTTGGTTAAATGGGACCTGGATAAATGAGAAACCTCTATTATTGAGAGTTACAATGAGGTCCCGGTACTTTTATCATTGAATAACCTCTATTAATGGGACTTTTCGAACCTGGTTAAATGAGATCTGATTTCTAGGATTTAATCGATGTTTACCTTTATAATTGGGACTCTGTAACTCAATTCCCTCTATAAATGAGACAAATTAACAGGTTGCGACAGGTTTTGACACTTTTGCTTACACATTAGAATGTCTTTCGCATGTATTTATTTATCTAATGTATTTACTACGCTAGAGCATATCGTCACGTATGAAAATGTGCGTGTGAAACAAGTAATACTATAAAAAGATTTTTACAATTAAGCTTTTATTAGTTGTAAAAAAAAATGACTAAAAAGTTATATAACCAGAGGACTCGTCAAGATAAATCTCACGAGCGCAAACTCAATGGGTTTATCTTGTTTGGTTCTGAAGTTCCTATGGCCATCTTCCATTATCATCAGACTAGCTCCATGGTATTGTCACCGAAGATACTTTGAGTCCAATTGGACATCGGGAAGAAGGTCTAATATAGCTTGCAAGATACAGACCAAATATAACGAAAGAGGTGAAACTACGAGTAAATAAAAGCTTGTCAAAAATGTAATTACAAAACTGTACAATATCTGTAAAAGACATTTTCAACCGCCTCTGTGATTAAATCCTGAAATCTGAAAGGCAAAGTCTGTTTCAGCGTGAAAGGGGGAGTCAACAGGTTGGATCCGACGTGAATAAATTATACGATAACAGACTATGTAAATGAGCAAGTTATACAGGGTTTAGTAACACTTTACTTTTACAATTCTATTAAAAAATGTAAATATTAACTATGAAAAGGGTTTCAACTTTCGTACAATCAATACACGAGTTCAGTCCCTCATGCCTGTTTTACCATCTAACAACAAGACAAAGTTACCTTTGTTAGTTCAGTAGGTGTTTATTACCTTTTCCTATGAAATACATGGGCGTTAAGGAATTACACCAGTTAATCATCCTCATGCCTGTTTTACCATCTAACAACAAGACAAAGTTACCTTTGCTAGTTCAGTAGGTGTTTATTACCTTTTCCTATGAAATACATGGGCATAGGGGAATTACACCAGTTAATTCCCTCATGCCTGTTTTACCTTCTAACAACAAGATAAACTGTCAAAACTCATCCATAAATGGTTGACATACCTCCAGTTCGCTCCAAGCGTTTCGCTTCTACGTTTATCGTCCGAGGAGTGGAACTTATTGCCTGCGTCTTTGTTTCCTGAGCAATATAATCTGGCAGTCTTCAAGAGAAGAGTAAATACATTTTCGGCCGCATCATCGCTTTCTTTCTGGTGAGATTGTGGTCGAATGCCTAACGAGAATTAAAATAATTAAGACGCAAAGCTTAAAAAATCCGACTTCATCGCTTATTTTTGGTTTTGGCTTGACCGATTTCGATAAAATTTATATGGGACCACCTTTGAAGTATAACTCTACTAAACAAAAAAAACATCAAAATCGATTCATAATTGGCGAAGATATTGCGAAACATTAATACATAAAAAAACATGCAATCGAATTGAGAACCTCCTTTTTTGAAGACGGTTGAAAAAGACAACGAGCAAGTCACTCGTCTTACGTTAAGTCTTTTCTCTACAAAACAAATTCTGTTACTCTTTTTGCACAAAATGCTCTAGTTGAATAAACAAACATATTGACGTGAAATGTGCAGTGATGTATGAAAACAAAGATACCTTATGACACGCTTGAAAAAAAGCAAACAAAGCTTTAAAAACCGACTTTAACCACTCTATCCTCGCAACCCTTTTTTATGCTAGATAGGCAAGCATTTGACCGCTATCTCACCTGATGGAAAGTGACGATGCGACCCTTGATTAAATGAAATGAATTAAATACGCACTATTGAAAATAACTCAAAGTTACTGGTCAGAGCTTGATAAACAATTGGACAGTTAAATGGGGCCACATGGCAAGCATTTAGCTTTTATATAAAAAAAAAGAATCATCAAAATCAGTTCCCAGGAAAAAATTAACGCAAATAAAAAATACAGACAAATTAAGAACCTTCTCCTTTTTTTTAAGTCGGTTAAAAAGAGAGTTGCCGTATTGATAATCTATAATCCTCTGGTACTCCTTTTCATGCACAATTAAATCTACTGACGTGGAAAGTTGATTGTGCAGTGATATATAAAATGAGAGATATCTTACGACATGGTTGAAATTTACGTGATTATGTTTCCAAGAGGGTAGAGAGGTTATCATTTTGTATAAATTATATATAAGATGCGTACTACTTTCTGTATAATTAGTATGTTATGGTTGAGTCAATTTATAATCAAAGCTAAAGAGTATAATTTTCACTATATTTAATTATATATCACTATATTTTAAAACAATTAACATCAAATGTTTTAGAAATGATACAAACATTATCGATTTGTTTTTGTTTAGGAGTGTATTCTCATTTCATTGCATCTGCATTTTTTAAATTTATTAATAATATTTTGTCACACAGATAAAAACATAAAATCATGACTATTAGTTAAGATAAGATAATGTTTTTAATAATAACTTAAAAACTTACTACGTGTCAATAATTATGTGTTTCTAGGTGAGTTGCAATAATAATAATCTGTATTATTTATTGCAATCATAGTATTTACGAACCATTGAAAATTAAAAAATAACAATTCATAATTAAAATATATGTTAGTCACATTGCCCTACAATTTCGTAAAAGCACAGAGTGAGTCTTTCTATCAAAGAACTGTAACATAGATATATCACAACTAGAAGATACTATAATGCCTATACAGTTATCAACAAGTAGTATCTAGCTTAAAGCTCAATGTCCCTTTTGGGATAGTTGGAATTATTTCAAACTTTAATGTTTGATCGTAACGATCCTGATTAATTAAATATATAAAAAAATAATGTTTTTTTTATGCAGAATAGGCAAGCATTTGACCACTATCTCACCTGATGGAAAGTGATGATGCGGTCGAAGATGTGACATGCTTGCCTAGAAGATACCTATTCACTCTCGATTTGAAGACTCCCAGATTATACCCCTCAGGGAACAATGACTGTGAATGGTTGTCTGTAAACTCGGTTTACGGACGATCATTTTACGTGATAACGTCATAAGACAACGCTTAGTTCGATCGTGCCTCTCTATCGCTTGTTCCGCGCTCTCGCTTGCACGCTCAGGCTCAGGCGAAACGTGACACTTTTTCGTGCGTGCAGCCGGTGTTCATCGATTTACAAGACGTTATCACGTCAAAAATGTGCAAGTAGGTAATAAAACTGCAAAAACTTTAATTTAATTTGTGAAATGGTACGCGTCATTGTATATCACTTCAATGGGATTAACCAAAGATCTGCCAATTGATTACCCAAAGCTTATCCGCTAGAGAGCTCTGTATGTTATTTGTCAAAAATAATTGTTTTCTGCCCCAATTTGATTGGACTACTTAAAAAACAAAACGACGTGCTACATGGGGAACGCATAACGTATCTTCCTGTTATAACATATCGTATCGTTTCCCGCGCGTAAGTCAATGACCGTGCCGGCTAGCACAAGTCATTGACACCATAGGTCATTGACTGCACTGCATAAACACTCGGATAAGCTGTATGCTAGCAAAGTATTACTTTCAGTTTTTTCATATTTTTCACAGAAGGAGGACTTAATGTTAGAATAGCATTTTCTGACAGTAATCTGAAGGTGCAGAGAAAAGGTTGGCGGAGCAGTTAATATCTAAAAACTAAAAGTATAACAAATGCAGAAATATTGGTAAACAATATACATTATCTAAGAACAAACGTCGAACTATTTATAGATCAAATTAAAACAATTGTAATTCAAATCAAAAAATATAATGAAACATTAGAATATATGAATATCAAAAACAAAACTATCATCATAGACAAAAAATACTCTAATACATTTTTAAATGCATAATATAAAACATAGGCTTTACAAAAATTTCGCTTAAGTGTCTCACAAATTTAGAATTGATTAAAGTTGAAAAAATCCCAACACCTTTTTAAATTCTATCTACAAGTATTCCACATTCCATCAAAGAACAAGAGTATAAAACAGAAAATTGAAAAATCCTACACAAATTCTTATATCTAAGTAGAAAATACATTAAGGTTTAATTATTATTTTTATTTATACAATTGTAAAATTGAGAGACTTTTGAAATTACTCAATTTAATTGTGTCAATGGTATAAAAAGAAGTATTACATAATTCGTGGAAATTTAATGACTCGTTTCATTAAATAATATTAAATTTAAATTAATTGCATAATGAAAAAAAAAATATAATTAAGTGCTGGCAACTATCCTTAATATTCAGTTCCCCAGGGCCTATGTTCATTAAATATTCCTAGCTATGATGAAATTGAGAATAGTAAACATGCTAGACGTTTCGTATTCTCGATTTCATCATCGCTTTCCAAGTTACCATCGGGTGAGATAGCGGTCAAATGCCTTAATATCAGAGATAATTAATTAAACGCAAGCAAAGCTTAAAAAAACCGACTTCACCGTTTTTTCTTCGGAACCTTGATCAGATTTAATGTATTAAACAAGCATTGTTGACTATAACTCAAAAACAAGAAATTAGATCTTGATCAAATTTCAATGGGACGACACGAAAAGTACCAGCTTTCAAAAAAAAAAAAAAACATCAAAATCGGCTCACAACGAAGAGATTATGAGGTAACTTTTGAAGTCGGTTAAGCGAGTACATCGTCAAAGTAGTCCACAAAATAGGCATTATTAACGATAAATATTATACATTATAAACGGCATTATCAAAAACTACTGATCAGATCTTGATCAAATTTAAATGGGACCAATGAGGTAACACATTAAAAAAAATACAGTCGACTTGAGTACCTCCTCCTTTTTTGGGAAATCGGTAAAGATAATGTAGCCCTTCTTGTTGATTTAACTGAAAAACTAATGTTGCTTGCTAAGAAACGGTACATAGGTTTTATCAACGTAAGTTTACACAGAAATATTTTTATTTTTGTCGTCTTAATTGGCGCAATTGGAAGATCTCTGCGCCGTGGGTCCTGAATTTTTTTTTATTACTGACTAAGCAAACGTTTGACTACAATTACACCTGATAGAAAGTGACGATGTAGTCTAAGGTGGAGCACGCTTGCTCATTAAATATTTATTCACTTTACTTTTAAACACACCCAAATTGTACCTTCCGAGAAATACAGATGACGGCAAAGCGTTCCATTCGTTTGCTGTTCTATAAATGAACGAAGACGCGAAACGTTCGATTCCCGGCAGAGGCTCAATTTTCCTTCCCAAGGATTATTTGTGCTTTTAGTTTTGGGTGTGATTGTGCGTGAGTTGCACTTATTTTTACGAACATTTTACTCTTATGATTTTGAATCATATTTAAGAGCATCTCCATAGTGATAATTAAATAAATACAGCTAATTATTTTTTCAAACCTATTGCCTTAGCCCTTATCACTTTAGGCTGTTTAATCAAATGATGGCATACGAAGGCCTTAAAAAAGCCGAACAAAAAATAGGACACCGAAAAGTTTCAGAGAATACTTTGAAAGAACTTTAAAAGTAATAAATAAAAAGTTGGGCGCCTATCGCTTCGCGAAGTAAACACTCACCAACTAAAGTCGTTAAATCTTCCAAGAAGCACTCGCAAAGTTTGTTTATCCACTGACACAAGTAAACATATGTAAATATGTGAGAATGTGAGAAAAAAAACCTGTGCAGTAAGACGCTATATCCACCAAAGGAAAATGTAAACATCAAGACCAAAAGGGTTATAAATATTTTGGAATTCTTTAATTCAGAATTGTTATAAATTTCAGAAAATAATTTTACATCTGTTTGACCCTAAACCGTTAGATAATTCAAACAAAATCAACTATTTCTAATTTGTAACACAAATATCGAATAATTATTTACACATTTAGTTCTAAAGAAAAATATAATTGCATGTTACATTCTCACATAGTAACTTAAAAACAGAAAAGTACAAAAACTATAGAAAGTTTCACATAGAAAAATATACATATAAATAGTAACACGTAGTAATAATATAATTTATGTATAACATTTTTTAGAAGCTTATATTCCTAAAATAGTGGTCGAAACGCACCAGGCTGACAAGACAATACAAGAAATAGTAGAAGCAACTTCAAAAGTTTCTATATCTTTTATTAACATATCTAGAACGAGTACGTTACTTTATTTTTTACAATAGAAAATAGTTAATTTTTCTGATAATACACAAATAATACCTTTGTTTAACTTTGAGTACATTTTCAAATATGCTTCTTTTTTTCGAGTTATAGAGGTGAATCGAAATGTTCATCATCTAGAATCAAGAGAGGTCTGCAAAAAACCCTCTGGTAGTGGGTTTGAGCACTTGAGTTACCCATAAGCTCGGTGCCTTGTTGGTAACTAAGGTCTTTGCTGTATAGATTCATGTAGTTTAAGTATAGTTTCAGGAAATATAGGCATTTGGCTCGGAGAAAGACCTTATTTATCTTATTTAATAAAGGAGTCATGGTATGTATAACAACTAGATAAATGTTTATCCTATACATGTTAAGTACGTTCTAAATAAATCTCTATTCTATACATAAAGAATGTACTTACACGTTCTTTATATTGAACTAAGATAAGATGCTATTACGAAAGATACCAAATTCAATAATCCAAAATCAAAATAATTCCAAATTTAATATTTGCAATTAATTGTTTCATAAAAAAACAAATTGTCTTCGTCAGCCGAGTAGCATGCGACTGTAATACTGATATTAAAATTAAGTACAACCTCTTTTGATGGATCGTATTTACCATTGGTTTCCTAACAATGATGAATAGCTAAAATCAATTCTGGGTGAAACCGTGGAGGATAAATAAAAGAGAAGATTGCCAATAAATTTACGCTACCGTTCAATCAATGTTGCCAACGCAAAAATGGAAAATGAAGACTTGATAATATTACTTATTCTCAGTACGGCTTCGATGATCGGTCCTCCAATATTTATGCATTGAAAATGTGTTGTAAGTTTGTTGCCGCGGTAATTAATATTTTAATTAATGAACGATTTTTTTTAAGCATTGAAATTGATTTAATCAAACTGTTCAATCTTTCCGGGAGCAAAGAGCATGCATAATGTTTTGCTTAGAGAGTGTTTTTAGACTAACGGAGTTTAAATGAAAAATAATTACTTTAGTTTAATTGAAACGCAAGCAAAGCTTAAAAAACGACTTCACCGCTTATACTTTGGTTTTGGCATAATCGATTACGATAAAATTTCTATGGGACAACCTCTGAAGCATAATCAATCGAACAAAAGAAAATAATCCAATTCGATTAATTATTTGCGGAATTATCGCGTATGCTACGCGATAATTCCGCACATACAAAAAAACTTTTGAATTGAGAACCTCCTTTTTTGAAGTCGGATGAAAATTAAAGGAATAGAGTCTAAATCCATCAAGAAGAAGCAGCAAAACACCTTCCGTTGCATCGAACATGACGTCACTTTTAAGAGCAAATCAATATGAAACTTACAAAAAGGAAGTCACTCAAACATTTAATT
Organism: Lomographa bimaculata; assembly: GCA_948107665.1. Lineage (NCBI taxonomy): Eukaryota > Metazoa > Arthropoda > Insecta > Lepidoptera > Geometridae > Lomographa > Lomographa bimaculata. The sequence goes on along the minus strand of OX403607.1, from coordinate 9,601,623 downwards.
ACATTTCGTTTCTTTTTCTAGTGAAAATGTCACCGCTATAAATTTATAATAAGCAAAAGTTCATTGTCATATAACAAGGATTTAACGATTTAATTCACGGTTGTTTTCTCGCATTGTTACAAGACTAGTTTCGGAATACTCGGTGCTCCTTCATCAGTCGAGTACGCACGTAGACGTGAGTGAAACCGTTATCCTTAATATGTGTAAAACTTAATAATATTTTATTCATAATGATGCTTGTGTATTTAAAGTGACGTCACATCAAGGCAAGCGGTGCAAACAACACGTATAATTACAAATTAGAACAAGTCATGCTTCAAATAAATGTTCCTTCATTAATCATTTAAATCATAAAAGACTGAGCTTAGTAATCAACATATTTATGACTTTATGCTCATCAAGATTAAGTCTGGTTTCTAATGAAAACGAGGGCTGTGATGGATAATTTCGTGTTGAAAGTAATTAGCTGATATTCAAAGCATTTAAGCTTACAATCGTTGTTTGTAAAAGCGACGCGTGTAAAGAATTAACTAAGACACCGCGCGCTATCAAAATTTGCGCGCGTTATGAAAATTTGTACACCTTGATAAATTTGACAAATTCATTTGACAAGTTTGTGAAAGGGAATTCGGAAAAGAACCTTAAGTTGTTATTCGAAGGTTGAAACAAATATTTAAATGCTTTTATTTTTTTTTACTATCAACTCGGTATCGTGAGGGCTACGTAGAATATGATGTATCTATTGAGCCTCCAACAAACCAACATTATACAGATTTATTATTATTTGCAAGTAGTAAAATGATATTACTGAATTACGGATATAGCGTGACTCCTTTAATTAAGATCAATGGACTAAAAGAAAAAATATATAGTTCTTTACTCGCGTGACCTGTGAACGACGACTTCGACAAAAAATCTGACAAGACAACATAAACATTAACGCTTTCACACTCACAGCCCCACGCTAAGTTCGATGACTTGTGTCAGTAATAGGGTCCCGTTTTTACCTTTTGGGTACGGAACCCTAAAAAAAAATTCTTACGTAATAGTAGTCAATAAAATTAGAAAGATATATAGATCATTTTTAAGAAAATATATTTGAACCATGACTTCTTTTAACACTTATTTACTATGACTTATTCTTAAATATTAATTTAACAAGTTCTTACACTAATGGAAAATTTAAATAAAACATTTTAACTATAACTAGATAAATACGAAGAATCAAATACTGCAGAGTATATAGATTAATAGGCTGATTCTTACAGAGTTTCTATTACAAAGAAAATTTACAAAACTTTCTAAATAGATTATTATGTTGTTTTACCCTTAATTGTGAAAATATTGATGGTAACGAAAATAGTGGTGGTCACACGACACCCACTAAACTAACTCCAAACTAAATCATTTAGATACAAACAACAACAAAACTACTGATCGTTATTTTACTATGCCTCTACATACTTGAGAACATAATTATGTAGATAATACTATAATGTAGTATAAACATAAATAATCATAGTTGGTGTAGCTATAATAGCATTTGTCAAATAATAAATGAAAATAGTTTTCTTATATACAAAGAATTTCCTATAAATATATACGTAACACATTTTCTACGAAAAAGAGACACGATGGTGAATGGAGTCCAAGCTCACAAGATATTCATCGAAATTATAATAAGTTACGAGATATGCTAGATCCAATATACATACATTTATATTATTTTAACCACACTTATGATTAGATAAACATTCAAAAAGTTTAAAACTACCTATCGAGTAATAGACATATATTTAAAAAGACTATTTAAGAAGTTTTATTAAAGTCCAACGCTAACATTTTCAGAAAGAATTTACAGGTAAACAAACCATGGTCATGATAGCACGCCAGGAGAAAGGATGAGCAGTTTCAAAAGCATGTCTTAGTGAATGCTTCTAAGTAACGTTTATATAACATCTACACATAAGAGTAAGTTTTCTTTCAAATAATATATCAGTTTATTTCAAGTAAAGTATGAAACATTCAGAAGCGTTTAGTATGAGGTAAATTAAATAACACAAGTTATCTTTTAAAGTGATGACAAGTAACAATAGGTATCTAATGCATATTGAAATAACATGAGAATTTGTAACCCTAGCTCCCACACTAGGAAAACCTGTGTCGTGGAAGGTAGTTTTCTTTCGCTTTAGGTATATAGTTGTTAACACAGAAGAAGTTTAAGTAGGTACTGCGCACGACGCATTCTGCGCAATTAACAACGTATACTACTGTTGTTGGCAGATTTTTCTCTTTTTTAATAATAGTAAGTGTGAAATATAGGCATCAAATTTTGTAATGGAAGGTCGAGGTTTTACGTAATGGAAGCCGTAAGCGCGACCATCAACACTGAGAAAAGAAAATTTCAGCAAAGATAAAGCTCTGCGTGAAAACCTTGAAAGGAAGTATTTGCATAAGGTTAACAGGTGGTAACAAAGACATTTCAAAGTATATTACACCTTGTTTACACGAAACTTTGTAACTAAGGCTTTCATTTTGCTTTGCCGATCAAATTGTGGCTTAATTTGTATTTAGGAATTTCATCAACGTGTTATATTAATGTTATCAAGAATCTTCAAGTTACCTTGTTAATGAGTAAGAGAATTTTGGATTGAGTAAAACTTAACAGAACAATACATATTATTGCATTTTATCTCATATCGTCCCCGTGGAATTGTTTGGATGTCTGATTGGAGATAGATAATAAAAAAACGCATGCACTTGAATAGCTAATATTGCAATTGCGTACTCTCCAGTTTAACAGCATGACATAAACATTTCTGCAATGAACTCGTAAAACAACCTCCTTTCCAACGACAATTTTCACATTTTTATGAGGGACAAAATTATTGCAAAACATCGCCTTATTTGTAATAAAATCTTTATACTACCCAAGTCATAAGCAGGACACCGTGTATCATATACCAGAATAATGGCAGAATCCTTTTACATGAAATTGCTGCTCAATAAATTGGTGACCCAGTTATACCAAGCTGTATCGATGAAATGCTTTGTCTCTTTTAGGAGCCTGAAATTTGTTGTAAACTGGAATATTATTAAATTTGGGCTCACAATCCTTTACATCAATAGTAGCTGTACTAGGTGGTTAGACTATTTTAAAACTGATAAATGAAATTAACAGGTCTGATTACCTCTTGTCTCTAACTTGGCCGAAACGTCGAGATAAATAAATAGTCATAACAAAACTTTTTTCAAACAAGCTTTCAAAAGTCCGCCATATTGGATTTAGAGTGTCACTTTAGTTTCGAGTTATTCTCAGCAAGTCCTTTCAGTTGATACCCATATTGTAGGTACATTAAAAATAACTTGCCCGCCATTTTGGGTGTTCCGCCATGTTGGATTTAGCATGAAGTTACACAGCTAACAATGCATTGTCATCCAAACTAAACGTTAATACAAAATTTCAGCTCGATCGGTTGAAGATATCTTCTGCTTCAAAATTGAGTTGCAAGATTACACCCGAACAAACTTAGTTACATTGCAATCTGTTGTATCTTACTTGGCCGAAACGTTGTGACAAATAATAATAGTTTTTAGCGCGATTAAGTACCGAGACAGTACCTAAACTTTGTGTTCGAATCGTGAAAGTTTAAATTTACAATTGATTACCTCTATTCGACACAGTAAAAGATACATAACACTTATTTCAAATGATATATTAATACAGATTAATTTTCCAATTACACATTATGAAGTGCCAAATTTCTGTTATGGTATGATGTTAGTTTCTATTTTAATGCTTCCAAAACTAAATTATCTTTTTATAAGTAACCTACAATACTTTTTCTATTTGCGTCATACTTAAAGAAACTCTTCTTAACTTATTATACCTAGTCAACTAAAATTTTATTTAGATCTAAACCATTTTAAATAGAAACAGCCATGGAGTAAAAATGGTTATTGGATAACAATAATCATTTTTTTATAATTTCAAATATTACAAAACAAATGCTATAAATTATTAAAAATTTAGTTCTTTAAATATCTGTAGAAATAATAACAAAAGGTTTTACTTCCATTACACTTTTGCTCATTCTTGAAAACTTGTTTCAATTTATTAAATAACAAATTAAACATCATTTGCTGTATCATTTCAATGACTATTAAATTGTAATAGTCATTGAAATGACACACTTGAGTTGAGTATTAACTCAAGTTCAAGAAAATGAGAATGTATGTATTAATTAAGTATATGTTTTGTAATAATATTTACTATACCATTTTTCAAGTTTATAAATTCTGATAATTTTAAAGACTTTTTGTCGTTTAATATTAATGAGATAACATTATCATCATTTAATTTTATAGATACTTTGTCTTCATAAATGAATAACTAAATGTAACTAATGATACAAAGAAGTACTTATCAACAACTATAATTAATATTTAATAAGTCTAGTTTAATCAAACGATAATTTATAAAATCAGAAGTACCAGGAGAGCATATGTTTACAAGACGTGTAGATTCTCGCATGACTTGGATTTGGTGATATCGTTGATGCATATCTTCTGCAGTAGCTCACGTGCAATACTGAGAGAGATGTGCGTTCTTGAACTCGCCAGTTTAGCCGGTTTTGATTCCTACGACAAAGGAAATTAAGTTCAAAATGCGAAATTAAACACGTTCAGTTACGATTAAATATATAAATTTGTCCACCTATGGAATCCTAGTAAGATGAGGTAAAGTTATGTATCAAAGATTCGAGAACTTTCTCCGTTTTCCCCTCAGGATTTGCTTTCTTTAATCTTCTCCGTCAATAGACTTAGGGAAAACGAAGTCCAACCAGTTTAATTGCCACAATCATGTATTAACAGGAAACCAAAGAAAGGAATTTCTTTTAGAGCGAAAAAGCTTCTGTGAATGGAAGGTAAATGAAATAGAAGGAAAAGTCAGTCAGTTTGGAATACAAAGATCCACGCAAAACAAAATATAATTTTGAATTTAATGACAATAATTAGTTTAAAAATATTAGTATCTACGTATAATTCAATAACACTTGCACTTAATTCGAAATAAAAATAATCGCAATAAAATATCTCGGTTTTTTTTTTGTTATTGTAAATATTCCTTAAATGCAAACTTACTTCATAAGTTTTTATATGCAAGTGTTTTTGACATTCCTATGCAAAACACTGTTGATTCGTTTTTGCACATTTGCTAAAAAAAACTATAGCAATTATGACCACTAATATTAAAGAAAAACAATCAAACATTCCTTCAAGATGTATGCCACAAAGAATAAAACATAAATTAGTTTTATAGATGTTTTTTGTTTCAATAGAGTTAGCCATGCTAGGTTAAAGTAGTACATATATAAATCCCTTGGAGCGGCTTTTGAAATCATATTGATGTACTCGTAAACACTAAGCTTTTTACTATTCAGATATTTTTCTTTCCAATATTTCGACAATACTTAAAAGTATAGAATTTTAAAAAGGTTGACTCAATTATATTTTTTTATTTAATTTAGGTTTCGTAATCTTGTGCATTTAGCAAGGGTCAAGTAATTATATATTTCAAGTGTATTATTACTATATTTCATAATAGGTATATTATCCTAGTCACAAGTCACAGTCAAAGTCAAGTAAAAGGGTCTAGGTCCAGTCATAGTCAAATCATGCGCTAGTAAAGTGATAGAAACTTTACTAGAACTTCTATTGTAGTTTTAGAGCGAAGGCGAAAATAACGTTTTTCAACTTTGTATGATTTGCCTACACTTACGCACGTTTACAAAGTATTAACGGTTAATAATCCACCATTATTACACATAAACACTCGAAGAATCACAGGTTTTCAAAAATTATACAAAATCAACAAAGCCATTTTTTCACGTACGCGGCAAAAAAAGATAAAATCGGCAGGGATGTTTCCACCTACAATGTTTGACACCTCATTGACATGATTCGCCCAACACAGTACTATATTTGGTTTTTAGTTACAATCAACAAACAACTGTTTTGATTTGACACTTAATCGGTGTCTGTACATAATTTCAAAGCACAGTCATCTGTTTTTTTTTTATGCCATATAGGTAAGCAAAGCCGCTATCTCACCTGATGGAAATTGATGATGCTATTATGAAAAGTACTGTAAAAAAATGGTTGTCTGTAAAGTCGGTTTACGGACGATAATTTTACGTGATAACGTCATAAGAAAACATAGAAGTTTAGTGCCTCTCTATCGCTTGTTCTGCGCTCTCGCTTGCGCGCTCAGGCTCAGGCGGAACGTGACACTTTTTCGTGCGTGCAGCCGGTGTTCATCAATTAGACGTTATGACGTCAAAAAATATAGTCAGTGATATGTAAAACAATTAAAGTTAATAGTCCGTGAGTCTACTGTAATGAACCTTTTCTCATGAGATTAAAAGATTGAAACAGTTTGTAGAGAGAGCAGGCACTTAATAGGTTACACATTTTTTGGTCGGCCTGAACGCAGTTTGACATGTTTTGCAGTATAGGTCAAAAAGTGCGTCAATTTTACCCTAAAACATATCATCGTATTAATCGTCCTATCTTACTTAGCACGTTCGTGGGTCCAACCAAATTTAAAAAATGTAAAAAATATCTCATCGTATTAAAGGAAAATATCGCGAAACGATAGAGTAACTGAAACTGATCAGATATGCCTTGGTCGGCCTGACCACAGCCTGGCACGTATTCGGATACGACCAAATTTATCTTGAGAATGAACAAATGAACAACTGCGTGTTGAAATAAAAATTGTTGTTGTGATTAAATTAATGAATAAATTAGATATACAGAATTATGTATATTAATCATACATTATTCAGTAAAATTTTATGATGTTTAGCGGGTACAATTGACGCACTTTTTTACCTATACTGCAAAACATGTCAAGCTGCGTTATTTTATATTTTTATTATTACAGATTTCAAGTTAAGTAGGTGCGTGTATGTGTGGATGTGTTTCTGTGTGTAGGGTATTGAAACTTAATTTTTATTCAATATCTTTCCAATATATAAAATTCTCGTGTCCGGTGTTTGTTACCAAACTCCTCCAAAACGGCTCGACCGATTTTTATTACAAATTGTTTGCATATCGGGTAGGTCTGAAAATCAGTCAACATCTATTATTTAATAACCCAAATTTTTCAAACCATATTTTTTTTTAACAATTTTTTTTTATTTATTTTTTGTGATTCAACATTGAAAAATACATACAAATAATGTCTATACATACGACGTCTGCCAGGTCAGCAAGTAATAAATAAAGTTTTGACCACTTACTCTTCTGATGGTAATGACGATAGACAGACAGCAACTAGAAGATATCTTATCACTCGCGACTTAAATCTTACAAGGACATGTCTGATTTGTGATGTTAATCTAGCTTGTACATCTTTGCCAACCGTAGCATATACGAACAGTATTTTGCATAGTTCCCAAAAAGAAAAAGATAAAAAAAGCACAGCCCAAAAACATCGAAAACCTAACCCTGATATACTTACATCTTAATCTTCGCTGAGCATAAATTTCTCAGGAGCTCTCATCACCCCATGCCGAAGTCGTTGAGCTGACTTTTTCAACCACTACACCAGCAGAAATGACTAGTGATTACATAGTAGAGAATGTTTTTTTTTATACATACGCTATGCTAGGAAGAACTATAATAGTAAATTTAGAAAGAAAACTTTTACTTAAGGCGGGGATTGTACCCGCGGTGAATCGGAGCCGCATTTGTAGTCTTTATATTTATATTTATATTTATCTCTTCTAGCCTCGATCCAAGATAAAATCAAAATTAAAATCGTTTATTCACATGGGCCCCAAAGAGGCACATATGAAAGTTAATGACTCAACTACCAGATTCACAAAATAACAGCCATCTCGAGAAGAACCTGGCAAGAAGGCAAGCTTGCTCCATCGTCGGCCAAATCGTCGGTTACCATCAGGTGAGATTGTGGTTAAAAGTTTGCCTGTCTTGAATAAAAAAAAATAGAAACTCGGCGGCGCATTTTTTTTCATTCAATTTATTTACATCTTTTTTAATATCTAATACATAATTATATTAACCTAGGTGTACCTATATTATGTAGTCGCTAGAAAGCGCTTGTGTAGTTTGCCTCCATGCATTCTCGTCATTAATGTAGTCAATCGTTTAATAATAAAAAAATATAAAGATACAAACGTAGATTCATAATTTCAAGTCGAGCATAGAAGCAGCTAGAACGACTTAACTAGCATAGTTAAGTTGGTTCCATTTGTTTCATAGCATGACTTTTAAAATCCGTAAATTTTGCTACAAGGCATAGGTATCACGTATATTATGATTATTCTCTACTATAGTAGTCAATTTACAAAAGGAAATTTCGGCTTTAGGCGGGGATTAAACCTCGAGGATTGAGGCTAGAAGAGATGAATATAAATATAAACTACAAGTGCGTCTCTGATTCACGCACAAAGTTCCATATTCATTTGTATATATAATGTTTCAATGTTATAAACTGCTTAAAACATTTATGTCTACTTACTTTTGGTTGACTCGTTTCGGACAAATTAGTTGTCATTCATCAGCATGAGTCAGACGCGCGATACGCGGAGGTAAGCGGCTCGAGCCTCGGCGCGTGATTTAAGCAATATATAACATTGTAACATTATGTGTGAAACTCACGACATTTTTTACAGAATAAGGTTTTAAATTACTTATGTTTTAAAAGGTGATAATACTAAGAACTTTCTAGTAAGATTATAATCTATCAATCACTAATCAACGTTCGAAAATCAAAATACTTACACTCTTATGCTGTTTTTTAGCTTGCTTCTTGTCCCTGGTTTCTTTCAGTCTGATCTGCTTCAGAATTCCGACTAGAAGCTCATCGACGTTATGCTGCAGCCCTGATGATGTCTCGATGAACTTGCTGTCACGTGTGGTGGCAAGGGCTTTGCCGACTGCAACAAAAACATAGATTAGGTATATTTTTTGTCCTGTTATCAAATATTTTTTTTTATCAGTTTATTGAAATATTTGCTTTATAATCAACAGATTACAAAAACAAACGCTTTCTGGAGAAGATAGTCTATTGTTACACTTATTTTCTATATATTTTTTTATTTGTCATGTTTGTATATGTTAAGGTTTCAATAAACAGTTTGTGTGTATATTTAAGCTTTAAGTTGAATCTCAGTTTGTAAAGCTCAAGAAAATAAAACAAATTGCTAAAATAATACCCTTGACGCTCTATCTGGAACAGATTTAGATATTAAAACATTGAGTGTACACCTACAGTTAAGTCTAATTAAGGATAATTTAAACGCAAGCAAAGCTTATAAAAACCGACTTGACCGTTTTAGCTTCGGAACCCTTAATCAGATTAAATATATTATTATACGTATTATTGACAGAAAATAAAAAAAATATTATGTACATATTAATAAAAATAGAAAGAATCATCAAAATCAAAATGCAAAGTCTCGGTCACCGACGTAAGGTAGCGAGCCTATCGGTATTCTATCGCTTACATTTTGGAGAGTGTGCTCAGGAATTATATGATATAATGCCTCCATGCCCCTTTTACCATCAAACAACAAGACAAACTGTCAAACGTCATCCATTTATGGTTGACATACCTCCAGTTCGCTCGAAGCGTTTTGCTTCTACGTTCATCATCCGTAAAGCGAAGGAGTGGAACTCACTGCCTGCGTCTTTGTTCCCAGAACAGTATAATCTGGGTGTCTTCAAGTCTAGAGTGAATAGGTACCTTCTAGGCAAGCATGTTCCATCTTTGGCCGCATCGTCACTTTCCATCAAGTGAAATAGCGGTCAAATGCTTGCCAATCTAGTATAAAAAAAAACAGTAAACCTAAAAAAAATAGTGAGTTGTTAACAAAATCAATCGAATTGAGAACCTTTCCTTTTTTTGAAGTCAGTTAAAATACAATTAACTGTAACTTTTATTTCGAGCAAAGATTATATGTATCGAGGCTTTAAACATAAGTAGAAACGTCTAAGAAAAATAATGTTAAGTTGTACCTCAGACGATTTCTGTAATGGCGGCATTGAGCAGGTGTACGATGAAATATGAATTTTAAGTCTCATCTTAAAACTTTCCTCGAGCAAAGGAATAAAGTTTCCCGTAGAATCAATAAGGCTTTGTGTAAATGTTGTAAAATTGTCAGAAGGAGGAGTAATCAAATGTATAGTTTAGAGAAGTCTTCTCGAAGACCATAGCCAATGCAACTTGGCCGAAACGTCGAGGTCAATAATTATATAATACAAACTGTGCTGTGAGTGTGAATGAGTTTGTTTGTTTAATATTTAAGATAGTTTTGAAACGTTTATACTGATGCATTTTCTTTGGAGAATTTTATTTAACAGAATTTAAAAAGCAGTCAAATATAAAATTAACCAAGAAAAATAGTTATTAAAGTAATTTTAGTTTTAAGCTTTTTTGTTCATGCACGTTCACCAACTATTATATTATAATATTATATTAGCATTCAATAATCATCAAACAATCATACCAAGTCATCGAACTGAGTGTGGGGCTGTGTACAATATGTAACAAAAAAGAGTAGCAATACTGAAGCCACGCATCTAGCTACATGTATGGAATCTAACTGAAACGTCGGAATTAATGGTAGCAGCATGAATATTGAGTTATGATGAAATAAAGTTTCTAAAAAAATATGTCATTTGCAACCCTATTTCATCAGCTACCGTTCTTCACCACATAGTCTCTGGATCTAAACGTCCGACAGAGGTTGCCATAACAAAGGTCAAGGCCACAGATGTAACCGTAGGGTTGTCAAAAATATTTGGAAAATCTAATTTTAAATTTTTGTATGGAAAACATTATCTACGATGTCGACTTTCGTTCTCGGCAGACGATTCCTGGCACGATACATATACACACCTCCAAGTATTATCACACCATTTTGTTACAGGTTGTATATACATTAACACTAGAATCACAAGTTTTGGTAAAATATTGTTCACTTTCGTGCCAAAACGGCTGTAAGCCTTTCCAATAACATAAATCAAATTCAAGTCCTTTACTAGAAAAGGGTTCGAAATAGTATCAATCCCTCACTCGACCTAAGAAATCTGTCGAGTGTCGTTCCAAAAATCTAGAAACAAAAAACGAAACCTTTACACGACGCGACGTGACTTCAAACCACCAAACCGTAGCACCCAACCACCAGACATTTATTTATTTAAAAACTTTATGCACAAATACTAAGTACACGAGAAGACTTAATGCGTTGCATCTTCTAGGCAAGCATGTCACATTTTCGGCCGCATCGTCACTTTCCATCAGGTGAGATAGTGGTCAAATGCTTACCTATTATGCATTAATAGGTAAGCATTTGACCATATAAATAACGCGGCACACACCTTTGTTCGCGCACCCAGCCAGTAATTCTAATTTTGCAAGTCATGCGCCTATATCCCGTATAACCTCGACTTTTAATAGGAATTTTTAAGATTTAGACATTTTCCATATTATGTCCAAACAGGTCTTCAAACGTAAAGTTATTGAAAGCCTAACATCGCAATCCTGACTATTTAATCAGCTTTGCGCCTTTTTGTTTTGATGCCGATACAAATATGTGCAGTGGACTAGTAGGGGTTGCAATTTAGTGTTATGATTGTAGGAATTGGTTTGACACATAATTTATATAATATGATAACAAAGAAATAATAATGTAATAATGTATTAACAAGTAACAATTAAAATATATTATATAATAATAATCTATGCGATGTATTGTACTGCAGTTTATGGTTCTGGTTGTGATTGTGTGTCTGATGTGAATGTCAACGAACTTAATGTGCGGCTGTAAGTATGAAAGCGTTTATGTTTATGTTTATATTAGTAATAGCTTTTAAATTCAATACAAAAAAATTTTGTTGGAACGTCAGTCCAGAGGTTGGATGGTGTAAGTTCTTCGTACATAAAACCTAACATGAATCTAGATAACGCCGTAGGACAAAGGCCTCGGTGAAAATAGGAAATTACTTGGTAAGGCAAGAGGTGATGTATAGCCCCGGTCTCCCAATTTGGCGTTTGTAGGCTGAATATTAAATTCTCAGACAATGTACATAATTACGTTAATAGCTAGGTATGTACGCACAAGGTGAACACAGTTAATTTTCGTTCTCATATAACTAAACATAGGCATTTAAAGCATAGAAGATTTTGGTCTAAGTTTGATAAAGACGCTAATGTTCATATCTTGACAATAAATGTTTAAAGCCGTAAAAACTGTTTATTTTTACCTTTGATCTTCAATAACTTACAACGCAGACACGGGATTTTATGAGACTTCTGAGAGAACTTTAAGAACGCCAAAGTTAAAGTAGTATGACGAACTTTCAGCTTGTTATCTCTCATTCCGAAGTTGGTCGCTAATTTGACTGGACGAGACGCTTCGCCTCCACCTAGGCAAGCATGTTCCATCTTTGGTCGCATCGTCACTTTCCATCAGGTGAGATAGCGGTCAAATGCTTGCTAGTATTAAAAAAAAAACAGGCTTTCTGATACATTTTTAAAAATAGAATGAGCTCCAGCTCCACAGAAACTCAACACTCTCAAATATGCAACCGCTACCAGGTTTCCTTAACTCTGCTGCTTTTCGAAGCTGCCGCAGCGCCAGCTACACTTGTGTCAGGAAGATAAGACAGAGCTAAAGTTGCATCCATAGCTATAGCCTATCTTATCAGTAACTTACCACTGTAAGTAACTTGTCTCGCTCTGGCTAGATCTGCCTTGTTCCCCACAAGGACAGTAGTCCGTTCCACAGTGAACTGCTCTCTTGCCAGATACGCGAGCAGTTCTGCAGCTCGGGTGAAAGAACTCTTTGCTACAATGGAGTAGACGATCACACAGGCGTGAGGCTCGTAGGTCGATAAGCAGTTCTCTACCTGTAAGGAAAATTATTATTTAAAATAATACATACAGCTTTCTGTAGTTAGTAAATAAAAAATTGCGGCGCGTGTTCAATGGCCACATTTTCTTACTTTAAATAATACAAGAAAGACATGCTCTCAAGGATAGCTGCCAAGATTTCTAGCTTTCTAGTTCTTTCCATCTGCGCCAAACAAAAAAAAAAATTTAAACATCTAATCTTCTAATATAAAAAATCTCGTGTCACGGTGTTTGTGATCAATCGCATTCGAAACGGCTCGACCGATTTTATTGACTTTTTTGTTTATATCGTAGATATACACGTAAGTATAGGTCGTAAAGTATTTTTACCCTCCTACCCCACATATTCTTACCGTGATTTTAGTATGAACAAGATCCAAAAAGTTATTAGTATGGTATTAAAGTACTAGGCGACCATAAACGTGAAAGAGGTAAAACACTTTTTTTTTTATTTTAGTACTGGCTTCGCAATCTTGTGCATTAAGCCAGTGTCAAATCCTACTAATATTATAAATCCGAAAGTTTGTGTGTAAGTGTGTAAGTATGTTTGTTACCTCTTCACGCTTTAACGGCTGAACGGATTTGGATGAAATTTGGAATGTAAGATTATACCTAGGATTAACACATAGGCTACTTTTTAACTTGATAATAGGCGCGAAGGAAAAAATTACGTTTTTCAACTTTATATGATTTGCCTACACTTATGCACGTTTACTTAGTATCAACGGTTAATAATCCACCATTATTACACATTAACACTCGAAGAATCACAGGTTTTGGAAAATAATACAAATCAACAAACAAACAAACGCATTCACACTCACAGCCCCACACTAAGTTCAAAGACTTGTATCGTGGGTGCCGGAAGCATTCACATCACACACACATTACACCCAGAACCATGAGCACAAATTTCCCTTGGGAAGGAATTAGTGCTCCTGCCGGGAATCGAACCCAGGACTCACGGCGCAGAGGGCTGTCACCTGTCCACTGCGCCAACTGGGTCGTCAATAACGCCATTTTTTCACTTTCGCGGCAGAAACTACAAACGCTTTTTCTAAACGTGGCATTGCAACGCATGCGAGTATAGTATAGTAATATAATATGAGCCTTGTTTTTAAAATATTTTAATTAGTAACAAATTATTAATTCAACTAATTCCCAGTCTGTTACTTTAACATTGTTAGCATGGGCGTAAGCCATTAGTGGAGCGTTCACCTCAACTTGTTTATATTCGATCTTTATCTAACTTTTCGGTACCATCACTCAGGAACAGCGGGTAGTTCAGACTATGAATCACTTGCTTAATTAGCCTATAGGAAGATAAAGCCTAGGTTGATGAACTTTATGTTACTTCTTTTTATTCAAGACTAGCTGCGCCCCGCGGTTTTACCCGCGTAAGTCCCGGACCCACGGGAATTTCGATATAAAAAGTAGCCTATGTGGTAATCCTACGTATAAGCTATGTACATTCCAAATTTCATCCAAATCCGTTCAGCTGTTAAAGTGTGAAGAAGGAACAAACATACTGACACACTTACACAAAATCTTTCGGATTTATAATATTAGTAGGATGATGATGCAATTTATGATTATCGATAAGTTCCTGATGAACTGATTATATTAATACGTTTGTTAATAGGGAATATGCATATATTTTATTTGATTGTTTACGTTAATACATTGCCGGTAAAAAAAAACTTTCTTCATAGCAATACATTTCATATCTAAATAAATATTTGAAAATGCAGTCCAGTTTAGCCAATAGCGTGCGTTTTGCTATTTTGAATTTCCTATGCATTTTCAATACATTTCATTAATTAAAATTCACAATGAAAAATCATTTAAATAAGGAAATAATATTATAGGTGTAACTCTACAATAGATTTAAAAAAATACTTAGCCTAAATTTAAATTTTATGCATATACCATATTGATAATTTATGTTGTTGTCATATTTTACGCTGTCACGGATATTGACGTGATAACGTCTTAAAAATCAATGAACACCGGCTGCACGCATGAAAAAGTGTCACGTTCTTCCTGAGCCTGAGTGTGCAAGCGAGAGCGTGGAACAAGCGATAGGGATGCACGATCGGCCTAAGCGTTCATCTTATGACGTTATCACGTAGAAGTATCGTCCGTAAACCAACTTTACAGACAACCATATTTTTATTGAACTAATAGAGGCCAAAAAGTATACCATAAATTTTATTGTTATTATGTTGTATTCTCATTGGCTTGAAGAATTTAGTAATTTTAATTTATTTTGCATTGGGTCACACTCATCGACAACAATTTGTAATTTCCATCGAGATAGGAAACAAACCTAATTACTTTAGCTATAAAATCCTTGGGTATTTTTTTTTTATCATAGATAGGCAAGCATTTGGCCACTATCTCACCTGATGGAAAGTGAAGATGCGGCCGAAGATGTCTAATTGTCAATGTATGCTTGGCAGATGATATTTCGCGAATATCATAAGTGACTAGCTATGATATTCCCGATTGAAATAGACTTTAGTTAATGTAGTAAAGAGATTTATATTGATATCAGAACTCACCGACATTTCAGTGCTGGGATGGTCGATAAATATCAGTTCAGATTCTTCTCCATCCAGCAGCACGGACACCGACTTTTCACCAAACTCGTCATCTGCAACAAATGGGACAACTTACAATAACGTAATGTCCGATCATATACAGGGTGTGGTGTAAAAAAAGGGTAGCCCTAGACCTATAAATAGGGGACAGCGTGATGGACCAAAAAATTATAAAATGGCCTAGTAAAATTTACAGTTTTCGAGAATATCGTCATTTTTAGACATTGTGAAACACCCTTTTTCGTCTCTTATCGGTGTTAAAATTGCAAATAAAGAAATGTTCTCAATCTGTTTTTTGGAAAGTAGTCATGGATAAGTGGGATTTCGAATAAAAACTTCTATCATGTGTTTCTAATAATGACGAATATCTCGAAAACTGAGATTTTCACAAGGCACTTTTTTTTTATTTTCTGGACCATGATGACGGCCCCTATCTGTAGGTATAAGGTTATCTATTAATTACGCCACACCCTGTATATAATATATATAAAGATTGAGAAAATAACATAATATTGTACCTTTACATAAAATAATATATGCCTTTATATAGATTGATAAAATAACATAAAATTTTACCTTTACATAAAATTATATATGCCTTTATATAGATTGATAAAATAACATAAAATTGTACCTTTACATAAAATTATATATGCCTTTATATAGATTGATAAAATAACATAAAATTGTACCTTTACATAAAATTATATATGCCTTTATATAGATTGATAAAATAACATAAAATTGTACCTTTACATCAAATTATATATGCCTTTATATAGATTGATAAAATAACATAAAATTGTACCTTTACATAAAAATTATATATTAAGCCTTTGTAATTGTTCAAAACTTTTGTTGAAACGACGTACACGTTTAAGATTTATGTCAAAAGAGTGTCATTTCTGGTTATTACGGTAGTTATGAGTTTGTTACGTAGAAAATGGAGAATTGTACCATACAGATATTATATTTAAGACCAGCAAGCTGACGCATGTAATGAGGCCGGCTTTGTACGATAGGCTCCTAAATCCATATTAGTTGCAACTTATTTCAACTTCAAAAACGGAGGTTCTCAATTCAACTGTATGTCTTTTTTTATTGATTGTTACGCGAAAATTCTGCCAATTATGAATCGATGTTGATATTTTTTTGTTTGGTATAATATACTTCAGAGGTCCCATATTATTTTATCGAAATCGATCAAGCCGAAACCAAAATGTAAGCTGTGAAGTCGGGCTTTCTACCGACTTCGAAAAAAGACAGGTCAAAAGAACCCGCAAACAACGACCATGTATGAAAAGACTCATGAATGTAGGAGAAGCAAAATATGTGTGTCAGGATCGTAGCAGGTGAAGAGAAGTGGTATCTGCCTACACCAATGGAGAAGAGGCGTGACTATATGTATGTATTATTACACATTAACCACATAATAAGTTGTATATTATTTATATATTTTGTATTTATCTTTAATTTATTTATGAATGTAACTATATGTATATTATTATGATTTGTTTAATTACATTAATAATTATAAGTATGTTTAAAATATTGCATGTATGTATAATGATCATTGCCGCACCACCGATCACTTTTTGTTAAACTTTTTTATCCTCTCCATTCTAAGGTTGCCTGGAAGATATCGCTGCTTAGCGATAAGGCCGCCGATTGTACTGATATATTGTTATTTTTTCTATTGTTAATTAATATTTTTCTTGGTGTGCAATAAAGAGTATTTGTATTGTATTGTAAGTTTTGCAAAACAAACACAAAATCACCAACGCTCTTTTTTCACTTTCGCGCAAAACTTCTCTCACGTATTTCAAATTTGCGTTACTCTAAAAGCGATTTCTTTCACCGCATTCGTAACCGTTGACACGTAACCTGGTATAACCGACAACGTTTTATCGGGAATTTATTTATTTACCGGTTTTCTTCGTCGAATTTCCCGAAAATGTCATGTCTTCAATCCGTGAGAAGATATTGAAGTTGATGGAAATGAGTAAATTTCTTGCGACATGAACACTTTTTACGTGACAATTTTTTACACTATTAAAAAAGGCATTTGTAGGGAAAGTTTAAAAACTACAACCCGACTACTTCTTAGCCCTAAAAAGCTTCCTATAATTTAAAATAAAATCATGACTTTGACATATCTCGCAAAAAATACGCTTTATAAAAATATGATGTACCAAACCCTACCTTTATTTTCGAATCCCTGTTCAATGATACACACATAATGGAGTGTGGCGGCAAAAAAAAAACAGTCGTTGTCCTCCCTTGAGTTAAAATATCAGTTCTATAATAACTAAAAACTACGTTTCCACAGGTATTCGATTTCACCGCTTTATTTTCGTAACTTTGATCAGATTAAATGTAATTAACACGCATTATTGACGATATTTCAAGAACTACATATCAGATCTTGATCAAATTTAAATGGTACCAATTGGAAAGCAACAACTTTCAAACAAAAATAAATTCAAATTTGGTACACGTGGAACGAGGGTAACACACATAAAAAAAAAAAAACAATTATCCGCGACGCCAAAACAACAATTGTGGCATCCTTTTAAGATAACCGATAACATGTGTTTCTCAACCTACACAACTGTCTGGCTATATTAAAACACGCTTACGCATCTTGTTAATATAACAATATTCTGCGAAGCTACTTCGCAGTTCACTGATCACGGTTACGTGGCTTAGAAGTTATTGTGACTATCATAATATTGCGTGGTACACTAAGGTTATACAAATATTTGGACGAAAATGCGTAGGCATTTTATTTTTCTACTGACTTCACTAAAGTGGAGGAGGTAGTCAAGTCGGCTGTATATCTTTTACCTTATACATTTGTTACACGTGAACTGATTTTTAAATTTTTTTTAGTTTGAAAGATGTTGCTTTCCAATTAATTAATTAATATAGCCTTTAATTCAGATCAACTAACAATATTTATATCGGATTGAAACTAACTAATACTAAAATAATAATGCACCTAGTCTAGTATTTGTTTATTCTTTATATTTTGAAGATCTGTTTGCCATTCGGCAAAGGTCTCCTCCAACCTTTGCTTTCCAATTGGTCCCATTTAAATATGATCGAGATCTGATCAGTAGTTCTTGAAATATCTTCAATAATGCGTGTTTAGTACATATAATCTGATCAAAGTTCCTAAGATTTTCCGGTGTTTTTTAAGCTTTCCTTGCGTTTAATTATAGTATTATTTTTTATGCCCGGCAACCATTTGACCACAATCTCACCTGATGGAATGTGATTACTTATATTTGAACTCCCGGAATAATATTTAATTGCCTGCTGGCTTTGTAGCTTGGATTTTTAAGCTACGGGTATCAGGTTTGATTTCCGGTGAGAACACAAGTTTTATCCCCAAGGGTAAGTATTTTTAGTTCTGGGTTGTGTGTGATGTGAATGTTTCCTGCATCCACGAAATCAGGCTGTGAAAGTAGAAAAAAAATTCTTCAATCCTTGAGAGCTAGTGGTAAACTTTATCTGTTTACCATCCTCGACCATTACTTACCATCAGGTGACATAGTGGTCAATGATAGTCTATAAGTAATAAGTAAAATAATCAATAGTAGTTATGTAATGTCACTTTGTTACTGGCTGGCTAAATATACTAGCAAAATTTTTTTTTAATTATACGTAATTTTCTGTGAGCAACACAGTTTGACATTTTTTTTTAATTTTAGATTGGCAAACTTTTGACCGCTATCTCACCTGACGGTAAGCGACGATGTGGTCGACGATGGAGCAAGCTTAAAAACGCGTTCCAATTCAGTATTTTCAACCGACATCAAAATCGGAGGTTTTCAAAACGACTGTAAGTTTTTTTTGTATGTTACGCCATATCTTCGCCAATTATGAATAGATTTTTTTTGTTGAAGTGGTCTCACAAAAAAATATCGAAATCGGTCAAGCCGAAATATAAGCGACAAAGTCGGTGTTTTAAGCTTTGCTTGCGTTTCAATTATCCTATTTAATATCTATTCAACTTAAATCTTTTTATACGCTGTCATTCTGATAATACATTCTACAAAGCTTCACGGATCAGTGATCACACATGACTCAGAAGGTATTGTGCGTATCACAAACACCGCGTAATATATGAAGGTTTTCCGGACATTTCCGGAATAATGTGTCGGAAAATTACAATTTTATCCGTAAACTGTTCAGACACAAAATCAGCACAAGTACTTGAACAATAATAACAGTATAATAATTATTTTACTGTTATATACTATAATTATTATTATAATCTTCTATATATATAAAAATCAATGCCACTTTTCGTTGTTATTTTATAACTCAAGAACGGGCTCACCTATCCAAACCAAATGTTTAGGCTTTGTTCGGACTATTTAGTAGATGGTTTGTGTGAAGTTTGCACTAAATCGGTCAAGCGGTTCTTCATTTATCACACCCGGGCGAAGCCGGGGCGGATCGCTAGTTATAGTATATAACAGTATAATCTGGGTGTCTTCATGTCTAGAGTGAATAGGTACCTTCTAGGCAAGCATGTTCCATCTTTGGCCGCATCATCACTTTTCATCAGATGAGATAGCGGTCAAATGCTTGCCTATACAGTATAAAAAAAAAACTATTATTCTGTGGCACAAGAAATTTGGAGGAATAAAATACCTTTCGTTGACCACAAACCGGATGTTGGGTTTTCTAGCGTGTACGCTTGGGGCGTTTGTTACTGTTTGCTAAATAGGGGTCTGGTTTTGAATGCACAAGTTTCTATTGGTTCCGTTTGTTTGTCGTAAGACAAACAGTTGTTAACCTATGAGAGATGTGGCCTTAAAAATTCTAACATCATGACTGCGTAGGTACCTACTATCACTTACCAAAAATGTATCTTACTTTCTATTAAAATTCAAACTATCGTGAGTATTACTCATAATTTATGTTGTATATGACTTGAAACACGTAGAAAATGTTGACTTACTTTGTAGTCGACTAGTTTCGGACAAATTTGTTGTCCTTCATCAGGATGAGTCAGACGCGCGATACGCAGAGGCGAGCGGCTCGGGCCTCGGCAAAAGTAAGTCGATATTTTTTACGTGTTTCAAGTCGTATACAACATAAATTATATCTTACTTTCGTCGTGCACTTTAGTTCCGATATTTATCGATGTCGATAAAATAATAGTGGGATAAAGTAAAAAACATGGTTTTTACAACAGTGAATCACGTGCTCTTTAGCTCTGGTATTTATCGATATCGATAAAAAAATGTTGGAAGAAGTAAAATTAGATAAGATGGTTGGGAAGAGTTTTTTTACAACAGCGAAACACGTGCTCTTTAGCTCCGATATTTATCGATGTCGATAAAAACAATGGTTGGTAAAAAGTTAAAAACATGGTTGGTAAAATTTCTTTATAACAATCAGTAAAGCACACTCTTTAGCTCCGATATTTATCGATGTCGATAAAACAAAGGTTAGACAAAAGTAAAATAGGTGGTTGGAAAGAGTTTCTTCACAATAGTGAAGCGACGTGCTCTAAAGCTCCGATATTTAAAATTTAAACGCGTTTACACTGAGAGCCCCAGACTTAGTTTGATGACATGTCATGGGAGACTGAAACATTCACATCACACACAATTACAACCGGAACAAGATCCACCAATATCCTCCCGTGCTTCGAAGTCTAACGCTATCGAGATAGGAAACAAACCTACGTTTTGTAAAGCTACAAAATCATTGGCTTACGTTTACCCAACTAAACCAACGGGCAGTTCGATCAAAATTTATCGATATCGATGCCAAAATGGTGGAATACAAATAAAATAAAAGCTTTGAAAGAGTAAAATTACTGCGTAATATGAGACTCAAGAACTATTTAGTTTCAGAGCAAAAAGTACACCAGTGTGTACTTAAAGTTTCAGGTTTTTCTGCAGACGTAAAGGCGGATTGAAGGTCACAATAAGATGAACAACATGATTGTCTTTCAAATTTAGAGTTTTCACACTCATAGTCCCACACTAGGTTTGAAGACTTGAATCGTGAGTGCCAAAAGCATTCACATCACACACAATTATACCCAGACAGAAGTACACATTTTCCTTGTGAGGAAAACTTGTTTTCCCTTCGGGAATTGAACCCATTACCCGCCGCTTAGAAGACAGACGCGCAACCAAAGTACGCCAGCGAACAGTATTTTTTAGGGTTGCTTTAATCCTTCCTTTAAATTCTTACTACTTATCTATGTACTATAATTGAAACGTAAGCAAAGCTTAAAAAAACCAACTTCATCGCTTATATTTCTGTTTCGGCTTGACTGATTTCGATAAAATGTATATGGAACTACCTCTGAAGTATACTCTACCAAAAGAAAAGAAGAACCATCAAAATCGATTCATAATTGGCGGAGTATCGCGTAACAGACTTACAAAAAAAAATACAGTTGAATTGAGAACCTTCTTTTTTGAAGTCGGTTGAAAATAGCAAAAGAGACTGCACTGTACTGTAGACTTTACGTCACTCATTTCCATACTAAAATATATATGTAGAGTTGTCATATAAACTGCATTTTATGAAGCTATTTGACTACGGTTTTACGACACAGTGTGACCCATTCTATATGACTGTCATAAAGCCTGTTTCTATATCCATAAAAACGAATTACCTATCCTATTCGTTACATCACTTCATAAGTAATTGTATGTCAAAAAATTACAGGGAGTAAATAAATTAAATGTTTTAGGCAAGATATTGGATGCTTGAACAAAAACCTACTGGTACTTATCGTAGGGGAGACCGGGATGCTAAATCATCATCATCTCAGCCGCAATCCACTGCTGGATATAGGCCTCCCTCAAAGATCTCCAAAAAGAACGGTTGTTAGCGGCCTGCATCCAGCGTCTTCCTGCGACCTTCACTATATCGTCCGATCACCTTGTGGGCCAGTCTTCCGACGCTGCGCTTGCCAGTCCGTGGCCTCCATTCTAGAACCTTTCGACCCCATCGGCCATCCGTTCTACGTACTATGTGCCCTGCCCATTGCCACTTCAACTTACTAACCCGCCGATGCTAAATCGGTAGTTACTAATGGCGTCATGAGGATCTATTGGATTGTGAAGATTAGGCGCAAAAACGAAATAAAGTTCATAACAAGTATGCCTTTTTGTGGGGGGAGATCGTGTACAAATTTGTATAAACAGCACAGTCACACGGAAATACTCAAGCGCATTAGACATCCATAGCGTATACGTACTACGTCCTACGTCTCTCTGATAACCGACAGATATTAATCTGCCGGTTTGTTAGTAGGGTAACCCCCGTAAAAAGGGGTAGAGGCCCCTATATTAAGGGTTCATATTTGATGGAGGTACATTACAGGGTGCAAGATTTCTTCCTATATAGTTTTCTGGCGCGCTTGTGTAAAACGCAAAATCCCGCCTATTCATTTGATTATGTCGGTAGAGTCTACTGTCTAATATAACTAAAGACTACCAAGAACTGTCATTTTTTAAACAAACGCATTCACACTCACGGCCCTACACCAAGTACACTTATAACGTGGGTGCTGGAAACATTTACATATCACACACAATTATACCCAGATACAGAAACACAAATGTCCCTTGGGATAGGAAATAGTGCTGCTGCCGGGATTCGAACCCAGGACCCACGACGCAGAGGGCAGGGACCTGCCCACCGCGTTAACTGGGTTGTATTTATTATTATTTTGACATATTGTACGACTTTTTACTTATACTAAAATTGCTAATTTCCAAAATAGGTATTGGATTAATCCCGCTACGGCCCGCTGAAATTTGGCCCGGCTTCTTATCGCTAACCTTAAGCAATTCGAAAATTCTAAACAATTTGATGGCCGTTGCTAAATGATTAAATATTATATTTGTATCGTATTTATCGTTAACGCAATATGTGTACTATTATATAATTATTATTTATGTCAAGCCAAGATAGGGGTTTCGTGCTTTGGGATGAAAAGGCTGGAAATGTGGAACTTCGTCACCAAAACCTAATAGTTTAAACGCAAGCAAAGCTTAAAAACCCGACTTCACCGCTTATATTTTGGTTTCGGCTTGATCGATTTCGATAACATTTATATGGGACTACCTCTGAAGTATAATCTACCAAACAAAAAAAACATCTAAATTATACTATTAAAGTTTTCGTGAGTTTGACACATTATACTTTATATAATATTCCAGGTCTAGTGTGTCACCAGCTTCGATCACTTACCATCAGGTGAGATAGTGGTCAAACACAAGCCTGTCACAAATAAATAAAAAAAAAAAAAAAATGAAACGGCTTGTCTCACGATTTAAGGTCGACTCTTGCGACCTAGGTTTCGCTCCCAATGAGCGCCGTGACCTTCCGTCGTGAACTTACTTGATGACGGGGATCGAACATCCCCGAAAGCTAGATCGCTAGAGTCGACCTTAAATCGTGAGTCAGCCGTTTCATTTATATAAAGTATAATCATCTAAATTGATTAATAATTGGCGGAAATATCGCGTAACAAACGAAAAAAAAACATACAGTCGAATTGAGAACCTCCTATTTTGAATTCGATTGAAAACAACTGATAAGGTCAAAAAAATATCAATGAATGCTTTCAAAAACAGATTTTTTTTCGAGCGTATGTTTTTTTTACGTGGAGGTATGTTACACGATATCTCCGCCAATTATGAATCGATTTTGATAATATTTTTTGTTTAGTATATTATACTTCAGAGGTCCCATATAAATTTTATCGAAATCGATAAAGCCAAATCCAAAATATAAGCGGTGAAGTCGGTTTTTTATAAACTTTGCTTGCGTTTAATTATTAAGTTAGTATTTACCTTTGCTGTTACCAAAGTCCTGTCAACCATCTATTCACCACTGTTCTATCAAGGCTATGTAATTAATGTCTACAAAGAGCCCGCTCAAAAGACAAAGCACTTATTTTGAAACAAAAGATCTTACGAGTGAGCTACAAAGAGCTATGAAAGTATATCGACCATTGTCTTGCAACTACCACGACGAGGATTTTATTGTGTGTGGAAATGTATCAAACTGTGATACATACAGTAATGGGAACTCTGGCTTTTAACCGACTTCACAAAAAGGTGAAGGTTATCAATTCGACTGTGTTTTTTATGTCTTTTTACTCAAAACTTCTTTCTGGGTGAACCGATATTGAAGTATTTTTTTATTTGAAATGTGTTGCTTCCTATGTGGTCTCTATTTAAATTTGATCCCAATTTGTTTTTTTTTTTTGTTTTTAAGTTATCCTACATAATATTATATATCCGAAAGTTGTGTAAGTACGTTCGTTCCATCTTCACGCTTTAACGGCTGAACGTATTTTGATGAAATTTAGTATGGACATAGCCTATACATAATGTATTTTCACCGATTTGTAAAAAACTTTACTTTAGTTTAAATTATAAACGCGTATTTTTGACGACCCAGTTGGCACAGTGGACAGGTGTCCGCCCTGTGCGCCGTGGGTCCTGAGTTCGATTCCCGGCAGGAGCACAAATTCCTTCCCAAGGGACATTTGTGCTTCTGGTTCTGGGTGTAATGTGTGTGTGATGTGAATGTTTCCGGCACCCACGATACAAGTCTTTGAACTTAGTGTGGGGCTGTGAGTGTGAATGCGTTTGCGTTTGTATTTCGTTGAGAATTTAAAACGCCGATAGAGAATTGGTCGCGTTTGCCTTTTAAGCAACGAAAATTCGAATTTTTAATAAAAATATATAATACTTACTTACGAGTTATCTAAACACTCAACATCAATATACTTACACAAATACACTTAAGCGGCACAGGTTTAAAATACATTAAAAAAATAAAACATTAATACACATGGACCATAAACTACACAAAAAATACAGAGAAAATAACCACAAGACCAAAAAGTACGTTGATTTTGTTGCACCTTTTTGTCTTGTATAGCTGATAAAGAACTACACAAGGAAGCAAATAAGCTGCATTCAACTTTCAACTTTAACAGTAACCATAATACGTATAATATTGTATAATACCTATTGTTAAATAATCCATTAAAAACATTTTGTGGTTTAAACGAAGTTTGGTTTTTTATTTATTTTGAAAACAAATAAAAACAATTCAGCTCGTTTTCTTTTTCATATATAGTTATAGGTCTTTATAAAACTTGTTTTTTTTTACCTAATTTAAGTTGTTTATTGCAATAAGACTTTAAAAAGGAGGATGTTCTGAATTCAGTAGTATTTTTTTATGTTTGTTACCTCAAATGTTTGAAAGGTTTTTTTTAGATTGCTTTTATTGTAATTTCATTAAATCAGTTTCATAATTGTTTTTTTAATTAAGATAACTAAATGAAATCATGTAATCAATTACACTTATATTTTTTATTTGTTATATTTTAATTAAAATTAAACTTTTTTAGCTATTTTCGTGTATTGACTTCTGTGTTTTTTAAGTCGGTTTAGTTTTTTAATAGTTTATTTAAGTGTGTGTGAATGCAGCCTTAGCATAGAACATAGAAAAGACAAGACAGAACGTGTAACTTACCGCGTTTAGCTTCGCCTTAAGTGAGCAAGCAAAAAGAATGAGTGTTATTTACAGAAGAGCATAGAGTTCAGCCAGATACAGTAACTATAAACTACACTAAATTTAAACTATCTTTTGCTTTTAAATCTACCATGATCACTCTCACTATAAATGCTTGTGTCAATAATGGGATATATTTGTATCTTAATATTTGGATATATTTTAATATTTAATTATTTAAAGGTAATGAAATACATAGCAAATATCCAGGTTGACACAAACATTTATATCTTTAACTTTTTGTTTATTATACATATATATTAATTTATTAATATAATAATTACTTCAAATACTATACAACTATGTAATACTTCAAAACTAAACTAAACCTGTACCTATACAACAAAGATCTAAGTTACCTACAAGACATTGAGCTTATAGGTAACTCAAGTGCTCAAGCCCACTGCCAGTGGGTAGCGTTCCCATCATGCTGGCGGCATTGCATCTCTGAATTGCAATGCTAATACATTGAGCCAAATAAGTGCCAGCATTTTGATCACGCGTCGCCTCAACCAGGCGCTATGATAAATTTTTGAAAATAGAATTAGCTCCCGGTCTCTATGGGCCTAGTGTCTCAACACCAAACGGTTTAAACAAGTAACCACTGCCAAGGTTTCCATATTTTTGCCGTTTGCGGTCCGAAGTTGCCGCGGGGCCAACTCCATTCCGTGTTTCAGGAAGATATGACGGAGCTAAAGTGTCGACACAAGTTGCATCCCACACTAAAGGCCGTCCCATCTTCCATGGAATTAAAGTTAGAAATTAGTTTGTTACTTTTTGTAGCCATATTTACGTCAAATCATGCTATTACTGAAGAATATTTTTGTGTATAAGATTATGAACTCAAAGGGTTTTTTTTTTTAATTGTTGAGTGACTAGACTTGCAAGTCGCTCGAGTGATGGTAAACGTCACGGTTGCCCATTCTGCCGTCATAAGCAAAAAAGACGTATCTGACATTTTTGTCAAAATTGAGTTATATACATCAGAAATTTCTTTACTATTTAGTATATGTCATGACTTGTAGCAGATGCGTCTAACTTAAAATTAAAATTAAGTAGGTTGCGTTTGTTATTTTAAAATAAAAAAAAATAGTAGATGCGTCTATTGTTCCCGATTCTGATGATGTACAAAACTCAGTTTTGTCAAAAATGCAGTTACGTCTTTTTTCCTTATGACAGCAGCATTACAGTTACCTGCTAGCCAAAAACCAAATTGCTTAGTCTATATTCTATCAAAGTCCAAGTTTTTACGCCAAATGTGTATTGACCGAGAAGTGTCCATCCATTACAGTAAATTTAGGTGCGAGTCAACCCATTTCTTCCAAACGATCGACTTATACCCTTTTCACACAAAATTGTATTTGATATAATCACCCCATATTTAAGTTTTAATGGTGGTAGCACAGTTATAAGAAAATGTTGTTTTGTTTTTTCCGAAAAATTTCATGACTGACTCTATAAAAAGGTTTTCAATTCGACCGTAATTTTTTATGTGTTATCTCAGATTTTTTTCTAGGTGAGTCGATTTTGGTGATTCTTTTATTTTGAAAGATTCCCGTGTGGACCAATTTAAATTTGATCAAGATCTGACCGATAGTTTTAAGTTATCCTACTTAATATTATAAGATAAGATAAGATAATTCTTTATTGGCAATTTATAAACGCGCAAGTTTGTAAGAATGTATGGATGTATGTTTGTTACTCTTTCACGCAAAAACTACTGAAAGGATTTTGATGAAACTTTACAATAATATAGCTTATACATCAGAATAGCACATAGGCTATAATTTATAATGATAATATGTGAGTTATCTAAAATATAACGATTAGTGTCAAGTAAGTAGGAAAAAATCTGCCATCTGCGAGCTATTCTGACGTGCGCCGCAAAAACCGTTGGAGCTACACGTATATAATGTATAATAGAAATGTTTATCTTAAATAGTCCTACAAAAAAGCCCGAGACAGCACATATCTATCTTTTATGTGAAAGCTATAATGGCCAAAATAGTAAACCATATATACAATAATTTAATGATTTTTAATTTGTTGGATTTGTCTCCGTCCCGAGTAGCAGAATAATATGAAAACGTTGAAAAATTTACGAAAAAATAAAATACTTTCTATCATGATTATCACAATTTTCCATCACCACGCGGGCGAAACCGCGGGGCGCAGCTAGGTCTCAATAATGCGTATTTAATTCATTTAATCTGATCAAGGGTTCCGAATATAAAGCGGTGAAGTCGGTTTTTTTAAGCGTTTACACCGGGCGAAACCGTGGGTCAAGGCTAGTCATACATAGGTTGATGGTAATTTATTTATTTTTGCGGACCGTACGTAGAACAATAAAATTAATCACACCGAATTGAAGGGGACATTTTGCCAAAAGAATTTTAGCACGCAAGTTGTATACACTTTATCGTTTGTCGTCAATTTTCCGGTCTCCATTAGGCCCAGAAAGGTCACTAATGGCCTTTTTCCAAATAAATAAGGTGTATTTTGCGAAAAATATCGCCGACGTTAAAGTAAATCCATTTAGGTTCTGATGGAATGTAATGTACTAGTATTTGCCGGCTTCAATGAACTTACTTAGGTGACCTAAAAATGTAGCAATATAATTATTTTGTGTGTGACAGTCTGTGATGGATTTTTCGTTTAGGTACATTAGGGGTCAGCTGTTAGTTAGTGTACAAATTTGCAAAAGGAGGTTTACAAAAACAAAACAAACGCATTCATACTCACAGCCCCACACTAAGTTCAAAGACTTGTGTCGTGGGTACCGGAAATATTCACATCACACACACATTACACCCAGAACCAGAAGCACATATCCCTTAAGAAGGAATTTGTGTTCGTGCTGGGAATCGATCCCAGGACCCACGGCGCAGAGGGCGGACACCTGTCCACTGCGCCAACTGGGTCGTCAACTGACTTGGTTTCAATCAATATTAAAAAAAAAAAAAAATATCTCAGGTGTATTGTATATTAGGTGAGCGTTCGCTTTCTAAGCAAGGGTATCATGTTCGATTCCCGGCGGGAACACAAGTTTTCTCCCCAACGAAAATTTGTGTTTCTAGCACTGTGTGTGATGTGAATATTACCGGCACCGACGACACAAGTTATCGAACTTAGTTTGGGGCTGTAAGTGTGAAAGCGTTTATGTTTATTTTTATGTCTATTCAGTTTTTGGATATTTCTAAAATGGCGGTGACACGGAGGGGTTGATAACCGTAAAAAAAAACACATTGTAGGTACAAAAGTTTTTCTTTTCAAATTTAACCACCAATTTCGTCAGCTAGGTACTACAATCTCTAAACAAAACAATTAATCAAATTGGAAATCGGTAAGTATGTACGCATAAGATAACTTATGAGGTAACATTATAAAATTTAAAAAGAGGATTTATTATTTTTTAAACGAATATTCTTTTTGAATGATGATGCGGTCGAAGTTTTTAAATGCTTCCCTAGAAGATACCTATTCACTCTTTATTTGAAGACTCCCAGATTATACCCCTCGGGGACAATGATACAGGCAATGAGATCCACTCCTTCGCTGTACGGCTGTTGAAAGTAGAAGCAAAACGCTTCGAGCAAACTGCATTCGGTTGAATTCAGTTCCTTGTTATTGTGATATCGGCTAAAACCCCTTGTCTACATTATATGTTGTAATTATATGTTTTAATAATTAGAAATTACAATTTAACTGATATTGGCCCGTATTTATCCAAAGCTTTTAACAGAATATCAAAGTATATAAAAGCGCGTTAACCACCTAATTACTTATTTGGGACATTAAGGGATTCTTCATGAATTAAAAGGTATTACAGAAACGAGGGATAATGGAGATAAAATGAGATAAATATCGGTCCTTCAGGATCGTTGTGACTCTCCGGGAGAAAATGGAATTCAATATTTTGTATATCCACCGAGGTTATATGGAAGATAATGCTTCATATTAGCTTCACAGCAATATGTTCGCTTATGTACCTACAACTTGTTTTTGTTTGTGTAATAAAGAATTTTCAATCAGTCAATTTTGTATATCAACTTTTCGTAAAACAGTCGTAGTTCACCATCTCCAAGTGGAAAAAATCATTCCAGGGAGCCTATCACTCATTAGTCATGCTTATTTACCATCTACGACCACATCAGCACTTACTGTCAGTTGAGATAGTCGACAAACGATAGCCAATCAGATAAAAAGTATAAATATAATATATAATAATAAACTATGGCTCTCTGTGCCGAAGACCTTGCATATTTTTCAAAATGCCTGAAAAAATTTTTTTTTAAATTGTTCTCAAATTTCATCTTGCTTTCTGCCATTTTGAAAAAATATCCAAAAACTGATTAAATATTAATTAATTATTTAAAACAAAAAATTAGCATCGCTGTTCAACGTGAAAACGTAGCCAGTATTATGGGCACTTTTCCTTTAGCAAGCGGTTTACAAAATGTTTGAGTACTATTTGTTTTAATCCCCTTTTGTAATCTTATCTGACTTTGTTATTATTAAAACAGAATCGCCAAAAATATTAAACAATAATCGAACCTGTTTAGAAACACAAAATTTCACGTGAATTGGTTTAGAAATGCGACCCGCAGAGGAGAACAACCGGAAATCCGGACAGACGGAAGCAATTATACCCAAGCTAAAACGGAGACGCTTTGCGTACGCTTAGTGAAATATACGAATTAGAATCGTTGTCTGTTTGTTTATATTTTCTTCATTTGAAAGGGCTGAACATTGGATTGGAAAAAATAATAATAAAACGGGAATTAATATTACTAAGAAAGCTTATTATAAAACGAATAGTTTTATTAATGACAGGGATGCAAGAAGGCTAACTGTATATAACCGCATTTTGGCGTGACCATAATATTCATGTATTAGTAATATAAGAATCTTTGAAAAAAATAGTAAAAAAATTCGCCGCTGAAATTTTGCGAAACTGGCAGTAGAGTCGTATACTTCCAGTGGTGCCTTATTAGGGTGCCATGTGAATAAATGATTTTGAATTTTTAAATTTTGAATAATAAACCTAACCTTGGTTTGTTTGCTGCTTGGGAGTCTAAAATCTTAGTAGTGAACATAGCATAGAGTTCAACTCCTTCACTAAAGGAATTTCCCTCGAAATCACAACGCTTCACATACAATAGGTACCAATTAAATAGTAGTCCTTACTGTCTAGAATCCCTTCATATACTCCGAGGTCGAGAAACAATGTCTATGTTGGCATCCCGCAAATTCCTTTGTCGAGAGCGGAGCAGAGATAGTCAATTACAGAACCTTAATAGGTGTGGAGTTACGGGTCCTATACACATATATATCTGTAGTATGTTTGTATATAAATTGTACTGTTAAATGGGCTTAAATGTTTACAGATATCTCCTGAGGTACTGACGCCGTATAGAATTTGATGAATTTGTATTGTTTTTGGCTATACAATGAGTATAATAGATGAAAGAGAGAGATATTTTCAGCGTTTCTCTATTCATTTTGAGATATATGTAGCAAGCACATATTACATTTGACCTTAAGTAAACTTTGCAAAGCTATTGTAATAATTTTAAGTATTCCTTCTATTATACATTT
The DNA here is from genome assembly GCA_948107665.1 of Lomographa bimaculata. NCBI lineage: Eukaryota > Metazoa > Arthropoda > Insecta > Lepidoptera > Geometridae > Lomographa > Lomographa bimaculata. The sequence continues at coordinate 9,569,889 of OX403607.1, read as the reverse complement.
AATTTCTTATTTTTCTTGCTTTATGAATACATTTATCAAATGATAGGCATGCCGAAATTGTCATACACGGCAGACAAAGCCCTTATTGTACCTTTTATCTTAAATGTAATTTTAATGTGTATGATGTTGTGTTCAATGCTATATAAAATAAATAAAAGACGCTTATCGCCTATATTGACAATAGATACACCTTGACACGTCGATCGTTGTTTTTCTACCAACTTCACAAAAAAGGGGAGGTACTCAAATCGACTGTATATTTGCAATTGACGTGAACCGATTTTGTATTTTTTTTTTGTTTGATAGATGTTGCTTTCCAATTGGTCCCGTTTAAATTTAATCAAGATCTGATCAGTAGTTCTCGAAATATCTTCAATAGTGCGTGTTTAGTACATCTAATCTGATCAAAGTTCCGAAGATAAAGCGGTGAAGTCGGTTTTTTAAGCTTTGCTTGCGTTTAATTATTTAAGTTTTATGTTGTAGTATTGTTCAAATGTTAAGAACTAGGGTGGACGAATTGGGTGTTCCTGTAATGCAAGTAAGATAATAAATAAATAAAGTTTGTTGTACACATTGTACTCTTTTGGACTGTAAATAGATTATTTATTAGATCACATTGTTTGACATAATTTTGTTAATATTTTTAAAAGTATGTTTCAATGATTATATAATTTTACTAACATTATACTTATCTGATTGCATAAATATAAATTATGTGATCGATAATTTATATCGAGTAGATAAATATAGGTTTGCTTGATATTTTATGTAATAATTAAACGCAAGCAAAGCTTAAAAAGACCGACTTCACCGCTTTATCTTCGGAACTTTGATCAAATTAGATATACTAAACACGCATTATTGACGATATTTCAATAACTTCTGTTCAGATCTTGATCAAATTTAAATGGGACCAATTGGAAAGCAACATCTTTCAAACAAAAAATAAATCTAAATCTGTTCAAGTGCAAAGAAGTTATGTGAAAGCACAAAGAAAAAAAAAATTACAGTCGACTTGAGTACCTCCTCCTTTTTTGTGAAGTTGGTATAAAATTACATTATGACGTGTTAGCCAAGCTAATTAAGTTTTTTAACTACCGGTGGGTTTAGTTGGGTGTGGGTTTACCTTCTAAGCAGCGGATTTTGGGTGTAACTTCCGGTGGAAACAAGTTTTTTTTCAATTTGTAACGAGCTGACTCGGCGAACTTCGTGCCAACAACAAAAGTTGTCTGAACTTTGACATCAAATAAATTTATGCCACATTTTTTTGTGGTCAAAAATTTATAGAGGGTTCAGAAATTAATGTTGTGTCTAACCTTTGACAGGTACGATCAGTTTGTATGGGAAGACGAAATAGTTGTTTTTACTACTTTCTCAATATCATTGCGATTTCTTTATATTTTCTCTCCCTTTTTAACCTGCTTTGGACTTCTACAAATATTTCAAAACCAAAATTAGGCAAATCGGTTCCGCCGTTTTTTGTGAGACAAACTAACGTCAATTCATTTTAATATAGGTACTCGTTTATAGTCTGGTTGTGATGTGAATGTTTCCAGCATCCATAGCACAAATCATCGAACTTAGTGTGTGTGACCGATAGAGCGCAAAGCGTCTCCGTTTCAACTTGGGCAAAATTGCTTTCATATGTCCGGATTTCCGGTTGTTCTCCTTTACAGGTCGCATTTCTCAACTGTTTCTCGTCAAGTTTTGTGAGCTGGTTTGATTTTTAAATAGAATATCTTGTAGATTCAGTTTTAGGAAATTTTCAAAATGGCGGAAACAAGGCAAGTCACGAGTGAATAGATATCTTCTAGGCAAGCTTACTCCATCATCGACCACATCGTCGCTTACCATAAGGTGAGATTGCCTATAGTTTGCCTATCTTGAATTAAAAAAAAAGGTTGAAAACGTAAAAAACAAAGGTTGAACACGTAAAAAAATATATTTCAGTCATTTCGAAATTTACGCGAGGTTTTCAACTCGCGGAGTACACTAGTATTACATATATAAATGAGTAGTGGAAATGCAAAGTGATCATTAGCCATTTTATTACAAACATTAAATCGCTTACAGGGTATGCTAGGACCCCTTCCCAATCAGGGTTCGATAATTGAGTACCGCGCCATTCAACAAAAGCGTATGTGGAACATGACATACAAAGACGTTGCTTTCGACGCGGTGCGATGGGTGCCTAAAATCTCGTTAGCTAAGTTATACGATGTTTGGGAGGATAATGGAGCAATTTCAGTATTTTTACCAGATTTCGACAAAATAAATAATTAAACGCAAGCAAAGCTTAAAAAAACCGACTTCACCTCTTTATCATCGGAACCTTGATCCCCCAGCTTTCAAATAAAAAAAGAATCATCAAAATCGGCTCACAACGAAATAAGTTGTGAGGTAACTTTTGAAGTCGGGTAAACCAGAACATCGTCAAAGTACGCATTATTCGTCACAAAATAGACATTATTGACGATATTTCAAGAACAGAGAAGTTGATCAAATTTAAATGGGACCAATAAGAAAGCAACATGTTTTAAATTAAAAAAAAAATTCGAAATCGGCCCACGTGAAGAGAAGTTATGAGGAAATACATAAAAAAAAGTCGACTTGAGTATCTCCTCCTTTCTTAGGAAGTCGGTAAAAAGGAGAGAGGAGATTGATTTTAGCTTCAGTATTATGTAAATAATAATATGTATGTATCAATGTATGTTTTTTATGTTTGCACCGTGGTTCCTGGGTTCGATTGCCGGCAGGAGCACAATTTTTTATCCCCAGGGACATTTGTGTTTCTGGTTCTGGGTTTGATTGGATGTGCGATATATAAATGTTTCCGGCACCCACGATACAAGTCTTTCAACGTAGTGTGGGCGATTAGTGTGAATACGTTAGTTATTGTTTGTTTCCTCACAGTTCCCAAACTAACACAGCGATGTATCGTATATAAGGAATTGGTGAATCCGTCTCAATTCTACGAGTATCATATGCAAGGTTTAAAAAAAAAAAAACAGTTTTAAACTGCCCGATGGCTTAGTTGGGTGAGCGTTCGCCTTCTATGCAGGCGTATCGGGTTCGATTCCCGGCGGAATCACAAGTTTTCTCCCCAAGGAAAATTTCTGCTTCTGGTTCTGGTTGTGATTGTGTGTGTGATGTGAATGTTTCCGGTACCCACGACACAACCATGGAACTAAGTGTCGGGCTATGAGTGTGACAGTGTTTCTAAAGCGTTTATCTATCTACGTCAGTGTGAATCAGTTTTCCTAGTATATCTAAGATCTCACCCTATTTGTAACCAATCTTTAAAAACATGTTGACACGTAGTACTTAAGAAGATATAAAAGACATTTGGCTGGATATGACCTTTCTTACTACAATATGAACTGTGTTATGACGCAGATAGTTATATCTAGAAGTGACACAGCTAACATTATTAGCAACCTATTTGTATCCTGCTGGTTAATGGGAATACGACGTGTACATGACTTATATTGTATGAATCATCTCAGAGACACTAGTAAAGCTGTAAAGATGACTCACACTTTGACGTAGATAGATAGATAAACGAATTAAAAACGCTGTCAGCCCTACACTAAGTTCAATGACTTAGGTCATGGGTACCGGAAACATTCACATCACACACAGTCTCACTCAAAACCAGAAACAAAAAATTACCTCGGGGAGTAAACTTGTGTTCCCACTGGGAATCGAACCCAATACCCGGCGTAGAACGCGGACGCCTACCTAACTAAGCTAACGGGTAGATAAACTCTTCCTTGATCACCTTAATTGTGAAAAAACTAAACAGAAAATAATGATTTACAAAAAGTCTAACAATAGGTCATATCGCTAAAAGCGATCTCTTCCAGACAACCTTTGTTTGTAGAGGAATTACGCAATAAAGTGTGACTAAAAAATAAAGTATGTAAGACGCAAAACATTATAGAAATGTATGGGAGCTGGTTTGCCGCATTTTTCTGGTACTACAGTTTAAACTGCACGTGGTGCCTCTGCTGAGTTACGAGGATCTCGTGAAACACAAAAGTATTTTTAATGAGGGTTGACGTCAGGCAGGCCGCCGGTCAACTCAAATCATGTCTTAGCTTTTTAAAACACGGAGCAAGCATTTTACCACTGAACGTAAGATTCGGTGGAAGATGTAGCATGCTTGTCTCAGAGATACCTATTCACTCTTGACTTGAAGACTCCCGGATTATATCGTTCAAACAATAATAACGCAGGCCATGATTTCCACCACGACTTTAATGTTTAAGTAACTGGCAACACACATCGCGATAACAATTAGCGAAAGTTGCCTTATAATTATGTTATTAAACCCAGTAATCCTATCCTACTTCTTACTAATTTAATATCATTCATTTATTTCAGATTAAATCCATAATACAATTTAAACACACAATCTACGTACAAAGTAGATATACATAATAAGATATAAGTTATAAAAAGAAAGGTTAAAGATGGTTTAGACGATCTTTAATGTTCGGCAAAGTTTCCAAAATGCTTGCTACATTACCACGCTGTATAGCAAGGCTTATCCTCTGCCCCAAATACAACCCAGCATTTTGGTCATGTGCCGAATCAATCAGTCTCTTAGTACATCATTATTATAAATGTCACATTGCAAAAGTCAATTAAAAAATCATATAAAAACAAAAATTAATCATCAAAAATTTAAATTAGCATAGGTACTATAATACATAATGCTGTAAAAAAAAATTATGAAATAAAAAAAACAATTATTTTCATTTCATTTTTCATTTTTTCATAAAGGCAAAAGTTTGTGGGTGTATTTGTGTGTTTGTTACTTCTTCACGCTCAAACGGCTATACCAATTTTGATGGAATTTGGTATGGAGGTAGCTGACACCCGGATTTACTTAAGGCAACTTTTTATTCTGACACCGCGGGGCGCAGCTAGTATAAACTAAGCTTAACAAAGGGACCACGTGATACGTCATCTTTTACCACGGAAGGTAATTGAAATCCTATTAAAATATTTCATCATTGTATTTTGACTTTTAGTACGTGAGGAGATGGTCTATTTTACATTGACAGGTTAAACACGTAGGTAGAACCACTATGAATGGTGATCTATATCGGCAATGCTATATCCTTATAGCAATGATGGATGGCCTGTTTTAAATAGACGATGGATATTTGAATACGTGGTCATGCATTAGAAGAACGCAATGTCATTCTTATAACAGTGATAGATGGTCCAGTTCGATTAAAACGTGATGTAGTGGTTTCGGATTTGTAGATTTTCTGAGTTTTCTGATAGTGAAATATTTTATGGAAGCCGAGTATGGAAGAATAAAATTATTCCTTACTTTTATTCTTCCATACTCGGCTTAATTACTTACCTTTGCCTGCTCTTTTAAAGTTTCCAATTGGTTCAAATTTAATTAAGATCTGATCAGTAATTCTTGATATATATTAAAAAAAAAAACGCATTCACACTCACAGCCCCACACTAAGTTCAAAGACTTGTATCGTGGGTGCCGGAAACATTCACATCACACACACATAGCATATCGTTAATAATGTGTGTTTAGTACATCTAATCTGATCAAAGTTCCGAAGATAAAGCAGTGAAGTCGGTTTTTTAAAGCTTTGCTTGGGATTAATTATTAACAAACACAAAATGTAAGATAATGATCTCAAGCTTAAACATAAATAATTTCATTATTTCCTTTAAAAAATACCAGTAGAATTAAAACAAAGCCGATGTCTTACAAGTTTACAACTCAACTTGCTTTTATGAAAAAACGTACAATGTGGTGCAGTTAAAATGGCATAAGCAATTACAAAATACTATTTGTTTTTTTTTATTAATATCAGTGGTTCACCATATATATATATATATATGCTTCATCTTCGGCCGCATCGTCACTTTCCATCAGGTGAGATAGCGGCCAAGTGCTTACGTATCTATCATAAAAAAAATACATATATTCGATACATTATTTACTATGAACATGATTTGCAATGTGAATGGAAATGCGTAATGGTGAAAACAGCTTATTTTGTACCATTTTTACTGGAACACTAATATTATTGACAAAAACATGCGTGTATATGTTCAGTGCCATCAAAATGGTACAACATTCAGTCAACAGTTATATAATTACAGTTGAAACTCGTTTTTACTAGTTAAATCTAGTTTTTTTAATGTGAATGTTTCCGGCACCAGTCAATTACAAGTCATCGAACTTAGAGTTGGGTTTTTTTTTTGTACTCGATTGGCAAGCATTTGACCACTATCTCACCTGATGGAAAGTGATGATGCGGCCGAAGATGTAGCATGCTTGGCTTGAAGATTCCCAGATTATACCGTTCGGGCTGTAAATGTAAAAGCGTTTATGTTATGTAATGAGTGTGCTACCTATGTAAACGTTTAAGTGTTTTTTACAATGTGTCTTACGATACAAGTCTTGAAACTTAGCGTGGATATGTGCGCGTGAATGCGTAAAAAAAACTGCGACATAAGTATACATATAACTCGTTGGCCTAGTTGATTGGGCGTTCGCCTTCTAAGCATATTTGGTTCGATTCCCAGCGGGAATACAAGATTTCTCTCCGAAGAAAATTCATGTTTCTGGTTCTGGTTCCTGGTTGTGATTGTGTATGTGATGTGAATGTTTCTGGTACCCACTACACAAATTATCGAACTAAGTGTGGGTGCAAAAGCGTTTATGTTGTGTTTATGTTATTATTTTATAATTATATATATTTATATAAATCCATTCATTTATGATCACTGAGTAGTTGTCACAACAAGGACTCTACAAAAAATTGCCCGTTAGTTAGTTGGGTGCGCGTTAGCCTTCTAAGCAGTGGTATCGATCGGGTCCGATTCCCGGCGCATAAGTTTTTTCCCCAAGGGAAATTTGTGTTTCTGGTTCTGGTTGTAATTCTGTGTGTGTAATGAAAATGTTCCTGGCACCCACACAACAAGTCCTTGAACTTAATGTGGGGTTGTGTGTGTGAAAGCATTTATTTATGTTATTTTATGTTCTAAAAAGATTTGGCATAAATCTGTTGACAGCCCGCTTGCTTAGCGTCAAACCACTTTGGGCATGAGTTTTTAATACATCGGACTCTCATTTGTGGATCTGCAGGGGCACCACATGCCGGTAGATTTCCGAGGGCAGTATAAAACCCATATGTAAAATTAGGGGCATAAAAGATGCACCTTTTTATGCTAGATAGGCAAGCATTTGACCACTATCTCACCTGATGGAAAGTAAAAATGCGGCCGAAAATGTAACATGCTTGCCTAGAAGATAAATATTCACTCTAGACTTGTACCCAGATTGTACCGTTCGGGAAACAAAGACCCAGGCAAAGAGTTTTTTTTATGCCTGATCGGCAAGCATTTGACCACAATCTCACTTCATGGAAAGTGATGATGCGGCCGAAGATGCTTGCCCAGGAGGTACCTATTTACTCTTGACTTGAAGACTCCCAGATTATACCGTTCTGGGAACAAAGACGAGGGCAATGAGTTCCACTCCTTCGCAGTACGGATGATAAACGTAGAAGCGAAACGCTTCGAGTAAACTGGAGGTATTTCAACCATATATGGATGACGTTTGACAGTTTGTCATGTTGTTAGATGGTAAAACGGACAAGGTGGAATTAATTCGTATAATTCCTGCGCACACTCTCCAAAATGTATACGATAGAATACAGATAGGCTCGCGACCTTACGTGACCGAGACTCTGCAATTTGGACTTGACTAGCTTATCTTCGCCAATGAGTCTTTTTGCTCGCCAGTCGATGGACTCAAGAGCTTCAAGCTGGTACTTAGCGGATCCATTCCACAGGTGGCCGCAGTGCACGATCGGACTTGAGCTTGATCTAAATTAAAAAGCTGCCCCAGTGTGAAGTACTGCCTAACCTTTGCGAGAATACTCAGTTTCTTAGCGGTCAGCTGAGCTCTGGCTTCGATGTAGGTACCAAAGTTAAGGCTTGACGACAAGGAAACGCCAAGAAGCTCGAGTTTATTTGCCATCGGTTTTGGTACATTCTGGAACGTCGGATAGGTGAAAAGGTCTCCTTTTAGTAAAGAAAAGACACTCTGTCGATGTACGGATGATAAACGTAGAAGCGAAACTCTTTAATAGGGCTTGCAATGATTGAGATTGAGTCCAATGTGCCATTTTTACTGCCGTCCATTATACTACTTTTATACTTTAATATTTAATATTTTACAAAAAATTAGCATAAGGAATAAAGAAAGTGACATAAAACAAAGAAAAACTCGGTAATAAGTCTGTGGTCGAGTAAAAAAGAAATGTACGAAGGTCTAGACAAATTATAAAGACTGACACGCGGCAAATGCTGTTATAAACTAATCTGCTACCGCTGGTATAAAAAAAAGTAATTTGTTGAGATAAGTGCTTTTGTCTCACTTTTAAATAAGGAAACATTTATAAATACCCACGGTTTTTAACAAGCTGTGTCCCGCGGCTTGTCCAGGGCTTGTGATACAATACAATATAATAACTATTTATTGACACCAATAATTAAAGTACAGATAAGAAAAAACTAATAAAAAGGTACAATGGGCGGTCTTATCGCTAATCTCTTTCAGACAACCTTTGGATGAAAATGAATATAGATAAGCAGGGATGGTGGTGTGGTAAAACAAAGACTAAGTACTAAACAAACTACATAGCACACTTATAATTATCCTATATATAATATCATATTATACAATACTACTTATCCCACTAATATTATAAATCCGAAAGTTTGTGTGTAAGTTTGTGAATGTGTAAGTGTGTAAGTTTGATTGTTCCCTCTTCACGCTTTAACGGCTGTACGGATTTGGATGAAATTTGGAATGTACATAGCTTATACCAAAAATTATCACATAAGCTACTTTTTAAATTGATCAAGGTAAGCGTAGCTGCGGGCCATGACTAGTAATATATATCCTATACTGTACTATATTGAACAAAAATAATATCATCGCAATGATAGACAGTTATGTCACCAACTAAGGGATAACGTGTTTGGATACCTGTCCCAGTTAACGAAGTTATGAGATAGTTGACGTCCTTTAAAAACGTTATACAAAGCTGGCTGCGAACGAGGGTACGCATAATATTTTACAAATATTTGTTCAATGGATGTGCGGCGGATGTGTTCGAACGTTTCAGTTTGAATATACAACCAATTCTAATTTGGAACTTCACCATCGTGTTTTTTGTTTTTGGTTTCGCCAACTTTGTGTATTTAGCCAGTGTCAAGTTATAAATATTTTTCGAGTTTATAAAATAGCCACGGTTTCTTTTACGCCGCGAAAGTGAATAATTGAAACGCAAAAAAAAAACGACTTCATCGCTTATATTTCGGTTTTGGCTAAACCGATCTCGATAAAATCTAAATTTATATGGGTCAACCTCTAAAGTAAACTTCACCAAACAAAAAAAAACATCAAAATCGATTCAAAATTGGCGGAGATATCTCGTAACGCGTTTTATTTTATTTTTTTATATATACAAAGGAAAATCAAACGGGTTGTTCCGTACTCGTCCTATGACGTCTCATCCTACGGCTAATTTTTTCTTAACTCAACCGATTTGTATTCTTAACTTAACCGATAGCAATTTATATTTTTTTTATTCTTAATTCATCCTATGCGTATTCTTAACTCAACCTATGACATTTTCTTTTTTTAAATACTTTGATTTTCGTGTGTAAGGTTGGCATAACATAGAGTCGAATTGAGAACCTTCTTTTTTGAAGTCGGTTGAAAATATGGCGTTGTTAATTTTGTTATTTTTCCAAAACTTGTGACTCTGTGAGTTTAAATGTGTCATAATTGTGGATTAACCGCTTATACTTACAGAACGTGCATTAGTGTTGGCAAATCATCAAAATTTAAAATCTGACTTATCGCTTTCGCTCCAAAATTCCAATAGAAGTTCTAGTTAAGTCACTACCACATTACTAGGGTATTGTAATTTTTAAACTTTCGCGATTTGAACACATAATTTAGGTAATATATCGGGACTTAATAGCGCTAAAAAACTATTTTTATTTACCTCGACGTTTCGGCCAAGTTTCGGCCATGGTCTCGAGAAAACTGGAGAATGCGGGTGTCAGCGTAGGAAAGGGCGAGTATTGTCTCCAACTACCCGCACTTGGCCTTGTGAGAAATAATTGTCACGACACACAACACTCACGATATCAGCAGATTTGTCGCGGGATAAATAGCAATCTTATTTAAAACTAGATTCCACGCGAGGAATTAATTTACATATTTACACATTACTGGTAATTAGGTAAATAGATTATTTGTTTTTGATTTAAATCACTGTATTTAAATAAGACAAATTTCAATACGGTTAACTACTCACTATGTTACAGAGCATTTAATTATTCTTACTTTAGGACGAGTATGTGCTACGTTGAGGTCCATTGATATCGCGCGCCACCAGTAACATGGTTACGGCCAAATGTTTTTTAAATATTATTTATAATTTACCGTACAGATCGAACCAAAACCATGGTCTGAGTACATACATTTCGGGAAAATACTGACTCCAATTGCACGGTGTATATGCATATATTGGCCTCGATTCTAATGTACACTCACCAAATTAAATTTAAACTATCCCTGTCTCTTGTAAAATAGAAACACAAGATAGCATACATTTTAGTGCTGTCAAGCTAGTTTATCAATGAAAATATGAACGGCAGAAGCAGAAAGGCGCGTGTTTTAAGTCAACACCAATTACATACTCGACTAAGCTTGCATAGACATCTAAGTTCTGACTAACTTGACAGCACCAAAATGTGTGCTATCTCTGTCTTGCGTTCCTATTTTGTAAAAGACAGGACTAGTTTAAATTTAATTTAGTGTGTGACATCAGAATCGAGGCCAATTATATAGTTTTTTTTAATTTATTTAGATTTATTATTGGATGAATAAGTTTCTCACATTTATATATCACCCGCAGGTTTGCCTGAAAATCAGCGTCGAGTTTCGTGCTTGACTTTTGTGCTGAGGCAAACCCATATCGGCATGCATTATGAGGGTGTCATACTAAATGTCGGATTTATTAGTTCATAAATGTTTCAATGTTATTGTTATATTTTCGATACTTATTGAAATATTTTTTTTTCTTTCTTTTCTTTCTTTAATGTTATGTTATGTTATGTTTTAATTATTACATAAATCTTTACAGATTTAGGTAGTAACTGAGACCTTTGTTTTTGATAATTATGTATAAGTTAATAATATTACTAGTAATCACCATCACTATTGGGTGGTGATAACACACTTCTTGGTCTTCAGCCTATTATGATAGATCACCACAGTTTTGGTTGTGATGATAAATTATACTTTTGCCGCTAACTGTACTTACAATAATTTTGGTATGCGAGACGAATACGCACAAATTAATCGTGCGGGACGAATAAATACTTTTTAATGGCGTGGGCCGAAAATTCGGGACGAATGTGGCATTAATCAAAATTAATGCTAAAATAATTACAAAGCAAAATAGTTTCGATAAAACATAGTGCTGTTATTACATTCGTGGCAAGACCTTCCTTTGTTATCTTTATCTACATGTTAAATCCGAAAGTTTGCATGTAAGTGTGTAAGTATGTTTGTTCCCTCTTCACGGTGTAACGGCTGAAAGGGTTTGGATGAAATTTTGAAAGTACATAGCTTATACCCAGTATTAATACAAATGCTACTTTTTAACTTGATCAATGCGAGAGAAGCCGTAAGGCATGACTAGTATTAAGTATACATAAATACAATTTTTTTAGTGTAAGCAGTAGTCTAGTAGTATATTACTAAAGAATAACTGGTAGATTGATAATTGCCGTCAGTTCCACTGTACGTAAGAAATATTTAACCGACTTAAATTATGATAATGACTTCTTTTCCATGAGTTGGTATAAATAATACATGTTATTTATACCAACATGTATTATAAATAATACATGTTGGTATAAATAATACAATACATACTCTATTTCTAAGAAATGTCTACATTGATTTACGATGATTATTTGTTTAATTTGGTAAAAGAAGCCCGCCGTGTGGTCCAATTTTAATCAATTTTGGTTGAATAGTGGTTTATAGAGCTTATTGAATCTTTTTCAATCCAAATGATTTGAACATTATTATTAATGTATCGGTAAATAATTAAAAGTAGACATATTAGTGTCCATTCTAGTTTAAATAAAAATAGACTAAGATAAACTTCAAGGTAATCATTTCAAGACACTAACCCAAAGACATTATTGTATAATTACCTATTAATGTTTAATGTTGATTTATTTTTAAAATAATGTTAATGATCTCTTATGAATGAATAAACATGTTTATATACATAAAGAGAGTACTTATTTCAATAAAAATTCCCAAATTTTGAGAAGTAGCCCTAATGAGAAGTAGACCTAATGAGAAGTAGCCCTAATTAGAAGTAGCCCTAATAAGAAGTAGCCCTAATGAGAAGTAGCTCTAATCAGAAGTAGCCAAAATGAGAAGGGAACATAATGAGAAGTAGCCCAAGTGAGAAGTAGCTCTAATCAGAAGTAGCCAAAATGAGAAGGGAACATAATGAGAAGTAGCCCAAGTGAGAAGTAGCTCTAATCAGAAGTAGCCAAAATGAGAAGGGAACATAATGAGAAGTAGCCCAAGTGAGAAGTAGCTCTAATCAGAAGTAGCCAAAATGAGAAGGGAACATAATGAGAAGTAGCCCAAGTGAGAAGTAGCTCTAATCAGAAGTAGCCAAAATGAGAAGGGAACATAATGAGAAGTAGCCCAAGTGAGAAGTAGCTCTAATCAGAAGTAGCCAAAATGAGAAGGGAACATAATTAGAAGTAGCCCAAGTGAGAAGTAGCTCTAATCAGAAGTAGCCAAAATGAGAAGGGAACATAATGAGAAGTAGCCCAAGTGAGAAGTAGCTCTAATCAGAAGTAGCCAAAATGAGAAGGGGCCATAATGAGAAGTAGCCCAAGTGAGAAGTAGCTCTAATCAGAAGTAGCCAAAATGAGAAGGGAACATAATGAGAAGTAGCCCAAGTGAGAAGTAGCTCTAATCAGAAGTAGCCAAAATGAGAAGGGAACATAATGAGAAGTAGCCCAAGTGAGAAGTAGCTCTAATCAGAAGTAGCCAAAATGAGAAGGGAACATAATTAGAAGTAGCCCAAGTGAGAAGTAGCTCTAATCAGAAGTAGCCAAAATGAGAAGGGAACATAATGAGAAGTAGCCCAAGTGAGAAGTAGCTCTAATCAGAAGTAGCCAAAATGAGAAGGGGCCATAATGAGAAGTAGTCCATTAGCGAGTCGGTTGCCATAATGAGAATTAGCCCTACTGTGCCTAAACCCATATTATAACACATTACACAAAAACCACTTTGTTTTAATCATGAGTACTAACAACTTTGTCTATTCAAAATTAAACATTGTTTATTGACATGGGCCCCAAAGAGGTACTCAGGGAAATACATATAACTAATTGAAAACTTTAAAAATACTGAGAAGAACCTGGCACGAACTTTGGTGGCTTTTTTTTATGAATTATTTAATTTTTCTTTCATTTAATACAAATTATCTTAATCTAGGTATTGCATAGTCGCCAGAAAGCGCCTTATAGTTTTCCTTAAAGCATCCCTGTCATTAATGTAGTAAGTAGTAATGAATGCCCATTTTATTACTGATTTAGTATTTAATGTTTGAGTGCAATATGACAACATTTTATAACTATTAAAATTTCCTATTAAGTTTAGTTTGGTTTAGTTTTGCATAACATAAAACTTTAAATTGGTTTAGAGTTGAAAAATATCGTACTTAGTCTACGACACTTACCCAAACTCGCGTCGTAAGTGTTCATGTATTCTGACGTCATGAACTGGGATACCAGCGCGGTCTTCCCAACACCAGCATCACCGAGCAACACCACTCTGTACTTGGGGATCTGTGGAAAACTCAAAATAAGTGGCGCTGGCAACACTAATTAATAATTAAGTTTGTGTAAGAAATACTTGAAGTAAGAAATACTTGAAATACTTGAATCTTTGAACTGCTCGTTGGCTCAGTTGGGTGCCCGTTTGCCTTCTAAGCAGGGGTATCGGGTTCAATTCCCAGTGGGAAGTTTCTAGTTCTGGTTGTGATTGTGTATGTTATGTCGATGTTTCCGGCACCCACGATACAAATCATCAAACTAGTGTGGGGCTGTGACCGTGAAAGCGTTAATGTTTATATTATATGTGAAAACTTTTAAGTGGTCTTCAGTTTGTCTGTCTGTAACGTAATATCTATAGCTAGCCGTAAGTTTAGTTCCTCTTGTAATAAAATAAATTTTAAAGGTATATATATACTCATACACTACTATATTTTATACGACACAGTTTTTTTCCTGAATTAGATAGATTATTAAACGTAAACATAAACGCTTTCACACACACAGGCTCACACTAAGTTCGATGACTTCATCATGGGTGCCAGATATGTTCACTCCCAGAACCAGAAACTTAAGTTTGTTTTTTTTTTCTTAAGCGAGAAACTAGTTGCTATCTAATCGCTTGCTCTCCGGTGGTGAGACAAGTGCCTTAGTGCCACCCTTTTTGACACGCTAAGTGAGGTTGAAAAATGAAACTTATTTATTAGAAGTTTGGCATAATAGAGGATCTATAGGATTGATTGCGATAAGTTACGAAACTCTACTGTTTTTTTCCTCAGTTAAATAAACCACAAAAACCATTCTCGTAGCACTCGTAGCAGTAACAGATAAAGTTCGCAGCGTAGGCGATAATCAAGCCCTACGAAAGTGCTACGAGGGTGCTACGCGCGTAGTAAACGAGTTCAAGCACGCATTTTTACGCCTTTGCCTCACGCAATAGGCTACTCAAGAATCGACCTAGATTGCTTTTTGATCTTTATGACATTGGAATAAGAATTACTTTCGTATGGCTAGCAGTTCTTTATTGAATGGAATCGCAAATGTAAAGAACTCTGTTTGGGTCTTATTTCTTTCACTGTTTACTTTACATGTGATGTGTATCTTGTATAGATAAGAGGATGAATTTCATCTGTCACGAACATGACCGAACCAGACTTTATTTTCTACCGATTCACAAAAAAAAGAGGAGGTACTCACCTCTTTTGTGAAGTCGAATGTATTTTTTTTTAATATTTTTTTTTGTATTTTACCTCATATCTTCGTTCCACGTGAACCGATATTGATTTTTTTTTGTTTGAAAGATGTTGCTTTTCAATTGGTACCATTCAAATTTGATCTAGATCTGATCAGTAGTTCTTTAAAAATCTCTTCCATAATGCGTGTTTAGTACATCTAATCTGATCAAAGTTCCGAAGACAAAGCGGTGTAGTCGGTTTTTTTTAAGTTTTGCTTGCGTTTAATTAATTTGTGTTACCTCATAACTTCTTTCTACGTGATCCGATTTTGAATTTATTTTGTTTGAATGATGTTGCTTTTCAATTGATCCCATTTAAATTCGATCAAGATCTGATCAGTAATTCTTGAAATATCGTCAATAATGTTTAGTACATCTAATCTGATCAAAGTTCCGAAGATAAAGCGGTGAAGTCGGTTTTTTAAGCTTTGCTTGCGTTTAATTATTTATTTATTAACATACAATAATATACATATATCAATACCATTCTGAATATATATATATATATACTAGCTGACCCGCCCGGCGTTGCCCGGGTAAACAAAAGCTTACATATAAACGCTTTCTCACTCACAGCCTCACTGTAAAAGTACTATAAGTTGTGTCGTGGGGCCGTAAACAATTAACACCACACACACACAACATTCATGTCATACCCAGAACCAGAAATATAAACTGCCCGTGGGGAATAAACTTTTGTTATTGTGTTCCCACCGAGATTCGAACCCGCTGCTTTAAAGACGAACGCGCACTCATCTACGCCAGTGGGTAGTTCAAAGTTCAAAGATTCCCCACTCTGCGTCGCCCGGTTAAAAAATCTACACATAAACACTTCCACATTCACAGCCCCACCCTAAGTTCAATGACTTGTATCGGGGGCCGTAAACATCCAAGATTAACAAAGTATTCACAACATACTCAAAACCAGGAACACAAATTTCTCGTGGAGATAAATTTTCTAGGTAAATTACCACCGGTAATCGAACCCGCTGCTTTGAAGGCGAACGCGCACCCATCTACGCCAGCGAGCAATTCAAAGTTCAGGAACGACCCGCCCGGCGTCGGCCGGGTAGTAAATATTAAAAAACATACCCATAAACGCTTTCACATTTACAACCCCACACTAAGTTCAATGACTTGTATCAAGGGGCAGTAAACATCCAAGATTCACATAACATTCACAACATACTCAAAACCAGAAACACAAATTCCCGTGGGAAAACTCCTGTGTTCCCACCGGGCATCAAACCCGGTGCTTTAAAGGCAAACGCCCACCTAACTACGCTAGCGGGCAGTTCAAAGTTTAATGATAAGACTAAACAAAAAAAAACAGTCGAATTTATATCCTCCTTCTTATGTTAGTCGGTTCAAAACATAGACGTATGCCGGATTACGCAGTAACTGTTCCATTCTGTGATCCACCGTTTTCACCCTCAAATAAACTTAACGATTTCTCCTAGACTATAGGTCCAAATTATGTGCAGTAAAGAGCAAATTACATCTACCTGAACTACGTAAGCCGATGAAATAGGTTTTTTTGATAAGGATTAATATTAAATACTTAAAAAAAGCCAACGAAATAGAAGCCGCTATTTTTTAATGTGCAGGAATTCGTAGTACGTGGCGGTACATTTCTGACCCGTCCCGTTCACGGGCGGGCTCCCGTGAAACTAATTTCACGATTTCTCATAGACTATTTATCCAAATCATATGCAGTAAAAAGCAAAATGTATCTACATGAACTACGTAAGACGATAAAATAGTTTATTTTGATAAGGATTAATACTGAATGTCTCAAAAAGCCAACTAAACATAGGCCGCTTTTTTTTCAGATTTTTAACAAAGAAAAGTATTTTTTCTGAGCTATACATACATGTTAGATATATGCTGTCGCGGACTTTTTTGTAAAACTCATGAAGGCCAACATTTTTGCCATACATTGTATTCAACTATGTCTTACCGTTTAGTCAGCGTACGCCGATAAAGCGGAAAGTTAGCAAATTATTCTCCGACTTGTCTTACGAATATTATTATTTCGAACTGATAACTAACTTCTATCCCGATAAAACATAGCCTATGACACTCAGTGATAGTGTAGCTATCTATTGGTGAAAGAATTTTTAGAATCGGATTAGTAGTTTCAGAGATTACCTTTTACATACAAACAAACAAACAAACAAACAAACAAACAAACAAACTTTACCTCTTTATAATATTAGTATAGATATATTTATTTAATGTTTGTTTTAGTACCTTTAATACGCTAACAAACTTGATATACTTTCGGAATGAAGTCGTCTCAATACTCCTAAGTCTCCTTATCAGCCCTACGGAGTGGCATTTAGTGGTAACGTCATACTTACAGGTTCCATTTCATCTTCATCAGGGGTGTCAAGGCTCGCAGAGTCGACGGGCCGGTAGCCGGAGCAGCAGGAGCCATCGAAGGGAGAACGGTCGGACGCCCTGAATAAGGAAACTTTATTAGAAATGCACGTAGATGAAACAACGATTTTAACCAATCACTTACTAGTTTTGTAGATCTACTATATTATTGTAATAACTATGAGGAGACTGAATCCCACAGCACAGGTCTTCCTAGTGTGGGAGATAGTGGTCATCTTTTCGTCCGACTTCACAAAAATGAGGAGGTACAATTCGAGTGTACTTTTTTTTGTTTTAAAGCTGTTGCTTTCCTATCGGTCCCATTTAATTTGATCAAGATCTGATCACTTGTTTTTGAGTTGTCGTCAATGTGTGCTTAATACATTAAATCTTATCAAGGTTCCCAAATTTATCTTGGGAACCTTGATCAGAACCTTGATCAGCGTTGAAGTTGGTTTTTTAAGCTTTGCTTGCGTTTAATTACATAAACAGCAAAGTCTTGCAAATGCATACATGTTTTGTAAATTGTCTGTTTAATAAAGCTTAAGTTTTTGATGAATAATTTTTTTGGAGATTGAAATAATAATGTATTTATGTTATACTAGCTGTCCCGGCGACCTTCGTTCCGCCTAACAGTCAATGAATGTGCATATTTAGGAAGCCATACCCGGCATGCGTTACAATGTCACGTGACTATATTATTACAACCTTCATGTTTATGTTTGCCTAGTACTTTACCAAATCCGAGTGACGTATGAGAAAATGGAAAGCATGTCGAAATGTAAAAAAAAATTTAAAGAAATGTACGTTCTTAAAAAGTATCCTATGTCCTTCTCCTGGCTCTAAACTACCTCCCTGCCAATTTTCAGCCGTTCTTGAGTTATAAGTGGAGTAACTAACACGACTTTCTTTTATATATATAGATATATCTTAATTAAATTTTTACCCGCCCATAAATTTCATGAATATTAACGCCCACGACAGCGTAAGACTGGTTGGATGTTCGCCTCCTAAGCAGGGATATCGGGTTCTATTCCTGGCGGCAACAAAGGTTTTCTCCCCACGGGAAATTTGTGTTTCTGGATCTGGTTGAGATTGTGTGTGTGATATGAATGTTTCCGGCACCTATGACAAAAGTCATCGAACTAAGTGAGAGACTGTGAGTGTGAAAGCGCAATAAAAAAGAAGCTCGTAACAGGGTGTCTACCATCGGTGTTAGAAGTCAACAGAAGTGCCACAAGCACCCTCTGCATAATAATTTATAATTATTTATCTTTATTTTTACCTGCCTATAAATTTCGTCATAAATATTAACGCCCACGTACAGGAAGGCTATCACCGATCGTGATAGGCTATATGAAATAGGTACATTAATTCATGGTATTTAATCAAAGCTTCAGGCTGAAATTGGTGTAATAAGTTTAACCGCAGACTTGATACATTAAGCAACAGTCGCGGTTGTGGGCGATTTTACGCTAAGATTCAGAAATGTTTGAGACAGCGTACGACCAGACTTAGGCACCCCGGCTAAGTCCGGTCGTACGCTGATATAAACTAGGATAGGATAAGGTCCCAGTTCGTGTCAAATTTGCATTGAACTGCCCGTTGGCCTATTTGGGTGGCGTTCGCCTTCTAAGCAGGGGTATCGGGTTCGATTCCCGGCGGGAACACAAGTTTTCTCCCCATGGAAAATTTGTGTTTCTGGTTCTGGTTGTGATTGTGTGTGTGATATGAATGTTTCCGGCACCCACGACACAAGTCATCGAACTTAGTGTGGGGCTGTGAGTGTGAAAATGTTTATGTTATTGGTCTTGTCTAAGATCACCCACAAGGTGGACGGACGACATAATGAAGGTCGCAGGAAGACGCTGGATGCAGGCCGCTTAACAACCGTTCTTTTTGGAAATCTTTGGGGGAGGCCTATATCCAGCAGTGGACTTCTTGTGGCTGAGATGATGATGATGATGATGATGTCTAAGATTACGCACTATTTCCTATGGCAGTTATTTTTATAGCTGACAGTTCACCGACTACTAACAATGTTATGTGTCGTGCCCTAGCAACGATACCGATAAAGATACATACATAGCTTTTGGAGTGAGTGAAACAAAATATAAATTGTGTGAATTAAGTAGAAATATCGTAAGAAACCTCGGAATTATTTTCATAAATATTTCGTTAGCATTTGCTTAGTAAACTATTGTATTCAATTCAATTAATTTATTCAATACCATATGTATACTTGGAATACTTTAAATAAAAGTCATTAAAAACTTCAACAACTACTCAGCAACTATATAATATTATTATCTATAAACTGGTAATATAGTTATATACAAACAAATCTATCAATTTCTATGCGGCTGTACAGAGTCGTTCTGAAAAACGTAACAAATTTATAAAACTATCACAAAAGGCAAGCATATAAGCTGGAAATACAGATTTAACTAAACTACTAATCTAATAAAAAAAAAAAATAAAAAAAAAACGAGAGAGAGAAATACAAAAAGTCATTGGTCGGCAGTGTGCCCAAAATGCTGGCTGCGTTACCTCGTTGCACAGCGAGACTTAATTGCTGTGCAAAATACAAACCGGCATTTTGGTCACGTGTCGACTCTTTCAGTCTCCCAGCCAAATCTTTATAAATCTCAAGTGCACCTGGTCCCCATGGACCAAGAGTTTCTACTCCGAAAGGCACAAATATGTAAGCTGGAAATAGGCCTAGTTATAAGTTTACATGTAACGTGTCCTCAAACAAAATGGCGCCGCGCATTTTTAAGCGGGAAAACATAAATATTGCTACAAAGCGGTTGTACAGTGTATTTTGGTATATAGAGGGTGTCCGCTAGCCTTGAAGTATCGAGTGTGCGCAGTCCTGTAGAAAGCAAAATGTCGATGGGGTCAATGTCATCTTTTGTCGCGAAATGTTAATAACTAAAAGCTAGGGATCGCCTACAGTGAGCGATTGTGTTTGCTTTAATAGGGCTGGCAGTAACCAATAAAAATAGTTACGCTATATTGTAACTCCTTACTTTTTCGTCATTTGTTTTTTTATTGACAGTCTTCATTTGTCTATAAACCTCTTTTTCTATCGTACTGTTTAGGGTTGATCCTAATATGATATATAATTTTATAATGGCAATAAAAAAATAAAAACAATTGCATTCGTTCTCTATTCATTGAATTTTAAGTGGACTAAGTACAATCACATCACAGACACACTAAAACCAGAAAAACTAATTTTCATTAAAATAACATACAGGTATTATATCAGTCCAATGACTTGTTTCGTCGGATACTTCCCAACGGTACCGGAAATCACACACACAATTACACCCAGAACCAGAAACACAAATTTCTCATGAGGAAAAAACTTGTGTTCCCGCCGGGAATCGAACCCGTTTAGAAGGCGGACGCGCTTCTAACTTAGCCAAAGAGTAGTTCAGCAATATAAATTTAAAAATCATTAGTAGAAATAAGATTTTAGGAGTCAACCATAAGTACATGTCGTTTTTTATGTTAAATAAGCAAGCATTTGACCACTATCTCACCTGATAGAAAGTGACGATGTGGCTGAAGATGGGACATGCTTGCCTAGAAGGTATCCTATACCTATTCACTCCAGACTTGAAGACACCCAGATTGTACTGTTCAGGGAACAAAGACGTAATGACATTGTATCGATTATCTTTGAATGCGTATTGATATATATATATATATTTTTGTATGCCTGATAGGCAAGCATTTGACCACAATCTCACCTGATGGAAAGTAAAGATGCGGTCGCTGATAAAAAAAAAAAAAAAAAATAATAATAATATAATAAAGTGATGATGATATATTTTATAACGCCGTTACCCGCGGCTAAAAGTAGCCATGTTTAGATCGTAGGTATAAGCTATTTAGGTACATCCCAAATTTCATCCAAATCCGTTCAATGTGAAGAGAAAACAAACATACTTAAACACCTACACACAAACATTCGGATTTATAAAATTAGATAGATAGATAGATAACGCTTTATTGTCACACCTTACACATAAATCACTTACAAAACATTTTAAACCTTAATTTTTATGTGATCTCTTCCAGACAACCTTTGGATGGAGAAGATATTAATAATTCGGTGAAACGGGGGTGTAAATACAAGTTATGAGAAAATAAAAAATATACATGCAGGTATATATATATACATACTTAAACAAAATAAATTCTATAAGGCAATAATAATACATACATAATGTTTATAATATAAATATACACATATACAAAATATTATAATAAAGTAAAGATATTTGTTACAGCTTGAATCATATTATGATATATATATAAAGTAGCAGAACAGTTTGACTCAGAAAAGTTATTGGGAGAGAAATAAATTTTTAACTTGAATTTTAAATGTATGCACAGTCTGAGCACGTCATATTGGAACAGGAAGGGATTTCCACAAGCGAACTAGTGTGAATTAATTCTATATTTCATGTCTGTGCTAACCATTGACGATTTCTCTTGTCAGGACCCAACCCTGAGTGCAGAAACCATGTCATAGCATAACTTAAAGCCGGCTATCATAATATAATGCGAACACAAAATTTCGTGTCTACGCTGGTAAACGTAGGTTCCTTTATCTGGAGCTAATCGTGGATGTCGATTCAGGTCATGCTTATCATAAAAATGCATTGTCATCAGAACTGAAGCATCATGTAAAAATACGACTCCATAGGATAAGAGGAAGTGGTTCTATTCAGCTTGCAAGATTTGACCTAAACAAACTAACGTATAATCATTGCAAGTTTTTTTTTTGCTGGATATGCAAGCATTTGACCACTATCTCACCTGATGGAAAGTAAAGATGCGGTCGCCGATGAAGCATGGTTGCCTGAAAGGTACCTATCCACTCAAGACTTGAAAACACCCAGATTGTACCATTCAGGGAACAAAGACGCAGGCAATGTTTCACTCCTTCGCTGTACGGATGATAAACGTAGAACCGAAACCCTTACAGCGAATTTGAGGTATGTCATCGATAAACGGAAAACGCTTGACAGTTTGTTTTGTTGTTAGATGGTAAAATAAGTAAAAAAAGGCTTGTAAAATTAAGACGTTACCACGTTTAGAACGAGCTTCCGAAGCCATCTTCTTAATGGCGTACCAACCTTTCTAGTAAAGATAAAAGATAAAAAGTTATTTATTCAGGAAAAACAGTGTTTGGTACATATTGATTAAAGATAAAATATTTATGTGAGTAATAATTGCGATATTATGTACCTTTGTGATTCTCTGTCCCCAGTACTAGGTCTCCTAAGAGCCTGTATAGCTGGGTTACAGTAATGAATACGTGGGCTATGCGTAGGTAAGACTAATGTTTTTTTTATAAAAATAGCTTTCCGTTATAATAATTATCTAAGATTAACTATGACAAATGTAAGAGGCGAAAGATAAAATAATGAAATTGAAAGTTTTTATGCGAAGGCTTTGAAATTATGATTCGTAACCTTTTTACCGACTTTCCAAAAAAGGAGGAGGTACTCAAGTCAATTGAATTTTTTTTATGTATGTTCCCTCATAACTTCTCTCCACGTGAGCCGATTTCGAAAATTTTTTTTAGTTTGAAAGATGTTGCTTTCTAATTGGTCCCATTTAAAAAAGAAATATCGCCAATAATGCCTATCTTGTGACGAATAATGCGAACTTTGACGATGTTCTCGTTTACCCGACTTCAAAAGTTACCTCTTAACTTCTTTCGTTGTGAGCCGATTTTGATGATACTTTTTTTATTTGAAAGCTGGTGCTTTTGATCAAGATCTGTTCTCTAGTTTTTGAGTTGAAGTCTATTGACTCTCTATTGATTAATGCGTGTTTATACATTAAATCTGATCAATGTTCCGATAATAAAGCGGTGAAGTCGGTTTTTTCAGCTTTGCTTGCGTTTAATTATTGTATGATAAAAAGTGGTGGGGGTAAAAACTGATATGAATAATTAAAATGTTTCCCTGTAATACAAAAGTTTCACTTCTATCTTGTGTCTCTTATAGGTGTATATATATGAGTGAACTCCTCCAAAACAGCAGGACCGATTTTGATGTTTTTTTTGTGTATGTGCAGGTGGATTCAGGAATGGTTTAGATTCAAGCAGAATAAATATTATTAAACACGACAAAAATAATAATACTCGAAACAAATAAAGCAAAACAAATACATTTTCTCATAAAGAGTAATACTCCCTCGGATTTGGTAAAGTACTAGGCAAACATAAACATGAAGAAGGTAATAGTTTAGCCAATAAGTCAAATAAAGAGGTTTGAAACACTTTTTTATTTTGCATTGCAACGCCGATCACAGCTTGTTATTTATTAAAAAATATGTGAAAATTTCTGGTAACTTACGTTTTGGACAACCCTATTCGAAGAAAGGTTCACTCACCTTCGCATTTCCTTAGCTAAAATGAAACGCATGGATATGAATAGTTTACTTCATTTTCTAGGTTGGGTTTACTATATACATGTAACGGAAAAGTCCATAATTATAATGGACGTGCTGCCTCATGTCGTGAATGTATTAACCGTCTATGGCAAAGATATAAGGCAGCATATGATAACAGCATGTTTGTAGAGATCTTTTTTTAGGCTAGCATAAAATAGCAGCATGTATGTAGAGATATTTTAGTCTAAAATGCCACCCAACTTAAATAACTGTAGTTAAAAAAACAAGCCTTTTCACTCTGAAGTTACGCTTGCGATATGACATTTGACTTATTCGTACTATTTAGTGTGTTTTAACATTTATTAATGTCTAAATGTTAACTTGTGTCACGCTTGAAGCTCGATGAAGCTTTGTGAGCTCAGTCACAAAGTACCTAGATGTCAAATGAAACGTCAAATAAATGTCAAAACAAACATCAACTAAACAGTTACACTATTCATCTCCTGACTTCATCATCAGATCTGTTCTTAAAATAAGTTATAGTTTTGTCATTTACATTGACTTCTAAAATTGTATTACATTGTTTATTATTATGCATTGTATATTTACTCATGGAGTGAATAAAAGCGTGCTAAAAATTTCAATCATGTAACATTTGATCGTTGACAAACTTGGTGGATAGGGGAAGGTGCATTTTTAGAAAGGTTTTTAGAAGATCTCTATGATAAACGTATGTATTGCTTTGTTCGTTTGTTCTCACAATGCGGCTTAATTAATCAACCAATGGCTTCAAAAATGGTATCGTTGAATTTGTCTCAAAAAAGAAAGAAAGTGTGTCATTGGCAAACATTGTCTTAAAAATAAACCATGTAGCGACTGTGGGACTTATTAAAAACTTAAAAATAAAAGGTTTTAGAATTCCGCCTTATTGGATGTAGCGTCACTAGAACGTCGTGTCATTTTAACAATTTATTTTTAGAATAACTCTCAACAAGCCCTTTCATTTGATACCTATATTGTAGAAGTGCATTAAAAATAACTTGTACGCCATTTTGGGTAATCCGCCATGTTGGGTTTAGAAAGACGTCACACTGCTAACCATGCATTGGTGCTAATTCTGTTGAGCACCGAACTAACCTAAACTAAACTAAAAATAAACTAATTTTAGTCAAAGAATACCTAAACGCTATTCTGATTTTACGTTGAACTCAATTTAAAAGTTGAAATGACAGGACTAAAATTGATTTTGACAGCAACCAAATTGCATTGTATTCACAAGAGCCGCAATCACATATTCCTCCATTATAGACTTTGTAGGTCAGTATTTAATTTGCTTCATTAATTGCACGTGTTATTTTTCAAGTATGAGATCACATTAAAAATAATCCAGACCTTTTTCCATACAGACTAATTTGAGTTTCAAATTTCTATTTTTAGTCTTAATTTGACGTAATACATGTATACATCAGAATAAGAATTTGGTCATTTTCACTAAATAGAGTAACTAAACTAACTTAGTCCTGTCAAACTTAATTTTAGTCTAATCTTGCATTTTATGAATAGGTTTTGGACTAAAGCAGGACTAAAACTAATTTTAGGCTAGTTTAGTCTAATTCTGGACAACAGAATCGGCACCATTATCATCCAAACTAAACTTAAATACAACATATCAGCTCAATCGGTTGAAGATATCTGCTTGAAAATTAAGTTACAAGATTCCTTCCGGACATACATAGTTACATTGCAAGTTAAATAAAAGCTTGTTCAATGAATAGCTAATTCTGAACCGATATATGAACAAAGCAAGTTAAATATAAACGGCAAAGTAATTTACTACATAATTTTATATTTAATTATTTAAGAAACAAACGTTCAATTGGTAACAACACCAACTCTCCGAAGTTATAATTTCAAGCTTCTTAAATTACATTTTGAATGTATCTTAAGTGTTCATAAAATGCAAACATTAAACAAACATCAAAGGAACAAGAAATACCGTTGTTTTAACAAAGTTTATTAAGTTTTCTCTTCGCACTTTGCGGCTTACAATTAAGGTTCCAAAGTTTATGTAACGGGGAAGGGTAGCTCATAATAACTAGTCGTTCGCGCCGAACTGAGCTCTCGCGCCTATATTTGTAACAGAGAAAACCTTTTAAGGTTAATTGCTTTTAACTTTTTTTTTTAATAATTGATTTCTGTATTTGTTATTCAATAACAGGATATGACGGATTTTGTACGTTAATTTTATCTGTAAATGTAAAGCCCTTTTTGAGATAGACCTTAAGTCAAAATAGGTCTAAAAACAGTGACTTTGGTGGCCTACGAAATTGTTATTATCCAACATAGATTTTTTAAAACCGGTATTGTACTCTACTAGCAGAAGCTCTTTTCAAAGATATCCTACAAGGGCAGATAAACAAAAATGTTTTTCTTCCCGCTTACGGATAAGGGTTCCTCAAAATGTTCATTCATATAATTTTGATTGTCATTTCTGGTTTTGGGTAGCCTTACGTTTACTATGAGAATTTGAAGTTATTTGCTTGTATGGTTTAGACGCTACATGCCGTTGACAGACGGACGGACGGACAAAGTGTCCATCGAAGTCAACTAAAGATTTCGCTTTGCTCGTTAAAATATTTGTAAATGCCATCAAGTTTGGACAATTTTAATCGCGGCCATTTTGGCTTTCTGTTTCGTCAGAGTCCACTACCTCATGGCTACTTTAAAGGAGAGTAAGCTGATATAAAAAACACGGGCACAGATGTCACAAATCAGTATAACCAATAGCGTGCGTTATGTTATCTTGAAATTTATGCATTGTTGTTATAAAAAAAAATAGAACTTGAAGAATAGATTAATTAATTTCTTATAACACATTTAATGATGAAATTTTTTTATTGTCTACTTATTTAAACGCTTATCAATAAAAAAATGGTATTTGGTTAGATTTAATTTAGTTGTTAGTAAATTTTTTGTCTTATATGTCTTATTTTTTGTCTTTTAGAATTGTTATTACAAATCTGTGTCATAAAAAAATCCTACTAATATTATAAATGCGAAAGTGTGTGTGTGTGTGTGTGTGTGAAAGTTTGTAACCACGTATCTCAGTAACGAATAAACCTATTTTGATCAAATTTAGAATGTATAAAGTTTAGGTTCCGGTATTCCGGTTTCCATTATTATACACATATGCTACTTTTTAACTTAATTAAAGCGGGCGAAGCCGCGGGGCACGGCAAGTTAACTAAAAATAATGTCATGGATTTAATAGGTTTAGTTTTTTTTTCTATACCTAGCAATAAAAATTTAAAAAAGAATACTTGACCTATTTCTAAAACTCATATTAATCACAAATTCCCTACTACGGAAACTATTGCTCTAAAAATATGTTTTAATTGAGGTCTAAGAATTTCTTAAACAAAAATCAATGTAGGTAAGTATAAAGATAATTTTAAGCTTGTATTAATATATTTATAATTATATATTGTTCTTTAAATATGTTTTAAGTGAGGTCTTAAAATTACTTGAACAAAAATCAATGTAGGTAAGTATAAAGATAATTTTAATCTTGTAGTAATATATTTATAATAATATATTGTTCTTAAAATTTGTTTTAAGTGAGGTCTTAAAATTACTTAAAAAAAATTAATGTAGGAAAGTATATAGGTAATTTTAACTTGGGTCTTTACGTATATAATTTTGTATATAATTTTAGTTTAGTTTTAGGAAATATAGGCTATTGGCATTATAAAATTTTTGCAAGCATAAAAAACTATGCTACTGAATTGGATTGGAAGTTTCTACGGTATTATTTTCTACGGAATTAAACCGTCTCTAATAGTCACTTGGTCGGCTTAGCAGACTAATCTTTGTTAAGCCAACAAATTGTTCAGTATAACTTCCTTTTGTAGATTATTATAATATAAGGAAAACTCTTTTAATAAAATAAAGATGCAACATTTTCTTTGCTAACAGAAACAAACCCAATATCATAATAACATAGTATCATTATTACTTTACACGTATTTTTTAGTAATTTCTTGGATTTAATTGTTTTTATTCCTATTCTTTGTTTTATGGTATATAGGGAAGCGTTTGACCTACTATCTATTTTTTCTCAATTCGACTGTATGTTTTTTTTGTTTGTATGTTACGCGATATCTCCGCCAATTTTGAATCGATTTTGACAATTCTTTTTTTGTTTGGTAGAGTCACTTCAGAGGTGGTCCCTTATAAATTTTATCGAAATCGGTCTAAGACCGAAATATAAGCGATGAAATCGGGTTTTTAAAGCTTTGCTTGCGTTTCAATTATCTTATTAAAGAGAAAGTTATCCAATCGTATCGATTCAGTAAGTTAAGAGAGTTAAGAATAGTTTTGGTTCAGAGGGCTGATGGATTTTGATTTTGATGGAAAACAACGATGTGGCTAAAAATGTAGCATGCTTGCTCGATAGATACCTATTGTCATTTACCTAGATCGGAGGATCCCATATTAAAACCTGTCAGGGAACAAAGACGCGGGCAATGATTTCCACCCCTTCGTTGTACGGATAATGAATAAAGAGTACCTACGAGTACGTACGTTATATTCCCCATATATGTGAACTGCCCGTATGGTTATAATTCTGTTTCAAATAGCTAGTCTTCTTTCTTATATATAAAAATGAATTGCTGTTCGTTTGTCTCGCTAAAACTCGAGAATGGCTGGACCGATTTGGCTAATTTTGATCTTGAAATATTTGTGGAAGTTCAGGGAAGGTTTAAAAGGTGAGAAAATAAAAAGAAATTGCAATAAAATTAGTAAAAAGTAGTATTTTATTTTCCCATACAAATTGGTTCGTACCTGTCAAACAGGAGATGTTTCTGAATATTTGACCACAGACAGTTGGCGGTATGAAGTTCGCCGGGTCAACTAGTCACTTATAATATTTCCCAACTATCAGCTGTCAAAAATACATTGATATTCGAAATAAATATTCAATTTGGAACTACTGATTATTATAATTCAACTTTTGGCGTCGAGTCATGTTGTATTTACCTAATAATTTACGTTCTATGGACCTGTCATAAGTGACTTGCTATTTAAAATAGGCTGTAGTTGGGTACGCATCCGCCTTCTAAGCAGGGTATCGGGTTCGATTCCCGCAAGTCTTCTCCCCAAGGGAAATTTGTGTTTCTGGTTCTGGGTGTGATTGTGTATTGAATGGTTCCGGCAACCACGGTTGTGTCGTGGGTGCCGGAAACATTCAATACACTATTTATAAAACTATATATTCATTAAACGTAGTGTGGGCCTTGCTTATTCTAAAAATCTCACGAAGCTAAAAAGCTACTTGTGCTCGTAGATAATTCTATCTACACAAAACAAGACGCCACGGCGCAATTGTGTAAATTTAACATTACACTTTTTTATTTATGGTTAAAATAATACAAATGTAAGTAATACTTTAAAAATAATTTAAATCTTGATTTTATATTACTTTAACCAGTTGTAAATAAAAAGGACTAAAAGTTATACAAACAGACAACTTGTCAAGACGTATCAAACGAGCCCAAACCCAATGGGTATATCTTGTATAGTTTGGAAGTTCCTATGACCATCTTCCGTTTCGTGATTAGACTAGCTGCACGGTATCATAATATATCATTGTATATTGTCACCGTATACAAAAGTACACTAAATTTGAGTCCAATCGGACATCGGGAAGTGGGTCTAATTTAGCTTGCAAGATTTGATTACAGACCGACAGATAGACAGCAGGACAGGTGAAACTAAATAAAAGCTTGTAAAAAGTAGACAAATAACAGACCGTAGAAGTTATAACGCATTTGGAAATGTAGAAATTACCTGTTGTAAACGTTTATTATACAAAAGCAAAGTGGATTCCTAGCATTCCATTTCGAGTCCGTCGGTCTGCCCCCGCAACTTGTTTGATTGTTATATTAATTGTAAGCTCGGTTATAATTAAACTTGGTCCTGACGGCGATCCTTATTGGATTCTGAAGGGTTTACTCATTATACCCATATCTGTGAGTTTGAGAAGTCAGTGCCGAGTTTTGGGCATGTTTGGTAAATATTGTGACAAGTAATATAAACAATATTCAAAAACATTAAAAAAGGTCATACAGCATTCTAAAAAACTGTCAAATATCCGTTATATAAATAATAGCGTAAACAAAACTAAAGCAACATGGGGTTTGATTAAGCAATACACATCTAGTACAAACAACATCATACATACTACGATTCAAAAACTAGAATTAGATGGAGAGGAAGTTTTTTCTCCCGGTATTATATCTGAAAAGCTAAACAATCACTTTTTATTTCATAACCAACATTCAAATAATAGTGATACCAAAATTGTGCAACATTTAGTGCCTTCAAATCCAAATTCTATGTTTTTAAATCCAACCTATAGATCAGAAGTAATAAACTTAGTAAGAAAATTCAAAAACAAGAAATCTGCGGGTCATGATGGAATTTCTATTCAAATTATAAAACAAAGCATAATGTATATAGTTGACCCTCTCGTTTATGTAATTAATTTAATGTTATCATCGGGAATCTTTCCAGATATTTTGAAAAAGGCTATAATAAAGCCCTTACATAAAACAGGACCAAAAGAAAATATAAACAATTATAGACCCATAGCACTTCTATCAAACTTTTCTAAAATTTTTGAGAAAATTATGTATAATAGATTGATTTCATTCCTTAATTCAAATAATACACTAAGTAATAATCAATTTGGTTTTCAAAAAGGGAAAAGCACAACTATAGCTATCTTTAAAATGCTCAGACAAGTTTGGGAACAAGTAAATACCAAAAAAGATGGAGTAGCCTTGTTCCTAGATTTGTCAAAAGCATTTGACTGTGTAGTACATCCAATATTGTTTGCAAAGTTGGAAAATATTGGAATAAGGGGTCTGCCTTTACAACTTATAGAATCTTATTTACATAAAAGAAGTCAATGCACAATGATAGAAGTGTACGACAAAAAATCAAAGTATATAGAAAAAGTCCATTCAAATTACAATGAGCTTGTCTTAGGTATACCTCAAGGCAGTGTCCTGGGGCAACTTTTATTTTTAGTGTATGTAAACGAATTACCTCTTGTTACAAAACATGTATGTGTCATGTTCGCAGATGATGCGACTATCTTCATTCGTAAAGAAGACCATTTTAATCAAAGTGATTTCGAGCTTGAAATAAATAATACATTGAAAATAATAGTAGAATGGTTAGAAACAATAAATCTTCATGTCAATAATGACAAAACCAAAATAATGCAATTTCGAAATTACAGACAAAACCCGCTAGAGCTAAATATTACAAACAAAGGTACCACAATAGATTTTGCAAAATTTACAAATTTTCTGGGAGTGATAATAGATTGTAATTTGAATTGGAAAGCCCATATTTGCAAAATAAACTCTAAATTATCCCAGTACTTGTATGCTATTTCCATACTTAAGAATGTATCTTCCAAACAAATAGCCATAAACGCATACTACGGTTACGTTTATCCTCTTTTAGTCTATGGAATAATTTTTTGGGGAAATTCGGTTGAAATTCAAAGTACCTTTATATTACAAAAAAAATGTCTTAGATGCATATATAATTTAGAAAATACAGAAACATATTTAAATTGAACAAGTTTCTCACTTTATCTAGCATCTATATTTATCAAATATGTCTGTTTGTAAGAAATAATATGAGTTACTTTTTTGAAACAAAATCTTGTCGATTAGATATCGTACGACCTAGATATAGGCATAATATTTTCATGCCTCAAGCAAATAACACCTTATTTCATAAAAGCACATACTTTACTGCTATTAAGATATACAATCATTTGCCGTTGGATATAAAAACATTAAAAGGCACAGAATATAATACAAAATTAAAGAAGTGGCTGCTAAATAAATGCTTTTACGATTTGAAGGAATACTTTTCATCTAATAATTAAACTGTAACTTTAAAAAAATTGTTAATTTGTTTTATGTTAAACTAAAATAATGTTATTATTATTTTATGTAATTAATTGAAATTTATATTGTACGCTCGAAATGGGCAAGCTGTTGATGCCTCTAATTTCATTTTACCATCATATGTACACAGTTATGACAATAAATATATATTCTATTCTATTCTAAGTTTGTTTATCTGTGGTGCTACCGGCTAATGATAACATACTAAGATATAGTGATATATACGTACTAAAGGCACTATGTTAATAGTGCCTTCATTAAAATAAAGTTAAGAAAACTAATTTATTCAAAAGTACGTTTTGTACGTACGTGTTTCTAGCAGCATTGATACTTTGTTTTTTACCGACTTCACAAAAAAGGAAAAAGTGCTCAAGTCGATGTGTGTAACCTCATAACTTAACCAATTTTGAAAATTTTTTTTTTTTTTGTTTTATAGATGTTGCTTTCCAATCGGTCCCATTTACTTTTGATCAAGATCTGGCTAGTAGTTTTTGAGTTATCCTCAATAATGCGTATTCTGTGGACTACATTGACGATGTTCTCGTCTTTAACCGACTTCAAAAGTTACCTCATAACATCTTTCTTTGTGCGCCGATTTTGATGATTATTTTTTTATTTGAAAGCTCGTGTTTTCCATGCAGTCCCATTTGGTCAAGATCTAATCACTAGTTTTTGAGTTATTGTCAATAATGCGTGTTTAATACGTTAAATCTGATCAAGGTTCCGAAGATAAAGCGGTGAAGTCGGTTTTTTAAAGCTTTGCTTACATTTAATTATTGCGTTATAAGTTATTTAATAATCGATTAAACTACTTAGCGACTTAACTTACTATCTATTCAATAGACAGACAGTCGTGGTGTCAGTGGGTTATCTTTGAATAAAGAAGAAAGCATCGTATTTAAAAATCATCATTCAGTTTCTCTTACAATCTTTCGAATGACCATTTACGATCTTTAACGATTTAATTAAAGTTGGTTAGGAACTATTCTCACTCATATTTTCAATGCTAATAATAAAGCTGTGATAAAATTCTTATATAATTGCATAATAGATCTTATTAACGAACAAGCACTTAATTTAAAAATATTTTTTTAAATCAAGCTAAGAAGTTTTATAACCAGAAAACTTGTCAATACGAATCAATCGAGCCCAAACTCGATGGGTTTATCTTGTTTAGTTCAGAAGTTTTTATGGAAAGAAGAAAGAAAGAAAGAAAATACATTTATTTGACAAAAATAACTTAATATTAAAAACAAAAATATACCTAAACAATAATTATGCCAAAAAGGTTTAACTCAGCAATTATGTCGACTTAGAACTCGACGCTGGTTTTCAGTTAAACCTTGCGGGTATTTCAAAACATTATTAACAAAATGAAAGGTAAATCAAAATTATTTCAATAATATGCGATATAATATATTATAATATACGTATATATTAGTAATACATATTTTTATACTAACAAAAATACATATATACATACAATAAACAACATTATTATAATAAATACTTAATAAAAAAAAAAAAAAAATATATTGGCCATCTTCCATGTGTATGGTTCTGTCAGTATGGCACCATATCATTGTGTTGTCACCGAAGATACATAAGCACACCAAACTTGAGTCCAATCGGACCTCGGGGAGTGGGTCTAATGTAGCTTGAAAGATTGATTACAGACCGACAGATAACGGGGCAAGTGAAACTAAATTAAAGCTTGTAAAACGAAGTTCACTTATAACGCAATCGGGCTTTTTTATTTTACAAGATATATTGATTATTAAAGGTATATAAATGTTGATGAAGGAGCAGCGAATATTCCGAAAACAGTCTCTTAACAATAACAAACAACCGTGGCTAAAATTGTATAAATCCTTAATGCTGGTATATTTTTTAACATCCCAAAGATGAAAATGGCTGTAATTGTAAGTTTAACTCATCCCTCCAGAGAGCTTTATTGGATTTCTGTAGGGCAGCTGTACCCATATCTGAGAATTTGACGAAATGTTGGACGTCCTTGTGAGTTTGAAGGAATGGGCGCTTCAATTAAAAGTTTTTTACAGGACCGTGTTCGCAGCGTGATTATTAAAAGCATAATTTATTGTGTAATGAAAATATTTGAGTGTTTTTCTTTCACACACATACAACACCCGGAGATAAAATGAAAACAATGTAAATTGTATTATTTAAACAATATAAAAAAACCGCGAAATTAATAATCAAATCAAATGTAAGATGGTAAGTTTACCATCTTCATACGAATATAAAACAAAATATAAATAAATAAAAAATCTTATAAAATGCATTATCATCATTTCAGCGCCAAGAAGTCCCCTGCTGGATATAGGCCTCCCCCAAAGACCTCCAAAAATAATGGTTGTTAGCGGCCTGCATCCAGCGTCTTCCTGCGACCTTCATTATATCGTCCGTCCACCTTGTGAGCGGTCTTCCGCCACTGCGCTTGCCAGTCCGTGACCTCCATTATAGAACCTTACAGCTATGTCGGTGATTTTCGTTCATCTACGGAACTCCTCATTCCTGATTCGATCTCGTAGAGAAACCCCGAGCGTAGCCCATTCCATAGCTCGTTGTGCGACTTTGAGCTTATTTATAAGGCCAACACTAATAAAATTTCTTCTATATAAAATATGATTTATAATATTGTATGTATCCATACTGATTATGGGCAAAGAGTTAGTAAGCTAATAACAAATACTATAGCACAAACTACAATAGGCTCAATAGACACAGGCTTTACGTAATTAGATTAGAGATTTGTGACTGAATGTGGGGTTGCGTGCACCCGGCTGACCCACTTTGTGCCTTTGACGCTGTAGAGTTATCTCAAAGTAGTTACATAACTCACGCGAATTAAGTAGGAGTTAAGTTGATATTGCCGTACATATATCAGCTCGGAAACGGATTAATACCACCTCTTCGACTCGCTGTCAACCTGGCGTCAACTTAACCGTGGCAGGAACAGATCAACCCGGGTACGTCTAGGCTTCCTCGCGGGCCGCTGGTCAACAGGGGGATGACTTGATCGTGAAGACGCATTGTCTGTTTTATGTCTCTGTTTACTCTACGTGAGACGGTGAACAGAGGTCTCCGCGTGAACATTACAGTAAGACGTAAGCACAGGTCCAGCAAACGGTTCGTGCTCCGTCACCATGTAATCGGCGAGACGTAAATTACGGGGGCGGCGAGTTGACCACGCATAATAACAGAATCCCAGAGTCCCAAAAAAATAGCGATGCGTTGCCGTTAGCATGCATGCTGATTAGCGAGCACTTTGGATTTTCATACAAATCATATTGAACGACCCGAGTTGAGGCGATACCGGTCCGTTTCCGAGCTGATATAATGTGCGGCAACCCTTAATTGTAATATATATTTTTATTGACCTCAACATTTTGTCTGTTGAACTCCACGCGTTGGGCCTTCATACCTAGTTTTTCAATCCACTTAAAGTTTAGTCACTCTATCTCAGTTACATTATCCTCGTTAACAGTATTTGCGAAGATAGTCCATAATGTACAGCTATAAGAAAAGAGGTTATTGGCACACTAGCTTAATACACGGTTATCACGGGATGTATATAATACGTCTTACTATTGATTGAACCTATATAAACCAACCGCTGAGCTACTCAAACTTGCCTTAAGCGATAAAATAATCTTTTCCTTATTAACGTTTTATGGGGACGTGTGCCATCTGATCTACAGAAATCAACGGTTGTGCTCGCCCATGTTTCTAAATTGACTTGAGTGGTTCAGCTCTTTGTCCGTCCATCCGTCTGCCCGCCTGTCAGAGGCATCTAGCGTCTAAACCATACAAGCAAATAACTTCAAATAAGACTCAGAGAATACGTAAAGCTATAGCCCGAAGCCAGAAATGATAATTAAAATGAAAATGAAGCCCATAGACGTCAGTGGCGAGCAAATTTTTTTTTCCTGCTTAGTTGGGGTATCATTAAAAAGAGCTTGACGAGTATGAAACCGATATTTATAACAATCTATAAAATATAATAAATAACAATTTGGTAACAAAGTGACTGTTCTTAGATCTATTTTTTCCCGGGGCCTATCTCAAAAACGGCTACATATTTAAAACCTATACTTACGAGTACTTATAACATATGTTATATCCTATCGTGTAATTTACTTCAAAAGTTTTATTTATTACGCAAAATGTAAGCGCGAGAGCTCAGTTTGGCGCAAACGACTAGAGACTAGAAAAGTTCAAGGTTATTATAATTATCTACAGTTCAAAATAAATGTAGCGTACCACCATTAATTATATCACAATGTTACCTAGACTAGAAGTTCAAACGCGTCGTTGGATATAAATCTCGACACCTGACACGGCTTTGACAGTTTACTAACGACAATTCTATACCGCTTCAAACTCCTTATTAATAAACATTATATCGCTATGTTCCAGGAATTTTAATTGCTTTTTGAACTTTATTCCGAAAACATTAATTAAGAATTGTTAAAATATATTAAAATTATTATTAGTGAAAAGTTAATGTTTGAAAACAGGGTTAGTGGAAAACCGCAAATCAGATAGGTACCTATTTAATTCTTGCTTGATTGCTTGACGTCTAAACTCATTGAGCATTCTTAGTACCAGGCTTTTTCAAGCTACCTGAAAGCTTCGGTGAATTTTACAACTAACAACTGGGACCGACAGCTTAACCTGCCCTCCGTAGCACGGTGAAACTCAGTTTAAAATTGCAGTAAACGGTCACACATCCAAACACTGGCCTGACTGAACATTATCAATCGACCAGACTGCAATAATAGGAACACTTTAATTAAAATGTGATCTGTGGCTGAAAGATGATAGCTCAGGTGGTAGTTGAGGCGGCTTACCAATCAGACTGCCCCCGTTTCGAACCCTAACACGGCTGCTAGGAAGGTGACATAATAGAAACTTCGAAACTAATGTAATATACAATCGTAGATATTTACCTCCCTCCAAAACCCACTTTACTACCTCCGAAAGCACCCGCCTCCTGTGGTCGCGGCCGCTAGGGAAAGCTACCCTTTATAATAGAGGATAATAAACTACAATTATTTCGCTATAGGGTAGCAAAGCACGGGTACTAGATAATGACTTACCACAATGAAAATTGGAGTATATATTAACATTATTATATGTATTTGAGAAGTATTGAACGTATGAAAATTTTAACTATCGTGAGTATTACACATAATTTATGTTGTATACGGCTTGAAACAAGTAAAAAATGTCAACTTACTTTGTATTCGACTAGAATCGGACAAATTTGTTGTCCTTCATCATGATGAGTCAGACGCCCGATATGCTGAGGCGACCGGCTCGGGTCTCGGCGCGTGACATCCTGATGAAGGACAACAAGTTTGTCCGGAACTAGTAGACTACAATGTAAGTTGACATTTTCTACGAGTTTTAAGCCGTATAAAACATTAATTAAGTATTGGAAATCATTTTGACGTTATTTATATTTACTCTCTTTTCCATGACATTGTCCAATATACTTAATAATATCTCAATGATGAGAATTTTATATCTAATTTGTAATGTTATTTCCATCCTATTTTAACATCCAATTATTTATGTACGTGTAAGCAACTAATATATATTAACTAATTTTATTTTATAAATCGATTAAAATAGTTTTTGTGCGAAAATCGGGGTTCATCGTTTATCGTTTTTTTCGACTTCACAAAAAAGGAGGAGGTACTCAAGTCGACTGTATTTTTTTTATGTGTGTTACCTCATTACTTCGTTCCACGTGAACCGATCTTGAATTTTTTTTTGTTTTATTGATGTTGCTTTCCAATTGGTCCCATTTAAATTTGATCAAGTTCCGTCTAGTAGTTCTTGAGTTATCTTCAATAATGCGTATTCTGTGGACTACATTGACGATATTCTCGTTTCTAACCGACTTCAAAAGTTACCTCATAACTTCTTTAGTTGTGAGCCGATTTTGACGATTAGGTATATTTTAATTTGAAAGCTGGTGCTTTTCATGTTCCATTGGAATTTGATCAAGATCTGATCTCTAGTTTTTAAGTTATCGTCAATAATGCGTGTTTAATACATTAAATCTGATCAAGGTTTCGAAGATAAAGCGGTGATGTCGGTTTTGTTTAAGCTTTGCTTGCGTTTAATTATTTTACTTCATGAATATTCCTTCTAAAATAATTTCAAAGCACATTTTGCGAATTATTCGGTAAAATACAGATGTGCAACCTTGCGTATGTGCTCCAGGCTCTGAAACCTTTTTTCTACTAATAAAAAAAATTGTACCTCACTAAGTTCTTTCAGGAACTCGTTCGTTTGTTCGGTTTTCTCTCATATTGCACTACATCCAACATATTTTACTTCTCTGTAAAATTTCATTTCGAACGACAAATGCAATATTCTTTTCCCTATATTTTAATGATACTA
The DNA here is from genome assembly GCA_948107665.1 of Lomographa bimaculata. Lineage (NCBI taxonomy): Eukaryota > Metazoa > Arthropoda > Insecta > Lepidoptera > Geometridae > Lomographa > Lomographa bimaculata. Next base: position 9,531,462 of record OX403607.1, on the reverse strand, counting down.
GATATTGCAATATTTTGTTCGAACTACAATACAATTTTATTTAAAACAGCTGCTTCTGTTCAGAACAGATAATTTGCTTTTACAATTTATTTCAAGAGCATTCGCGTAGCCAATCTTAGAAACAGTTTATTATAATAATGTATTAGCTTACCCGCCCCTGTTTCGCCCGGGTGGAAAATAATATTTAAACAAATAAATAATAGTTTTGAAATGATTTTGGGTGGACTATAAATTAATTCAAACTTAACTACGGCAGTGCACTTACAATTCAATGGTATTATCTTAAATCGGTAGGTTTCATAAACGAAATAAAACCTTTTTATATTAAAAAGGTTTGAAAAGATTTTTTTTTAATTTTGGCTTCGCAATCTTGTGAATTTAGCCAGTGTCAAGTAATAATATATTTCAAGTGTATTTCGAGTTAGAAGTCAAAAAGTCACAGTCAAAGTCAAGTAAAAGAGTCAGGTACAGTCATAGTCAAGTCATGTGTAAATTTTACTAAATACAGACCCAGTAAAGTGGTAAAAAATTTACTGGATCTTCTATTGGAGTTTTGGAGCGAAGGCAAAATCACGTTTTTCAACTTTGATTTGCCTACACTTATGCATGTTTACTAAGTATTAACGGTTAATAATCTACCATTATTACACATTAACACTCGAAGAATCAGGTTTTGGAAAATTATACAAAATCAACAACGCCATTTTTTCACTTTCGAGGCAAAATTTTGCTAAAACCTTTAAAATAGGTAAAAAAATACCTGGCAGCGGCCATCTTGGATGAACAATTATTTTGAAAATACGTAGTATTGTCATCAGAATTGGTGTGTACCATATTTCAGATCAATCGGTCGACATTAAGGGTAGGTAATTTTAATTATTAAATATGACCCAAAAAACAGGGCTAAATAAAACCATTAAAAAACATGCGGGGTAGTCTTTGGAGACTGCCGATAGAAGTGAAAACTATATTATAATATATTCTGTATACATATATAACCATAATAAGTTTATCCCCGATCGTAAGTAATAACTACCGCGCGTAGAGCTCAACAAATATTGGACGTTTGGTGGCGATGATGCGAGTTCCATGATTTTTGTTCACTCAAAAAGTGCTCAACGCGCCTAAAGAAGTTTTCACTTCAAAAATGATAAACAACAAGCTTTCAGAAGCCAGTCTTGAGTGCTGTAGACATGCAATAGTAACACTTAAGGATTTGATATACACATCGAGATAGGAAACAAACCTATTACTTAAGCTGCAAAATCCTTAGATATACAAAAATTTTATGACAAGTAAAATTTTAAAAACCTTTTTAAAGTATTACTTGTCATAAGGTTTTATTCAACTAGATATCTTTACCTGCAAGCCTTGGAAGCTGCAATAGAACCAGATCCTTTTATCCTACAGAGATGAATATTTGCATGTTAGTTCCGAGGGCAAAGATTTTTTATGCTAAACATGACCTGAATCGACATCCAGGATTTGACAGCGACAGAGTTTCTTTATAGCTTTATATAAGAACTCTTTAAAGGTCAACACACAGACAAGAACATTTGTGTACGCGTTTTATAATTTTAAGTTTTACTATGACATGGTTAATGTTCTCAAGGTTGGGTTATTAGAGAACTCCTCAATGGTTAGCAACATTCTAAGAGACTTGATATACAAAGCGCCCCAGGCGCGCGGCCCGTGTGCTGTGAACATAAAATGTATGGCATCTAAGCGACATGATGTATAAAACGGCCAGGGCGCGTGGCCGAGCGGTGGACGCGCGCCTGTGACGCTTCTCCCCGCGCTGCTGATGTTTTGTATAGGCTCTCATTATATTCTCATTTACAGTGGCAGCAGCAGTGGCTGAGGCGCGCGTACAGGACGCGCCTGGGGCGCTTTGTATATCAAATCCCTAATTGTTACTATTATTTGTCTACAGCACCCACCTGATCTATTATAACCTTGTTGATTTTGGCGAAATTTACCTTCTTATTCTAAGGATATTGTAGCAGTTTTTCATTGCCTAAAAAAAAACACGGATAAAACGACGATTTTTAAAAATGAAACCTAGCTAGATCGATTTATCGCCCCTGAAACCCCCTGCATACTAAATTTCATGAAAATCGTTGAAGCCGTTTCCGAGTTTCAGATTATATATATACATATATACAAGAATTGCTTGTTTTTAAAGGTATAAGATTAGATAGATAGATAAGATAAAAATCCATCCACCAGTCTCAGGAAAACCAGCAAGGTGTGAGAGTGACGCATAAAAAGATTTCTAAAAATGTTTCTTGAAGAAAATATAGCAGATTACATGAAGAAAGCAAGCAGAAATGGAAACCTGTCAAATAGTCACCCTTTCTCAGTTGCGGGAAATTAATAGGAAGCGAGAAGTTATCGGTAAAGATTCTGCGGACGGACTACAAAGTCCATTGAAGGGATATCTTAGAAATGACATATACATATACATCAGTATTTATATATAGCTTTGAGCTTTTATGTAGGTTGAGAAAACCTAGTAATTCAAATATTTAAGATAAAAGCGATAAATACTTTAAAATGAAGGTTTTACACGTCTGATAGGCTAGCGATTGACTACTATATCACATTGTAATAAGTCATGATGCGGTTGTAGCCTAAATGATTTACTCTCAAGCATAGCTGACGAAATACAACATAAAGTTTGTATGGTTACGTTTTTCGGCCGCTGGATATTTTGCGAATTGGACGTGCTACTAAATGGACGTCGGGATATTACTTTTTTGAATTTAACATTGGTTGTACCGGAAGTTAAGTAACCTTAAGAGTTATTTATTCGAACTCAACAAATTAATAAGAAAATTTTAGAAGGGCGCCAATGGGGTGCTTTCCGAGGGCGCATTTAATTTATAATCTGCATTTGTTGTCAATCAGAATAAAAGAAATGCTTCTGTTTATTAATGGGTATATAAGACGTAATACTTTAGGACTCGGGTAAATGAAAGAAGTAAATTAAGTGCTGCCTGGCATTGTAGGTAGCACGTCTAGTTTCTAAGCATCAGGTATCGTGTTCGATTCACACATATTTCCAAGGGCAATTTGTGTTTCAGGTTCTTATGTGATAGTTTTGTGTGATTTGAATGTTTTCGTCACCCACGGTATAACTTTCGTGATTGTGATAGGGTCTATTATTATTGTTATTATCATCATTTACTTCAATTCACGTGAGTTCACCCGTACCTTTGCCAGGCATAAGCGGAACCGTAGCCAACGCTAAGAGGTAAGGACCTCTTAGCGAAAAACAATCGAATTAATAGTATCAGTGTGATAATGGTATCACTAATATTATAAATTAGTTTTTTTTTGTGTAAGTGTGTTAATAAGTCAGTATGTTTTGTTTTCTCGTGACGCTGTAACGGGTGAACGGAATTGGATAAAGTTTGGAATGTACATAGCTTATACTGACTTAGGTTTAACAATAGGCTTATTTCTAACCTGATAAACGCGGGCGAAGCCGCGGGGCAGGACTAGTTATTCTAAATACTACTGCAGATTATTGATATGTTATAGGTGGGCGATCTTCCATTATGCGATCGTCATGATCCTCTTCTTTCTTACTTCTATCTCATTTTTAACGACTGAATTGATAGTTTTTTTTTTTTTTATTTGTGACAGGCTATTTTTCATCTGTTTATTATTGTATATAGTACAGGTTTATTTTTCACCTCGACTGATATAATGAACCAGCCCTGCGTAGATATAGTCTGCGCCCAGTGCTGATTTCTGACTGACCAGCGCCGTGCGTCCTGAGTTCGATTCCCGGCAGAAGCACAAATTCCTCCCCAAGGGGTATTTGTGTTTCTGGTTCTGGGTGTATTTGCGTGTGTGATGTAAATGTTTCCGGCGCCCACGATACAACTCATTGAACTTAGTGTAGAGCTGTGAGTGTGAATGCGTTTGTTTGTTTAACTGTACACCTTTTGTCAAAGTTAAACGTAAACAAACAGTTTGATCAGTAGTTTTGGAGTTATCCTCAATAATGCGAATTTAATTTATTTACTCTTATCGAGGACTTTTTTTTTTTTTGTGACAGGCTAGTGTTTGACCACTATCTCACCTGATGGTAAGTGACGATGTGATCGAAGCTGGTAAACACACTACATCTGGAACACGCAGGCTCTCAAGGATAACTGCCGGAACACCGTATTTGGCTTGGCGGCAGACTTTCAACTTGATGGTGGTAAGCTACTTTGGTAGCAAGCCAGGCGAGCAACTCACAAAATGCTCTACCACCTTTCATCTCAGACTTGTACTAAGTTTCAAATACTGTATAGGTACCTATTATTTATTCAGATTTTTTAAAGTATGTATTATGTATTTATTTATTTATTTGTTGTATGTATTTATAAATATATATTATTATTATTATAAATATACGTAGTTAATCACAACACTGACCTACGTTCTTATATAATAGTTTTTCTCTTTTTCCATCCAAATGTTGACTGGAAGAGATCGCTTTTAGCGATGAGTCCGCCTATTGTACTTAGATATAAATAATATCATTGATTTTTATGTTGTTTTATTTAGTGCAATAAAGTGTTTTGTATTGTATTGTAATGTTAGAAAACAATATTTTATTCGCTGCAGTTTCATCGAAGAACTTTGTCCATTATGAAACTAACCTGCTGTTAGTAGAGTTGACAGACGTATTAGACCGACTACGGCGGTTGCAGATGGAGTCCCCGCAGTTGACGACACCACCTTTGTTCGTAATGCTGAAGGTCCGGAGCCGGTAGAGGTCATCAGAAGCACGAGGATTGTAGGGTTTCTCGGGTAGCGAGCAGACTCTTGGCCGGGAGTGTTCCACCACTGAGGGTAAGAAATATAAAATTACAATGTTATATACGGCTTAAGAGACACGTGAAAAAAAAAGACGTGTGGCACTCGGGGACTGCCGCGGTAAAGCTATTGCATAGCATTTATTATCAACTTATGCAATTATAATTATTTATATATTTTATTTATGCAGTATTTTTTTTCCTGCCACCTAGAGGCGAGTTGCTGAACTAAAGAGACAAGTGTGATGTTTCAAAAAGTCATTAAAAGTTCTGCTATTCATCGATAGATGGCAAAACTAAAAAGTATCACCGCTGTGCCGGTCGGAGTGGGGGTGTTAGGTTATTTTCGTTAGGGAATTTCTGGATTCGGTCTCCACGCTCAAGGCCCGCGATAGAAGCTATGCAATAGCTTAAAAATTCGAGTTGCATCTTGTCGACTAGTTTCGGAGAAATTAGTTATCCTTCATCAGGATAAGTAAAACGCGCGATACGCGGAGGCGAGCAGCTTGGGATGTTTTAAGCCGTATATAACTTTGAAACATTATGTGTAATACCTACCCACGATATTTTTAACTTTAAAAAATGTTATGTTACATTGTACACATTCCTGTTAATATCTTAATTTAAAATCCAAGAATAACTTATCTACGGACCAATTGCCTATATTTCCTAAAACTAAACTAAAACTATATACCTACAGTAAAGACCTAAGTTACCAACAAGATATTGAGCGTATAGGTTACTCAAGTGCTCAAGCCCACTACCGGGCGTTCCTATCATGCTGGCGGTATTGTCTCTGAATTGTAATGATATTACGTTGAGCCAAATAAGTGCCAGTATTTTGATCACGCGTCTCCACAACCAGGCGCTCTAATACATTTTTGAAAATAGAATGAGCTCCCACGGGAACAGTGTCTCAACACCAAACGGCTCAAATATATAACCACTGCCGATGTTTCTTTTTATTCTAGATAGGCAAGCATTTGACTACCATCTCACCTGATGGAAAGTGACGATGCGACCGAAGATGGAACCTGCTTGCCTAGAAGGTACCTATTCACTCTAGACTTGAAGACACCCAGATTGTACCGTTCAGGGAACAAAGACACAGGCAATGAGTTCCACTCCTTCGCTTTACGGATGATAAACGTAAAAGCTAAACGCTTCGAGTGAACTGGGGGTATGCTAACCATAAATGGGTGATGTTTGACAGTTTGTCTTGTTGTTAGATGGTAAATAGGGCATGGAGGACTTCATTCATTTTATACCTAAGCACACTCTCCAAAATGTAAGGGATAGAATACCGATACATATGGCTTGCTACCTTACGTCGCGCGTCGCGTCGGTGACTAAAACTTTGCAGTTTTGACTCCTATTTTGTCGGTCTATAACGGTGTATAAGTCGGTTGAAAAAAGATATCTTACTCGCACTTATCCAAAGCGTTCGGCGCCTGTTCGTGCCCGAATTTATATCCGTGTAATATATATATATATATATAAAAATAATATATATCTATTATATTTTTTCTAATAAGAGCGTGATTTCAACCTTCAAGCTTGTTTGTCTATTCTTCCTCCCACTCTGTAACGACGGTTTTTACTGGGTTTTTATTTTGTTTTCTTAAGCCGGGAGCTCAAGTATCTTTTTATAAACAAGAAATAATTTATCTTTTTTTGTATACAAGTTATTTAATCTTCGAAAGCTCTCTGTAAAAGCACTTCACGCGTTAGCCACGCAGTCGTAAGATAACTTTGCCAAGAAAATAGTAAAAGTGGATTAAAAGGAATTAAATATTGTTGATGTATTGAATTCTTTTGACGTTCAAATAATAGTATTACACTAGCCTTATATACAAACGCTTTTAACACTCACAGTCCCGCACTAAGTACAAAAGTTGACTTTACACAATCACACCCAAATGTCAAGAGTGAATAGGTATCTTCTAGGCATGCATGCTACATCTTCGGCCACATCATCGCTTTCCATCAGGTGAGATAGTGGTCAAATGCTGGCCTATCAAACATAAAAAAAAAAAAAAAAAAAAAAACACCCAGAACCAGAATAATAAATTTTCTTTGGATAACTTTTGGTCTCAATGGGCATCGATCTGGATATCCGCCCCTTGGTAGGCACGGTAGACGCGCAACCAATTACGCCAGCTGGCTGTTACGTACATATTATACATACCTAAACTACAAAAACAGACAGACTTTAACTTATTTTTATTGTTAAGTGTAAGGTAGTAAACATATTCAACTGAGAATGGAATACTGAATTTCAAAGATAGCTGCCGGAATACCGAGGTATGCTCCACAACTCTAGAACGACATACATTAAAATGACTATATCATTTGGTTAAATCTCAAAATACCCGCTCAGTATAAAATTATTTTTATAATATTATTTAGTCAAATTAATAATTAAAGTCTATGATTATGAATTTTCAATAATGTGTTCACCTCCCTGGTGATGATGTCATTATCTTTCAACAAAGGTTTCAAGACGAACTGCCTGTTGGTTTAGTTGTGAGAGCATTCGCCTTCTAAGCAAAGTTCGATTCCCGGCAGGAACACAAGTTTTCTCCCCAAGGAAAATGTGTGTTTTTGGTTCTGGTTGTGATTGTGTGTGTGATGTGAATGTTTCCAGTACCCACGACAGAAGTCATCGAACTAAGTGTGGGGCTGTTAGTATGAAAGCTGTTTATATTTAAATGCTAGCCTACCGTAAAGAAAAGTAAAATTTGTCACATGTTCGGTAATCAGTTTTTTTTTTATTGCAGCCTTTCGCCTGGTTGTAAACATCAGACTACACGCTGGTCTATCATAGTTTAATATAGGCATGCCTGCCTCCAAAAACAGGTAATTTTCTAGAGACAAAACAACCGAAAATTAAAGTAGGTAAAAATAACTGACAAAATACGATTATTTGCGCCTTTTAGACGAGAGCAAGCTCTGAATAATTAAGCCACCATCAATGTCTACGCTGTATCAATTTACAACGCTTACCTTTCTGAATAAAATATTCAAACTTCGTCCTTATTTCAAAGAGGCTAGGATGAAAATGAACCGTCTGAGCCAAACATTATCGATATTGGATTAATGGATCAGGCGGTAAGGCACATTTTAGTGTAGGCGTACCTGGCAGCTCCAGAAAGTTCGAAGTCCGCCTCTGCCGGCCACGCATCGTATTTTGGAAGTTCAAAGGTCCAATATCTTCGACAGAATCACAGTTGGACATAGTAGACTCACGGGAACCTCTTCTACTCGCCAGATAAGCTAGACCTCCTTTCATGGAACCTCGACGCATCGGAGAACAAGGCCGGCTGATACTGGTCGACCGAGTTACAGGAGTGTCATCAGTCAGATCGGTCAAATCTGACGTTGATTTTCGGCAGATTTTGGAGGAGGTTGTTGTAGCCTCGTCGTCAGCATCATTGAGTATACCAGATGGAGTGCCAGGCATGGCATCCGTGTCATCTGTGTGGCTTGACACGATGCTTGGAGAAGTCGCAAGTCTCGGTGAACTCACTGTGGAAGTAGAACCGTAAAATTTTCTGGCGCGGTTCGGGGAGACATATCCAGGGTTCGTGTGGATATGGACCGGAGGTGGCTTTGGTGAGCGGGACTTCTCCCGGCGGTGGTGCTTGAGAGATGTGGTGTAGTGCAAGCTTTGCGCCTGACCTCTATCGTAGCAAGGGCTCGAGCGACCTGATGGTGACTTTTGAGGAAAATTGAAATGCCTTGGACTCATTGGACTCCTATGCCCATGCGCGATAGGAGACTTTGGAGGGTAACTGCATCCAGATTGAGGAGTGTAGTAACCGGAAGAGGAAGTGCTTGATGTGATTGAAGGACTTTTTTGAGGAAAGACAAAATGACGAGGACTTTTGGGAGTGTGAGGTTTGGGGGAGACAGGTGGATATCCACCGGGGCTGTTGACTGCCATTTTGAATTCACTGTATCACCATCTCACTTCATTTACCTGGAAAGAAAGAGAAAACGTTAAAATTATTATGTTATGACTATGACAGATATTTTGTAGTCGCGGTAGGTAGGACATAGCTTTAAAAAGCTAGACAGCATAATACAATCGGAAGCTAGACCTAGGACCTAAATTGTTGGATGATCTAGTCGTCATAAAAAACAGGTGTTCTATAATTAAAATGTTTAAATGCTCAGTACCTACTCATTTAATATACTAGATCAAAACATTTGCTATTCAACTTTGGAATTTATGAATCCAGCTATAACTTACAAAGTCGAAGAAACACAAGAACAAATAACTCTTCCGTAATTATATTCCAACTTCGAGCAATGCCATCTCTAAAGAAACTGCCTGTTTATTCTCTGTAGATGTCACGTGTATTGCTTGTCACTTCTGTTTGCTTTCAGTAATATCTAAAGTGATGATAGCCATGTCTGTTATTATCAACCTTATTTCATTTAGATAAGAACGCAGTTACAAAAACTTCATCAGCTAATGTGACAGTCAAAATGGTAACCTAATTTGGACCTTAATAACTGAAGATAGAGTCGAGGAATGGTTTTTATCTGCAGAGGCCTGCCTAAGGTTAATGTAGCATGTATGATTGTTCACACGGTACATGAAAGTAGGTTGCCTAACCAAACCCTAAATAGCCTTTCAATATCGCCCTTAATAAATGGGCTATTAATGTCATCATGTTTACTCCATGCTACTTCATTTTAACGAAATTTTCATACAGTTTGCTAAAAAAGTGGTACAGCTAGTTCCAGCTTGAGGGAGGAATACCATTGAACGAAGAGCCATGGCTCATTGACAACGAGCAATTGGCTGATATAAATCTTCAGAGCTTAGGCCATCTTCGTAAGGTCGCTAGGCTCTCGATATTTTATCGGATACATTTCAGAAAGCGTGGCAAGAAATTACTCGATCTAGTTACCCTCATCCCCATTCTATCATTAAACAAGCAGACAAACTGCTAAGCGGTACAGGTACATGGTAGATATTCTACAAATGCGGACGAAGCGTTTTGCTTCTACATGTATTATGGTTCACATAGCGCAATGGAACGGAACTCACTGCCTGAGTATTTCCTGGATAAGTACAGTATGGGATCTTTAAGTTTGAGTGAAAAGGTATCTTCTAGGCAAGCGTGCTCCATCGTCGACCACATCGTCACTTACCATCAGGTATATCAGTATCACTATATCAGTGATCAAACGTTTGCCTATACTGAATAAATAAACAATATAATACGAATATATTTAAACGATATCTATTAATGCCCACTTTTAAAAAACAAATAAAAAATTGTATCACTCTCAATTAAGTTAAAGCTATGAATATCCTTTATTAGTCTTATATATGTATAATATGTATCAAGTTTATGTAAGAGTTCTGTTTTTGGTGTGCAAATATAGAATGTATCTATGTATCTTTATTTAATACGCTTCCTGATCATTTGAGCTCGATATCAAATCCTACGATTGACTCGAGCTTCCGATAAAGGCAACATTATGTGATATGGTAAGGTTTTACCTATAAACTGAGTTGTGCCACCCATATTGAATAGAACAATTGAAGGTAATTGCCGTGATTGCCGCCAGTCTTGAACTTTCGAGTCCGGCAACGCATCGTCGGTAATCGTGTGTTTTTAACATAAAAAGTAGTTATAAACCTGAATACCAGCTTGAGGCTCTTGACTCCATTGAGCGTAGAGCCAAGAGACTCAGTTGCGAGTAGCTGACAAATTCAAAGCTTCAGAGCTTGGGTCATCTCCGCGTGGTAGCTAGTCTCTTGGTTTTTTTATCTGTTATTTCTCTTTGTTTTTTATATGATTGAGCATTTGAATACCTATAAGCTTGGTGGCTTCTATAGTTGACTTAGGAAGCTATATAATACTAAAATGATAAATCCGAAAGTTTGTAAGTGTGTTAGAATGTTTGCTTCCTCTTTACGCTGAAACGGGTGAACGGGTTTGGATGACATTTGGAATGTACATAGCTTATTCCTAGGATTAACACATAAGCTACTTTTTGAATTGATAAACGCGGGCGAAGCCGCAGGGCACGGCAATGTATGAAGTTGACAGCGACCTCACTGCACAGGAAAGCCTAGTGTGGGGGACAGAGTTTCACCCGAGGTATACTAGCCTTGATCTAGCACTTTACAACGTAAAGATATGAGAAAGTTACTGAGGAACCTTCCAAGTCACAGTAAACAGAAAGCAGAAACTGAGCTTGTATTCGAATCATTATCTTCTGTTACGGACCAAATAATAATCAAAAAGCTTTTTCTTTTAACTCTTTATTCAATCAAAAGGAAGGTTTGTTCAGACATGACCATGTCACGTCTATAGGCCTTTCACTTTATCTACTTACTATACTAATCTTAATCAATATTCTAGCCTCCTTTGATTGCGGTTAAGCCGAAATGCTACAAAAAGCCTTACATCATTAAATTTCACAGTATATACAAAGTACCCTGTAAAATAATATATATCAAAAAGCATTTTTAATAATTCCCTGATACTTATTACTTATTCCTTGGAAGATGGGTCGGCCTATAGTGTTGGACGCTATACTGTGAAGACACTTTGGCGCCGCGCCGTCTCATCTTCCAACAACATCGCAGCAGGCAAGTGGCGCTGCTACCGCAGCTGAATCTTCAAAACGGCGAAAGCATTCAAACCTCGACAGATGTTACATATTTGTGCCATTTGGAGTAGAAACGCTGGGTCCATGGGGACCAGATGTACTTGAAATTTATAAAGATTTGGCTGGGTGACTGAAAGAGTCGACAAGTGACCAAAATGCTGGATTGTATTTTGCTCAGCAATTAAGTCTCGCTGTACAACGAGGTACAACGGAGACAGCATTTTGGGCACACTGCCGACCAATGACTATTTGTATTAGGTAAGTAGATTAGTTAGGCTATTCATTATACAGTGTAATTGTTTTATTAGTCTAAATAAATAAATCTTAAAGAAGTTTAAATTTGTTAGGTAACAAATAAAAAAAAAAAAACAATATTTTTTCAGTGTCTTTATGTATCTTACTTGATATTTGTATTGTAATACCAATAAAAATTGCACCATCGACTGATTTGTTTAAATAATTCCATAGAAAAAAAAAACAGTCTTCAAAACTATATTTATTTTACTTAACTGTATATTATGTTTAAATCAAATTTAATTTAAGTATTGAATCTTTTTATTAGTTTTTTTATACAATCAATAACAAAAAAAAAATTTGACGTATGCATTTTTTACTCTATGGTACTCTACCTACACTATAGTAAGAAAATGTGTTTGCTCTACACTTGACTCTGAAAAGCTTTGCGGTTTATTGAGCCGATGCTATATCCGTCCTAGAACATCTAGGTTCCAAAATAAAATCTTCGAGATATTTATTGTGTTCCTTTACAAGGAAATAAAACTTCGTGAGAGTGGGACAGCAACAAAAAACACATCGACAGGAAACACATCGAGAATAAACGATGGTAATTATTAATTATACACTATACGAGTTTATGTCCGAACATATATAGATTAATTTGTTCCCTGACAGCGCTTAAAAGAAAAAAATAACCGATTGTTTCGTATTATTGAATTCGTTATGTTATGTTATATTCGGCTTAAAACACGAAAAATTTGCCGAATATAGCATAACATAATGTGTAATACTCACGATAGTTTTAACATTATTATTGAATTCGACTTAACTCTACGAATGTCACAGACTAGGTTTTCAACCGAATTCAAAAAAGGAGGTTCTTATTTTGACTACATGTATTTTTTTCTTTGCATGTTTGGTATACGCGATAATTCCGCCAATTATAAATTGATTTTAATGTTTTTTATTTTGTTTGGTAGATTAATATAGTTCAGATAAGACAAAACCAACACATAAGCTGTGAAGTCGTTTTTTTTAGCTTTACTTGCGTTTAAATTATTTATAAACAACGGCGTCTTTAGTACTTCATAAAATAGTAATAAAAAATTTACAAATAGAGCAAATGTAATAATTAAACGCAAGCAAAGCACTTTACCGCTTTATCTTCGGAACCATGATCAGATGTATTAAACACGCATTATTGACTATAACTCAAAAACTAGAGATTTAGATCAAATTTCAATGGGACCACATGATAAGCACCAGCATTCAAATAAAAAAATAATCATCAAAATCGGCTAACAACGAAAGAAGTTATGAGGTAACTTTTGAAGTTGGTTAAACGAGAACATCGTCAAAGTAGTCCACAAAATAAGCATTACTGACGATATTTCAAGAACTACTGATCCGATCTTGATCAAATTTAAATGGGACCAATTAGAAAGCAACATCTTTCAAATTAAAAAAAAAATCGGAATCGGTTCACGTGGAGAGAAGTTAAGAATACAGTCGACTTGAGTACCTCCTCCTTTTTTGGGAAGTCGGTAAAAAACAATTTGCAATAGCCGTACCATGAAAGACGTTGATCTCGATTATTGGAATGATATCCCAAAATGTTTCCGTTATTTTACAAATCTATAGATTATTAAGTACTACGTTTAATTAAGATAAAATAAACATCTTTTATTAAAGCTCTCAGAAGAATTATAACATAATTATGTTCGGAACCAGGTCGGAGCATATTTCTTGAAAATAACATGTAAGTGAATGCCGGTTTACAAATTAATAATAAAAATAATCATCATCATTATTTCAGCCACAAGAAGTCCACTACTGGATATTGTTATACGTTAATGAGCAATTATTCAATTCAAATACACTCGCAAAATGTTCCAATAGTGCTTCCGTTTGCATTTCAATTCAGTTAAATGCCATGGCCGTATTCAGAGTTTCAATATGGCGGATTGATTGGCTTTACCAGAATTCATACAATTCCTTAGTCCAAAGCTTCAAAGGGATATTGAATATTCCAGCTCGTGCAGCTTAACTAATTAATAATGTTTAATGTTTACTATTCCATGAATGGCTTGAATATAGCTTAACCACTAGCAATAGTATAGGATCCCAGTATATAACGACCTTAAGCGAGCTGGTTAATGTATGAAAAGTATTTTATATCAAATTAAATATGTCAATAAATATATTGCAAATGAGTTGACTAAAAAGTTATATAAAATATAATATGAAATACATTTCATCCATTAACCACCTCGGTAAAGGTCGTTTACTACAATGCTCATTTATATTCTCTGCTATTGTACTACGGGTGAATTGCCTATGTTTTCTAAAACTAAATTTAAACTACAGTAAAATACCTAATTTACCTACAAACCACCGAGCTTTTAGGTAACTGAAGTGCTCAACCCCTTTTTTGATGCCTAACCTAATCTGACTGTGTTGAAGTTATGAGTGAAAAGGTATTACGGGTGTTTCCAAGGAAAATTTGTGTTCATGGTTGTGTTTCTTGCACCCACGACACAACTCATCGAACTTAGTGTGGGGCTGTGAGTGTGAAAGCGTTTATGTTTATGTTATGTATCTGTGTACGATACGATACCATCATATCGTGTTTCTCGACAGGAATCAAACAATAAATTTACTTTTGAACACTTATATTCTTCTCTTAATTTGCACACCTTTTCGATTCGAGTTCACGACCAACACTGACTTGCTTCTTGAATTGGTAACACGGGGTCAAGGCAATACACACTACTATATACGTATTTTTGGTCCACCAAATTCGACAATAATGGAATACATCATCTTAATTATTACGGAAATATAGCATTCAGAATAGTCATAGAACTAAATGAGCTAAAGATAAACAAGGATCAGGGTCTGATAGTTTTCTAGTACTTTATAAATAACCCTGTATAGACGGGCGTGCTGCTTACCATCAGGCGAGAGTAATGCTTGCCTGCTTCGCTAAAGACAGCTAAAGCAAACATATGAGCAAATAAGTTACTTGTCAAAAACTTTTTAAAAGACAAGCTTTTAGAAGTCCGCCATATTAGATTTAAAGTGACGTCACTTTATTTTCAAAACCTATCAGAGCGCCTAGTTGAGGCGACGCGTGATCAAAATGCTGGTACTTATTTGGCTGAACGTATTAGCATTGCAATAATTCAAAGAGGCAATGCCGCCAGCATGAGGTAGTGGGCTTGTGCACTACAGCTACCTATAAGCTCGAAGCCTTGTAGTTAACTTAGTTCTTTGCTGTATATAGTTTTAGGAAATATAGGCAATAGGCCCGTAGATAGTACCTAGCATCGCAATTATATCTTTCATTTTCGAGTTATTCTCAGCAAGCCCTTTCATTTGATACCCATATTGTAGAAGTGCATTAAAATTACTTGGCCGTCTTTTTGGGTGTTCCACCATGTTGGATTTAGAATGACGTGTATGACGTCATTCTAAATCCAACATGGTAGCTGTATGAGCTAACAATGCATTATCATCCAAACCAAACGTGAATACAAAATTTTAGCTTAATCGGTTGAAGACATCTGCTTCAAATTTGAGTTGCAAGATTCTACCCGGACATACATACATACATACAGTGCAAGCTAAATAAAAGCTTGTAGAAACACATTTCTCCCATTGAGATACGATTGGTATCAGGAGGCTGAAAAATAAACTTTATAGGGTGGTGCTTTGTGTTTTATTCTGTCTGGTGAGCTATTTTGATATTAACAATGGTAGCCAGGAAACATTGATTGCAGCTGACCACCTTGTCTGCATTGTGAAAATGCAAAGAGATGGATGAAAATACTGTTAATACATGTCTCACAAACTTATGTAGTAGCTATAATACTATCACACGAATATTATAAATCTGAAAGTCGATTATGTGTGTGAGAATTTACATTTGTTTTTCTAGACGTAACAATTTTATTAGGGTTGGACAAAAACTTAACACCTCCACAGCACATTTACTTCAAATTAAAATTCGCTTATTCACATGGACTCCAAAGAGGCACTCATGAAAGTTAATGACTCTACCGCCAGATACTAAAAAATACTCTGTGCTGAGAAGTTATATGATATAGTTACTTCATGCCCTTGACATCATGACAAACTGTCAAACGTCATCAATTCGTGGTTGTCATCTATTTCGCTCGAAGCGTTTCGCTTCTACGTTTATCATCCGTATTGCGAAAGAATGGAAGTCATTGGCTGCGCCTTGTTCCCGAACGGTACAATCTGGGTGCCTTTAAGTCTAGAGTGAATAGGTACCTTATAGGCAAGCATGTTCCATCTTCAGCTGCATCGTCAGTTTCCATCAGATGAGATAGTGGTCAAATGCTTGCCAATCAAGCATAAAAAAAAGATTCGCTAAATTACAGCCATCACGAGAAGAACTTGGCGGGGCGTTTTTCATTAATTTTTTAAACACTCATAAATGACTACTACAGGATTTATATTAAACTAGTATTATTATTACTATTATTTTATTCTCGATAGGCAAGCATTTGACCACTATCTCACCTGATGGAAAGTGACGATGTGGTCGAAGATGGAGCATGCTTGCCTAGAAGGTACCTGTTCACTCGAGATTTAAAGACTCCTAGATTGTACTTAACGGGAAACACAGACTCGGACAAAGAATTCCATTCCTTAGCAGTACTTATAATAAATGTGGAAGCAAAACGCTTCGTACGCACCCTTGGAATATCAACCATAAAGCGATGTCGCGTGGCTGATTGTCTGGTTGTCCGATGGTAAAAGGGGGATGGGTGAATCAGATCATGCAATTCCGTGGCACACTCTCCGAAATGTATCTTATAAAAGACCGATAGACTTGCGACCCTGTATATCTATATTATGTAGTCGCTAGAAAGCGCTTGTGCAGTTTGCTTCTTTACTTAGATGGATGCGCTTATAGGTCAACACCTACGTTTAGTCATAGTGTTAGTGTCATCTCTAATTACTTATGTTGATTTAGGCATGTCTTTACGGTCACTTTAGTTCTTTACAACAGTCTTTAATTACTTTTTACAACGGTTTTTATTATGTTTACTAACTTTACAAATTAACTGGCCATTAAGTGACTACTCTACAATGAAACTATGCAAAAATAATTAAAAGCAAGCAAAGCTTAAAAATACCGACTTCAACGCGTTATCATCGGAACCTTGGTCCACCAGCTTTCAAATAAAAAAAGAATCATCAAAATCGGTAACTTTTGAAGTCGGGTAAACCAGAACATCGTCAAAGTACGCATTATTCGTCACAAAATAGACATTATTGACGATATTTCAAGAACTACTGATCAGATCTTGATCAAATTTAAATGGGATTTAGAAAGCAACATCTTTCAAACTAAAAAAAAAATTTCAAATTCGGCTCACGTGGAGAGAAGTTATGAGGTAACACACAAAAATAATGAAAAAAAATCAGTGGACTTAAGTACCTTCTCCTTTTTTGGGAAGTCGATAAAAAGTTGTTGAAAACTGAACTTTATGTTGTTATGCGTTAATCTCTTATTACCGCGTGGGAATTGTTTATCAAACACATTTGTTTCTGGTTCTGGGTGTTATGTAAATGGTTCCGGCATCCGCGATAATCGTGTAGAATTGAAATGTAAAGTCTGCGAACGTAAGGCTGTGAGTGTGAAAGCATTTAAAATAGTCGTTCTCGCCGAGCTGAGATCTCACTTTAACTTTTTTCTAACAAAGAAAATCTTTTGAGGTTAATTGATTATAATTTTTGTTTTCATACGACTTCAAAAAAGGAGGTTCTCAATTCGACTGTATGTTTTTTTGGCATGCCAGGTTTATATAAAAAACGGCTACACATTAAAGTTGATACTTACGAATAATATCTGTTATTCTCGTATTTGAACAATAAAAACAGAAATCAAACAATAATATTAATATATATAAATGCAAGCAAAGCTTAAAAAATCCGACTTCATCGCTTATATTTCGGTTCTGGCTTGACCGATTCCGATAAAATTTATAGGGCCCATATAATTTTTATCGGAATCGGTTAAGCCAAAACCGAAATATAAGCGACCTCTAAAGAATAATCTACCAAACAAAAAAAATGAGCGCAGATAGGTATCGCCTAACATACATACAAAAAAAGTCATTCAGTCGAATTGAGAACTTCCTTTTTTAAAGTCAGTTAAACATATTTAATAATATATTGATAGATACAATATATAAATATAATATATGCTTAATAAGAACGTACGGTAGCTTTTTTTTTATTTAAAACTATCTACGGGCCAATTGCCTATATTTCCTAAAAGCTTATATTTCCTATATACAGCAAAGAACGAAAAAGAAAGAAACACATCCGAGTCGAAAATCATCAAGCCATAAGTGTTATCTTCAACAACATGCTCCATCGTCGATCACATCGTTCATTCACTGTCATGTGAAAAATCAAACGCTAGCTCATCACAGATATAAAAT
This sequence comes from Lomographa bimaculata, assembly GCA_948107665.1. Taxonomy (NCBI): domain Eukaryota; kingdom Metazoa; phylum Arthropoda; class Insecta; order Lepidoptera; family Geometridae; genus Lomographa; species Lomographa bimaculata. The sequence continues at coordinate 9,513,287 of OX403607.1, read as the reverse complement.
TGTTCTACGGAGATTTATGAACATTATAATAAAGCCGTAATACGTGAATTATTATTATTTACCACAAGCAAAAACAGTGAGGATTAGAAGCTTTCATTTCTATCACCTGTTATCAGGGTGCTCCTAATTCCTTATCACCATAATCTCCCCATTAAATGAATCATACCTGCGTCATTTTTGGGCGGGACACGATAAGCTCCGGATATACCTACCTAAGCGATTCGATCGACTGCGAAATGGGCACGCCCCTCGCCTCGGTGCTTTGTATGTGATGATTACTTTCCCTAGGCACTAAAAAAACAAAATCGTAAAGAGATAAATAAAAGTATTTGATTTTTTATTATTTATCGAAACTTATGATTCTTCGAGTAAATATTAAACAATGGTGGATTATCCGTGGATAGTTTCGTGAGCCTGCATAAATGTAGGCAAATTGTACAAAATTGAAAACCGTGATTTTCTATTTTCCTACAAAACCCCAATCGAAGTTCCAGTTAAGCCACCAGGGCCATGACTCTGTCAATTGACTTTGACTATAATTGGTGACTTGGCCTAGTTTTGAAAACTTAAAACTAGATTACATCAAATATTTTATAACCTGCCACAAGCTAAATGCATACCTATAGATTGCGAAGCCAAATATTAAAGATAAAAAATATTAAGTTCACAATGATCGCGTAGGTTGTTCCAGTGTTATTAACTGGACTGGTCGTTCGATACCGTATCTATAGAGATAAACTTATTGATTGCAGCTGCCAATAACATTTGGGTACGGATAGTGAAATATGAGGTTCTGCGTACTGAAAGTTATTTCAAAGGTTACCGAGGCAGACAAAATGTAACTGAATAAGAGCTTTTATATTTAAAAGCTTTACATTTTAATGACATACATGAAGGAGTTTACTATCAATAATATTCGTTCTTTAGTTTTGAGCCTGTGATAGAAAAGGTTACTATGAGTAACCGTAACAGATAAAGATATGCGATATATAAGAGTTTTCAACAGACATACAAAAGTAGGAGGTTCTCAATTCGACTGTATGTTTTTTGTTTTCTTTTTGTATATATGTTACCTCATAACTTTGCGGCTATGGCAGCTGAACGGCAAAAGTCTCAAACGGCACAATTATTCAAAACTTGACAAAGGTTTTATATTATATTTGTGCCGATTGGGGTTGAGACGCATGCATTAGAAATGTTCAATTAATCTGGTTGAGGGTTCCGAAGATAAGTGGTGTTTCTTTTTTTGGGAAGTCGGTTTTAACCGAATTCCCAAAAAAGGAGGAGTTACTCAAGTCGACTGTAATTTTTTTTTTTTTTATGTGTGTTACCTCATAACTTCTCTCCACGTGAGCCGATTTCAAGGTTCCATTACAATTTGATCAAGATCTGATCAGTAGTTCTTGAAATATCGTCAATAATGCATATTTTGTGGACTACGTTTACCCAACTTCAAAAGTTACCTCATAACTTCTTTCGTTGTGAGCCGATTTTGATGATTCTTTATTTATTTGAATTCTTTATTTACTTGAAGCTGGTAATTTTAATGTGATCCCATTGAAATTTGATCAAGATCTGATCTCTAGTTTTTGAGTTATAGTCAATAATGCGTGTTAAATACATTAAATCTGATCAAGCTTCCGATGATAAAGCGGTGACGTCGGTTTTTTTAAGCTTTGCTTGGGTTAAAATTATCTTTAACATCTTAGAAAAACTATATTGCTGGACGGATGATAAACGTAGAAGCGTATCTATCTCATGATGAAAACCCCATCAATATTCGTTGCGTGATTTAGGTGGAGTTAGCCATTAAACAGTCAGACGCGAAAGCGACTTTGTTTTATGCTATGTAGAGACTTTTACCCGACACAAAGCAGGTAATGGCCTCGATTCTGATGTACACTCACTAAATTAAATTTAAACTATCCCTGTCTCTTACAAAATAAAACACAAGACAGAGATAGCATGCATTTTAGTGCTGTCACGCTAGTTCATCAATTAAAATATGAACAGCAGAAGCAGAAAGGCGCTTGTTTTTAGTCAACACCAATACAACACATAAACTAACTTGACACAGCAGTATGCTATCTCTGTCTTGTGTTCCTATTTTGTAAAAGACAAGAATAGTTTAAATTTAATTTAGTGTGCGACATCAGAGTCGAGGCCAATGTGTTATTAGCCTATGTACTTGTGGCTTACTGGAGACCAAACGCGTCGATTGATTTTGATGTTTTTACCGATTTCACAAAAAAAGAGGAGGTACTCAAGTCGACTTAATTTTTTTTATTTATGTGTGTTACCTCATAACTTCGTTCCACGTGAATCGAATTCGATTTGTTTTTTTAGTTTGATATATGTTGCCTTCCATTTGGTCCCATTTAAATTTGATCAAGATCTGACTAGTAGTTTTAGAGTTATCGTCAATAATGCGTATTTTGTGGAATACTTTGACGATGTTCTCGTTTTTAACCGATTTCATAACTTCTTTTGCTTGTGCGCCGATTTTGATGAATATTTTTTTGTTTGAAGCTGGTGCATTCCATGTGGTCTCATTTAAATTTGGTCAAGATCTGATCACTAATTTGTAAGTTATTGTCAATAATGCGTGTTTAATACGTTGAATCTGATCAAGGTTCGAAGATAAAGCGGTGGAGACTTATTTAATTTACGTCCAACACCATAGTTTCATTATTTACGTCTATCAATTTGTCTTAATCTTGCGAATGTCATTTATATATCAGTAATCAAAATTCGATATTGTGACAACCAGACGCCTTATTTTAAATTTCAATAGGTCGAACTATGCAATGAAGCTAAATAACTAATAGCGTTTAAAAACCGTCTCCGCTCGGTCTTCAGAAAATAGCTTACAGACATTGAATATTCATATCTTACCCTTAAGATAAAAGCATTTTCTTGTACTTCAGTCACTTTCAGGCCTCATTAATCTTTCTGTTGGGCCTGGGCCTTACAAAGGCCTAAAACATTTTACATCTTGTAGGTTGCTATTATTGGTCTGAAATAGATGCTACGTTGTGATTAGGAAACACTCACATTTTTTTGTGGGAGGGAAAATGTCTACCATTTTTTTTGGGTGAGAGACACATATCCTGTGTGGGGCTCGAATAAAAAAAAATCCTGTGGACAGTCCCTCGCCAAAGTGCTGCGCGCCGGGGCAAGATTTTAAATGCCTGCGCATGATGCCGCGACCCTATCTTGCCCGGGCGCGCGGCGGTAATCCCGGATGCAAACCGGGCCTACCGGGCACACTACGCCCATAGAAGGGTGACCTTGCTTACCAAAGCCACCCCCCAAAGGTGTGGGACCGCACTGAGAAAAATGTCTCGTTGCTGTTAATAACATTCTAGTGCTATATATTTTATCTGTGATGGGCAAAATGACGATGCGGTCGACAATGGAGCACGCTTGTCTAGAAAAAAAATATTCACTTTTGACTTGAAGACTCCAAGATTGTATTCATCAGTGACCACAGACTCTGGCAAGGAGTTCCACTCCTTTGCTGTGCGCATAATGAACGCGGAAGCAAATGGCTTTGAGATCATTGAGGAATATCCACCATATATCGGTGTCGGAATGCAGTCTGTCTGGTGGTTCTATGATGGAATGGGGATGGAGCTAGATCGTGTAATTCCATAGCACACTCTCCAAAATGTATCCGATAAAATACCGAGATGCTTGTTATCCTGCGATGATGTCCTAGGCTCTGAAACCTAGCATCTGTAAGTTGGTCATTGTTAATGAGCCTTGGCTCTTTGCTCAATATCTAGCGGAACCATCCCAAAGATAAGAACAATACTCCATACACGAACGGACTTGTGACAACTATAACCTTTGGGAGAGGCCCATGTCCAACAGTGGACTGAGATAGGCTGAGTATGATGATGATGAAGATGTTCATCATCCGTACAGTAAAGAAGTGGAAAACGCGTCCCGCGTTATTGTCCCCCAAACGGTACGACCTGTTAGTCTTGAAGTCTAAAGTGATTAGGTATCTTCTAGGCAAGCATTTTACATCTTCGGCCACATAGTCACTTTCCATCAGGTGAAATATTGGTCAAATGCTTGCTCTAGCATGAAAAACTGCACATTTCTTGAGCTAAGAATAAGTAAATGACTCTCTATTTACAAAACCAAATATACATCCACTAAAAGTCGCATACCTACACCTAAATAGGAGCAAAACCAATAGCCTGACGCACACACACAAGCCCACGAAGGTCAGTATCGAGTATATTAGCGAAATTACTTCGTGGTATCCGACAATATTGGAGTGTAACAGTATCGTGTTTGGAAATCAAACAATAGCATCGGCCAAAATTGTTTGTAAAAGGGTAATACGTAATCCTAACAACAATATTCACAATAGGATTATTTTTAGGGTTCCGTACCCAAAGGGTAAAACTGAACCCAGGCTGTATCTCATAGTTAGACAGTTGAATTTTTCACAGATGATGTATTTTTGGACGCTATAACAACAAATACTAAAAACAAAACAAAAAAAAATGTTTCTCCCATACAGCAAACGTGATTTTTTTGCTCGTTTTTGCTCGATATTAATAACGGCAACAGGTAGACGCTTGATTTATTGACATAATATTTAGTTATATATTGAATTAAAATCATTAAATTAAAATAAAACAAATATTTAAGGGGAGCTCCTGTCCACAGACATGTTTTTTGCCGTTTTTATAGATTACGGAACCCTTCATGCGCGAGTCCAACTCGCACATGGCCGGTTTTTTATGTTACTAAGTGACTAGACTAGCAAGTATTCCCTCTTCACGCTTTAACGGCAGAACGGATTTGGATGAAATTTTGAATGTACATAGCTTATACCTAGGATTAACACATAGGCTACTTTTTAACTTGATAATAGCGAGCGAAGCCGCGGGGCACGGCTAGTTTTATTATAACGCAGGCAAAGCTGCGGTTACTTGTTAGTTTTCTCTATAAAACGTATGTACCTAATAGTTGTATTTGGCAATTATCGTCAGTGCGGTTTGCAGCTGAGTACCACTAATTTAGAGCTCCGTTCGTACTGCGTACTTATTCCAGCTATGTTTATTATTTACTAGCCGTGCCCCGCGGCTTCACCCGCTATTGTCAAGCTAAAAAGTAGCCTATGTGTTAATCCTAGGTATAATCTATGTAGATGTACTAAAAAAAATATCAAAATGCTGGCGCTTATTTGGCAGAACGTATTAACATTGCAACTTTAAGAGGCAATGCTGTCAGCATGATGGGAACGCTACCCACTGGTAGTGGGCTTGAGCGCTTAAGTTACCTTTAAGCACGATGTCTTGTAGGTAACTGGGGTCTTTGCTCTATAGTTTAGTTTAGTTTTAGGAAATATAGGCAATTGGCCCGTAGATATTGTAATACTTAATACTTATTGTAATTTTATCCCCATAACGTGGACAAAGCCGTGGAGCACCGCTAGAATATTATTTATCCAAAAGCACTTCAATGAAGTACTAGGCAACTATAAACGTGAAAGATGTAAAAATCTAGTTTAAAAAAATTTAAATCAAGTTGAAAGTTTGCCGCCAAGCCAAATACGGTGTTCCGGCAGTTATCCTTGAGAGCCTGCGTATTCCAGGTCTAGTGTGTTTACCAGCTTCGATCACATCGTCACTTACCATCAGGTGAAATAGTGGTCAAACACTAGCCTGTCACAAATAAAAAAAAAAACTTTTTTCCTTATGGAATTCAATTTATTTTTTCACTTTGGTAAAAATATGTACAATTGTACATTTATGAATGTCAATACATTAAAAATAAACAATAATACAAATTTCAAATTAAAATATGAAATGATGCCTTATTATCATAACTTTTTTTTATGCTAGATAAGCAAGCTTTTGATCGTGGAAAAAAAACATGCTTGCCTTGAAGGTACATATTAATAAAAAAAAACAAAAAGATAAAAAAATTACAATAGTCAAGATTTATAAATATATAAACAATATTTAATATATTATTTTTTTATATTAAATATACAAATTAAAATGTCAACTTAAAAGAAATAGTATTATATCTAAGTGAACTAAGTGTATACAATAAACATGAATTAAAAATCTATACATATAAAAAACAGTTGTTCTGCGTTAGTCTCTCAATAACTCGAGAACGGCTCGACCGATTTGGCTAATTCTCTTTTTTTATACACACAGCTAGTATAATATGTATAAACCCGCTTATATTCAATGGGCTATATTGTACTAACTAACCAGATACAGTTAAATAAAGCATAAATTATACCCATTTTCTGGTTTTATAAGTGTTGAATTTCACTGCCAATTACTGTGCTCGGCATATGCCGCGTCGCGTTTCAAACTAATTACGTACCTGCCGAGAGGCGGGGAATCGAATTAACTTTGTTAATGCATCGGTGATATTGGAGATACCTGCGAATATACAACCTGTAACAAAAACGTGTAGTAATACTTGGTGGTGTGTATGTGTATCGTGCAAGGAATCGTCTGCCAGAGAACGAAAGTCAAAATCGGAGATAATTTAGTATAGTTTTTACCACTTGACTAGAGCATGACTTGACTATGATTTATAGACCTTAACTCTTTTACTTGACTTTGACTGTGACTTATTACTAGAACTTTCAATATGAAATACAATAAAATGTATTATTACTTGACATTGGGTACATGCACAAGATTGCGAAGCCAAAATTTGAAAAATCCTTTGTTATGGCACCCACTGTCGGATGTCTAAGTCCAAAGACTGTGTGGTGTCAAATGGTAGCTGATGAAATAGGGTTGCCAATGACGCATTTTTTCAGAAACTTTAATTCATCAGAACTCAATATTCATGCTGCTGCCACTTTAGAAATTCCTGTTAGTCTCCATACACGTAGCCAGATACGTGGCTTGAGTATTACTACACCTTTCTGTTACATATTGTATATACACTAGTCGTTCGTCCTGCACATAGATCTCGCACCTATATGTTGCCTAATATAGAAAATCTTAAGAAAATTATTTACTTATAACTTTTGCTTTCATAAATAATTGTTTAATTTCTGTATTTTCTGTTCAAGTACATAACAGATATTTGAATGTAAGAATCTGTTTTAGGTGTGTAGCTGTTTTTGAGATAGGCCCCGGGACAAAGAGATCTAAAAACAGTGAATTTGGTGGCTTAATTACAACATTGTTATTTTACAACATATATTTTTGTTTAAATGGTTTCGTACTTTACTTGTCAAGTTCTTTTTAATAATTCACGCTTTAACGGCTGAACGGCTTTGGATTAAATTTGGAATGTACATATCTCATACCTAGGATTAAAACATAGGCTACTTTTTAACTTGATACTAGCGGGGGAAGCTGCGGGGCACAGCTAGTTAAAAATAATTTAAACGCAAGTGAAGCTTAAAAACACTGATTTCAACGCTTGTATTTTGGTTTTGGCGTGATCGATTGCTATAAAATTTATATGAGACCTCCTTTAATCTACCAAACAAAAAAAACATCAAAATCGATTCATAATTGCCGGAGATATCGTGTAACATACATACAGAAAACAAAAACCATATAGTCGAATTAAGATCCTCCATTTTCCTCCTTTTTTATACTCGATAGGGAAGCATTTGACCGCTATCTCACCTGATGGAAAGTGAAGATGCGGCCGAAAATGTAGCATGCTTGCCTAGAAGATACCCATTTACTCATGACCTGAAGACTCCCAGATTATACCGTTTGGGAAACAAAGACGCGGGCAATGAGTTCCTCTACCTCGCAGTACGGATAATAAACGTAGAAGCGAAACGCTTCGAGCGAACGGGAGGTATGTCAACCATATATGGATGACGTTTCATATTTTGTCTTGTCGTTAGATGGTGAAACGGGCATGGGGGAATTAATTCGTGTAACTTTTTGAAGTCGGTTGAAAACAAAGTTATAAGCAACTAGCAAACCCGGCGAACTCCGTTTCGCCACTATAAACCTCACGGAGCCCGAGACCTTTCCAACGAATGCAAAACCGTGGAAATCGATTCGTGCGTTCTGGAGTTATAGCGTCAGGAAGGAAAACCCGACTTATTTTTATAAAGTAAAAAAAAAAAAAAGAAGAAGAAGATTAACCTCAAAAGTTTTTCTTTATCTAGGCGCTTGATCTCAGTTCGAATGTCTATTTAGTATGTAACTAGAGAAATGTGCTATTTGTATGCCACGTAGGCTTACGTACACGAACTAAACCCATTTATTCTGACTCCGTTATTCCCATAACGAAAACATTTCTCGTTTCGATATTAAAAACGGCCTAACGAAGTGTCAAAATGTCGGGGACTTTTAACAATGTTTGTTCGCGAGTTGACATTGACAACGTCAAAGTGAAGGAACGTTTTGGGGAAAATATTTTTTTTATTGGATTAACTAATTATAATTCTTTTATAACTTAATTTGTACTTATAGGGATAGCATGAGTTTAAATATAGTTCAAGTATTTTTCAACCGACTTCAAAAAAGGAGGTTCTTAATTCGACTGTATATTTTTTTGTATGTTACGCGATATCTTTGCCAATTATGAGTTGATTTTGATGTTTTTTTTTTGTTTTATAGATTTATACTTCAGAGGTGGTCTAAATTTTATCGAAATCGATCAAGCCAAATCCAAAATATAAGCAGAGAAGTAATTTTTTTAAGTTTTGCTTGTGTTTAATTATTTTTATCTTCGTAGCTATATATTTGAACTTATACAATTATTTTCTTATTTAAATGTCATTTTATTAGAAATTTTAATAAATAAAATGTTTATTTTTATTTTTATGCTGAATAGGCAAGAATTTGTCCACTATCTGATGGAAAGTGATGATGCGGCCGAAGATGTGACATGCTTTCTTAAAAGAAATCTTTTCACTCGAGACTTGAAGACTTGAAAAAAATGCATGGAAATTCAAAATAGCAAAATGCACGCTATTGGCTACACTGATTTGTGACGTCAGTGTCCAAACTTTTTAAGTCAATTATTGATCAATTTTCCGTTACGGCAGCCATGATGGGATGGACGTCAAAGAAAGAACGTCAAAATTGCAGAGTTTAAAATTGCTAGAACATTGGCCTTGAAACTAAACATAAGTTCAGCTATGTACAATATCTTACGGCAAGATCAAAACGGTATAATGTAGGTTTTTAATTAAGCCCGATAATTTCTTCGTTCATCTTGCTTACTCGCGGTCAAGGAGTTTCTTCTGCCTACTTTGTGCAACTGACGTGGATTAAGATTAAAAGCTTCGTCCTTGGCTTCTTATAAGGATAAAAAATAAAGGAATTTTAGTATTTGGTGCTTAGTTTCTGTAAAAAGGTAATGGTTTTCTTTTTGTTCATCTATTTATTAGGTAAATAAGATTTGCTCTATGCCTGCTGGGTTAGATGACTGCGTTATCGATGTCTAACGTCCAGAAAGGGTGTTTTTTCCAAAAATCCTTTCTTAGTACACCCCTACGTACTAGGACAAATGTACCCTCAAAGTTTCAATTCTCTACGACCAGCAGTTTAGGCTGTGCGTTGTCTCTAAGTCAGTCAGTCAGTCAGTCAGTCAGTCAGTGAATCAGTATGTCATGACAAAGATTCTTATAATATTAAATATATATTTAAAATCTTCACTCATGAACATTAACATACAGTACCTGGATGACCGAGCTTTGCTCGTTTTATTTGTAAATTATGTTTTCCAAAAATGAATCCTAGCTAGATCAATTTATCGCCCCCAAAACCTCCGGCATACAAAATTTTATGAACATTGTTAGAGCCGTTTCCGAGAGTTATATTATATATATATTAGAATAAGATCCCAGGGCCACCAGACGTCACGTATTTTCTGACGAAGGAAATGTGGACGAGTAGTGGGGGATAATTGGCCCCTTGGATCGGTCTATCTTCTTGTAAAAGGTTTTAAAATAGTTGTCTGGTGGACATATATAAAAATGGAGCATCAGAATTTTCGTGAAGTTAAGTACCTAATTATTTTGGGAGCTTTAAAGCGCCTGCAAAGCAATACGGCGGACGGAAAGTGTCTGGGAGTATTGGCGACTTCTTTTTAAGGATATTGCCTAGAATATACGTAAAAATAAGCTTGGAGAATATTTACGTGAGGTAAGTAATGTTTTTATGTACCTTGATTACCTGATACCTGAAAATTGGCCGTCTAAGCAAGCTAGCAGGTAGGCATGCGTTCTTAGTACATACTAACACTACTCAATCGTCCACATTTTGTTTGTCAGAAAATACGTGACGTCTGGTGGCCCTGGGATCTTGGATTATATACATAAATACAAGAATTGATCGTTTAAAGGTAATCGATATACGCATTACGTGTGGGTACTGAAACTATTCATATTACACACCTAATCATACCCAGAACCCGACTAAGTACTTCATAATATAACTCTACAAAGAATGCAATTACCGAAGAATTTGACATAAAATGTGTACCTTCCGGCTACAATAAATTCCATAGCTTCATTGACGGGATAAAACCAAGTAAAATTTCTATTAACGAAACAACCATATTAGGGTTCCTTAATATTATTATCTAAAACGCGTTTTATGATATCCATATGATTTTTTTTTCGAACTGCCCGTTGTCTTAGTTAAGTTGGTTAATGAGAAAAACCTGAATCAATATAGTCACTATCAGCATAGTGCGTCATGACTAGTAAGTTGCAAGAATATAAAATGGCAAAAAAAAAATAAGATAAATGTACATAATCAAATATATTTAAATATCTTGTACTATAGGGTCATTGTGCTCGCACTCGTCCGAAACAGGTCGGCCCATTTTAGTGTTTTATTATTGTATATAGGTCGTTAAGTATTTTTCAACCTCCTACCCCCACTATTTTTTTTATCGTGATTTTAGTAATTTCTACCGACTTCACAAAAAAGGAGGAGGTACTCAAGTCGACTGCAATTTTTTTGTTTTTGAAGTAATAACTTATTTAGCAGCGTTGTGCACTTTTTTGGGATGGGCAAAAAATGTTAAACTCGCGTCAGGACTCGTGACCGTGACGTGACCTGATCGAAAATTCGTAAGACGGAAAATACGTAAGACGAGGGAGAGGAATATCCCCCTCTCTTTCTAACGCGCGGCGAGAGTTTTCACTTCTACCAGCACTCCCGGAGTGCAACCCGTTGCTTTTTTCTATGTAGTTTACCTCGTAACTTCGTTCCAGGTGAACCGTTTTTTTTTTTTTTAAATGTTGCTTTCCAATTAGTTCTATTTAAATTTAACAAGATCTGATCTGTAGTTCTTGAAATATCTTCAATAATGCGTATTTAGAACATCTAATCTGATCTAAGTTACGAAGACAAAGCAGTGAAGTCGGTTTTTTAAGATTTGCTTGCATTTAATTATTGTATGAACAATATCCAAAAAATGTTTAAGTACTAGGCAACCATAAACGTGAAAGAGGTAAAACTATTTGTTTATGTGGAATTGCAACGCATGCCGGGTACCTACAGCTGGTAATATAATGTAATTGGCATCATACAAAATTAACGTATATAAAGTCACCTTCCATAAATTAAAACTCATTCCCAAACCTTGCATATTTGTGAGTAGCAATAAAACCAAGTGCCTACCTTTTGAACACGAAGCTCAGACACTTCTCTTTTAATTTTAATATCTTCTTTGACACTTTAAGGGTTCCAAAAAGGTTTAGAGAGCCTTTTGAATTAAGCCACAGATCAAGTGGGCATATAGATATGCCTACTTTGGTAAAAGTCAGGCGTTACTCGTGAATTCTGTTTGTTGGGTGGTTTGAACATGACGCATCAACACCTACGTTCATGAAGGTTGATCTGTATTCTGAGGGTTGAGCTTAGCACAGTGGCGATTCCAGTATGTCGTTTGGGAGGAGCTACTGGCTTAGCGTAATGTATTTTTGTTGACTTTATTCGTCTCGCGGTGACTATATTCGCCGACGTCACTCGAATTGACGATGGTTTTTTTTTTATTAGGCACTAGCAATACGGTTGTATTTTAGACAAAAAAAATGGTTAGGTTTAAGATTAAAGATTATGTGAGAGAACACCATCATATCAGGGTTTGTAGTCAGGAATCAAACAATAAACTTGCTTTTAAACCTTATATTCTTCTCTTAATTCGCACAACCTTTCGATTCGAGCTTCCAAGCAATACTGGCTTGCATCTTACAGCTCCACCATCCGCTCGATGACATCAACCAATCACAACCCGGGTTCCTACCCGCTACTTTTAAAATTCCGCTCTATGATTGGCTGGCATCATCGGCCGACAGTGGCGCCATGAGTAATCCAGACTTACCCACATAAAATAATATTAATCGATATAAAATACCAATTATGATTGCAAATGAACAAACCTTAATAATATTTTCTCATATAAGATATACATCACTTCCATGAGAACATTAATTAAAAGAAATTATAATACGTTCGTCGTCACTGTCTAGCAAAATACATAAATAACAAACGAAAATTCAACCGAATGAATCATCCATCACCCCGTCCACCGCTCTGGCTTAAGTAGGTACCTACATTAAACCAGCTGACTTTAAAATAGTGACATATACTAGAACCAGCTGGTAAAGTCGCTTTATGAATGTGTTGAACGGGTTTACTCTTTTATTAATCTGAGGGTAACGGTGCGCACCTTCAAAAGCAATCATTGTTTTGCCATAGTTCGTTCGAGTCTTCGGCCACACAATAAAGTAAATATATGTATTTTTCGTCGACTTGGTTGCAAAACGAGTTTTTTCTACTTATACATAAACTTAATTATGTTTTTTATATGCATAAACCATCCGTGAAAAATTATCTATCTGATGGCGAATACCGCATCAAAATCCGTTGAATGGTTAGATGTTACCTGATAAAAAGACAGACAGCAGACGCGGAAAGCGACTTTGTTTTATATTATGTAGAGAATAGGCAAACTTTTGACGACCATCTCACCTGATGGTAGGCGACGATGTGATCGACAATAGAGCAAGCTTGCCTAGACGATACCCATTCATTCGCTACTTGAAGACTCACATATTGTACTTATCAGCAACACAGAGCCAGGCAAGGAGCTACATTCCTTTGTAGTTCGCATAATGAATGTGGAAGCAAAACGCTTCGTCCTGATCCTAACCTATGCCTGCGATCAGCATCGTTTATTATTATTAAATAGTTCTTATTTTATCCTCGACACAGAATAAATAATGGTACAAATAGTAAATACCCTCTTAATACCCTCGTTTCAACTGTCAATCCTCGAAATCCCGAAGGGCTATCCTGGACGAGTCTATTTGTTCAATCTATCGATACAGGATACAAACTTACGATTACTATAGCTGCAGAATCCTTGTTTAATATAACATACTAGCTACCCGCCCTGACATCACGCGGGTGTAATTTTGAATAATTGAAACGCAAGCAAAGCTTAAAAACGCTTTAGTTTGGTAGATTATACTTGAGAGATATGGGACCACCTCTGAAGTATAATCTAACAAACAAAAAAAACATCAAAATCGATTCATAATTGGCGGAATTATCGCGTAACATAAATACAAAAAATGAGATAAATAAAAGTTACAGTCGAATTGAGAACCTCCTAGAACCTTCCAGGGACTACCTTTGATTATGTCATTTCTTTTTAAATGGATGAGACGCTATCTACCGTCGCAATTAAAGTTATTTTCAAAAAAGGAGGTTCTCAATTCGACTGTATTTTTTTTGTATGTATGTACGCGATGTCTCCTCCAATTATGAATCGATTTCGATGTTTTTTTGTTTGGTAGAGTATACTTCAGTGGTGGTCCCATATAAATTTTATCGAAATCGGTCAAGCCAAAACAGATATATAAGCGATAAAGTTGGTTTTAATTAATGAAATGTAACAGATAGAGAAAACTGTAACTTCTGTTATGGTTACAGAAGGGATTATTTTTTTTAACATTTTAGAAGAACTATAATTCTCTTGTACCCAGGTTAACTGGAAGAAAATGCTTTGTAGCATTAATTTCGCCTATGTACCTACAATACTGTTTGTGCAATAAAGAATTTTCTATCTATCTATCTATCATTTTGCATCACTTAAGGTTTAACCTACGTACACCATGTAAATTTATTTTTCAGCGATTTGATTGCAAAATATTGTTTTTTTTCTACTTACATAAAAACTTAATTATATTATACATACAAATGTTTCGTAATAATTTCGACATATGCAAAGCTAAAAAACCGACGTCCCAGCCTATATTTTGGTTTTGGCTTTATCGATTTCGATAAAATGTATACGGGACCACATCGGAAGTACTATAATCTACCAAACAAAAAAATATTTTAAAAATCGGTCCCTAAATGAGGGAAAAATCGGTGAAAATACATAAAAAAATACATACAGTCGAACATAGTACCTCCTCCTTTTTTGAAGTTGGTAAAAATCTATCTAACTGATAGTGAAACGTTTTAAAAATTCGTTGTGTGGTTAAGGAGGATTTGTCACAAATAAAAAAATAAAAAAAAAGTTTGCGGGTAAACAGACAGACAGACAGACGCGGGAAGCGACTTTGTTTCATACTATGTAGAGAATAAATGAAGAGACAGCAACTGTCATGAGTATTTCAATGACTTAGCACTTCAAGTCTTGACATCTAAGGATTCTTCAACGAGAAATAAGCTTTGTCTATGTGGATTTAGAGCTTATTTTTCGTAGAGGTAGAATCAATTATTTCTAGACAGCCTGTAGATCTTCATATTTATTACTTTTTTATCCCTCTGTTTATATAATATACTACAATAAAAAGATAATACTTTATTGATAAAACAAAGGTAACAAACAAGCTTATAAGTAAAGTGTCATAACAGGCTGCCTTATCACTAATAGCGATTTCTACCAGGCAACCTTCGGATGGAGAGTACTATAGAAGGTGATAGTCGGTTTTAATAAATGGGTGTATGGGGTACCTAACTTAATGATATTTTCATTCCTGTAAACTATGGCATAAATACACTATAAATATACATATACAAGATTAACAAGGTTAGAAAGCAGACGTATTATACATATTTGACACCAGTGGACAGGTGTCCGCCCTCTGCGCCGTGGGTCCCGGCAGTGGCAGATTTACACATTTGCCGCAAGTAGGCTACTCAAATTTTACCGCCCTTTCCGACCTGTACAATCCTAGTTCAAAATCATATTAATTACAATATTTTTGTCAATTAAATATTACGATTCCCAAGTCATAAAGTTACAATTTCATTTAGAAAGTTGGTGTAATTAGATCGATAGTGTGGGTTCTATATTACACCACCTTTGCCCCAATTAGCATAAATGTGTACGAGGTAAAAAAAAGATAGTCCCAAATTTGCCGCCCTTAAAATCTGCCGCTCTAGGCTCCAGCCTACTCAGCCTGCTGACAAATCCGCCACTGGGTCCTGGGTTCGATTCCCGGCAGGAGCACAAATTCCTTATAAATTGGTCATTAACTTATACATTAACACACATAGGTACACACAAACTCTCGGATTAGAAATATGGTTCATTATAATTTTCCGGTTCTTTGCTGCTTTTTCATCTCAAATATTACCCGGAACTTTTTATTTCTCAAGAGGGAGCAGAAGAACACTCGACCACGGGCTTTTCTCGAGGCTTGGCGAGTCTTGTGATAGCCAGTGATTTTTCGAGTTGTATTTTAGGTATGTTATAAATAATGATGTTTATTGAGATTGAGGATATAACAGTATAACTTAAATCACGGGCGGAGATCCGTTTTCTGAAGCTAAACTAATAACAAGTCATACATAAAAAAGTTTATTGAAATCAAGCTATTATAAGTTGTAAATATAGAGTACTAAAAGTGATATAACCAGAAAACGTATCAAGACGAATCAAACGAGCCGAAACTCGATGGGGTTGCGTCGTTTCATTACAGAGTTCCTATGATCACCTTCCAGCTCTATCATTACCTTGGTCACCATTGAAAGACAAACAACTCGTCAAGACGATTCAAATGAGCCCAAACTCAATGAGGTTGTGTCGTTTCAGATCAGATCAGTACCATGTCATTATAGGTTTTAGGCTGGCTGCCGCGTGGAATCCAGTTTTAAGTAAGTGTTCGCGTCGCGATTTATCCCGCGATAAATCTGCTGATATCGTGAGTGTTGTGTGTCGTGATAATTATTTCTCACAAGACCACGCGAGTAGTTGGAGACAATACTCGCCCTTTCCCACGCTGACACCCGCATTCTCCAGTCTTCTCTAGACCATGGCCAATGCAACTTGGCCGAAACGTCGAGGTAAATAAAAATAGTTTTTTAGCGCGATTAAGTCCCGAGATATTACCTAAACTACATGTCATTATAATATTGAATTGTCACGCGATTTACACATGTATGTGAAATTTCAGCTCAATCGGTAACCGGGAAGTGGATCAAATTTAATTTGCAAGATTTGATGACAAACATCGGGACAGGTAAAACTAAATAAAAACTTGTAATAAAAAAATAAAAGCTTGTAAAAAGAAATGTTGTTATAAAAACTTAAATTCGATTTCTTGTGCAATATGGCTCCTTACATTTGAGAAACCAAAAATATGTTCGAACTTTATAAACGAAAATAAACGCTTTCTCACTTACAGCCCCACATTAAGATCGATGACTTGTGTCGTGGGTGCCGGGAACAATAACATCTCATACACAATCACAACCAGAACCATTAAATTTTCCTCGTTGAGACAACTTGTGTTCCTACCAGGAATTAAACCCGATACCCGCTGGTTAGCGACGGACGTGCGTGCTACGCCAGCGGGCAGTTCAACATTATCTCTAAGAGCATACTGATAAAAATGACTCATAACACTAAATCACAATATCGGTGGATCAAGTATATAAAACAGGCTATCAATCTGCTTTATCGACATGCTGTCTAAAAAGTCTAAACGTTTTGAAATATATTAATAAAATTTATGGCCGGATTTTGCCGCGATAGTGAAAAAATGGCGTTGTTGATTTTGTATTTTGTCGAGTGATTTTGTGTTGGGAATGTTTCCGACATCAGAACCAAGAGCTCCTTTTAAGCTACCTATAAGCTCGATGTCTTGTAACTTAGTTCTTTACTGTACATAGTTTTAGTTTAGTTTTAGAGCTCCTCCACTTGAAGACAGATTCTCTTTCAGATATGATGCCTTTTTAGAAACGCCTAAAAGAAGCAAAACGTAATAACCACATATATTTTAAATTTTTTTTGAGCTTTACTTGCTGGCTGTACTTAATAATTATGTCGTGGAACGAAGTGGAATTAAATGTACTGGCTTATATTATTTTAATTAAAAGTCAGAAAAAGTGTTCGTGGAGCGTTGTCCACTATTTCGTGGAGCGCAGTAGCATAACCCCAGATTTTTAACCTAGTCACACTGACAGTCGCTCACTAAGTCCAAAGACATGTATCACGGACCTCGGAAACATACACACTATCACAGAATCAGACGCATACAATATTTTGTCCCTTAAAAATTGCATGTATATGTATATTTTAAGCATAAATAGACATAGTAATAGTCCTTTTACTGCACTACCACGATTATTCCTGCACCTTCTGGGATAATTGGCAGAAAATGCTGTATTAGCATCAAGTCCTCATCGCTAAATTGTGCAAAATCCTACTAATATTATAAATCTGAAAGTTTGTTTGTAAGTGTGTAAGTATGTTAGTTCCCTCTTCACGCTTTAACGGCTGAACGGATTTGGATGAAATTTGGAATGTACATAGATTATACCTAGGATTAACACATAGTCTACTTTTTAACTTGATAATAGCGGGCAAAGCCGCGGGGCACGGCTAGTAATAAAGAAATAAATGAAAGAAAATTGTTATCCATTCGGGAATCGAACCCAGGGATCGCGGTGTAGAGAGCATAGACATACCAACGGCGCCAATAAGGTCGTATATACTGGGTCGTAGAATTGTGATGCTGTCGGGAATCGAACCCAAGTATCGTCGCCTAGAGAGCATAGAGTTATCCACTATGCCAATAGGTTCGAATATCTATAAGTTCGTAGAATAGTGATCATGTCGGGAATCGAGCCCAGGGATCGCCGCATAGAAAGTATAGACTTACCCACTGCGCAAATAGGGTCGTATACTCTGGGTCGTAGAATTGTGATGCTGTCGGGAATCGAACCCAGTGACTGAAGCGTAGCGAGCAAAGACTTGATCCCAAGGATCGCTACGTATAGAATATAAGCTTATCCACTGCGCCAACTAAGCCGTAAATACTGGGTTGGGTCTAAGAATTGTGATGCTGTCAGATATTGAACCCAGGGTTCGCGATGTATAGAGCATACCTACTTACTTACTGCGCCAATTGGTCGTCTATACTGGGTCGTATATTATTGTCAAATTATACGTTTCGCTGTTACCATGTTTTCCCGCGATAATCAATAAGTTATAGTTCAAACTAAGCAACTTCCTGTTCCTTTACCTCCAGCAATAAATTATCCTGTACGGCATTTAAAGTTACTATCATTAATCAAGTCCTAAAGCGGATCCTTGTCTGCAAATTTGGGTTAAAACTTCATTGGGCAATCTTGACAAAGAGCCAATAAATATACCTATCTATCTAAAGGAACAAGATGAAGGTCAAAGACAAAACCAGCATGATCTTATTTTACTATCGAACATCTAGGCAAAAGGCAATGCGGCATCCTCTAATGGTCAAAATTCCTGCTATTCGCACGAAGCGTTTCGCTTCCACTTTCATTATACAAATTTAGTAGATATAATATGGGGTTGTTCAAGAAGATAATTGGTAATTCTAAGCAAGCGTTCTCTATCTTCGATCGCATCGTCGCTTTTCATCATGTGAGATTATGGTCAAACGCTGGCTTAACTATAAATAAAAAAAAAAAATTGAGTACTGGTAAGAAATAGCATCAAATATGAACATTTTTATGTTCGTTTTAATGCGTCCAAAACACAGGCGTGTCTTTTCTCCGCTAAACGGAGACCTTTTCACCTGTCTCCGACTTTCCACAGTGTACCAACTTCTTGGTGTTTCCTTATCGTCGAAACTTAACTTCGGTATCTATATCAAAGCCAGAGCTCAGCTGGCTACTAAAACACTAGGTGTCCTCGCAAAGGTTAGGCAGTACTTCACACCAGAGCAGCTTCTTAATTTATATCAAGCTCAAGTCCGATCGTGTATGGATTACTGCGGCCACCTGTGGGATGGATCCGCTAACTACCAGCTTGAAAGGCGAGCAAAAAGATTCATTGTCGATGATAAGCTAGTCGAGTCCAAATTGCAGAGTCTCGGTCACCGACGACGTAAGGTCGCAAGTCTATCGGTATTCTTCCGTTTACACTTTGGAGAGTGTGCGCAGGAATTACACGAGCTAATTCCCCCATGCCCGTTTTACCACTAACAACTAGACAAACTGTCAAACGTCATCCTTATATGGACATACCTCCAGTTCGCTCGAAACGTTTCGCTTCTACGTTTATCATCCGTACAGCGAAGGAGTGGAACTCATTGCCCTCGTCTTTGTTCCCCAAACATTATAATCTGGGAGTCTTCAAGTCAAGAGTGAATAGGTACCTTCTAGGCACCATGCTACATCTTCGGCCGCATCATCGCTTTCCATCAGGTGAGATTGTGGTCAAACGCTTGCCTATCGTACATAAAAAATAAAATAAATTAAGCTTCACATAGTTTAAAACCAAAAAAATGTTATACGTTATTACCACAATATTACTTAGGTGGTACAGGGCATTTTTCCGTCCGGCCGTCCGTCCGTTTTTTAGGCTATTTAGCCTCTAAACCATACAGTGAATACTTTCAAATTCTCAGAGAATATGTAAACCTATTATATTATTATGGCTTAGCTTTTACAAAGATATAAATTTAAATAATAAGGGACTTCAAATTGTCCCGGGCGATGTGAAGGTAAGTGGGCGTGTGAGACGCGCGGCCGAGCGGCGGGCGCGCGGAAGGCGCGCGTCCGCGACTCCTCCCCCCGCGCTGCCGTTTTATTTACTGCCGTCACAAGGAAAAAGACGTAACTACATTTTTGACAAATTTGAGCTATATACATATCATCGAAATCAGGAAAAATAGACACACCTGCTAGTATTTTTTTTATTTAAAATATTCGAACGCAACCTACTAAATCTTACTTTTAATTTGGACGCATCTGTTACAAGTCATAACACATACTAAATAGTAAAGACATTTCTGATGTATATAACTCAATTTTGTCAAAAATATCAGTTACGTCTTTTTCTCTAGACGTTCTTTTTTTTATGTACGATAAGCAAGCGTTTGACCACAATCTCACCTGATGGAAAGTGACGATGCGGCCGAAGATGTAGCATGCTTGCCTAGACGGTACCTATTCACTCTTGACTTGAAGACTCCTAGATTATACTGTTCGGGGAACAAAGACGAGGGCAATGAGTTCCACTCCTTCGCTGTACGGATGATAAACGTAGAAGCGAAACGCTTCGAGCGAACTGGAGGTATGTCAACCATATATGGATGACGTTTGACAGTTTGTCTTGTTGACGGCAGTACAGTACAGGGCGCTTTGTGTATCTTTTAAGTGACTGACGTGTATGGGTTGCCCCTTAAAGACTTGTTCCTAAGGGGCCACCCACACACAACAGTGCGGCGCAGAATATTTTTTTTATTTAATTTTAGCCCGTGTTGCATATTTAATATTACATCAATTAATAATTAAACGCAAGCAAAGTTTAAAAAACCAACTTCACCCCTTTATCTTCGGAACCTTGATGAGAATCAACGTATTAAACGCGCATTATTGACTTTTGAAGTCGGTTGAAAACGAAAACATCGTCAGTGTAGTCCACAGAGATAACTCAAAAACACAAGTCAGATTTTGATCAAATTTAAATGGGAGCAATTGGAAAGCAATATCTATCAAACAAAAAATAACATTATCGGTTCACGTGGAACAAAGTTATGAGGTAACACACATAAAAAAAACAGTGAACTTGAGTACCTCCTCCTTTTTTGTGAAGTCGCAAAAAAAAGTATAATAAAATTAAATATTAGAGTAGCATACTAAAACTCCCTGAATTACTCATCATAATGCTTGAAAACAAAGCTCCTCAGCTCAATAAAACTAAGTAAGAAGAAAAAGTTGTATAACCGAGCAGCGACACAAATAAGGAAGGCCTGGAATAATTCGAGTACACGAAGGATGAATGCAGGAATTCATTGAAAATAATGTCCCCACTTTTATTCTACCCTCAAGGAGGAGACTCGTGGCGTCGACGTAGCAATTTGTTGTTTCCACTCGGTTGGACATCAAGAAATCGTAGCGACTTTACGCTTTTTTGCCACGCATTTGATTGTAATTTTACGTGCTTTTGTTATTTCAGAATCAGAGTATACTAAGCCCCTGTAAAGGGACTTGATATACCTTTTTTTTTTTTTTTTTTTATTTGTGACAGGCTAGTGTTTGACCACTATCTCACCTGATGGTAAGTGACGATGTGATCGAAGCTAGTAAACACACTAGACCTGGAATACACAGGCTCTCAAGGATAACTGCCGGAACACCGTATTTGGCTTGGCGGCAGACTTTCAACTTGATGGTGGTAAGCTACTTTGGTAGCAAGCCAGGCGAGCAACTCACAAAATGCTCTACCACCTCTCAAATGTCACCTGATTAGCACCACCCGGGGACCACGTGTAGGGAGTCAGACTTAAGGGGTATCCTCCTACGGACGTGGGTGACTCAGCCCCCAAACGGCAGAAACCTACAAAGCGTTCTGCCGTCGTAAGGTAAAAAGACGTAACTGTCATTTTTGTCAAAATTGAGTTATGTGCATCAGAAATGACTTTACTATTTAGTATATGTTATCACATGTAGCAGATGAGTCTCAATTTAAAGTAAGATTTATTAGGTTGCGTTTGAATATTTTAAAATAAAAAAAATACTAGTAGATGCTCTATAATACGGCGGGCGTGCAGCTCTAATTATAATAATTACAAGAAAATATAATGAATAAAGATATTACTATAAAATTACATCTTGTTTTCTCTCATAATCAAAACATAACATTTTTGAAATCAAATTTTTTTATGTAGGCAAGTATGCTACATCTCCGGCCTCATGATCACTTTCCATCAGGTGAGATAGTGATCAAATTGCTTACTGATAGAGTATAAAAAACAAAACCCTTTTTTCCCTGACTGTACTTATTTCCTATGGTGGTCGAGCTAACTACTACAAATAATATAAAAATTAAAAGTGGCGAATCTACCACGCGGTCGAGTATTGCGCGGTTAACAACCAACTCATTTTTAATTTTAAATTTCAATTAAAATATTTTTGTAAGCAAAATATACAGATAATTTGAATAAAGATAAAAGGATTGTTCTACACAGTCCAGTTTCGCAAACAAACAGGGCCGACAGTTGGACAAACAACAAACATTTACCTGATCAATTACTGCCACTCATCTACCGGAGTAGGGCTACCAAACGTTTGTTAAATAATAATATATTTGCTCTAGATAATTGCCCTTAGTAAATAAATTGTTATTGCTTACGTTCACATTACAATAAATTATTTAGAAACATGTTCCATCGTCAATCGCATCATCACTTACTATCAGGTGGAATAGTGGTCAAATGTTGGCCTATCCTGAATAAAAATAATTAAACGCAAGCAAAGCTTTAAAAAACCGACTTCACTGCTTTATCTTCGGAACTTTGATCAGATTAGATGTACTATTACATTATGCTATTAGTATAACGTTATTGACGATATCTCACAGATCTTGATCAAATTTAAATGAGACCAATTGGAAAGCAAACACTTTCAAACAATTGAAATCGGTTCACGTGGAACGAAGATATGAGGTAACACTCATAAATAAAAATACTGTCGACTTGAGTACCTCCCCCTTTTTTGTGAAGTCTGTAAAAAAATCTACAATTTATCAACAGGGAGCTCCAGATTTGTTAAAAATGACGATCATATATACATATTGTTTTTAATTTACATAAAATAGTCAGACATTCTTGTACATTTTGAAAATACCGACACCCTGCAAAATTTTACGAATGACAAATTTATTACTATTTTAATATTAGTTCTATTCCTCTATCTACGGGCCAATTGCCTATAATTACTAAAACTAAATTAAAGGTTCATGAGCCTATAAGTTACCGAGCTTATAGGCAACTCAAATGCTCGAGCCCACTACCAGTGGGTAGTGTTCCCATCATGCTGGCGGCAATGTTTCTCTGAATTGCAATGCTTTTTGCAACATCCATTTTTCATTTTCATTGGGAGCTCATAGTACCTACTAGACCAGTACCTAAGTACTATCTATGGGTTACCAATAACAACATTGTAAACGACTCGCGCTCGAGAGAAATCTTCAACAGCTGTCTTTACATTGTTTGAAAGACGTAAAATATAAACATAAAACTAAAAGTATGCTTTTAGAGAGGAATTTGTTTCTAAAAATCATTTGCGTAAAGACTTAAATTTATATTAATAACACTTCCCTGACTGGTGGCGGATTTAGGGGCTAAGGGGCTCATCCTCCCCCCCCCCCCACCCCTATTCACCTGAGTTCTTCCGTGACAAATCTTGACTCGAGGTTATTGCTGGCTGCGGCAGCAAAATCTACCCTCGCTGGGTCAAGTCCTTCCCAAACGAAAATCCTAAATCCAACACTGTCCCTGCAGTTTTAATATTAGCTATGATTGATAGTCTTTTAATTTACTTCTTTTGTATGAATAAATATTCTAGTGTTAGTTATTGTTGTCTATGAATCGTAAAATTATCCAGAAAATTCAATTTCGACAAACGTCGCGTATTGTCATATTTGTTTGGCACCATTCGTCATATCTGTCGTTTCATCAAATCCACCAGTAAACATAAACATAATTACTTAAAATGAAAATTCAATAACCTAATATTCCTCATAGTAATATACTAAAACACCACTAAAGATACTATGAAAACTAACCCATAAAATTAATCTCATTATTAATATTACATTTAAATGTTTTGTCTGTATGTGTATATTATTATTAATTTGGAGGCATGAACCTAATATTCTTATTCCACTATCGACCCGTAATTTCAGCTCAAAAGTATATTTTTCAACCTTTCAAAAAGCTTTCTGTTTTAAATAGATAGATAGATAATACTTTATTGATCTACTTTATAAGATCTGATGAAACAAAGGTAACAAACAAGCATATACGTAAAGTATCACAACAGGCGGCCTTATCACTTAAAGCGATCTCTACCAGGCAACCTTCGGATGGAGAGAACTATAGAATGTAATAGACGGGGTATAATAAATGGGTGAATACCTAATTAACTTAACAAATACCATTACTTACACTATGGCATAAATACAATATAAATATACATAAACAAGTTACATATTATAATACGATACATAAAATAAATACATAAAATATGTATTTATATGTAAATATTAAATCTGTTTTCTACCAATTAAAAAGTCGTTTTGTAAAATATTTCATTTATCACAAGATTGTTCAGTTTCTATTCGAAAAGCTTCCCGTTTTCTACCCATTGAAAAACATTTTAGTAAATATTAAATTTTCTACCCCAAAGTTTTTGGTTTTCTGTACAAAATTTTCCGTTTTTACTAAAAGAAAAGTAAGATAGTAAATATTCCATTTCATATCCTATATAGGTATATATCCTGTATGTTTCATATAATTTATTATTTTTTTAATCATTTTGTTTTCAATTCAAAAAGCAATTTCTACCCATTAAAGAGTAAATTAGAAAAAAATCAATTTTCTATCCAAAAAGCTTTCCGTTTTGCTCAATGAAAAGCAATTTATCATATATTCCATTTTCTAAATGCGTTTTCTTTTTTTAAATGCGTTTTCTATCCGAAAAGCCTCCCGTTTATTGAAAGAAATTAAATATTTGTATGTTTTCTATCTAAAAAGGTTTCCGTTTTCTATCCAACCCATAGTAGTGAATTTTATGTAATGTTTGTTGTTGGATTTTTATCTAAGCGTTGTGACCACTGTTAGACTAGTTTGGTATAGATTTAGAGATAGAACAATCATCCCTTGGCCATATGTTTTAAAAGTTACGAGTTAAGGCAAAGGTCTAACTGATGCTTAAATTAGGACTAATATCCACTAAACCTTGGCTTTAACCACCGCTAAACTAATTACGCTAATAAATTCTTTTACACTCACATCCACTCAATTGGAAGTATTGTGTCGTAGATGCTGGAAACATTCACATATACACAATTACAGCCAGAAATAGAAACAAACTTCCCTTGCGGAGAGTACAGGAAATAGAGACGCGCTGCTTAGTGTAGATAAAAAATTCTTCATTGCACGAAATAAAACTGGTACATAGGCAAACTTAATGCTAGTTAGTATTTTCTTTCAGCTAATGTTATTTATATTATGCTCAAAAAGCAGACGCGCTGCCAACAGGGATGATGTATATTTTCACGCGGAATTTAATGCACCATATCTTCATATTTTTTATTCAATTGATACAAGAAAAAATACGTGTCCAATATTGTTTGATAAATATTTAAATATTTTTTTTAGGCATCTAGCCTGCTGCGCCTTCGAGCAGTTCATAATATCTTCTTTGCTTACTTACTTATATTACAAATGCGTAAGCCTATCTGTAACGCTTTCACGCCCAAACCACCGAACCCATTTTGACGAAATTTGGTACAGAGATAGACTAGAGCTTGAGAAAGGACGTAGACTACTTTTTATACCGGAATTCCGGTGGGACCGGGACTTACGCGGGTAAAACCACTGAGCTCGTAATAAATATTACCACAACAAGACTATCCCAAACCACTGTGACTCACAGCCACCCTAAAGCACCGCATGCGTTCATGCTGTTCCAAATTGGTCTAACCACGTTAAATTGTAAGAGTATTAATAAACTGGTTATATCGTTCTAAGTTTGCACACTGTTTTATTGCTCTGTGACGCATGTGTGACGATAGTAGTTTATAGTGCATAGCTGGTGTTAATTGAATTTTGTCCATAAAGTGCTGGGTGGGGCTAATAGAGCACTGTACGTAAGAATGAGGAAATATCTACTTGGGTAAATAATTAGTGGCCTCGATTCTGATGTCACACACTAAATTAAATTTAAACTATTCCTGTCTTTTACAAAATAGGAACATAAGAATGAGATAGCATACTGCTGTGCTGTCAAGTTAGTCAGAACTTAGATGTATATGCAAGCTAAAAACACGCGCCTTTCTGCTTCTGCTGTTCATATTTTAATTGATAAACTAGCGTGACAGCACTAAAATGCATGCTATCTCTGTCTTGTGTTCTGTTTTGTAAGAGACAGGGATAGTTTAAATTTAATTTAGTGAGTGTACATCAGAATCGAGGCCAACATCGACCTTCTGCTGATTCATGGTCCCCTGGTATATTTCAAGAAAACTTTGAACAAATTTGATTTTTGATATTTATTTTAGCATAACCATGCTAGGCAGAACTAAAGTCGTAAATTTAAAAAGGAAAAAATATCGCTTGGTCTAAGCCCTAGAGTCTTGAGTAGCTCAGCGGTTAGAGCAAAGGGCATGCACATAACCTATGGCCGTGGGTTCAATCCCCGCCACAATTGATATTTTTTTCTGTATAAATTCACAACTTATATGGACTGTTTTTCTACTATCTGCCGACGCCAAATATTAAACCATTTTTTTTGTGTAGGGTAAAATGTTTACCACTTCCCTTCCTTCCCATGGGTGAAAGAAAGGGGTGTGTGGAGCTCGAACCCACAAACCCCCCCGTGAGCAGTCCCTCACTGAGGTGGGTCAAGATAGGGTCGCGCTAGCAGTCACTATCTTGCCCCAGCGGTAAGCCAGTAACCCGGATGCAAGGCGGGCCACTGCGCCCATGGGTGGAGGGGTGATCTTGCTCACCAAGGCCACAATCACTCTCTGCCGAGGTTGGCGTCTACGTCACGCTCGGCAGGGAGAATTCGCTGCCTATATTGTAACACCTCCAGCATGTGGACCGCCGAATCCTCCAGCGCCTCACTTTCGTTACAGGCCGAGCATTTCTCAAAAACCAATACACACTCACACACCCGTAATCTAACCCTTGGCATAATTAAATAGTTTCATGAATGGGAGACGAAGCTGCGCTGGTCTTCGAAACACAGTGTAAGCTTCTTCAGGAACCAACTTCTTCAGAATCTAAATCGTATTCTCTAAATTTATATCAATAAATGTTTTGATTTATTGATTTAATACTGTCAGATGTCAAGGCGAAAACTTAAAGAAGCTGATTATTCACGCAATTTTGGAGAAGAAACTTTCCCTCAACGCGATGGTCAGCTCAGTTGAAGGAAATCAAGACTACCAAATTTGAGACTGTAGTCCGAATGGATGAAAGACCGATGATGCACAGAGACCGATGGAAACGCTTTAGTTGGGTGGCGTTCGCCTTCTAAGTAGGGGTATCGGGTTCGATTCCCGGCGGGAACACAAGTTTTCTTCCCATGTTTCTGGTTCTGGTTGTGATTGTGTGTGTGATGTGAATGTTTCCGGCACCCACGACACAAGTCATCGAACTTAGTGTTTGGCTGTGAGTGTGAAAGCGTTTTTTTTTTTTTTTTTAAGTTACTACTGGACTAGAAATGGTAATCGCGATCTTCAGTCATGAAGGAACGATCAGGAAAGAGAGAAAAAGGGCCTTGAGAGACAGACCGATGACAGACTAACAGCAAAGTGTACCTTGTTTTCCTTTTAAGGTACGAAACCTTAAGGGACTTGATATACACGCGCCTTGGGCGCTATGTATATTTTTTTACTCTAGAGCCTACTAGCCGTGCCCGCGGCTTCGCCAGCTATTATCAAGTTTAAAAGTAGCCTATGTGTTAATCCTAGGTATAATCTATGTACATTCCAAATTCCATCCAAATCCGTTCAGCTGTTAAAGCGTGAAGAGTTACCGCCCATTTAATTATTTTCCTGCTCAATTATATATATCAAACATACTTACACACACACTTACACACAAATTTTCGGATTTATAATATTAGTAGGATTAAAACGTCGGCAGCGCGGAGAGAAACGTCCCGGGCGCGTGCCCTGGCCGCTTTGTATTTCAAGGTCCATACATTTCGTCTTCCACTTTGTATATAAAGTCCCTAAAAATCTTCGGAATAAGAAGAACATCGGATAATTCTTCTGGCCCGCCCTAATCAACCTAAGTGGCAGATCTCGTTATATCAAATTACTATAATTCAATCACGAACAAATTGTGGCTAACATTATTTACCGGAGTGGGTATAAAAAATATCACTAAACATTTTGTGTTCCAGTTATTTTTCATTGTCCTTCAGCGGAATCCGAATGAGAAGGGTGCGTTTTGAATAGAATACCGTGAAAGCTTGATGAGGGCATTATAAATACAAAGGGAAGGACAGAGGTAGCGAATATGACATTCAAGGTCGCGTAATATACCTGAGAGTAAACCATTCTACTGCCAATGGTGACAATTTAAGTGAACGAAGAAGTGCTAGTAGGATATCAAAATCTACATTGTTACATTACTGAAGTCGAGTAGTGATAGTACTGTCACTTATCCGTTACTCAGAGTTAGCGTAGCGCTGGTCAGTCATATGGGACCACCTCTGAAGTGTGATCTACTTACCAAACAAAAAAATAATCATCAAAATCGATTCATAATTGGCGGAATGATCGCGTAACATACATACAAATAAAACTTACAATCGAATTGAGAACGTTCTCCTTTTTTGAAGTCGGTTAAAAATAGGAGGTAATTCTCTCTTTCTTACTTTTTTATAAGTAACAAGGTGTACCAGGCATGCGTTGCAATGCCGAAAACCCTAACCCGTACGCTTAGAGAACGATAAAAAAACGTACTTGCAACAAAAAGCAAGCGCGAGAAATTTCAGTTTCTGAATTAGATAACATAGCGTCACATCACAAACGGTTCTCTTCAGGCCTGAAATCACATTTTGTTTAAAATAATTTATAATACGTACGTAAACTTTAATAATCCAGCGAGTGAAAGTTTGTACATACTGTCGTGACTTTATTAATTTGATGTAATGTGATGTATACTAATAAATTTAATTAACTCTTTGTTATAAACTAAAATTGCCATATTATATCACAATAGTTGTTAGTCTTCCTAGAAAATAAATAAAAGAAGTTAAATTGTTATTTTAGTTTGTTGGCACAAATTGTAGATACTTGATGGACATGAAGAGCTTTCAACCAATCACAAGGTGCCTTCTAGTTGATGGCAGCACCGTTAAGCGCGTGATTGGACGAGGACTCTGCCCATTGCAAGCAGCTGTCAGCTGAAAGCTGTTTGTCCAATCATAGATGACTTCGGTTTGACATTTTCTGACGTGAGGTGCGTTGGGACAAGGCGGAAATGGGCGAACAGTCCTTGGGTATATATCTTATTTATCTCTGAAACAGTCTCGTTGTGGCAGCCAAAGGAAAAGACGTTCAGATCAGGAGTGTAGTCAGTTATAATCAAGCGTAATGTAACAAGTGTAATGTGAAATTGTATGTAGCTAGAAACATCCAATTAAACAAGTGTACAAAGTGTCTTGATATCATTTACATCAATACTAATGTACATACTGTACATTAGTTTACCTATAAGCTCGATGTCTTGTAGGTAACTTAGTTCTTTGCTGTACATAGTTTTAGTTTAGTTTTAGGAAATATAGGCAATTGGCCCGTAGTTATACTAATGTGAATATGTCCAACTGAGGCTTATGAACTGTTCATATTATCATTTGCATAAAATTTTATACGATAACATAATTATTGAGTCACATAATAATTTTCTAAAAACATAGCAATAAAAATTACAAGGTCACGTCGCCGATGCCGCCGCCTTCTAAAAACCGGCGCGCCGCCGCCGCCGCCGCCGCCGACGACGAAGGTATGATTATCGGCGCTTATCTATACTTCTATAATAATATTAGCTAATATTTGGAAACAGTGCGCTTCAATCCGAAACACAGTAATGTTTGCACACTTCTGCCTGACGACTAAATGTCTGGCAATGATGTGTTACTGCCAAAAATAATAAATACTTAATGGCCTCGATTCTGATGTACACTCACTCAATTAAATTCAAACTGTCCCTGTCTCTTACAAAATAGAAACACAAGACAGAGATAGCATACATTT
This sequence comes from Lomographa bimaculata, assembly GCA_948107665.1. Classification (NCBI taxonomy): domain Eukaryota; kingdom Metazoa; phylum Arthropoda; class Insecta; order Lepidoptera; family Geometridae; genus Lomographa; species Lomographa bimaculata. The sequence continues at coordinate 9,483,056 of OX403607.1, read as the reverse complement.
TATTGCTGTCAAGCTAGTTTATCAATTAAAATGTGAACAGCAGAAGCAGAAAGGCGCGTGTTTTTAGTCAACACCAATTACATACTCGACTAAGCTTGCATAGACATCTAAGTTCTGACTAACTTGACAGCACTAAAATGTATGCCATCTCTGTCTTGTGTTCCTATTTTGTAAAAGACAGGAATAGTTAAAATTTAATTAAATTGAATTTAGTGTGTGACATCAGAATCGAGGCCAATATTTATTATGTATAAGAAAAACTAACAAAATAAAATAACATCGACCTAAGGCTTGAGGTACATTTTCTTTCACTAAGCCTTACTGTGCCGCACTCAGAGTTAATATTTAACTAGAAGGAGTTTACGTGTTCCTTTCACTGTTTAAGAAGGGTCTTTACGTTGCGGTGACGACTAAGGGTCCGTTAAATGTCTTCCTTGGGTGGTGCTTTTAAGGTCTAAATGTAATAAACTTAGTTTTTTCGAAGGTCGATGGACCTCTATCATCTACTACTAATGTAATAATTGATCAAACGAAGCCCCTGAGTTGATTGAGTGGTTCACTTTGTTCGTCCGTCCGTCTGTCAGAGGCATCTAGCGTCTAAACCATAACCATGGATAACTTCAAATTCTCAGCAAAATGTGAAACTATGGCTTAAAGCAAAACATGACAGAAAACATTATATACATTAAATGTTTAAGGGACACCCGTAAGGGGATTTTTTTCTGCCAGTGTGGGGTATTATTGAAAAGAACTTTGAAAGAAGATTATGAAACTATTCAAATAAAAATTGGTAATTCCTCATCATTCTATAAATATTGAAATTTACTTTATCCAGCGGTGTCTTTCAATCTTTATGGAAAGAATCCCCAGATACCCCTTACATAAAAAACGTAACCCAGACTCCTTTTCAGAATTCCGGCCCCTTTCCATATTTACTTTCCTGTCAAAACTCCTTGAACGCCTTGTCAACCAGCAAGTTTCCTCATACCTTAATAGATATAATCTCCTTAAGTGGCCTGAAACCAGATTGGTAGGGGCAATCTGGTTTCAGGCCACTGCACTGTAAATGCATTAATCAAAATTACCGACGACATTAGGTATGACATGTAAGGAAAGTGACCAGCGGTACGCTAAGTTACAAAAAGGAGGAGGTATATTTTTATATGTGTTCCACGTGAACCGATTTCGAAACATTTTTTTTTTTTTGTTTTATTGTGTTTGCTTTCCAATTGGTCCCATTTAAATTTGATCAAGATTTGATCAGTAGTTCTTGAGATATCGTCAATAATGCGTGTTTAATAGTACATCTAATCTGATCAAAGTTCCAGCGGTAAGTCAGTTTTTAACCGACTTAACAAAAAAGGAGGAGGTACTCAAGTCGACTGTATTTTTTTTTCTGTGTTACCTCATAACTTCGTTCCACGTGAACCGATTTTGAATTTTTTTTTGTTTGATAGATTTTGCTTTCTAATTGGTTTCATTAAAATTTATCAAGATCTGACTAGTAGTTTTTGAGTTATCCTCAATAATGCGTTTTGTGTGGACTATATTGACGATGTTCTCGTTTTTAACCGACTTCAAAGTTATCTCATAACTTCTTTCTTTGTGCGCCGATTTTGATGATTATTATTTTATTTAAAAGCTGGTGCTTTCAATGTGGTCCCATTTAAATTTGGTCAAGATCTGATAGTTCCGAAGATAAAGCGGTGAAGTCGGTTTTTTTAAGCTTTGCTTTCGTTTAATAATCTTGAAATTTGGAACTTTCCCATTGATTCCATTTAAAATGTATCAAGATCTGATCAGCAGTTTTTGAGTTATCGTCATTAATCTGTGTTAAATACATTTAATCTGATTAAGGCTCCGGAGATAAAGCGGTAAAGTCGGTTTTTTTTATTAAGCTTTGCTTGCGATTAAATTATTTAAATCTTAGAATAGTGTGTCTACCGTAACTTACTTTTAAATAAACGTCATGAATACATTCAAACCAATTATTATTGAACATCATCATCAGCAGCAGCCTATGGAAGTCCACTGCTGGACATAGGCCTCTCCAATTGCACGCCACTGAGCACGATCCTCTGCTTCTCTCATCCAGCTCCTGCCAGCCACCTTGCGAAGATCGTCGCTCCACCGAGCCTGAGGGCGTCCTGTGCTACGTTTGCCAATTCGCGGTCTCCACTCAAGAACACGTTTACCCCAACGGTTATCAGTTCTCCGGCTAATATGGCCAGCCCATTGCCACTTCAGCTTACTAATTCGCTGTGCTATGTCGACTGCTTTGGTTCTCTGTCGGATGACCTCGTTCCGGATTCGATCCTTCAGAGAAACTCCGAGCATAGCTCTTTCCATAGCTCGCTGAGCGACTTTAAATTTGTGGACCAGCCCAACCGTGAGTGTCCACGTTTCGGCACCGTATGTCATGACAGGCAGGACGCACTGATTGAAGACTTTCGTCTTTAGGCTCTGCGGAATATTATTGATCGCAATGCTCAAAGACTAATAGACTGCAAAGAGCTGACTGATGCGAAGCTTCAAAGCCTAGAACATTGTCGCAGGGTCGCAAGTCTGTCGGTCTTCTGTAGGATTTATTTCGGAGACTGTGCCACAGAATTTCATGATCTAATTCACCTTCCCCTTTTTACCATCGGACACCTATCCAATCAGACATGCAACATCGGTCTATTGTTGATATCCCAAGGGTACGCACGAAGTGTTTTGCTTCCACATTTATTATACGAACTGCTCAGGAATGGAACTCTTTGTCCGAGTCAGTGTTTCCCGATTATTACAATCAAGGAGTCTTTAAATCTCGAGTAAACAAGTATCTTCTTGGCAAGCATGCTCCATCTTTGACCACGTCTTCACTTCCCACCAGGTGAGAAAGTGGTCAAATATCTAGAATAAAAAAAAACTCTGGTTTTCTTAAAACACTAACGTCAAACTTTATTGCGTAATTACTCTCCATCCAAAGATTGTCTGAAAGAGATCGCTTTTAGTGATAGGACCGGCTATTACACTTATTTTGTAAATTAATGTTTTCTTTTCTGTCTTGTAATAATTAAGGTGTTCAATAAAGAGTGTATATAACAATCTATACATCTAACTACGTTTTGTTTTTGTTTTTTTTAACTGTATCAACCCTGACTTTCTCTCAAACAATAAAAACGCAATTCATTCAATAATAAAACCATAAACATCGGTACAGATAAATTGTCAATCAATAGACCACCTCCAGCATCCGAAAACATAACAACCCGTCAACATCTTATCAATCCACCATCGTCTCCCAAAATAGCGCACACCGTTATCGCCGTTGAAAGCTAACAAAAATAGCAGCTAAAATTATTCTGATTTTCAATCCCTTTCAAGCAACAGGTAAGATCTACCAGTACTCCTGACCGATCAACAATAGCGATATCACGACTCAGCGACTTACCGCGATTCAGGAATGTTATTGATTGGTATTTTAACTTAACTCAGAACTGTATTTATTTATATTTGTTGTAATTTTCACTGTTTGACGAGACGGAAACGCGCGCGACCGTCTGCAGAGGGAAACTCGAGCCAACTGGGGTCTATGGGAGACGGGGGAGAATCCTTAGCGAGATAAAAACAGTAAGGGAAGTCGGTGGAAGTAGGTGGTCATTGATTGAAGCGTCGGTTGGAACAATAGACTTGTTTGTGATGTTTCAGTCGATACCCATAGTGGTATATCATACTCTCCAATTGGCAATTCCCTCTCACGCATCTCAAATGTATGGAAGATCTTTTATTGTGCATGCTGTCCGTCTATGGAATGCATTGCCTGTGCCTATTAGGCAAGCAAAGTCTCTTCCTATTTTCAAAACTTTAGTATATAAACACTACTTATCCATTTGAACATATGATATAACCTATATTTATGTAGTATATGTATTTTATTTGTACTTTTTATCATTTTAATTATTTTATGTAGTTTATTAACTTAACATATTATATTTATGTAAATTTGTACCTCCACCGACCTCAGTTGCTACTACAATTACTGTCCATCCAAAGGTTGTCTGGTAGAAATCGCTGAAAGCGATGAGACCGCCCATTGTACTGCCTTATAATATTAATTTCGTAGTTTTAAGTTTGTATCTTTTTGTTTTTTGGTGTACAATAAAGAATTTTGTATTGTATTGTATTGTATTGTATATCTGAAATTCGATAGCTGAAGGGTGGATATTGTTGTAACAGGTAGATGTTATTAATGATATAAATAATTTGGTATTTTATACTGACCATTGGCTTAGTCAACTGCCCGTTGACTTAGTTGACTTAATTGGGCGCGCGTTTGCCTTTTAAGTGACAGGTTTCGGGTTCTATATCCACTTTTTTTTTTATTACAAACAAACATTTCTTTGGGCCAATTGCCTATATTTCCTAATACTAAACTAAAACTATATACAGCAAAGAACTAAGTTACCTGCAAGACATCGGGCTTATAGGTAACTCAAGTGCTCAAGGACACCAGTGGGTAGCGCTCCCATCATGCTGGCGGCATTGCCTCTCTGAATTGCAATGCTAATACGGTGAGTCCAATAAGTGCCAGCATTTTGATCACGCGTCGCCTCAACCAGGCGCTCTGATAGATTTTTGAAAATAAAATGAGCTCCCGGTCCCCACGGACCCAGTGTCTCAACATCAAACGGCTCAAATTAATATTATTATTAGGTATGTATTATATATATATACCTATATAATTATAAGTACCGATATATTTAATGATTTGTGTATATTTATTAATATAAATAATATGTATTATATGAACATAACTATGTAATTTTCTATTGATAATTTTAGCTTTTATTGATAACTAGCTTTTGCCCGCGGCTTCGCTCGCGTTAAGAAGTATTATTTTAAAATTGACAAAGTTTCATACAAATTTTCATCCCCTATTTTTTCCCCTTGGGGGAAGAATTAATCAAAATCCTTTCTTAGCGGATGCCTACGTCATAACATCTACCTGCATGCTAAATTTCAGCCCGATCCGTCCAGTGGTTTGGGCTGTGCGTTGATAGATCACTATGTCAGTCAGTCAGTCAGTCACCTTTGAGTTATATATATTTAGAAGATTAAATGAATTCCTTAACACATGTTTTCTCCCCGAAAGTACTTTGTGTTTTTGGTTCTCGGTTTGATTGTTTCCGGCAACCACGACACAAGTCATCGAATTGAGTGAGAGGTGACTGTGAAAGCGTTTATGTTTATACGGTGTTGTGAACAATTTTTTTTTGTTTGATGATTCTTATGACATGATAAACAAAGCGCCTGAGGCGGGCGCTATGTTTATCGGACTCCGGGTGCTGTGAAGAAAAAATGTTTGGCGCCAAAGGGACCTTGATAACACTGCGCCCGAGACGCGCGGCCGTTCGGCGACGCTTCCCCCCGCGCTGACGTTTTATATACCACCGTCATAAGGAAAAAAGACGTATCTGCATTTTAGACAAAATTGTGTCATTTACATCATTGGAATCAGGAAAAATAAACGCATCTACTAGTATTTTTTATTTTAAAATAGTCAAACGCAACCTACTAAATGTTACTGTTAAATAAGACACATCTCTACAAGTCATAACATATACAATGTGCCTGGACTATAGTTACTAGTCATAGGACTGGAGAATCTGTCTATAGTTTTAAGGTGCATTTTATGTAATAATTTCTATAATCTTATGTAATAATAATAATAATAATAATTTATTTCATTTACAAAAAATATATTACACAGACTAACATTATATGTAGGTACACATAATGTTACAATTAGTGAGCCCTGTATCCCACACTAGGATGAGTCCTGTGTCGTGGGATTCAGTCTCTTTCAGTATTGATTGGTGCACTTTATTTTGAGAATTTATACATTATAAAATTATATAATAATATATTAGATATGGACATTATAGAACTATTTATATTATTGGGATTATTGACAAGAATACGAAATAACATCTAAAATTTAAATTATTAATTAAATTTACAAATCAATAATTTTAAGTAATACAAATAACAATAAAAGTTTTAGAAATGAGAAATTTTGAGAAATACGTGTTCTCGTGGTTTCCAAACCATAAAATTAGTAAATCTACACTGGATTTTAATACAAGTACAACTACTCCTTACAGCCACCGACCAAATAATGACATCAAAATAACATAGATCCGAAAGTTTATGTGTGGAAATAAAATAATAAACAACTCACTAATCCTTTTTAATTTATTTTAACTTTTTAAATAAAAAAATAAATTCTACAAATTAATTAAGAGACAGTATATATCTCATCCAATCTTTCATAAGCCAAGCCAGCGCTGCGAGGTTTCTCTTCGCAGCACAATACTGAACTTACTCCTTTTATGCACAAATTCACAGCATAGCACACAAAGTGTTTTGATGCATTATTTTATTATCCTTGCTTAATTATTTATGTTTCTGGTTCTGTGTTGTGATTCTGTGTAAAATAAACGCATTTTTCTTTCTTTCTTAATCCAGAAAATCGCAACGGGTGCAAGCAGCCCGATAGGAACCGAAGATAGGACCGCGCTAGCAGTCACTAACATAATAATATTCCAATTGCCAATTATTTCTTTTGCATGTTCTAGACATACAGCAATGCGGCATCCTCTAATGGTCAAAATACCGACCACTCGCACGAAGCGTTTCGCTTCCACTTTCATTATGAGAACTGCCAAGGAATGGAACGCCCTGCCGTCTACTGTATTTCCCGAAATGTATAATATGGGGTTGTTCAAGAGGAGAGTGAATATGTATTTACTGAGCAAGCGTGCTCCATCTTCGACTGCATCGTCGCTTTCCATCAGGTGAGATTGTGGTCAAACGCTAGCTTAGATTCAAATAAAAAAAAATTGTTTTGTGTCATATGATTGTTTTGAATATTTAGCAATAAAAGATTTATCTTTTCCATTTCTATTATATTCTACTAGCTGCGCCCCGCGGCTTTGCCCGCATAAGTCCCGGACCAGCAAGAATTCGGGGTTAAAAAGTAGCCTATGTCCTTTCTCAGGCTCTAGACTATCTGTGTACTAAATTTCGTTTAAATCGGTTCAGTAGTTTTAGCGTGAAAGCGTAACAGACAGACAGAGTTACTTTCGGATTTATAATATTAGTAAGGATGCACTGTCTTGCTCCGGCGGTATTCCTGTTATCACCCCCTCTAAATAAATTGCTAAATTTATGAGTTATCATACTTTGCCCACTTTCTCTACTGTAGACTTTCTTAATAGGCGGGGACTTGTAAAATCGTCGGCCGTAAACGTAGCGTTTTTTATTGCCGACGTAAGGGACTTGAGCAATTACGCGGTGTAGGAAGGCAGAACTCTAAGGGACATGATATACAACGCGATCAAGGCGCGCGCCCTGTACTGCCGTCATCGTCATAAGGAAAAAAGACGTAGCTGATATTATTGTCAAAATTTAGTTATACATATACATCAGAAATGACTACTATTTAGTATATGTTGTGACTTGTAGCAAATGCGTCTAAATTTAAAGTAAGATTTAGCAAACTAAGTCCTAAACCAGTACTAGACTAGTACTAAACCGAAACTAGTTGACTAGAAAGTAAGTCGAAATTTTCGTGTTTTAAGCCGAATATAACATTGAAACATAGTGTAATACTCACGATAGTTTTAACATTAAAAAGATTTAGTAAGTTGCGTTTGAATATTTGAAAATGAAACATTAATAGTAGATGCTTCTATTTTCCCTGATTCCGATAATGTACAATATCCGGATGACCGAGCTTTGCCCGGTTTTTTGTTTTTGGTATTATGTGTTTGAATTTGTAGCCTCAGAAAGCTCCATCTAGTGTCGAGTAGAAACAGTTTTTTACATCGTCGTTCTTTCTTAAACCTGGTTTTTCAAATGCAGTTTGGAACCGAGCATTTCTCGGACCTGGAACGTTGATAAATCGATTCCTTGGGCCGAAAAACCCCTAATCTGTAACTTTCATGAAAATCGTTGGAGCCGTTTCCGAGATCCTGATTACACATATATATACAACAACGAACAACGACTGACAAAACGGTGTGCTACAGAGATAACGCTCTACGGAGCCGAAATTAGCCGATCGTCTCTTTCCAAAGGACGATGTGCAATATATATCGCCGGGTACTGTACAAGAATTGCTCGTTTAAAGGTATTAGATGGCTCAAAAACAAAATGGCATCGCGGGGGGAGGAGTCTCGGACGTTTTGTTTATCAAGGTCCCTTACGCGACATTCATTTTACCTTCACAGCGCCCGGGGAGCGCGCCTCGACCGCTTTGTATATCATGTCCCTAAGGTCTCTAAGTAATGACTTCTTTTCAAGGTGTTTCTACAAATTCCCGGTAAAAAAATAACTTTTGGTCCTATTTAGTCGTAATTAAGGAACTTGATATACAACTAGGGCGCTTTGTATATCAAGCCCCTAAATAAGTAGGTAAAGTTTTCAATTAAGATTTTCTCATGTTTTTAACGCTAGTTAAAACTACCCGATGCTATAATTGGTTTAGTTAGGTGCGTTCGTCTTCTAAGCATGGGTATTGGGTTCGATTCCCGGTGGTAATAAGTAAAAGTTTTTTCCTCAAGGTAACAAAAATAATACAGTAGTTTAATTTGTTAAAAATTTTTCGTCGTCGGGTTTTTTTTAGTTTTTAGTACATTGACTTGTTAATAATTAGATCGGCGTTGTAGAGTAATGTGATGTCCCGATTCAGGTCTTATCATTATGTCCATTCTGACCACTATATTGCTTACGTCAGAAGAAATGTTGTATTTCTTTAAGACGTGAGCTAACACAATCTTCATTCCCATCAAAGCATATGTTTTACCTGAAATTTAAGTTAAGAAATATTAATAAAATTAAATAAAAAAAAATTTTTAGGCCTCCGAATAAAGCTGAAACAATTATGGATCTTACTAACAAATTTATAGCAACTCCGTTCTGTGCTTAAACAAGATTTGTAAATTACATGAATTAAAAATAATTTAAGGCTCTAAATAACACCAGTTACTTAGTCTTGAATTTTTTCGCTGCGAGACCTTGCGTTTATATTTTTCCTAAAAGTAATGTTTTTACCCGCTTCCGTGTATTTGCCCAAATATGTGGCTGCCCAATAAAAATTTCTAACCAATCTAAATTCTTACCAATGCAGGTTCTTCGTCCCATACCAAAACTAGCGTGATATTTCGATTCTGGTATAGTATATTTGTCCAACCACCGCTCGGGCCTGAACTCGTTAGCATCCGAACCCCATATTTTATGACGATTCAGGCCATAGATACTCAAGAAACAAGCTGTGTTTGCTTTGAGAGTGTAATTTTCTGAAAACGGAGTAAGAAGTTTATACAGGGTTTTTTAATAGTTTTTTGAGAGACGAGACGAGGAAGTCGCTCGCCTGACGGTAAGCGTCACGCGTGCCCATTACGGTTCAGTGTCACCTTTTTTGATTTTGGAACTTATTAAAGTTAAAATCCCCACGACAAAGCCCTGTTGTAGCATGCATGTCTAGAAGAAATCTATTTACTCTAATAGACTTCCAGATTATACCGTTCGCGGAACAAGGACGCGGGCAATGAATCCCACTGCTTCGTAGTACGGATGACAAACGTAGAAGCAAAATGCTTCGAGCAAACCGGAGTTAAGTCAACCATAAATGGATGAAGGTTGCCAGTTTACATATAATATCCGGATGACCGAGCTTTGCTCGGTTTTTTGTTTTGGTAGAATGTGTTTGAATTTGTAGTCTTAGAAAGCTCCATCTAGTGTCGAGTAGAAACAGTTTTATGCATCGGTCATGGCGTAATAGAATAGAATATAAAGAACCCTATTCATGTATAATACATGATTGTGTCATCTCATGTCATAAAGTTATTCTGCATTCATATTTTTAGCCCGGATCCGATTTGGACAGGTTAGGTTGTTTTTGAGCGTGTAACACTAGTTCGCGCCTAACTGAGATCTGGCGCCTACATATTGCCTTATAGAGAAAATCTTTTGGTTACTTGCTTATAACTTTTTTCAATATAAAAATTATTTGATTTCTGTATTTGTGGTTCAAGTACAGGATATAAAAAATATTATACGTAAGTTTCAGCGTTCAGTGTGAAGCCGTTTTTGAGATAGACCCCGGGACAGAATACGTCTGAAAACAGTGACTTTGGTGGCCTACCAAATCGTTATTTTCCAACATAGATTTTTTTAAAACCAGTTTCGTACTCTACTTTTCAAGGCCTTTTCAACGATACCCCACCAAAGTAGATAAAAAAAAATATTTTGCTCCCCACTTACATGTGAGCCCCCTTAATATTTTCATTTATATTATTTTTAATGTCATTTTTGGCTTTGAGCGTGGTTTTACATATTCTATGAGAATTTGAAGCCATTCGCTTGTATGGTTTAAACGCTAGATGCCTCTGATAGACGGACGTACGGACAAAGTGCTGAACGACCCAAGTCAACCTAGAGATCTTCGTCTTTATATAATTAATAAATTGTGTAAAATAATAAGTAAATAAATATGGCTATGGCGTGTAAAATTAGGACTATATAAAAACAAATTCCTTCCCAAGGGATATTTGTGCTTCTGGTTCTGGGTGTAAAGTGTGTGTGATGTGAATGTTTCTGGCACCCACAATACAAGTCTTTGAACTTAGTTTGAGGCTGTGAGTGTGAATACGTTTGTTTGTTTGTTTGTTTATTAAAAAATATGCCTAACGATTTTATGCGAATAAATAGGAAAATAAATTGGAGTTACAAATTGTGAAAAAAATTACTTAGTTTTATATCTTTTTCTAGCTGTCTCACTATCATCGGTGCAATTGGAAATAGTCGTAAAGTTTCCTTTAATATAGCTTCGATGTATACAAGTTTCGTTAAGTCATCCTTGTCAACGTCTCTCTCAGAATCACCGATGACTTCAAGTATTCTGAAATACAACAAAAAGAATGTTGAGAAACGTAAATTAATTAGCTTCACGCTATAAGCACACTAATATTATATAGGTGAAAGTTTGTGAGTAACTTTATCCCGGAATTCTCGCGGGTCCAGGTCTTATGCGAGTAAAACCGAGGGGTGCAGATAGTCATACTAATATTGTAAAGGCAAACGTTTGTGAGTGCGTTTGTAAATATATGTTTGTTACTTTTTTTAAACGGCTGAACCAATTTTGATGAAATTTAGTCCATACTAAATTTCATCAATTATTAATTGTTAATTCAATGTGTCAGCTACATCCATATGTGGCTGACACTTTGAATTAACATATAGGATACTTTTTATCCAGGAATCCCTACGGTTCACGTCTAAGTCGTAGTACCACTCTCACGTAGAAAAATCACTAAAAAATATCTTCCGGCAGCTATCAATGCTAGCCTGTCATTATAGGTTCGCTGTACGGATGAAAAACGTAGAAGCGAATCGCTTCGAGTGAACTGGTCTACATAAATGGATGACGTTTGGCAGTTTGTCTTGTTGTTAGATGGTAAAAGACGTCGGGTGGTAAAGTTCAAGTTGATTGTGGATTATAATTATGTAGTATACACTACGGACTTCTAAAAGCTTGTTATCAAATTAAAATGTAACAAGTAGCTTATTAAAAAGATATTTTGTACTATTATATAAAAAAAAAATATTGTACACCACCGTCTATTCATTCTTCTGTTACTTTCCATCCAAAGGTTGTCTGAGAGAGATCGCTTTAAGCGTTAAGACCGCCCATTGTACTACCACGATGATTGTAATATTTGCACTAACTGGTAATTTACTAGGGTACAGACAGTTGAGTAGTAACTGTCAAGTTAAATATGGCAACTCATAGATAACTGGCAAAAGTATAACAGCCGTATGTTACATCTTCGGCCGCAGCGACACTCAATTTGGGATTTTTCTAGGCGGGACATTTTGGAGGATAAAGGAATATTTTGGGAAAGGATCATTCTGGGAACGGGACGTTTTGTGAAAGGGACATGTTTTGGGAAAGGGATTTTTTTTATTTTATTTGAGACTAAGCTAGCATTTTGACCACAGTCTCACCTGATGGAAGGCGACGCGACGATGCGGTCGAAGATGGAGCACGCTTGCTCAGTAAATACCTATTCACTCTCTTCTTGAACAACTTACTTATCGGACAGCAGACGGCAGGGCGTTCCACTCCTTGACAGTTCTCATAATGAAAGTGGAAGCGAAACGCTTCGTGCGAATGGTCAGTATTTTTACCATTAGCGGATGCCGTATTGCCGTCTGTCTAGATGTTCGGTAGTAGAACGGTGATGCGGGATTAAGCTTATGCAATTCCTTTGAACGTTTTGTGCACGGAACATGTTTTGGGAAAGGGACATTTTGGAACCGCTACAGAGCATGCGCAGCTTCCAATACCTTAATACTCACTCTTTATAAGCCCTTTCTTGCACTTCAGGATGCGAACCCAAAAGGGAAATAGCTATTGCTAATGTAGCTGTACTGGTGTCATGGCCGCCAGCTATGAAAGTGTTTGTCTCGCTTCGAATTTGCTCGTCTGTGAAACTGGTGTTATCCTTGGCAAGTGTTAACAATAAGTCAACAAACAACTGCATTTTACCTGTTGCAATGAAAATTATGTTAAATGATAAGATCATTTTTACTGTCAAAAATTATAGTGTTAGTATTCGCGAGTTCTTATTAAAATAAGAACTCGCGAATTCGCTTATTACTGAAGGTAATGTTATTAGTATTATTATTATTACAAAATATGACCATACCCACATATTTTTCATTATTTATTGTAAATAAGCTACAGTAATTAAAATAATGTTTTTTTTAGCTGAAAATGAATAAATATAATTAAACGCAAGCAAAGCTTAAAAAAACCGACTTCACCGCTTTATCTTCGGAACCTTGATCAGATTTTATGTATTAAACACGCATTGTTGACTATAACTCAAAAACTAGAATTCAGATCATGATAAAATTTCAATGGGACCACATGAAAAGCACCAGCTTTCAAATAAAAAAAATCATCAAAATCGGCTCACAACGAAAGAAGTAATGAACTAAAAAAAATTTCGAAATCGGCTCACGTGGAGAGAAGAAAGTCCAAAAAAGGAGGAGGAGGTCCTCCTCCTTTTTTGGGATGTCGGTAAAAACAAGCTTTTATTTGTTTTCAATAACATAACATAAATATAAATGCTTTCAAACTCACAGCCCTACACTAAGTTCGGTGATTTGTATCTTTGGTGCCGGAAACATTCACATCACACACATAACCAGAACCAGAAACACAAATTTTCTTCGGGGAGGAAACTTGTGTTCCCGCCCCGCCGGGAATCGAACCCGATACCCCGCTTAAAAGGCGAACACTCACCCAATTAAGGCAGTTCAAAATAACCAAATAGTTATTGAACCGGAGAAATTGTCAAGACGAATCAAACGCGATGGGGTTGCGTCGTTTTATTACAAAGTTCCCGTGGCTACCTTCCTGTTCCAACATCAGACCTGGGATATCATGTAGAACCAGAGTATTTGTCAAGATGAACCAAACGAGCCCAAACTCAATGACTACCCAAGACTAGGCATGGCTTAGGTACTCAGTTCACATAATTAGATTTCCAGTTTGTACGCCTCCTCTCTCCTCCTCTGTAGTGGGACCACTGGTGGAGAGCCAGGGGGCTCACCGGCTTGCACGGCCCCACACGTCTGGGGGGTGGCCTTGGTGAGTAAGGTCACCCCTCCTTGGGCGCAGTGGCCCGGTTTTGCACCCGGGCCTACCGCCGGGGCAAGATAGTGACTGCTAACGCGACCCTATCTTGCCCCACCTCGGCGAGGCACTGCTCACGGGGTTTTTAGTGGGTTCGAGCCCCACATACCCCTTTCCTTCGCCCCTGGGAAGGAAGGAAAGTGCAAGGCACTTTCCCCCACAAAATAAAATAAAAAAAAAAGGTGCTCAGTTCACATAATTAGATTTCCAGTTTGTACATATTTTTTTTCCTATTTTGGTCATAGTTAAGTCATGCCCTAGTAAAGTGGTAGAAACTTCACTAGAACTTCTATTGGAGTTTTGGAGCGAAGGCGATAACCACGTTTTTAAACGTTGTATGGTTTGCCTAAGCTTATGCACGTTTACTAAGTATTAACGGTTAATATTCCACCATTATTACACATTAACACTCGAAGAATCACAGGTTTTGGAAAATTGTACAAAATTTTTCACTTTCGCGGCAAAAATCCCGTCTGTACATGAGTGAAACTGCTTAAACAATAATTAAATTGTGGCCGTTTTGATTATCGATGTATTTTCAAATAACATTATTTACAAACACAGTAAAAAAACGCAATGTACCAATGTGTTAATGTGTTCTTATATATTCCTGCCAACACTATGAAATTATATCTCAGAAAATAGTAATTATAGCTAGACATATATATGGCTATACATACCTGTTTCTTTTTGGCTTTTTCATGCGAAGTGTAGATTTGGGGACTTGATATGCAAAGTGCAAAGGCGCGCGGCCCGGGCGTTGTGAGATATAATTAAAACGCAAGCAAAGCTTAAAAAACCGACTTTACCGCTTATTTTGGCTTTGGCTGCCGATTTCGATGAAAGTTATATGGAACCACCTCTTATAATCTACCAACCAAAAAAAATCATCAAAATCGATACATAATTGGCGGAGATATCGCGTAACATACATACAAAAAAACAACATACATTCGAATGGAGAACCTCCTTTTTTTAAGTCAGTTGAAAATGTATGGCGTTTAACGAAGCAAATATACGGCGTCGCGTTTTTTCGACGTTTTTGTATAGAACTCTCACCCAACTAAGCCTAAGGGTAGTTCATATTGTGAAATGTTAGTGTGTAATAAAAACGACTTTACCCACCGAGTCTGTTAAATTGTTTACATATTTCATATCTTCAATCGCTTGTTTCTTAAGTGGTGACCAATTGTAAATGAAATCAATATGCAACCAAAACCTGTTGAATCTCTCATTTAATATATAAAGAACATTTTCAAAATGAGGCAAATACTCCTTCTGGAGGTTGGCGTATTCACTGACGTCCACGCCGGCTGCAGTCGCTAGAAAATTGTAAAAAATTGTTATTTTAGTATGAAAAAAAATATCGTGAGAGTTATTTCATTACAAAAAATTTTTGTCCTTCTTCTCGGATGTGTCTGATAGCAGCATTTTTCTTTGGCAATAATAATACGTGAGTGAGTGCCGGTTTTAAAAATTAATAAAATTTGTTATATTAGACTGGCTCCTACATTTTGTATGAGCTTGTTCACGCAGTTCCTTGTCAAAAGCATCTTTGTCATTCGTGTCCCGGAGCGAGCACTGACGTCACATAATTGAAACGTAAGCAAAGCTTAAAAAACCGACTTCATCGCTTATATTTCGGTTTTCGCTTGACCGGTTTCGATAAAATTTATATGGGATAGACCCTGGGATAGACTTCTAAAGTATAAATATTTTACCTAACAAAAAAATAATTTTGAGGATCGGTCCACAAATGGGGGAGAAATCGGTGATACATAAAAAAAATAAAAATACATACAGTCAAACATAGTACCTCCTCCTTTTTTAGAAGTCAGTAAAAAAGAGATTTTTGTTTTCGCTTTATGCTATGTAGAGGGATGAGAGAGGCGTACAATATGACACACTAGTTATAAAATCGGTTATAAAATCTTTATTTATTGGAAATTTTGAACTCTCCATGTAGCTACATATTCTTTTATATATTACCTACCGAATTATCACAGAGACATTTAATTCAATTTAAACAAAAAAATAAATTTTATTAAACATTTATAAAATCTTTAATAAAAACCGTTTTGTCCGCCCTATGCGGGTAAAATGACACACGTGGTGTGGACAAAATGGCATACCAAATTTGTACTGAAAATCAGTCCAATACTTGCAGAGTTCACATTAATATATAATATATATTTAATATAATATATTTATTGTTCAAAAAATCTTAGATATTACACTTATTCTAGGACACTTAGGAATTGGTTCACAACGTCAGCAACAGTAATTATTACAGTGACCACTGTATCTCACACTAGGCAATCCTGTGTTGTGAGATTCAGGTTCTTCCAACTAAAATTACTTAACGTAAGCAAGAACATAAGAAAAGAATTAATTTAATATAATAGTGGGTAGGTAGGATTTTAATTGTTATAAATGCCTTGGAGTATCAACCTGGGTGATGTGGGAGTCGCAGGTATTGCAGCAGCTGTGTCAACAGATCGGGCCGTTGAGAGTGGACCTGGATTGTCTACGGCTGATATACTCTCAACCATCAGTGATGTTGAATTGCTTTCTTCCGCCTGAGATGGACCTGTTGAGGATATGATTAGGTTTTTTGCTGCCGTTATATCTTCTTCGAGCTTTACCCGATCTTGTTGCATGAGGATGATTGTTATTTCAGCAGGCTCAAACAAATAAACAATTATTTTGAAGAAGAAAAAGATAGATGGGTCAAACGACATTCTATGCCATTTTACCCGAACAAGTGGTATGTCATTTTGTCCACTTTATAACCTCAAACATTAGAAAACAATTACTAAAAATATAGTATCAATTGGTAGGTTTCAACACATTTTCCGAGTTATTTAGTAAAATAATTATAAACTTGAGTCAATAAAAACAAAATAACTTACAAAAATACTTACTTTTACGAAGAAACAAAATCCATCTGAGTAAAACTCGTGACTGCAAAAATCAAACAAACACGAATACTCATCGGAGCAACTCAGACGGAAGCAACTGGCGTCAACACAGGTTCCGATTTGTTAATAAGCGGCCCTCTGCAGGCTATTGCGAATACTAATATGTCAGTGGTTTTGGAGAAAAACAAGTGTGTCATTTTACCCGCTTATGTCATTTTGTACGCCTCTCCCCTATGTATATTTAAGGCATAAATATATATAGTAATAGTCCTTTTACTGCACTACCACGAATTTTCCTGCACCTTCTCGAATGACTGACAGAAAATGCTGTTTTAGCACGAAGCCCTCCTTATTTTCATACAGCTACATTGTGCAAAAAAATAAATAGATAAGCTACTTTTTAAAACCAGCTTTTAGTAGTCCGCCATATTGGATTTAGAGTGACACTTTATCTTCCGATTTTATTCTCAGCGAGTCCTTTCGTTTCATACTTAATTGTAGGAATGCATTAAAAATAGCTTGTCCGCCATATTGGGTTTCCGCCATGTTGTATTTAGAATGAAGTCACACAGCTAACCATGCATTGTCATCCAAAATAAACATGAATTCAAAATTTCAGCTCAATCGGTTGAAGATATCTACTTCAAAATTGAGTTGCAAGATTCCACCCAAACAAGCATAATAACATACATTGCAAGTTAAATAAAAGTAGTAAATAAAATCTTTATTTGGGAACAAAATAATATCAAAATACTTACTGCATATAGTTTCTAAATTGTTGATTCTAATATATTGTTCGTGGTCAAACTCCTTTCCGACATGATTAGCAAATTGATCAACCAAACGTCGAGCTTGGGAATTGAAGACATCCAAGAACCCGCACAAAACTTGTTGGCTGAATGCTGGATTCAGAAGTTTCCGGTGTATTTTCCATGTTGCCACTGGAAATAATAATAAAACCATGGGGACAGCTCTAATGGTACCATATCATTGTATTGTCACCGAAAATACATATGTACACCAAATTAGAGTCCAATCCGACATCGGGCTGTGAGTCTAATTTAGTTGAAAGATTTGATTACAGACCAACAGATAACGGTACAGGTGAAACTATACCGACTTTACCGTTTTATCTTCGGAACTTTGATCAGATTAGATGTACTAAACACGTATCAAAGACGATATCTCAAGAACTTGATCAGATCTTTATTAAATTTAAATGGGACCAATTGGAAAGCAAAATCTATCAAACAAAAAAAAATCTAAATCGGTTCACGTGGTAAAAAGTTATGAGGTAACATCGCAGTCGATTTGAGTATCTCCTCCTTTTTTGTGAATTGGGTAGAAAAAAGCTTGTAAAAGATCTATAGTTAAGTTGGATTAATTTACTAAAATGCAGGCATTGATCCATAGAAACAGAAGTGATATTTCAAAGAATTGTGTGGAAAAAATGTGTCACTGTGTTTCTTTCTAAGTTATTCTCGAGATGACAGCAAATTTGCGAATCTCGCAAAAGCTACTGGTAATTTGCGCCAAACTGAGATCTCGCGCCTAAATTTTTCCTAATAGATAAATAAATACTTTAGAGATTAAATGCTTATAAATTTTTTTTTATATTTTTTTTTACGAATTGCTTAAAACAAAAAAACAAACAAACAAACGCATTCACACTCACAGCCCCACACTAAGTTCAAAGACTTGTATCGTGGGTGCCGGAAACATTCACATCACACACACATTACACCCAGAACCAGAAGCACATATTTCCCTTGGGAAGGAATTAGTGCTCCTGCCGGGAATCGAACCCAGGACCCACGGCGCAGATGGCGGACACCTGTCCACTGCGCCAACTCGGACGTCAAATGGGTTTAATTTCTGTATTTTTTATTCAAGTACAGGATATAATGCGTAAGTTTCGGGTTTAAATGTAAAGCCATTTTTCAGATAGAGCTCTAGGCAAAATAGGTCTGAAAGCAGTGACTTTTTTTTTTTCCAACATAGATTTTTCTAAACCGGTTTTGTAATCTACGTATAGAGTTCTTTTTAAGTAGTAGAGTAACCCCAAAAGGGCAGATATTTTTAAGCTATTGCATAGCTTCTATCGCGGGCCAGCGTGGAGACTGAATCCAGAAATTCCGTAACGAAAATAACCTAAAACCCCCCACTCCGACCGGCACAGCGGTGATACTTTTTAGTTTGCAGCACAAATTCCTTCCCAAGGGATATTTGTGCTTCTGGTTCTGGGTGTATTTGTGTGTGTGATGTGAATGTTTCCGGCACCCACGATACAAGTCCTTGAACTAAGTGTGGGGCTGTGAGTGTGAATGCGTTTGTTTGTTTATTTGATTATTAGAAATGTGAACGCCACAAATGACGCCGACATTCAGAGCTGAAACAAGCAAATAGCCGGCGATCCTCTGTGGTTATGAAGTTTTATAAAATTTGATATAGAGTAATATACACTCATACACACTATATATATATATACACTCATTCCTTGGAAGATGGGTCGGCCTTTAGTGTGGGATGCCACGTGTGTTGACACTTTGGCAAAAAAAAAAAAAAAAAACCCCACAAATGGTCACAGTGGTCCAGAATGGGCCACTCATAGCAACCTCCCCAGAACACGCACAGCGCGCTCACAACGCACCCTGGATGTAGCTGCACCCAGAGCCCAGCCCAGGCAACAGTCACAGGACTAAGGCCTACACCCACCACGCCATAGAGGGCAAGTGGAAGTAGAAAAATGATGATGACACTTTGGCGCCATCCCATCTTCCTGAGACCACGCTACAAGCTAGTGGCGCAGCTATGGCAGCTGAATCTCTCAAACAGCGCAAGTATTCCAAACTTGACAAAGGTTTTATATTTGTGCCGTTTGGGGTTGAAACGCTAGGCCCATGGGGACCGGGTGCTTTAGAAATTTTCAAAGATTTGTCTAAGAGACTGATTGAAGAATTACATCAGTGTATAGTTATGTCACTTACCGTCTGCGCTCAATAGTCCATTTCCTAAAAGAGGGCGCCCGAAATCGTATATATAATGTTTTTTTATACAATTTGTTGCTACTGCCAAGCCATCTTCAGGGTCTGTTACACCTGGAAATAGGGAGGATATCTGAATAGATATATCCTGCCTCAGGAGGAGTTCTTAGTATTATAACTTTAGTATTATGTGATACAATATTGTTGTGAGCCGTGCCCCGAGGCTTCGCCCGCTATTATCAACGCAAGCAAAGCCTAAAAAAACCAACTTCACCGCTTTATCTTCGGAACTTTGATCAGATTAGATCTGCTACACACGCAATATTGACGGTACCTCAAGAGCTACTGATCAGATATTAATCAAATTTAAATGGGACCAATTGGAAAGCAATATCTTTCAAACAAAAAATATTCGAAATCGGTTCACGTAGAACGAAGCTATGAGGTAACACAAATAAAAAAAAATAAGTACTGTACTGTACTGTAAACAAATAAGACTTAAGTACCTCCTTTTTTGTGAAGTCTATAAAAAGTAGCCTGTGTGTTTGTTAATCTTAGGTATAAGCTATTTATATTCCAAATTTATAATTTCAACGCAGAGCTTAAAAAAACCGACTTCATCGCTTTATGTTCGGAATCGTTGATCATTTAAATGAATGAAATACGTATTGAGGATATCTCAAAAACTACTGGTCAGATCTCGATCAAATTTAAATGGAAAGCACCAGACTTCAAGTAAATAAAAATAACATCAAAATCATTTCCCTTAGAAAAAAGTGATGAGAAAGGCACATAAAAAAAATACAGTTGAGTTGAGAACCTTCTTTTTTGTAAAGTCGGGAAAAACTAGGCCAATTTAATTATTGGCGTATGACCGGCGGTATCTATCTATATAAAAATCAATGCCACTTTTCGTTGTAATTTTATAACTCAAGAACGGGCTCACCTATCCAAACCAAATGTTTAGGCTTTGTTCGGACTATTTAGTAGGTGGTTTATGTGAAGTTTGCACAAAATCTGGCGAGCAGTTCTTCATTTATCACACCCGGGCGAAGCCGGGGCTGATCGCTAGTAGTGTATATTATGTGCTGTGATTGTGTTGTTTGTGTTTGTGTGTCTGCAAGTGTAGTGAATGTGGATTACTTACCATAAGCTGGAACTGGTCCCAGATACATTTTAACAACGCCTCCCTTTTGTAAGGCTTCTACTGATAATTTCTTCATTGCATTATAGGTTGCTGAAACATTTACACTTATACAACCTGTTACAAAAGAGATCGGAGATAATACTTTTCATAAAAATAAAAAATAAACAATTTTTTGACAACCCTACAGTTACATCTGTGGCGCGTGATCTTCTTTTTATTGCCACTACTGTCAAACGTCTAGGTCCAAAGACTATGTGGTATAGAACGGTAGCTGATGAATAAGGGTTGCTAATGACATAATTATCTAGAAATTTTATTCATCATTACTCATTATTCATGCTGCAGCGGAGAATTTATAAGTTCTCGTTAGACTCCATGCATGTAGCTAGATGCGTGGCTCAAGTATTGCTACACCTTTTTGTTACTCATTGTACATTAGTATGTTACAGTCTTTGATTATATACCTGGTTACAGTAATAAACGATACCGGACTTATATACCAATTTTTTTTTATGTAGTACTCGATGAATGTTATCAAATGCACCATGTCCTTACTTGGTACTCGATGAGATAAATTTCACCAAAAAATAGGATCAGTTTTTTGTCGACTGCAGGCAAGGATCTCGGGCAACCCTGATTTTTTTACTAACTTTTTACACTCTCATCTTGGTACTCGATGAGGTAGGGTTGACGACAACCGGCCCACGGTCTATTTCGGTGTTTCGGAATTTTTAAAACTTACTACTTACCGACACTATCGCCTAGGAACAGAAGGCCATGTCCTATAACAGGCAAGTTTCCGGATAACACAGGAGGTTCCGTATCATCTCTTTTGAACCACAACCAAACATACCAACTGCACAAAGCAACAATTAATACAATATAAATCATAGTCGCAGTGGTATAATTTGAAATTGCGTCTATGATGGTTAAATTTATACTGCCTTCTTTATTATTGTGAACAAGTTTAACACGTGTGTCTTATTTGAAGCGATTTGATACATATATATTAACAAGAAGACTAGAAAGATAAAGCTATCTAAGAATGATTAAATGGACAACGAGAATAATAATCAAATATGTCGCAGGTAAAGTTTGAAAGCTGGTACTAACAGAACTGCCCGTTAGTGTAGTTAGTTGCCTGAGACAATGGCCTCGATTCTGATGTACACTCACTAAATTAAATTTAAACTATCCCTGTCTCTTACAAAATTAAACACAAGACAGAGATAGCATGCATTTTAGTGCTGTCACGCTAGTTTATCAATTAAAATATGAACAGCAGAAGCAGAAAGGCGCTTGTTTTTAGTTAACACCAATACAACACATACTCGACTAAGCTTGCATAGACATCTAAGTTCTGACTAACTTGACAGCACAGCAGTATGCTATCTCTGTCTTGTGTTCCTATTTTGTAAAAGACAGGAATAGTTAAAATTTAATTTAGTGTGTGACATCAGAATCGAGGCCAATGAAGGCAGACCTGAAACCGAAACACTTCGACTCTATTCTATCAAAATAAACGTTTCCCAAATGAAACAGACTTTAAAACTTGTGTACAAAGGTTTCAAATAGCTTGTTTGTAACTTTGCAATCTCGGTGAGCGCTAAATAACAAGTCAAGGTATTTTAAACCTAATGTAAACAAGTTTGAAGGTATGTTACATTTAAAAAGCGTTTCTTTTGATGTAATAGAGGCGGAACGTTTGTTGTTTGCGGCACAAATGTCGCAAATCTTCCTTCATTTAGGGTAGTAAAAAAAAGCTTTCACACTCACAGCTCTACTCCAAGTTCAAAAACTTGTGCTGGAAACATACACAAACCCATCCAGAACCAGGAACACAAATTTGCCTTGAAGAGAAAACTTGTGTTTCCACCGGCAATCGTACCCGATACCCACCGCTTAGAATGCGAACAAACTAATAAAGCATTGAAATATGCAGCATAAATGCTGCTCTATACCTAAAGAGGAGTGGGATAAACGGTTTCACATCTAAATACGCACAATTTGCCACTTTTCATCCCGCACAATTTACCGGTAAATTATAATATACCTAGCAAAAACAGTACATAACGGCTTTGACATTTTACAAGCGACATTCACAATTGTTAAAAATATAAAAAAGAAACCCGCTAGCGTTTGACCTCGACTTCGTCTGCGTCATTGAATATATCTAAAGCATATTAGGTAATATTCTTGTTTTTATATAATAAAGCAGCCTTTTGGTTTGAAGTTTGTTTAAAATTGATAGTTAGATAGCCTACTCTGCTCAATGTAAAGGGTAGCCTTTACCTTAAAAGAGTAGAGTAGGCTATCAAAGTATCCAGTATCCAAGTATCCATATTACTGAAATGTTATGGCCACCTTCCAGCTCCACCATCACATCAGCTCTATGTCATAACATTTTACCATCTAACAACAAGACAGACTATCAAACGTCATCCTTATATGGTTGACGTACCTCCGGTTCGCTCGAAGCGTTTTGATTTTACGTTTATCATCCGTACAGCGAGGGAGTGGAACTCATTGCCTGCGTCTTTGTTTCCCGAACAGTACAATCTGGGTGTCTTCAAGTCTAGAGTGAATAGGTATCTTCTAGGCAAGCATGTCACATCTTCGGCCGCATCTTCACTTCCCATCAGGTGAGATAGTGGTCAAATGCTTGCCTATATATCATAAAAAAAAATAATAATAATAATAATAATATTATATTGTAATTTTTAAACTTTCGCGATTCGAACACATAGTTTAGGTAATATCTCGGTACTTAATCGCGCTAAAAACTATTTTTATTTACCTCGACGTTTCGGCCAAGTTGCATTGGCCATGGTCTAGAGAAGACTGGAGAATGCGGGTGTCAGCGTGGGAAAGGGCGAGTATTGTCTCCAACTACCCGCACTTGGTCTTGTGAGAAATAATTGTCACGACACACAACACTCACGATATCAGCAGATTTATCGCGGGAATATATGAATAATATGGGATTATATATGGGAATAATATTATATTGTCATCGGATTAGAACGAATAAATCTTTTATGGCAAATGGGGTTAGATTTTACAACAGAATTCCTAAAATCGTAACTGAATTACCACTGGGAAAGTTCAAATCTCTAATAAAACGGGCATTAATTAAGAAAGCTTATTATTAGACTACAGACTATATTAATGACAAGGATGCATGGAGGCAAACTGCACAGGCTCTTTCTAGCGACTACCATAATAACACCTAGGTTAAGAAAATTATGTATTAGAAATTAAGAATGTTTTAAAAAAAAATGAATGAAAAAAAATGCGCCGCCGAGTTTCTTGCCAGGTTCTTCTCGAGATGGCTGTAATTTTCCGAATCTGGCAATAGATTCATTAACTTTCATGAGTGCCTCTTTGGGGCCCATGTGAATAAACGATTTTGATTTGATTTGATTTGATTTAAATATACATGCAAAACTTCATATCAATCGGAAACTGGAAAGTGGTCAAATATAACTTGCAAGATTAAATTAGGTGAAACTAAACAAAAGCTTATAAAAGTATACTTGCTGTGTTCAGCGGTTTTGGTCGCGTTTGTTTGAATAATATCTGAAAAGCCTTTATCGCCTTAGTAGTGCAACGTTTTACAGTACACAAACTCACAAACACACGTTATCAAATATATAAATATTCAAATAATAAATTGATAAAACTTGATGATAAGTAACGGTTCAAGGTTCAACTTCCATGAACTCTATTATACTTCAATCACAAAAAAATAATAGATAGGCATTAGAATGGCTAATTGCTTATTATTCTGAAACTAAACGATAATTACATTTATTTATACATACAATACAATACAATACAAAACTCTTTATTGTATAACTAGTTTACGAAGTGTACAACTAAACAATTTTTAGAAATTATAGATTTTTTAGTGGTAATACAATCGGCGGTCTTATCGTGTATAGCAATTTCTTCCAGACGACCTTAGTATGTACATAAATGTAACTGGAATGTGTTAGACGGTGGTGTACACTAGTCAAGGAAAAATTAAAAGTACAAGAACTGTTATAAAAAATTTGCTATTTACAAGCAGAACAAAACTAAGACAAATAGACTACCAGAAAGTTCTCTGAAACATATTTTCTAGTTAAAATTAAATTTCTAACGTTTTATCATTACTTTTCTTGAGCTGCCCGTTGGCTAAGTTGGGTGAGCGTTGGCCTTCTTAGCATTATCGTGTTCGATTCCCGGCGGGAACACAAGATTTCTGCCGATGGAAACTTTGCGCTTTTGGTTCTGGTTGTGATTGTGTGTGTGTTTCCGGCACCCACGACACGAGTCATCGAATTTAGTGTGGGGCTGTGAGTGTGAAAGCGTTTATGTTTTTTATGGTTTATTAATATACCTACTTTATTTCTAGTGTGGTGTTACACTGACTTACTTTCCAATAATCCAGTCAAAGATCTTGAGTACCTATATATGTGTCTAACAGAGAAGTATATAACCACCTCCCTAAAAGAATAAAAAAACTTCTTAAAGTATAAGAGATTCTATAATAAGCTTTCTTTATCAACACAACGTTGGTACGAAACTCTCACAACTGAAGTAAACACGTATATAGGTACTAATCTTTAAGTAGGTACTGACGTAATAGAATGGTTTCTAAGTACTTTAGGGATTTGATATACATAGCGCCACAGACGCGCGGCCCAGGCGCTGTGAAGATAAAATGTATGGTGCCTAAGGAACATGATATACAAAGCGGCCAGGGCACAAGGCACGCGCCTTGCGGCGCTTCTCCCCGCGTTCCTGACGTTTTGTATAGGCTCCAGTGTTACAAAAAAATTGGTTGCCTGTAAAGTCGGTTTACGGACGATAATTTTAGACTTTACCCGAGGTGTTTATATAAGTGATAACCTATGTTGGCCTAGGTGCTCTCATTCTCATGTTTTTAACTTATTTTGTAAGAAGGCTGTTTGGTTTTCCAAATAAATAAAAATAAAATAAAAAATAATTTTGCGTGATAACGTCATAAGACGAACGCTTAGGCCGATCTCTATCGCTTGTTCTGCGCTCTCGCTTGCACGCTCAGGCTCAGGCGGAACGTGACACTTTTTCGTGCGTGCAGCCGTTGTTCATCGATTTATAAGACGTTATCACGTCAAAATTCAAAGCGGAAAGGGCGCGGGGCGGGTATTTATACAGTGACAGCGGCCAAGACGCGTACATGGCGCGCGTAAAGGGCGCGCGGGGCGCTTTGCATATCAAGTCCCTAGAATTCCTTATTTCTCAGTACAATAGCGTAGGATCAATATTTATTATTACGTAAGACTATTATTATAATATTCTAAGAAAAATAATTAATTACCACCTTCGCAGAAGGTAGTGGGTAGAAGGATCCTGGAATAATCAAATAAAACAAAGATTTGTTGTAGGAGTTTATTTCACAATTTTATATTTAGTATTTTGCTAGAATGTATTATTAGCTGGATGTTTTCCAAGAAAGTTAAGTAAACGGCTATGTTTTGAGTAACACTGATAATATATTTCACCCAACGGAAGTATATTATTTCGATGATTTCACCCATATAATATCATCTACACTAATATTATAAAGAGGAAAGATTTGTATGTAACGAATAAACTTAAAAACTGATGGACCGATTTTTCATTAACATTTATTTTTTGTTGGGGTGAAAATGCCTAGCACTTCCTGGGACTTCCTTTCCCGGGAATGTGGGGCTCGAACCCACTAAAACCCCCCCGTGAGCAGGCCCTCGCCGCGCCGAGGTGGGGCAAGATCAAGAGTCACGCTAGTAGTCACTATCTTGCCCCGGCGGTAGTCTCGGATACAATTCGGGCCACTGCACCCATGGAAGGGTGACCTTGCTCACCAAGGCCATCCCCCAGACGTATGGGGCCGTGCAAGCCGGTTGAGAGCTCCCTAGCTCTCCACTAGTGACCCCACTACAGAGGAGGAGAGAGGAGGCGTCGAACTGCCTCCTTCTCTTACCCGTTCGTCTGCGCCGGAGCGGGTCAGATTGTGGATCGACCTCTCGGGCCCGCTCCGCGGCCTCCTTCTGCTTCATCACCGCTTCGCAGAAGGAGACCACCACCTGCCACGATCTCTTGCCGCCGAGCATGGCTTCCACCACGCTCGGCAGGGAGAGATCTCCGCCTATGATCGCTGTAAGTGTATGCCGCTGTGGAACCCATGCGGCACACACCGCCAGCGTGTGGAGTGCCGTATCCTCCGGCGCCCCACATTCATTGTGGACCGGGGTCAGCTCCCGTCTCGCGATTTGGTGCAGGTACTTTCCGAAACGTCCGTGTCTCGCCGCCTCACCCAAATCCGAAGAACCGGGCGGATGGCCTCCACCGTCCACTGCCCAGGTACTGGTGGAGCCAGGTCCGCCGTCCCCCGCCGCAACAGGGTAGCCCGCGCCCGCCACCGCATGCGGGTGGCCTCATCCCACGCTGGGGGGTCTCCTCGAGCACTCCTCGCCGCCACGAAGTGGTAAACTTCGGCGAGGATCTCCGCTTGGAGCTCCCAGGGAGGATCACCCGCAAGTACGCACGCCGCCGTCCAGGACACTGTCCGGTACTCGCGTATCGCCCTCGTCGATATGACCCTACTGGCTACATGACTTCTACTGGCTAACAAATTAAATTTCACAACGACAACCCGCACACTTCTGTTTCCTTTGAAAGCTCTAAAGTCTAAGAATGTAAGAACCAGTGTAAAGCGAAATTACGTCCGAGTGAAAATGTTTCAAATATCACATTATCTTATAATATAAATAAAAACATTACATAACGGCATGTGTTGCAAACCCACATAAAGAAATTATTTTATTTTTTTAATTAGCAAGCAAAGCTTAAAAAAACCGTCTTCACCGCTTTATCTTCGGAACTTCGATCAGATTAGATGTACTAAACACGTATTATTGACGATATTTCAACTGAACTGAAATGAACTACTCTCAGACCAAGTGGAAAGCAATATCATAAAAACAAAAAAGAATTACAAAATCGGTTCACGTCGAAAGAAGTTATGAGGCAACATACACTATTACACTCACAGCCCCACACAACGTTAAAAAAATGTAAAAACTGTAAAAAAAAAACTTTTTTTCCTTATTTTTACCTTGACTGCCAAATAATGGTTATGTTTTTCGTGCGTATCTTGTGTGTATGTATATTTGTAAATTTATTTATTACTTCGTATCTCCCAAACGGCTGGATGGATTTCGACAAGGGCTAAGGAGCTGAAACACCCCCAAGAGCATAAACACTACCGCGGGCTACAAAACCTACCCACAGCGAGGTCAAGCTCCCCCCTCCCCCTTAAACGACAATCCTGAATCTGACACTGCTATAAAGAGAATATTCACGGTATATCAGTATACTTACACCTACGAACAAACCTTACCATCTTCGGCTACATCATCACTTTTCATCAGGTGAGATTGTAGTCCAATGCTTGCCTATCGAGCAAAAAAAATACCTGCATAATGTTTTTTTTTTTTTATTTGTGACAGGCTAGTGTTTGACCACTATCTCACCTGATGGTAAGTGACGATGTGATCGAAGCTGGTTAACACACGAGACCTGGAATACGCAGGCTCTCAAGGATAACTGCCGGAACACCGTATTTGGTTTGGCGGCAGACTTTCAACTTGATGGTGGCAAGCTACTTTGGTAGCAAGCCAGGCGAGCAACTCACAAAATGCTCTACCACCTCTCAAATGTCACCTGATTAGCACCACCCGGGGACCACGTGTAGGGAGTCAGACTTAAGGGGTATCCTCCTACGGACGTGGGTGACTCAGCCCCCAAAATGATTATGTTTAGAAACCGTACAAACAGAAACAAAACATCCTCAACTGGCAGTCTCTACATAAATCCCTGTCACAACGCACACCTGTCCTCCAAGCTTTGTTTTGGTTGTGCCAGACAGTTGCCTTTACATATTACTAGCGACCCGCCCCGGCTTCGCACGGATATAATTTAGAAAAAAACCGGCCAAGTGCGAGTCGGACTCGCGCACCGAGGGTTCCGTACAAACCTATAGGTATATAAGTAAAAGTTATGGTATCTTTATTTATTGCTAAATGAAATTATTATATGTAACAAAAAAAAAATGATTTTCGCAATTTTTCCATTATCTGTGATTCTGAGTTCACGGGAAATACCCTGTAAGTTTTGATTTCCTTGCGTGTGTCGAAAATCTGCAACATCAACGGCTGTATCTTTTGATTGCGTTGGCTTAGAAGTTTGATTTTTTCACAGCTCCAAGGGACAGTTACTAGACCTGAGTATTTGATATGAATTTCAGCTTGATACCTTCACGCGTTCCTGAGCAAAAGGGTATGTCTGTCGACAGACAGATGGCTGGACAACAAAGTGATCCTATAAGTTTTTTTTACTTTTGAGGTATGGAACCCTAAAAATACTATAAACGCAAGCAGAGCTAAAAAACCCGATTTCACAGCTTTCTCTTCGGAACCCTTGATCAGATTCAATTAATGAAATATGCATTATTGAGGATAACTCAAAAACTACTGGTCAGATCTTGATCAGATTTAAATGGGACCAAATGGGAAGCACCACTTTTCAAATAAAACAACATTTCAAAATCGGATCACCCAAAAAAAAATTATGAGGCTACACATAAAAAAATACAGTCGAATCAAGAACCTCTTCCTTTTTTGCGAAGTCGGTTAAAAAAGGTGAAAATGTGTAGTTAGGCTGTTTTGCAGATGAGCGACTCCGGTCCGTGGATTATTATTTGGTTGCTTTAACCTTTGATATCTTCTAAAGTATTCATTAGACTGATATACTGTAAAAGACAATTATAATCTTCATTTGATTTCCAAGAATATTAATATACTTATTTTGATAAGGATGCATTGAAAATAATAGTAAATAGCGTCGCAAGTAACGCAGGATTTATTTAAAGAAACGATTACTGTGAGTCAACCGTAACAGATAGATGACATAATCATAACAGATAGGTGGGAGTCTTCAAGTCGCGAGTGAAGCTTGCTCCATCATCGACCACATTGTCGCTTACCATCAGGTGAGATGTCATAAGATTGCCAAATAAAAAAAATATATAGAGATAGATATGCTATGATATGATATCGGGAAGTTTTCTTTAGAATTTTAGAAGAACTACAATTCTCTAGTACATTATATTTATGTATCTCTTAAGGATTAGCCTACTATAACTTAAAATAATACTTTAGTGTATAAATGTCAATGACCTGATTTATTAATGATGATATAATGATGTCATCAAAGTAAACTAAAACAAACTGTAGCATACAATTTAGATTTTATGTTAAATTTGTAGAGCACACTATTGTACGCCCGAAACGGGCAAACTGTTGTTACCTGTATAATATTATATTTTTTGTAATACCATCTTATTTACACAGTTTACAATAAAGAAAATTCTATTCTATTCTAAATAAAGTAAATAATTTTTTCGGCGACTTGGTTGCAATTTTTGAAGTGAAAACTTCTTTAGGCGTTTTGAGCACTTTTTGGGTGAACACAAATCATGGAACTCGCGTCATTGTCACCGAACGGCCAATATTTGTTGAGCTCTATGCGCGATACATATTGCTCACGATTGGGGCCCATGTGAATGAAAAACGATTTTGATTTTGATCAACTTATAATGGTTATATTAAATTTACTCGATACCTCACAATTCCATATAATAAACAAGTTCTTCTTTAGGGGCGTTGAGCACTTCTTGGATTAACAAAAATCATGGAACTCGCGCCATCGTCACCGCAAGCTTCCCATGAGCTATATGTATACTGTGAATATATATATATATCGTTTTCACTTCTATCGGCAGTCCCCAAAGACTGCCGCATGTTATTTTTGCTACTAAAAAAACTTTAATAGTATTTCTTGTATATACATTTTCAGCGAAAAATTAACTAATTAATCGTTAAAACCGCATCAAAATCCATTGCGTAGTTTAGGAGGAGGTAGTGGATAAACAGACAGACAGACGCGAAAAGTGATTTTGTTTTATACTATGTAGATATAGAGAATAGATATACTAAATGAATAAGCTATGAAATAATTCACGCCCAATCTGAACGAGAAGGTTTAGCTTACTAGACGTATATATTAAAATACCTTAAAAAAATCACACTGATATTATAATTTGCGCGTTGGCGTAGCTAGTATGCCTGCGGGTATCGGGTTCAATTCCCAGTGGAAGCATAAGTTTTATTCTCTGGAGAAATTTGAGTTTCTGGTTCTGGGTGTGATTATGTGTACTATGTGATTGTTTCCGGCACCGACGACATAAATCATCGAACTTAGTGAGAAGCTTTGAGAGTGTAAAACATTTTTGCGAAAGTTTGTGTGTAAGTGTAACAAGTTTTTTTAAATGTGTATGTCCAATGTCTGAACAGAGTAAATAAGTCACCATTATCATATTTGGAAACATATAATAATATCTATTTATTGGTCTAGTTAGAAATTTTAATTGCTTATCTGACAGCTGATTTGATCAGACAGATCTTTTATCTAATCAAAGCCATCATAATGGACGTACCTAAAGTTCCACAAGGAATTATATGAACGTGCCACACAGATACCACTTAGTTTTCCTTAGCACGCTATGTTCAAATAAATCCTTGTAGGTATAACTAAGTATTAGATGACGCCAAAATCTGTCTCCAAGCCCCTTTAATTCAATTTATTTTCCTCTTCAAGACAGCAATCAAAGCTCTCTTCACCGAAATGAACACTATTCTCAAATGGCCACAACCGTCCTAACAAAAATAAATCCGACCTCAACACCAGATGAATGCAAAGCGCCCGTCGTCCTTGACATTTCCAATGCTAAGTCCCAAGGATCATGGCCACTATAATCTGGCCTACAATATCCTCGGTGGTTTTCGCTGAATGAACAATTTCAAGGGAGGGTTGTTACGGGGAAGGTCAATATTGAGTGGTCGGTAAGTGGCACTGCTATTGCTAATTTGATTGTGGCTGACCTCTCCGATACTCATGTTTTCCTGGAAGTTTTCTAATTTAGCTTTTAGGTTTATAAATGCATTTACAGTCACAGCTATATACTAAGTTAGAAGACTTGTGCCGAAAACATTCACAGATCCATAAACACAAATTTACCTTGCGGACGGTAGCGGATTTTGGTGAGGAGGGGCGAAAGAGAAAAAACACAGGCCAAGTGCGAGTCGGACTCGCGCACGAAGGGTTCCGTACCATTATCTATAAAAAATCAAGTTTGTTGTATGGGATCCCCCCTTAAATATTTATTTCATTTTATTTTTAGTATTTGTTGTTATAGCGGCAATATAAATACATCATCTGTGAAAATTCCAACTGTCTAAATATAACCGTTCTTGAGATACAGCCTGGTGACAGACGGACGGACGGATAGAGGGACGGACGGACAGACGGACGGACAGCGAAGTCTCAGTAATACAAACGCACGCACGCACGCATTCACACTCACAGCCCCACACTAAGTTCAAAGACTTGTATCGTGGTTGCCGGAAACATTCACATCACACACACATTACACCCAGAACCAGAAGCACAAATATCCCTTGGGAAGGAATTTGTGCTCCTGTCGGGAATCGAACCCAGGGCCCACAGCGCAGAGGGCGGACATCTGTCCACTGCGCCAACTGGGTCGTCAAATAATAGTAATAATAGGGTTCCGTTTTTACCCTTTGGGTACGGAACCCTAAAAATAGCGTTGTTGATTTTGGATTATTATCCAAAACTAGTGATTCTTCGAGTGTTCATGTGTAATAATGGTAGATTAACCGTTAATACTTAGTGAATATGCATGAGTATAAGCAAATCATACAACATTGAAAAACGTGATTTTCGTTTTCGCTCCAAAACTCCAATATAACTTCTAGTAAAGTTCCTACCACTTTATTGGGGCATGACTTGACTAAGACTGGACCGTGACTCTTTTACTTTGACTTGTAACGAGGCCGATATTATGAAATTGACTTGAAATAGTTAATAAGTTGAAACTGGCTAAATGCACAAGATTGCGGAGCCAAAATCAAAAGAAAATTTTACCTATTTTCTTCTTAAAGAAAATCTCGAACCATGGATACAAGGCTAATAGACGTTACAATACACATGCATTAGTGCTACATAGAAGTTCCATTTCACTTCCAAGTCACTTGTGAACATGCTGGGTTCGATTATTGATTTAACTTGGTAAGTGAATATTTTATTATGTAGGCACTAAAGTCTACTTTGCGAGAACATTTAGCTAGAGGCACTAAAAAGAAAAATTACTTTGAAAGTACTCTGTGGTTTTAGGTAGGTAATATTATTAACTCAGAATACAGAAAGAACATTATTATTGGTGTGTATTGTTTATGTAATTTAAACGATGTATATTTCCATTATTTTAAATTTTATTTCATTCATTTCAATCGCACCAATATCCCTCTCTACATTGTCTTTTCGTTTATATTACGATCCAAAGGTTGTCTGGAAGAGATCGCTCTTAGCGATAAGACCGCCCATTATACCTATTTTTATAAGTTTCTCTGTAAGTTGTATTTATCTTTGGGTGTCAAAAAAGAGTTTTTGTATTGTATTGTAGGTCATAAATAAGATACAGCTACTGATTGCATAATCAGTACATAATCAGTACAGCTAGCATTAGCTGTGCCCCGCGGCTTTGCCCGCGTTTATAAAGTTAAAAAGTACCCTATGTGGTAATCCTAGGTGTAAGCTATGTACTTTCTAAATTTCATCACATTTTCAGCCGTTACAGCGTGAACAAAAAACAAACAAAATTACACACAAACTTTCGGAATTATAATATTAGTGTGATAATTCTTCTATACGTGTGTATGTGACTGAATTCCTCCTAAATGGCTGAACCAATTTTGATGAAAATTTTTGTGTGCGTGAAGGTAGATTCAAGAATGGTTTGAAATCAAAGAAAATAAAAAAATACTATATAAATATATATACAAATATTTTTTCATATATATATTTTTTATATTTTCCTGTGCATATGTTAACAATTTTGACGAAATTAAGAAACACTTGTTACTTGATATAAATAGCCTTAACTGGTGATGGTAGCATCTCTACACTTCAATATCGACCATCGACTTGACAATTACATACCAATTGTAAAGAGATTTAGTAAAAAATATCGGAAACTCAACGCGGACGCGGACGGTTTGTGCTATACAAATGAGTTTGAAATATAACCAAGAGGTGGCTGAAGTCCGTCTCTTTACGGAACGAAGCTAATAATGATATTGACGGTTATCAGTGACATTGACAATTGACATAACATTTTTCGTCAGGAAGTCAGTTTTGTTTGTTGACGATTTATAGCTGACGTGTTTTCGAAGTATTCCTATAAAACCACGTATTTTTTTTAAATAATCTTCTTTATAAACGCAATAACATTAAGTAATAACCCTGTCCAAGATGCTCAAAGCCGTAATTCTTATCGGTGGACCTCAAAAAGGTATGATTTTCATGCAATTGACGTCACCGGTAGCGATAATGAAAAGCTACTATATTCTTGGTACTATCACGTTTTATTACTGTTAAAAGTGAGCAATAATACTTTAAAACATATTTTTAATAGTTAGAGAGTGAACCTAGAATATTGTGGAAATTGCAGACTTGTTTTTGAAAATGGTGTTAGCCTTCATTGCTAGGTTATGTTGATATAAACAATTCAAGGGATTACGGGTTCAAAGCCATGCCAAAGAAAAATATAACGCGTTCAAACGCACTCACACACACAGGCCCACACTAAGTTCGATGACTTGTGTAGTGGCTGCTGGAAACATTATTTGACATAAAAAAAAACATGATGGCGTGACGCAGTACACGCGAACAATGCGAGCAAATAACAAGGAGTGAATCATCTAACGATCTAACGAATATTTAAATTCTTACATATTACATTAATCTAGGTACCCGTTTCCGCCCCCTCTCCCTCGACACACCGAAGCCGCTTTTCCCCATCGCTGGCCTGCCTCTCATCCAGCATCACATCGAAGCCTGTGCTAAGCTGCAGGAATGCAAAGAAATCCTCATCATAGGATCTTACACAACTGCTCACATGGCACAGTTCGTGAGCGATATGCAGAAAGAATATCATGTTATTATTAGGTCAGTCTTTAAAATTATTTACTAATCTGAATGCTACATCGTAATTCATGTTGTGCAAACAGTAATAGGTATGTCATCTAAATAAATAATTATAAAAATAAGGTATCAATTATTTAAAAGCAAGCAAAGGTAAAAAAAAATGATTTCATCAACGAACCTTTCATCAGATTAAATAAATGAAATGCGCATTTGAGGATAACTATTTTGTATTATTTTTACATAATGATTTGAGTAAAATGTGATATCAATAGTAGTTTTTTGGTGCAAAAGTGAAAAAATGGCATTGTTGATTTTGTATAACTTTCAAAACTTGTAAATCTTGTGTTAATGTGTAATTATGGTGGATTTTTAGTAGTAAGTGTGCGTTAGTGTAGGCAAATCAAATCATACAAAGATGAAAAACGTGATTTTCGCCTACGCTCCTAAACTACAACAGAACTTCTAATGAAATTTCTACCACTTTACTAGGGCATGACTTGACTTTGACTGGACCTTGACTCTTTTACTTAACTTTGACTTATGATAAGGACTTCTAATATGAAATACACTTGAAATATTTTATAACTTGACACTGGCTAAATGCATAATATTGCGATGGCTTCGCAATATAAAAAAAATAAAATATTGAAACAATAGTAATAATGATTTCAGTGATTTCTTCGAAACTAAGATTGTATGATATAGTAATAAAATAGATAAGATAATGTTACTGATAGTTCTATGACAAGTAAATATGTAATACATGTATTGTTTTTTCTTTATTTAATTGCGTATAAGATTTATCATACTCACAGCCCCACACTAAATTTGGGTGCTGGAAACATTTACAAAATTTAGTTTCACCTGTCCCATTAAAACGCTTTCACACTCACAGCCCACATTAAGTTCAAAGACTTGTATCGTGGGTGCCGGAAACATTCACATCACACACACATTACACCCAGAACCAGCTGGCCTTAGCCTAGTGAGCAGGCTGTTTTCCGCAACTTGGCCATACACTTCCCGATGTCTGATTGGACTCAAATTTGATTTGATTTGATTTGAAATGATATGGTCTGATAATGGAGACAGAATATGGCCATAGGAACTTCTGAACTAAACAAGATAAACCCATCGAGTTTGGGCTCGTTTGATTCGTCTTGACAAGTTCTCTGGCTATTTAACTTTTAAGTCCTCTCTTAACCGACAGCATAGAAAGGAGGAGGTTCTCAATTGGACTGTATTTTATGTGTATTATCTCAGAACTGCTTTCTAGGTGAATTGATTTTTAACCGACTTCAAAAACGGAGGTTCTCAATTCGACGGTTTTTTTTTGTATATATGTGACGCGATAATTCCTCCAATTATGAATCGATTTAGATGTTTTTTTTTGTTTAGTAGATAATTAGATTATACTTCATAAGTGGTCCCATATATATATTTTATTTTATCGGAATCGATCAAGCTAAAACTAAACTATAAGTGGTGAAATCGGTTTATTGAAGCTTTGCTTGCGTTAAAATTATTATATCATTACTTGTTTGTAGATACCTCCAAGAATTCACTCCGCTTGGTACTGGCGGAGGTCTCTATCACTTTCGTGATCAGGTCCGCGCTGGTAGTCCTTCTGCGTTCTTCCTCCTCAACGGAGACGTCTGTGCTGACTTTCCGCTCAAGGAGCTGTGGCGGTTCCACGAAGAAAGACCTACTGCTCTTGTAAGTTATTATTATCATTAATAAGTCAATATACTGCCCGATGGTTTAGGTGGATTAGTGTTCGCTTTCTGAGCAGGGGTATCAGGTTTGATTCCCAGCGGGAACACAAGTTTTCTCCCCAAGGAACATTTGGGTTTCTGGTTCTGGTTGTGTGTGATGTTAATGTTTCCGACACCCACTGTACAAGTCATTAAACTGTGAGGCTGTAAGTGTGAAAGCATTTGTTGTTGAAAAAACCGGCCAAGTGCCGCGAACGAAGGGTACCATCTATATATATAAAAATCAATGCCACTTTTCGTTGTCATTTTATAACTCAAGAACGGGCTCACCTATCCATACCAAATGTTTAGGCTTTGTTCGGACTATTTAGTAGATGGTTTATGAGAAGTTTGCACAAAATCGGTCGAGCGGTCCTTCATTTATCACACCCGGGCGAAGCCGGGGCGGATCGCTAGTTATCTATAAAAACGGCAAAAAAATCACGTTTGTTGTATGGGAACCCCTTTAAACATTTGTTTTATTTTAATTTAATTATTTATTTTCAAAATGAATATATAAAAAAATATTCTGTGAATATTTAAAAAAAACTGGGTGGCGCTGAACTGTAATTGGTAAGTGTGACGCTTACCATCATGCGAGTGACTTGCTCGTCTCGTTTCTAAAAAAACTGGTTTTTCAGGTCACAATAATGGGTACAGAAGCGACCCGCCAGCAAGCAGTCCACTACGGCTGCATGGTCCGCGAGCCAACAACAAAAGCTGTCAACCATTACGTGGAGAAGCCTAATAGCTACGTGTCGACGCTCATAAACTGCGGAGTGTACGTTTGCTCGCTCAGCGTGTTCCAAACTATGGCAGAGGCTTTTCAGAAGAAGCAGAGCGGGTTCTATAAGTAAGTCTATAAGTTAGAAGCTCTTGAGTCTATTGACCGGCGAGCTAAAACTCATTGGCGACAGTAAGCTAGTCGAATCCAGGTTGCAAAGTCTCGGTCACATCTTATCGGTATTCTATCGCTTACATTATTACATTATTATAATATTTTGTATATATGTATTTTTATTGTAAACATATGTATTTATTAGTATTGACTTATAGAATTTATTTAGTTTATGTATATATATTTATATGTGTAAATATATATATTTTTCTAATTTTGTATTTACACACTCCCGTTTCACCGAATTATTTAAAATCTCTGTCTAAAGGTTGTCTGGAAGAGATCGCTTTCAGCGATAAGACCGCCGATTGTACACTGTAAATAAAGTTTATTAAAAATATTGTAAGTGATTTATCTATGTACATTTTGGAGAGTGTGGGGAATTACAAGTGGAACTCATTGCCTGCGTCTTTGTTCCCCGAACGGTATAATCTGGGAGTCTTCGAGTCTCGAGTGGATAGGTATCTTCTAGGCATGTCACATCTTCGGCCGCATCATCACTTTTCATCACGTGAGATAGTAGTCAAATGCATAATTCAAAATAAAATAAAAAAATGTTGGTAATGATTGAACTCCCCATTGACTTAGTTGGGTGAGCATTCGCCTTCTAAGCAGGGGTATCGGGTTCGATTCTCCCCAAGGGAAAATTATATGTTTCTGGTTCTGGTCTGTACATTTCGGCCTATTCAGCGATAAATGTTTTAAATTTGACTTAACTTTAACTTTGACTGTAATTTTCATTTTCCAGTGGTAACGGCGTGAGCAATCCCGATTATATGTCGTGGGAACAGGACGTTCTAGCGCCATTAGCGGGTACCGACAAACTTTACGCGTTACAAGTAAGTTATAGATAACATAAATAATGACGACCCAGTTGGCGCAGTGGACAGGTGACCGCACTCAGCGGGTCCTGGGTTCGATTCCCGGCAGGAGCACAAATTCCTTCCCAAGGGTTATTTGTGCTTCTGGTTCTGGGTGTAATGTGTGTGTGATGTGAATGTTTCCGGCACCCACGATACAAGTCTTTGAACTTAGTGTGGGGCTGTGAGTGTGAATGCGTTTGTTGTTGTTGTTGTTGTTTGTTAATGATAAACGCTTTCACAATCACAGCCCACACTAAGTTCAATTAATTGTATTTAGCCGGTAACATTCATATTACACACAATAACAACCAGAACTAGCTTTCACACTGACAGCCCTCGCTAAGTTCCATGACTTGTGTTGTGGGTTCCGGAGACATTCACATCACACACACAATCACACATAGATCCAGAAACACAAATTTCTGTTTGGGAGAAAATATGGGTTCCAGCCGGGAATCAAACCTGATAGAACACCTGCGTAGAAAGCGAACGCGCATCTAAATAAGTCTACGGTAGTTCGTGTTTTTTAGTGCTATAAATTATTTTTTATTTATTTAATAACAAGCTTTTATTTAGTTTCACCGGTCCCGTTGTCTATCTGTCGGTCTGTAATCAAATCTTGCAAGCTAAATTAGACCCACTTCCTGATGTCCGATTGGAATTAAATTTGGTGTACTTGTGGCGACCTCCGCCACATGTACAGCGCCATCTGCCTCACTGGGGCAGAACTACCTAGTGATCGGAGAAACTAACAGAACACCGACCGGCTCGACCAATCACAGCCCGAGGCCTGCAAGTGATATTTACACAGACTTAACGCTTGTGTACAAATTCCAAGTTGGGAGCATCGGACAGTTGTCCCCGAGCCAAGATCACCCGGTTCGGGTTCAGTGGAACATCCACCTTATCCATTCCTTTCTCTCGCCTCCTCTCCAACATGTGAACGTCATCATGGGCACACCATCCGCTCACGATGACACACTTCCACATACAATGATATGGTACTATGGAGCTGGTCTAATGATGGAGGCGGAAGATGGCCATAGGAAATTCTAAACTAAACAACATAAACTCAAGTTTGCACTCGTTTCATTCGTCTTGACAAGTTTTCTGGTTGCATAACTTTTTAGCCACCTTTTGTTTACAACTGGCAAAAGCTTGTTTTTTTTTAAATTAACATACACATTTCTTTTGGTACACCATTCGAATTACGATCTAGCCTTGGGACTAATAAGTAATTTAATTTTGACGTAAACTACTAAGTAGAGTATACTAAGACTGTGTCCAATAACACTTTTCTTACTGTCTCTATTAAAAGGAAGACACTTTGTTCTTGTGTTCTTTGTTAATAGCATTCACTATATGACACTGTCACATCACTACACTAACTCAAAAGGTTTAGTTCTCTTGAGTCTTCTCACTAAGTCTGTGTTATCGAGGAGCTGGATTGCCTCAACGTTCACATGGTGATGAAGTCTTTGTTCATGATCTACGGCGAGTCTTTTTATAACACTAGCTACGAGTTCCAATTTGAAATCCCGATGAAGATCGTCATGTCTAATGTACCACGGTACATTAACAATGTCTCTGAGTACTTTGTTTTGAAATCTTTGTACGATCTTATGTTCGGTACAGCCCCACAGTTGAATACCGTACGTCAATATTGGCATGAGAACTTGCTTGTACAAAAGTGATTTATTTTAAACTGACAATTAAGAAAACTTCCCAAGTTTGATTTTAAAAAAGGTTTTGAAGAAAAGTTTTATTTTAATGATACAAAATTGCTCTTGCCAGGTAACAAACTGGTGGTCGCAGGTTAAAACGGCCGGGTCAGCTATATATGCTAACAGGCATTATTTAGAGCTGCACAGAGAGAGAACGGCGCAAAAAACTCAGTGTCAGATAATACCGGATGTGTTCGTACATCCCACTGCCACTGTCGACCCTACATCTGTGGTAAGTTAATCACGCTTTCACACTCACAGCCCCACACAAAGTTGGATGAATTGTGTCGCGCGTGCGGAAATATTTACATAACTCTTAATAACGCTTTCATACTCACAGCTACACACTAAGTTTGTTGACTTTTGTCGTAGGTGCCGGAAACATTCACATCAATACACAATGACAACCAGAACCAGAAACACAAATTTTCCTTGGGGAGAAAACTTGTGTTCTCGCTGGGAATCGAACCGATAAAAGCTTGTCTTTTTACCGATTTAACAAAAAAGGAGGAGGTAGATCGACTGTATTTTTTTTTGTGTGTTAGGTACCTTTGAAATTTGAATTTTTTTTTCCTTTTGGTTGAAATATCGTCAATAATGCGTGTTTATTACATCTAATTTTATCAAAGTTCCGAAGATAAGCGTGAAGTCGGTTTTTTTTAGTTTGCTTGCGTTTAATTATCTATTCACAACTGGTAAAAGTACGATTTAAAAAAAAAAACAAGTAATACTTGTTTGATTTATTCATAGATAAAATTTTCCTTTTGCATTTATAGTAATAATGTAATTTTTGTTTAACAGATCGGTCCGAACGTGTCTATCGGTGCAGGCGTGACAGTTAAGGCGGGTGTTCGGATAAAGGAGTCTATAGTACTTAACAACGCGACCATCAATGAACACGCTTTAGTCATGTATTCAGTGGGTAAGTGTGGTATATAAAAAATAAAACCGGCCAAGTGCGAGTCGGACTCGCGCACGAAGGGTTCCGTACCATTATCTATAAAAAATCAAGTTTGTTGTATGGGAGCCCCCCTTAAATATTTATTTTATTTTTAGTATTTGTTGTTATAGCGGCAATAGAAATACATCATCTGTGAAAATTTCAACTGTCTAGCTGTCACCGTTCTTGGTGACAGACGGACGGACGGACAGCGAAGTCTCAGTTATAGGGTCCCGTTTTTACTCTTTAGGTACGGAACCCTAAAAAACAAAAAAAAACGCATTCACACTCACAGCCCCAAACTAAGTTTAATGACTTGTGTCGTGGGTGCCGTAAATATTTTCAACAAACACAATCACAGCCGGAACAAGAAACACATTTTCCTTGGGGAGAAAACATGTGTTCCCGCCGGGAATCGAACCATCAAGCATAAAAACGTATGCTTCTAGTCGTTTCTTATATTATATATATGTAATACTAGCCGTGCCCCGCGGCTTCGCCCGCTGAAAAGTAGTCTATGTGTTAATCCTAGGTATAATCTATGTACATTCCAAATTTCATCCAAATCCGTTCAGCCGTTAAAGCGTGAAGAGTGAACAAACATAGTTACACACACAAACTTTCGAATTTATTATACTAGCCGTGTCCCACGGCTTCGCCCGCTATTATCAAG
Organism: Lomographa bimaculata; assembly: GCA_948107665.1. Taxonomy (NCBI): domain Eukaryota; kingdom Metazoa; phylum Arthropoda; class Insecta; order Lepidoptera; family Geometridae; genus Lomographa; species Lomographa bimaculata. Next base: position 9,441,257 of record OX403607.1, on the reverse strand, counting down.
TTAAAAGTAGCCATGTGTTAATCCTAGGTATAATCTATGTACATTCCAAATTTTATCCAAGTCGGTTCAGCCGTTAAAGCGTGAAGAGGGAACAAACAAACTAACACACTTACACACAAACTTTCGGATTTATAATATTAGTAGGATATATACATTGCCAGTAAAAGAACACACTTTTCTGTCACAGGTTGTATAGGACAATTTAAAAATAATAAAATAATAATAATAAACGCTTTCACACTCACAGCCCCACACTAAGTACGATAACTTGTGTCGTGGGTGCCGGAAACATTCACATCACACACACAATCACAACCAGAACCAGAAACACAAACTTTCTTTGATGAGAAAACTTGTGTTCCCGCCAGGAATCGAACCCGATACCCCTGCTTAGAAGGCGAACGCTTACCCAACTAAGTCAAAGGACAGCTAAAAAAAAAATGATTTTGAATCATAATATATAAATATTAAATGTTATATTCCAGTGGGTCAAGATGCGACAGTGGGCGAATGGTCCCGAGTAGAAGGCACACCATCAGACCCTGACCCGAACAAACCTTTCGCGAAAATGGATAACACGCCGCTTTTCAACTCTGACGGGAGATTAAACCCTTCGATAACTATTTTGGGTACGTTATATTATAGTAGCTGGATGACCGAGCTTTGCTCGGCTGAAAACACGGGTAAAACGACGTTTTCTAAAATTGAAACCTAGCTAGATCGATTTATAGCCCCCGAAACCGCCTGCATACAAAATTTCATGAAAATCGTTGGAGCCGTTTCCGAGATCCTGATTACACATATTTACAAACTGCAACAAAAAGGTGTAGTAATACTTGGTGGTGTTCAGGAATCGTCTGCCAGGGAACGAAAGCCAAAATCGGAGAAATTTTTTTAACATACAAAATTTATAATTATATTTTTAAAATATGTTTGACAACCCTACGGTTATATCTGTGGCGCGTTGACCTTGACCTTTGTTATGGCCACCATTGTCAGACATCTAGGACCAAGGACTATGTGGTATAGAAAGGTAGCTGATGAAATAGGGTTGCAAATGACATATTTTTTTAGAAACTTTAATCACCATAACTCAATATTTATGGTGTTGCCGCGAATTCAGAAGTTCCAGTTAGACTCCATACATGTACTAGATACGTCGCTTGAATATTACTTCACCTTTTTGTTACACATTGTATATTTAATATCCGGTTGACCAAGCTTTGCTCGTTTTTTTTTTTTGGTAGAATGTGTTTGAATTTGTAGCCTCAGAAAGCTCCATCTAGTGTCGAGTAGAAACAGTTTTTTACATCGGTCATGGCGTAATAGATGACGCTGATAGTTTATTAAACCCGATTTTTCAAATGCAGTTTGGGAACCGAGCATTTCTCGGACCTGGAACGTTGATAAATCGATTCCTTGGGCCGAAAAACCCCTAATCTGTAACTTTCATGAAAATCGTTGGAGCCGTTTCCGAGATCCTGATTACATATATATATACAAGAATTGCTCGTTTAAAGATATTAGATACAAGAATTGCTATTTTAAAGGTATTGGATAGTGGTAGGACTGTATTGCAGTCCGCCTGGGGCAGTACGCATTGCCAGACATTCAACCGCCAAGCAGTAGTGTGCAAACATTACTGTATGCAGGATTGAAGGGCAATGTTTTCAGAGAAATAACAGGGCTTAAAGACATTTAACATCTAATATCTCAGGGTGTCGAGCGCAGTGCTTTGCCAAGCAGGATTTTGACTCTTAATAACATAAAAAGTACAATATGGGAGTCTTATAGTCGCGAGTGAATAGGTAACTTATCTCACCTGATGAACTTATCTCACCTGGTGAAAAGTGACGATGCGGCCGAAGATGGAATATGCTTGCCTAGAACGTACCTATTCACTCTAGGCTTGAAAACCCAGATTGTACCGTTCAGCGAACAAAGACTCAGGCAATGAGTTCCACTCCTTCACTGTACGGATGATGAACGTAGAAACAAAGCGCTTCGAGCCAACAGGAGGTATGTCAAGTTGTCAACCATTAATTGAAGACGTTTGACAGTTTGTCTTGTTGTTTGATGGTAAAAAGGGCATGGAGGCATTATATCATGTAATTCCTGAGCACACTCTCCAAAATGTAAGCGATAGAATACCGATAGGCTTGCTACCTTACATCGGTGACCAAGACTTTGCAGTTAATATACATATTTATTTTTCCAGGCGCAGGCGTGGTGGTTCCTGCTGAGATGATACTGCTTAATTCTATAGTTCTACCGCACAAACATCTTACCAGGAGCTTCAAGCACGAAATAATATTATAGTGATACCCTCTATTTATTCATTTATAATCAAATCAAATAGATTATTTGCCAGAATATATGTATATAAGATCTTAATGTAAATAGTGACATAATAGTATATTCAAACAAATGTGCAGATGATGATTTCTATAAAAACATAAACGCTTTCACACTCACAGCCCCACATAAAGTTCGATGACTTGTGTCGTGGGTGCCGGAAACATTCACATCACAACCAGAACCAGAAACACAAATTTTCCTTGGGGAGAAAACTTGTGTTCCCGCCGGGAATCGAACCCGATAGCTTACTACCCCCTGCTTAGAAGGCGGACGCTACCCAACTAAGCCAACGGACATTTCTATGTAGACTATAACTGTAAGGTGATTTTTTTTTTTCATTATCAATAGTCATACTTGGTAGTCCTAACTCGCAATTGCCTATATTTCTTTAAACTAAACTAAAACTATATACAGCAAGGCCTTAAGGTTTTTTTTACTATTTTTTTTTACAAACAAACGCATTTACACTTTGTGCCGGAAACATTTACATCACATACACTTTACACCCAGAACCAGAAGCACAAATATCCCTTGGGAAGGAATTTGTGCTCCTGCGGGAATCGAACCAAGGACCCACGGCACAGAGGGCGAACACCTACCTGTCCACTGCGCCAACTGGGTCGTCAAAAATTACAAAATTCCCTATTTCAATTAGCCAAAATATGGCTAATAAGTAATTTAACTACCATAAACTGCTACATTACTATTTAAAATATGAAATCATCATTTAATTTAACTATTTGTCCACTATATTACCTGTTAATAAGTGATGATGTAGTTGAGAGTGGTAAGCACGCTGGAATATCTTGTTACAGAATTTAAAATGATTTTTACTAATTTTAAGTTCATTACAATCAATAAGTTGGTGCTGACTGATAATAAAAATGGCGTTACTAAATGAACAATTGTTTTATAATTATTATTTTTGTACGACTTATATCTAAGAATGTGAAATTAATTACACAAAAAGACCAAATAAATAATATACATTATGCTTTGTAGTTTTATTGCACAAGATTTCCCGCGCTTTTACCAATGGGTAAGACTATAGGAGTTTAGGCGCGAAAGTGAAAAAATGGCGTCGATTTTGTATTGTTTACCAATACAATACAAAAACTCTTTATTGACACCAAAAGATAAATACAACTTACAGAGAAACTTATAAAGATAGGTACAATGGGCGGTCTTATCGCTAAGAGCGATCTCTTCCAGACAACCTTTGGATGGAAATATAAACGAAAAGACAATGTAGGGATGGTGGTGCGATAAAATGAATGAAATAGATTTAAAAATAATAGAAATACATTGTTTAAACTACATAAACAATACATACCAATAATAATATCAGAATATACTTACATATTATTATAATAAATAAATATTTACATATAAGTACCTATAATACATATTATTTAACATATATAATTCACACACAATACTTGTGATTCTTCGAATGTTAATGTGTAATAATGGTGGATTATTAACTGTTAATACTTAGTGAACGTGCATGAGTGTAGGTAAATCATACAAAGTTGAAAAATGAGATTTTTGCCTTCGCTCTAAAACTCTAATAGAAGTTCTAGTAAAGTTTCTACCACTTTACTAGGGCATGACTTGACTATGACTGGACCTTGACTCTTTTACTTGACTTGTGACTAGGACTTTTATTATGAAATACATATTATTTTGATCTGAAATACACATGAAATATTTTATCACTTGAATCTGGCCAAATGCACAAGATTACGTAGCCAAAACTAAAAAAGAAAAAAAATCTGAGAATTTATAGAAGAACAACTTGACTTTTAAGTTCGAGTGTTAATGTGTTATAATGCGCGCATGAGTGTAGCAACTCGTGCAAAGTTGAAAAAAGTGATTTTAGCTTTCTCACCAAAACTGCAATAGAAGTTCTAGTAAAATTAGTAAATTTTCTACCATTTTACCTAAAACAGCATGACTTTACTATGACTAGAATAGAATATATTATGTGTTTATTGTATAAAACTGTGTCCAATGTTCTTTCTTAAATTATATTATTTATAGTAAATCAACAGTCTTCCCATTTCAGGCATACAGTAATGTCTGAATTTTCACGTAAAACTTAAGATAAATTTTAAAAAAATATGTATGTACTTAGTGGTTATAGGGTAGGTATAATATATATTATTTTACACACTGGTTAAATGCAAATATATTGCCGAGCCAAAATTAATATTAAAACTACCTTTTGAAGAGTGTTTTTTACGTTACCAGCGACGTAGTACCTAGTCAGTCCGTGATGCTGAATCCAATGTATCTTCGCCACAATTTTAAGCAATGTCAAACGTTCCAAGCACTAACAAAAGCACCCAAAAAAATTTCTTAAGCAAGAACTTTCGAAATCTAATTAATATTGCAGATTTTATTCAAAAAATCTAGTCCACCACGCTCGCAGAATGTCGTATTTATAAAATAAGTTCGAGCGGCCCGAATGTTTTAAGGCGCTGCGCAGACTCGGCGACTGTTTTGTTGCGAGCGATAATAATGTTACGCCCTCAATGTGGGCTGGATTTTGTCCTCTGCACCGCCGTGGGTCCTGGTTTTGATTTCTGGTTGGAGCACAATTGGGGAATTTTGTGGCTCTGGATGCGGTTGTGTGTGATGTGAATGTTTTCAGCATCCACGACACAAATCTTCGAACTGAGCGTTGGTCTGTGAGTGTGAAAGGTTTTTTAAGGTAGTTTCGGGTCGCAGTGAAAGTAATAACGCAATGATATCAATGGATTCAACTTCGTACAAATTGATACTACTCGCTAGTAAGTGAATGTTGTCGTCGCCTATATAATAAATATAATAATTGTGATGACACTTAGCATGCAAATATATACAGTGTACATTATGCTGGTGTTCAATAAATAAGTTATTAAACACAAGCAAAGCTTAAAAACCCTGATTTCACCGTTTTATCTTCGGAACTTTGCGAAAGCGACAATGCGGCTGAAGACGTAACATACCTACTTGCCTAGAAGATACCTATTCACTCTTGATTTGAATATTCTCCGGTCCTTCACCAAACCTTCATCGTAAGACTGATGAACGTAGAAGCAGAACGCTTCGAGCGAAACGGAGGTATGTCGACCATAAATGCATCATGGATGACGTTTGATAGTTTGTCTTGTTGTTAGATGGTAAAAAGAGCATGGGGGAATTAATTAATGTAATTCCTGTATTATTATTATTGAGTTAGTCTTGCAGTTCAGCTATGAATAAATAAATAGCAAATTTTCTACTGTTATTATTGAGTCAACCACAATCGTGTGGCGCGATAGTGGCCTTATAGTTGCGGAGTGTGCGTCAACACTTAGCTCCACTAAAACCTGAATACACGAGTCAAATGTTAACATTGACCAATGGTTACCTTATGCACTTGACCCGTTGATATTTATAAGAATTATATGAATGCAAAATTTTAGACATCCTAGAAAATATAACTGGATCAAAACATTTAAATTCGTCAGAATGCAGATACATGGATGAAACAAAATTAGTTCCCATTTGCATTCTCGCACTTATTAAGCATGCAATATTAAAAATCTAAATGATTAAAAAGGGTTACTAATTTGATATGTCTTACATTTAATTTAATAATTACTTAATTAAGCATTCAAAATGTACACCTTATAATTGAAGGATTACAATAATTTAATTGCGTTAAATTATTGCAAAAGCGTAGCTTAAAAAACCGACTTCACCGCTTATATTTTGGCTTTGGCTGGATCGAAATTGATTTAGCGTTTTTTGAGGAAATCAACTAAAAACAAAATATACAGGCTAGTTTTTAGGGTTCCGTATCCAAAGGGTAAAACCGGAACCCTATTACTGAGACTTCGCTGTCCGGCCGTCCGTCCGTCCGTCCGTCCATCTGTCACCAGGCTGTAACTCAATAACGGTGATAGCTAGACAGTTTATATTTTCACAGATGATGTATTTCTATTGCCGCTATAACAACAAATACTAAAAATAAAATAAAATGAATATTTAAAGGGGCTTCCATACAACAAACTTTTTATAGATAATGGAACGGAATCCTTCGTGCGCGAGTCCGACTCGCACTTTTCCGGTTTTATTAATTTAATTTTAGAAATAAATTATATTAAATAAAAAATATGTATTATTTTCGGTTGGTCGGTCTTTATTAGCTTCGCTTGCATTTAATTATTGTTGTGCATGTCATTAATAATAATCTAATAAATGTATTTGCTTTCTTTCTTTTCAAGAAGCGACAATCGCAGTATGACATTTATTTTGGCTGAAGACAAACACTCTGATCTAAATATTTCCGCATACCTCAACTACATTATTTGTTACCTTCGACAAAAATATATATTATTTTTCTTTCAAGGGTGTATGTACCTAATTGCTGCATTAAGTAGGTACTTACTAAACACTTCTACCAGTACTACCATAGTAGAAACAAAGAAAAGTATGACAACTCGAGGCCCGTAGGAGATTCAAATGCCTACTCTAGCCGAATACGCAGGGTTGTCACTATCTCTGACTGACTTTAAACATAGTAGAAATATATATATTTACTATTATATATTTCTACTATGCTAGGTCTGTAAGTTATCATAGTGTGCGTGCTGAGGCATGTGCGTACGGCCGTGCACACATACAAGCCGCTCTTTTTTTTTATTCGTGATAGGCAAACCACTATCTCACTGATTTTTTGACCACTATCTCACCTGATCGTAAGCGACGATGTGGTCGACGATGGAGCAAGCTTGCTTCTTGCTATTGGTACCACTCTATGAAGATAACATACTTATTTGTTTCTACTATGCTAGTACTTACTGTAACTTGGTACGTACATGACGGGACAGTAGGTAATCTTCATGTTCTTGAATTTAATTACAAAAAACGCGTAGTTTAGCTTTATCTCATAAATACCTACGTAGTCACCCCTATAATTACTGATACTTGCATATAAATGGGGTGAAATAGGAATGCATGTTTAAAAAAATGTAAGGAAAATGCGTCAATGCGTAAATAAAGTAAACAATTAGATAGGTAAATAAATATAACATAACAAACGCTTTCACACTCACAGCCCCACATTAAGTGCGATGACTGTCGTGGGTGCCGGAAATATTTTCCAAATGAAATAATCATAGGTAGACATAAGCCCGTGTTGATAGTGGGAGAAGCCATTGGCACCTCAAATTCAGTGCATTCACTAGTTCAGAAGTCTATAGATTAAATATGATAATAAAAACACAAAAAAACGCTTTCACACTCTAAGTGCGAGGACTTGTATCGTGGGTGCCGCCAACATTTACATCACACACGCAATCGCGACCAGAACAAGAAACACAAATTTTCCTTGGGGATAAAATTTGTTTCCGCTGGGAATCGAACCAGATGCTTAGAAGACTGACGCTCACCCAACTAAGCTAACGGTAGTTTCATTTTCAACCGACTTCAAAAAAGGAGGTTCTCAATTCGACTGTTTGAATTTTTTAATATGTATAATATGTTACGCGATATCTCCGCCAATTATGAATCGAATTTGTTTTTTTTTTTTCGTTTGATAGATAATTTTTCAGAGGTGGTCCCATATAAATTTTATCGAAATAGATCCTGCTAAAACCAAAATATAAGTATTGTAGTCGGTTTTTTTTTTGCTTGCGTTTGATTTCTATAATCTATTAGTTTAAAAATGTGCGTGAGTTTTTATCAAATTGTAGGTCAAACTCTTTTATCCAGTGTTCTTTACTTAAAATAACTAGTGTACAAGCATAGAGCAGTTGTTAAGTCAGCGGACAGACATCCTCGGATATTTTTTGGGTATAATTTAGACGGCCACCAAAAATTCTAAACGGTTACCAAAATGGATAAATGGTCACCAAATTACGTTTCCTAAAATAAAATTTCCTGTGACAGAACCGAATCGGATAACAGTAGATTAAGGTTATTTTTTTAAAATAATTAATTCAAAAATATTTATAATACGAAAAAATTGATTTATTTCATAATATTTTAGGAAACATAATTTGGTGACCATTTATCCAACGTAATTTGGTGACCATTAATCCATTTTGGTAACCGTTTAGAATTTTTTTGGTAGTAAAATAGGTACTTTTTTGGGCGGTGTTTAAACACAAGCCATATTTTTTAAGGAGTTAGGATGACTTGGATAGTTTCTAACAGCAGGAAATGCATGAAATAATCCGAGCTGGACGTCAGAGCAGATATATTCTTCCCCAACGCAAATTATAATGAGCTTATGTATCTATCCAGATACCTAATGATGGTGTTGCATCGCTTTCACACGCACAGCCATTCATTCCATCCCCATTCCATCATAGAACCACCAGACAGACTGCATTGCGACACCGATACATGGTGAATATTCCTCAAATGCGCACGAAGCGTTTTGCTTCCACTTTCATGATGCGCACTGCAAAGGAGTGGAACTCCTTGCCAGAGTCTGTGTTCCCAGATAAGTACAATCTTGGAGTCTTCAAGTCGAGAGTGAATAGGTATTTTCTAGGCAAGCGTGCTCCATCGTCGACCGCATCGTCACTTAACATCAGGTGAGATAGTGGTCAAATGTTTGCCTATCACAGTTAAAAAAAAAAAAAACAGCCCCACACTATATTTCAAATTTTTTTTTGTATGCCAGATAGGCAAGCATTTGACCACAATCTCACCTGATGAATAGTGATGATGTAGCATGCTTGAAATCAAAATCAAAATCGCTTATTCACATGGGCCCAAAAGAGGCACTCATGAAAGTTAATGATTCTACTGATTTACTTGCCTAGAAGATACCTATTAACTCTTGAAGTTGACTTGAAACTCCCAGATTATACCGTTCAGGGAATAAAATAATATTATATATTTTGTTCCCCGTAATATTATATAATAAATGATTTAACACTCACAGCCCCACGTTAAGTTCGATGGCTTGTCGTGGATGCCGGAAACATTCACATCACACGCGCCCATTACACCCAGAATCAGAAACACTAATTATATGTTCACACCGGGAATCAAACCCGTTGCTTAGATGGCGAACGCGCACTCAATCAAGCCATTCGGGCAGTTTATTTACATTGCATAAATTTTCATGAGTGCCTCTTTGGGCCCAAATGGATAAGCATTTTTGATTTTCAAACTACATACTTAATAAACTTAGACAGTAATGTGATGCACTGCCAATCGGTGACCTAAGTTTAGGTAGGTCTTAAGGTCGTTAGGTATCTCCTAAAGGTTGGTGAAACGTATTTAAATAAAATTCTGTCAACTTACTTACCCATACAAAAAATTACAGCTATTTAGGGATTACCTTAAACCATAAACCGGTAAATCGGTGTTCTAAACTGAGGTAGCTCCTAAGGTTGTTAGGTAACACCTAAGGTTGATGAAACGTATTTTTGTGCTAGGTAGCTCTTAAATGCTTAGGCATCTCATTTAGGCGACTCCTAAGTTTGGCGAAAACGGCGGTAAAACACTTTGACGTACTTACCTACAAAACCTAACTGCGTCAGATCACTTTTTGCACATAAAAATTAATTTCGTTGCAAACAATAGTATATCAGAATAATAAATGAGTTCTTGATGTAGTTACTTACTCAATTCAACAAAAAATGGCTCCTAGAATGATTTAATCGCAGACCGCGGCGGGCAAAAAGAGGCTAAAATAATTAGGATGCATTGCCACTATTATTCAAAGAAAAAAAAGGATTTCCGCGGGAAAGGGACAATGGGGGAAGCTTCAACATCCGTACAACGTAAAAAGAGGCGCGCTAAAAAGAGGCGCGCTTTATTCAAACGCATACTTTTTACGTGTTTACCGCGTGAAGCCAGTTTGAGCGGAGTCGGCGACGCGCGTGCCCGGTTTTGTAAAACGAGTAAAAAAAGTGAAAAATACACCATGAAGTTTTTAGTGACGAACTTTTTGTCGTTCAAGGGGACGAGAATGAATCAATATTTATTCGCAATTATAAGTAAGTTTGTTTACATGTTAAATTTATCTAATTGTTTTATAGGTTACAATGAATGTTTTATTACTAAAATAATTGTGTTTCTAGCGGTTTGTGCTAACTAGTTTCATACATACTTATTACCTAAGGGCTCAAATTATATTCTTTTAACTAAACAATTTAATCCTACCCACTTTCTACCTCTTTTATTGTAACCTTTTTATATAACTATGTTGGATTGTTGTCTACCGCGTAAAATGTTGTTTGCAAAATATTTATCGATCGATCGATTAATATTATGTTAAATTAACCTGATTTAATTAACAATAAAAATGAAAAATACAAATTATTAATTAAAGCCAAACTTAATGCAGTCCCATAATAAAACACTTGGAAAACTTGTTAGTACATAAACAAACTTAAAAAAAATATTTGCTTAGTTCGGTGCGCCTGTGCGATCCTCGGTAGAAACATATGTTTTCTCACCTTGGAACAAAGAACTTACCCAAAAACACAAACTTTTTTTAAGGAATTTGTGTTTATGGTCTTGGTGTGATTGTGGTGAATGTTTCCGGCAGCCACGACACAAGTCATCGAACTTAGTGTGGGGCTGTGAGTGTGAAAGCGTTTTATTATTATTTATTTTTATTGACTTTGTACAATAATTTAAACAAGCAAAGCTTAAAAAAACCGACCGCTATTTTGGTTTAATCGATTTCGATAAATGTATATATGGGACCACCTCTAAAGTATAATTTTCCAAACAAAAAAATAATTTTGAGAATCGGTCCACAAAAAATTTAAAAAAAAACTCATAAATTCGAACTTAGTACCTCCTTCTTTTTTTAAGTCGGTAAAAACGGAGAATCAAGAAAATTGTAACTTAGTCATAATATTAGTCAAAATATCAAATTACCAAGTAACAACAACTAAGTGATAAAAATTCCTAATTCAGTTAACAATAAAATGTTGAAGTACCTATAATAAACAAAATGTTGATATACATCCGGTTCGCTCGAAGCATTTCGCTTCTACGTTTATCATCCGTACTGCGAAGGAGTGGAATTCATTGCCCACGTCTTTGTTCCCCGAACGGTATAATATGGGAGTCTTAAACTCGAGTAAATAGGTATCTTTTAGGCAAGCATGCTACATCGTCGGCCTAATCACTTTCCATCAGGTGAGATAGTGGTCAAATGCTTGCCTATCGAGTAAAACAAAACAAAATGTTGAAGTAAGTACCTATGGACAATAATGTATGTTAATTAACTAAAACTAAATTAAAACAAGATAAGATTACAAAAGGGTATTAAAACAAATAGTACTCAAAAATTTTGTAAGCCGCTTGCCAAAGGAAAAGTGCCCAGAATACTGGCTAAGTTTTTTTTTTTTTATTTGTGACAGGCTAGTGTTTGACCACTATCTCACCTGATGGTAAGTGACGATGTGATCGAAACTGGTAAACACACTAGACCTGGAATACGCAAGCTCTCAAGAATAACTGCCGGAACACCGTATTTTTAGTACCTATAAGTAAACAAAATTTGTAAACATTCTGTAATACCTATTTGAATATTAATAAGGTGCCCTTGGCTTAAACCTAACTATTAATAAAATTTAACACAGAAATAATAATATTACTATACATTTTATATTTTTTATTAATTTAAGTCAAAAAACTTAATCTTAAAAATAAATTATATATTCGATAGGCAAGCATTTGACCACAATCTCACCTGATGGAAAGTGAAGATGCGGCAGAAGATGTAGCATGCTTGCCTAGAAGGTACCTATCCACTAGACTCCCAGATTATACCGTTCGGGGAACAAAGATGAGGGCTATGAGTTTCACTCCTTCGCAGTACGAATGATACCTATTGTTATAGGTATCATTCGTACTGCGCTGTATAGGTAGAAGCGAAACGCTTCGAGCGAACTGGAGGTACGTCAATCATATATGGATGACGTCTGACAGTTTGTCTCGTTTTAAATGGTAGAATAAGCATGTAGGTATTAACAAATGTTTAATGTAACCTTTCTTATCCTACTTTAATATCATAAATGCGAAAGTTTGTGTAAGTGTGTAAGTATACTTGTTTTCACGATTTAACGGCTGAACCGATTTGGATGAAATTTGAAATGAACATAGCTTATATACCTAGGATTAAGACAAAGGCTTCTTTTTAACTTTATAATAGCGGGCGAAGCCGCGGGGCACGGCTTGTAATATTATAAATCCGTAAGTTTGTGTGTAAGTATGTTTGTTCCCTCTTCACGCTTTAACGGCTGAGCGGATTTGGATGAAATTTGGAATGTACATAGCTTGTAACTCGGAATAACTCATAGGCATTTAACTTGATTAATGTGAGCGAAGCCGCGTGTAGTAAACTCATAAACGTATAATAAACAAACAAATAAACGCATTCACACTCACAGCCCTACACTAAGTTCAAAGACATGTATCGTGGGTGCCGGAAACATTCACATCAGGTATCACATACGTCGAATTTGATGCGTAAATCCTTTCCATCCAAAGGTTGTCTGGAAGAGATCGCTTTTAGCGATAAGACCGCCTATTGTTACACTTATTTTGTAAGTCATTATTTTCTATTCTATTTTATCACAAATATGGTGTTTAATAAAGAGTTTATATCTATCTACCACACACACACATTACACCCAGAACCAAGCACAAATCCTACTAATATTATAAATCCGAAAGTTTGTGTGTAAGTGTGTAAGTATGTTTGTTCCCTCTTCACGCCTTATCGGCTAAACGGATTTGGATGAAATTTGGAACGTACATAGATTATACCTAGGATTAACACATGGGCTACTTTTTAGCTTGATAATAGCGGGCGAAGCCGCGGGGCACGGCTAGTATCCAATAATAAAGTATTCAAGCATAATTCGTGTTATTATCAGAATTATAATTATTTTGGTCTCAATGCGAAGCCGGGCAGTCAGAACCGGTTGCTCCGTTCCTATTACGATACAAAAAACTTGAATAAATACAAAATACTCTTACAGCTGCATACAATTTAATTACTTAGATGAGTAATATAAATTGTTAAATAAGTTATTGTAATATTTACTTAGACGGCGGATCGTGTTTTCATTTCAGTATACTTGGTACCTACTGAGAAATATGTATATACTAGCCGTGCACCGTGGATTCGCCCGCTATTATCGAGTAAAAATGAGCCTCTGTGTTAATCGGGTGTCATACTAAATTTCGACAGTTCATTGCTTGACAAGTTGCTTACTTCGAAAAAATATATTTCGGCAAGTCATTGCTTCGACAGATCATATATTCGACAAGGAATAGTCCGACAGAAAGCTGTACATTGTACACACACATTCCAAATTTCATCCTAATCCGTTCAGCCGATAAATCGCTAGGAACAAACATACTTACACACAAACTTTCAGAATACAAGGAACCAAATATATAAGACACACTGTCAAACGTCATCTATTTATGGGTGACATACCTCCTGTTCGCTCGAAGTGTTTGCTTCTACGTTTCTCATCCGTACAGCGAAGTAGAGAAGCTCATTGACTACGTCTTTGTTCCCTGTAGGGTCTGGGTGTCTTCATGTCTAGAGTGAATGTGTACCTTTTTTTTTTTTTTTTTATTTGTGACAGGCTAGTATTTGACCACTATCTCACCTGATGGTAAGTGACGATGTGATCGAAGCTGGTAAACACACTAGACCTTCTAGGCAAGAATCTTCCATCTTCGTCACTTTCCGCGGGGCACGGCTAATACTATCTTAATTACTTTTTTGAATGACAGATAATATAGTCTAGAAACATGAAATTTTTGAACGAACTGTTAGGCTGGCGTAGTTGGTTGCATGTTTTGGTTAGTGGGCATCGAACGTTTATCGACCTCCACAATTCGAATCCTTAGTTCAAAATCATATTAATTACAATATTTTTGTCAATGACATATTATGATTACCTAATCATAAAGTTACAATTTCATAAAAAAGTATGTGCAATTAGGACGGTATATATGTGATCTCTGGTCACTGTTATTCTATAATTTTTGCATGCCGCACTGGCAGAACATGGAGCACTATTTGTCATAATTCTCACTAGCTAATTGTACCCATATTCAAGCAAATAAAGATTTTGTATTTGTATTTGACGTTAATTTAGGCACTATATTACACCACCTTTTCCCCCGATTAGCATGAATGCAAACAAGGTAAAAAAAATTGGGTCCCAAATTTGCCGCCCCTACAATCTGCCGCTCTAGGCTCCAGCCTACTCAGCCTGCTGGTAAATCCACCACTGTACAGCCTCCTTTTTGTTTGGCCGTAGTCGGATAAATAGGAAACCTATTCGTTAATCCTAAAACTTGTTTATCAATCTGCATGGTTAAAATCAACATGCATGGTTTTATTGGAATTTTATCGAAGTAATAAAAATAGGAATAAGCCAATTGATTTTACTCATTCATAAAAAACTACCGGGTGAACTCGTAAACATTTACAAGTGGATTTTCTCAAGTCTCGGATTGGACAACTTTTTTTAAAAATGTTATATAGACAAGCGTTTGACCACTATCTCACCTGATGGTAAGCGATGATGTGGTCGACGATGGAGCATGCTTGCCTAGAAGATACCTATTCACTCGCGACTTGAAGACTCCCATATTCCTGGTATAACAAGAACACAAATTTCCCATAAGGAGAACTCCAAGGGAAATTTGTGTTTCTGCTTCTGGGTGTAATTGGGTGTGATGTGAATGTTTCCGACACCCAGAAGTTATCGTGTATCGAATTCGATTCCCGCTGGAAATGGAAAGTTTTCTCCCCAAGGGAAAATTTGTTTCTGGTTATGGGTGTAATTGTGTGTGTGAATGTTTCCGGAACTTACGACACAACTCATCGAACTTAGTGTAGGGCTGTGAGTGTGAAAGCGTTAATGTTTATCATTAGTTCATGATTAAGTCATTTTGTAAAATGTTTAATTTTGTCATAACCGGAGTTTAAACGATCCCAGGCAAGAAAATACAAAAAAAAAACACCGGATTCTTGGCATTTTGTATCCATTTGGTACGTATAAATTTTTTATCACTTGGTTCACGTGGTAGTTTATCCCGAACTGAGACCTCGCACCTACATTTGACAAAAAACATGTTTTGGGATTAATTTCTTTTTTTTTTAATTATACTTGATTGATTTTTAGGGTTCCGTACCCAAAGGGTATACCGGGACCCTATTACTAAGACTCCACTGTCCGTCCATCTGTCTGCGTCTGTCACCAGGCTGTATCTCATGAACTGTGATAGTTAGACAGTTGAAACTAATTCACAGATGATGTATTTCTGTTGCCGCTAAAACAACAAATACTAAAAAGCAGAATAAAGTCTGCGCAGGATTAGTACTTCGAGTAGCTTTAAATTTTTATTGTATTTATGGTTCACTATTTTGGCGATAATGGCTTACACATAAAGGATAGATATGATACGCGCCAGGCTCTCGTTGCCGCTACAGCGCATGCTCTCGAGGATGAGGGTCTATATCGCTCGAACACCGGTCGAGTTTCTCGATTAAATAAAAAACTAGCTGACCCGCCCGGCGTTGCCCGGGTAAACAAAAGCTTACATATAAACGCTTTCTCACTCACAGCCCCACTGTAAAAGTACTATAAGTTGTGTCGTGGGGCCGTAAACAATTAATACCACACACACAACATTCACGTCGTACCCAGAACCAGAAACATAAACTGCCCGTGGGGAAAAAACTTTTGTTATTGTGTTCCCACCGAGATTCGAACCCGCTGCTTTAAAGACGAACGCGCACTCATCTACGCCAGTGGGTAGTTCAAAGTTCAAAGATTCCCCACCCTGCGTCGCCCGGTTAAAAAATCTACACGTAAACACTTCCACATTCACAGCCACACACTAAGTTCAGTGACTTGTAGCGTGGGGCCGTAAACATCCAAGATTCACAACATATTAAAAACCAGGAACACAAATTTCCCGTAGGGAGAAAACTTCTGTTACCACCGCGAATCGATCCCGCTGCTTTGAAGGCAAACGCGCACCCATTTACGCGAGTAGATAGTTCAAAAGATGACCGGCCCGGCGTCGCCCGGTTAAAAAATAATAATACAATTAAAAACACACTTCCACATTCACAGCCCAACACTAAGTTCAATGACTTGTATCGGGGGGCCGTAAACATCCAAGATTCACAAAGTATTCACAACATACTCAAAACCAGGAACACAAATTTATCGTGGAGATAAATTTTCTAGGTAAATTATCACCGGTAATCGAACCCGCTGCTTTGAAGGCGAACGCGCACCCATCTACGCCAGCGAGCAATTCAAAGTTCAGGAACGACCCGCCCGGCGGGGCGTCGGCCGGGTAGTAAATATTAAAAAACATACCCATAAACGCTTTCACATTCACAACCCCACAATAAGTTCAATGACTTGTATCAAAGGGCTGTAAACATCCAAGATTCACACAACATTCACAACATACTCAAAACCAGAAACACAAATTCCCGTGGGAAAACACCTGTGTTCCCACCGGGCATCAAACCCGGTGCTTTAAAGGCAAACGCCCACCTAACTACGCTAGCGGGCAGTTCAAACTTCAATGATAAGACTAAACAAAAAAAAACAGTCGAATTTATATCCCCCTTCTTATGTTAGTCGGTTCAAAACATAGACGTATCCACCGTTTTCACCCTCAAATAAACTTAACGATTTCTCCTAGACTATGGGTTCAAATTATGTGCAGTAAAAAGCAAATTGCATCTACCTGAACTAAGTAAGCCGATGAAATAGGTTTTTTTGATAAGAATTAATATTAAATACTTAAAAAAAGCCAACGAAATAGAAGCCGCTATTTTTTAGTGCAGGAATTCGTAGTACGTTTCTGTACATTTCTGACCCGTCCCGTTCACGGGCGGGCTCCCGTGAAATTAATTTCACGATTTCTCATAGACTATTTATCCAAATCATATGCAGTAAAAAGCAAAATGTATCTACATGAACTACGTAAGACGATGAAATAGTTTATTTTGATAAGGATTAATACTGAATGTCTCAAAAAGCCAACTAAACAGAGGCCGCTTTTTTTTTCAGATTTTTAACAAAGAAAAGTATATTTTCTGAGCTATACATACATGTTAGATATATGCTGTCGCGGACTTTTTTGTAAAACTCATGAAGGCCAACATTTTTGCCATACATTGTATTCAACTATGTCTTACCGTTTAGTCAGCGTACGCCGATAAAGCGGAGAGTTAGCAAATTTTTCTCCGACTTGTCTTACGAATATTATTATTTCGAACTGATAACTAACTTCTATCCCGACAAAACATAGCCTATGACACTCAGTGATAGTGTAGCTATCTATTGGTGAAAGAATTTTCAGAATCGGATCAGTAGTTTCAGAGATTACCTTTTACATACAAACAAACAAACAAACAAACAAACAAACTTTACCTCTTTATAATATTAGTATAGACAACGTGAGTACAATATTGAGATAATATTACTACGTAGTACTATTATCCCAATAGAGTACAACCGGAACTAAATCAACATGAATACGACTCACGATAGTTTTAATAATAATATAGACATATGCCGTCGCGAGCTTTTTGTAGGACTATTTAAGATACTCATTTCCATTACACATTATATACGTGTAACTCTAACGGTTTTTGCAACGCACGCCAGTATAGCTCGCAGATGGCAAATTATTTTCCTACTCACTTGACACTTATTGTTAAATTAAGACAATTCGCACAATATCTTTATAAATTGTAGCCTACGATTGATATTATTCTGATGTATAAACTATATTAAGGCGACTTGGTATCGAGTTGGCGGACTGGAGCCAAAACTGTAGCCTTGTAGAATTGCCAGCATAGTCAGCGTGCGCGCTTTCATATATTTTTTTAAATTAATCTTACCCTATTACAAAAAACTTGAGTTCACAACGAGGTTTGAATGTTTGTTGGGATTACACCCAATATTTTTTGTAAAAAATATCTTTTATAGAAACAGAATAAAGTTGATTCATTCCACTGACGGGCACGGGAAATTTGGTGTTTTTTAGTAAAGTTTTTTTTTTTCTATCGAGCCAAATTTATTCAATCGTGTATCGCTGAACATATCCGAATAAAATATTTTGTGAACATTTATTACACATAAAAAAATGCTGTTAATCGACCGTTTTTAAAGGTCAAATCTTTGATATTCGTGAGGATGAATCGTCTAATTTGGAGCCTACTTCATTTTAACTATTGTATAGTTTCATTAAGAGTTTTGCCGCGAAAGTGAAAAAATGGCGTTGTTAATTAATTTTAGATAATTTTCCAAAACCTGTGATTCTTCGAGTGTTAATGTGTAATAATGGTGGATTATTAACCGTTAATACTTAGTAAACGTGCATGAGTGTAGGCAAATCATACAATATTAAAAAAACGTGATTTTCGTTTTCGCTCCAAAACTCCAATATAAGTTTGGGGGCTGAGTCACCCACGTCCGTAGGAGGATACCCCTTAAGTCTGACTCCCAGCACGTGGTTCCTGGGTGGTGCTAATCAGTTTGAGAGGTGGTAGAGCATTTTGTGAGTTGCTCGCCTGGCTTGCTACCAAAGTAGCTTACCACCATCAAGTTGAAAGTCTGCCGCCAAGCCAAATACAGTGTTCCGGCAGTTATCCTTGAGAGCCTGCGTATTCCAGGTCTAGTGTGTTTACCAGCTTCGATCACATCGTCACTTATCATAAGGTGAGATAGTGGTCAAACACTAGCCTGTCACAAATAAAAATAAAAAAAATCTAGTAAAGTTTCTACCACTTTATTGGGGCATGATTTGACTATGAGTAGTTCTAGTAACCTTGACTCTTTTACTTAACTTTGACTGTGACTAGTGACTAGGACTGATATTACGAAATTAACTTGAAATATTTTGTAACTTGATACTGGCTAAATGCACAAGATTGCGGAGCCAAAATTAAAAGGAAAAAAAGATTCATTAAAATCCATTCAGTAATTTTTTTCGCAGAAGTTCATTTTTTTTGCAAAATTTGCTACACGTATTTAGTTTGATTACATGACGAGCAGGGACGCGGATGAGGACGCCTTCCGCGCGGTACTTGCGCCCGCATGCCGTCCGTTTGAACCAAATGTGTCCAGTGAGGCAGCTATGATATTACTGGTACAGTGATATAGCATTGTTAGAAACTGGTAGATATAGGTATATTTCCTTTACATCACAACAGGTGAAAGTAGTCAATAAGGATGTCTCGATGGTTTAATTTATGTCCAAAACTAGTTTTGAGCAACATTGGAGAATGTTAGCATACCGGAATAGAAATTATTCCCCTATTTGCTATTAACGATAAAGTTTACCTATTAATATACAGGCTTGCACCGCGGCTTCGCCCGCGTTAATTAAGTTAATAAAACCGGCCAAGTGCGAGTCGGACTCGCGCACGAAGGGTTCCGTACCATTATCTATAAAAAATCAAGTTTGTTGTATGGGAAAATTAAATATTTATTTTATTTTATTTATAGTATTTGTTGTTATAGCGGCAATAGAAATATATAATCTGTGAAAATTCTGTGAAAACTCAACTGTCTAGCTATCACCGTTCTTGAGATACAGCCTAGTGACAGACGGACGGACGGACGGACGGACGAACGGACAGCGAAGTCTCAGTAATAGGGTCCCATTTTTACCCTTTGGGTACGGCACCCTAAAAAGTAGCGTATGTGTTATTCCGGAACTTAGTATCTACATTCTAAATTTCATCTAGCTAGCAATGCCTATGTTCGTTTTAATGTCTTTAATGTATTTTCCTCTATTTCTGGTGTACAATAAAGAGTTATCTATCTAACTATCTATCTAGATCTAGTAAACTTAATAAACCTATCGTGTGCCCTAACTAGCTACATTAATTCAATGGCAGATAAATAGTTAAGTGAAACGAATCTAATTGCAAAAGATAATGAGTGACATGCACGAAATGTACTATTCGAGGAATTACCGTGAATTATTACCATTTAATAAGAGTTATACTTACGTAACAATAGGAGTATTAACACGAATTGGAGATAAATCAAATGGAAATGTCAATTTTATTGGTGGGATAACGAGATTAATAATTTAAACCCAAGCAAAGCTCTGTACAAATATACTATCAACTAGCTTTTGTCCGCGGCTTCGCTCGCGTTAAGAAGTATAACAAACTTTCATCCCCTATTTTATCCCCTTGGGGGTAGAATTAATCAAAATCCTTTCTTAGCGGATGCCTACGTCATAACATCTACCTGCATGCCAAATTTCAGCCCGATCCGTCCAGTGGTTTGGGCTGTGCGTTGATAGATCACTATGTTAGTCAGTCAGTCAGTCACCTTTGAGTTATATATATTTAGATAGAAGATAGATATACAACACTAACCATCTATATACAAACTTAACTAAACTACTTAAGAGGCCTGCGGAGGTTGATTTGCCCATACAATCGTAATACCGAAATTATTTGTAATTCAAGCATTTACTACCATACTGTGCTGTTATTCAGATTAAAAACGTATTAATCTAAGTTCCTGGATAGTTTTTAATACAAAATAATAACCTGAAACGAAATATAAACTAATTGATTTTCACACATTATTACGACGTAAATGTCGCATCTTTAACTTATTCGTTTTGTTTTAAAAATTACTTTTGGCATTACAACAGGAACATAGCTTATTATTTCAAGGTACTATTTATGCAAAAAACAATGGCTAAACATAACATTTTCATTCATAATTTTTGGTATTACGGCACCTATCATAATTTGTTCGGTCGGTAGTGCTATCGCATCAAGCGTGGGCACAGTTTACCTGTTAAACAGAGACAGCCTATAGATCGTTTCACAGACTCCCCGGCCTCTTAAAATGAAATAACATGCTATGAGATTTGTTTCATTCGTTTGTTTTCTTCTTCTATTTGCCCTCTATGGCCTGTCGATATTTATTCGTAAGTATTTAATGTCATATTTATTGATTTTTATTTTCATTACACATTATTGTTACAAAAAAGCTTGTTTCAAAAAGCACGTAAAAGATCATTTTCTTAAAATGATTACCAAGGCCTTATAATGTTAACAAACTTCTATGAGCACAGTTATTAGTATATATTTATATATATATATATATATATATTAATGTTACATATTTTATTAGTATGTATAATCTTAAGTATTTTATATTTATGTACATTACAATTCGATATAAATTTCATTTACATATATTTTCTTTATCCCTGATTGATGCACGCCTCATGTCATTTCTTTTTCCACCGCTGGATGACTGGTAGAAAATGCTTTTAGCATTAAGTCTTCCTTTTGTACACTTTTTACTGTGCAATTAAGTATTAAATAATAATAATATTGGATCCTCAGAAAATTCGTCTTAATCATTCATAAATTATATCATTCGAAATGTTTTGAAATACTCACAAAAATCCTTGCTAAAGATATCTAGATAGCTAGATTGAAGACTTATCTTTACAAAACGAATAAATGTAATTTGGGAGTCTTCAAGTCAAGAGTAAATATGTACCTTCTAGGCAAGCGTGCTACATCTTCGGTCGCATCATCGCTTTCTATCAGGTGGCTCGTCGAGAACGTAAAACATGTATCTATTTTAGGTCTGACGAATTTTAAGATCAGTTGAGAATAATAATAGATAATTTATTTTGGTTCCAACTGATCTTATGATCTGTTGAGAACTATAATATAAAATTTATTTTAGTTGCAACTGATCTTATGATCAGATGGGAACAACAGTTATGATCGGTTTATGTGAAAATCTGATACTATGATCCGTTGGGAAGTACCCGTAAGCCTTAGTCCTGTGACTGTTGCCTGAGCTGGGCTCTGGGTGCAGCTACACCCAGGGTGCAGTGATCGCGCTGTACGCGTTCTGGGGTGGTTGTTTTGAATGGCCCTTTCTGGGCCACTGTGATCCTTTCTGGGTTCCTTCTGTCCTGTTGTTGTTTCGGCCCGTACTGGGTCAGAGTCACCCCGCGGGGTTCTCACGACCTTCCCTGGGCCTGTGGTCGTCATTCCGGTGGTTGGCCTCATCTTTTGCCGTCACTTGCCCTCTTGTCGTCGTCGACCTTCGGGACAATGTTCTGAGGGAGCCGTTACGTCGTGCAGTCCAGGCCGTTACGTCGGATGGCCGGAGATTTGTTTCAAAAGACACTCCGGTTGGTCTATGCGCGTACAATACAATACAATAACTCTTTATTGACACCAAAAGATAAATACAGCTTACAGAGAAACTTATAAAATATAGGTACTCTACTGATTAGGGAGCACCGCCTACACCGAAACTTGTCACGCAACGATGCGAGTAACAAATCGTGAGTGAGTCCGGTTTAAACCTAATATGTTATGATTTTAAAAAGTTATGTTTTTTTTCTATCGGTTTATTCGTTACGGGGATACTTGGTAACAAACATTCAGATATACACACAAACTTTCGCATTTATAATATGTATTGGGATAACGGTTTTGCCATATAACGTTTCTCTAGTTACATTTTGAGTAATAATTATAAATGAAATGAAATGCAAACAATAACTAGTAGAGAAATGTATTAATTAGTACTTAATAATTAATAAATATGGGTTTTCATGCCAAGGTTTTGTAAAAAAAACCATTGCATTGAGTTCAAAGATTAGTCTTTGATTGAGTCTACAAGGTTTAAATTTACCTTGTTACAATACAATACAACAATTTTTTATTGACACTAACAAAGATTGGCACAATGGGCGGTTTTATCGGTAAGAGTGATCTCTTCCAGGCAACTTTTGGATGGAAATATAAACGAATAGTGAATGTCAAAAATAATTGACTATATAGCTATGACCCTCGGCTTTTCCTGCGTTATTAATAAAAAAAGCATTACAGTAAACGTACACTCATATTCCGACTCATATAACAGAGATAAACAAATAAACGCACTCACACTCACAGCCCCACACTAAGTTCAAAGACTTGTATGTGGGTGCCGGAAACATTCACATCACACACACATTGCACCCAGAACCAGAAGCACTAATATCCCTTGGAAAGGAATTTTTGCTCCTGCCGAGAATCGAATCCAGGACTCACAGCGCAGAGGGCGGACACCTGTCCACTGCGCCAAATGGGTCGTCAAAGATACCTCATTACAAACACAGTCACACAAACAAAAACTTTTGGATATAATTGTGTTCATCCTACTAATATTATAAATCCGAAAGTTTGTGTGTAAGTGTGTAAGTGTTCCGTCTTCACGTTTTAACGGCTGAACGGATTTGGATGAAATTTGGAATGTACATAGGATATATCTAGGATTAATACATAGGCTACTTCTTAACTTGATAATAGCGGGCGAAGCCGCGGGGCACGGCTTGTTTATTATATATTTGTGTGATTTTTAGTTTTTTTGGTTAGGATGGGTTAGTAGCCATACCAGTCGAGAAGACGGTCGCCAACTTACGCATACTCGTATTTATGTGTGAAAGATTGTGTATGTGTGTGTGCTATGAGGGAGAAAGCGATTACTCATATAAATTTGGATAGTAACAAAAGACAAAAACAAACACAGGCTTGTATCGCGGGTGACAGAAGCATTTACCATCATACACACAATCACAATCAGAATCAGAATAACACATTTAATTTGGAAAATTGTTAGTCTGGCTACTGTTGGGAATCGAACCCAGGACCCGCGGCGTAGATAGTAGACCCAGATGGCGCAGTGAGAGAAATTCTCACTGCGCCAACTGGGTCAATTGTTTATTATTCACTGACCTACCTCACTAAATCACGTTTTCACGCACACAACGCTATGACAAGGCAATACGAATTGTCCTCATCTAAGCATGTCTCATACAATGTTAATGGAAATGCTACTAATATTATAAATCCGAAAGTTTGCGTGTAAGTATGTTTGTTCCATCTTCACGCATTAACGGCTGAACGGATTTGGATGAAATTTGGAATGTATAGCTTATACTTTTTTTTTATCTAGTTTTATTTATTTATTTTGTAGGAAGACTAACAACTATTGTAATACGATGTGGCAATTTTAGTATATAACAAAGAGTTAATTAACAAAATTACTTAGGATAACCCATAGTAAAAACATGCTTAGTAGTTGGCAATGGATACCTATTATATATATTAGTATTTAATATCCACTTTGTAATGGGACCCATCATTTAAAAACTAGCTGAGCGGCTCTATAAACAGATCATTTCCCATTAACTGGTAGACAACCCAAGGCCTTGCATGTTGCAGTTTGTAGGGTTGTCGCTTGGCAGTAAAATTACTAATATCCTACTAATATTATAAATCCGAAAGTTTGTGTGTAAGTGTGTAAGTATGTTTGTTCCCTCTTCACGCTTTAACGGCTGAACGGATTTGGATGAAATTTAGAATATACATAGATTATACCTAGGATTAACACATAGGCTACTTTTTAACTTGATAATAGCGGGCGAAGCCGCGGGGCACGGCTAGTAAGACATATACAAACAAACACAGTTATATGGCACCCATTGCGTGCTTCCAATACCAAATAAAAAAAAAATAACATGCAAATCGGCTTAAACATTTAGGAGAAATCTATGTAGCTAAAATATACATTAAAAAGGATAACTGAAGTATTTTTTTTATAACTTCTAATGTGAAATTGTTATACAAGAAAAAAAGATTTAATTATGTACTAGCGATCCGTCCCGGGTACTATTTAAAACTAAACATTTTTAACTAACTTATAAATTAATTACCAACTAACTTATAAATTAATTAACCCACATTTTGTCTAATTAATAGTCTCGCAATTAAGATAGTAGAGTACACATTAGCTTTGTTTTCAACCGACTTCAAAAGAGGGGGTTCTCAATTCGACTGAATGTTTTTTTACGCGATATCTCCGCCAGTTGTGGACCGATTCTCAAAATTCTTTTTTTGTTTGGTAGACTATGCTTCAGAGGTGGTCCCATATAAATTTTATTGAAATCGGTTTTTTTAAGCTTTGCTTGCATTTAATTATTATTTTTAAATACATAATTACTGTCGTAAGCTCAGTAGTAATAAGTTATCTTGTATTTATCTTATGAGCGAATTGTATTCTTATAGAGAAATTATCTTAATCCGTAATCGGTTAATGAACAATATTTTAATTTTTACTGACTTCAAAAAAAGGAGGAGTTACTATGTTCCACTGTATGTATTTTTTTATGTATGTTCACCGATTTCTCCCCAATTTGTGGACCGATTCTCAAAATTATTTTTTTGTTTGGTAGATTATACTTCAGAGGTGGTCCCATATACATTTTATCGAAATTGATCAAGCCAAAACCAAAATATAAGCGGTGAAGTCGGTGTTTTTAACGCAAACGTGGCTCTAATCTATTTGTCTGTTTTTTTCGGAAAGGCGTAAAAATCAATACCTAACTTTAAATTTTAATGTTTCGATCCGTATTTTAGTGTTTCGAATAAAATACACCATACCAAATGTAAATAATTTATAATTTTGTTCTTTTCTGTTTTCTGTCTTTCTTCTTGTGGCAACCCTAGCGATAAGCGCCACATTTAGAAGCATCTACGTGCCACGGTACAGGTTTCAATTCTAATATTAGACTCGTTGTTTGCATATACTTGTCCTCTTAAACACCCGCATAGCCTTTAGAAACGAACCAAAACAATATTGCGTAATGCATTTATAGTAATTGAGGAAAAATCATAGTAAACTACCTTTAGCTGACACACACCGTACGCATTTGGTTCGCGCGGAACGCCGTGCGAGATATTACATTACCGTCTTTTACATTTTGGAGAGTGTGCGCGAGAATTATACGAGTTACCTAATACCCCCATGCCCGTTTTACCATCTAACAACAAGACAAACTGTCAAACGTCATCCAATTTTGACATACCTCCAGTTCGCTCGAAGCGTTTCGCTTCTACGTTTATCATCCGTACATCCGGAGTGAAACTTATTGCCCTTTTCTTCTTTGATCCCCGAACTGTATAATCTGGGTGTTTTCAAGTCAAGAGAAGACAGAAAACTTGTAAAGTCGAGCCTAAACTCGATGGGTTTATCTTGTTTATGATAAGACCAGCTCATTATATTGTCACCGAAGATATATAAGTACATCAAATTTGAGTCCAATGGGATCTGGAAATGGGTCTCATTTAGCTTGCAAGATTTGATTACAGACCGACAGATACCTAGACAATGGGACAGGTGAAACTAAACGTTTGTTACCTCATAACTTCATTGATGAACTGATTTCGAATATTTTTTTTTAGTTTGAAAGGTGTTTATTTTCAATTGTTCCCATTTAAATCCCCCTTTCTTTGTGAGCCAATTTTGATGATTATTTTTTTATTTGAAAGCTGATGCTTTTATTGTGGTTCCATTGAAATTTGATCAAGATCTGTCAATAATGCGTGTTTAGTACATCTAATCTGATCAAAGTTCCAAACATAAAGCGGTGAAGTCGGTTTTTTTAAGCTTTGCTTGCGTTTAATTATTATGATCTTTGATTTGTTGGATTTGTCTGCGCCCCAAATAGCAGAATAATATCGAAAATATAATAAAAATACATGAACATAAAAAATGGTATTTAAATGTAAGGCAATTATAAAGGTTAAAGAGAAAAAAACAAACAAAGAAGGGTACAGCTAGTAATATATTATAGTACCTGGATGACCGTTTTTGGTAAAAAAAAATATAAAAAATAATTTGTAAAACAATATTATCCGGATTCGAACCGGGATAGCGGTTCGAATCCGGAAGTCCGAATTTTTTAGTACAATTTTTTTAATCCCCTTTTGTAATCTTATCTGACTTTGTTATTATTAAAATAAATTACTAATGTTATTCTTATAAAAATAAGTCAAATAAAAAAACTATTAAAAAAAAATTAAGTCTAATGATATTGTAGCAGTTATTTATTGCCTCGAAACACGGATAAAACGACGTTTTCTAAATATGAGACCTAGCTAGATCGATTTTTCGCCCATGAAATCCCTTTCATACTAAATTTAATGGAAATCGTTGGAGCCGTTTCCGCGATTCAGATTATATATATACATATACAACCTGTAACAAGAAGGTGTAGTAATACTTGGTGGTGTGTATGTGTATCGTGCCAGGAATTGTCTGCCAGAGAACGAAAGTCTAAATCGGAAATATTTTTTTCCATACAAAAATTAAAAATTATATTTTTCAAATACTTTTGACAACCCTACAGTTACATGTGCGGCAATCGGAGATATTTGTTCGGTACAAAAATTTTAAAATATTTTTTTGCCAACACTACGGTTACATCTGTGGCGCATGACCTTGACCTTTTGTATGGCCACCACTGACAGATGTCTAGGTCCAAAGGCTATGTGGTGTAGAACGGTAGCTGATGAAATAGGGTAGCAAATGACATAATTTTTTTAAACTTTTATTCATCAAACTCAATATTCATGGTGCTACCGCGAATGCAGAAGTTCCTGTTGGGCTCCAAACATTTAGCTAGATGTGTGACTTGAGTATTACTACACCTTTCTGTTACACATTGTATAATAAGAATTGCTCGTTTAAAGGTATTCGATTAGATAGATATGTATTCTGGTTAATTAAAGATTCGATAAGAAGCTAACTTAGATACCTATTCTTTCCAGTAACAATACCACTACTCAGCTTCGGTATGGTGCAAGGCTGGTTGTCCCCCATGATATCAGTCCTGCAGTCTCCTGAGGGTCCATCATCAGAGCCGTTCTCCAACTCAGACATATCCTGGATGACGTCAGTGACTTACATCACGGCTATTATATTTGGAGCCCCGATGGGCTACCTCACTGACAAGTTTGGGAGGAAGAAGATGACGCTGGCTACTACGCTGTCTTTGATTGTAAGTTTATCAAATAGGCTTTAAGTAATATGTTCTGATATCCTACTAATATTATAAATCCGAAAGTTTGTGTGTAAGTATGTTTGTTCCTTCTTCACGCTTTAACGGCTGAACGGATTTGGAAAAATTATACCTAGGATTAACACATAGGCTACTTTTTAACTTGATAATAGCGGGCGAAGCCGCGGGGCACGGCTAGTATGATTATATGAACCCACGACACAAGTCATCCAACTTGGGTGAGTGTGAAAGCATTTATTTTCTTTATTTTATTAAACTTTCAGTGCCCCGCAGCTTCGCCCGCGTTAAGTTAAAAAGTAGCATATGTGTTAGCCCTATGTATGAGCCATGTACATTGCAAATTTCAGCCAAATCAATTTAACTATTACAGCGTGAAGGGAAAACAAACATAAAATTAGACCTAAATACACCACCGGTAAAAAATATTGATGACATGATTGTTTATATTAAATGAACTACTCAAATACCAATTTTCATCACAATAGTTAAATTCAAGATCAAAGAACTTGCATACAAAAATCCATTTTAAGTACTCACCTACGTACTAAGACAAATGTATCCTCGTTGAGTCTCTACGACCAATGGTTTCGGCTGTGCGTTGTCTCTAAGTCAGTCAGTCAGTCAGTCAGTCAGTACGTCAGGACAAAGATTCTTATAGTATTAGACAAATCAATACACCATGATTAAAAAAAACAGCTGCTAAAAACTCAACTTACTTTTTTATTTTACACATTTTCGTTAGGGTTATGCCACTCCATTCCACTGGGCGAAAAAAACTTAAAATTAAGATAAGATAAGATAATTTTTATTTATGAAAAATATAAACAATTTTAAAACTTAACTAAGTATATCTACATACTATACTATTTAAATTTTCAGATTACAATTTAGGTAGGTAAAGTAGGTAGGTACCTACCACTAATCTGTGGTGGCCGTGCTAGGTCATACCTGTGTTACAGCCACCAAGGTCCTATTCTAGTGCACATATTTAAAGTTAGTAAGTATTATTATATAATACTAGCGATCCGCCCCGGCTTCGCCCGGGTGTGATAAATGAAGAACCGCTCGACCGATTTTGTGCAAACTTCACATAAACCATCTACTACATAGTCCGAACAAAGCCTAAACATTTTGGATAGGTTTGGATAGGTGAGTCCGTTCTTGAGTTATAAAATTACAACGAAAAGTGGCATTGATTTTGATTTGATTTAAATGAATACAGTATATTATAACTATCTACAGGCCAATTGCCTATATTAAATTGTAAAATAAATAAATATATTAAATTGTATTTTTAGTCGACATCGCTCCATGGAAATTTGAGTACTGTTAACAAAAGAATTCACGGACAGGGAATATGGGCATGGGGTCTTATTTTTTCCCTATTATTATGTGATTATATAAAAACTTTATCACAGCCTTTTATTAACATCGTCATAACAATTCATAATTATCTAATTACTTGTGTTATTGTAAACTAGATAATTATTATGGGTTAAAAATCATGATTTATCTCCAATAACTCGTTTTACGTGCTCTATCACGTTTACGCTATCAAATGGTTATTTTACTATTCATAATTATTTATTTCAATAACCTTCTTTGTAACTATGTAGTAGGTACATCATCTTATACCTTTATACAAGCAATTCTTGTATGTATAATATTATATATGTGTAATCAGGATCTCAGAAACGGATCTAACGATTTTCATGAAATTTTGTATGCAGGGGTTTCGGGGGCGATAAATCGATCTAGCTAGGTTTCAATTTTAGAAAACGCCGTTTTATCAGTGTTTTCAGCCGAGCAAAGCTCGGTCATCCGGGTACTTATCTTAAACTAGGGACCAGTCCCGGCTTTACACGGGGAAGGTTCCCGGTGGGCTTTCAAGAATATCTAAGCCGCGGGGCACTGCTAGTGTATAATAAATTGTAGTATTTGTTTAGTTTTCCATCATCTTGTGTTCTACAATCGCTGAACAAACAAAGGCTATATACTAGTTTGATCATAAATCATTAATTGTTTACATGTATTACCTATACATGTAAACAATAGTACGTTATACCTTCTAGATACGTCGATTTCCATTTCACATTTGTTATTCATTGATACGAATGTTTATATACAATTGATACGATGTTTTACTATATGGCTGTGAGGCGTGAGAAGGTCACAAAGGACATCTCGCATAAACTCCAGGTCTTCGCCAACCGATATCTTAGAAAATTGGGATTTACTGGCCCAACAAAACCTTCAACGAACCCCTGTGGGAACGTTGCAATGAAATACCGACCAGCAGATCAAGCGCCGTATATATATTTATCCGATTTGGTACTTTACCGGTCAAGCGCTTTTCAACGGTACTACACAAGGGTAGATAAAAAGGCCCCCTTAATAATTTCATTTACATAATTTTAAATGTCATTTCTGGCTTTGGGCAGTAGTTTTACAAATTCTACGAGAATTTGAAGTCCTTCAAGTCGCTTATATGTTTTAGACGCTAGATGCCTCTGACAGACTGACGGACGGACAGACGAACGAAAAGAAAAAGTGCTGAACGACCCAAGTCAACTTTGAGATCTCGCTTTTTTTTTTTTTTTATTTGGGACTGGCTAGTGTTTGACCACTATCTCACCTGATGGTAAGTGACGATGTGATCGAAGCTGGTAAATACAGTAGACCTGGAATACGCAGGCTCTCAAGGATAACTGCCGGAACACCGTATTTGGCTTGTCGGCAGACTTTCAACTTGATGGTGGTAAGCTACTTTGGTAGCAAGCCAGGCGAGCAACTCACAAAATGCTCTACCACCTCTCAAATGTCACCTGATTAGCACCACCCGGGGACCACGTGTAGGGAGTCTGACTCGCTTCGATCGCCATACATTTTACCTTCGCAACGCCTTTGCTATCATTCTTTGCTGGCGCTTTGTATAGCAGGTCCCTATTTCTCCATCTTACTAACCTACATGTAAGCAAATAAATGGTTCTGATTCCGAAACATCATTGCCCATCTGATTGTGGCCTTAACCAGCAATTCCTAATCAAAGCTATTAAGCAAGTCTTAAAAAAAATTCTAATTGAAATTTCAAGTGATTTATTCATCGAGATCACGTTTTTCTTATCTTTGAATCTAGTTGTGTATCAATTACTAGGAACAAACCTGACAAAGTATACTTTTTTTATGACATTAAGAGAAGAAGGCGTGCATGCAAGGTGGGCATCACTGGAGGAGGCCTTCACTCAATACGCCCTGTACTTAGTTCGAAGACTTGTGTCGTGGGTGCCGAATACATTCACATCTCATCAATCGTGCAATTAAATCCAGAACCAGAAACAGACGATGTGGTCGACGATGGAGCAAGCTTGCCTAGAAGATACCTATTCACTCCCATATTGTACTCATCAGGAAACACCGACTCGGCAAGGAGTGCCATTGCTTTGGGGTTCGCACAATGAATTTGGAAGCGAAACGCTTCGTGAGCATTTGTGGAATGTCCACCATATAGTGACTTATCAGTTTGTCTGCTTGTCCGATGATAGAACGGGGATGGGGAAACTAGATCGAGCAGTTACCACCCTTGAAGTATAATCTACCAAACAAAAAAATATTTTGCGAATCAGTCCACAAATGGGGGAGAAATCGGTGCACATATATAAAAAAATACATACAGTCGAACATAGATCCTCCTCCCTTTTTGATGTCGGTAATAATTTGTATATACTTAATGTACTTGAACAAGAAGTACAGAAGTCAAACAAAAAAATTAAAAAAAAAATTATAAGCAATTAACCTCAAAAGGCCAAAAAAAATTGGTGCGAGATCTTAGTTCGGGGCGAACAACTACTTATTTACATACGTATAGTTTTTATGAAATGGTTATTACAGCAATGCCTTGGATCACATTTTTTTTCTTTAATCTTTGAATAAGGAAAGAATTGGTGGTCGGACTTCCGCCGCCTAAACTGGATTTCTTTTTTTGTACAACCTTTTTTGTGGAACGGACCTTATACTTGAAAGTTCATAGAACTTTGTTTCACTTTTAATTAATTTTAGCCAATATAAAGCTGTATTTCCTTATTTAAATTACGGAGCCATTGCTTATATTTTCTATAACTAAATACATCATACAGAAAATACTTAAGTTTAAAGCCGGTTTATAGAGCTTATAGGGAATTGGCCAGGGAAAAAACATTTTTTTTTTTTTTTTGTGACAGGCTAGTGTTTGACCACTATCTCACCTGATGGTAAGTGACGATGTGATCGAAGCTGGTAAACACACTAGACCTGGAATACGCAGGCTCTCAAGGATAACTGCCGGAACACCGTATTTGGCTTGGCGGCAGACTTTCAACTTGATGGTGGTAAGCTACTTTGGTAGCAAGCCAGGCGAGCAACTCACAAAATGCTCTACCACCTCTCAAATGTCACCTGATTAGCACCACCCGGGGACCACGTGTAGGGAGTCAGACTTAAGGGGTATCCTCCTACGGACGTGGGTGACTCAGCCCCCAACTTAAGGGGTATCTTCCTACGGACGTGGGTGACTCAGCCAACATTTCAGAGCTATACGTCATTATTTTCTACCGACTTCACAAAAAAGGAGGAGGTACTCAATTCGACTGTATATATTTATTTTTATGTGTGTTACCTCGTATCTTCTTTCTAAGTGAATTGATTTTGATTTTTTGTTAGAAATCTAGTGCTCTCCCATTGGTCCCATTTAAATTTTATTTTAATATACCTATATAACAACTTTATATAATCAATTCAAAGACGGAAGAAACATAATAATTAGGTACTTAACCGAAACTATTGAACTAAACGTATTTCATTTCAAAAATTTTAATTGTTTATTCACACGGGCCCCAAAGAGGCACTCATGAAATTATTGTCCCTTCAGCCATATTCGCAAAATTACAGCCTTCTAGTCGAGTCCAAATTACAGTCTCGGTCACCGACGTAAGGTCGCGAGCCTATCGGTATTCTATCGTATACATTTTGGAGAGTGTGCGCAGGAATTATACGAGTTAATTCCACCTTGTCCGTTTTACCATCTAACAACAAGACAAACTGTCAAACGTATCTTATCCGCATCTTCACTTTCCATCAGGTGAGATAGTGGTCAAATGCTTGCCTATGTATCATAAAAAAAAGTCATCTATATAATATATGGTTGATATACCTCCAGATCGCTCAAAGCGTTTCGCTTCTACGTTTATCATCCGTACGGCGAAGGAGTGGAACTCATTGCCCTCGTCTTTGTTCCCCGAACGGTATAATCTGAGACCCTGGAAGTCAAGAGTGAAAAGGTACCTTCTAGGCAAGCATGCTACATCCTCGGCGGCATCATCACTTTCCATCAGGTGAGTTTCTGGTCAAATGCTTGCTTATCAGGCAAAAAAAACCTGGCAAAAAAATTTGTATAATTTTTTTTTGAACATTCTTAAAATAACTTATAGAGGAATGATTTTAACCTAGGTATATCATTATTATGTAGGTGCCAGAAAGCGCTTAGTGCCAGAAGCGGGTTTTTTTTCTTTCACAATCACGGCCCCACTCTAAGTACAATTACTTCGTGGGTGCCGGAAACATTCACATAACATACACCAGCACAGCCAGAAGCAAAAAAATCCCTAGGGGAGAAAACTTGTGTTCACACCGGGAATGAAATCCGATAGAACCTGCTTAGAAGGCACGTAACTATTTATTTAAAAACTTCATGCACAAATACTATGTACGGAGGACTTACTTGAAACTAAAACAACTTTATAGAAAAACAGCTGCTACGCTAGATGTGGTCAAATCTATAACGCATTACCCATCAGTATCAAAGACTTACCGTATAGCAAATTTATAAATAAACTCAAGGAATGGCTGCTACAAAAAACCTACTACACTGTGAATGACTTTCTTGACAATTGTAAAAATCATTAAATTATACTTACATTCAATCGTGGGACTGTAATAACTTATGCCATAATTATATTTGAGTAACATTTTTATCTTTGACATTAATATTCTGAAATTTTGACATCTCTTGACATTATATCTTTAATGATAATTTTTCCATTTCCACTTATTGTAATTGATCCACATATAGAATATATTAACGATAACCAAAATTATTATTATGACGCTATAAAGATATCTAACTACCTAGCCCTCAAATCAATATTTGCATGTCACTATTATGACCAAGTGTGTGAACTATATTGATACACTTAACCCTACATGTTTATACCTACACTTAAAGCAAATAAATGCATTTCATTTCATTTAATGCTACATCATTTTCTGCCAGTCAACCTGCTATTTCAGCTACTAAGCCTATGTTCCGGGAAGTTCAAGTTTAATTAACAAAGTTCAGCCATTCTTACAGAAGAGCGTCACGGTTGACTAATTCTTAACAAATGAATAAATGATCTTTTGGTTTCCACAATTATGAAGACTGGTGCTTTTTTACTTCATTTCTAACTCAATTATCTTACTTCAATACGAAAAACTTGAAAGAAACGTCGCAAAAAGTTGCTTTTGTTAATGCACACAACTCAATAACTCGTCAGACAGGATCTAATTACTGTAACGTATCTACATAAATACTGAGGTATGGTGAATTCTTAATTAGGAAGAAATACCCCGCATATATTTTATTACGGGTATAATTTAGACGGCCACCAAAAAATTCTAAACGGTTACCAAAATGGATAAATGGTCACCAAATTACGTTTCCTAAAATAAAATTTCCTGTGACAGAACCGAATCAGATAACAATAGGTTAAGGTAATTTTTTTTATAATTAATACAAAAATATTTATAATACGAAAAAAATGATTTATTTTATAATATTTTAGGGAACGTAATTTGGTGACCATTTATCAATTTTGCTAAGCGTTTAGAATTTTTTTGGTAGTAAAATAGGTACTTTATTGGGCGGTGTTTAAACAAATAAAGTATAATGGAAGACTACATTGGTACGTTTACTTGTGCCTAGCAACGTCATCAATTTATGGTTGACATACCTCCAATTCGCTCGAAGCGTTTCGCTTCTAAGTATATCATCCGTACAGCGAAAGAGTAGAACTCATTGCCTGCGTCTTTGTTCCCTGAACGGTACAATCGAGGTGTCTTTAAGTCTAGAGTGAAAAGGTACCTTCTAGGCAAGCATGTTCCATACTCGGCCGAATCGTCACTTTCCATCAGGTGAGATAGCGGTCAAATGCCTATATGCATAAAAAAATCCCTATTGCTTTAAAACTAATTTTTATTTTTTCAATAGTATTACTTTAGTAATTAATAATGCCTATCGCAAAGGCTATAAAATCAAAAATATAGCATAACTATTCGTGCCCCGCGGCTTCGCCCGCGTTAATCAAGTTTAAAAGTAGCCTATGTGTTAATCCTAGGTATAAATTATGTACATTCCAAATTTATATTAAGAATATATAAATAAATTACTGGTAAGATTTAAGCCGGTCTACATTTTTAATGAACCCCGACTGTAAGGGACATGATACACAAAGCGACCGAGGCGCGCGCCCCGGGCGCGCTGTGAAGATAAAATGTATGGCGCCTGCGACGCTTCCCTTCGCGCTGCCGTTTTGTATCCTACTATTATTATAAATCCGAAAGTTTGTGTGTAAGTATGTTTGTTCCCTCTTCACGCTGTAACGGCTGAACGGATATGGATGAAATTTAGAATGTACATAGCTTATACCTAGTATTAACACATAGGCTACTTTTTAACTTGATAATAGCGGGCGAAGCCGCGAGGCAAGGCTAGTTACAAAATATACAAAGCGCCCGAGGTACGCGTACAGGGCGCGCGCTCTGTATGCCTCTGGCGCCAAGTCTTTAAAAGTCGTTATTCCGCATTATAATTTTCTTGGCTTGTTTTTTGCAGACGTGTTTTTAGATTTACTCGTTTTAATGTTTATTTTACCCTTTTTTATTAGTCTATAATTATGCGATTATATAAAAAAAAATCACAGATTTATTTTATGTATTGATAATTAGACTGGGAATAGTTGCTAACCAACTTTAAACCGTTATAGACGCTAAATAGTCATTTGAAATTATAATTGGTGAAACATTTTGATTTTCATTTTTGAATACTCCAGGAGATTTTTACCCATTTTTTACCGACTTCGAAAAAGGAGGAGGTACTATGTTCGACTGTATGTATTTTTTTTTTAGTGAAATTTCTCTAGCGGCTTTGTGTTCTTTTTTGGGATGAGTAAAAAACCGTGGTTAAAAATGTTAAACTCGCGTCAGGACACGTAACCTGATCAAAAATTCGTAAGAAGAAGGAGAGGAAGTAATACCCTCCTCTTTTTCTATTTTACAACGTTAATGTTCATGTTTCCACTTCTGCCGGCACTCCCGGAGTGCAACCCGTTGTTTTTTTTATGTATGTTCACCGATTTCTTCCCCATTTGTGAACCGATTCTCAATTTTTTTTTTTTTTTGTAGATATCATTATACGTATACTTCAGATATTCCAATATAAATTATATCGAAATCGATCAAGCCAAAACTAAAATATAAACGGTAAAGTCGGTTTTTTTAAGCTTTGCTTACGTTTAAATTATAATTACTGTCATGTATTTAGTGACACTAGTAAATTTGAGTTGGTTGTCATCTCGACCGACTGGAACTCGACCACGCGTCGAGACGCCAAATATTAATCTTGTCTTAAATTTGTCTTAAATATAAAATTCTCGTGTCATAATGTTAGTTACCTTACTCCTCCGAAACGGCTTTACTGATTTTTACCAAATTTTATATGCATATTCAGTAAGTCTGAGAATCGGCTACTATCTATTTTTCACATCCCTAATGGGTTGTTCACCCTTAACATTTTTTTTTAAATTTTTGGACAACATTTTTTGTTTTTTTTTTATTATGATTCAGAATTGAAAAATACATACAACCCTTATTTTTTTATGGAACTAAAAAAATATTTCCTAGAAATAATGTATATGGCAAAACAACGTTTGCCGGGTCTGCTAGTAATATATAAAAATCTCGTGTCACGGTGTTTGTGGTCGAACTCCGAAACGGCTCGACCGATTTTAATGATTTTATTTTGTTTATTTGGCAGGTTTGAGAATATGTCGTAAAGTATTTTTCTCCCTCCCCGCTCCCCCCATTTTTGAATTGTTATTTTAGTATTTTTGTATGAACAATATCCAAAATGATTTTAGGATCGCATTAAAGTACTAGGCGACCATAAACGTGAAAGAGGTAAAACAATTTTCTAAACGTGGCTTTGCAACGCCTGACCGTATAGCAACTTTTTAAACGACTTCAAAAAAGGTGGATTCAATGCGACTGTGTTTTTTTTTGTATGTATGTTACGCGCAAGGATGTTGTAGCTAAAGTAATAGGATGGCTAACTGACAAACTTACAGTGCCAAATATCAAACATGCATGGAATCTTATCACAACTGACTTAGAGCGTATTTACAATGTCAAATCGTTTTATCAATTGCATAAAGAACCAATCGTGGTTGCGGTCCCGATGAAATCGGGTGAAAGGTTAGAAAAGACCCCTGTGTCCCTCTCGCACAAGAACGACTAGTTCTAAAAAAGTTTCCAAGTGGTAGAAATTGTAGTCTGTAGTAATAATAAGATCTTATCTGTCGTAATTATTTGTTTAATCGAAACCTTACAGAATATGTTTCTAAATGCCCTACGTACTATCAAACTATTCTCAATAAACCGTTTTTTTTTCCTAATAGCATGAGGTTTTATGATATTATTTTTGTTATATGGGTATACAAGCCAAGCTACACTACTACATCCGCCATTTATAAACATATTTTGTAATTAAACAAAATAAAGTTATCCTACTATCATACTTCCTACTAATATTATCAAGGCAAAAGTTTGTGAGTGTGTTTGTAGTTTGTTCCTTCTTGATGCTCAATTATGATTATATTAATTAATACGTTTGTAAATATGGAATATGCATACATTTTTATTCGATTGTTGCCGTTAATACATTGCCGGAAAGAAAATTTTCCTTCATAACAATACATCTCATATCGAAATAAATAAGCATTGGGAAATGCAATCAGGTTTTTTTTTTATTCAAGTAGGCACACTTTTGACCACTATCTCACCTGATGGTAAGCGACGATGTGGTCGACGATGGAGCAAGCTTGCCTAGAAGATACCTATTCACTCGCGACTTGATGACTCCCATATTGTACTCACCAGGAAACACCGACTCAGGTAAGAAGCTCTATTCCTTTGCGGTTCGCACAATGAATGTAGAAGCAAAACGCTTAGTGCGCATTTGTGGAATGTCCACCTTATAGCGGTGTCGCTTAGCAGTTTGTCTGCTTGTCCGACGATAGAACGGGGATGGGGGAACTAGATCGTGCAGTTCTTTAGCACACTCACCAAAATGTATCCGATAAAAACCGAGAGACTAGCTACCATGCGGCGCGGCGATGACCCAAGCTCTGAAACTTTGAATTAGTCAGCTGCTCGCTACCAATGTGTCTCTTGGGTCTCCACTCAATGGTGTCAAGAGTCTCAAGCTGGTACTTAGCTGAACCGTCCCAAAGATGAGAACAGTACTCCATACATGATCGGACTTGTGCTTGATACAAATTGAGCAACTGTCCCGGTGTGAAGTATCGTCTCACCTTTGCAAGGATTCCTAGCTTTTTTGCAGCTAGTTGGTTTTTTGACTCGATGGAAGTACCAAAATTGAGCTTTGAACTTAGAGTCAAACCGAGTAACTCGAGATGGTCAGTTACTGGTAGGGATACATTTCGGAAAGTTGGAGTCAGTTCAAATTGACTCCGTATAGCGGAGAAAAAAAGTTTAGCAAATTTAAACACAGCGATTTTAAAAAAACAAATAGAATTAAAGGAAAGTTGACCAATCAGTGACCTCAAAAATGTGTAACTTAGTCACGATCAGCTTAGCCAATAGCGAGCGTTTTGCTATTTTGAAGTTCCCATCCATTTTATTTATTAAAACTCCTAATAAAAAGCAATTAAAGAAGAAAATCATATTATGGGTGTTATTTTATAAAAATAAAGATTTAAAAAAAATATTTGACCTGTATGTAAATTGTATACTTATTTCCTATTGATAATTTATAGCGTTGTTATATTTTTCTTATATAACTATTATAGGCCAAAATGTTTGCTTGGAGATGAGTTGATTGGCTTGAAGAATTTAGTAATTTTTAATTTTGCATTGGGTCACACTCTACGACAATAATTTGTAACAACAATTTGTGTCAGTAAGGTGTCATAAAAGTTAGGGTTTACCTTCATTGGATTTTTTATGGATATATTGATGATCAAGCCGTGCCGCCCCGCAGCTTTGTCTGCGTTTATCTAGTTAAATAGCAGCCTATTTGTTAATCCTAGGCATAAGCTACGTACATTCCAAATTTATCAAAATTAATTCAGCCGTTGCCGCGTGATGAGAAAATAGACATACTTAAATAATGCCACAATTACACACAAACTTTCGGATGCATAAATTAGTTTGATATAAGTATGTAATAATAATATTTACCAAGATTCTGACATATCAATGTAGTAATAATATCTGTCATCGATTTATGGATTATCTTTATTCTAGGATACAAATTTAAAGATGGGTTATAAATGTATCTAGAAGCTTATTACAACAATTTTACAGCACATATCTCCACCATTTTGAAAAATATCGAACCTGCTCTTGTAGTCGGATAAGCGGACGAAGCCGCGGATAGATACTAGCAAATATATATAATGTTAATTAAATTTAAATGCATTTTGAAACATCAGTGTGGATTTTAATCACGCATATAGTGTATTTTAGTTTATCTTTATGAATGACATAATAATATTTTTATTAGATATCAAATTGTAGCATAATTACACAGTTAAATATCATTCAAGTAGAACATAATTCAAATGGCTCAAAAGGTAATCCCACAAATCTCAAAATCAGGGTTACCCTAAAGAAAAGGGACACAGAGGTTTTTTGTGACCTCTCACTAGGACACAGATTTTCGGCGGAGTCGTCCCTCCTTTTACAAACCGTAGGTTTGTTTCCTATCTCGATGGTTACGCGATATCTCCGCCAATTATGAATCAATTTTGATGTTTTTTTTTTGTTTGTTAGATGTGGTCCCATATAAATTTTATCAAATTCAATCTAGCAAAAACCAAAATATAATTGTTGAAGTCGGTTTTTTTAAGCTTTGCTTGCGTTTAATTATCGATTATTTGGTTATTAACTCGAACACTAGAGAAAATTAGTTAAGACAAATCGATTGACTTAAGAATCATCAAAATCGATCCACGCTTTTTTACAGATTTACTGGATGATAAAGCTGTTCTGCGTGGAACCATGGGCGATGATCCTGGCGCGTGCCATCGCAGGAATCCCCTGCTCGGCGTGCTACATCGTGCTACCGATATACTTGAAGGAGATCAGTGACATTGACCTCAGGGGAGCGCTGGGGTCACTGTTGATTATGAACAGGTTAGTGACATGGGATACCAGAAGAAGTTAGTGACATAGGGTAGAGGAATGTAGAATATATTGCCTAGGGGTAGCCTAGTTCCATATAGGACCTGTCCCCAGGTAGCTGATAGATACTTACATTACTTACTTACGTTTGTGGGTAAACTTATCAGAGACGGAGGAGAATCGAAATATCGTCTAAAAGTTTACTTACTCTTAGTTAAACTGGCATCAAATAATGTTTATTTTTTTCCATTTATTTAAAATTTAAAAAGTATAAAAATAATTGATAATATAGCATTTAAAAACCCTATGGCTTGTAATATAATAATATCCGGATGACCGAGCTTTGCTCGGTTTTTTGTTCTTGGTAGAATGTGTTTGAATTTGTAGCCTCAGAAAGCTCCATCTAGTGTAGAGTAGAAACAGTTTTTTACATCGGTCATGGCGTAATAGATGGCACTGATAGTTTCTTAAACCCGGTTTTCAAATGCAGTTTGGGAACCGAGCATTTCTCGGACCTGGAACGTTGATAAATCAATTCCTTGGGCCGAAAAACCTCTAATCTGTAACTTTAATGAAAATCGTTGGAGCCGTTTCCGAGATCCTGATTACATATATATATATATATTTATATATATATATACAAGAATTGCTCGTTTAAAGATATTAGATTACAACTAGTCTAAATAGGCAATCATAAACGTGATAAAGGTAAAACACTTTTTCTTTAAGTGGCTTTGCAAAGTGGCGGTACATCTCGTTTTATTTAAGCAAAGCAAACGTTTACATATACAAATATAAAACTAAATGTACATATTTCACTCAAGTAACGATGCACATTTAAATGTTAATTTGCAAATGATGCCAAACCGCTTTAAATTCTCATACAAGATAAAAATACAAGGAAAACCCAACGGCTACTGACGCATTTGATCGCACTTAAAAATTGGATATGGTTTTTTTATTAAATACAATATGGGAGTCTTTAAGTAAATATAAGTACAATATGGGAGTAATACCCTGATAAATACAATATGGGAGTCTTTAAGTCACGAGTGAATAGGCATCTTCTGGGCAAACGTGCTCCATCGTCGACCGCATCGTCACTTACCATCAGGTGAGATGGCGGTCAAACGTTTGCCTATCTTAAATAAAAAATTAAAAAAAAACTCTAAGTTCACTTGGTTTGTTTAGCACTTGTCCGTCCGTCCGTCTGTTACAGGCATTCTAGCGTCTAAACTCTTAAACCATACAAGCTAATAACATCAAATTCTCAGAGAATTTGTAAAGCTGTGGCCCAAAGCTAGAAATGGTAATTAAAACGATATAGAAGAAAATGTTAAGGGGGTACCTATACACGTAAGTGGGTAGCAATAATTATTATCATTGAAAAGAGCTTTATAAGTAGAGTACGAAACTGGTTTGAAAAGAAAGCTATGTTGAAAAATAACAGTTTGGTGGGCCACCAAAGTTACTATTTTTAGTCCTATTTTGTCCAGGAGTCTATCTTAAAAACGGCTTCACACTTTAACCTGAAACTTACGTATAATATCCGTTATAACCTGAGCTTGAACAACAACAGAAATCAAAAAATTATAAGTAAGAAACAATTGTATATGCAATAAACCCAAAAAGTTTTTCGCTGTTAGGGAAAATTTAGGCGCGAGATATCAATTCGGCCCGAACGCTTAGTAATACACTAGTCGTTCGAGCCAAACTGAGATCTCACTCGTACATTTTGCCCTTAAAGAAAAACTTTTGAGGTTAATTGCTGATAACTTTTTTTCTATATAATAATTGTTTGATTTCTGTATTTCTTGTTCAAGTACAGGATATAACGGATATCATGCGTAAGTTTCAGCGTTCAGTGTGATGCCGTTTTTGAGATAGACCCCGAGACAAACTGGTTCTAAATACAATAACTTTGGTGGCCTCCCAGATCGTTATTTTCCAACATAGATTTTTTTTAACCGGTCCTCTACTTGTCAAAAAGATAAAAGAAAGAAGATAAAAAAAATTTTTGCTCTTCACTTACATGGTAGATAGATAGATCAATTCTTTATTTGCACACCAAAAAAATAACACTTATAAAGAAATCTTAAATATAACATAGGCTTTTAAATATTTTTTAACATACATGTATTATTATATTTTGATTTAAATAATTTTAATTATAATTTCTGGCTTTGGGTCGTAGTTTTACTTATGCTATGTTTAAAGTCATTCGCTAATATGGTTTAGACGCTAGATGCCTCTGACAGACGGACTGACGGACAAAGTGCTGAACGACCAAGTCAACTTGGAAAATTCGCTTCTCTCGATCAATAATGACGTCGCTAGTCGAGCAACCAATCCTTGGATCTGTTTTTTACCGACTTCCCAAAAAAGGAGGAGGTACTTAAGTGTTACCTCATATCTTCTCTCCACGTGAGCCGATTCCGAAAATTTTAGTTTGAAAGATGTTGCTTTCTAATTGGTCCCATTTAAATTTGATCAAGATCTGATCAGTAGTTCTTGAAATATCGTCAATGTCTATTTTGTGACGATTATTGCGTACTTTGACGATGTTCTCGTTTACCCGACTTCAAATGTTACCTCATAACTTCTTTCGTTGTGAGTCGATTTTGATGATTCTTTTTTTATTTGAAAGCTGGTGCTTTTCATGTGGTCCCATTGAAATTTGATTAAGATCTGATCTCTAGTTTTTGAGTTATAGTCAATAATGCGTGTTTAATACATTAAATTTGATCAAGGTTCCGAAGATAAAGCGGTGAAGTCGGTTTTTTAAGCATTGCTTGCGTTTATTTTTGTTTGACAGCCGTCTCAGCACGCACACATACGTTGTGAGTGTTAGTGGCGCTTTGTAAATACTTTCACAAATAGGTACATACATTCAAACGCTTTGCATTTTGGAAGGGCGCGCCGGTTATCTTAGTTTTCCCACGTCTATAGATCTCAGCCTAAGTAAACAAGTCCATTCATTATATGGAATAATAATTGCGCCATTGACGATAGCATTAATTTGACACGATATTTTATACCTAGGGCCAATGACCACTCTTGACCAGACGAGTATTGTTTACGCAAACTTGTATGTAATTTATACCATAGAAATATAAATATATTATAATTTATGTTGGTTGTTTGTAGTTATATTATGTAATATGTGTAAGTACATTTATTTAAATGAGTGTTGAGGTACCACGTCCCTGTTTGTAATTTTTATCTTCTCCCTTTGGTTGTGTGGAAGAAATCGCTTAGAAATCGCTTGATAAGACCGCCCTTTGTGCTACTATGTTATATTTAAGACTAGCCG
The DNA here is from genome assembly GCA_948107665.1 of Lomographa bimaculata. Classification (NCBI taxonomy): domain Eukaryota; kingdom Metazoa; phylum Arthropoda; class Insecta; order Lepidoptera; family Geometridae; genus Lomographa; species Lomographa bimaculata. The sequence continues at coordinate 9,397,159 of OX403607.1, read as the reverse complement.
TGCCCCGCGGCTTCGCCCGCTATTATCAAGTTAAAAAGTAGCCTATGTGTTTATCCTAGGTATAATCTATGTATATTCCAAATTTTATCCAAATCCGTTCAGCCGTTAAAGCGTGAAGAGGGAACAATCATACTTACACACTTACACACAAACTTTCGGATTTATAATATTAGTAGGATTAGTAGGATTTCTTTGCAAGTGCTCTCTTTTGGTGTGCAAATAATAGTGTAATAAAAGTTACATATATAAAAGTAATCTAAATAATAGTGCCTTATTATTTAGATTTCTGTGTATTATACAGACCAAAGTATATGTTTATATTTTAATATTAGTATTTGCTAAGTATTTAGTTCATTAATTAAGCAAAACGACGAATACGGAGCTGTTATTTTACGAATCTGGCAATAGAGTCATTAACTTTTATGAGGGCCTCTTTGGGGTCCATGTGAATAAACTATTTTGAGTATTGCATTTTGGAACAAAAACTTACTTTTTGGCACCGTATTCAATACAATAATTCTCCTTCATAAAACTTAAAAAAACTTGAGAGGTGTCAAGGGACACTCGGATGGAACGAAGTTCAATTTCCGTCTAGCCCCCTTTCGCAACGTGCGATAAGGAACTTTCGTTCCAAAATTAAAAGAAATATGCAAAAATCAACATCACGCGGTGTTCCTAGGCGGTCAGCCATCCAAGTACTGGCCGCGCCCGACGTTGCTTAACTTCGGTGATCGGACTAGAACGTGGTATGGCTTACAACTATAACAAAGAGTGTCGTTATAACTTTTGGTCTTAATTTTTTCCGTCTAGCCCCCTTTCGCAACGCGCGATAAGGAACTTTCGTTCCAATAAAACAGTAGTAATATGAGGTAGTACAATGGGAGGTTCTATCGTTTTAAGTGATTTCTACCAGGCAATCTTTGGACGGACAGAAAATGAACACGATGATTTGGGTTGGTGTGGCGTTCTATGTGTTAGTTTGTTCCGTATGTATGTAAGTTTGTTCTTTCACAACGTCCAAACGAATAAACCGATTTGTACCGACGCAAAAACGACGGGGTGTTAGAAGTTTTACGTGTCTGTGTGTGTGTATGTCTGCCTGTGACATCGTAGCTCCCGAACGGGTGAACCGATTTTGATTTTGTTTTTTTTCTGTTTAAAAGATGAATTAGTCGGGAGTGTTCTTATCTATGTTTGGTAAAAATCGGTGCAACAATCGTTTTCCAGATATAACGGTCGATTTAAAAAAAAAATATTTTGCCACTTGTAACATATAAGGTTACGTCGACTTCGTCTCAACTCTCTATGTGTTATGGGTTAGAATCCTACTAATATTATAAATCCGAAAGTTTGTGTGAAAGTGTGTAAGTATGTTTGTTCCCTCTTCACGCTTTAACGGCTTAACGGATTTGGATCAAATTTGGAATGTACATAGATTATACCTAGGATTAACACACAGGCTACTTTTTAACTTGATAATAGCGGGTGAAGCCGCGGGGCACGGCTAGTTTTCTATAAAAGACAAAATGGCGTCCGTGGTAATCCAAAAAAGTAAAGTACCTAAAAGTAAAAATGTTATTTATTGACATCATTTTTTACAAGCTTTTATTTAGCTTGCACTGTATGTATGTATGTAAGTTTGTTCGGGTGGAATCTTGCAACTCAATTTTGAAGCAGATATCTTCAACCGATTGAGCTGAAATTTTGTATTCACGTTTAGTTTGGATGACAATGCATGGTTAGCTTTGTGACGTCATTCTAAGTCCAACATGGCGGAATACACAAAATGGCGGACAAGTAATTTTTAATGCACTCCTACAATATGGGTATCAAATGAAAGGGCTTGCTGAGAATAACTCGAAAAATAAAGTGACGTCACTTTAAATCCAATATTGCAGACTTCTAAAAGCTTGTCCTTAAAAAAGTTTTAAAAAGGTAACTTATTTATTACATAAACAATTATATATAGTTACTACTAGATATAATTTGTTAGTAATTTGTGTGTATGTGTAGACGTGTGTCAATTTTATAGCGCATTTTTTTATACATTAAAAATCTATTATAAAAGTTCTAACAATAAATAACACTAATGTTGACTACTTTCCATTTCATTCGAATTAAAGATTTGCTCGAATTCGTGAATTCCTATGGAACTATTATGATATTACTTATCAGTACTAATAATTTATAATAAGAATTGCTCGTTGGCTTTGTTGGCTTGCGTTCGCCTTCTAAGCGGGGTATCGGGTTCGATTCCCGAGGAAAATTTGTGTTTCTGGTTTTGGTTGTGATTGTGTGTGTGTGATGTGAATGTTTCCGGCATGCAATTCATGGAACTTAGTGTGGGGCTGGGAGTGTGAAAGCGTTTATGTTAATGTTATGTTTATATAACTATAATACTTATAAGTACTGATAAGTACCTACTATTAATGTAGTACTTATCAGTTCTAACAAGTTCTATTATGATATTACTTATTAGTACCAATATCTTCTAGGCAGGCATGCTACATCTTCGGCCGCATCATCGCTTACCGTTAGGTGAGATAGTGGTCATAATATTATGCTTGCCTATTAAACATAAATTATTACAATAGTATTAAAATAATACTAGCCGTGCCCCGCGGCTTCGCCCGCTATTATCAAGTTAAAAAGTAGCCTATGTGTTAATCCTAGGTATAATCTATGTACATTCCAAATTTCATCCAAATCCGTTCAGCCGTTAAAGCGTGAAGAGGGAACAAACATACTTACACACAAACTTTCGGATTTATAATATTAGTAGGATATGTAGTATAATCTGGGAGTCTTCAAGTCTCGAGTGAATATTAGGGAATCTTTTAGGCAAACATGTTACATCTTCAGCCGCATCATCACTTTCTATTAAGTGAGAAAATATTGAAATGAGATAGAGGAAAATATTGGGAGAAAATAGTGGAAGGAAAATTGTGCCTCTGCCGGGTATCAAACCCAGGACCACGGGTCAAAGCAGAGGCTTGCCCACTGTGCCAACTGGGTCGTCAAACAACTGGCATCTCACTATAAGTTATTAATAGACTAAGAGACTTAAACGGCGGTTATTGTTGGTGAAGTCGGTTCGGAAAGAGGCAATAATTATTATTTATGATGATGTTTTATAGCAGTTTTTGTTATATCTTGGTTTTATCCTTTTTTTGTGCTGCAGTATCTGAGATTAATCATTTTTATAGGTACCTAAGCTTTTTTCGATGCATAAATTAAATACAGGGTGATTTTCAAACATCTCTCTCTTAGGACATCATGCCAACCATTGAAAGCAACTTCTTTCGTGGTACGGCTATTAATTTTCATGATCTTTGAAATAATTTTAAAAATATATTATTTATTTGTATATTTATGGCTAAGGTCTCAACTGTTACGTTGTGAGGCGCGGCGATGCCGTCCTTTGCGGGACGGTGTAGATAGATAGATAGATAGATAGATACAGTACCCCGCTTTACGCAAGGGATACGTTCCGGAAAAAATCGCGTTAACTGAAATTCGCGTATATCGAGGTATGTGATTAAACATAGTCAAAATTTAATACAAAAAAATACGAATCATTTTAATCAATCACTTTAACTCTAAGAACACTTTATGCAATACATACTATTAATTATTTACATACTATTAATATTTTTTTACGGAAAAATACATCTATTGTCTTTTGGGTAGCGTTTTTTTTACGTTCTTGTAAAATACGTTCATAACACCCAACACTGTTTTTAATTGTTTGACACACGGTCAAGACACGGTCATCATTATTGTCTATACTCTATTAATTTGAAATTCGCGTTATAGTGAAACCGCGCATAACGGTGTCGTGTAAGGCGGGGGAATTACTGTATACTCTTTATTGAACACCTTAAACTAACAAAGAACACAATTAGGAAAGATCGAAAATCCTACTAATATTATAAATCCGAAAGTTTGTGTGTAAGTGTTTGCTTTCTCTTCACGATTTAACGGCTGAACGGCTTAGGATGAAATTTGGAATGTACATAGCTTGTACATAGCTTGTACCTAGGATTAACACATAGGCTTTTTAACTTGATAATAGGGGGCGAAGCTGCGGGCACGGCAAGTAATTATATAAGTGTGACATTAGGCGGTCTTATCGCTGAGAGCGATCTCTCCCAGACAACCTTTGGATGGAGAGGAATAACGTAATGTAATTGAACGTCGTGTTGTTAAAACAACTACGTGCTAACTATAGATTATATAGAATACATCATCTTAATTATGACGGAAAATAAAGCATTCAGAAGAACTAAATGAGCTAAGCGTTAGTGCAAAGACCTGATTTATTTTTTTGCTTTCCAAAATTTTACAAATGACCCTGTATATAGGTATTAAAATTAAAATAAATAATTTAAACGTAAGCAAAGCTTAAAAAACTGACTTCGCCGCTTATATTTTGGTTTTTGCTGGATCGATTTCGATAAAATTTATATGGGACCACGTCTGAAGTGATCTACCAAACAAAAAAGAATTTTGGGAATCGGTCCACAAATGAGGGAGAAATCGATGAACATACATAAAAAATAACAATCGAACATAGTACCTTCTCCTTTTTTGAAGTCGGTAAATATATTTGGGATTAGATTTAAACCAGGCGCTCTGAAAGATTTTTGAAAATAGAATAAGTTCCCGGTCCCAAAAATAATGTTAAAAAATAATATACGAAAAATCATAAATTAAATTTACAATAGCCTTACCACGAAATATGTTAGTCTCTGTAGTTGGAATGATATCCTAGGAGGTTTCTGTTATTTTAAATATTACACTGTATATTTCAGAAACATAGGCTACCTGGCCAGCTACGTCGGAGCTGACTTACTGGACATCAACACGATGCTCTGGCTGGGGCTCCTGGTGCCAACAGCAGTGTTCTTTGTGTTCCTCGCCATGCCCGAGACTCCTGAATATCTAGTCAAGCAGGGGAAGGTTGACGTGAGTGACAGTTATACCTACTAGTATTTATTTCGGACATTATCCATAAAATCACAATTTACAAAAATCACCAATAAAAATCAAACCGACTGATTGACGACCCAGTTGGCGCAGTGGACAGGTGTCCACCCTCTGCGCCGTAGGTACTGGGTTCGATTCCCGGCAGGAGCAGAAATTCCTTCACAAGAGATATTTGTGCTTCTGGTTCAGGGTGTAATGTGTGTGTGATGTGAATGCTTCCGGCACCCACGATACAAGTCTTTGAACTTAGTGTGGGGCTGTGAGTGCGAATGTGTTTGTTTATTTAAACATAATTTTAACTATCCTACTAATATTATAAATCTGAAAGTTTGTGTGTAAGTATGTTTGTTACCTCTTCACGCCTTAACGGCTGAACGGATTAGGACGAAATTTGGAACGTACATAGATTATACTTAGGATTAACACATAGGCTACTTTTTAGCTTGATAATAGCGGGCGAAGCCGCGGGGCACGGCTAGTAGCCATATAAACAATATATATATATATATATTATAGCTTTACAACAGTGTAATCATTGATAACATAACATAACACGGGTAGGTACTTCCCAACGGATCACAGTAACAAAATTCAATTCAATTCGTTTATTTTTCATGTAGGTACATGGTACAATATGAGCGTAAAATATTACATTAGTTAATTAAAGAATACATTAAATTATGATAGGTACATTAAAACAAAATAAATAATTAGTATTGCAAAATTACATAAAAATAATTTCAAAAGTAAATGTCAGATAAAGAATTATTAACAAAATTTCACATCTATAACTCCTTTATTTTGAAAAAAATCCAAACACTCAATCGACAAAACAAAATCTATATAATTATCGAACCTACTCACAAAATTTTACGAGAATCGGTTGAGAAATGGAACCTTTAGAGGAGAACAACCGAAAATCCGGACATCCGTTCATACGAAAGCAATTTTTTCAAAGCTGTTACGTATACGCTTCGCTCGCGCTTCGCTCTCGCTCGGTCAGTAAACACTTTCACAGCGTATTAACCTTAGAATTGAACTAAAAAACTGAAGGAGCGGGTATCGGATTCGATTCCCGGTAGAAATTGGCTTACTAAATCCGAGTGACGTATTCCTCACCATGAGTAAATGTTTATTTGCATTTTTTTTTTCGTGCTTTAATCGCGTGTTGACCCAAATAAATCTATTTTCTTTCTTTCTTTCTTTAATATTTATTTCCTGGATGACCGAGCTTTGCTCGTCTGAAAACACGGGTAAAACGACGTTTTCTAAAAATGAAACCTAGCTGGGTCGATTTATCGCCTCCAAAACGTACGTATAACGTGTATACGAAATGTTATGAAAATTGTTGGAGCCGTTTCCGAGATTTAGATTATATATATATATACAAGAATTGCTCGTTTAAAGGTATTAGATAGATAGATTATGCTTGAATCGAAACCATTCTTGAATTCATCAAAATCGGTTCAGTCTTTCACATACCTTTGGTGCACACCTCGTTTAAGTAAATTCTAGTAGAACTTTAAAAGTTTACGTTTGTACACCTTGAAATCAGCTATCGTTGCTTTTGATTCGGTACCCAATGTTGTCAGAATCAAACAAAAGATATGCAAAACTAATAAACAAAAACAATAATGTATTACAAGGTGTGACGTCTTTGCGTCGATATTCGCAGTTCACTTTAGCAGAATATTATTTTATTACTTTGTTCATGACCATGGATGCATAGTCCTTCAGTCGAAATATTAAACAAAAAATAAGAAATTATATATTACATAATAGTAGTCCTAGTCACAAGTCACAGTCAAAGTCAAGTAGCCAGTAATAGTCAAGTCATGCCCTAGGAAAGTGGTAGAAACTTTATAAACTATTGTAGTTTTGGAGCGAGGGCGAAAATCACGTTTTACAACTTTGAATGATTTGCCTACACTTATGCACGTTTACTAAGTATTAACGGTTAACAATCCACCATTATTACACATTAACACTCGAAGAATCAAAGGTTTTGGAAAATTATACAAAATCAACATCGCCATTTTTTCAAGAAAAAAAACCCTAATCTGTAACTTTCATGAAAATCGTTGGAGCCGTTTCCGAGATCCTTATTACACACACATATATATATACAAGAATTGCTCGTTTAAAGATATTAAATTATATAATAAACGTGTATCCAGATCCGAATGTCCCGTTGATACTAAGCCCAATATTTATCTAACAAAAAAGTACCAAAAAGCATTTTTACAAAATAGCAACAATTAATATTACAAAATAATTATTAATATTCATATGATTATCATTGATCAGAAATGCCTATAAACATAAGGACACGTCATTTTCCCGCTTCGTCGTTGATCTACATACATACATATCTACATACAAATATGTGGAACATCCTCATCTTCCATTTCTTCCGCTTACGTTCATCTATAACTTTTATAACTACAAGGTAATCTGTACTTTGTTAAGGTAATCCGACGATGCGAGCACGTATTCGTGACCGCAGTTATAGAAATAAACGCTTTCACACTCACAGCCTCGAAATAAGTTCGATGACTTGTGCCATGGGTGCCGGAAACATTCACACACAATCACAACCAGAACCAGAAACACAAATTCTCTCCTCAAAAAAATTTGTATTTCTGTTGGCTTACTTTTTAAGAACGAAATGTATGTTCCCGTCGGGTATCGAACCCTATACCCCTGCTCAGAAGGCAAACGCTCACCCAACTAAGCCAACTGACAGGCGGCGACAGTTTGTTAGTCTTGGGATACACCCGCCTTTACAGTCACAGAATAGTATCCACTGTGTAGAATTTATATGTTCTTATTAAAATTCATAGTCAACATTTCCGCGTATGTTAATCTTTATGCTAATGTACATCTATTTTTTATTAAGATCCTTCGATATAAAAACCAGTATTTACAATGACATTTTATATAGTTTTTTTATTGTTTGATTGGTGTCAAGGAACGGTGGTAAACCTGCTTTGTAATGCCGTCATTAAAAAACAACTAAATGTGCATGATGACGCGGACGGTCCCTACTAATACATGTGTAATGGATAAAGGTTTACGAAAAAAGTTGTTTGTTTGTCCTTAAAATAAAAGAAACCCGCCTGCAATAAAAACAGTCGCATAAATTCTAATGCGGTACATATAACTTTAACAGTCGGGACATGTTGGAACGAAAGTTCCTTATCGCGCGTTGCGAAAGGGGGCTAGAAGGAAAAAATTAACACCAAAAATTGTAACGACACTTTTTGCTATAGTTGTAAGCCATACCACGTTCTTGTCCGATCACCGAAGTTAAGCAACGTCGGGCGCGGTCAGTACTTGGATGGGTGACCGCCTGGAATCACCAGGTGATGTTGGTTTTTGCATTTTTCTTTTAATTTTGGAACAAAAGTTCCTTATCGCGCGTTGCGAAAGGGGGCTAGACGGAAATTGAACTTCGTTCCATCCGGTGTCCCTTGACACCTCTTAAATTTTTATTAGAAAGATTTGAGCCGTTCTAGGATTTTTTTTATTTACAATACAATACAATACAACATTCTTTAATGTACAACAAAAAACAAAAAGATACAAACTTATAACTACAAAATCAATATTATAAGGCGGTCTTATCGCTTTTAGCGATTTCTACCAGACAAACAGACAATTTCTACAATACAATACAAATATTTATTTATTAATTATTATTTTTATTACACTTATTCGTTAATGAGACTAATTATGCGATGTTATAAGAACTTTATCACAGATTTAATCTAAGCATAGAATAGTTAACTTAAAAAATCCCTTCAGATTATGAAGGGAACATTCGGATGTTGGCGACCAGACCCCCTATTACGTATCTTTGTTGCACGCGGTTTCTATTTGAATTAAGCAAAAATGAACCTTATTTCTCAGGAGTTTTGTCAATTTAGTATTAAAACCGTTTGCAACAAAGATAGGTAATAGGGGGTCAGAGCTACGGCGACCGCGACAGGTCAGCCGCGACCCTGGTCGCCTGTCGCTTGGCGACCTATAGCATTCGAAGACAACGACCGCGACCGACTCAGCTGTTTTAGTCCACAGACAAAATAGCAATAAACCACTGAAGAATTACGTTTCATTTCACCCATTACGTTTCATTTCACCCTATTTGTGGAATCGATTTCCTAAAAGTAATTATTGAACTCATTGGAAATAAATAGCTTTAAGTAAATAAGAACCGACTGAATTTATTAAAAATAACCAATCATTCAAAAATCATTAAATTTTAGCTTACCACTCTTCAGGGATACGAAAATATCTATTGTTTTCAAAAAACACTCAAGAGAAGAGAGTGATTACATTATCTTTGAAAAAAAATAAATAAAAAAAAACTAATGATTAAATTATTATAAACTAAATTAAGGCCTGCATTCATTAGATATCAGCGAATTATCTGATTTCTTAAACTGTCCACGTAGTACTGAATATATGCTCTGTATTTCTGTTGTCACAGAGCATGGGATTGGGAGCTCGCTCGCGTTTCTACTAGACCTAGCGCCTTAGCTGTAAATATGTTATAACTATTGTTCACCAAATCAATTGGTAAATTTCCCAATTCCGGAGCACTTCCACGAAAATATCTACCTATATACATGAAACGAAATTAATAGACAATTTCGCCACAAGTAGCAGCGTGAGCAAATTTCATGCTCTATGGTTTATGTATTGTATTCTCTTTGTTTAATTCTTTCATTTCGGTCGTTGAATCGTCTTGGTTTTTAACGCTATTATGTCATTTTTGACAGTCGGTATGTCACTTTTGACAGCATTTTGACAGTTAATGACGCCCATCCATGATACATAGTACAGCAGCTGCTGCCGTATTCTGTATCATGGATGGGCGTCATTAAATGTCAAAAAACTGTCAAAAGTGACATACCATCTGTCAGAAATGACATTTAAACTGTCAACAATGACATAATAGCGTCAAAAACCAAGCCGATTCAACGACCGAAACGAAAGAATGAAACAAAGAGAATACAATACATAAACCACAGAGCATGAAATTTGCTCACGCTGTTAATTGTGGCGAAATTGTCTATGAATTACGTTTCATGTATATTTAATGAAATTTTCGTGAGCACTACGCTCGCGAATTGGGAAATTGATGAATTGATTTGGTGAAAAATAGTTATAACATATTTACAGCTAAGGCGCTAGGTCTAGTAGAAACGCGAGGGAGTTCCCATGCTCTGTGATAACAGAAATACAGAGCATATTATATTTAGTATTACGTGGACAGTTTAAGATATCAGACAATTCGCTGATGTCAAATAAAGGCAGCCCTTGTATTCAGTTTATAATAATTACATTATTAGTTTTTTTAATTTATTCTTTTTCAAAGATGATGTAATCACTCTTTTCTCTTGAGCGTTTAATTTTTGAGAACAATAAAACAATAGATATTAGTCATGAGTAGTCATGAGAAATTAAAGTTGTTTTAAGTTTATTATTCTCGTATCGCTGAAGAGAGGTAAGCTAAAATTTAATGTTTTTTAATTATTGGTTATTTTTAATAAATTCAGTCGGTTCTTATTTATTTAAAGCTATTTATTTCCAAGAGTTCAACAATTACTTTTAGGAACTCGATTCCACAAATAGGGTGAAATGAAACGTAATTCTTTAGTGGTTTTTATTGCTATTTTGTCCGTGGATTAAAACAGCTGCCTACTACGTTCATCATCCGTACAGCGAAGGAGTGGAACTTATTGCCTGCGTCTTTGTTCCCTGAACAGTATAATCTGGGTGTCTTCAAGTCTAGAGTGAATAGGTACCTTCTAGGCAAGCATGTTCCATCCTTGGCTGCATCGTCACTTTCCATCAGGTGAGATAGCGGTCAAATGCTTGCCTATCAAGTATAAAAAAAAAATCTTTGTTGCACGCGGTTTCTATTTAAATTAGGCAAAAATTAACCTTATTTCTTAGGAGTTTTGTCTTGAAACCGTTTCAACAATTTCGTATTGAAACCGTTTGCAACAGAGATAGGTAACAGGGGTTCTGGCCTTTCTTCGGTCGTTTTATTGCTATTTAGTCTGTGGGCTAAAACAGCTGAGTTTTGTCTATGGGCTTGACGCTCATCCATGAAGCTGACTTACAGAATTAGGCTGCTGGTTTCCCTACTGTCAAGAAATCTACAAGAATGCGAGCCATTATTATAAAATATTACAAAACAAAAAAATGTTTTTTAGGATTTGCTTCATCTACCTACAGATCAACTGTTAAATTGCAGTATTTTTTTACCTTTATGTTAGCCAATTACAAAACCGTAAAATAAAATTTCAAGTTAACACTTAACCGAATGGCATTGGAATACAGAATAAGAAATCACTAATAACAAGTCAATTATTTTTTTATATTTTCCTTATGGTTTGGTCACATGACTTGAGGTTTAGGTCGAGGGAGTCAGAAACTTGGGACTGAGTTCATCGAGACAATTTAATCGTTACTTAATTCTGCGGCTAATTGATGGTTTAAGAAATTACGGAATTCTGTGACGCCAGCGGTCCATCATATATGTATACTACCTGTAACAGAAAGGTGTAGTAATACTTGGTGGCGTGTATGTGTATCGTGTCAGGAATCATCTGCCGGAGATCGAAAGTCGAAACCGGAGATATTTTTTTCTATACAAAAAATTTAAATTACATATACACCTATTTTTGACAACCCTACGGTTACATCTGTGGCACGTGACTTTGACATTTGTTATGGCCACCACTGTCAGACATCTAGGTCCAAAGACTATGTGGTGTAGAAAGATAACTGACGAAATAGGGTTGTAAATTACATACTTTTAAGCTATTGCATAGCTTCTATCGCGGGCCTTGAGCGAGAAGACCGAATCCAGAAATTCCGTAACGAAAATAACCTAACACCCCCCACTCCGACCGGCACAGCGGTGATACTTTTTAGTTGAGGTTAAAGATCATTTTATTTCTCATAAAGAATTACATTCACTTAAATGAGAATAATTTACAATACAAAACATTTTGTTGGACTTACACATACATAAACAAAATTAGTAGATTTTTTTTTAAATTTATATTATAGTTGAAGGTAGTTTTGCATACAAACAAACAATATTGGTTCGCCGCGAAACATGACTAGCGATGCATACAAAGATAAGAGAAATAACACACAGATCGAGCGTAGCTGGAAGTGGCAAGTACCGTACTACTTACTATAATGTATGGGCGTATTAATTATGTGAAATTTAAGGAGTTTTTTAAACGTTCTAATTGATTTCGATTCTTTTATATCTCTCGGTAACTTATTATACATTTTTGATCCTTCGTACATTATACTTTTTTTACCATAGTTTGTTCGTGGCGAGTGTAAACTAATGTCGTTTACTCGTCTTAGTGTCATCTGGTGGCTTTTTTGTTTTTTTGTAAAGGTTGTTTTTGTATGAATGTCTTTATTTAATATTTTACGAATAAGAACACAATTATTATACATATATGTTTGGAATATATTGAAAACTTTAGTTTCTTTAAAGAGTTTTTCGGTAGGTGTTAGATAGTCATAATTAAACAGTACTTTAAGTAATTTATTTTGAGCTGTTTGTATTAATTTTAGGTTGGTTTTGGCAGCTGTACCCCATATTTCTACAAGATAATTAATTTGAGGTTTTATTAGTGAATTATAAATTGTGTATCGTATTTGTTTTGGTAAACAGCGAACGATGCCTCTAAGCATACCAGTCAGTGAGGTTAATTTTGATTTTATTTTTTGTATGTGAGGGAGCCATGTCAATTTGCTATCTAAAGTCAGTCCTAAATATTTTTCTTGTTCTGATTTATTTATTATTTCATTATTTATAGACAAGGGGGCATAGTTACATATCTTTTTATTTTTTGGTGAAAATATCATGTAATTTGTTTTTAATGTATTAATAGTTAGGAGATTTTTCTGGAACCACATATTTAGTAGGTTTAGGTCATTTTGTGCATCACTTATCATGCAATTTATAGATTGGCCAAAATAAAACAGGCAGGTATCATCGGCATACAAAGTTATATCTCCTTTTAAACCAATTTTGTGGATATTATTAATATATAAGAGAAAGAGGAGAGGCCCTAAAATAGAGCCCTGAGGCACACCAAAAGTCATAATTATTGGGCTACTTTCCGTTTCACCAATTTTTACTACTTGATAGCGATTTGTGAGGTAGGATTTAAAAATGTCGTGAGCAGTCCCACTAATGCCAACATCGCTTAGCTTATTCAATAGTAGTTTATGACTAACTGTGTCGAACGCCTTTTTAAGGTCGATAAAAATTCCTAAAACAATTTGTTTTTTATCGATACTTAGTTTTATATTTGTCACAAGATCTATCGTCGCTGAAAGTGTATTAGATTTAGGTCGAAACCCGTATTGTTTTTCGTATAGGAAATTAAGAGATGTCAAATATTCTTCAAGGCGATTGTATAGAACTCGTTCAAAAATTTTAGATAGTATTGGGAGAACTGAAATAGGGCGGTAATTTCCCGGTTCACATTTGCTTCCTGACTTATAAATTGGAGTTACTTTGGCAACCTTAAGACTATCGGGGAATGTGCCTGATTCGAGACATTTATTTATGCACGCGGTGAGCTCATCCACAATTAAGTTTTTTACACATTTGATTGATTTTGTATTAAGACCATCCAAGCCCGAGGCAGTATTAGAATTTAAGTTCTGTATTATTTTAAGAATTTCGTTTGTAGTTGCTGGCGTTAGGTTACTTAGTGTAGGAACGCTACTTCCAGTTACAAATTTCACTGTTTCACTTGATGCATTATTCATTAGAGGAATTTTTTCGGCTAATTTCGAACCAATATTGGCAAAAAACTCATTGAAGCATTCACATATCTCCTTTTCATTTGTTGTCTGATAATGTTCAGTTTGTAGTTTAATTGGGGCAGCTTTTTCTTTTAACTTATTGCAGGAAAGGCAGTTTATTAATTTCCACATTTTAGTAGGTTGTTTTTCACAGTCTGTAAAAGATTTTTTGTAATATTTAGCTTTGGTTTGTTGTATCTTCTCAGTCACTTCATTTCGTTTTCTTATAAATTTTTCTCTCTTGGTTGTATTTGTCGGACTCTGTTTGTGTTGATACCATAGTAAGTTCCTGTTGTTTATTTCGCTTATTATTGTTTTATTTATCCAGTTTTGTCTTGGCGGGTTGAGTATTTTAGTTTTAATAATTTTGCTTTGTGTTATACATTTTAATAACCTTTCTTCTAGTTCATCATAATAATAGTTTTCACTATAGCTGCCGCTTTCTGAGACCAATTTATAAAGTTTGTCATAATCAACCGCTTCGTAATTAACTCTTTGTCGTGTTTCTGGCTGATATTCTTTGATTTCAAAGAATATTTGTTTATGGTCCGACAATGGTGTATCTATAATAGCAAGATGGAAATTGTTGTCTTGGAGATTTGTGCAAATATGATCAATCACACTCTTGGAAGTCAAAGTTTCTCTGGTACAATGATCTTCATCTATTTTGTTCAAAATGTGATAGCCGTTTTCTTTGATCAGTTCCTTGTACATAGTCGTTAATCGGTCTGTAGTTAATAAGTCAAAATTAAAATCACCAAAAACCAGGCTTCGTTTTCGATTGTGAAGTTGTTGGGAAAAAGTATCTAGAAATAGCTTTGTGTTAGAGCGTTGTGGTTTTCTGTAAATCGCACCAATGTCTAAGGCGTAGTTTTCTATGTGAATCCATAGGTAATGATTGTTATTTTGACACTTACCTTCAATAAGGCTGTGTTTTAGGTTGTTGTAGACAAATACTGAAACACCACCACCTCTTTGGTTGGTTCTAAAATTGTAGTAGTGTGTGTACCCCGCAATTTGAAACCTTTTAGCCTCTAATTCGGATTTTATCCATGTTTCAGTAATAATTACCACATGTAGGATTATCCCAAACGAATTTATCACACATTTTAATTCATCAAATTTTCCAGGTTTTACTATACTGCGCATATTAGCGTATAAGAATTTTAAAGACTTTTTACTCGTATTAATTTTATCGTAGCTGTCGATCACTTGATAGGTAATGTTCTCACTTTTGGAGTGATTGTATTTATTCATTGTTGATGACATATCTACTTTTCGTTTTTTGACGGTAATTCTACTATCCGTGGAATACCTTTAATATATTTTATGGTAAATTTATTATCTTCATTTTGATTCCGGCTATCAAGTTCATGTTTAAGATTCTTTAAGAACATTTGTTGTTGTGGTGTTTGGTCTGAAAATATTTTAATTATTTCGTCTTTTGAATTTTTGCGGTTACGCAGTATAGCCCTAGCGATGTCTTCCGATTTGAAGCAAACTTTTATAGGACGGACCTTTTTGACGTCATATTTACCCAGCCGTATGATTTTTTCGGGCTCTGGGTACTCATTGTAAATCGGCTTTATTATTTTAGCGATTTCATTTTTGTCCATATTTATTCGTTCCTCTATTTCAGATGATATAGGTTCAGGGATACCGCTAATTATGATGTTTTTGCTTCTTGATTCGCGTTCATTGATTTCTGCTATGATATCTTCTTGTGTTTCATTTGGAATATGTTTCATAGAAGATGTACTCGATGCTTGGCCGGACTGCAGTAGTTCGACCGTCTGAGACAACGTTTCTACTTTTGTTTCTATTTTATTGTTATCATTTTGTAAAGATAATAAATCGGCCTTTATTGCACATTGTTCAGCGGCCAGATTCCGGGTTGTAGATTTTATACTGCCAAGTTCCTCCTTGATAGTTGAAATATCTTCAGACATTTTCTGGTTGTACTCATTCTGATTGTTAGTAAAAGTCGTTAACATAGCCATCATCTGCGACATTTGATTTCGCATCTCGGCGAGCTCAGTAACGACAACATTATAATCACCATCAGGCTGTTTACGTTTACGAAAAGCAGCTTTTTGGATATCTATAAAATCAGACTGTGTTACACCACTACTCAAGTTTGGTTGCGAGTCGCTACGCACTACTTTTTGTAGGCCACTTCTAGAGGGCGAGTGTACTTCACTCATATTGATCTATGATACAGATTATTACTCACTATTTGCTATCCGATAATGAGCCGTCGGTCGTGCGTTGCCTCTGCTGTGCTCGAGCCCGTCTCTTTTTCGCGGGGGTGAAGAGCCGCTATTTTGTACAGCGCCGTCAGTTCAGAAACCGGTGCGTAGTGCCGCAACCGCTTGTTATTGCCAATTTCACTTTGAAACTTATTAAAAGCTATGTAAGTATGAAATTTGTATGACTTCAAATAAAAGATTTTAAATAAATTTTTGTAACACGACTACTTCGTACGACGTCCAACGTACACTTTGTCAGTTTTGCCATCTATCGATGAATAGCAGAACTTTTAATGACTTTTTTGAAATATCACGCTTGTTTCTTTAGTTCAGCAACTCGCCTCTAGGTGGCAGGAAAAAAAAATATAAATTAAATAAATAAATAATTATAATTGCATAAGTTGATAAAAAATGCAATAGCTTTACCGCGGCAGTCCCCGAGTGCCACACGTCTTTTTTTTCACTGGCAAGCTTATCGGTATTCTATCGCTTTCATTTTCGAGGGTGTGCACAGGAATTACACGAGTTAATTTAACCATGACCTTTTTACCCTCTATCAACAAGAAAAACACCTCTAGCTCGCTCGAAGCGTTTCACTTCTACGTTTATCATCCGTACAGCTAAGGAGTGGAACTCATTGCCTGTGTCTTTGTTACCCGAACGGTATAATCTGGGAGTCTTCAAGTCTCGAGTGAATAGGTATCTTCTAGGCAAGCATGTCCCATCATTACTTTCCATCAGGTGTGATAGTGGTCAAATGCAGAAAAAAAAACTTTATTCGATCATAACTCCTAGTCCCTGTCAGACTCCAATATTTGTAGGCACGTGGCTTGATTATATACAATGTTTTTGTTACACATTGGATAATGTAATCTTATTTTATTTATGTCATTTAGATTGTAATTGCATGTTTAATTAAATAATTAATTTAATCTGGCTCAAGGAAGACCTACTCCTTACTCTCGCTTATCCTCAGCGATGGATCTCGTCGAATGTTAAGAAGGATGCAGCTGCAAAAAAAGTCATATTTTATCATAGCTGCAAAAAAAAGTTATATTTAAAAAAAAGTCAGACTTTTATCTTCAATAATATAATAACAATGAATTTTATGATGATATGCAATTTTCATATATTTAAAAAAACTTGGATTAAATAATTTTTGTTATATGAGATTTTGTGAGACTAACAAACATCGATTCATATTTCTAAATTTTTATCTATGGGTATAAATAAACATTTCGCGTCACAGTGTTTGTTACCGTACTCCTCCGAAACGGCTGAACCGATGATGAAATTTTATATTCACAATTGGTAGGTCTGAGAATAGGTTGTTATCTATTTTTCATGGCCCTAAGTGAAAAGGGTGGCCTAACCCAAAAAAAAAAAAAAATTTTTTTTGGTTAGTTTTTTTTATGATTTGGCATTAAAATATACATGCAACCCTAAATTTTCACCCTTCTACGATCAAACCCTATTTTTTACTTCAGATGATGTATATGGCAAAACAACGTTTGCCGGGTCAGCTAATATATGTATATAGATATATATGTTAACCTATAAGAATAAAAAAAACATCAAACTTAGGCTGAAGTGCCTTTATATTTTTGCGTAGCAACGGCATTGAGCTCATTTGCTCTGTTTTAAGTTGTTCTGCTATTTCATGCTATTATATTATACAACACCATATATTTTATGTGCGTATATATAAGTGATGTAATATATCCCCAGGAAGCTAAAACAGTCCTCGCCTGGTTGAGAGGCGTTGCCACCGTGGACCAGTCGGTGCAAACCGATATCGACACCATCGTGAGGGCTGATAAGCAGGTCATGGCTGACTCCAAGTCCGCCTGGAGTATTATTTGTAAGTAATCAAACACAAACACACTCAATTTCAAATGAACTTCAAAATGACAGTTCTGAGCAAATGTGCTCTATAGTTTTTTTTTTTCCCGGGCGCAGAATCCCGGTCAGCGTGATCAGGGATTAAGGGTGCTTTATATTTTTTTTTTTCATATCAGTCTTATATTAAATACTAGCTTTTGCCCGCGGCTTCGCTCGCGTTAAGAAGTATTATTATTAATTAGGTATAGATCCCCTATTTTATCCCCTTGGGGGTAGAATTAATCAAAATCCTTTCTTGGCGGATGCCTATGCCAAATTTCAGCTCGATCCGTTCAGTGGTTTGGGCTGTGCGTTGATAGATCACTATGTCAGTCAGTCAGTCAGTCCTTTGAGTTATATATATTTAGATAAAAAAAATAAAAAATCTTATTCTATTTAAACAATTAAAAGCACACCTTATTCTTATATCACATTTTAGATAATCAAATTAGTTACAACATTTTAGATCTTTTTCTTTAAATAATGTATGTATCGTTGGTTGAACAAGTTCTATAAAAACATATCTATTTTAATTTAAAAACATATCTATTATAAATATTTTTTGCTCTATAGTTGATCCCATCGTCATTTATTATCAGATGAGCCAGGTCAAAGGATACTATCCTAATTTTTGTATTATCTTAAACAGTCTTTAGATATAGAATCAGGTGGTAGAACTAATTCTAGAGTCTTAAGACAATATTACCTATTTGCCGCTTACAGCCGTTTAGCAGTACTATGTAAGCAGGACTGGTTACAAAGGTGGAAGTGTTATCATCAAATTATCGGGCATACGAGGCATACAAGTGTCAGTGAGGAGCGCAATGTATTGCCACGTAGGACGTTGATAGGCAAAGTTTTGCAAATTTAACTACTATCTCACCTGATGGAATGTGATGATGCCGCCAAAGACGAGACTTGAAGACTTCCAGTTTCGCTGTTTCAATCAATTGTTTATGGATTAATAATTCTTATCCAAACAATATTAATATGTTTATTATCAGGAATATTAATTAAAACATATTGATTTTCTTATATTCTATTTTTAACATGTGTTTAAATTAATGTAGTTTAAATCAATAATAACACAGGAAACGAACAGAAATAAGAAAGCTTAAGTTTTATAAAACGATTGACTACATTAATAATAAGGATGCATGGAGGTATTACAGTTTTATTTGAGCTTTACTTGCTGTCTGTACTTAATAATTTTGTCGTGTATGAATAAATGTACTGGCTTATATTATTTTAGTCAGAAAAAGTGCTCGTGGAGCGTTGTCCACTATTTCGTGGAGCGCAGTGGCATAACCCACAAACTGCACAAGCGCTTCCTGTATTAGGGTTAAAGACTGTTAAAAAAAAGAAAAAATTCGCCGCCGATTTTCTTATCAGGTTCTTCTCAAGATTACTGTAATGTTTCAAATTTGGCAGTAGAGTCATAAACTTTCATGAGTGCCTCTTTGGAGGCCATTTGACTAAACAATTTTGATTTTGAATTTGAATTCACTTTTCTACCTTTCAGTACACGACAGGCCAACTTTCAAGGCCTTCATCATCACTCTAGTCATCAAGATCACGCAGCAGTTCGATGGATACCTCATAGTCCTGATCTACGCCGGTTTTGTCTTCGAGAGGGCGTCGGAATCCATCAGCCTCAAGCTGAGCCCGAACAAGCAAGTCATGTTGATTGGCTTAGTGCAGCTGATTGGAGCTGCTGTAGCTACTGGTATTGTTGAAAAGACTGGACGAAAGGTGAGAAAACGAAAGTCTAATTTCACGACTATTGACTTGTTCACAAGTACTTTGTCATCGATAAAAAAGGTCTTATCTACGAAGTGTTTGGCGTCTCCTGAGGCGCCTAAAACGACATAGCGTGTAAATTGCATATTTAATCATGTTTAAATTTGTTTTTTCTTAAAGCAAGCTTCTTAGTTAGAAATGTTTGTTTTTTATCTGCGGAGGCTTGTAAATGGCTACTTGTTATATATATTAGGACTTATTTTGTATCATTAGCTGTAACGCTTAGTAAGCCCAAACATCATAAAAAAAAACAGATCTTTGCCACGCGTTTTCTCGCAATTAAGTAAATTTTATACATATTACGTATTTATACATATTTCGTATTTTATACATATTACATCCGTTCAGCCGTTACGGCCTGAAGAAAAAAAATCATACGGAAAATATACAGTAAGGCACTAAACGGACAGGGAGCGCGTACATGGCGCGCGCCTTGGGCGCTTTGTATATCAAGCCCCTAAGCACTGTATTTGAAACACTCAATTTACCATTTCGAATTATCTTTACCTCATTTCCAGCTGCTTCTAGTGACAACCTCATTCGCAGTAGGCGTAGGGATGTTCCTGCTGGCCGCCTGGTTCTACGTGACGTCACTAGGCATGTGGCTCCCTGGTTGGCTGCCCGTAATGGCAATGTGTCTGTGCATATTTGCGGATGCAGCTGGATTCCATCCGATATCTTACATCATTATCACGGATCTCTTCACCTTCCAGGTCAGTTTTTTTTATATTTTTAACCGACTACAAAAAGGAGTTTCTCGATTCGAGTGTATTTTTTAATTTTATTTTTGTGTGTGTTATTTAAGATTTTTTTTTTTCTAGGTGAACCTATTTCGATAATTCTTTTTTTATTTGGAAGCTGGTGTCATGTGTTCCCTTTTAAATATGATCAAGATCTGACAAGTATTTTTAGAGTTGTCCTCAATAATGCGTATTTAATTCATTTAATCTGATCAAGTCGGTTTTCAAAGCTTTGCTTGCGTTTAAAGTATTAACTCAGAATTTGTTCAAAAATAAATACAAAGATTAGATTTTAATTTATAACTAAAATATTTAATAATTTCATTTGTTTCATTCATTTATTTTTATTTGCTTCCCCAATATTGTAGTTGTGCTGTTTTAGTATTTTTTTCTTTTAATTTTGGCTTCGCAATCTTGTGCATTTAACCAGTGTCAAGTAATAATATATTTCAAGTGGATTTCATAAAAATAGTCCAAGTCACAGGCGAAGTCAAGAAAAAGAGTCAAGGTCCAGTCTTAGTCAAGTCATGCTCTAGTAAAGTGATAGAAACTTTACTAGAACTTCTATTGAAGTATTGGAGAGAAGGCGAAAATTAAATTTTCAACTTTGTATGATTTGCCTACACATAAGCACGTTTACTAAGTATCAACGGTTAATAATCCACCATTATAACACATTACCACTAGAAAAATTACAGGGTATGGAACATTATAAAAAATCAACAACGCCATTTTTAGGGTTCCGTAACCAAAGGGTAAAACGGGACCCTATTATTAAGACTTCACTGTCCGTCCGTCTGTCACCAGGCTGTATCTAATGAACCGTGAAAGTTAGACAGTTGAAATTTTCACAGATGATGTATTTCTGTTGCCGCTATAACAACAAATACTAAAAAATAGAATAAAATAAATAATTAAGAGGGCTCTCCTACAACAAACATGATTTTCTTGCTCGATATTGATAACGGCAACAAGTAGACGCTAGAAATATTCATATTAAATTAAAATAAAATCAAACATTTAAGGGCCCATAGAAGAAACGTGATTTTTTTGCCGTTTTTAGGGTTCCGTACCCAGAGGTTAAAAACCCTAGGACCCTATTACTGAGACTTCGCTGTCCGTCCGTCCGTCCGTCCGTCTGTCACCAGGCTGTATCTCAAGAATGGTGATAGCTAGACAAATGAAATTTTCACAGATGATGTATTTCTATTGCCGCTATAACAACAAATACTAAAAATAAAATAAATATTTAAGGGGGGCTCCCAAACAACAAACTTGATTTTTATAGATAATGATACGGAACCCTTCATGCTCGCGCATGTTCGACTCGCACTTGGCCGGTTTTATTATAGATAATGATACGGAACCGTTCATGCTCGCGCATGTTCGACTCGCACTTGGCCGATTTTTTATTTTACTTTCGCGGCAAATTCTTGGTTAGTTTTAGTTGTGTTTTAAATATTTCAGTGTCAATTCAATTTTTTTATTATTTATTTATTTATATCTCTTTGTTCCAGCTCCGAGGAACTGTCTCATCATTCGCCAACGTATCAGCGAAACTCAGCAACTTCATTCAGATGAAATGGTTCACAGCCCTATGCGAACTTCTGGGCATACATTGGACTTTCGTCTTCTTCGGCTCGGTCTGCTTCACAGCCGGCTTCTATACTATCTTGTACTTCCCGGAGACCAGGCAGAAGACCGTGGCAGAGATATACGCGAAGTTGGATAAGAGGAAAGAAGAAAATAAGACAGAGACTGCAGCGTAGAACAAGAAAAGAATAGTGTGAGAATGTGTGCGTGTATTTATTGGAGTATACAACCTGTAACAAAAAGGTGTAGTAATACTTGGTGGTGTGTATGTGTATTGTGCCAGGAATCGTCTGCCAAAGAACGAAAGTCGATATCGGAGATAATTTGTTTTCATACAAAAATTTTAAATTATATTTTTCAAATATTTTGACAACCCTACGGTTACATGTGGCGTGTGACCTTGACCTTATTGTATAAGTATTTGTTAGGGCTTTGATGAAGAAAGAGAGAAAAGAAAGGTTTGTTTTAGTAGATGGTAACGAGTGTGTTATTAAACACACCTCTGCTCCGTGGGTCGCGTGTTCGATTCCCGGTAGGACGACAAATCAAAGGGATATTTGTGCTTCAGGTTCTGGGTGTTAATTGTGTGGATGTATATGTTTTCGTCATCCACGATATAAATTGTGAGTGTAGTGTGGGGTTGTGAGTGTGAATGCGATTGCATGTCTTTGTTGACCCAGTTGGCGCACTGAGTAAATCTCTGTCTTTTTGCAGTGGGTTCGATTCCTGGCGAAAATTGGTCCAGCCGTTTTCCAGATAGAGCGTCGGGGGATTTTCAAAATTTTGATTTTGGCCCTTAAGTGGAACTAAATATTGACTTAGTAAAAGCTATCATCGCTTATATATTGGAGAGTGTGCTCGGGAATCTAAATATTTATAACTCAAAGGTGACTGACTGACTGACTGACATAGTGATCTATCAACGCACAGCCCAAACCACTGAACGGATCAGGCTGAAATTTGGCATGCAGGTAGATGTTATGACGTAGGCATCCGCTAAGAAAGGATTTTGACTAATTCTACCCCCAAGGGGATAAAATAGGGGATGAAAGATTGCATGAAACTTTGTAAATAATACTTCTTAACGCGAGCGAAGCCGCTGGCAAAAGCTAGTTACATGATATAATTCCTACATGCCCTTTTTACCATCTTACAACAAGACAAAGTGTCAAACGCCATCCTTTTAAGGTTGACGTACCTCCAGTTCGCTCGAAGCGTTTCGCTTCTACGTTTATCATCCGTACAGCGAAGGAGTGGAACTCATTGCCTGCGTTTTTGTTTCCTGAACGGTACAATCTGGGTGTCTTCAAGTCTAGAGTGAATAGATATCCCTTATGGGCAAGCATGTTCTTCGGCCGCATCGTCACTTTCCATCAGATGGGATAGCGGTCAAATGCCTATCTAGCATAAAAAATAACTGAACTTATTCTTAGGTCGTTATCTATCCTAATCTACTGTATATTTTTGAGGTTTTCCGCCTCTCTCTTCATTGTTAGGTATGTGTTCTATAAATCCTGAACCTTTTCTTTATTGTATAGCTTCATTTATTGCACGCCGATATATCTCCTGAAATAATAGCAGGATGACTGGCAGAAAATGCTGTAACATTAAGGCCTCCTATGTACATAGTATTTGTGCATGAAGTTTTTAAATAAATAAATAAAATAATACTTCATAGCACAGTTATGATTTGTATGAGTAGACTACAGGATGATCGTTGAATATAATTTGTCTCTGGATGAGTTTTTGAATGTAAATATATTTAATTTCTATACATATAGAGAACTAGTTTATTACGTGCGCATCCAAAAGTTTCCTGCCTAAAGGAAATTTGTGTTTCTAGTTCTGTGTGTGTGAATGTTGCCGGCACCCACGATACAAGTAATCGAACTTAGTGAGGGCTGTGAGTGTGAAAGCGTTTATATTTATAGGATTGTTATCGAGCCCAGTACAATTTGTATCAAATTCATGAAAGTGTTATAGGTTACTTACTATAAAATAATAAGTAAGTGTAAGAATTCAATAAAATTAAGATATATTACTTACTTATAAGGAAGACATTATAGGTGTATAAAATAATCAAAATATATTCTCACATAGGGGCTAATTGTTCAAGTCTTAGACTAAGGGACTTGATATACAAAACGCTGTGAAGATAAAATGTATGGCGCCTAAGTGATCTCGATATACAAAGCGGCCAGGCCGCGCGGCCGAGCGGCGAGCGCGCGCCCGCGACGCTGCCGACGCTTTGTATAGGCTCTAGTGTAACTAAATATATATACAAAGCGCCCGAGACGCGGGTACAGGGCGCTTTGTATATCAAGTCCCTAATAGTCAGTTATAATAGTTATCGAACCAATCAAATTTATTTATTTAATTTAGTAACAAATATTTATTTTTTCAATTTGACAATGCTATGTTGTCTATCACATAGTTTTATTACCTGACATGTTGCATGACATGCGTGACATGCTTATGCGTTGAAATCTACTGAATATCGGCATATCTGGTCGAAAGAAAAAATAATGTTATTCATCTGTAAAAAAAAATTTTTTTAACTATTAGAGGAATAAAAACTGTATTTCTGTTTGTGTGAGTATTGATAAATCAGCCCTAAGTTTATAAAAAAAAAACTTGAGAGGTGTCAAGGGATACCCGGATGGAACGAAGTTCAATTTCCGTCTAGCCCCCTTTCGCAACGCGCGATAAGGAACTTTCGTTTCAAAATTAAAACATGCAAAAACCAACATCACGCGGTGTTCCCAGGCGGTCACCCATCCAAGTACTGACCGCGCCCGACGTTGCTTAACTTCGGTGATCGGACGAGAACGTGGTATGGCTTACAACTATAGCAAAAAGTGTCGTTACAACTTTTGGTCTTAATTTTTCCATCTAGCCCCCTTTCGCAACGTGCGATAAGGAACTTTCTTTCCAATAAGTTTAAAATTAACGGCTGTCGTTCTACATTAAAGTGGTGTTTAGATTTTATCATAATGTACAGGTTTCTTATTATAAAAAATATGCTCATAAGATAAGGTCAACGCCGTCAATTTAAAATTGAATCTGACAGATTTTCTCAAAGAGAAAAAAAAATGCATTTTGTGTAAATATTGTGATAGGATACCTAATGTTAAACTCGGGTATAAAATAAAGCTGATTATTGTTGAAATTATTGACTTTAATTTAAAACCAAATCTCAAGTCTAGGCCATTTAATAATACATATATATATTTAAAAATCAATGCCACTTTTCGTTGTTATTTTATAACTCCAGAACGGGCTCACCTATCCAAACCAAATGTTTAGGCTTCGTTTGGACTATTTAGTAGATGGTTTATGAGAAGTTTGCACAAAATCGGTCGAGCGGTTCTTCATTTATCACTCCCGGGCGAAGCCGCCGGGGTGGATCGCTATTTCTACTATGCTAGTAGTGTCACCCACGTCCGTAGGAGGATACCCCTTAAGTCTGACTCCCTACACGTAGTCCCCGGGTGGTGCTAATCAGGTGACATTTGAGAGGTGGTAGAGCATTTTGTGAGTTGCTCGCCTGGCTTGCTACCAAAGTAGCTTACCACCATCAAGTTGAAAGTCTGCCGCCAAGCCAAATACGATGTTCCGGCAGTTATCCTTGAGAGCCTGCGTATTCCAGGTCTAGTGTGTTTACCAGCTTCGATCACATCGTCACTTACCATCAGGTGAGATAGTGGTCAAACGCTAGCCTGTCACAAATTAAAAAAAAAAAAGTGTCTTTAAAGTAGTCGTTCGCGCCGAACTGAGATCTCGCGCCTACATTTTACTATTATTTTACGTAAAAAAACTATGTTGGAAAATAGCAATTTGGTAGGAAATCAAAGTCACTCTTTTTAGACCTACTTTGTCCCGGGGTCTATCTCAAAAATGTATCAGCTACTTATCAGCTTTAAAGCTAAAAATTGTTATCTGCTTTAAATATGTAGCCGTTTTTGAGTTAGACCCCCCGGGACAAAGTAGTTCTAAAATCAATGACTTTAATTTCCTACCAAATTACTATTTTCCAACATAGATTTTTTTTATCCAAGATAGGCAAACGTTTGACCGCTATCTCACCAGACGGTAAGTGACGATGTGGTCGACGATGGAGCACGTTTGCCCAGATGATGCCTATTCACTCGCGACTTAGCGACTCCCATATTGTATTTATCAGGGAACACAGACTCGGGTAAGGAATTCTATTAAAGCAAAACGCTTCGTCCGCATTTGTAGAATATCTACCATATAACGGTGTCGCTAAAGAGTCTGTCTCGATGTCCGAGAATTGTGTAATTCCGTAGCACACTCTTCGATATGTATCCGATAAAATACCGAGAGACTCGCCACCATGCGACGATGCCCTAAGCTCTGAAGTTTTGTATCAGTCAACTGGTCGCTGTTAATAAGTCCCTTGACTCTTCGCTCAATGATTCCAAGAGCCTCAAGTTGGTATTTAGCTGAACTGTCCCAAAGATGAGAACAATACCTACTCCATACATGAACGCACCTCACGAACTTGCAAAGTTCTTTTAAACGATACCCCACACAGACAGAAGTAAAAACATTTTGCTACTTACGTGTACGGGTGAATATTTTCATCTACTTACTTATATAATTACAATTTTGGATTTGGGCCATAGCTTTACATGTGTTCTGAGAATTTAAAGTTATCGCTTGTTTAGTATAGACGCTAGACGGCTCTAACAGACAGACGGACGGATAAAGTGCTGAACCACCACAGTCAACTTGGAGATCTCTCTTCGCTCGATCAACTTTTTACCAAAGATAATCATTACCATGGGACAACATGGGAGCAGTATTTAGGTACCAATTTTGATTGTCCACGAGATAAATGGAAATTTGATGTCTTTTCTAACTATCGAGAAATAAACGCCTTTTTAACTCATATAGCAACTCTTCGTCTCGTTCAGTCGAGTGGCTAGCTTTGGCAAGAACCATAGAAGGAAAAATAGCAATTTAAATCAACTACGATACGATTTTTTAATGAAACCTCGCGCTAACTAATTCATACTGGCCCTCAAAAGCTTTGGACTACTATTTTTCCTTTCTAAATTTATCACCATAATATTTTATTTTTTTTATGACAAATAGGCTAGCATTTGACTGCTATCTCACCTGATGGAAAGCGATGATGCGGTCGACGGTGGGACACGCTTGCCTAGAAGGTACCTGTTCACTCTTGACTTGAAGAGGCCTAAGTTATACTTATCGGGAAACAAGAACGAAGGCAGAGTATTCCACTCCTTTGCAGTTCGCATTATAAAAGTAGAGGCAAAACGCTTGGTTCTAATCTGAGGAATATCCACCATAAAAGGATGTCTTGTTTTAGTACGCCTTGTTGTCCCGTGATGGAAGGGAGCTGGAGGAATCAAATCATGCAGTTCTATCGCACACTCTCCGAAACTCTCTTATAAAACACGCATAAGCTAGCTACCTTGCGCCGATGTTCGAGGCTCTGCCTATATATATAATTCTGCCTAGCATGGCTAATGCTATTTAAACAAAATCAATTGATTTGGGTTTACGTTATCAGCACATTGTGTAGCTAACTGCAATTTTAGACTCGTCGGCCGTAAAAGTTCCTATAAACTGTATCGGTAGATGACGTCATACGTCCCCTTAAGACGTTAATAATAAATAGCTCAGCGGTTAGAGCAATAGGGCATGACACCCTATGGCCATGGGCTTAATACCCGACTCAAGCGATAATTTTTTCTTTCTAAATTTTAATTATTTAAATTTTTCTAAATTTCTTTTCTTCCTTGATTTTAATTGTTTAATCATAATCGATTAAAAATAGGAAGTACTCAATAACAACACTGGTTTGATGAGACTGTCTCTTGACAACACTCTCTAGGATATTATCAGTTTTTAATAAAATTAACTTTTAATAAGTTCATCTTGATACAAAACTATTGCACAATAATTCACTACTTACTTATATAATTACAATTTTGGCTTTAGGCCATGGATAAATAAATCTGTACCATAAACGAAATACCCGCGCGAACTAATCGACCGAGCAAAACGACGTCTCTAAGTTAACTCTAATTAAATATAAAATCCAATTTTTTTTCCGGTTCACTCGAATCGTTTCGCTTCTACGTTTGTACCGTACTGCGAAGGAGTGGAACTCATTGCATTCGTATTTGTTCCCCGAAAAGTATCTGAGAGTCTTCAAGGCTAGACTGAATGGGTATCTTCTAGGCGAGTATGCTACATCTCGCCTAGAAGATACCTACCTATGCTACATCGGCTACAATTATCAATACTAACGGACGGACAAACTGCTGAACCACCAAGTAAACTTAGAGGCCTTGTTTCGCTCGGTCAACAAGAATATGACTGCATTACAGATAAAATATTTACAAACGCTTACAAACGCTTTCACACTCACAGCTCCACACTAAGTTCAAAGACTTGTATCGTGGGTGCCGGAAACATTCACATCACACACACATTACACCCAGAACAGAAGCACAAATATCCCTTGGGAAGGAATTTGTGCTCCTGCCGGGAATCGAACCCAGGACCCACGGCGCAGACGGCGGACAACTGTCCACTGCGCCAACTGGGTCTTCTATTGTATCTTCCAATTTAGATGTTTTTACTACTATAACAAAACGTTAATTGCTGTTTGTTCATTAAATAGGATATAACACAATACACCATTTTAACAACTTTGTAGGTCGTGAGCTACCACCCGAATATATAACGATCTGATAACGAAATTTTTGAAGTGTGTTTTTCTAAAGTTCACTATAATATTCGAATAAATTCGAGGTTGTAGGATATTTTTGCAAATCGATGACAGAACAGCTCAACAAAATTACTGACTTAAGTATATTAAGGACAATAATATTATATCCTTTAAACAGAGTGTGGGGTAATGAATGGATTACCCTATACCGTCAGAAAGGGAACATCATGATGGTCCAGAAAATAATAAAATGTGCTTAGTAAAAGAATAGGAATCAAAGTTTTCGAAATAATCTTTATTTTTATATATTGTGATAAACCATAAATAATATTAAAATGTTCTTCTTTAGTTGAAATTTACTTTTAGTTCAATGTTATTATTACAAATCTTTACTTTTTACTTTTATTAAAATGTTACTTAAAACATATAAATATAAATTTCTATTTGTAGGTTTTAACAATTTCTAAAAATTACTATTTACTCGAAAACTGTGAGACTTACTAGACACATTTTATTATTTTCGTCAGGGGTTAAAATAGCGCGAAATACTTACTTGTAAAGTTTATTAATAAAGCGGTTTAAAGCTAGACGTGTCACGCTTAGGTAAAAATATCTTGTAATATCTCCTCGACTACATCTGTTTCTTGTGTAAATTATTACGTCTAGGTAACTCGAACACAACAATCTTTGTTTCGAAACTTCAGAATCAGAGTCATTGCTATCTCTATTCTGAGAAGTTTTATGATTCATTCAAACTCCACGTACCTACCTAACCCTTTGCAGAAATTAACACATAGTATGTATGTATCTACATTTGTCATACTTATTTTTATGCTTTACTAGCTGACCCAGCAAACGTTGTTTTGCTATATACATTATTTCATGCTGAATCATAAAATAATAAAAACTTAAAATTTTGTCCAAAAAGTAAAAAAAAGTTAGTTTGGACCACCCTTAACATTTAGGGGTGTAAAAAAAAAGATGTTGGCCCATTCTCAGACCTACCCGATATGCACACAAAATTTCATAAAAATCGGTCGAGCCGTTTCGGAGGAGTTACAAACACCGCGACACGAGAATTTTATATATAAGATATTATAGGTTCTTAAGCATTTAGGAGCTATTAGCCTCAGACATAAGATGGACGACAGAAATCTAAATAATAAGGCACTATTAAGATTTCTGAGAGATGGACGGACGGACAAAGTGCTGAGCTGAACACGTGAGTTACTTACTCCACTGGCGTAGTGACCCAACGTGGATCATGGCCTCCAAAACAAGAGTACCCCCTCTGTTCTCGACCCCGCGCTGTCTCTCTCCAGTTCGTAGCTTGGAGTCCCCGGAGGTCTGCCCCTGTGAAGACCTTCAAGCGATACCTGGGCCTTCTTTTTAATTTCGGCTGCATCGTCGCTTTTCATCAGATGAAATACTAGTCAAATTCAGGAGTCAAAAGGATAAAAAAGGTACGTCAACTGTGTGACCTCTACGAATTTTAAAGTTTCTTTTTTTATGTGAGGTAGGTAATCTTGGAAGTCATAAAAACTAGATAAATATTGATGTAAGTGTGGGATAAATAGCGTAACGTCCATTTTTATATTGTTTTACATATGTGACATGAATTCAGTAACTAGGTTTGTTTGTCACTTAGGCAAAACATTGAATAGATCATCGATCTAATAAAAAAATATAGATACAACGATGATATGGATTTGAAGCCTATAATACTTAAATAGCGGATACTATTAATCTTAGGGCTTAGATTTTTTTTATGATTGATAGGCAAGCATTTGATCGCTATCTCATCTGATGGGAAGCGATGATGCGGCCGAAGATGTAGCATGCCTGCCTAGAAGATACCTATTCACTCTTGACTTGAAGACTTCCAGATTATACCGTTCAAGAAACAAAAACGCGGACAATGAGTGTGGAACTCATTGTCCCTCGGTGTACGGATGATTAACTTAGAAGCGAAAAGCTTCAAGCGAGCTGGAGGTCAATCATAAATGGATGACGTATGACTGTTTGTCTTATTGTTAGATGGTAAAACGGGCTTGGGGGAATTAACTCGTATAGTTCCTGCGCACACTCTCCAAAATGTAAAACGGCAATGTAATGACTCGCACGGCGTTCCGCGCGAACCAAATGCGTACGGTGTAAGATTTTTCCTTAATTACTACGAATGTATTACGCAATATTGTTTTGGTTCATTTCTAAAGGCTATGCGGGTGTTTAAGAGGACAAGTATATGCAAACAACGAGTCTAATATTAGAATTGAAACCAGTACGGAATTGACTGGAATAATTCCTGCGCACACTCTCTGAAATCCTAACGAAAGAAAACCGATAGGCTCGCCACCTTGCGTCGGTGCCCGAGACTCAACAGTTTCGACTCGACTAGCTTACTATTTTATTTATAACTAGCTGTGCCACGCGGCTTCGCCCGCTATTATCAAGTAGCCTATGTGTTAATCCTAGGTGTAAGCTATGTACATTCCAAATTTCATCCAAATCCGTTCAGCCGTTAAAGCGTGAAGAGGGAACCAACATACTTACACACTTACACATTTACACACAAACTTTCAGGTTTATAATATTAGTAGGATAAAGAATAATGTGATTACAATACTAACTATAATATTCTTAAAATGTATCTCTTCTCTTATACACTTGCACACTTAAACACTTACACACAAACTTTCAGATTTATAATATTAGTAATAATTAGAAGGATAAAATTCCTAAAATTGTAACTGTATTACCGCTGGGAGTTTAGATCGGTAATAGTTTTTTATAAGAATAATGACTGAATAAACGTTGATTTGATTTGATTTATTCAACCTTATCATATCCTATTTCCTACTAATATTATAAATCCGAATTATTGTGTGTAAGTGTGTTAAGTGTGTAAGTATGTTTGTTCCCTGTTCACGCTGTAACGGCTGATCGGATTTAGATGAAATTTGGAATATACGTAGAAGTCTTTATCTTTGTACATAGATTATACCTAGGGTTGACACATAGGCATTAACTTGATAATAGCGGGCGAAGCCGCGGGGCACGGCTGGTTCTTGATAAGGTTAAGTATGCTAGCGGCAAAAAATACTAAAATAGGCAATTGCAAATATCTTCCAGCATGCTACATCTTCGGCCGTATCATCACTTTCCATCGGCTGAGATAGCGACCAAATGCTTGGACACCTTTCTGACATAAATAACATGATATATGGCAAGAAGCAAGGTTCAAGTAACGTGGAATATCTGTAAATTGGTAATTTATATAAAACAATAAATCAAAAACCAGACTGAAAAATAATCAAATAAATTCTAATGCGGAACATAGTACTTTAGCTCATTAAAAATCTAGACCGGCTAAAATTATAATGAGTCAGTGGAACTCATTACCCGCGTGTTTCCTGAACGGTTTAATCTGGGAGTCTTCAAGCCAAAAAATAATAGGTATCTTCTAGGCAGGCATGCTAAATCGAGATCTCTGTTCGGCGCGAACGGAACGACTAGTATAAGGTATTTAATGCATGGTTAGTTGTACATTAATTTATTTTTTTACTATGTTTTTATATATTAATTTAATTGCATTGCTTACAAACATTTTACAGCCATAAAAACTATAGATACACACATTTTTTTTTTTTTTTAATTTTGAAATTATTGCGATTTCACCATAATCCATTTCGTAAGTTTGACTTGGATACGTCCAAAAAACAAACGCATTCACACTCATAGCCCCACACTAAGTTACAGCCCCACACACCGGAAACAATCACATCACACACACATTACACCCAGAACCAGAAGCACAAATATCCCTAGGGAATTTATTTTTGCTCCTGCCGGGAATCGAACCCAGGACACTCGGCGCAGAGGGCGAAGACCCATCCACTGCGCCAACTGGGTTGTCGAACTCGTAGTCTAAAATAATTGAAACGCAAGCAAAGTTTAAAAACCGACTTCATCGCTTATATTTCGGTTTTGGCTTGACCGATTTCGATAAAAATTTATATGGGACCACCTCTGAAGTATACTCTACTAAACGAAAAAAAACATCAAAATCGATTTATAATTGGCGGAGATATCGAGTAACATAAACGCAAAACGAACAAACGCATTCACACTCACAGCCCCACACTAAGTTCAAAGACTTGTATCGTGGGTGCCGGAAACATTCACATCACACGCACATTACACCCAGAACCAGAAGCACAAATATCCCTTGAGAAGGAATGTGTGCTCCTGCCGGACATACATAAAAAAAAACATCTATTCATCTCCTCTTTGAAGTCGTTTGAAAAATACCCTGCATAGAAACACACAGGAATTTTGTGGTCAAAATGCGGCATATATAATTGTATTATATAATTGTATAATATATTAGTAATATGAGCCGAGTGTCAAGACATTTGCGTTCAGTGAACGAAGGCCGGTCGCTTGAGACGCACGCGCCGACCTGCCACATTTTACTCCCGCGTTCCCACTCGATCGCCGCGCCGCGCCGTGCCACAAAAAAACAATTTAAAAAATCAAACGTCAAGTTATTGAAAAACAAAACGCGAACAGTGAGTTTATTACAATTTATTCAATATTTTTTGTTTTAAGAAAGCTTTGGAGTGAAAGTTAACAATTTTGCATACGGATTTGTGATTTGTCGTGAAGCTGGTTTGTTTTTTAATCTATAATGTGATTGAATAACATATTCATTTGATTAATTTTCGACTACGGAACTTTTTTGGAAATATCGGCATTAAAAGGTAAATATATTATTATCTACGTATTAATTATTTACGAACTGATTATGTAATAATTACTACTTTTTTATACTTAATTATGAATCATGCTCTATCTCGCTATCATTCATTTAGAAATGTCGTGTTTTGGATTTTTTGGAACGTTCTTTTTTGTAAATAATAAATGACTATATTTATGAAAGTTAATAAAACTAAACTAAAGACGAAATTAGATTTTATTTAGTTTTCAGTTTACCTATTTAATTTATAAAGACATATATTATAAATGGCATTTTTTTTTTATCTTTTTGTAATCTCTCAGGTGGACCACCATATTCTTAAGAACTAAAGTAATTGAAAATTATTTTCATACATAAACATTTACTATTATAACTTATAATTACATACCATATTCTAAACACAAAAATGTTTAATATGTAACTGCCGTCGCATCAGTTTAAATATCATTTCTACCCTCTTATTTTTCTTTATCATCTTTATTATGATTGTTAAAAAATTTATAAAGAAGCCTATATCGACTCTTTGGATTTAAATGACGTCATTGATTGATAGCTACCAAAGACATTATAATCACTTCGTATAATAGCTATGTTATATTATTATTACATCATGATGTTACTCTACGGAGTTTTGCCGCGAAAGTGTAAAAATGGCGTTGTTGATTAATATGTAATGTATAATTTTCCAAAACCTGTGATTTATCGAGTGTTAATGTGTAGTAATAGTGTATTATTAACCGTTAATACTAAGTAAACGTGCATAAGTGTAGGCAAATCATACAATGTTAAAAATCATGATTTTCGCCTTCGCTCCAAAACTTCAATAGAAGTTCTAGTAAAGTTTCTACCACTTTACTAGGGCATGATTTGACTACGACTGGACCTTTACTCTTTTACTTGACTTTGACTGTGACTTATGACTAGTACTTTCATTATGAAATACACTTAAACATATT
Source organism: Lomographa bimaculata (assembly GCA_948107665.1). Taxonomy (NCBI): domain Eukaryota; kingdom Metazoa; phylum Arthropoda; class Insecta; order Lepidoptera; family Geometridae; genus Lomographa; species Lomographa bimaculata. The sequence continues at coordinate 9,362,600 of OX403607.1, read as the reverse complement.
ATTACTCGACACTGGCTAAATGCAAACGATTGTGTAGCCAAAACAAAAATAAAAAAAACTGTACCAAGAATGCTGACATCAATCACAAAGATAACAATTAAGAATGACCAAAGAATTTGACATAAAATGTATACCTTCCGGCTACAATAAATTCCATAGCTTCGTTGACAGGATAAAACCGAGTAAAATTCCTATTAACAAAACAACCATATTAGGGTTCCTTAATGTCTATATCTAAAACGCGTTTCATGATATTAATTTGTTTTTTTTAAGTTTTGCCCGTTGGCTTAGTTGGATGGACGTTCGCCTCCTAAACAGGGGAACCGGGTTCGATTCCCGACGGGAATACAGATTTTCTCCCCATGGAATGGAATTTCTGGTTGTGATTGTGTTTGTGATGTGAATGTAGCCCGCTCCCACGACACAAGTCTTTGAACTTAGTGTGGGGCTGTGAGTGTTAAAGCGTTTATGTTTTTTCTATGCATGTTTTTTTTTGAAGTGAAACTTTATACCTTTGAAATTCTAATCCGCAATCTATTTGTGTGACCAATAGTGGCGGTGGGGGTAAACACTGATAAATAATTGAAAAGTTTCAGTTCTACCTTGTGTCTTTACAATATAATACTATGCCAATTTTTTTTTTGTCTATATTGATCATACCAAAATATTAAAATAGTAGGAGGGTGACAAATTCTTTACGACCTATTCTCCTAACTACCAAATACACAAAAAACCATTAAAATCGGTCCAGCCGTTTCTGAGGAGTTCGATAAACACCGTGACACAAGATTTTATATATTAGATAATCAAACATTTGACAATTACTATTTCACCTGATGGTGAGCGGCTATATATTATTAACAGCGACCAGTTGACTGATGCAAAACTTCAGAGCTTGGGGCATCGTCGCATGACTCGCATGGTGGCGAGTCTCTCGGTATTTTATCGGATATATTTCGGAGAGTGTGCAACGGAATTAAAAAATCTAATTCCCCCATCCCCATTCTATTATCGGACATCGAGACAGTTTCTTAAGCGACACCTCTATATGGTAGATATTCCACAAATGCGGACGAAGCGTTTTGCCTCCACATTCATTATGAGGACTGCAAAGGAGTGGAATTCCTTGCCTGAGTCTGTGTTTCCTGATAAATACAATATGGGAGTCTTTAAGTCACGAGTGAATAGGCATCTTCTAGGCAAACGTGCTTCATCGTCGACCGCATCTTCACTTACCATCAGGTGAGATTGCGGTCAAACGTTTGCCTATCTAGAATAATAAAAAAAATATATACAAATTAGTACAAAATCGCGTATTTTTGAACCAATGATAGTCGTCATTCGTTGTATGAATAACTTATATATTGAATTATTATTCTTAGATATCTATTGTAATCATTGTTACATAAATGTAAGCATTTTCATTACATAATTAATTAAACGTGGGAACTTGATTACAAGACAATGGCTACTTGTAATATCATTGAAAAGTTCAGTAAAGTGGACTGTTCACTTTACTGAACATATTTAAACATGTTCGGTACAACCGATTTAACAAAATGGAGGAGGTTCTTAATTCGACTGTATTTTTTAATGTGTCTTACCTCATAACTTATTTCTATGTGAACCGATTCATTATTTAACTTTTAAAACATTGTGTAAATTTTCCTTATTTTTCACAGGTTTTTAATCCCGGTTACTTATTTGAAAGTGTCTTTATAAATTCTGTGACACGCACGTTATTTGGCGGAATAAAAAAAATAACGAAATAAACATTGAAATTCAATTTAACAATAATTAAAATCTAAGTACTTTAAAGAAATACAACAATTATGATATCTATGAAAAAATTAAAAAGAAAAAAGGCGTTTCCAAAATGCTGGCAGCATTACCAAATCACTAATATCATAAATGCAAAAGTTAATTTTGCATAAAAAAGGTGTGTAAATATGAATTTATCTGAAATTTGGAATATGCGTAGCTTAGAACCAAAATTTACACATACGCTACTTTTTTATTCTATTGGCGCCGTGCACAGGGAGATTTTTTAATGCTCGATAGGCATGCATTTCACCACTATCTCATCTGATGGAAATTAATGTTGCGGCCAAAGATGTAGCATGCTTGCCTAGAAGATACTAGTTACCTTTTAAAACATACTTACATTATTATACATTAACATTGTACGGAACCATCTGCATAAATAACATCTCGGGCTTTGCTGTCCAGTGCCTATAAACTTTTATTGCTCTTTCACAAATTTTACTGTTCAAAAATCGATCTTATCCCATTAAGTTACGCTTTAAATTACAACTATGGAGTAAGATAATAAAAGTTACAAGTTATTTTGCACCTGCCTTATATTTTTAGTTCTATTGAAAAACAAGTTTCTATGAAGTTTTTTCTTCAAGTAGTTGCCCATCTGCCGATTGGGTTAGTTGGACGCGCGTTTGTCTTATAAACAGTGGGTATTGGGTTCGATTTCGGCGAAAGCAAGTTTTCTCCCGAAGGGAAATTTGTGCCTCTAGTTCTGGGTGTGATTGTGTGTAAAGTGAATGTTTCCGGCACCATTCAATATGAAAACTTGTGTATATCTTCTTACAGTGGTGGATTCAGGATTGTCGTTTGGAGGCTTGACCCAGCTGAGGGTAGATGTTGCTACCACTGCAGCAATAATATCACGAGACAAGATTTGTCACGGAAGAACTCAGATGATTTGGTGGGGATTGAGTTTTGTACAGGATTTTACGTCTGTCGAACTTGCTATAGTACTAGGCAACCATAAACATGAAATAGTTAATTATCAACCCGTATACATTTTTATGTCTGTCTCGCTCGCACAATTCATTCATTTTGAGAAATAAAAATTATGAAGCGAGTTATGGAAAATGTTGTCAATAACTTTACTAAATAATTATGTAACGGATACTTTAAATTAATTTTCGTTTAAATACCTATTAATTAGACGAAGAAAGAGTGAAAAAAATATAAAATCAATTTGACATCGATTTTCTCCGCCAACCCAAAAGCTAAGAAAACGAATATCAGTTTATAAGATCCGTGATATTATTATTTAGGGATAATATTGATAAAATTTACAATAACTCACACCGTCAGTTTTATATCTCAAAATCAGTGAATCGTGCGAGCGAGAAAGACATAAAAATGTATACGGGTTCTTAAGGACTTAGTATGGTGTTAAAGTACTAGGCAACCATAAAAAGGGGTTACAAATTTTTACATTACGTGGCATTGCAACATATTCCGGGTACAGTTAATAATACCTAAGCGCGTACCTAAACAATAATTGGCTTATTCCCAACTAGGTCCAAGCCATTGTTCTCGAAAAAATAAAATTTCATACATTGATTCCCATGGAGGTCCAAGACTATTTTAAATTAAAATTAAATTATATTTTTCTTTCCCAACGAGGTCCAAAAGTTTGTTTGAAGTACGGTCAGCAAAATAAACGTTTACAATTTATTTTTAAATAACGAAACCTATGATGAAGAAATCGAATTCTAAAAAGTCTTTCCAAGTACCAGGAGAGCAGAACCCCATAAGAGGTAGGAGATATAACATTTCAATATCGAGTTATTGAAGAAAAATTATTTTAAAAAGTCTTTTCAAGTACGAAAAGGAATATAAAAAGTGGCCGAGTTTAGGGGTTTAGTTTTATTATACGTAGAAACTTTTTTGCTGACATGGACTAAACCATGGCTAAACCCATGTAAGCGAAGTTTATCGTATAAGAACGTTACTGCCGCAGTCAGTAATAACTGCGTTGCTGGCAGCGATGATGATGGCCGCAGCTTAGCGCAGCTCCAAGCCATCTCAGCGCGGTCAGCATAGCAGTCCTAGATAAACAAGCAAAATTCAAAAGTGTTTATTCCCATGGGCCCCAAAGAGGCACTCATGAAAGGTAATTCAATTCAATTCATTTAGCTAAGGGCTGAAGTGATGATCAAGCTTGAAGGCCGAGAGCGTAGCTAAACTCAAGTCGATGCCATCGTTTATAGCGTGGCCAGCGCGGTGCAGTCGTTGCGGTCCAAGGCTTGTATAGTGATTTCAAACAATCCCAGTAATTAATATAATAATACATTAATAATATTGAAAGGAGGATACCCCTTAAGTCTGACTCCCTATACGTGGTCCCCGGGTGGTGCTAATTAGGTGACATTTGAGAGGTGGTAGAGCATTTTGTGAGTTGCTCGCCTGGCTTGCTACCAAAGTAGCTTACCACCATCAAGTTGAAAGTCTGCCGCCAAGCCAAATACGGTGTTCCGGCAGTTATCCTTGAGAGCCTGCGTATTCCAGGTCTAGTGTGTTTACCAGCTTCGATCACATCGTCACTTACCATCAGGTGAGATAGTGGTCAAACACTAGCCTGTCACAAATAAAAAAATAAAAATAAAAAAAAGGATAATTGTTCGCCTCAATCTGAGGTTGAGTGGCTCAAGGGTTCCAGCAACAGGGCATGAGACCCGAAGGCTTCAAGTTCAATCTCAAGCGATATTTTTTCCTTTAAAAATACTTTTTACATCAGAAAAAAAACCCGTTTTCGTTCTTTACTTGCAACACGGGCAAATTAAAAAAATACTTTGGTCCTCACGTGTTTCGGCTCCATCATATTTTCATTTACATAGCTTTAATAATTGGTTTTGGGACATGGTTTTACCTACATTTACCCTGACGATTTGAAGTTATTCGCTTGTATGGTTTAGACGCTAAGCGTTTCTAACAGACGGACGGACGGACAAAGTTCTGAGCCATCCAAGTCAACATGGAGATCTGAATTCCTTGGATCAATTACGGAATATACCCATTACAACCGTAGTTCCTATAGCATTAATAATTTAGTTCTTCTTCTAGTTACTATTAGGGGATTGAGAACCAGAATTTTTCCTAAAACGCGTGCTTTTGTAACCGTTTTACTCAGCATTCATAATAAAACAGATAAATTAAAATATTCGACAAAATCTGTGTGATATGATAAATGATGCCTTCTTCTTAGAATATTCATAACGTTCCTATAGAAAAAAATATCAAATCTCATGCAAATAACATCAATTTGATTTATGTAACCATTTCGTTCCGTCATTTTATATTATACTAGCTGCGCCCCGCGGCTTTGCCCGCGTAAGTCCCGGACCAGCCAGAATTCGGGGTTAAAAAGTAGCCTATGTCCTTTCTCAGGCTCTAGACTATCTGTGTACCAAATTTCGTTTAAATCGGTTCAGTAGTTTTAGCGTGAAAGCGTAACAGACAGACAGACAGAGTTACATTCGCATTTATAATATTGGTAAGGATCAAAACACCGTGAAAGTTATTTAATATACGTTTATTTACTAGATGAATGATTTCTTCAGCTAGTTTTATTTTTGAGGCGCGTTTTCCCGAAATTTTAATAAAACTATAAATAATTTAAACGTTAGCAAAGCTTAAATAACCGACTTCACCGCTTATATTTTCGTTTTGGCTTGATCGATTTCGATATATGGGACCACCTCTGAAATATAATCTACCGAACAAAAAAAGCATTTTGAGAATCGATACACAAATGGGAGAGAAATCGGAGAACATACATTAAAAAAAATAGTCGAACATAGAACCTCCTTCTTTTTTGAAGTCGGTAAAAAATCAAAGATCCTTGCGTAACCGCCACGATATAATTTACGCAATACACCTCTACATGCGAAAGTGTAAGGGGGTAATTGGCTGTGGTTATAAAAGTTGCTCACATTGTCGTATACCTGCCCCTTAACAGACGAAACACGGAAGCGTTGATCGGTAATTTCTTACCGTTCAATCACTACAAACATTGCCTGTTTGGTCTACACATAAAGTATCATACATCATACATGTAGTATATATATACATGTAGATATCATAAATTAATCAATGTCCGCAACTCGATCCTAAACAAGGTCAGCTTGGCACCAATTTGTAATGATACTTATCAGGTCATCAATATAATAACAGGTACAAAATGCAGAACCATATGTTAACAGTATTCAACGCATTCACACTCACAGCCCCACACTAAGTTCAAAGACATGATGCTATGAAAATACATCTTGGAACCAGAATCACAACCAGAATCACAGAATAACAATCTCTTGGACAGGGAAATTGTTTTCCTGTCGGAAATCGAATCCACGGCGCAGAAGGCAAAGGTCATTGCGACAGTTTTTTTTTTTACATTGACTTGCTTATTTACCGTCTGTAATACTCCGTAATAATCTGTAATTATTCAAAGTAGAGATTAAAATATATTTTTTAATCAAACCGTTAATTACGCGTCAAACAAAATGAACACACTGTCATACGTCAAAATGAACATTTAATTTTGTAAGTCGTATTATTACGACTTACGTCGTTCTCAACTATAGTCGGTACCGGTAAAAACCGGTATACCAACGACCGGGTTCGATGATACCGGCTTCGATTGGAAAATATAATGCAGATCAATTACTGACAGACACAGCTGACAGAGTGTACCTATATTACATGTATATAGATTGTCGTGTCTGAGCGCTATACGTTATACTTACGTACCAAGGTCAATAGTCAAATCAAATCAAAATCGTTTATTCACATGGGCCCCAAAGAGGCACTCATGAAAGTTAATGATGTGGAAGTTAATGATTCTATTGCCACATTCGCAAAATTACAGCCATCTCAAGAAGAACCTGGCAAGAAACTCGGCGGCGCATATTTTTCATTCATTTTTTTTTAAACATTCTTAATCTCTATTACATAATTTTATTAACCTAGGTGTTATTATGGTAGTCGCTAGAAAGCGCTTGTGCAGTTTGCCTCCATGCATCCCTGTCATTAATATAGTCGATCGTTTTATAGTAAGCTTTCTTAATTAATGCCCGTTTTATTATAGTTATTATTTTAGTGGAAATATAAGTATCAAAGGTTTCACCACGCAGGACGCATTTGGTTCTAATTCTAATTGTGGTAGGGGTGACATAGCCTGCACTTTTACAGCCGGTTAGTACCATAACAATAGCCTGTACTGACATCCCGTCGGGGTATATTGTGCATTTTCCCCTTGACGGCATCTACCCAAGCCATCCTAGGTCTTTTATGTAGCGTAGGATGGTTCTGGGTCACCGACTAAGCTGTTCCAAAGTAGATAGATAAACTCTTTATTGAACACCTTAATTACGACAAAAAACAAAACAAAATAATTATTTATAAAAAAAGTGTAACAATAGGCGGTCTTATCGCTAAAAGCGATCTCTTCCAGACAACCTTTGGATGGAGAGGAATTACGCAATAGAGTTGGTCGTCAGTGTTAAGCCAAGAAAACAACATTAAAAAGAATGCATGAATCTAAAAATAATAAATTATAAGTAATAATAATTGACAAATAATAAAATTATATATATCTCAATAATGATCTTATATAGATAGATAGATAGATAAACTCTTTATTGAACACCTTAATTACGACAAAAAACAAAACAAAATAATTATTTATAAAAAAAAAAAGTTTAACAATAGGCGGTCTTATCGCTAAAAGCGATCTCTTCCAGACAACCTTTGGATGGAGTGGAATAACGCAATAGAGTTGGACGTCGGTGTTAAGCCAAGAAAACAACATTAAAAAGAGTGTATGAATCTAAAAATAATAAATTATAATATACCAAATTATAAGTAATGATAATTGACAAATAATAAAATAATATATACCTGAATAATGATCTTATATAAATATACATATATATATATAGATCTTATTTAATATGATCTTTAGGATCTTTAGATTGTAGGTGTTTGAACAGACAGGCGTGCGGCGGCAATACTCGAGGCGACCGCCCGCGCCATCCGTTCGAGCCAACTGTCATGTGTGGATGTAATTTTCACTAAAGATTAAATAATACAAACGAACGAGGCTCCGGTTATTCACAATAACTTTTCCCAAGTACATCAGGCATGTCGGTCATATAAAATACCAATATTTTTTTTCAATTTATGTTAACGGCTGAAACATTTTTTACTTCAATACGTGTAATTACTACATAGCTAGTGTCTCGTTCTGAACTAAGACCTCGCGCATACAATTGGCCAGTGAGACATAAATTTTGTCATTAATTGCTTAAATTACTTTGCTTTTTAATTATTTATTGTTTCAATGTAATTATTAAACAATTAGAAATAGAATACAGATTTAATTAAACTTCTGACATTTAACTCAATAACTATTTCAATTTCTTTTAAACTTTCGCGATTCGAACACATAGTTTAGGTAATATCTCGGGATTTAACCGCTGACTAAATCTGCTATCGCTGAACATTTACTTGAGTCGGGACCTAACCTCTGGATTGAGCTCCACCACGCCTCTAAAATCCTCTACACTGAAAGTCATTTAGGCTGGCTGCCGCGTGGAATCCGGTTATAAGGTTATAAGAAGTGTTCGCGTCGCGATTTATCCCGCGATAAACCTGCGGATATCGCGAGTGTTGTGTGTCGTGACAATATATAAATGTATATCTACTATCCAGTTATATTATCTTTGCCAAGGATGAAACGAAAAATTATGAAATAAGCAATTTTCTTAATGACAAAATAATTCCTATTTAATTGTAGGTAAACGTTTCCGCTTGTGCCGCGCTCTCGCTTGCACGCTCAGGCTCGGGCGGAACGTGACACTTTTTCGTGCGTGCAGCCGTTGTTCATTGATTTATAAGACGTTATCACGTCAAAACTATTTTTATTTACCTCGATGTTTACAATATTGTTGTTTGTGGAGACTACAATGTTGCTCAATTGACAAAGATTTAAATCAATTGCAGCGGTCATTCGTTTTCATAAACAACGAATTCCGATTCTGAAACTGTAACTTATGATATTTCCAAAGAATTTGTGAAAAAGTTAATTACGGCTTTAAATCCTTAAAACGCGTAAAACATTTCGATTTACTTGGTTGTCAAATATAGTCACGCTCTGAGGCCTGTGAGCCGCTCGCCTCTGCGTAACGCGCGTCTGTCTCATCTTATAGAAGGACAACTAATTTGTCCGAAACTAATCGACAACAAACGTATTTAACATTGAAACATTAGGTGTAAGTTTTAACTTTTAAATTAAACAAACAACAAACAAACAAACGCTTTCACACTCACAGCCCCACACTAAGTTCGATGACTTGTGTCGTGGGTGCCGGAAACATTCACATCGCACACACAATCACAACCAGAAACAGAAACACAAATTTTCCTTGGGGAGAAAACTTATGTTCCCGTCGGGAATCGAACCCGATACCCCTGCTTAGAAGGCGAACGCCACCCAACTAAGCCAACGGGCAATTAATACATACACTAGTGACATCTCACTAGTGTATGTATTAATTGCTTTTTTTTATTCTCTATAGGCAAGCTTTTGACTACACCTGATGGAAAGTGATGATGTAGGCAAGCATGCTTTGCCTAGAAGATACCTATTCACTTTTGACTTGAAGACTCCTAGATTATACCGTTCGGGGAACACAGACGAAACAAAAAAAAAAAAACAACGCGTTCACACTCACAGCCCCACACTAAGTTCAAAGACTTGTATCGTGGGTGCCGGAAACATTCACATCACACACACACACATTACACCCAGAACCAGAAGCACAAATATCCCTTGGAAAGGAATTTGTGCTCCTGCCGGGAATCGAACCCAGGACCCACGGCGCAGAGGGCGGACACCTGTCCACTGCGCCACCTGGGTCGTCAAAGTCACTAGGGCAATGAGTTCCACTACTTAGCTTTACAGATGATAAACGTAGAAGCGGAACGCTTTGAGCGAACTGGAGGTATGTCAACCATTTATGGATGACCTTTGACAGTTTGTCTTGTTGATCAAATGTAAGTCTTTCAGAGGTTTTTTTATACATAATTGAGAGACGGAAAGAGCAAGATATAATTACTTTTAGTAGGCGTCACGCTTCCCTATTATAGTTTACTAGCCGTGCCCCGCGGCTTCGCCCGCTATAATCAAGTTTAAAAGTAGCCTATGTGTTAATCCTAGGTTTAATCTATGTACATTCCAAATTTCATCCAAATCCGCTCAGCCATTAAAGCGTGAAGAGGGAACAAACATACTTACACACTTACACAAACTTTCGGATTTATAATATTAGTTGGATTGGGACACAGAGATTTTTGAACATGTTTAGGTCAGAATCCAGCACGGCAATGCGCGCTTGTCACCCTGGATTAATCTCAGTAGATCCATTGTCCAGATCCATTATGGATCTAGTGGGATATTTTACAACTACCTACATTTAAATTAGTATTTTTCCTTGTGTCTTAACTAATATTAGTTGTTAATAATATCCCTCTATCGCGCCAATAATTCGAGACGGAAATCGTAGCAGCTCTGTAACATAGGGTATCCTAATACGGCTGCTAACGAACACCTAATGTACCATCCTACTAATATTATAAATCCGATAGTTTGTGTTTAAGTGTGTAAGCATGTTTATTCCCTCTTTACGCTTTAACGGCTGAACGGATTTGGATGAAATTTGGAATGTACATAGACTATACCTAGGATTAACACGTAGGCTACTTTTAAACTTGATTATAGCGGGCGAAGCCGCGGGGCACGACTAGTATTATTATATTGTAATTTTTTTTTATTGATGAATTGATAATATTATGTAAATTGTGGTATAAATATTAGGTTAATAATGTGTATATCTGATTTGAATAATTAAATGAATTTGAATTTTGATCTCAGTAGACCCATTTGTTGACAGTGTGGATCTACGGAGATGAGGTATTAGCTGTTAAATCTCTTAAACCCCGTATTTTTTCAAGAAATAAGGTAAACAGAAAGTCAAGCTGGACAGCTAAGCTAAGCTTAGCTTGGTATGGTGTTCCTTCATCGTGTAAATATACTTTACAGCAAAGCCACAAGCCTGCACAAAGTGAACAGACTTGTTGTCAATACTTGTTTAACTAACTAATGACCCTACAGATTACCCCTTGTGTCTGGACATCCATCTGACGCTTAGAATTCTGTGACATAACCATAATGGATGTAACTTGAAGCTTTCGTCGACATATGAGACATTTAGACAAACCATTACTGTAAATTACTTGCTGTTGCTTTCCCATTGGTCCCATTTAAATTTGATCATGATCTGATCAGTAGTTTTTAAGATATCGTCAATAATGCGGGTTTAATATCTACATTTAATCTGATCAAGGTTCCGAAGATAAAGCGGTGAAGTCGGTTTTTTAAGCTTTGCTTGCGTTTAATTATTATATACCTACATGTTCACGAACTGTTAACAGTTAATAATTCACCATTCACAAATGAAAGGTATGCTTCTAAATGTTAGTAAAACTATACAATTTCACTCACGGTTGGTTTTCGCATTGTTGCGAGACTAGTTTCGGAACAGTCGGTACTTCTACATCAGTCAAGTACCCGCGTAGACAGTCCGGCGTCTCGGTGTGTGACTGGACCCCGGACTGTTTGACTGACTAATATTTATGGGCTTAGGTTTAAGCAATCACCAGATATAATGAAATACAACGCCCAAGTACTTACCAGAATTTAATCCCCATTTTCTGTCTCAATCTGGGTACCCAAGATACAGGCCATGCCTAGTTTGGGGCCCACTGAAACTATCATTGTAATGTGTATTTCTCTCTTATGTTAAATAAATATTCATTCATTTTAATATCAAATTATCACCAATAAACGAAAAGTCTGCTAACCTAAAAAAGGCATCTTCAGAATAATCGCTGAGCTACCAAAAAAGGCCACGCATGCACCAAATATGTACTCGCATTTTATTTAAAAATTTCATCCAAATATGTTACTATAAATATTTTTTTGTATTAATTATAAAAAAAAACCTTATCCTATCCTTATCCTATCTGTATCCGATTCGGTTCTGTCACAGGAAAATTTGTTTTATTTTTCGTGGCTATCTAAATTAAACCCCAAGTTAAAATTTGGTGCACGCGTGGCCTTTTTGGGTTATGAAAAGTTTTTGTAGTGCAGGCATGACTTAAATAGCCCGAAAGATTTTGGTACAGGTTTCATTTATTTGTACATATATATTTTTTTTATTATTGGATGAGGCTGTTTAGTGCAACGATTGTTTTTTTGGTGGTCATTAAATTTCATCCCATATTTATGTGCATACCTTTTAGGTAGAAAGACAGGATCGATGTTTCTAGTTATCACAATGTTTTCATAATAATTATGTAACAAATCGTAATAAAAGTGTGGGTAGCTAAGTTTATTGCTTTTACATGTTGTTGTATTTTATCGTCGAGTAGTCTATGATAATTATACCGTCGATTAAGTTCTTTAATTGAATTGAATAATTATTCTGACGCGTTTCTTTTGTTTGTTTAACTTTGTTCAATTATGGCGTTCTAGTGATCAAAAGCGTAAGCCGATTTTAATTATTCTTACGTCAATCGATTTGTCTATATCTCTCGAGTGTCACTAAAGACATGACTGTTAAAATTCAATTATTACAAAGTATTTTTTTATGTGTATGTATTTGTTTTATATGTGTATGTTACTTCATATCTTCTTTCCACGTAAACCGATTCGAATATTTTTTTTTTGTTTGATAACTGGTGTTTTTCCATTGGTTCCAATTACATTTGGTCAAGATATGATCATTAGTTTTTGAGTTACCGTCAATAATGTTATTACATTGAATTTGATCAAGGTTCTGAAGATAACTGCCCGTTGGCTAAGTTGGGTGAGCATTCGCCTTCTAAGCAGGGGTTTTGTTTTCTTTCGATTCCCGGCGGGAACACAAGTTTTCTCCCCATGGATAATTTGTGTTTCTAGTTCTGGTTGTGATTGTGTGTGTGATGTGATTGTTTCCGGCACCCATGACACAAGTCATCGAACTTAGTGTGGGGCTGTGAGTGTGAAAGCGTTTATGTTTATGTTTTAAGCGTTTATGTTATAAAGCGGTGAAGTCGGTTTTTTTAAGCTTTGCTTGCATTTAATTATATCGGTTACATTTCGGAGAGTGTGTCGATGTGTCGTGTGCACGATTTGCTCGATATAATTACGCCATCCCCATTCTATCATCGTACAACCAGATGAACTGCATTGCGAAATCGTTATGTAATAATACACGAAGTAACTTACTTCCACATTTATTATGCGCACCGCTAAGGAATGGCATTCCTTACCTGAGTCTATGTTTCCCGATAAGCATAATTCGGGAGTCTATAAATCACGAGTAAACAAGTATCTTATAGGTAAACATGCTCCATCGTCAATCGCATCATCACTTCAGATAGTGGTCAAATGTTTGCATATCTTGAATAAAAAATGTGTGAGATGGCTCAAAAACTACTGATCAGATCTTGACCAAATTTAAATGGGAAAGCACCAGCTTTCAAACAAAATAATCTTCAAAATCGCTTCACGCGGAAATAATTTATGAGGTAACACACATCCATTTTTGTGAAGTCGGTAGAAAAGATCGACAAACTCGCCACCTTGGGACGATGCCCTAACCTTTAAAGTCTTGCTTCAAACAGCCGTAATAAAGCACATAATATAATATAGTACGTTCAATGACTTAGGTGAATGGTTAATCCACCCGTACCTAAGTACCTCTTACTAGGCGTGAACTATGCATAGACCTTGGTAACGCGACGCTTAAAAGTAGTTGCAGTCACTACAAAGTACCTACCTACATTTTAAGTAAGCGCAGTACAATTTATAAACATTGAATTTAAGGGTAATACAGCCGTTTAATGAGTAACGTTTTTCTACCGACTTCACAAAAAGGAGGAGGTACTCAAGTCGAGTGTTTTTTTTTATGTTACTTACTCCATAACTTTGTTCTGGGTGAACCAACTTTGAATATTTTTTTGTTTGAAAGATGTTGCTTTCCAATTGGTTCCATTTAAATTTGATCAAGATCTGATCAGTAGTTCTTGAAATATCTTCAATAATGCGTGTTTAGTACATCTGATCTGATCAAAGATCCGAAAATAAAGCTGTGAAGTCGGTTTTTTTAAGCCTGCGTTTAATTATAAATAATTGATTCTCCCAAATAAAGAACATATATATCAAAAACTATAAGGGTCAATTATAAAAATATTAGAACTACCCATGTGAATGTTTCTGGCACCCATGACACAAGTCATTGAACTAATTGTGGGGCTGTGAGTGTGAAAGCGTTTATGTTTATTATGTAACAAGTCTAATAAATTGACTATTTTTTTTATTTGTGTTACCTCATAACTTCTTTCTAGGTGAACCAATTTAAATTTATTTTTGTTTGAAAACTGACGCTTCCCATGTGGTGGGACCACATGGGAAGCGTCAGTTTTCAAACATAATATATAAATAAAAATATATCATATAGATAAATTTGATCAACACTAATCAGTAGTTTTTGATTTATCCTCAAATACGTAATTAATTAACTTAATATGATCAAGGTTCCGAAAATAAAGCAGTGAAGTCGGTTTTTTAAGGTTTGCGTTTATATTATTTATTTTAGACATTTTCGTTAAGAATCACTATCAAAAAGTTACTTATTCCGTATTTTTACTCTTAGGCCTTAGTAAAGGTATATGTCCTAGTTCAACCATTAATGGGAAAGCGCAATGGGAAAAGCCCATCGCCAAGAAACTGGTTCAGAATAATTATTTATAGTAATAATATTGATGTAGTTAACGTGAATCAGTCAAATTGGAATTAGATAGCAATTATTGATAATAATATCGGCATTGAAATAATATTTATGAACGATATTAATAATATTGTGCCAACTGAATTGCTTGACTATATAATATATGTATTAATATCTAATAATATCCTTAAACGAGCAATTCTTGTATTTGTATCTGTAATCAGGATCTCGGAAACGGCTCCAACGATTTTCATAAAAGTTACAGATTAGGGGATTTTCGGCCCAAGGAATCGATTTATCAACGTTCCAGGTCCGAGAAATGATCGGTTCCCAAACTGCATTTGAAAACCGGGCTTTTAAGAAACTATCAGCACCATCTATTACGCCATGACCGATGTAAAAAACTGTTTCTACTCGACACTAGATGGAGCTTTCTGAGGCTACAAATTCAAACACATTTTACCAAAAACAAAAAACCCGGTCATCCGGGTATTTAGGTATTATACCTGCAAGTTACCTCAATGTTACTTAAAATCGTGTATTAAGACGATACGCAAATTTATTTTAACAGGAGCTGATAAAAATTGGACGAACTATTTACTCGCCATTCATTAAAAAGAGATAAACATATAAATCAGAGCCACGTCTCATTATCTAGGGCAAGCGATAAATCATAATAATATAAACTGGTATTGTTTGAGTCCTCACGGAACTATACCAAAAATAAATAAAAGTTTCGATTAATTTTGGTACTTCAGTTATCTAAATTAAGTAGCAAATTTTTATTTTATTTTTTATATAATCAAAGAATTAACGGGTTAAGTCCTCCAAAAGAACCAACTTTAAAAATAATTGTATTTAGAAAATTTTCACTAATTACATTTATGGATTCTATTTATTACACCCTCAAGTAATAAATTACTAAATATTAAAATTTGGTAAAAATCAGTAATCGGAGGAGTAAGGTAACTAACACTGTGACACGAGAATTTTATATATAAGATATATGTACACATTATTATAAAAATAATGATGTCAATGATTGTTGCTAATCTTAACTACAAAACTAAACATCAAATTACTTATTATCTAATTAAAAACTATTATTATAGTTTCGCGATTTGAACAAATAGTTTAGGTAATATCTCGGGACTAAATCGCGCTAAAAACTATATTCAATTGACTTCAATAAAGGAAGTTCTCAATTCGACTGTATGTTTTTTTTAAATGTATGTTACGCGAATAATTTTGAATAATTTTGAATCGATTTTGATGTTTTTTTTTGTTTGATAGAGAGAAAGAGGTGGTCCCATATAAAATTTATCGAAACTGGTCAAGCCAAAACTGAAATATAAGCGATAAAGTCGGTTTTTTAAGCTTGGCTTGCGTTTTATTATTATTAACCTCGACGTTACGGCCAAGTAAGACTCAAGAGTCAGTCGTCTCGAGACCATGTCCAATGCAACTTTGAACTCTGATCAATATCTAAACTTAATAACTTCTAATATCCCTAGCAATGATAATATAACCATTAGTTAGTCTTAGATCCCTAGAAACAAGAAAATCTAAAGATTCATACGAGTGTTATGAATACGAAATGATCTAAAAAGGTACAAAACGACCTTAATTTTTCCTCAGTCCACAAGGATCAAGTGCATGCATCAGTGATACTGTTGATGTTTTGACCGGAAGATCATTCGTTACTAAGACACAATCTTAACTAGTCGTTCGCGCCGAACTGAGACCTCGCGCCTTCATTTTGCCTCAGAGAAAAACTTTTGAGGTTACGTGCTTATAACTTTTTTTCTATATTATATGATTATTGTTTTATTTCTGTACTCGTTGTTCAAGTACAGGATATAACGGATATTGTACGTTAGTTTCTGCGTTTAGTGTGAAGCCGTTTTTGAGATACACCCCGGGACAAAATAGGTCTAAAAACAGTGACCTTGGTGGCCTACCAAATCGTTATTTTCCTTCATATATTTTTTAAACCGGTTTCGAACTCTACTTGTTATGCCCTTTTCAAATATGGGGTATCTATGGGGTTTCTTACAAGTTTTGATAAAAGACAATAATTAAACGCAAGCAAAGCTTAAAAAAACCTACTTCACCGCTTTATCTTCGAAACTTTGATCAGATTAGATGTACTTATACGCATCATTGACGATATTTCAAGAACTACTAATCAGATCTTGATCAAATTTCAATGGGACTACAAGAAAAGCACCAGCATTTAAATAAAAAAATAATCATCAACATCGGCTCTCAACGAAAGAAGTTATGAGGTAACTTTTGAAGTTGGTTAAATACGAGAACATCGTCAATGTAGTCCACAGAATACGCATTGTTGATGATATTTCAAGAACAACGGATGAGATCTTGATCAAATTGAAATGGGTCCAATTGGAAAGCAACATCTTTCAAACCACAAAAAAATTTCGAAATCGGTTCACGTGGAAAGAAGTTATGAAGTAACACACATAAAAAAAACAATTCGACCTGAGTACCACCCCCTTTTTGGGAAGTCGGTAAAAAACCGTCGTCACCGCTTTTATTTTGTTTTTTTGTTGATTTTCTCATAAAACGCTAAATCAATTTCGATAAAATTTATATGGGACCACCTCTGAAGTATGATCTACCAAACAAAATAGAATGTTCAAAATCGATTCATAATTACACATACATAAAAAACAAACAGTCGAATTGAGAACCTCCTTTTTTGAAGTCGGTTACTTAAAGATGATTTTCAAATACCTATTCAATGATACCCCACTTGCTACTGTTCTTGATTACTGCCATGTCTTCAGTGACATATGCACGATAAATAAAAATCTATTGACATAAGAATCATCAAAATTGGCCTATGCGTTTGGTCTCTAGAATGCCACAAAAGATATACATATGTAGGATAATAAAAATATTATTCTCCATAGCGTCGCGATAAAAGCAACATTCAGTCGAATTGACAACTTCTTTTTTGTAAGTCAGTAGAGTAAGAAAGGAACCAGGAAATTTGTTCCCATAATGTGACACACACGTGCATTATAAATATAATATGAATAAAATAATTAAAACGACCTTTCGTTTTCCTCAGACCCCAAGGATCAAGAGCATGCGTCAGTGAGACACTGGTTTGACCGGAAGAACATGCGTCACTGAGACACTCCATTGACCGCAGTCCGCAGTATGCTAGTGCTTCCGGTGCGATGGCTCTCGACGATACAAAATGGCGGCATCGCCAATCAATTTTTTATGGCACTGATGGGTGAGTTATGTTAATTTTTCTCCCGCTACGGTGAAACAATGCGGTTTAAAATTTTAGCACCGTATGTATGTTTGTTTGTCCACTGCTCGTCCAAATTAAACAAAATAAAAATAAAAAAAAAATTAAAATCGTTTATTCACATGGGCCCCAAAGAGGCACTCATGAAAGTAAATGACTCCTGCCAGATGCTCAAGTATCTCAGTTTACTGTAGCAAGCATATACATATAGGATGTTACTAAAAATTTATGCATTTCGCAATTTTTCCTTTATCTGTGCTATAAGACGTTACTTTGTACCAAATTTCAACATTCTGTGTTCACGGGTAGTAAGTACCCTGTAGGTTTTGATTCCCTTGCGAGTGTCGAACATTTGCAGCTTAAACGGCTGTATCTTTTGATTGCGTTGGCTTAGAAGTTTGATTTTTTCACAGCTCCAAGGGACAGTAGTCTTGAGTATTTGATATGAATTTCAGCTTAATACCTCCACGCGTTCCTAAGAAAAAGGGTCTTGACAGACAGACAGACGGACAACAAAGTGATCCTATAAGGGTTCCGTTTTTTCCTTTTGAGGTACGAAACCTTAAAAATTACGTTTAATTAAAATAATAACGGTATATAGTCAGATTATGATAAAACTTTACGACGTCCGTAATAGGTATGTATATAGGAAACATTTCTCGGTGGCAAATTTCTGAGGAAGTTAATGTTTATAAACTTACTACCGGCCTTTTATCCGATAACTGTGTTAACGCTGCAAACATTACTAGTGGCTGGATCGTAATATTAATGACATATTCAAACTACTTCAAAAAAATTGTGTGATTTTGTTTTGAATATGATTTTAACTTAAGAGGCCGGGGAGGCTTTGAACGAGTCAATAGGCTGTCTCTGTTTAACTGGCAAACTGTGCCCATGCTTGATGCACTACCGATAGAACAATATGATAGGTGCCGTAATACCAAAAATTATGAATGAAAATGTAATGTTTAGCCATTGTTTTTTGCATTAATAGTGCCTTGAAATGATAATCTATGTTCCTGTTGTAATGACAAAAGAATTGTGTTAGTTTTTAATACAAAACGAATAAGTTAAAGATGCGTCATTTATGTCGTAATAATGTGTAAAAATCAATTGGTTTATATTTCGTTTTAGGTAATTATTTTGGAATAAAAACTATCCAGGAACCTAGATTAATATGTTTTTAATCTGAATAACAGCACAGTATGGTGGTAATATGCTTGAATTATAAATAATTTCGGTATTACGATTGTATGGGCAAATCAACCTCCGCAGGCCTCTTAATGCTATTGTAATGTGACTAATTAATTAATAATTGTAAATGATAAGTTACTTGAAATAAATTAATTATTAATATTAAAAAAGGAAGGTTCTGTACTGACTTATATTATTTTAATTAAAAGTCAGAAAAAGTGCTCGTGGAGCGTTGTCCACTTTTTCGTGGAGCGCAGTGGCACAACCCTCTCAATTGCGCATGACTTGACTATAACTGGACCTTAACTCTTTTACTTGACTTTGACTGTGACTAGGACTTTTAATATGAAATACACTCGAAACATAATATAATTACTTGACCAGATTCAATTAATTATATAAATGCACAAAATTGCGAAGCCAAAATTAAAAGAAAAAAAATTCGCCATCGCCCGGTTCAATGACCTCTATGTACTTTTTCGGAGTTTGGTGAACCTGAGTAACTAATAAATAAACAAACATCCAACGCATTTATATTTTGTTTTTGTCAGAATGTTTTATTCGAAGTTCTGGAACTGCATTTTATGAGGAAATATATAAGCTTTCTTAACGGTATTCTATCGCTTACATTTTGGAGAGTGTGCTCAGAAATTACATTATACAATTCTCCGTGCCCTTTTTACCATCTAACAACAAGACAAACTGTCAAACGTCATCCATTTATGGTTGACATACCTCCAGCTCACTCGTAGCGTTTCGCTTCTACGTTTATCATCCGTACAGCGAAGGAGTGGAACTCATTACCTTCGTCTTTGTTCCCTGAACGGGACAATCTGAGTGTCTTCAAGTCTAGAATGACAATTATTTTCTAGTATTTTGATGCTAAAAACCAAACTACTGAACCGATTTTGATTATGTCTAAAGAACTTAATTTAAAAGTGTATACGTTCAACAAATTTTTTTTTTATGCTAGATAGGCAAGCATTTCACCGCTATCTCACCTGATGGAATGTGACGATGCTGCCGAAGATGGGACATGCTTGCCTAGAAGGTACCTATTCTAGACTTGAAGACTCCAAGAATTTCCAAAATCGGCGCTCTGAGGTAACAAAAAACCGGTAAATACAAACGAATTGAGAAATCCGCCTTTTTTGAAATTGGTTATAAATTAAGGTTAATTCTTCTTACATAATGAAGACGCTAGCAAAACATAGAAATTAAACACAAGCAAAGCTTAAAAAACCGACTTCACCGCTTTATCTTCGGGACCTTGATCAGATTTAATGTATTGCACACGCAATATTGACGATAACTCAAAAACTAGAGATCAGATCTTGATCAAATTTCAATGGGACCACATGGAAAGCACCACCTTTCAAATAAAAAAAGAATTCAAAATCGTTTCACCTAGAAAGAAGTTATGAGGTAATACCACACAGAAATCTTACAGAAACTGTCGAATTACGAACCTCCTCCTTTATTAAACTCGGTTAAAAGAAGAATCATGAATGTCAAAATATGTGGCTTTTGTTTTAATCGAACACTGCACCCGTTTTGCTTTTACCAACTTATCTGTACAGTTCTCCTGACATTACTCATACATTAAAGAGGACGTATGTACATCGGTTTACGGTCGCTATTGGGTCGTAGGTATGGCGAATTCCATACAGACTACTGTATAAATAACTTGGTAATCATTGAAATTTGCATGTTTATGAAGATCCTACTAATATTATAAATCCGATAGTTTGTGTGTAAGTATGTTTGTTCCCTCTTCACGCTTTAACGGCTGAACGGATTTGGATGAAATTTGGAATGTACATAGATTATACCTAGTATTAACACATAGGTTATATATGACTTTTTATTAAAATTTCAACCCACATATTTAAAAAAAACATTAGCGGAATCGAAAAAAAAATCTTATTCTTTCTTTAATTACATCCTATCCCACTAATATTATAAATACGAAAGTTTGTGTGTAAGTATATATGTTTGTTCCCTCTTCTCGCTTTAACGGCTGAACGGATTTGGGTGAAATTTGGAATGTACATACATTATATTTAGGATTAACACATAGGCTACTTTTTAACTTGATAATAGCGGGCGAAACCGCGGGGCACGGCTAGTAAACTTATGAAATATCAGCTTATTCGTACAAATCGTTCGTTACGGGTCCGTCCTAAGACAATAGCCCACATAAATTGAGATGCATGGTATTATTGAATTGGTGATACACATGTTTTAATTTTTCTATAGATTTAACACAATAATATGATATTAATTATATGCTCGTTTTGTTGAGTGAAACGGGACTAAATTTTTACAGGTACTGACGTCTCACTATTCTTATATCTTATTATTTAAGTTTGATTAACACTAAATCTCGTAAGTTTCAAATGATGTACCTATCATTTATTCTGCAGTGTATTTTAGTACCTACTAGCCGTGCCCGCGGCTTCGCCCCCTATTATCAAGTTAAAAAGTAGCCTATGTGTTAATCCTAGGTATAATCCATGTACATTCCAAATTTCACCCAAATCCGTTCAGCCGTTAAAGCGTGAAGAGGGAACAAACATATATACTTACACACAAATTTTCGTATTTATAATATTCGTAGGATA
The DNA here is from genome assembly GCA_948107665.1 of Lomographa bimaculata. Classification (NCBI taxonomy): domain Eukaryota; kingdom Metazoa; phylum Arthropoda; class Insecta; order Lepidoptera; family Geometridae; genus Lomographa; species Lomographa bimaculata. The sequence continues at coordinate 9,340,854 of OX403607.1, read as the reverse complement.
GGATGTAATTAAAGAAAGAATAAGATTTTTTTTCGATTCCGCTTTTGTTTTTTTTAAATATGTGGGTTGAAAATTAAATAAAAAGTCATATAAACCCATTATGAAAAAAAATGCGAGATCTTCAGCTCCCAGAGCCACTAGTTAAAAGGCACTTTGATAAATGCTTCGAAATTGTTTTGATACATAAAACATTAACGCTTTCACACTCACAGCCCTACACTAAGCTCGATGACTTGTGTCATGGGTGCCGGAAACATTAAAGTCTTAATCACAACCAGAACCAGAAACACAAATTTTCCTTGAGGAGAAAACTTGTGTTTCAGTCGGGAATTGAACCCAATAACCTTGCTTAGAAGGCGAACGCAACCCAACTAAGCTAATGAGCAGTTCGATAGAAATACGTAAGTTTTTCCCTACTAAAATTAATCACTACGCTTTTAAATATATATAGATCGCGTCATCCTGCTTTCAAATGTTGGAATAATATTCCACCGCCAATATCCAAGTTGTAAACAGTTGGATAGTAATTGATAAATAATAGTAAAAATAAATTGTCGAGTCTCTTTTAATGAAACGTCCGAATCAATATTCAAATCACAAAGAAGACATCAAGTCGTACCATAACCATCTAATAAATATATCTTGTGTATTTAGGCCCCAAGAATTTTAAATGTCACAAAATATTTTTTAATGTGAATAAAAAATCAATGTTTACCTATGTTCAAATCAGCACATATTCCTAACTAGCCGTGTAAATCCTAAGTACAACCTATGTACATATCAAGTTTCATCCAAATCCGTTCAGCCGTTAAAGTGTGAAGAGGTAACAAACATGCTTACACACAAACTTTCAGATTTATAATATTAAGTAGGATTGTACACATACATATAGCAAAATATACCTACTAGATATATGCATAGGGGAATGCAGTTAGCCACTGACATGCAATGACGTAAACAAATATACCTGCTTGAACTCACTTCACCTCTACAGTAGTACCAATACCTACTATGAGTTATTCTGTGTCATGTCGAGAACGTTCATCTCCCAGGGCCTTGTATTTCTACTAGTGCCATAATATGTAGGACCTACCTATGTAAAACCTACCTATACAGACACCAAATAGTGTTTCGGCAAAACTCTACCTTTTTTTTCGTTTAATTTTGGCTTCGCAATCTTGTGCATTTAGCCAGTGTCAATTAATATTATATTTCAAGTCTATTTCATATCAAAAGTCCTAGTCACAGTCAAAGTCAAGTATAAAAAAGTCAAGGTCCAGTCATAGTCAAGTCATGCCCTAGTAAAGTGGGAGAAACTTTACTAGAACTTCTATTGGAGTTTTGGAGCGAAGGCGAAAATTTTTAAACTTGGTATCATTTCACACTTATGCTTGTTTACTAAGTATTTACGGTTAATAATCCACCATTATTACACATAAACACTCGAAGAATCTCAAGTTTTGGAAAATTATACAAAATCGACGACGCCATTTTTTCACTTTTGCGGCAAAACTCCAATACATACACCAAATAGTGAACCCACGACTGTGCGACGTAAATGTGTTTATCAGCGTATGTATACATACATATAACAAACATACATATGTTTGTAACTTTGTAGCGCTCTAGAGACTACGCGTGGGCCGATTTTGATGATTCTTGCGTCAATCGGGTTGTCTTAATTTTGCGAAGACATGTCAGTAATTAAAATTCTATAAAGTGACCACCAGAAGCCATATTGTACAAAATAAATAATTAAACTTAAACAAAGCTTAAAATAATTAATGAAAAGAATAAATTAATAATAATTCAAATAATTAATGCTTGCGTATCATTAAAAAAAACTTTTAAACTTGAGTACAAAGGTTTCAAATTGCTTGTCTATTTTTTGCAGTCTTGAAGTCAAGATATTTTTAACCTTCTGTATACAAGTTTTAAGATCTGTTACATTTAGAAAGCGTTTCCTTTGATAGAATAGAAACGTAGTGTTTTGGTTTTTGGCTAGGGGCTGATTATGGTTCGAAAAGATCGGCGCGCGAGAACGCGGGCGCGGGCAACGCTGTAGGGGAGGCGACTGCGCCCACGCACTTCGTTCGATCAGGTGCTACGAGTTTGACAAAGCCATTAGAATAGAATAGAAATAATTTATTTGTGACAGAACATAAAAGACACAAAATGCTTAAACAAAAACAGTCAAAAATCGGCTCCAACTCAGCATAATACTGGCTGTAGACCAGCGATGGTCTTCCGCTGGAGCCGTTTGGTAAAGTCACGGCACAGACATACAAAACACGGATATGAAGCAACAAAACAATGAGGAAAAAAATATTAACAATACAAATTGAACGGTTACAATATTTAGGAAGGTCAAAAACAACGGCAATATTTATTTATTTTAAGCTTGGCTAGCTTATATTGCACTCGTATAATGTCGAAGAGTTTCTTCTTGTTTCTGATGTGCAGCAATATATTTTGGCTAGGAGGGCTGATATTTGCGTCCAATGTGACATAGCTTGAAGAAGGTAAGGTCGCTTGACGACCTACGACGTTTTCAAACGTCATCATCACACATCGGAGCAGCGGTTTAGATTAGTTTGCTTTGAGATAAAACGATCTCTACGTAACTACGTAAATAGCTTCTGACCCTGTCTCGGAGTTATCAGCGCTTAGTTCGCAGAGATAAAATGTGTCTAAAAATGTGCCCTTTTTACCCGACTGCGCTACTCAAAGTAGGGTAATATGATTATCAGCCTATGTGTGTATGTTTATTTCTTTTTTTATGCTCGATAGGCAAGCATTTGACCACTATCTCGCCTGATGGAAAGTGAAGATGCGGCTGAAGATGTACCATGCTTGCCTAGAAGGTAAAAACATTTTCAGAAACACTCGTACATAATTGTATTTTTTTTAAATATGTAAATGTGCGAGCGAGAGAGAAGACAAAAGGAATAAACCCTCTTGTGGTCTATAACGATTTAAAGTTGGTTAAAAACCATTCACATTTATTTTTTTGCGTTTTAATTTCATTTTTATTCTGCTCAGTTGTCGATTCTAAACCACCCCCTGCAGGATTTATATAGGCATATGTAGAGTAAAATACGTATCTGCCCATCAATCAAATTAAGTTATATATTACTAGCCGTGCCCCACGGCTTCGCCCGCTATTATCAAGTTAAAAAGTAGCCTATGTGTTAATCCTAGGTATAATCTATACATTCCAAATTTCATCCAAATCCGTTCAGCCGTTAAAACGTGAAGAGGGAACAAACATACTTACACACAAACTTTCGGACTAATAATATTAGTATGATGTATAGGTATTTTTTATCTTTGTCTGAAACAGTATCATTGTTTAAAATTGTGAATATTATAACAACATTTTCGGAGGATGGCGTTGGCTGCTGCGACAAAGTTTTACACTACTGCAGGTGTCATCGTTTTACCAATATTTTGTCTGTACAAGTTTGTTTTTATCCTAAAATAAACGATTTTTCATTTTCATTTCAATCAATCGTTTTAAAATTAAGTCGAGCTGATGATGACGTCACTATAATATCAACATTTAGTTGACAATCCTATTGTAAGAATTAAACTGTGCGCAGCGAGATAGATCAAGTATCTTCCGTTTTGTGACATTGGTTATTATTACTATGATTAAATATACATACAATAATGATTATAGAGCCCGGTTTATATTATAATCTCTTTGTAGATGTGGAGCTGTTAGACCTTGTAAAAAGTGTTATAGCTGCTTCTACACGCTTTTGGTTCGAATGGACGGCTTGGGGGAACGCGGGCGCAGTCCGTTCGAACCAAATACGTCCAGTGTGTAGCAGCCATAAGATAAAGTAGAAAATTCCTATTATGGTTTGAATAGTGCTATAAAATGTTTAGTGCCTAACTAAGTAGTTTTCCATCATTTCAAATTCAAATCTACTTCTAGTTTCAACGATCTTTTATACATTCAGCAAATCAATTTTTTTATGCCGTTTAGGTAGCTACTGTCATTTTCATGGGACTTCAAAATAGGAGGTTTTCAATTCGACTGTATGTTCTTGTTTTGTTTTTCCGCCAATTATGAATCGATTTTTTTTGTTCGGTAGATAATACTTCAGAGGTGGTTCCATATACATGTTCTCTAAATCGATCAAACCAAAACCAAAATATAAGCGGGGAAGTCGGTTTTTTTAAGCTTTGCTTGTTTTTAAATGGTATTTCATAACTAAATATAAAAACATAACATATAAAAAAAAAAAAAACAAATATTTAATGTGAAAATAGTACAAGGTGTAACATAAATTATACTAAGTGTAAAATTATTAAATTTTATAAAATAATATTTTAACGTAAAATATATAAATATAGAAATTTTTTTTTGGCTGGCTTTGCTTATTTACCATACTCAACCACATCATCATTTACTGAGAAGTTAGGTGATGATCGATACCTATTACAGAAATAACACGAGCGAAGAGAATAACAGAATAAACCTTTTTTTAAATATCTCAGAACAGAATAAAACGTTTTTTTTATATCTAAATTTTACATGTACGTACTCGCTTTCACACTTAGTGCCCCGCACTGGCTACTAAAGCTGACACAGAAATCGAAATTCATGGCACGCTTTCTGTTACGTCAAGCCAGTATGGAAACTTGTATGAATCACTATGACATCAATTTAAGTTTGACAAAGCAAACATTAATCAAAATAAATTTGCCTATCTGCAAAAAAAATGGGTGCGCGTTCGCAGCAGCGTGTATCTGGTTCGATTCCCGGACACAAGTTATCTCCCTAAGAGAAATTTGTGTCTCTGGTATGTCTATGGAATGTTTCCGACACCACCCGCAAGTCGACAAAATTAGTGCGGGGCTGTGAAAGTGAGAATGGTTGCCAACCAACTTTAAATCGTTATACTTGGTAAAAACTATTTAAAAAAGAAGCTATTAGAAGTCCGCCATGTTGGATTTAGTGACGTCACTTTATTCTTCGAGTTATTCTCAGCACGCCCTTATATTTGATACCCTTATTGTAGGAGTGCATTAAAAATAACTTGCCCGCCATTTTGGGTGTTCCGCCATGTTGGATTTAGAATGACGTCACACAGCTAACCACGTATTGTGATCTAAACTAAACGTGAATACAAAATGTCAGCTCAATCGGTTGAAGATATCTGCTTCAAATTGAGTTGCAAGATTTCACCCGAACAAACATAGAAACATACATACATTGCAAGTTAAATAAAAGCTTAAACATAAAGATGTTTTTCAAATACTTATTCAGTGATACCTCACTTAACACATTTCGTCGAAGTTCATTTATTAAAATACTAGCTGTCCCGGCGACCTTCGTTCCGCCTAACAGTCAATGAATGTGCATATTTAGGAAGCCATACCCAGCATGCGTTACAATGTCACGTGACTATATTATTACAACCTTCATGTTTGTGTTTGCCTAGTACTTTACCAAATCCGAGTGACGTATGAGAAAATGGAAAGCATCTCGAAATGTAAAAAAAAAATTAATGAAATGTACGTTCTTAAAAAGTATCCTATGTCCTTCTCCTGGCTCTAAACTACCTCCCTGCCAATTTTCAGCTAAATCGGTTCAGCCGTTCTTGAGTTATAAGTGGAGTAACTAACACGACTTTCTTTTATATATATAGATGACGTCTGGTCGTCGCCATTTTGAATTTTAATTACTATCATGTCTTTATAACACACTCGCAAAATGAAGATAAATCGATTGACATACGAATCATCAAAATCGGCGTACGCGTTTGGTCTCTAAGGCGCCACAAAAAACATACTTGAACATAGCATATATACATAGACTGATAAACACATTACCCTGCATTGCGTCGCGCAGTCGGGTAAAATATCGCTTGGAGCGAGACTCAAACCAGCGACCATAGTCGATTACGCGCGTTGACCGCACGGTTGAGAGAGCACCGACTGTTCCAAAACTAGTCCTAAAATGATAAGAGAAAAAAATCATTTTTAGGGTTCCGTACCCAAAGGGTAAAACGGGACCCTAAAACTATAACTAAGACTACGCTATCCGTCTGTCTGTCCGTCTGTCACCAGGCTGTATCTCATGAACCGTGATAGTTAGACAGTTGAAATTTTCACAGATGATGTATTTCTGTTGCCGCTATAACAACAAATACTAAATATCAGAATAAAATAAACATTTAAGGGGGCTCCCATACAACAAACGTGATTATTTTTGCTCGTTTTTGCTCGACATTGGTAACGGCAACAGGTAGACGCTTGAAATATTCACAGAATATTAAAATAATTAAATTAAAATAAAACAAATACTTAAGGTGGGCTCCCATATAACAAACGTGATTTTTTTGCCGTTTTTATAGATGGTGGATGAAATGGTACGGAACCCTTCGTGCGCGAGTCCGACTCGCACTTGGCCGGTTTTTTTATATACTTAATTCCTAAATCTACGATAGTAATCAGTTAAATCTGTCTCACAATGATTTATACAGTTTCCACTCACCCATTACAATACATGACGCAACAAAAAGCGTGGCTTGAATTCTGATGCATCGTTGTTAATTGAGACAACTTAATGTCGAATTACTTAATTCCTAAGTCTACGATAGTAATCAGTTAAATCTGTCTCACAATGATTTATACAGTTTCCACTCACCCATTACAATACATGACGCAACAAAAAGCGTGGCTTGAATTCTGATGCATCGTTGTTAATTGAGACAACTTAATGTCGAATTAATAAGGTTTATATAAAATATTGTTTATGTAAGTTTATATGTATGTATGTATTAATGTATATAGATAGGTATCTAAGTAAGTTGTATTTATGTTTATTCGTATGTATTAATGTATATGTATAGATAGGCATCTAAGTAAGTTGTATTTATGTCTATTAGTATGTTTTTACACCACCGACCTCATTATATAAAATTATCCCTCTCTCCATCCAAAGGTTGACTGGAAGAGATCGCTTTTAGCGATAAGTCCGCCCATTGTACTTTAGTTTTTTAAGATTACCCCTGTAACTAACTGTATTTGGTGTACAATAAAGAATTTTCTATTCTATTCTATTCTATTCTATAATGAGCTTGTTCCAATAGATTTTGTTTATATAGCATTAGCCATGCTAGGCAGAACTATATGATAAGATAAGATAAGATAATTCTTTATTGGCTAAAACTGTAGTGTTTCGCGAGTTCTTATTGCAGTTAATGTTATTACAGTTGACCCATCTCGGGCGTCCAATGTCACAAAATATGATTATACAAGCTAACGAAATTTTCATTATTTAGATTATAGATATTTGGAATTTATGGTGAATAAGATACAATAATTATAATTAGTTTGTGAAATATAAAGAACACTACAAAAATGTCACAGATATTAAATTCATTCACATTTAGAAAAGAAAATAGATCGCTTGAGGCTGGGATTAGAGCTTAATACACCAAAACATGGATCAGCTCCGTTCATCATCCGTACGGCGAAGGAGTGGAACTCATTACCTGCGTCTTTGTTTCCCGAGGGGTAAAATCTGGGAGTCTTCAAGTCAAGAGTAAATAGGTATCTTCTAGACATGTCACATTCGGCCGCATCATAATTTTCCATCAGATGAGATGGCGGTCAAATGTTTGTCTATATAGCATAAAAAAATTGAATTTGTATTCAAATGTCGTGGAGCAGGATGTTCACCGGAAGCGTGGCACAGCGTGCTTATTTTACCCGACTGATACACAGGAGGGATAATGAATTTATCATATGTAATCTACAGCTATATTGAACTGCTCGTTGGCTACGTTGGGTGAGCGTACGCCTTCTAAGCAGGGGTATCGCGTTCGTTTCCTGACGGAAACAAAAGTTTTCTCCTCAAGGAAAACTTGTGTTTCTGATTTTACTGACACAACACATCTGTACACAACAATAAAAATATTAGATTTGTCCCAGTACACAACTAAGCAAAACAATTAACCTAAGTAAATGTAGTAGATAAAGCAAGCTTGTTCCATCGTCGACCACATGGTCGCTTACCATCAGGTGAGATAGTGGTAAAAAGTTTGCCTATCATGAATAAAAAAAAATATTATAAGGTGTATTCATTTTGCTGCCGTGTATGTAATGACGGAATAAGTCCGGACTCGGCATGATGCTACACGCTTTCACACTCACATAAACGCTTTCACACTCACATCCCCACACTAAGTTCGACTGTGTCGTGGGTGCCGGAAACATTCACATCACACACACAATCACAACCAGGACCAGAAACATTCCTTGGGTAGAAAACTTGTATTCCAGCCGGGGATCGAACGGCATCAACTAAGCCAGCGGGCAGTTCAATACATTTACTTTATTTAAGTTTTGTTTTCAGTGTTGCTATTATATGACTGTATCCATTGGTGTATCAGTGGTCAGACTAGTTTTAATTAACCTCGTTTAACTAGCCTCCATTACTCACGTAATCAATCAGTTAGATTGCTCTCGGGATATGATGATTACTTACATAATTTTTCAGTTATAGATTGTTGTTAGTTGGAATATATGGAGTAGTTACAGCCGAACCACACTGTAGTGGTAAATTTAGAAAGTAAAAATGATTATATGGCCTATTGCTCTAAACGCTGAGCTACTCAAGCCCTGCCTGAAGCGACGAAATTATCATTTCCTTATTATTAACGTCTAACGGAGACGTGTGACGTCGTCTACTAAAACAGTTTTAAGAACTAATATACTTTTAATATTTATATACTAGATGTGCCCCGCGGCTTTGCCCGCGTTAATAAAGTAGCCTATGTGTTATTCCGGAACCTAAACTATCTACATTCTAAATTTCATCAAAATTGGTTTAATCGTTACGGAGATACGTGGTAACAAACATTCACACACACACAAACTTTCACATTTATAATAATATTAGGACTGTCTGGAAGAGTCCCTTTTAGCGATAAGGCCGCCTATTGTTACACTTTTTTGTAAATAATGACTTTGTTTTATTAGTCTTAATTAGGTGTTCAATAAAGAGTTAAACTATATGTATATCTATATTAATTATTATATGTAATAAATTAATTTATTTTTTGAATACATTGGCTTGTTGTTGATTGATTGTTTAAGGGGGTGATACCAAAATGTCTCGTAAAACGCGTGTTTCTGTAACCGTTTTACTCAGAATTAAATATTAAACGAGATAAATAAAAATTCGTCGGAATTTGAGTGAAATGATAAATGATGCCTTCTTCTTAGAATATGCATAACGTATATAAATATAAAGGAAAATAATATCAAATCTGATGCAAATAACATCAATTTGTACTTTTGTAACTATTTTGTTCCGCCATTTTATATCAAAACACTGTGAAAGTTATTTCATAATACGTTTAATACAAACAAATTATTAATTCAGCTTTTTTATTTTTTTAGGGCCGCCCCTGCTCTTGTCGACGAAATTATTTATTAGAATGAGGATATATTTTACTTTTTCAAGATTTTGTTTTGACTCTGTCGCCATGGCTAATATGTATATTCATGCCAAATTACTGCTTACATGCAAATGAAATCGTATCTATTTTACCACCACATTTTATACTATTTTATTGTACCTAACTTGTTGGTTTGTTATAATATACATTTTACATATAGGTACAATTAAAAGTCGGAGATAGTGACAACCCTGCGTATTCGGCTAGAGTAGGCATTTGAATCTCCTACGGGCCTCGAGTTATCTTACTGATATATTTCTACTATGGTTAAGGCGCGCGTACAGAGCGCGCCTCGTGCGCTTAGTACATCAAGTCCCTTATACGTATAATAAAGATAAAAAAATAATTGCGTAATGGGTCTAATTAACGAAAAAGTGTAAAATAAAAGCACCATCTACGGTTAGGTTTTTAATTTTTTTTGTACGTATGTACGTAATCTAAACCTCAGGTGAGATTGTGGTTAATAAGCAAATATGTGGTATAATGCTTGCCGATCGGGAATAAAAAAAAACCTCCTCTAGTACCGGTCTCCATAATATATGTACATATTCATGAACGAATCATTATTTCTAACTCCAAATAAACAAACGGAACAATAGAATTTAATACATATATGTAACTACATTAGGAAACAAGCAAGAAGGAACATCCCTACTAATATAAAAATTATGTCTGTAAGAGGCCGAACGATTGGATTAATTTGGCTAGATTTATCTTGTACGAGCTTTTATTTAACTTGCAATGTGCGTATGTTTGTCCGGGTGGAATCTTGCAACTCAATTGACGACCCAGCTGGCGCAGTGGACAGGTGTCCGCCCTCTGCGCCTTCTGGGTGTAATGTGTGTGTGATGTGAATGTTTCCGGCACCCACGATACAAGTATTTGAACTTAGTGTGGGGCTGTGAGCGTGAATGCGTTTGTTTAAATAAAAAATTTAATCAGTTCTTTAACCAATTGAGTTGAAATTTGGTATAGACGTTTATTTTGGATGACAATGCATGCTTAGCTATGTGACGTTATTCTAATTCCAATATGGCGGATCATCCAAAATGGCGGTTGCACTCCTACAATAGGTATCAAATGAAAGGGTTTGCTGGGAATAACTCGAAAAATAAAGTGACGTCACTCTAAATACTATTTGGCGGAATTCCAAAACCTTGTTTTTAAAAAAGTTTTTCACATGTAGCTTTTTGTTTTATTTAGTACTAGCCGCGCCCCACGGCTTCGCCCGCTATTATCAAGGTTAAAAAGTAGCCTATGTGTTAATCCTAGGTATAATCTATGTACATTCCAAATTTCATCCAAATCCGTTCAGCCGTTAAAGCGTGAAGAGGGAACAGACATACTTACACACTTACACACAAACTTTCGGATTTATAATATTAGTAGGATAATTTTTAAGGTCTAGAGTTTACCATCTTCGACCACATCTTCACTTGCTATAAGTAGTTGCAGTAAGATTGTGGACAAAGGAAACTGTAGCCTATCAGAGATACTTAAATATTTAAATATATTTTACTCACAAGTTTTTATTAGTTACTAGCCGTGCCCCGCGGCTTCGCTCGCGTTAATTTAGTTAAAAGTATTTCAGCCTATGTGTTATTCACAGTTTTTAAACAAGCAAATACGAGGGCGAATGCTACTAAACATACAAGTCCTAATAAAAATTGATATCACGATCTCGTCTAAGTTTGTAAGAGCGTGACGTGCATTGATTCATTGCATGGTTTGATAATGGATCGTATACTTTATAGCCTACTTGATGAATGAATAGATTGTGGTCATACAACCATTGTTAAAAACTATGATGCCAAATATAAGACCTTTTTTTTTGAAGTGAAAACTTCTTTAGCGACGTTGTGCACTTTTTGGGATAAGTAAAAAATGTTAAACTCGCGTCAGGACACGTGACCTGATTGAAAATTCGTAAGACGAAGGGAGAGTAGACCGCGGCGTAAGAGAGGAAGTAATATCATAGTAGAAATATATATTTCTACTATGGTAATATCCCCCTCTCTTTCTACCGCGTTTTTATGGTGACGATGGTATTGTTATTTCAAAAATGCACAACGTTAATGTTCAAGTCAGAGATAAATAAGATATATATACCTACCCAAGTTCAAGTTTTCACTTCTGCCGGCACTCCCGGAGTGCAACCCGTTGTTTTTTTTTATCTGCGATAGGCAAACATTTGACCACTATCTGTAATGGTATGATTTTTACTAATGTATCCCCATTCTGAGGTATCCCCATATATCTCCATTTTGAAAAAAATCCACCAACTGTATCGACAATAAATTTAATATCAATATCGAACCTGCTCACAAAAATTCACGAGAATTGGTGAGAAATGCGAACAATGAAGGGGAACAACCGTTAATAAATTTTTATTTGTCATACCTCCAGTTCGCTCGAAGTGTTTCGCTTCTACGTTAATCATCCGTACAGCGAAGGAGTGGAACTCATTGCCTGCGTGTTTGTTCCCTGAACGGCACAATCTGGGTGTCTTCAAGTCTAGAGTGAATATGTAACTTCTAGGCAAGCATATTCTATTTTCGGCCGCATTGTCAAATTCCATCAGGTGAGATAGCGGTCAAATACTTGCCTATCTAGAAAAAAAAGCAGTATTGCCCAAGCTGAAAGGGACACTTGTTGTTGTGATGCGTGCACAAAATTTCGTGTCTGTGATGACCGCTAAGAAATTCTGAACTATCTGAAGCTAACCCTTGATGTTGATTCAGGTTATGCTTACTATAAACAAGTCATACTATAAAAAGTTTTTTAAAATCAAGCTTTTACAAGTTGTAAATAAAGAGGATTAAAAGTTATATAACCAGAGAACTTGTCAAGACGAATCAAACGAACCGAAACTCGATGGGGTTGCGTCGTTTCATTACAGAGTCCCTATGACCACATTCCAGCTCCATCATCAGACCCTGGTTACCATTGAAAGACAAACTACTCGTCAAGACGATTCAAATGAGCCCAAACTCGATGAGGTTGTGTCGTTTCATTGCGAAGTTCCATTGGCCACCTTCCAGCTCCATCATCAGATCAGCACCATGTACATCATAAAATTGCATTGTCACGCGATTTACACGTGTATACAAAATTTCTCAATCGGTAACCGGGAAGTGGATCAAATTTAATTTGCAAGATTTGATGACAAACATCGGGACAGGTGAAACTAAATAAAAGATTGTAATAAAATCCATTGTCATCAGAACTGAACCAACGTGTAGAAATTTAACTCCGTAGAATAAGAGGAAGTCTCTTGGAACATTTGACCTAAAAAAACTGACACACAAAGATAAAAGCTTGTAACTTTTGCTTCAATCACGCAACTACGACTCTAAATGTGGTTTTGTTAAGGGGCAGATATACGTCAATGCAAGCACCTATTTTAACCTCAGACAATTCTCCCCTTTACACTTTTGCTTATAAAGGTGTATTGTGTATATTGTATCGTGGCGGCTACGCAAGGTCGCGCGTGGCATTCTTTGATTTTTACCGACTTCCCATAAAAGGAGGAGGTACTCAAGTCGACTGTACAAGTTTTTTTAAAATTTTTTTTATTTGTGTTACCTCATAACTTCTCACGACGTGAGCCGATTTTGAAAATTTTTTTTTAGTTTGAAAGATTTTGCTTTCTAATTGGTCCCATTTAAATTTGATCAAGATCTGATCTTGAAATATCGTCAATAATGTCTATTTTGTGACGAATAATGCGTACTTTGACGATGTTCTGGTTTACCCGACTTCAAAAGTTACCTCACAACTTCTTTCGTTGTGAGCCGATTTTGTTGTTTTTTTTTATTTGAAAGCTGGTGGATCAAGGTTCCGATGATAAAGCGGTGAAGTCGGTTTTTTTAAGCTTTGCTTGCATTTAATTATTCATGGTTTTATTCAAATTTCGTGAAAACAGTCCGAGTTTCTTCCGAGGTTCTCCTCGAGATGGCTGCAATTTTGCGAATCTGGCAGTAGAATCATTAACTTTCATGAGTGCCTCTTTGGGGCCGCATGTGAATAAACGATATTGATTTTGATTTTTGAACATTTTTATTCTGAATTTGATATGATTGCCGAGTAAAACCGTTACAAAAACACGCGCTTTAAAATAAATTTTGGTATCACTCCCTTAAAACACCGACGACGTCCAACTTTAAGGCGTAATTTGACTGTAGTTAAAAAAGGTGCTCGCATTGAAGTATATCTGCCCCTTAAACATAAACACTCCCATATTGTATATTTCAGGAAACATGGACTCGGCATGGAGTTCCAATCCTTTGCGGTTCTGATTATTAATTCGGAAGCATAGCGCTTCGTCCATGTTACTCATTGATTAAAATACTAGCCGTGCCCCGCGGCTTCGCCCGCTATTATCAAGTTAAAAAGTAGCCTATGTGTTAATCCTAGGTATAATCTATGTATTTTCCAAATTTCATCCAAATCCGTTTAGCCGTTAAAGCGTGGAAAGGGAACAAACATAATTACACACAAACTTTCGGATTTATAATATTAGTAGGACTATAGCATTCAATATAACGTTGCAATGCCAAGTAAAAAAAAAGGATTTTACCTTTCTCTCTCTCGTTTATGGTTGCCTAGTACTTTAATACTATACTAAAAACATATCATCTATATTTGAAACGCAAGCAAAGCCTGAAAAACCCGATTACATTGTTTATATTTCGGTTTTGGCTTGATAGATTTCGATAAAATTTGTATGGGACCACCTCTGAAGTATACTCTACCAAACAAAATACAATTCATCGAAATCGATTCATAATTCGGAGACATCGCGTGACATAAATAAAAAAAAAAGACGTGTGGCACTCGGGGACTGCCGCGGTAAAGCTATTGCATAGCATTTTTTATTTTTCAGTTTCATTTTTCTTCACAAAAAGTTTTCAGTCACGTTGAGATGCGAACTCCGTACCGATTGTATCCAATACCAATCGGCTACCGAATCTTCTAACTATAACTTCGAAATAAGCATATAGGTCTTGACGTTTACTTTAAAAACGTAAAAGTTTTTAGACTTTAAAGTCGCTAGAGTGGGGGGTGTTAGGTTTTTTCGTTACGGAATTTCTGGATTAGGTCTCCACGCTCAAGGCCCGCGATAGAAGCTATGCAATAGCTTAAAATTACTGTCGAATTGATAACCTTTTTTTTTCAATCGGTTGGAAATTACCTCCTTCCTGTTTATGTTCGCCTAGTACTTTACCAAATCCGAGTGATACTATATTTTCTCATGGACTATTGGAGGAATACGCCTCCAATAGTCCATGAGAAAATATAGTTTTGGTTTATTTTTTTGTGCTTTAATATTTATTCTTCTTAAATCTAAACCACTCTTGAATCCATCTGAACATACAGAAATTTCATCAAAATCGGTCCAGCCGTTTAGGAGTTCAGTCACATAAACACGTACGTACATAAGAATTTTAGTAATTATATATATGTATAATATATAACGTTATAGTTATTAGTCAATAGTACATTCGACACTACTCCTTCTATCTGCATCTTGTCCATCCAAAGGTTGTCTGGAAGAAATCGCTTTAAGCGATAAGACCGCCCATTGTAGCCTTTCATGTAAAATTGTAATTTTTTTTGTACCAATTCTTTTAAGGTGTCAATAAAGAGTAATTGTATAGTATTGTATTGTATAAAGATATGATCGATAATCGATCATATATTTCTATAATCGATCGATGATTGGTTACCTACAGTACTACGTAATGCTTTCGTCACGTTATTGTTATAATATAATAACGGTAAATACATATTTCTAAAACCTTTTCCTGTAGGTAACACTGTGTAATTACCGTAATTACAAGTGAAGGAAAGATGAAGTTTTAATATAATAACAATCGTAATAGGTTCGTATATATGTAGGTACGTATGTACGTATATATGTATATACTAGCTGACCCGGCAAACGTTGTTTTGCCATATACATTATTTCTAGGAAATATTTTTTTAAGTTCAATAAAAAAATAGGGGTTGATCGTAGAAGGGTGAAAATTTAAGGTTGAATAAATTTTTAAATGATGAATCATAAAAAAATGTCCTAAAAATTAAAAAGAAATGGTTTGGGTTTGGCCACCCTTATCATTTATTAGGGGGGGGGGATGAAAAATAGATAAAAACCTATTCTCAGATTGATAATAGCGAGCGAAGCCGCGGGGCACCGCTAGTATATTTATATATGTACTATGAATATGAATCTCTATTTCTCTTGGTTATCGCATCACGCGTGAACAGGTGGAACAATTTTGCTAATTCTTTTTTTGTTGAGTTAATTATGTCAGGAGTCGGTTCTTACGAAAGAAAATTTTATCCCGGAATACCAGCGGGCCCGGGATCCGCGGGCGGTGCTAGTTTGTTAATAATGTTTATAAAGCAGTACCATTCCACAATTCAGCATTTTAACGTTTTTAACTGACTGCGTGACGCAAAGGAGGGTCTAGGAGAAATGAATGTATCAGCCTGTTTGAATGTTTCTTTGAGGCGTTCAAGAGACTAAACGCGCTGGTAGATTTTGATGATTCTTGCGCCAATAAATTAGTCTTAATTTCGCGAGTGTTACTGATGACATGGCAGTAATACAAGGAAACAGTTTAATTATTTATCACAGGGTTTTTCCCCCAACCACTTTTCGTCACACGAAAAGGTTGCGTATCAGAATTTAAAAAACCACTCTAAGAAGTTTTACTTCATAATTTTTGTATTTGACCACATGCGAAGCACCAGCTTCCAAATAAAAAAGAGAAAGATTTTTTGAAATCAGTTCAGGCGTCTTCGAGTAATCAGTGAACCTACATAAAAAAGATTCCGACGTATTGAAAAACGTCTCCTTTTTTGAAGTCGGTTAAAATTCATTTATAGAGTCAATAGATAAATCATTTTTTGAGCCTGCGTATTCCAGGTCTAGTGTGTTTGCCAGCTTCGATCACATCGTCACTTACCATCAGGTGAGATAGTGGTCAAACACTAGCCTGTCACAAATTAAAAAAAAAAAAAAAAAAATTTAATCGTGTACTGTGTATGACGGAGAAAGAAAGCCGCATACTGCTGGTAGTCTGAAAAAAAATTAAACTCAACTATTTCCTGCTTAACATACGATAGCTCTTATCAAACATGACCTTATCAGCTGACTAATTATAAGATCAGCTGGCAGAGTATGCGAGTATCAAAGGTCTATCACATGAACTACGAATGCCTCTTATCTCGAAAGATCGAGCGTGTGTGCCCTAGAAATCAGAACCTCGACCGTGGCAGAACTAGATAATTTATCTCTACTAATTGATTTATTCCACATTCATTGTGCGAACCGCAAAGGAGTAAAACTCCTTACCCGAGTCGATGTTTCCTGATGAGTACAATATGGGAGTCTTCAAGTCACGAGTGAATGGGTATCTTCTAGGCAAGCTTGCTCCATCGTCGAGCACATCGTCGCTTACCATCAGGTGAGATAGTGGTCAAAAGTTTGCCTATCATGAATAAAAAAAAAAGCGAGATCTCTAAGTTGGCTTAGGTGATTCGGCACTTTGTCCATCTGTCCGTCCGTCTGTCACAGGCATCTAGCGTCTTATCCATACAAGTAAATAACTTCAAATTCTCAGAGAATATGTAAAGATATGGCCCAAGGCCAGAAATAACAATTAAAATGATATAAATAAAAATATAAAGGGGGCACTCATACACGTAAGTGGGGAGCAAATATTTTTTTTTAATATTTCCTTATCGTTGAAGAGAGCTTTGGTAGAGTACGAAACTTGTTAAAAAAAATATGTTGGAAAATAACAATTTAGTAGGCCACCAAAGTCACTGCTTTTTGACCTATTTTGTCACGGGATCTATCCCAAAAATGGCTTAACATTTAAAGCTAAAACTCACAATAAATCCTACTAATATTATAAATCCGAAAGTTTGTGTGTAAGTGTGTAAGTATGTTTGTTCCCTCTTCACGCTTTAACGGCTGAACGGATTTGGATGAAATTTGGAATGTACATAGATTATACCTAGGATTAACACATAGGCTATTTTTTAACTTGATAATAGCGGGCGAAGCCGCGGGGCACGGCTAGTATCCGATATAACAATTACTATAAATAAAAAAAGTTATAAGCAATTAATCTTAAAAGATTTTCTCTCTTAGGCAAAATAAAGGCGCGAGATTTCAGTTCGGGGCGGACGACTACTTAAAACATCATGTTCGTATATTTAAGACGATTTTTAGGTATTAATTAAATATGAGGATCTTAGGATTATTTCCGTAGAACAAATAAATCCCGTAGATAATATGCAAGCAAAGCTTAAAAAACCGACTTCACCGCTTTGTCTTCGGAACCCTTCAGACAAAGGCAACTTTTTAACTTGTTAATAGCGGGCGAAGCCGCGGGGCACGGCTAGTTTATTATAAAAAATAAGCTATCAATATTTTTTTGCTAGAGGTGCATTAAGGTGGTGCAATGGGGGATGAAAGATCTTTATTTATGAAGTTATACGGACCCACGACACAAGCCAATGAACTTATCAAAAAAAAAAATCAAAATCAAAATCGTTGATTCACATGGGCCCCAAAGAGGCACTCATGAAAGTTAATGAATCTATTGCCAGATTCGCAAAATTATAGCAATCTCGAGAAGAACCTGGCAAGAAACTCGGCGGCGCATTTTTTTTTCATTCATTTTTTTTAAAAACATTCTTAATCTCTAATACATCATTTTCTTAACCTAGGTGTTTTTATGGTAGTCGCTAGAAAGAGCCTGTGCAGTTTGCCTCCATGCATCCTTGTCATTAATTGGGGCTGTTAGTGTGGTTGGCATTAGTGTGGGGCTGTGAGTGTGAAAGCTTTTAAATGTATGTATTTTATAAAATATATAAATGTCTTTTGCACCCGGGCGACGCCGGGCATCTAGCATATAAAGTAATTACTCATGATTATAGTAGGTAATAATAAAGTAATTACATACTGTGACAGATAGTGCTGTGCAAACTCATTAGAGATTGATCTAGTGTATCACGTTTTAGTCATGGACTCATGGATGATGCTTGGATTAAAGGTGCATGGTAGAAACAGGTGCTTCAGTTGTGACCTGCGTGTGGCTTAGTATACAAATATCCGGATGACCGAGCTTTGCTCGGGTTTTTGCTTTTGGTAGAATGTGTTTGAATTTGTAGCCTCAGAAAGCTCCATCTAGTGTCGAGTATAAAAAGTTTTTTACATCGGTCATGGCGTAATAGATGGCGCTGATAGTTTATTAAACCCGGTTTTCAAATGCAGTTTGGGAACCGAGCATTTTTGAACGTTGATATATCGATTCCTTGGGCCGAAAATCCCCTAATCTGTAATTTTGATACAAGAATGACAACAAGAATTGCTCGTTTAAAGATATTAGATAGATACCTAGATACAATACAATAACTCTTTATTGACACCAAAAGATAAATACAACTATAAAGATTGTGCAATGGGCGGTCTTATCGCTAATAACGATCTCTTCCAGACAACCTTTGATATGAACATTAAATGACACTACTTTGCGATTATTCACCACTACTAACATGTTAATAAATATGTTACTATTGGCTCTGTGAGCTGAAGACTTGGAAATGGCTTGGGAAATAAGTTTTTTACGTTTTCAAACCTCACGCCATTTTGAAAATTTTGCAAAAACTTAATCGATGTAAAAAATCTATAATACTTATCGATACCTGCCCCCCTTAAAAACCATACGATTACTCATTTACCGTACGATTCGGTAATTATCGTACGATAAAATGTATATTTAAAGAAAAAGTTATCTAATCGTATCGATTCGGTAAGTTATCGAAAGTTCTAAATCACGAGAATTTGTTAAAAAATGCAACCTGTAGAGAGGAACAAACGGAAATCCGGACTTACGAAAGCAATTTTGGCCAAGCTGAAACGGAGATGTTTCGTTCGCGCTTCGCGCTCAGCCAATTAATATGTCATTAGTTACTGGTTTAATAATCATTGTTTCGAATGCATCGATGACTATACTATTTGTTTACTCCATCAGGCTGAAACAGTCCAGAGGTCACTTTCCATCAGGTGAGATAGCGGTCAAATGCTTGCCTGTCTAGCATAAAAAAAACACTTATTTGTTGATAAGATGTACCTATTATGCAATTAAGTATCTAAAATATTTTTTTTTTCAGTCACAATTCCAGTCCTGAACTTCGGCATGCTGATGGGCTGGCAGTCTCCCATGACGCCAATCCTCAAGGACCCATCTGGTCCAGCTCCAGAAAGCATCTCCGACGAGACGATATCCTGGATGGCTTCCATCACATTCTTCCCCCCGATCTTCTGTGGCTTCCTTGTTGGGGCTTTGGCTGACAGATGGGGGAGGAAGATCACTACGCTTCTTACTTCTCTTAGTCTCGTTGTAAGCATCTTAGACTAGTAGTTTGATTTTAGTTAAGTTTCTTAGTTCTCACTTTCTATTAGGTGAGATAGTGGTCAAATGCTTGACTATCGAGCATTAAAAAAACATGCGGGGCAGTCTTTGGGGACCGCCGATAGAAGTGAAAAGCGTGCGGTGACGATGACGCGAGTTCCATGATTTTTGTTCACCCAAAAAGTACACATATATACACAGTATACATATAGCTCATGGAAAGCGTTCGGTGATCACCAAAAAAGTGCTCAACGCGCCTAATGTTTGTCTCGTTGTTAGATAGTAAAAAACTTGATGAGGTGTCAAGGGACACCCAGATGGAACGAAGTTCAATTTCCGTCTAGCCCCCTTTCGCAACGCGCGATAAGGAACTTTCGTTCCAAAATTATAAGAAACATGCAAAAACCAACATCACGGTGTTCCCAGGCGGTCACCCATCCAAGTACTGACCGCGCCCGACGTTGCTTAACTTCGGTGATCGGACGAGAACGTGGTATGGCTTACAACTATAGAAAAAAGTGTCGTTACGACTTTTGGTCTTAATTTTTTCCGTCTAGCCCCCTTTCGCAACGCGCGATAAGGAACTTTCGTTCCAAAACTTTAGAATTAACTCGTGTAATTCCTGCGCACACTCTCCAAAATGTAAACGGTAGAATACCGACCAAGTCTGACTGCAACCTCAAGTCGATGAACGAGACTGCAAAATGTACTCGACTAGCTTATCCTCGCCAATGAGTCTTTTTGCTTGCCGGTCGATGGACTCAAGAGCTTCGAGCTGGTACTTACATCGTCGTATACATACTTACTTATTGAAAATGCTCATTCTTGCATATCTAGTCTAAGGCTTTGAATTAAGCTTATGCGTAAAATCCAGTTTTCTATTTGTAGATACGAACACACATTCTAAGAACTTCCTCTAGTTTCGCCTTTCTAACGACATTCTTCAATGATTTTTACATTAGTAAGTACATTTTTTATGCAAGATAGTCAAGCATTTGACCATTATCTCACATACAATTTATAATTAAAATCATTGAGATAATCTAAATTAGAGGACAAGAATGAATCATCCAAATTATTATTTCGATTTAGGATAAGGTGTAACTTACCTGCATATGTTGGTCCTACCGATCGAACAATACTCAGGTGAATCACAAAAGCTTTCTTGTCAGGTTCTTCTATAGATGGCTGTAATTTTGCGAATCTGGCAGTAGAGTCATTAACTTTCATGAGTGCCTCTTTGGGGCCCATGTGAATAAACGATTTTGATATCAGGCTGGTTTTAATTTTTGAAGTGAAAACTTCTTTAGGCGCGTTGTGCACTTTTTGGGTGAACAAAAATCAATCTAAAATCATGGAACTCGCGTGATCGTCACCGAACGCTTTCTAATAGCTCGATGATACAATTCACAAATTACTTAGTTTTCACTTCTATCGACAGTCCCGAAAGACTGCCCAGATTCGCAAAATTACAGCCATCTCGAAAGAACCTGGCAAGAAACTCGGCGGCGCATTTTTTTAATCGTTGCGAAATAACATAATTTTTAAAGAGCTTGCCCTTAAGACATACGATACGATAGATATGGGATATCATACTCACAGTAATTAATACAGAGATTGAGGCGGTTATAACCCACCACCGCTGGCTAACATTGCCAACTGAACAATTAATTGTTCAGTTGTTTACTGTCTACCTACCTACGTAATAAGCAACTTAGTTATGGGACATTTTACGAAGTACAGATTAAATATTAAGAATTTATATGACTTCACTCACCGTTGCGCATTGTTACGAGACTAGTTTCGAAACAGTCGATGCTCCTTCATCATTCGAGCACGCGCGTAGACCGTCCGGCGTTTCGCGATGTATTTTGTAAACAAGTCAATACTTACAGTTGTCAATTCTAAACCATTCCCAGCATGATTGTATACTTAGCTGTGGTTTAATTGCATTGACCTAAACATAAAACAAAACTACAAAACAAACGCGTTCACACTCACAGCCCCACACTAAGTTCAAAGACTTGTATTGTGGGTGCTGGAAACATTTACATATCACACACAAATACACCCAGAACCAGAAGCACAAATATCCCTTGGGAAGGAATTTGTGCTCCTGCCGGGAATCGAACCCAGGACCCACGGCGCAGAGGGCGGAGACCTGTCCACTGCACCAACTGGGTCGTTAATGGTCCATAATATGATAATATTCTGTTTCAAAGATTTTAATACAACAATTTCTTTCAACAGATAAGCTGGGCTATAACCCTGTTCTCTTTGGCCCCGTGGGCCCTGATCACTTCACGAGCAGTCGCAGGGTTAGCTTGCGCAGGATGCTATGTTGTCACACCACTGTACTTAAAAGAAGTAAGTATATAGTGTATGTAAGAATCTATAGTGTAATCTTCTAGCCTTATTAATAGAACTAGTGACATAGCAAAAACAACTAGTGACGTCACGCTTTACTAAAAGTGTACCGAGGCGTGAAGTCAAGCGGAATTTCAATGCACTATATCCTCATTTTTTAGGGTTCCGTACCCAAAGGATAAAAACGGGACCCTATTACTGAGACTTCGCTGTCCGTCCGTCCGTCACTGTCACCAGGCTGTATCCCAAGAACGGTGATAGCTAGACAGTTGAAATTTTCACAGATGATGTATTTCTATTGCCGCTATAACAACAAATACTAAAAATAAAATAAATATTTAAGGGGGGCTCCCATACAACAAACTTGATTTTTTATAGATAATGGTACGGAACCTTTCGTGCGCGAGTCCGAATCGCTCTTGTTTGAATGTTTTTTTTGGTTCAATTGACAAAACAGAAAATACGTGTCTAATATGTATTAATAATTTTAATGACGGATTAAACAGAATTTTTCAAGCTAATTCCAATTCTTTTCTAGGCTTCTACAATTTACAGATCTTTTTAAGGTACCCTTTCTCTCTTCAACAGATAGCTTCAGACAACATCCGCGGGGCGCTAGGCTCCCTCTTCATTCTAGTGCAGAACTTCGGCTACCTAATAGTGTATATAGCTGGAGATATGCTGCCTTTTGCAGCTGTAATGTGGATATGTACAGCAGTGCCTGTAGTGCACTTACTGGCTTTCTTAGCCATGCCTGAAACTCCAGTATTCTTAGTCAAACAAGGGAAAATACAGGTAAGAATAC
Source organism: Lomographa bimaculata (assembly GCA_948107665.1). Lineage (NCBI taxonomy): Eukaryota > Metazoa > Arthropoda > Insecta > Lepidoptera > Geometridae > Lomographa > Lomographa bimaculata. The sequence goes on along the minus strand of OX403607.1, from coordinate 9,317,761 downwards.
CACAACTACATACTACTCAAATCAAATCAAAATCGATTATTCACTTGGGCCCCAAAGAGGCACTCATGTAAGTCTATCGGTATTCTATCGTTTGCATTTTGGAGAGTTTGCGCAGGAATTACATGAGTTAATTCCACCATGCCCATTTTACCATCTAACAACCAGACAAACTGTCAAACGTCATCTATTTATGGTTGACATACCTCCAGTTCGCTCGAAGCGTTTTGTTTCTACGTTCATCATCCGTAGTGGAATTCATTGCCTGCGTCATTGTTCCCCGAGGGGTATAATCTGGGAGTCTTCAAGTCAAGAGTGAATAGGCATCTTTTAGGCAAGCATGTTACATCTTCGGCCGCATCTTCACTTTCCATCAGGTGAGATATGGTCAAATGCTTGCCTATTATGCATAGAAAAAAAAAGTTAATGATTCTATTGCCAGATTTGCAAAATTACAGCAATCTCGAGATGAACCTGGCAAGAAACTCGGCGACGCATTTTTTTCATTCATTAAAAAAAACATTCTTAGTCTCTAATACATAATTTTATTAACCTAGGTGTTATCATGGTAGTTGCTAGAAAGCGCTTGTGCAGTTTGCCTCCATGCATCCTTGTCATTAATATAGTCGATCGTTTTATAGTAAGCTTTCTTAATTAATGCCCTATATACTACTTCTATATACATTTCATAAGCACTGTTCTGAATAAAACTTTTTATGAACAATGACGTCCTATTACTTTGCGTTATTCCTCTCCATCTTGGTTGTCTGGAAGAGATCGCAAATAGTGTATGTAAGTATCTATTATGCCATATCTATAACAATGACTAATATTGTATAAAAGAAGACGCTTTTAGCGATAAGACCGCATATTATAACACTGTTATAAATATTGTGTTATTATTTGTAATATTTGTGTTCTTTGTTAGTTAAGGTGTTCATTAAAGAGTGTATCTATCTATATATTTACTAGCTGCGCCCCGCGATTTCACCCGCGTTGATAATGATGAAAAGTGATGATGATGATGATGATGAAAAATAGATGTTGGCCGATTCTCATAGATACCGGATAAGCACAAAAAATTTCATCAAAATCGGTCAAGCCGTTTCGGAGGAGTATGGCAACGAAAACTGTGACACGAGAATTTTATATAGTAGATCTATCTGCTATAGTTTTTTAATACAATACAAACAAAACAACAAACGCATTTACACTCACCGACCCATTAAGTACGAAGACTTGTATCGTGGGTGCCGAAAACATTTACATCACACACACAATCACATCAAGAACTAGGAGCACAAATCTCCCTTGGGAAGAAAAATTGTGCTCCTGTCGGGATCTAACCCAGGCCTCACGGTGCAGAGGGCAGAGTTGCCCACCGTGCCAACTGGGTCGTCAATAATACTATACCACTACTATAGTTTTTTTAATGCTTGCTGCATAAAAAAGTGATTACCTCGCCTAAATATCCTACTAATATTATAAATCCGAAAGTTTGTTTGTAAGTGTGTAAGTATGCTTGTTCCCTCTTCACGCTTTAACGGCTGAACGGATTTGGAATGTACATAGATTATACCTAGGATTAACACATAGGCTACTTTTTAACTTGATAATAGCGGGCGAAGCCGCGGGGCACGGCTAGTATGAATATATGAATAAAGTAGTAGTATAGAAATGGCTTAATTGGACACTATTTGGTCCATGTCACTATGTGGTCCATGTCACTATGTTTGGGTTATCTGGAAGAGATCGCACTGAACGATATGACCATATAGTTTACATTTTATTTCTTATGTCTCTATTGTAATTTGGTGTTAAAACCTATATAGATACGTCATGTACTTATATAGAGTTTTCTTTTATAATAACCGATGGTAATTTCCGTTAAAACTGGATATTGGATGTTAATAATTATCACATCTCTATCTCTTACACTCAATAATTATCATATCAATATAAGAGACTTGATATATCAAGTTTTTTGTCACTTTGTATGCAAAGCGCTCCAGGTGCGCAGCCCGGGTGCTGTAAAGATAAAATGTATGGCGCTTAAGGGACCGTGATATACAAAGCGGCCAGGCCGCGCGGACGAGCGGCGGGCGCGCGTCTGCGACGCTTCCCCCGCGCTGCGACGTTTTGTATTGGCTCTAGTGCAGGGGTCGGCAACCTTTTGAGTCGGAAGAGTCAAAAATTGCAATTTACAAAATTTCAAAGTTTTATAGAGCCACAAATTTTTTTCTTGCCGACAATAATCCTTAATGCCAACAATAAAACCTACTGTACCATGAGTATCGTATAGAAAACGCTATGCACGTGTTATACCTACCTAATCATCCCATCATTTACTTGTTTTAACTGTATAAATGTAATTTTTTGCTACCTTTGGAAGCTTGTTAATGGCTCGATAGAAGCGCCTTATCCTTTTTAATCGATTTAGAACATTTTTTTTATTAAGTAATATTTGCGTATGGAACTAAAGAGCCGCAGCTTCACATCCAAAGAGCCGCATGTGGCTCGCGAGCCGCAGGTTGCCGACCCCTGCTCTAGTGCAACAAAATACGCAAAGTGGACAGGGCGCACGTAACTATAAAGTAACAGCAGCAGCGGCTGAGGCGCGCGCCTGGGACGCTTTGTATATCAAGTCCTTCAGAATAGAAGAGTACTTTTATGTTTTAAACTAATAAACAATGATAAATGTCAACAATAATTCAGCGGCGTTATTGTCCCATTACGTCGAGATCATGAGAACCGTCACTAACAACCAACACCCATTAGTTCCATACCTAACGACATAGTTGTTCCATTGTCACATGTGAACAATATTACTGACTATGACCTCATTATGGTGCAAAAAAGTGTGAACAAATTCAACAGCTGGTTTTAAGGTGGCGATACCAGAATCTAAATATATATAACTCAAAGATGACTGACTGACTGACTGACATAGTGATCTATCAACGCACAGCCCAAACCACTGGACGGATCAGGCTGAAATTTGGCATGCAGGTAGATGTTATGACGTAGGCATCCGCTAAGAAAGGATTTTGATTAATTCTACCCCCAAGGGGATAAAATAGGGGATGAAAGTTTGTATGAAACTTTGTCAATTTTAAATTAATACTTCTTAACGCGAGCGAAGCCGCGGGCAAAAGCTAGTATTATCTAAAACTCGTGCTTTTGTAACCGTTTTATTCGGCATTCATAATAAAACCAGATAAATAAAAATAATGTTAATAATATTCGTCGTGTACGAAAAATGATGCCTTCTTCTTAGAATATTCATAACGCTCATATAAAGGAACAAATAACTAAACGCAAGCAAAGCTTAAAAAAACCGACTTCACCGCTTTATCTTCGAAACCTTGATCAGATTTAATGTATTTAACACGCGTTATTGACAATAACTCAAAAACTAGAGATCAGATCTTGATCAAATTTAAATGGGACCAATTAGAAAGCAACATTTTTCAAACTAAAAAAATCGAAATCGGCTTACGTGGAGAGAAGTTATGAGGTAAAACACATTAAAAAAATATATAGTCGACTTGAGTACCTCCTCCTTTTTTGGGAAGTCGGTAAAAATATTACCAACAGGGACGGTGGTGTACCTCAACACGTATTTAAATTAATAAATGTACTTACACATACTTATTTATATTAGATACCTACTTAAGTAGAGATCGCTATTAGTGATAAGGCCGCCTGTTGTGATACTTTACGAATAAGCTTGCTTGTTACCTTTGTATTATCTCATTTTGTAAAGTGGATCAATAAAGTATTATCTATCTATCTATCTAAATAATAATAATATATTATAAACATACACAAACTAATATATATTATTACTAGCCGTGTCACGCGGCTTCGCCCGCTATTATCAAGTTAAAAAGTAGCCTATGTGTTAATCCTAGGTATAATCTATGTACATTCCAAATTTCATCCAAATCCGTTCAGCCGTTAAAGCGTGAAGAGGGAACAAACATACTTACACACTTACACACAAACATTCGGATTTATAATATTAGTAGGATTCAGAATTTCATCTAAAACGCGTGTTTTTTTAACCGTTTTACTCGGCATTCATAATAAAACCCGATATATAAAAATTTTCGTCGTGATCTGTGTGATATGATAAATGATGCCTTCTTCTTAGAATATTCATAACGTTCATATAAGGGAACAAAATATCAAATCTCATCCAAATAACATCTTGTTTTTTTGTAACCATTTGGTTCCGCCATTTTATATCAAAACACTGTGAAAGTTATTATACGCATATTTACTTGACCAATAATTTCTCCAGCTTGTTTTATTATTTTTTGAGGCGCGTTTTCACGAACTAAATAAAAAATCCTACTAATATTATAAATCTGAAAGTTTGTGTGTAAGTGTGTAAGTGTGTAAGTATGTTTGTTCCCTCTTCACGCTTTAACGGTTGAACGGATTTAGATGAAATTGGGAATGTATATAGATTATACCTAGGATTAACACATAGGCTACTTTTTTGCTTGATAATAGCAGGCGAAGCCGCGGGGCACGGCTAGTATTATATAAACTGTGATCTAAATACAACCACAAAAAATCAAAGATTGCCACGAGAGACCTTGCGTAACCGCCGCGATGTAGATTACACAATATACACCTTTATGTGCAAAAGTGTAAGAGGGATAATTGGTTTAATTAAAAAAAAGTGCTCGCATTGACGTATACCTGCCCCTTAAGCCGGAACGAACGTTTTTTTATCTGTCCTGAAGACGCAGTTTTGGCCTAGTTTGCTTGCCACCCTCAAACATATCATCAGTTGGTGGGAATGAGGGTGAGATTAGTCAAGCATCTCATAATAATATAATTAACTGACTTCGAAAAAGGGAGGTTCTCAATTCGTCACAATTTTTCAATCGTCTTCAAAAAAGGTGGTTCTCAACTCGACAGTATGTTAGTTTTTGTGTTACGCGATATCTCCGCCAATTATAAATCGTGTTTAATGAGAAAACCGGGTCTTTTCGCGCTTTTATTTTCAAAATTATTACTTAAAAGTATACTTCAGAGGTGGTCCCATATACATTTTATCAAAATCGGTCTAGCCTAAACCGAAATATAAGCGATGAAGTCGGTTTTTTTAAGCTTTGCTTGCTTTTCAATGATATATGCATATTATTACTAAGATGTTTCTCGATTACTCGACCGTCTGTATCGATTTGGAACTTTCTGTTTGAAAGTGATAATGTCAATTAACAGAATAAATTATTTAAATTTGTAGAAGTAAGTCTAGCTTTTAAGCTTAAAAATAATACTTGACTGATTTTATAGGAAGCCCGCAACGCGCTGGCATGGCTGAGAAACACAAGTCCAGACGACAAGAACTTGGAGGAGACCATCAAACAGCTGGAGAGAGAAGAGGCAGAGGCCAGGTCCATGCAGAAGGCCTCGTGGAAGAGCATAGGTATATATTCATTTATTTATTCTTTTGCAAAATGCAGCTGTACACAGAGGACTTAATGCTAAAGGGTAAAGGGTTCCACTTCCCAGGTGGTACCATTATACCTTGATCGAGAACACACACACAAACACACACACACATATAGTAAAACGCACTCATGTAACTTTTATTTTTTCTAAACAATAGGGATTGTATGATTAGATTAGACACACATTGTTCATATTATAACATATGTAATCCTATTTTGTCTATACTTTTAGAATATTTTTATTACCAATGTATGTTTTGTAAACGCTGTTGGATTATGAAAATAAAAAATAAATAAAATAAGAACTGATGAAAGTTTCGGAGATATTTTAGGTTATTTTGGTCTATATTTATAGCTTTACCGTCGTCATTTCCGTTAAAAAGGTAAAACCAGATAAATGTTAAAGGTTAAAAAGGCTGGTTTAAAATATGTTAAAAAATACTTGTATTTTTAAATTCCCTGGGATTCCCTGGCCTATAATAAAACTAGTTTACTCGTAAATCAAGAGCTTCAGCAAATTATAAATTCTGTGGTCGCAGTCCTGCGGTCATATATACCTACTTAATATGTTTATTATCTTATTATTATTATTATTATTATCTATTATTATATGCTATATCGAGGTTAATCACCAAAAATAGGTATAATTCAATGCAAAAATATCAGCTTCACCGCTTTATCTTCGGAACCCTTGATCAGATTAAATGAATTAAATACGCATTATTAAATTTTAATGGGACTACATACCTATTGTAAATGAAATTGCACAAAATACCCTATTTTATAGTTTTTGCAAGCTTTTATTTAACTTGCAATGTATGTAACTATGTTTGTTCGGGTGGAATCTTGCAACTCAATTTTGAAGGAGATATCTTCAACCGATTGAGCTGAAATTTTGTATTTACGTTTGGTTTGGATAACAATGCATGGTTAGCTGTGTGATGTCATTCTAAATCCAACATGGCGGAACACACAAAATGGCGGACAAATAATTTTTAATGCACTCCTACTATATGGGTATCAAATGAAAGAGCTTGCTGAGAATAACTCAAAAAATAAAGTGACGTCACTCTAAATCCATTAGTGCGGACTTCTTAAAGCTTATTTTTTACAAGTCGCTTTTTCTCGGTTTTTTTCCGAGATAGATTGCTATTAGACGCGGTTATAGATCGTATGATGTATCACACAGGGGTGAGTTTAGCGGAGTAAAGATTTGGCGGTTACGTAAGTCCCGCCTGCTATGATTAGATTTTTATGTTTTTTAAATAAAGATCGTAGAGTAAGAAATAAATAATAACTAAAAAATTGATGGTAAATCATGTACTTATTCTAATTGTAAGTATTTATTGACGACATAATAGGTACTAAAGCCAATTTTCGACGAAAAATGCTATCGAATGAAACCCATCCAATCGTGAAATAGAGGACAGAAAAACGTCTGAAATATTATATCCTTACTATCCTCCTTACTATTATTAATATTATAAATCCGAAAGTAACTCTGTCTGTCTGTCTGTTACGCCTTCACGCTAAAACTACTGAACCGATTTAAACGAAATTTGGTACACAGATAGTCTAGAGCCTGAGAAAGGACATAGGCTACTTTTTAACCCCGAATTCTGGCTGGTCCGGGACTTACGCGGGCAAAGCCGCGGGGTGCAGCTAGTAATTAATAAAGTACCATTTTATTTGATCGATTCAGGAAAAATATCATATACAAAATATCATATTTTGTAATAATATCCTAAATCGATCTTCTTACTGGCTTTACAAGCCACAAATGTCACTACACGACATCGTTCGCAGAATTTCTCTCGCAGTGGGTTTCCCAGTTTTCTGACCACCTCTTAACGAACTGTCTCACGCAAAGTATCGATTTACAGGATGTTCTCATATTTAAAAAAACGTGGAATGCGATATTTCGATTTTAAACTATTGATGGATTTTTTTACCCTGCTGCGGATAAGCAAATACGAATGTTATGATTTCGACCGGGTGTGTGTATGTTGATATATATGTATGTTCTTCAGTCCTCTCAATACTTCTATCTACTTATTATTTATCCATCAAAAAAATTACCCTCCTTTTTAAAACGATTTGTTGTGGTCAGAAGCTCTATCATAACTAATATTTAAAAAAAACAGCTGTGAGTGTGAGAGATTGTGTCGTGAGAGATGTCGGAAACATTCTCATCACACAAACTCTTGTAGAGTACTGGATAGTATAGTACAGTATTTTCTTATACTGTATATTATAGAAGTAACTTGCAAGTCTTGTTTTTCATAAATACAAACTGCACAAGCGCTTCTGGCGACTCCATTTAATATATAATAGATTCCTGTATAAGTAATTTAAGAGTTTAAAAAAAAAAAAATGCTCCGTCGATTTCTTGCCAGTTTGGCTGTAATTTGACGAATCTGGCAGTAGAGCCATTAAATTTCATGAGTGCCTCTTAGGGGCCCATGTGAATGAACAATTTTGAATTGATGATGATAAAAGTGACAACCAAGTTGGCGCAGCGGACAGGTGTCCGCTCTCTGCGCCGCAGGTCCTGGGTTCGATTCCCGGCAAGAGCATAAATTCCTTGACATTTGTGCTTCTGGGTGTAATGTGTTTGTGATGTGCATGTTTCCGGCACCCACGATACAATTCTTTGAACTTAGTGTGGTTTATTAAAAATACCGAACATATGACAACATCCTGTACTTCCAAACCAACGGCAAGGTAATATAAGCTCGCAAAATTCAACACCATTTATCTTTACGCGTTGGAAGCCCCGTTTCCTTGTACCACTTTGAGTTGACGCAAGTTTAACACAACTAGCAAGGTGAATTATGGATTTTGTGATGTTTTGATAATTAAAAACAGAACTTTTTTAAAATAATATATTTTCTCAGAATACAGAAAGAATGTATTCTGAGTATATTTTATAGAAATACTAGCTGACCCGGCAAACGTTGTTTTGCCATATACATTATTTCAAGGAAATATTTTTTTAGTTCCATAAAAAAAAGGGTTGATTTTAGAAGGGTGAAAATTAAGGGTTGTCTGTATTTTTAAATTCTGAATCATAAAAAAATAAAAACAAAAAATGTCCAAAAAATTCAAAAAAATGTTAAGGGTGAACAACCCTTATCACTTATACTAGATAGTAGCCGATTCTCAGACCTACTGAATATGCATATAAAATTTGGTAAAAATCAGTAAAGCCGTTTCGGAGGAGTAAGGTAATTAACATTGCGACGCGAGAATTTTATATAAAGATAGTGGAGAGTTATTGACAACTCCTTTTGACAGGTTTTTGTTTTTCTTTTAATTTGTCCCCGCAAATCTTGTGCATTTAGCCAGTGTCAAGTTATGACACATAATATATTATCATCCTTACAGCGAAAGGAGCGGAACTCATTGCCTGCATATTTGATTCTCGAAAGATACAATCTGGGTGTCTTCAAGTCCAAATAAACCCATCGATTTTGGGGTCGTTTGTTCGAGCTGTTAAGTAATTTTTTTTTATTCACAGCTGGTATAAACTTGATAAAAAATAACTTTTATAAGTATTCCTTGTTTAATTTATCGTCTATTTTTCTTTTTTATTTATTTAAAACAGCACAAAACAGATCACAATCAAAATAATATAGGATAGGTTCACTTATTTTTAAAGCTGGATTGCGATCCAACAACATGTGCTTACAGCTATACTAATTAAACATAAAATCATGCGTGTGTGCTCGGAGCTAATAATATTGCTAATGCAATTATACTTAAAATTGAAAAAAAAAAAAAAAAATGAAATGAAATGTGGGCTAAGACAACCACAGAATGGATTCCATTGAATCGAAAAAGAGGTCGCGGTAGGCCCAGGAGGAGATGGCGAGATGAGCTTAACACTTATTGGAAAGACTGGACAGACAAAGCACAAAATCGTCTAGACTGGAAAGAGGGAAGAGAGGCCTTTGCCCTGCAGTGGGACAGTCATGGCTAATAATAATAATAATTATTATACTTAAAAAAAGAAAACTTAAAAAATTATAAAATCATCTTAAATAAAACAGTTATTCAGACAGACGAGGCTCGACGGCGCCGCGTTTGTCCGAGTTATTTGGTTTGGGGAAGAGAATATCTTTTTTTTTTTTTTTTTTTATGACAGATAGGCAAGCACTTGGCCGCTATCTCACCTGATGGAAAATGACGATGCGGCCGAAGATGAAGCATGCTTACCTAGAAGGTACCTATTCACTCTAGACTTGAAGACTCCCAGATTATACTGTTCGGGGAACAAGGATGCGGGTAGTGAGTTCCACACCTTCGCCGTACGGATAACAAATGTTGAAGCAAAACGCTTTGACCGGATATGAGGTAGGTCAACCATATATGGATGACGTTGGTTTGTTTGTCTTGTGGTCCGATTATAGAAAGGGCAAGGGGGAATCAACTGGTGTAATTCGAGTGCACACTCTCCGAAATGCAAGCGATAGAACACCGACAAGCTAGCTACCTTACGTCGATGACTGAGGCTCTGCAACTTGGACTCAACTAGCTTGTCATCACCAAGGAGTCGCTTTGCTCGCCTATCAATCACAGTTATATCTTTCACAGTTTTGATATAAATACTATATCTTGGACGAAATACTAGCTCTCGCTAGTCTAGCTCAGAATATATTACAAAAGTTTCGTTATACTACGAAAGTTTCGTTATACTTCGTTATACTATTATCGCTACATTTGACGTTTAGTTCAAAATATTGATATTCAAATAAGAATTCTAGTAGATACAATAGTGATATGAGGAGGACACGCGTGTAACTGATGAGGTCAGAATTTGGAAATAATACTACTGTTGTTTATTCTGTGGCTACATTATTTCCGGGTCAACTAAGTAATAAAACCTGATTTAATACTTTTTCTCTTTGCATTAAAGTCTACATTCAGGGGATCTTCGATATACACAGTCATGGTGCAGGGCATCTAAGTAAAAAGGTTAATGGCAGCTCAGCAAAAAGTCTGAGACCTGCCTAACACGTTCAGGCCATTCAATTTTTATTTGTGAAACCAGTTTCAAAATATTGGGTACTGTTTATCAGACTGGTTTGAGGTGCGCATAGGTTTTATTTATCTTGGACATACTAGCGTTTGACCCCTATCTCACCTGACCCTCTATTACTTATCTCTCAAACGGTTTTAATACTTAATTGACTAAATACCTGAGAAATAAGGTTCATTTTTGCTTAATTCAAATACTAACCGCGTATTATCCTTAATTGACTATTGTATTTACTCGAAATCTTATAGCAAAAACAATATTTTGAACTAAACATCAAATTTTACGTTAATAGAGGATACATTGTTAGTAATACTTTTAAAAGTTTCTTAAAATTAAGCTTGTACTTGTATTAAATATAATTAAACGCAAGCAAATCTTAAAAAAACCGACTTCAACGCTTATATTTTGTTTTTGGCTTGCCTCAAGGTTCAATATTAGGACCCTTCCTATTTTTAGTATATATAAATTATTTAACTTACCTATATGAAAACTACGCTTTAATTAGATATTGTCTTATTTGCTGATGACACGGTACATTTTCAAAACTAATAGAAAAGACGTAGAATTAAATGAAGTTAATTATGAATTAGATCTATAGTCTCGAAATGGTTTGCTGCTAATAAATAACTTATTGTTAAATGCTAGCGAAACCAAATGTATCAAGTTTTCCCTTCCAAATGTTTCTTTGGTAGATGCAAATGTTACACTTTTTTATGCAGAATAGGCAAGCATTTAAACACTATCTCACCTGATAGAAAGTGATGATGCGGCCGAAGATGTGACATGCTTGCCTAGAAGATACCTTAAATAGGTATCTCTTGACTTGAAGACTCCCAGATTATACCCCTCGGGGAACAAAGACGCAGGTAATAAGTACCACTCCCTCGCCGTAAGGCTAATAATATAAAAGATGAGTAAAAATAAAACTGGTATTATAAGTGAAACTAGTTCCTAAAGAAGTTTTTCCCCGAGTCCAAGTTGAACACGAGAACCATTTATTGAAACATCAAATCTATAACATTATTTTTAAGACTAGCTGACCCGGCGAAATAACCGGCAATAGGTATCTTCTAGACAAACAAATTAAAACCTAATTAAAAACCTATTAGTATATTCTGTTACACTAGAACCGATACAAAACGTCGCCGTTCGGCCGCGCGCCCTGCCCTATTTGTATGTCATGTCCCTTAGACGCCATACATTTTATCTTCACAGCGCCCGGGCCGCGCGTCTCAGGCGCTTTGTATGTGAAGTCCCTTATACTCAGTTTCCTCAACTTATCTCTCTCGTCAAACTTTTTAAATGCTATGGTTCTACCCACAACGAGTTTTCGAGATAATGAGATGTAGCTCTCATCTATAATAATATGTTTATCTCTGTTTAATATAAGGCGAATAAACAGGACGTCTGATTTTTTGCCGCCTAAAATTTATTTGTGTTTCGCCTTAACGTAAATTTTCTTCCAATTCCAGTACAAGACAAAACTACCTTCAAAGCCTTTCGCATCTCCCTCAACGTGATGTTGTCTCAAGAGACATGCGGCTACCTTGTGGTGCTGATGTACGCCAGTTCCATCTTCGAACAGGCTAAGGAGTCCAGCAATCTCACGCTGAGCCCCAACAAGCAGACCATTGTTGTGGGCGCCATACAGATGCTGGGGTCTATTGTAGCTAGCTGCATCGTGGAGAAGACTGGGAGAAAGGTAATTTTAATTCAAACTCCTTTTAGACCAAACTTTATGTCAGTGAGCTTGTACTCCATCCATCTCAAGCTGATCCCCACTGAGCAGACCATTGTTGTGGGAGCGATACAGATGCTGAGGTTCTATTGTGGCTAGCTGCAACGTGGAGAAGACTGGCAGAAAGGTAATTTTAATTAGACCCTTAAACTCCTTTTAGACCATACTTTATTTCAGTGAGCCTGTACTCCATCCATCTCAAGCTGAGTCCAAAAAGCAAACCATTGTTATAGTAGTGATAGAGATGTTGGAGTCTATTGTAGTTAGCTGCATCGTAGATAAGGTTTGTTAGCAAATTTACCCATTTTTTTCCCTGTAGAATAATTTCATTTTGCATTTTTCCCACTCTCAATTTTTCACGTAGTTTTTATTCCTAGTAGAAAATTTTATCTTGTATTGAGGTCAAATGCTTGCCTATCGAGCATAAAAAAGTACATTCCAAAGGCACATTTTGTGCAATTTTCCCGCAACGTTGCCTCATCACGCAACAATAGAACGTCAGGTCAAGCACCTCAGCTTCCCAAGCCCTATTTGCATGAAGAACATTTGCAAGATACGAGATAAATTGCATGTTGAACAGTATGTTTTAGTAGTGTTGTAGTTTGTAGTTTTTACCTTTAGATGTAGCGGTTTTTTATCGCACGTTTTTTTGTTTTGCTTTGAAGCTGTTGACGTAGGTGAGGCTTTGCTTTCTACGTAGCGTGTACAAAGACTACCGAGTTAGATTTCGGATATAATTATATTTTGTTGTCTTTTTTTTACTTTGAATTTTTGACATATATTTTATGCTCACAAACAATAAACATGCAGGTGCATAAAAAAACAAACTAACTACATCTACTAGCCAATTGCCTATATTTCCTAAAACTAAATACATCTATGCAAACACCTATTTATTAAGTTACCTGCAAGGCACCGAGTTTATAGGTAACTCAAGTGCTCAAGCCCACTCCCAGTGGGTAGTGTTCCCGTCATGCTGGCAGTATTACCTCTCGGAATTGCAATGCTAATACGTTGACTCAAATAGTACCAGCATTTTAATCACGCGTTCCTCAACTATCCTCAACCAGGCTTCCGCGATCCTCAACCAGGCGCTCTGATATATTTTTAACCCTCGACGCAAAAACGACCGGGGCGTTATAAGTTTGACGTGTCTGTATGTGTGTGTGTGTTTGTCTATCTGTGGCATCGTAGATCCCGAACGGATGAACCGATTTTGATTTTGTTTTTTGTTTGAAAGGTGAATTAGTCGAGAGTGTTATGTTTGATGAAAATCGGTGCAGCTGTTTTTCAGATAGAGCGTCTGGGGTTTATAGACATAGAAATATTTTATACACACATTTCACCGTTAGTGAAAATATCTGCGATGTATGTAATTTAAAAGTAGTTTTAGTTTTTGTTTATTTATCCTACCTACTAGTAGCTACCTAGTGTAAGTTGTATAATATGTTCACCATCTTCGACCATATCATCCCCAATCAGCAAGTGAGACAGTATAACCAAATCAGTCTCTGAAAGATACAAATAAAAACACAATAAACGCGCGGAAATCTACCGCTATATGTAAATTATATGTAAGTATTTGTAGTAAAATGTAAACACAAGTGGATAGTGTCATGTTGGTGTCATAGCTTACGAAACTGGTGTCCATCATGATGCCAGATAAGAAATGTCAACATGAACACCAGTGATGCGGCCTTGTAAGGATCCCAGATTATTCTGACATAGTGTCCAAATATAACAGAGATAACAAGCAATGTTCTGAACTCTCTGAGAAAGTTGTAGGTTGGAAATAAATATAAAACGCCTTCACACTCATAGCCCCACACTAAGTTTGATGACTTGTGTTGTAAGTCGGCACTTAAAACGTTTACATCACAGACAGAATACACAATAAACACTTGGAAACTCTTTGGATCCAAGCGCTTTTTCTATCTCCGAAAGGCTAGTGTTTTTCCACTGTCTTAACTAATGGTAGGTGATGTCACTATGTGGCCGAGGGTGGTAAATAAGCTAGGCCTGAAATAAAATAAATGTATAAAAATACAATGTATTTCAAGTGAAAACCCCACATTCCATATTACCCACCCATCATATACAAATACAAATTAAATAACATTTAAAAGAAATAACAATATCAATGAGTACAAATAACAATATCAATGAGTACAAATAATAGCAAGTGCTATAAATAATAATAATATATCACGTCATTAATCATACGTCATTAGTCATTAGCACTCTGGTGCACCGTCAATCAAAATCTAAAAAAGTGAGTTTTCAATTTTTTTGAATTTGTTTGCCAGACCTTCTTAGCCCAGCCCTGAAGGATGCTCTGATTGGTTCACAAAATTGTTGATTGTTGTTGGTGGGAAATGACTTTTCCATTCAAGGGTAAATTGTGTTCCGAAACAGAAAGCCAGAAAATGCCTGATTATAACTATATATCATATGAGTATTTATTCAATGCGACCATGAGAAAATGCCCGACTACTAGGTTTTATCACGGTGCACGATGTACCACTAGAATACTCTATTAATTGTAATGGCCGTTAGCTTAGATGCGCGTCCGCCTTCGCCGGGGTATCGGGTTTGATTCCCGGTGAGACCACAAGTTTTCTCTTCAAGGGAAATTTGTGTTCCTAGTTATTAGTGTAATTATGTTAAAATTCACCGCAAATATTTTGGTTTTGGCTTGATTGATTTCGATAAAATTTATATGGGACCAACTCTACCAAACAAAAAAGAAGAAAGTTTAATCTACCAAACAAAAAAAATTTTGAGAATCGGTCCACCAATGGAGGAGAGATCGGTGAATATAAATAAAAAAATAATACATACAATCGAACATAGAACCTCCTCCTTTTTTGAAGTCGGTAAAAAATAGGTACCTTTTCTCACGGTCATACAATTTTTATATCATTGACGGACCTTTATCGAAAATTCAAGCCTTCTTAGGATTTATACGCGATCGCCCAATCGCTGGCCGCTCCTTATTACGCCTACATCACCTTCAAAATATGTAGGCTTACTTAATTAATGATGTTATTATGATAACAGCTGTAACCTTAAACAAAAAACCAAGCACCACCTTGTTGAAAAGTAAATATTTCAGCATATTTGCTGACATATTGTGACGCATGCTTCTGGTGTGCCCTCTCGTATCTGTCAAAAGTGGCACACGACAAAGTTGTACGTGGGTAGCGCTGAGTATGTTCCTGGGGAAGTAGAGCGGTGTGGGAGGGGAGTGTTTAGTTTTGGAATCAATGGAGGGGCTTGCTGACGTCAGGTGGAATTTTTCCCGACGCCTAGCTCTCCCTCATTGCTCCATTGCCGCAGGACCTACTCAGCTATGCGCTACCCCTGAGGAACTTACTCAGTTATGTGCTACCCTAAGGAAGCTACTCAGTTATGTGCTACCACTGAGGAAGCTACTCAGTTATGTGCTACCTCTGAGCAACCTACTCAGTTATGTGCTACCCCTGAGGAAGCTACTCAGTTATGTGCTACCCCTGAGGAAGCTTCTCAGTTATGTGCTACCCCTGAGGAACTTACTCAGTTATGGGCTATCTCTGAGGAAGCTACTCAGTTATGTGCTACCCCTGAGGAATTTACTCAGTTATGTGCTACCCGAGAGGAACATACTCAACTATATGCTACCCTTGAGGAACCTACTCAGTCATGTTGTACCCGTGAGGAACCTACTCAGTTATATGCTACCCCTGAGGAACCTACTCAGTAATGCGCTATACTTTTAATACTGATAAACATTTTCTCCCTTTCAGTGGCTTCTAGCAGTTACATCATTCACCACAGGGCTATCGATGCTGGCTCTCGGCGGATGGTTCTTCCTCACGTCAGCTGGATATTACCTGCCCGGCTGGCTGCCCGTCAGTGCCATGTGTATCTGCATCTTCGCTGATGCAGCGGGCTACCAACCTGTTCCATACGTCATTACTTCCGAGCTGTTCTCTTTTCAAGTAAGTATAATAATATAGGTATAATTATGGGGAAGGCTATAATATAGACAGGGGATCGTTGTCGTCTTTTACGGTTTCTGCCTTCGACTTTGTGAATCTTCGCAGACGTGTCAGGATATCACCTTCTAGCTATTTAGCCTCGAGATATTTGGCTCGATTCTATCTTGTCAGGTTTCTGTGCAGGGTGTTTGTTCATGTTTGCTGATGTAGCGAAATACCAGTCTGTGCAATTTCACTGGTAATTGTATATTGAATGTATCACTTACATCTGAGCTGTTCTCGTTTCAGTACCTTTTTATTTCTATGCTAGATTCTAGTCCTTGCGCTTTTTACCACTTAAAAACAAGACAGACTGTCAAACGTCATCCTCATATGGTTGACATACCTCCGGTTCGCGGAAGCGTTTTGCTTCTACGTTTATCATCCGTACAGCGAGGGAGTGGAACTCATTGCCTGCGTCTTTGTTTCCCGAACAGTACAATCTAAGTGTCTTCAAGTCTAGAGTGAATAGGTATCTTCTAGGCAAGCATGTTACATCTTCGGCCGCATCTCAGCTTTCCATCAGGTAAGATAGTGGTCAAATGCTTACCTATCGACCATAAAAAAAGATTGGGAAAAATCCAAATTAACGAATACTTTTCTTTCCAGCATCGCGGTATGGTCACATCATTTGTGAGCAGCGTGGACGCTCTCAGCGACTTCCTCCAAACAAAAGCGTACGATCCCTTGCTGAAACTCCTGGGCATCCACTGGGTCTTCATAATGTTCTCCATGGTCTGCTTCTTGGGAACAACCTACACGATCCTCTGGGTGCCCGAGACCAAAGACCGGTCGGTCGAGGAGATATACCAGCTGCTGAGAGATGGCAGGAAGAAGAAAGATGTTGAGATAGGGATGGAAGTTAGCAGGCTGTGAGGTGGTTTGGAGAACCGTGTCTTTTAAGTGAAACAAACTTGCCTTATACTTACGGGTTCAAAAGGTTCACTTAGTGACAATGATCCTACTCATAAGAAACTTTTAGGACAGTTATTTGAATGGTAGTTTTAGTAAATTCCTAAGCTATATTTATTTATCTTTACCATTTTTATCAAGTTAAAAAGCTAGCCTATGTGTTAATCCTAGGTAAAAGCTATTTATATTCCAAATTTCATCCAAATCCGTTCAGCCGTTAAAGCATGAAGAGGGACAAACATACTTACACACTTACACATTTACACACAAACTTTCGGATTTATGATATTAGTAGGATTGCACAACAACAGCAATGTACATTTGGCGTACTTAATGCTAGGAGAATTATCTACCAGCCATCCAACAAAGGTAGGAACAAAAGTAAAAAGTTCATCAGACAGTGTTTTATTCACAATTCAAACTACAATTATAATATACTAATATACGCAATACAATATGGCTCATATACGTATATACATAACAAACAACAAACAAACACATTCACACCCACAGCCCCACTCTAAGTTCAAAGACTTGTAACGTGGGTGCTGGAATCATTTACATCACACACACATTACACCCAGAACCAGAAGCACAAATATCCCTAGGGAAGGAATTTTCGCTCCTGCCGAATCGAACCCACGGCGCAGAGGGCGGAGACCTGTCCACTGCGCCAACTAGGTTGACATCCTATTTATATTATAAATCCGAAAGTTTGTGTGTAAGTATGTTTGTTCCCTTTTCACGATTTAACGGCTGAACGGATTTGGATGATATTTGGTATGTACATAGATAATACTTAAGATTAACACTTAGGCTACTTTTTAACTTGATAATAGCGGCCGCGGGACACGGCTAGTAAAACTTAAAACATAAAAAATATTACATAATATACATATGTATGATATATACAATACATACATACAGCGGGGTGGACACCTAGTTAATAAGGATGAAAGTCAATGATACCATTAACAAATTGTAATTAGAACTCTTTAAAGATATTAAAGAGTTTCTAGAATCGTCGCCATTTTGTTTATTTTTAGACACGGTTCTTTGAGATTTTAGAGCTTTAATGAGACTGTGATGGTCTCCAATGGAATTCATGCCATGCATTATGTCAACCGATTGTGATATTAGGGACGAATTAATGTGTAAATCAGGTATTTTATAGAATCTCAAGATATTAATAAAATGAATAAAAATATTTCTATTGAAAACCCTGTTTTTTTATTCTATATTTAAACTAGCTGCGCCCCGCGGTTTCACCCGCGTTGATAATGATGAAAAGTGATGATGATGATGATGATAAAAAATAGATGTTGGCCGATTCTCATAGATACCGGATAAGCACAAAAAAATTCATCAAAATCGGTCAAGCCGTTTCGGAGGAGTATGGCAACGAAAACTGTGACACGAGAATTTTATATATTAGATAGACGTTTTTAAGAATGCTTTGAAATTTTGATCCGCAACCTGTTTCAGTGACGGAAAGTGGTGGGGTTAAACACTGTGATGAATAATCAAAATGTTTCCCTGTGATACAAAAGTTTTACCTCTCTCGTGTGTGTTTATGACACACGTTCAATCTAGAGCAAAACTAGCTACTAAGTAACTTGGCATCCTGGCAAAGGTCAGGCAGTACTTCACACTGGACAGCTTCTTAATTTATATCAAGCCCAAGTCCGATCTTGTATGGAGTACTGTAGCCACCTTTGGGATGGATCAGCCAAGTATCAGCTTGATGCTCTTGACTCTATTGATAGGCGAGCAAAGCGACTCATTGGTGATGACAAGCTAGTTGAGTCCAAGTTGCAGAGCCTCAGTCATCGACGTAAGGTAGCTAGCCTGTCGGTGTTCTATCGCTTGCATTTCGGAGAGTGTGCACTCGAATTACACCAGTTGATTCCCCCTTGCCCTTTCTATAATCGGACCACAAGACAAACAAACCAACGTCATCCATATATGGTTGATATACCTCATATCCGGTCAAAGCGTTTTGCTTCAACATTTGTTATCCGTACGGCGAAGGTGTGGAACTCACTGCCCGCATCCTTGTTCCCCGAACAGTATAATCTGGGAGTCTTCAAGTCTAGAGTGAATAGGTACATTCTAGGTAAGCATGCTTCATCTTCGGCCGCATCGTCACTTTCCATCAGGTGAGATAGCGGCCAAGTGCTTACCTATCTGTCATAAAAAAAAACCCTGTTTTTGTTCTGGATAGGCAAACATTTGACCACTATCTCACCTGATGGTAGGTAAGTAACGATGCGATCGATAATGGACCTATTCACTTGTGACTTGAAAACTCCAGAATTATACTCACTTAGGTATCGGGAAACAGACTCGGGCAAGGAATATAATATGTTACAATTAGATTTTTACAATATCCGATAGACTAGCGTTCCATCGACAAAAGTTATATATTAATAGCAGTTTCACCGAATTATTTAAAATCATCTCTATCTAAAGGTTGTCTGGAAGAGATCGCTTTTAGCGATTAGACCGCCGATTGTACACTATAATTTAAGTTTTTTTTTTAAATATTTTGAGTGACTTATGTAAGGTGTGACAATAAAGTGTTATCTATCTATCTAGCAGTGCCTGACAGAAAAAATAGAGCAATCTAATGATGATTGTAATTGCAGCAATGCTTCATTAGGCGAAAATCTGAGGATGGCAATGAAGAGTAGGAACAATATTAGGTATCTTTTAGGCAACCATTTATCTTCGGCCGCATCACTTCCGTCAGGTGAGATGATGATCAAATATCGAGTATAAAAAAAACTGTATAAAAAATGTGAGGCTCTAAAGGATAGCTGCTGGAGCCCACTTTTTAACATGAGGCAAATTGCGACTCTATTTCAGTACAGCCAGGTGAGCCAGGCAAGCAAAAGGAAAACATGCCTCCCCCGAGCGCAGTGCTTTGCCCCGCTGTATTTTAAACCTTATCAAAATTATTAAGCTATTGCATAGCTTCCATCGCGGGCCTTGAGCGTGGAGACCGAATCCAGAAATTCCGTAACGAAAATAATCTAACACCCCCCACCTATACGCTAATTTCGAAGATATAGTCAGAAGACTTAGTAGCCGATTGGTAATGGATACTGACTCGTATGCTTCGGTACGGAGTTCGTATCTCAACGTGACCGAAAACTTTTCGTGAAGAAAAATGATACTGCATCGAGTTTTCAGTCGCTAAAGGGCGCCATCTATGCTTAGAAACTGGACAGAACTGAAATTTGAACTAAAAACCAAAAATGCTATGCAATAGCTTTACCGCGGCAGTCCCCCGAGTGCCACACGACTTTTTTAAGCTATTGCATAGCTTCTATCGCGGGCCTTGAGCGTGGAGACCTAATCCAGAAATTCCGTAACGAAAAAACCTAACGCCCCCCACTCTAGCGACTTCACAAAAAGTTTTCGGTCACGTTGAGATGCGAACTCCGTTCAGTTACGTTTTTAAAGTAAACGTCAAGATCTATATGCTTATTTCGAAGTTATAGTTAGAAGACTCAGTAGCCGATTAGTACTGAATACTGAATCGTATGCATCGGTACGGAATTCGCATCTCAATGTGACCGGAAACTTTTTGTGAAGAAAAATGAAACTGAAAAATAAAAATGCTATGCAATAGCTTTACCGCGGCAGTCCCCGAGTGCCACACGTCTTTTTTTTTAAACTCTGGGTGTCACCATACTGTGATGGGCAAGCGTGACGCTTACTATCAGACGAGCGACTCGCTCGTTTCGTCTTTCAATCAAATAAAAACTATGGATTCCATTACGATGAAACGGGAATCTCAAGTCCGCCGTAGAATCCAAAACCGTGACTGCGGGTCTGACCACCTATCTCTGATATCAATTTCAATTCAAAATAAATTAATTACCTAAGAAATAAGGTTCATTTTAGCTTAATTCTAACAGAAACTGCTCGCGACAGAATTAGGTAATAACCCTATTACTGGTTCCGATGCTTTTTATCACTTGAAAGAACATGTCAAGATTTTTTTTTTTTTTTATACTAGATAGATAAGCATTTGACCGCTATCTCACCTGATGGAAAGTGACGATGCGGCCAAAGATGGAACATGCTTGCCTAGAAGGTACCTATTCACTCTAGACTTGAAGACACCCAGATTATACCGTTCAGGGAACAGAGACGCAGGCAATGAGTTCCACTCCTTCGCTGTACGGATGATGAACGTAGAAGCAAAACGCTTCGAGCGAACTGGAGGTATGTCAACCATAAATGGATGACGTTTGACAGTTTGTCTTGTTGTTTGATGGTAAAAAGGGCATGGAGGAATTATATCATGTAATTCCTGAGCACAATCTCCAAAATGTAAGCGATAGAATACCGATAGGCTTGCTACCTTACGTCGGTGACCAAGACTTTGCAGTTTTGACTCTACTAGCTTACTATCGCCAATGAGTCTTTTGGCTCGCCGGTCAATAAACTCAAGAGCTTCTAGCTGGTACTTAGCGGATCCATCCCAAAGGTGGCCGCAGTACTCCATACACGATCGGACTTGAGCTTGATATAAAATTAGAAGCTGAGCCGGATATAGATATAATATAATTTAAAACCAAGCAAAATTTAAAAAACCGACTTCACCGCTTATATTTTGGTTTTGGCTTGATCGATTTCAATAAAATTTATATGGGACCTCTGAAGTATAATCTACCAAACAAAAGAATCATCAAAATTGATTCATGATTGGCGGAATTATCGCGTAACATACATACAGAAAAAATATTTGATTTGAAAATTAAATAGCCATTTTAAAAATTACTGAATACAAAAGAAAAATATAATATAGAAAAGAATTTTAAATATTTATTGTACAATAATTTAAACGCAAGCAAAGCTTAAAAAACCGACTTCACCGCTTATATTTTGCTATTTATTGATTCTCTCAAAAAGTGCTTAATCAATTTCACTAAAATGTATATAAGACCACCTCTGAAATATGATCTACCAAACAAAAAAGAATCATCAAAATCGATTCAAAATTGACGGAATGATCGAGAACCATACATACAAAAAAACAACATACAGTCGAATCGAGAACCTCCTCTTGTTTCCAAATCGGTTAAAAAGATCTTAAAACAAAAAGAAAGAAAGAAGAAAATACATTCATTTATGACACACACAACATCACACTTAAAAAACAAGCAGCAAAATAAATAAAAAACATATAAATATATATATACATATATAAACAAAGAAAAATAGAATAAGTAAAAGAAAAAGAAATGTGATGTTGTGACTGTCATGAATATAGGTCACGACGCAGCATAATAGGTTATCATTAGTGTTACAACACCTGCGCTTTCGGGTGCACAATATAAATGTTATCTGAGAATGTACTGAGTTACCCGTTTTTTATTATAGCGATAATCTATGAAACCATAAAAAAACAATTGGTACCTTAAGTTTTTACGGCCAACATAAAATTAGCTATATATTTTATTTTCTTACAATATTTTATGTCTTACTTAGATTTTACTTGAACAATGTGGTTGAAATACCTCTTGTGGTCGTTATCGCTGTTTCTAGTTGAGTCGTTGTATTCAGCGGTAGAAAGCAATGATTCCGCATGTAAGTATTATTTGTTACTAGCTGTGCCCCGCGGTTTTACTCGCATACATTGGTTTTACCCGCATATGGTTGTCTGTAAAGTCGGTTTACGGACGATAATTTTACGTGATAACGTCATAAGACGAACGCTTAGGCCGATCGTGCCTCTCTATCGCTTGTTCTGCGCTCTCGCTTGCACGCTCAGGCTCAGGCGGAACGTGACACTTTTTCGTGCGTGCCGGTGTTCATCGATTTATAAGACGTTATCACGTCAAAAAAGAATAAGCGACATTGTTCCATCCGTTCACACGTGATGCGATGACCAAGGGAAATACAGATCAATTTTCAACCGACTTCAAAAAAGGAGGTTCACAATTCGACTGTATGTTTTTTTTGTATGTATGTTACACGATATCTCCGCCAATAATTAATCGATTTGATGTTTGGTGGATTTATAACGCATACATACGTTTTTTTACGCATTTTTTTTTGTTTTTTTTTTTGTTGTATAGGCAAGCATTTGACCACTATGATGATGCGGCCGAAGGTGTGACATGCTTGTCTAGAAGATACCTATTCACTCGAGACTTGAAGACTCCCAGATTATATTATATTTTACAATAACAATCCAACGCGTTTACGTAAGAAACCCACATTTTGAAAAATCTCACGTGAGATTGTGGGATGGGGGAGGGGGTTGAATAAAATCTCACATTTCAGAAAATTAAAAAAAAAACCTCACGTAATTTATGGACGCCCCCTAATTAATAAATAGGTATAATAGGCGGTTTTACCTTAGTAGAGTTTTATTATATTTATTACTTACAAAAATAAAAATTACAATAATAATTGAAACGCAAGCAAAGCTTAAAAAATCCGACTTCGTCACTTATATTTCGGTTTTGGCTTGACCGTTCTCTATTTTATGGGACCACCTCTGAAGTATACCTACTCTACCAAACAAAAAAATCATCAAAATCGAATCATAATTGGCGGAGATATCGCGTAACATACATACAAAAAAAAAACATACAGTCGAATTGAGAACCTCCTTTTTTGAAGTCTGTCGGAAAAATACAATAATAAAATATAAAGACAGGTCACAATAATAAAATCGGCCAACGCGTTTGTTCTCTAGAACGCCACAACATTACCCTTCTTTGCGCAGTCGGGTAATAACGAAACACCAGCAAAACGTTTAAATGCTTACATGTTTTTTTTGTCTTTTAATATTGGCTTCGCAATCCTGTGCATTTAGCCCGCGTCAATAATATATTTCAAGTGTATTTATATTAAAAGTCCTAGTCACAGGTCACAGACAATGTCAAGTAAAAGAGTCAAGGTTCAGTCATAGTCAAGTCATGTGCCTTTACTAGGGCCATGACTTAACTCTGACTGAACATGGTAGAAACTTTACTAGAACTTCTATTGAAGTTTTGAAGCGAAAGCGAAAATCACGTTTTTTTTACTTTGTATGATTTGCCTACACTTATGCACGTTTACTAAGTATAAACGGATAATAATCCACCATTATTACACATTAAAACTCGAAGAATCACAGGTTTTGGAAAATTATACAAAATCAATAACGCGATTTTTTCACTTTCGCGGCAAAAACTCCCGCTTCGGTACATGATTACTGCGTCGGTCGCATTTTTTTTTTAATAATACTCCTGTCAAAGTGAATGTTCGACAGTGAATATCCGATTTGACTTTGACAACCATGGCATACCAGTGCAAGACACGAGGCGTCGCGCACACAAGTCGCCGCTCCGTATCCGCAACGACTTCCCTGACCGCGTACAAAATGAGAGGAATTATTTGCGGATCCGCGGCGGAAACACAACCGATACTCAGAACTTCCCCTACATGGCCGCCGTTATCATCAACGGACGGCTGTGGTGTGCTGGAGCTCTTGTCGACATCAATTGGGTGGTGACTGCTGCACATTGCTTGAACTAGTAAGTATTAATTTTAGGTACTATTAAAGCTTTTGTGAGTTTGACACTTTATACTTTATATAAATGAATGGCTTTATATAATGAAACTCACGATTTAAGGTCGACTCTTAAATCGTGAGTCAAGCCGTTTCATTTATATATAGTAAGTATTAAAGTTTAAAACTTTGTGATATCAAATTCAAAATTGTTTGAACTGTTTGTTGGTTTTGGGTGCGCGTTCGTCATCAAAGCAACAGGTATCCGATTTGATTATCCTTTAATTAAACAGTACCTGGATGACCGGTTTTTTTATTGTTTTATACGACGTTTTCTAAAATGAAACCTAGCTAAAGCGAGTTATCGCCTCCTAAACCCCCTGCATACTACATTTCATGAAAATCGTTGGAGCCGTTTCCGAGATTCAGTTTATATATACATATATACAAGAGTTGCTCGTTAAAAGGTATTAGATAAACATAAACGCTTTCACACTCACAGCGCCACACTAAACCACACTAAAATCGATGACTTGTATCGTTGGTGCCGGAAACATCAATTCTATTTGTAGCAAACAACAAAACAGGCATTACCTATAACATAGAGATAGACTCGGCTCAGCGTATTGTCGGCTGTAAATATCCAGCGCTGGTCACCCGTTGGGTACGGCATGTGACGTCACGAACTGAAACAATAACAAAAGCACAGAACTTAACATAACAAAAAATATTATATAAATATACTTACACACTTTAATGACTCGCTAGACAAGCACCATCTCACCTGATGGAAAGTGAAGATGTAGCAAAAGATGTAGCATGCTTGCCTTGAAGATACCTATTCACTACTGACTTGAAAACTCCCAGATTATACAGTTCAGGCAATAGCGCAGGTAAAATTATAAGGAAAGGAAAAAATCGTCTTTTGAAGCAGGGCTTGGTTAGCTCTGGCAGTAGAGTCATTAACTTTCATGAGTGACTCTTTGGGGCCCTTGTGAATGAACGATTTTGATTTGAAATGAATACTTCAACTCAAACTTCTCGAAACTCGAACTCGGAGTTTGTGTAATTTGATAAAAACTCACGCACATTCTGAACTATTAAATTAAAATTAAAACGGGAATTAGCGTGACTTACGCGTTGTCGATGTCTAAATCGACAATTGTTTAGACATCGACAACGCGTAAGTCACGCAAATTCCCGTTTTAATTTTAATTCAATAGTTCGAAGTTTGTGTGTTTAGAAGTTAAACACGTGCGCCGCGACCTATGAAAGTAGCTCATAGAAGGACATCGGATATGTCCGAAACCTGGTTGGAGTATTTTTCTTCGACAATAATACGTGCCGTATACCTACTGAATGCTGGTTTTTAACTCTCACTATAATAATAGTTTTTATTCTAAGGCTTGTATCGTAGGAGCCGGAAACATTTACATATTACACCCAGAACCAGAAGCACAATTGTCCCTTGGGTAGGAAAATTGTGCTCCTGCCTGGAATCGAATCCTGAATCTACGGCGCCAACTGTGTCTTCAATACTTTTTTTATTTTTTATTACTGACTAAGCCAGGGATCGGCAACCTTTTGAGTCGGAAGAGTCAAAAATTACAATTAACAAAATATCAAAATTTTTAAAGGGCCACAAAAAATTTTGTCCCGGGGGCCCTCCGCACCCCTGTGCGGTGAAAAGCTAGTACAACACAAGTGGCTGAGAGATATAAATGGTGCCTAATCCTTGTTTATCGATTCAGAACGATTTTTAAATGTTTTATATTTTTTAATAAAATAAATAATATTTGCGAACTAAAGAGCCGCAGCTTCATATCCAAAGAGCCGCATGTGGCTCGCGAGCCGCAGGTTGCCGACCCCTGGCTAAGCAAATGTTTGACAACAATCACACCTGATGGAAGGTCGCCATGTAGTCTAAGGTGGAGCACGCTTGGTCAGTAAATACCTATTCACTTTACTTATGAACACACCCAAATTGTACCTTTCGGGAAATACAGATGACGGCAAAGCGTTCCATTCCTTTGTTGTTCTATAAATGAACGAAGACGCGAAACGTTTCGTGCGAATAACGATATTACAACCATAAATGGGTGACGCGACGCCTTTCTTCTGGATGTAAGGTGGAAAAAACGGTGAAGCGGGAACAAGGTTGTGTAGTTCCTGAGCACATTCACCGTAATGTATTTTTACCGACTTCACAAAAAAGGAGGAGGTACTCAAGTCAATTGTATTTTTTTTTGTATGTTACCTCATAACTTCGTTCCACGTGAACCGATTTCAAAATTGTTTTTTTTCGTTTGATAGATGTTGCATTCCAATTGGTCCTATTTAAATTTGATTAAGATCTGACTAGTACCTAGTTTTTGAGTTATCCTCAATAATGCGTATTCTGTGGACTACATTGACGATGTTCTCGTTTTTAACCGACTCAAAAGTTACCTCATAACTTCTTTCTTTGTGCGCCGATTTTGATGATTATTTTTTTATTTGAAAGCTGGTGCTTTCTATGTGGTCCCATTTAAATTGGTCAAGATCTGATGACTAGTTTTTGAGTTATTGTCAATAATGCGTTATTAATACGTTAAATCTGATCAAGGTACCGAAGTTAAAGCGGTGAAGTCGGTTTTTTTAAGGTTTGCTTGCGTTTAATTATATAGAATACCGACAGGCTTGCAACTTTACGCCGATGTTCAAGACTTTGCAATCTGGCTTCAACTAAAGCGACATTGGTAATTAGCCTCTTTGCGCGTCACTCTGTCGACTATTTTTATATAGTTCTGATTTCCAGTGTACTTCACGTGTCCCCTCTGAAGACCCTCTCAAAGTACGTAAAGGTCCGAGTGGGCAGCGCCCGGGCCCATGAAGGAGGCGCGCTGGTTGACGTGGTGGGGGCTGTGAGACACCCCAAGTTTGAAGAGGAGCCGGTACCGCACGCTGATGTCGCACTGTTAAAGCTGGCTGAGAATCTTGGTTAGTTAACATGACCTTGTGTGGACCTGCCTATATTTCCTTAAAGTATATGTATACATCGATACACCAAAGTGCTCAAGCCCACTACCAATGGGTAGCGTTTCCATCGTGCTGGCGGCATTGCCTCTCTGAATTGTAATGAATATTTTGAGTCAAATAAGTATCATTTTGATGGTATATTCCCAGTTGCACCCACATGGATTGCCACCAGGTAGCAATTGGGAATAATATTCCCAGTTGCCACCAGGTAGCGACTGGGAAGTTATTGAAGTTATTGCCTTCACTTTAAATCACTGTACACTGCTGCGTATAGTATACTATAAGGTCAAGAGCAGTAAAGTTCACTTTTGCACATACGTACTTCGCATAATAGCGCTGCGCTAAGATATAATATATATCTATATAGACTGCGCTAAAACATATATATATACTGTCGCCACCCGGCGGCAACTGGAAATAAAATTCCCAATTGCCACCTGGGGGCTATCCAAGTGGGAGCAACTGGGAATATACCATTTTGATCACGCGTCGCCTCAACCTAACACTCTGATATTTTTTTGTAAATAGAATGAGCTTCCGTTCCCTACGGGCCCAGGGTCTTTGCACTAAAGCACTCAAATATTATTATTTAACCACTGCCGAGGTTTCCATATTTTCAAATTACTTAGTTTACCATCTATCAACAAGACAAACTTTCAGACGTGATCCTTATATGGTTGACATATCACCGGTTCGCTTGAAGCGTTTTGCTTCTACGTTTATCATCCGTAGAGCGAAGGAGTGGAACTCATTGCCTGCGTCTTTGTTTCCTAAACGGTACAATCTGGGTGTCTAGAGTGAATAGGTATCTTCTAGCATATTACATCTTCGGCCGCGTATTTATTTTCCATTAGGTGAGATAGTGGTCAAATCCTTTTCTATCCAGCATGTCCCAAAGGAAAACACGTCCCCGCATGACGATAATTTCGTCGCTTCAGGCTGGGCTTGAGTAGCTCAGCGGTTAGAGCAATATGGCGTGACACTCTATGGCCGCGGGTTCAAACCCTACCTCAAGCGATATTTTTTTAAATTTATCAATAAAAAAAAACTTTGTTAATTGGCATTATATTTTTCAGAATTTCATAAACACGTGAACCTGATTAAAATATACGAAGGAATTCAAGAACCATACGCTCAAAGTTTCGTCGTGGTCACCGGATGGGGTGCTACCAGGGTAAACATTAATTATAAGACGCCCCATTTGGCGCAGTGGGCAGTTTTTTGCCCTCTGCACCTTGGGTCATTGGCTCGATTCCCGGCAGGAGCATAATTTTCCTTCCCAAGGGATATCTATGCTTTTGGGATTGTGATTTTTTTTTTTATTCATTATAGACAAACATTTGACAAATATCTCACCTGATAGAAAGTGATGATGCGGCCGAAGATGTGACATGTTTATCTAGAAGATACCTGTTCACTCTTGACTTGAAGACTCCCAGATTATATCCCTCGGGAAACAAAGACACAGATAATGAGTTCCACTCCTTTGCCGTACGGATGATGAACGTAGAAGCGAAACGCTTCGAGCGAACTGGAGGTATGTCAACCATAAATGGATGACGTTTGACAGTTTCTCTTGTTGTTAGATGGTAAAAGGTTCAATTATGAGTGTGCCGCCCACGATACAAGTCTTCGAACTTAGTGGGGACTGTGAGTATGAATGCGATTGTTTGTTTATTACTAAATTTTACTAATTATTTAAAGGAACTCATATTAGATTACAAAATGTCTGTTTCTTTTCTAGAAATTTCCAAAAATGTTACTAAATGCCCTTTCGAGAGGGTTCGAACCATCATACCTCAACTTGTAAGCCAAGCATTTTCCGGCTGGACCAGATTTTCGTATATTAAATTACCGAACTCCTACAATCTGTCTAATCATATCTATTCCTAATCTCCTAGAAAGATAACCCTTATAGGATCACTTTGGTGTCCGTTTGTCTGTCTGCCAAGTCCCTTTTTCTCAGGAACGCGTGGAGGTATCAAGCTGAAATTACTTAAACATATCAAATACTTAAGTCTATACTGTCCTTGGTGCTGTAAAAAAATCAAACTTCTAAGCCAACGCAATCAAAACATACAGCTTTTTATGCTGCAAATTTTCGACACTCGTAAGGAAATCAAAACCTACAGGGTACTTCCCGTGAACTCAGAATCTTGAAATTTGGTGCGAAGCAACGTCGCACAGATAAAGGAAAAATTGCGAAAGCATACATTTTTAGTTACGTCATATAATCATTTAATTTAGCATGAAAACCACCCGCGCATCTTCTAATTTTATATTAAGCTCAAGTCCGATCGTGTATGGAGTACTGCGGCCACCTTTGGGATGGATCCGCTAAGTACCAGCTAGAAGCTCTTGAGTCTATTGACCGGCGAGCCAAAAGACTCATTAGCGATAGTAAGCTAGTCGAGTCAAAACTGCAAAGTCTTGGTCACCGACGTAAGGTAGCAAGCCTATCGGTATTCTATCGCCTACATTTTGGAGAGTGTGCTCAGGAATTACAAGATATAATTCCTCCATGCCCTTTTTACCATCAAACAAAAAGACAAACTGTCAAACGTCATCCATTTATGGTTGACATACCTCGAAGCGTTTCGCTCGAAGCGTTTTGCTTCTACGTTCATCATCCGCACAGCGAAGGAACTCATTGCCTGCGTCTTTGTTCCCTGAACAGTATAATCTGAGTATCTTCAAGTCTAGAGTGAATAGGTAACTTCTAGGCAAGCATGTTCCATCTTTGGCCGCATCGTCACTTTCTATCAGGTGAGATAGCGGTCAAATGCTTGCCTATCTAGTATAAAAAAAAAAGTACCATAACTTTCACTTATATACCTACAGATATGTATGGTGCCAACCCAGCCCTCGGTGCGCGAGTCCGACTCGCACTTGACCGGTTTTTTTTCATTTCTTTAGTGACACTCGCAAGATTAAGTCAAAGGAACTCTTACATACAAAGGCTGACATTATCCTCCTTTTCGTTGCGCAGTCGAGTAAGTGTAATAGAGAGATAGACACACGTGCCATCGACACGATAAAAAGAATTAGCAGGTATAAGGAAGCGATTTCCATCACGGTCTAGTATCTTAAATTATGAGCCACAAAGGACCATACAATATATGAACATATATTATAGGATACATACGTAAAAAGATCTCTCTGTTCAGGGTGCAGACACATCATTCCGTGACCATACTTCCGACTTGCTGACGGCCCGGCTGAAAGTCCGGTCCCAGCAGTACTGCATCGATGCCTACCAGCTGGTCAACGGCTTCCAGTTCACTGCGGACTTCTTCTGCGCTTCCTTGAGGAACGGGACCAGAGACGCTTGTTTGGTAAGTCACCAAGCACTGCTTGTAGGTCGTTGGGTGTGATGTATCCTTTCCATTTCATTCCATTAAATTAAATGCAATGAAATGGAATGGAATGCAATTAAATGGAATAATGGCATGATATTTCAGGCCTGAAATCCTGTTCTAATTATTAGTCCTTTGACCACTTTCGGTATTTGCTCCTTTTAATATATAACGATCAATAGATTAGAGTTTGGTACAAAACTGGAACTATAGCTATAATTTGAAAATAGTTATTTGAAAAACTGGGTTCGGTGTCCCAAGCTCATACTATTTTCAAAACAACACCACAGAAGAGAAGAAATAACTCTGTAGATATTATGTGAGGTGTTTATTTTCAATAGTATAACAAAATTTGTGGAGAATATAAATTTTTGCGGCGCCTACTTTAAGTCTTGGAACTTAACGCGGAGCTGCGAGTAAACGTCTTCATTTATTTCAGGAAATTTATATATAAATTATATTGGCCCATTGAACTACCAGATAGCTTAGTTGGGTGCGCGTCAAATTCAAAATCGTTTATTAACATAGGCCCCAAAGAGGCACTCATGAAAGTTAATGACTACTGCCAGATTCGCAAAATTACAGCCATCTCGAGAATCTGGCAAGCTCGACGGTGCATTTATTTTTTAATGCCCTCTTATACACTAATACAGGAATTAAATAAACATAGATATATTAACCTACATTATGAAGTCGCCAGAAAGTGCTTATGCAGTTTGTCTACATGCATCCTTGTCCGCCTTCTAATCAGGCATCGGGTGCTTCTCCCGGTGGAAACACAATTTATCTCCCCTTCCCTGTGTTTCTGGTTGTGGGTGTAATTGTATGTGTGATTAAACATCACATAACGTGTGACGCGGCCGCGTAGTATCCGGTGACCGACCTTAGAATCTTTGACAGGACACCCTTCGACCAAAGGTCGATAGCTGTTGGATTGGTACTCGTCACAAATGATTTAAGATTCACTCTGTGGCGTGCCCTTAATCGCTCGACCCTCATGATGAACTTGGTCTTCAGACATATGTATTTCACCCAAGGAAATTACTGTTTCTGGCTCTGGTGTGTGACTCATACTCATCGGCAGCGAGCAGCAGTCTAATTCAAAGCATTAGAGCTTAGGACATCGTCGCAAGGTAGATAGGTAGATAGCCTCTCATTTGTTATCGGATACATTTCGGAGAGTGTGCCAAGTATGTAGTGTATTTTTTTTTTTTTATTGATAATATGTGTAATAAGAATTACGAATTATTTAAAATATAGGCAAGCATGCTTATTTGATTGATAATAGAGTATGTATTTTAATTTGCTGTTATATGAACATAAATGCTGAACATTGAATGCCCAATGTGGGTAGACTGACATTACTATGTATTGCACTAACATCTAGCATAAAATATTGTATACTCAGTCTTTCAATAAATGTTTCTTGAATCTTGAATCTTGAATCAAGGAACTACACGATCTAGTTCCCCCATCCCCGTTCTATCATACATT
Source organism: Lomographa bimaculata (assembly GCA_948107665.1). Classification (NCBI taxonomy): domain Eukaryota; kingdom Metazoa; phylum Arthropoda; class Insecta; order Lepidoptera; family Geometridae; genus Lomographa; species Lomographa bimaculata. The sequence goes on along the minus strand of OX403607.1, from coordinate 9,285,196 downwards.
ATACAAATGCGGATGAAGCGTTATGCTTCCACATTGTGCGACCTCAAAGGAATGGAATTCCTTGCCTGAGTCGATGTTTCGTAGTGAATAAGGGAGTCTTCAAGTCGCGAGTGAATACGTACCTTCTAAGGCAGTGGTCGGCAACCAGCGGCTCGCGAGCCACATGCGGCTCTTTGGATGTGAAGCTGCGGCTCTTTAGTTCCGTACGCAAATATTATTTATTAAATTAAAAAAAACGTTTTGAATCGATTAACGAGGATTAGCCACCATTTCTATCGAGCCATTAACAAGCCTCCAAAGGTAGCAAAAAAATACACTTATACAGTTGAAACAAGTAAATTATGGAATGATTAGGTAGGTATAAAGCGTGCATAGCGTTTTCTATACGATACTCATAGTACAGTAGGTATTAATATTGTTGCCAAGAACAAATTTTTTGGCTCTATAAAACTTTGAAATTTGGTAAATTGTAATTTTTGACTCTTCCGACTCAAAAGGTTGCCGACCCCTGTTCTAAGGCAATGTTGCCGCCGAAAAAGGGCTCTAAACTTTGTTCGAACGCCTTGTTTGGTACAGACATGCACTTATCCGATTTATTTATCAACGGTGCCGAACATGCTTTCTCCTGAAATAGTTACTCCCGCTGGGCCCACTACTTGGTCTGATAGAAAAAGACGGAACTAAATGGTTGATAAAATTTTTTTTTTTCCTGCCTAACTACGGGCCAATTGCCAATTATAAAAAAATATAAAGAAAGTGACTTGATTTTCGTGTGATTCGATATTTAGTTATAACATTAACAAAACGTCATTTATCATATTATCATACAGATTCCGACAAATATGTTTATATCAGGTTTTGTAATTAATGCTAAGTAGAACGTTTACAAAGTAACGCGTTTTAGGAGATATTCTGGTATCAACCCTAAGGGAATGTGATGTGATTCTTAAATCACACTAATATTATAAAGGCGAAAGTATGTGTTGGTTTTTTTTTGGTTCTGGGTGCTATGTGTGTGTGATGTGAATGTTTCCGGCACCCACGATACAAGTCTTTGAACTTAGTGTGGGGCTGTGAGTGTGAAAGCGTTTGTTTGTTTGTTTGTGGCGGCGCGGTGTTTCTATATTTGTTACTACTTCACGCTGAAACGGCTGGATCAATTTTGATGAAATTTGGTATGGAGGTAGCAGATACCCTTGCTCAACACAAATAGGTTTTTATCCCGGAATTCCCGCAGGTTCGGGACTTCCACGGGTAAAACCGCGGGGCGCAGCTAGTAGGTTTCGTATATTTAAACTTAAATAGCGTTAGGTCTATAACTCACCTTGAACTTGCCATCAGTTCGACGCAGGCGCTCCAGCAGTACAGCAGAATCGTCTGATGGGAATCATGAGCTTTGGTCCCGAACGCTGTGGCCACTCCTACCAACCAGCGGTGTTCGTCAAAGCTTTCTACTTTAGGTAAGAACTATTGACCTTAACAAGACGAAAAGCTAGCCTATCGGTAGGTGTCATAGATAGACCTCTGTGTAGGGGATGCATAGAGGAAAACGAAACTGTAGAACATGTTATAGCTCAGTGTAGTCACTGAAGAAATTAGAGCCACAACTGGAATGCTAGAGCACCATTCCGCAAAACCTAAAGACTCCCAGCAATCAAATCAGCAAAATTTTCCTTCTTACGGGGCATTTGTACTTCTGGTTCTGGGTGTGATTGTGTGTGATATGTAAATGTTTTCGGCACCAACGATACAAGTCTTAGAAGTTAGTGTGGGGCTGTGTGTGTGAATGCGTAAAAAAAATTTAACAGCTTCACCACTGGATCAGTTATTCCAGCACCCCAAAACCACACTCTGTTATTTTAAGGAGCTGGGGAGGATGGGGTGAATTCCCTCACGTTTTACCATCTAATAACAAGACAAACTGTTACGTCATCCATTTTGGTTGGCACACATTTAGAACGCTCGAAGCGTTTCGCTTTTACGTTAATCATCCGTACTGCGAAGGAGTGCAACTCATAGTTCTCGTCTTTGCTCCCTGAATGGTATAATCTGTGAAACTTCACACCAAGAGTAAATAGGTACCTTCTAGGCAAGATGCTACATCTACGGCTGCATCATCGCTTTTCATCAGGTGAGATATAAGTGGTCTTGCTTATAGAGTATGAAAAACAATACCCCACTACTAATACGAAAGGGCTTCTTTTTTTTATTAATATTTTTGTAATGGCTTTGAGTCACCTTGCGACTATGTCAGCTCTTATTGATTAAAACAAAAAAAAAAACTACGATATTATGCTTTCATACTAAATGTGTAAACTAAGTATATATTTTTGACACGGTATTTCGGAGCTTTGATTTCCATTTGTTTTTTACTATTTATCACTACGGGTGCCATATTATTTTTATATATAACAACCATCGAGATAATATGATGTAAACCTACGATTTGTATTTTTTTTTTTGATATGTACATATAACTACGGGCCCATTGCCTATATTTCCTAAAACTAAACTAAAACTATGTACAGCAAAGTACTAAGTTACCTACAAGACATCGAGCTTATAGGTAACTCAAGTGCTCAAGTACGATTTGTATAGTAACAAATATCGTTGAATTCTACTCAAATGCGCCTGGTGTTTTTTTTTATAAATAATATAAAAGGCGACCTGGTACTTCATAAAGCAGTGACCAAAAATAAAAATGTGTAAATTCGTCATGAGCTCCATCATTTATTAGTTCTGGGTGTCTGAACGTGGCAACGTATCTTTCAAACGGCTGCAGGCTGGTCCGATTTTGATTTAGTGTTTTTTAGATGACTTGCTAATGTGAATATCTATGTTTGATAAAAATCAAGAAGTAATTACATCAACACAACTGCCCTTGGCTCAGTTGGGTGCGCGTTCGCTTTCTAAGCAGCGGGTATCGGGTTCGATTCCCGTCTACACAAGTTTTATCCCCAAAGAAAATTTCTGTTTCTGGTTCTGGATGCATTGTGTATGTCAAGTCAATGTTTCCGGCACACGAGACACAAGTCTTAGTATGGAGCTGTGAGTGTGAATAAGTAAAAAAAAATAGTATTTTATCTGTGCTATTCCCGCAGGGACTTCGTGAAGCACACAATAGCATCGTATAAGACCACCTCAGATCTTATAGAAGCGATGCAGGACGTGGACCCCAACATAAGGCCGCCATTGAAGCACGGCGACGAAGAAGATGCGAGGGTTGAAGTAGACTTCATCGATATCACCACGCCTGATGTCAAACACGACTAACCCTGACCCTCTACACCCTGTGCTGCAATCTGTTTATATTATAAGCAATAATTAATTGATATCTTATGTCATATGATTAAACGCAAGCAAAGCTTAAAAAAACCGACTTCACCGCTTTATCTTCGGAACCTTGATCAGATTTAATGTATTGCAAACGCATTATTGACGATAACTCAAAAACTAGAGATCAGATCTTGATCAAATTGGACCACACTAAGACCACATGAAAAGTACCAGCTTTCAAATAAAAAATAATCATCAAAATCGGCTCACAACGAAAGAAGTTATGAGGTAACTTTTGAATTCGGTAAACCGAGAACATCGTCAAAGTAGTCCACAAAATAGGCATTATTGACGATATTTCAAGAATTACTGATCAGATCTTGATCAAATTTAAATGGGATCAACTAGAAAGCAACATCTTTCAAACTAAAAAAAAATTTCTAAATCGGCTGACGTGGATAGAAGTTATGAGGTAAAACAAAAAAAAATACCTTTACCGACTTGAGTACCTCCTCCTTTTTTGGGATGTCGGTAAAAAATTACTTAAAAATGCTCATTGTAAAATAAATAATAATTGAACTGCTCGTCGGCTTTGTTGGGTGCACGCTGGGTGCACGTTCGCCTTATAAGCAGGGGTATAACACAAGTTTTCTCCCCAAGGAAAATTTGTGTTTCTGGTTCTGGTCGTGATTGTGTGTGTGTGATGTGAATGTTTCCGGTATCTATGACACAAGTCATCGAACTTAGGGGAGGCTGTAAGTACCAAACTGCGAGTAAGATACCGGAAACATTCACATCACACACACAATCACGACCTGAACCACTTACATCTCATATAGACAAGGTTTGTAATGAAATTCCCAGTGCCAACTATGCCCTTTTAAAGCTTAAGCCGTTACTAGATAGAAAAACGATTGTATCTAAATATTATGCATATGTTTATTCAATCTTAAGCTATGCTATACTTGAGGTAACGGAGCTGACATAATAAAATTATAAAGGTGTCAATAGAGACCATCAAGAATAATATACGGGGTACATAAAAGAACGATTGTTAAAAAATATTTATCTCAAATTAAAATTATGACAGTTATATATTATATACATATACAAATGCCTTCTAGAAATTATAACTTGGACAATTTGCCAAAAAAAATTGACACATTATTTGAATATTTGCAATAATAAAAAGCTCTACGTACGAAAAGTAAGATTAGCCAAAGTACAGAAGCAGGGTATCTTCAACAAGATAAAAATGTTTAATAAATTGCCTCCTGACATTTCAAAATTACCACTGCCACAGTTTAAATGAAAAATTTAATTATTTTTTGTAAATAATTATTTCCACAGCCTTAATGAATTCATCATACTTCAGTAATAATTCTTTTAATTACCTCTATTTTATATATTGACTGTTAATCTATTACTATTTTATTAGTCATTTTATTCTTGACATACTTAATGCTTATAATTACATATTTTATTTTTAGTACCTGATGTCTAACATATTTTTTATTACATCTATTGTTATTTACGAATTATTAAATTGTAATGTGACATGCCTAGAATAACGATCACTGATATAAAGGTGAATAAATCTGAACCTGAATCACTAAGTTCGATGACTTGTATCGTGGGTGCCGAAAACATTCACATCATACCCAGAACCAGAAACACAAATATACCTTGAGGAGAAAACATGTGTATCGACCGGGAATCGAACCAGACACCCACTGCTTAGAAGGCGAAAGCGCAACCTACTACGCCAACGGGCAGTTCAAAATTCTGTACCTTTTTAACCGACTTCAAAAAAGGAGTTTCTCAATTGGACTGTATGTTTTTTTTTATTTATGTTAGCGATATCTCCGCCAATTATGAATCGATTTTGATGTTTTTTTTGTTTGGTAGATTGTACTTCAGAGGTGGACAGATAAATTTTATCTAAATCGATCCACCCAAATCCGAAATAACTTTTTTCTAGGTGAACCGATTTTGATGATTCTTTTTTTTATTTGAAAGCTGGTGCTTTCCATGTGGTCCGAATTTAAATTTGATTGAGATCTGACTAGTAGTTTTTGAGTTATCCTCAATAATGCGTATTTAATTCATTTACTTTGATCAAGGGTTCCGAAGATAAAGCGGTCAAGTCGGTTTTTTTACCGACTTCCCAAAAAAGGAGGAGGTACTGAAGTCGACTGAATTTTTTATTTTTGTTACCTCATAACTTCTTTCCACGTGAGCCGATTTCGAATTTTTTTTAGTTTGACAGGTGTTGCTTTCTAATTGGTCCCATTTAAATTTGATCAAGATCTGATCAGTAGTTCTTGAAATATCGTCAATAATGTCTATTTTGTGACGAATAATGCGTACTTTTACGATGTTCTCGTTTACCCGACTTCAAAAGTTACCTCATAACTTCTTTCGTTGTTAGCCGATTTTGATGATTCTTTTTTTATTTGAAAGCTGGTGCTTTTTATGTTGTCCCATTGAAATTTGATCAAGGTCTGATCTCTAGTTTTTGAGTTATAGTCAATAATGCGTGTTTATACATTAAATCTGATCAAGGTTCCGATGATAAACGGTGAAGTCGGTTTTTTAAGCTTTGCTTGCGTTTAATTATTTTTTAATTTGCTTGCGTTTAAGTTATGTTATTCTCGAACTCATCAATACCTTTACGTACTTTCCTTTGACCTAGAATCAAGAAATTTGGCAAGAAGCGAGGTTTCACCAGCACGAGTAAAGGACGACATGCACAAGTCTTTAATTTGTAGTTACATCACATAAAAAAACATTATTTTTGATTACGCAAAATGGAAATGTGTGAACTATACACATATACAGGGTAATTTGTAACATGCCGTGGGTCCTGGGTTCGATTCCCAGCAGGAGCACAAATTTCCTCCCCAAGGGAGATTTGTGCTTCAGGTGTGATTGTGTGTGTGATATGTTCCGGTAACCACGATACAAGTCTTTGAACTTAGTGTGAGGCTGTGAGTATGAATGCGTTTGTTTTTTATACTACAAAATTACAGAGACATCATTCCAACCATTGCAATTCAGAGAGGCAATACCGCCAGCATGATGGGAACGCTACCCACTGGTGGGCTTGAGCACTAGAGTTACTTATAAGCCCGATGTCTTGTAGGTAACTTAGTTCTTTGCTGTATATAGTTTTAGTTTAGTTTTAGGAAATATAGGCAATTGGCCCGTAGATATTGTAGTACATCATATTCTAACCATTGAGATCAATGTCTATTCGAAATTCCAAAGTTTCTTTGGGAATGCTTCTATGAATAGAATAACCGCCCTCTGCGCCGTGGGTTCTGGGTTCGATTCCCGGCAGGAGCACAAATTGTTGTTGGGGGACCAAGGGATGTTTGTGCTTCTGGTTCTGGGTGTAATGTGTGTGTGATGTTTCCGGCACCCACGATACAAGTCTTTGAACTTAGTGTGGGGTGTGAAAGCGTTTATGTTTATAGCGTTCATATCACAGTTTCTCTACAGCGGGACTGAAATATTCAAAACACTATTTATTTAAGTGGAGTTCGTCTCTCCCTAAGCATTTCTGTTGTATAAATACAGCTTCAAAAATAAATAAATATATATATATATATATATATATATATACAGTCGACTTGAGTACATCCTCCTTTTTTGGGAAGTCGGTAAAAAGGGTCACAGCGCAGCGTCGAAATAGAAAGTTAAATAAGTTGACACATATAGCAACAGAAAGTGAAACGGCACTACCAAAATAGAATAGTAGAAGATCTATTTCAACTAGTGGTTCTGTATGCTAAACATATCGCGTATTTTCAAAATGGCTGAAATATGATAATTTTTACGTTTTCGACTCCCATATCATTGCCATTTACAAAAAAATCCAAAAACTGAAAAGAAACTATGTACCTACATTTATTTTTTAATCTTATTAATTATATATATCTAATATATAAAATTCTCGTGTCACAGTTTTCGTTGCCATACTCCTCCGAAACGGCTTGACCGATTTTGATGAAATTTTTTGTGCTTATCCGGTATCTATGAGAATCGGCCAACATCTATTTTTCATCATCATCATCATCATCACTTTTCATCATTATCAACGCGGGTGAAACCGCGGGGCGCAGCTAGTCTTATATATAAAATTATCATATTGCGGTGTTTGTTACCAAACTCCTTCGAAACGGCCCGACCGATTTTTATGAAATTTTGTGTGCATATCGGGTAGGTCTGAGAATCGGTCAACATCTATTTTTCATACCCCTAAATGTAAGGGTGTGGAACACCCATTTTTTTTTACTAAGTTTTTTATTTTTTTATAATTCAGCATTGAAAAATACACACAGCCCTAAATTTTCACCCTTCTACGATCAATCCCATCTTTTTTATTGAACTAAAAAATATTTCCCGGAAATAATGTATAATGGCAAAACAACGTTTGCCGGGTCAGCTAGTAAATCTATATATTTATTAATTATCAAATCTGCCTACAAAATTTAACTAGAATCGGTTGAGAAATGCGACCTTTAGAGGAGAAGAAACGGAAAACCGGGCATACCTACGAAAACAATTTTGCCCAAGCTGAGATAGAGACGCTTCGCTTGCGCTTCGAGCTTGCTCGGTCAATTAAGTAAATTTCTTCACTTCTACTACTAGTTTTTATGGACAGAATTTATGGACGTGTATTTATCGGAAACTTCTCTTTAATATTAGACTATACCAGGGGTCGGCAACCGGCGGCTCGCGAGCCACATGCGGCTCTTTGGATGTGAAGCTGCGGCTCTTTAGTTCCAAACGCAAATATTACTAATTAAAAAAAAACATTTAAAAAAACGTTGTGATACGATTACCGAGGATTTGGCATCATTTCTATCGAGCCATTAACAAGCCTCCAAAGGTAGCAAATAAGGACATTTATACAGTTGTAACAAGTAAATTATATTAATAGGATGATTAGGTAGGTATAACGCGCGCATAGTGTTTTCTATACGATATGAGTATCGTATAGAAAACCCTGTGCACTCATAGTACAGTAGGTATTATTGTTGGCATTAAGGATTATTATTGGCAAGAAAAAAAAAATCTCTATAAAACTATTAAATTTTGTAAATTGAAATTTTTAACTCTTCCGACTCAAAAGGTTTTCGACCCCTGGACTACACTTATTTTGATACATACTGCATTTTAGATTTTGTTGTTATGCTAATTGACATTCGATATTCAATTTCGACATTTAATTCTAATGATTATAACTTTATTTTTGAGGTATTGCCGCGAAAGTGAAAAAATGGCGTTGTTAATTATGTATAATTTTCCAAAAACCTGTGATTCCTTGAGTGTTAATTTGTAATAATAGTGGATTATTAACCGTTAATACTTAGTAAACGTGCATACAAATAAATGTAGGCAGATCATACAAAGTTGAAAAACGTAATTTTCGCCTTCGCTCCAAAACTCTAATAGAAATTATAGTAAAGTTGTAGTAGGACTTTAAATATGAAATACACTTGAAATATATTATTACTTGACACTGGCTAAATGTACAAGATTGCGAAGCCAAAATTTAAAGAAAAAAGTTCTTGAGTATTTTTGATATTGTGTTCTACGTGAAATTTTTTAAAACTATCTATTTTTTTTTCGTATTTCTTAAATTAAACATTTAAAAACATAAACGCTTTTACACACACAGCCCGACACAAAATTTGATGACTTGTGTACTGGGTGCCGGAAACATTCACAACACACACAATCACAACCAGAACCAGAAACACATTTTTTTCTTCGGGGAGAAAACTTATGTCGGGACTCGAACCCAATATCCCTGGTTAGAAGGCCCAACTAAGCCTACAGACAGTTAAAATGTATATAGTTAGACTTTAATGTAAGTTATTTAATTTTAGACTATAATGTTTTTTTTTTATATTATTTCATGACCATGGATGCATAGTCCTTCAGTCGAAATATTAAGCAAACATTAACAGTTTCTATTCTTCATAATAAAAGTCTAAGTCACGAGTCACAGTCAGACTATAATGTAAGTTATATGAGTTGCCCTACAACTCATATGTTAGAAGCTAATGGATAATTCTAATTCATTTGCATTAACAAATTACACAAATTAGATAATAATTAAAAATACTTAGTAAAAGCTTGTCTATAGTGTACTACAAAGTTACGAAAATAAACGTCTCAATTGTTGCAGTCTGCGTCTAGCCAAATTGTAATAAATGAGGCCGGCATAATGGTTCCATAGAACACATGAACACGAATCATCAATGACTGATTTCACTATAAATTGTATGGGAAATCCGTTATTATTAATACTATGTCTATATGAGAACCGACACAGAAAATGGCGGCGCTGAAATCTCTAGTGTCAGATTAATGATAACATTTGCTAGTTCTACATGCACCCGTGTCGGTTGTCATTAGCGTCATAGAGTACTTACTGCTCGATTCAGCAAACCGCATTTAATTACAAATCTAATATTGCGTTCTCTTAACCCATATTCAAAAGCAACAGGGTCTACTATTGCGCAATATAGTTGACAGATGGACACGACCTTGCCAACAAAACAAAAATAAGTTTCCGTTTCGATAAAGAGTTTTATAACTCGATACTGAGCTCTATTTATTCGTAATAAGGATTGAATCATCGAATTGAAAAAGAATGACATAATTTTGTAACGTAACTGTTTACTAAAGAAGTTAGCGCGGAATGCACAGCAAAGTGAGGTTAGGTTTGTTATGTAGTCGTTGTTCACGGCACTGGCCGCTCACACGTATAAATAAAAAAGTTAATTAAAAAAAAGTGAGATATGGCTTGAACTTGATACGAAGTGGTTTTTTTGCGTGCATTTTATTTGTTGCTTTTATAACTGGTCGAGGGCTGGTCCACATAAGAATACAGTATTAGTTTGAATTTGAATCCGAGTGCTAAGTTTGTTTATATTTTCAAAAATGGAACGTAATCGTCTTAATAATGGGAGAGGAGCAGGGAAGCAGATATTTACAGCTTTAATAGGTAAGTTTTTATTACTAACCTATATTGTAGTGATAATTTTAATAATATTTATTGAAAAAAAAATTGACTAATTGAATATACGAAACATTTTGGACATAAAATAAAACTGTTTTTCAATAATGGAATTTTTTAAAATAATATTATACATTCAGTGAAAATTCAGAAAAAATACTTTATATTTTTTAGTAAAATAATATTTGTTTTATTTTTATTAATTTGTAAAAAACATTCAAAACGGCAAAAAAAATATTTTTTGTTTTTTTTTTAGTTTGATATGTGACTTAATTGAGTGTTCTACACTCGATTAAGTCACATATCAAAATCGGTGCAGCCATTTTCCAGATGGAGCATCGTGCATCGGGGGAATTTTCAAAATTTTAATTTTGTCTCTTTTTAACTACCGTAGCATATTATAAAGGTGCATATTGCATATCAAGATAGCTGTTACACAAGATCACGCGTGATAATCTTAAATAGTTTTAATCTAATTACGTGTAAGTGCACCTCAAAAAAAAAACTAAAGATTTTCCTCGTCTAGTAAATATTATACGTATACAAAATCGCGTTCACAGTGGTCTGATAAAAAATTACGCAACAAAATGTTTTTTTTTATTTCGCCTTTTTGTACAAAATAGTGGCAAAAAGAAAAAAATATGTGATTCGCATGTCTTTGATATATTTTTCCCTTATATTTTTTAATAGTTACGAGTATTCTTAAAAAAAGGAGTCAGTTTTCATACGACCCATCGGAGTCATTTTCCGACGAATATTTTCTCTACCGACCTCACAAAAAAGGAGGATGTGTTAATTCGACCGTGTTTCTTTTATTTACTTATTTCTACGTGAACCGATTTTGATTTTTTTATTTATCAGGTTTTGAGGCACTGGGCCCGAGGGGACCGAGAGCACTTTCTATTTAAAAACAATCACCTAATATTATTTTTTCTACTCGTTGAATTGTATACTTGACTATATGTACTTATTACTGAAATAATGATAGCATTCACGCGCCGAGTAAAGGCTATATAAGAGAACTCAATATATTAAATACTAAGATTAGTGTAATACCCTAACTTAGTGAATAAATTTAATTTCTAATTGTTTGAAATAAATACCTACTCTTTTAAACTAGTATATTTAAAAAGGAAATAATATCCCTAGGCGGAGTTTGAACCCGCGGTCATAGGTGAGCCTTAAAGCTCTAACCGCTGAGCTACTTAAGCCCTGGCTGAAGCGACGAAATTATCCTTTAGCATTAGCAACATTTTGAAAGGAAAAATATCGCTTGAACCTGTTAGCATGGCTAATGCAATAACAAACAAACGCATTCACACTCACAGCCCCACAATAAGTTCAAAGACTTGTATCGTGGGTGCCGGAAACATTCACATCACACACACATTACACCCAGAACCAGAAGCACAAATATCCCTTGGGAAGGAATTTGTGCTCCTGCTGGGAATCGAACCCAGGACCCACGGCGCAGAGGGCGGACACCTGTCCACTGCGCCAACTGGGTCGTAAAACAAGTAAAACTTAGTTTTAAAGTTTTTTAAAATCAAACTTTTACCAGTTGTGAATAAAAAAATGATAAAAAAGTTATATTATGTAACTTGTCAAGATGAATTAAATGAGCCGAAACTCGGTGAGTTTATCTTGTTTAGTTCAGAAGTTCCTATGGCCATGTTACGTCTCCATCATCACACTAGTTCCATGGTAAATAATAAGATAAATATGCTTCTGCTTCTGGGTGTAATGTGTGTGTGATGTGAATGTTTCCGGCACCCACGATACAAGTCTTTGAACTTAGTGTATGGCTGTGAGTGTGAATGCGTTTGTTTTGTTTGTTAAAATAATAAGTAGATCAAAATTGAGTCCAATAGGACATCGGGAATTGGATCTAATTTAGTTTGCAAGATTTGATAACAGACCGACAGACAGACAACTGGACAGGTGAACCTAAATAAAACCTTGTAAAAACATAATCAACATATTTCTTTTATCTCCTAAGAAAAAGAAAAAAATGGTTTCTGTTTCTTACCTTCTAGGTATGAACCTATAACTATATATTTTATCGTTCTATTATGGATGTGCGTATTAAAATAACACGTGATTTGCATTTACCTACGTTATTTGATTATTTCAAGTAGATATGTACAAAGTTACACAAACATATTTAAGAGCAGGCTGCGCTTCAATCTGAACAATCCTACTAATATTATAAATCCGAAAGTTTGTGTGTAAGTATGTTTGTTCTCTCTTCACGCTTTAACGGCTGAACGGATTTTAATGAAATTTGGAATGTACATAGATTATACCTAGGATTAACACATAGGCTACTTTTTAACTTGATAATAGCGGGCGAAGCTGCGGGGCACGGCTAGTATAATATATATAATAACATTATAAAGCTGAAGAATTTGTTTGTTTGTTTAAACGCGCTAATCTCAGGAACCGCTGGTACGATTTGAAAAATTCTTTCAGTGTTGGATAATACATTTATCGAGGAAGGCTATAGGCTATATCATATTTTCAAAAAAATTAGGGATCCTTACTAAAAGTCCAATATTTACGCGGACGAAGTCGAGGGCACTGCTAGTTTATTATATAGCTTATTATACCTAATATATTATTTAACTTAATAAACGCGGACAAAGCCGCGGGACACAGCTAGTCTGAAATAAACTAAAAGAAGGTGTGAATTGCCCGTTGGATTAGTTGGGTAAGTTTTCGCCTTCTAAGCAGGGGTATCGGGTTCGATTCCCGACGGGAACACAAGTTTTCTCTTCCCAAGAAAGTATTTGTGTTTCTGGTTCTGATTGTGATTGTGTGTGTGATGTGAATGTTTCCGGCACCCACAACATAAGTCATCAAACTTAGTGTGGACCTGTGAGTGTGAAAGCGTTTCTGTTTATGTTTAGATATAGTTTTTGACGAAATATCAATCGATTAAAACTCCTTAAATCGTGAAACTGGCAAAATGGAATATAGAAAGTCTGTAAAATCGATTCAAGATACGATTGCGAAATATCTTATTTTTAGGGAGCTTGCTCTTAAATATATTTGACGTTATGTAAGTAATTGTTGTTCAAGTAAGTTGAATTTTAGTATTTGTTGTTCAAGTACAGGACAACCACATCCCTACTTCCCTACTAATATTATAAATGCAAAAGTAACTCTGTCTGTCTGTCTGTTACGCTTTCACGCCTAAACCACTGAACCGATTTTGATGAAATTTGGTACAGATATAGACTAGAGCTTGGGAAAGGACATAGGGTACTTTTTATCCCGGAATTCCCGCGGGTCCAGGACTTACGCGGGTAAAACCGCGGGACGCAGCTAGTATAGCACAAAAGCAAGATATCGGATTTTTTATATTAGCATGATTATAATAAAGCACCTTATATCTTATGTTGTAAGGTGTTTAATTGCTTCTCCTGTTACCGATCAGTAACCGCAGGCGATAAAAAAAATATATATATAAACTAGCTGCGCCCCGCGGTTTCACCCGCGTTGATAATGATGAAAAGTGATGATGATGATGATGATGAAAAATAGATGTTGGCCGATTCTCATAGATACCGGATAAGCACAAAAAATTTCATCAAAATCGGTCAAGCCGTTTCGGAGGAGTATAGCAACGAAAACTGTGACACGAGAATTTTATATATAAACTAGCTGCGCCCCGCGGTTTCACCCGCGTTGATAATGATGAAAAGTGATGATGATGATGATGATGAAAAATAGATGTTGGCCGATTCTCAAAGATACCGGATAAGCACAAAAAATTTCATCAAAATCGGTCAAGCCGTTTCGGAGGAGTATGGCAACGAAAACTGTGACACGAGAATTTTATATATTAGATATATATATAAATGTATATATATAAATAGTTGCAAATAGGTATATATTTATATATACACCTATTTGCAATGTATAATATTTATTTATATTTTCATTATACAATTGCAAATAGGAGGGTTTCGATAGGTTTACCATCTAACAACAAGACAAACTGTCAAACGTCATCCATTTATGGTTGGCATACCTCCAGTACGCTCGAAGCGGTTTGCTTCTACGTTCATCATCCGTACAGCGAAGGAGTGGAACTCGTTGCCTGCGCCATTGTTCCCCGAGGGGTATAATCTGGGAGTCTTCAAGTCAAGAGTGAATAGGTATCTTCTAGGCAAGCATGTCACATCTTCGGCCGCATCATCACTTTCCATCAGGTGAGATAGTGGTCCAATGCTTGCCTATTTAGCATAAAAAAAATAACTATGGAATAAAATTAAAAAACAAATGATTTTTAAAGACACTGCCAGTAGCGTTCCCAAAATGCTTAGCATTGCCAAGTTGAATGGAGGCCGTGCCCCGCGGCTTCGCCCGCTTTTATCATGTTAAAAAGTAACTATATATATATTTATTTATTTATTTATGAGCACCAACATAACATACACTATTACAATCAACATATTTAAAAGCATTTTTACAAGTTAAGTGTCATTATAATTATAGGTGAAGACTACATTCAATAATTTTTGCGAGATTACATATAAAATAATAGATTATAACAACACATTAATTAATTTAAAATTACAAAAAGGCAAAAATTTTAATCATTAAATATAATATAAACAGTAGATTACAAAAAAATAATATTGTTAATTAAGTTATACATTGATGATTATATATTTATGAATTCATTTAAATTAACAATAGAAATATTAAAATGATACATTATACTATATTGATCCATGTTCATTATTAGTATCACAGACGCTCGCTATATGTGTTAATCCTAGGTATATGCAATGTTGACTGATGCAAAACTTCAGAGCTTAGGGCATCGTCGCACGGTGGCGAGTCTCTCGGTATTTTATCGGATACATTTCGGAGAGTGTGCAACGGAATTACACAATCTAATTCCCCCATCCCCATTTTACTATCGGACATCGAGACAGACTCTTAAGCGACACCGCTATATGGTAGATATTCCACAAATGAAACGTTTTGCCCCCACATTCATTATGCGAACTGCAAAGGAATGGAATTCCTTACCTGAGTCTGTGTTCCCTGATAAATACAATATGGGAGTCTTTAGGTCACGAGTGAATAGGCATCTTCTGGGCAAACGTGCTCCATCGTCGACCGCATCGTCACTTACCATCAGGTGAGATGGCGGTCAAACGTTTGCCTATCTTAAATTAAAAAAAAATGTACATTCCGAATTTCATCCCAATCCATCATCTATCGTTTGCATTTCGGAGAGTGTGCGCAGGAATTATACGAGTTAATTCTCCCAAGCCCGTTTTACCATCTAACAACAAGACAAACAGTCAAACGTCATCCATTCATGGTTGACATACCTCCAGTCCGCTCGAAGCGTTTCGCTTCTACGTTTATCATCCGTACAGCTAATCCGCTATGAGAAGTAAAGTCCAGCATTTAGGTCACATTGTATTGAAGTAGGTAATTCGCCTCTAAATAAATGAAAAAAAAACCTAGGTTGGGTAACTGGTTCTACGAAAACTCGTCCTATCTTGTTTATCAAACAAGTGTAAATTTGTAACAGGTACTTTTTATGGTCTAAGTAGGTATAAAAGCTTATCCTAAGATTACCATAACAGGTCTTGTCATCCTACTTATCCTTACTAATATTATAAATGCGAAAGTAACTCTGTCTGTCTGTCTGTTACGCTTTCACGCCAAAACTACTGAACCGATTTGAATGAAATTTGGTACACAGATAGTCCAGAGCTTGGGAAAGAACATAGGCTTTTTTTTATCCCGGAATTCTCGCGGGTCCGGAACTTACGCGGGTGAAACCGCGGGGCGCAGCTAGTTATATTATAAATCCGAAAGTTTGTGTATGTGTAAGTATGTTTGTTCCCTCTTCACGCTATAACGGCTGAACGGATTTGGATGAATTTGGAATGTACATAGATTATACCTAGGATTAACACATAGGCTATTTTTTAACTTAATAATAGCGGGCGAAGCCGCGGGGCACAGCTAGTAAAGTATATATAAAAAAATGCGCCGCCGAGTTTCTTGCCAGGTTGTTCTCGAGATGGCTGTAATTTTCTCAAATTTATTTCTGAATCATTAAATTTCATGAGTGCCTCTTTGGGACCCATGTGAATAAACGATTTGTATCGACCGTCATATAAAACTACTAGCCGTGCTCCGAGGCTTCGCCCGCTTTCATCATGTTCATCTACATCTACACTAATATTATAAAGAGGAAAGAAAATTATCTTCGGCCGCATCATCACTTTCCATCAGGTGAGATAGTGGTCAAATGTTTATCTATAAATCATAAAAAAAGGACAGATTTGTATTTTTGATATTTGTATTTTTACCGACTTCCCAAAAAAGGAGGAGGTACTCAAGTCTACTGTTTTTATTTTTTTGTTTTATGTGTGTTACCTCATAAATTCTCTCCACGTGAGCCGATTTCGATTTTTTTTTTGTTTGAAAGATGTTGCTTTCTAATTGGTCCTGTTTAATTTTGATCAGTAGTTCTTGAAATGTCGTCAATAATGCCTATTTTGTGGCCTACTTTGACGATGTTCTCGTTTACCCGATTTCAAAATTTACATTATAACAACAAAAAAAATCATCAAAATCGATTCATAATTGGCGGAGATATCGCGTAAAATACAAAACAACAAAGCTTAAAAAAACTGACTTCACCGCTTTATCTCCGGAACCTTGATCCGATTTAATGTATTAAACACGCATTATTGTCTATAACTCAAAAGCTAGAGATCAGATCTTGATCAAATTTCAATGGGACCACATGAAAAGCACCAGCTTTCAAATAAAAATTAGAAAGTAACATCTTCAAAACTAAAAAAAAAATTCGGAAATTTTGACGATGTTCTTGTTTACCCAACTTCAAAAGTTACCTCATAACTTCTTTCGTTGGGAGCCGATTTTGATGATTCTTTTTTTATTTGAAAGCTGGTGCTTTTTATGTACCTAGTCCCATTGAAATTTGCTCAAGATCTGATCTCTAGTTTTTAAGTTATAGTCAATAATGCGTGTTTAATACATTAAATCTGATCAAGGTTCCAAACATAAAGCGGTGAAGTCGGTTTTTTTAAGCTTTGCTTGCGTTTAATTATTTGACTTATTTTTGTTGTCCTACAGCCACAATCCCAACATTCACATACGGCATCCAGATCGGCTGGCTGTCTCCGATGGGCCCACTGCTCAAGTCAGCCGACACGCCTGCGGCACAGCCGTTCACAGCTGGGGAACTCTCGTGGCTGGCTGCCGCTTTGCCCCTTGCAGCCATTTGTGGCATCCCCTTCTTCAGCTACGCATCCGACAGGTTCGGGAGGAAGGTGGCTGGGGTAGCTGTATCTGTGTTATCTTGTGTGAGTTTTTTTAAACATAAACGCGTTCACACCCACAGCGCCACACTAAGTTCGATGACTTGTGTCGTGGGGGCCGGAAACATTCACATCACACATGCAATAACAACCAGAACCAGAAACACATATTTTCCTTGTAGAGAAAATTTGTGTTTCCGCCGGGAATCGAACCCGCTGCCCCTGCTTAGAAGGCGCTCAGTCAACTAAGCTAACGGGCAGTTCAAATTTACTACTTTATTGGACAAATATGAAATCACTAGGTACTACTTTATTCACTAGGGCCCCAAAGAGGCACTCATTAAGTTAATGACTGTACCTCCAAAATGCTTGTCTATTTGCCATATCGCTAAAAAGTGAAAGTCCTTGAGACAGGAAAATATCATACTAATATTATAAATCCGCAAGTTTGTGTGTAAGTATGTTTGTTACCTCTTCACGCTTTAACGGCTGAACGCATTTGGATGAAATTTGGAATGTACATAGCTTATACCTGGGATTAACACATAGGCTTCTTTTTAACTTGATAGTAGCGGGTGAAGCCGCGGGTCACGGCTAGTATAAATATGAAGATGCTGTTAAAACGCATTCCAAGTGGCTCTTGAAGGTGATAGTGAAGGTCTCCTACCTATCACAAGGTGAACACTATTAGCAGTGCCATGATGTACATTTTGGCTCTTCCCAAAGGTCCCAACATATTAGGTATCACCTAATAATAATAATAATATGTTGGGTAGTACTTCGACTTCCCAAAAAAGGAGGAGGTACTCAAGTCGACTGTATTTTTTTTCTTTTTTTATGTGTGTTACCTCTTAACTTCTCTCCACGTGAGCCGATTACGAAATTTTTTTAAGTTTGATAGATGTTGCTTTCTAATTGGTCCTATTTAAATTTGATCAGTAGTTTTTGAAATATCATCAATAATGCCTATTTTGTGGACTACTTTGACGATGTTCTCGTTTAACCGACTTCAAAAGTTATCTCATAACATCTTTCGTTGTGAGCCGATTTTGATGATTATTTTTGTATTTGAAAGCTGGTGCTATTCATGTGGTCCCATTGAAATTCGATCAAGATCTGATCTCTAGTTTTTGAGTTATCGTCAATAATTAAATCAAGATTCCAAAGATAAAGCGGTGAAGTCGGTTTTTAAGCTTTGCTTGAGTTTAATTATTTTAAAAACCAATTTATACACCCTCGGATAACATAACGTTGGTTTTAGAGCCGTGGGAACTCCGCTGAAGCGTCTTCTCTCTCTTTATGAAATTCCAATGTTATAAAACTCAAAGCACGAAAGGCAAATAAGGTGAAGGTACCATGTTAAGTACGACATTCGGCAGAGCAATAAAGCACTTTTTGGCGCTCTCCCAAAGGTCCCGAGGTGGGATAATAAAGAACCCTTCCTTAAGGAAAACAGACAAATAAAAACGCATGATTCGGCTCGTATGTGATGGAAATAAAATTAAAAACTCAGTGACTTCAAACGGGTATCGGCCCGACAACATGACGCCATGTTCGGTTATGCTGTGTTACGTACAATGTTGCAGACCAAGTATTCCATCTTTGCTACACAGATGATCAGAGAGACGATGAGAACGGATGTGGCTCGCATCCTTCATCTAAGCAAGATAATTTACGACAATTACATAAGCATAACATAAAGATTCCACACTCACAGCCCCACACTAAGTTCAATGACTTGTGTGTGGGTGTCGGAATTTTTTGTGGATCATAGTGAAACAAAAGCATTATGACTTTGTTCCTCGGCTGTCCTATACAGGGAGTATGTTAAGTACTCTAGGGCCTTAATCACTCATATTCTACATAATATATGCATGCCGATTTCAAAATCAAAATCCTACTAATATTATAAATCCGAAAGTTTGTATGTAAGTCTGCAGGTGTAAACTACCTAAGTATGTTTGTCTGAACGGATTTGGATGAAATTTAGAATGTACATTGCTTATATCTAGGATTAACACATAGGCTACTTTTTAACTTGATAATAGCGGGCGAAGCCGCGGGGCACGACTATTCAAATATATTTTATTGTATAGTGTATAAAATTATCATAGAATAAGTAGCAACAGTTTGCCCATTGCGGACATACAATAAACAGTATCCTATTAATATTATAAATCCGAAAGTTTGAGTGTAAGTGTGCAAGTGTGTAAATGTGTTAGTGTGTAAGTATATGTTTGTTCCCTCTTCACGCTTTAACGGCTGAACGGATTAGGATGAAATTTGGAATGTACAAAGCTTATACCTAGGATTAACACATAGGCTACTTTATGACTTGATAATAGCGGGCGAAGCCGCGGGGCACGGCTAGTTATTTTATACGGTAACATAGGAATCAAAATCCGTTGAAATACAATTTTACAGTATATAATACAATGTTACAATAAGAATAACAATTATTCACACATAATTTTGCAATTACAAGATAAAGGAATACAGAAAGGCTTACATCATGATCCGAGAAGTTATTACACTTAGCTAACATAATATCATATTTTGAATCCCACATTCAACTGTGCGAGTGTCAAACTCTCTCGACTTTCGAATTTGTCATACAAAATGGTAACATAAAATGTCCATACATGCATTTTATAGCAGATAAAACGTAGCAGTCGGACTTGTTTGCAACATGTTGTATGCAACGATGCAACGGTCACAGCCTCGGGACGAGATGGTATCCACACCTGCATACATTAACGGCGCAGCCCCGATACTGTGTCATGTGTCTAAATATATCTCAATTTATCTCATTACGTATGGTGCAATCAGGCATAGCCTAAGCCGCATAGGTAGGTAGTACTTGAATTCTTTGAACTGCCCGGCTTAGATGGGTTCGCACGAGCATTCGATCATATATCGGGTTCCATTTCGGATGAACTCAAGTTATCTCCCATTAAAATTGTGTTCGTGTGTCCGGATTTCCAGTTGTTTGATTTTCTACCGTTTTCACAAAAAGGAGGAGGTACTCAAGTTGACTGTTTTTTTTTTTTTGTGTTACCTCATAACTTCCTTCGTTCCACGTGAACCGATTTAGTTGTTTTTTTTTATATTTTGCTTTCCAATTGGTCCCATTTAAATTAGATCAAGATTTGATCAGTAATTCTTTAAATATCTTCAATAATGCGTGTTTACATCTAATCTGATAAAAGTTCCGAAGATAAAGCGGTGACGTCTGATTTTTTAAAGCTTTGCTTGCGTTTAACTATGTATATATATACATATATAGCATTAGCCATCCTGGAACTATGTTGAAAAAGGAAAAATTCTGGTTTGAGGCGGGGTTTGAACCCGCGGCCATAGGGTGTCATGTCCTATTGCTCTAACCGCCGAGCTACTCAAGCCCCGCCTGAAGCGACGAAATTATCGTTTCCTTATTATTGACTTCTTACGTCTTTCCAGTTGTTCCCCTCTGCAGGTCGCATTTCTCAACCGATTCTCTTAAAAATTTGTGAACAGGTTTGATAAATGTATAGATAGAATTTTTATGTCGATTCAATTTTAGCGGCTTAACCCGACCTCACCCGTGGTGTAAAAACAAATGTGGTTCCGGTGAGTCACCACAAGCTGTCCCAAATTCCCCATAAAGAGAGTCGATGTCTGGCAGGCCGGTCGTAAAACTCATTAAGGTTTTATTCACAGCATTATATTCATTTGCAATTGGATAACCTGATTCGCGGCAAATCGTTTAGTAATCGGTAATCGGCTCATTTAGTTGCAATGACTAAATAACTAGCGGCTATGTGAGCTGAAGACCTCGCGTATTTTCGAAATGGCTGAAATATGTGTTTTACGTTTTTTAACGACTTCCCAAAAAAGGAGGAAGTACTCAAGTTGATTGTATTTTTTTAATGTGTGTTACCTGATAACTTCTATCCACGTGAGCCGATTTCAAAATATTATTTTTTAGATTTAATGATGTTGCTTTCTTATTAGTCCCATTAAAATTTGATCAAGATCTGATCAGTAGTTCTTGAAGTATCGTCAATAATGCCTATTTTGTGGACTACTTTGACGATGTTGTCCTTCAACCGACTTCAAAAGTTACCTCATAACTTCTTTCGTTGTAAGCCGATTTTGACGATTTTGAAGCTGGTGCTTTTCAAGTGGTCCCATTGAAATTTGATCAAGATCTGATCTCTAGTTTTTGAGTTATAGTCAAAAATGCGTGTTTAGTACATTAAATCTGATCAAGGTCCCGAAGATAAAGCAGTGAAGTCGGTTTTTTTAAGCTTTGCTTGCGTTTAATTATTAACCCCCATATCTCCGCCATTTTGAAAAATTCTCAAAAATTGAATTGTCAAAAAAAATCTATATAATTATCGAACCTACTTACAAAATTTCACAAGAATCGGTTGAGATATGCGACCTGTAGAGGAGAACAACTGGAAATCCGTCGGACATACGAAAGCAATTTTGCCCAAGCTGAAACGGAGACGCTTGGCGCTCGCTCGAACAATTATTGTCTTTGTTTCGAAACACTCGTATTTCATGTTTTTTTAATATATGCATAAATTATTCCACTTATTATTAGATGTAACTTGGAATCTAAATTATGTTTTACAACTTGAGGAGTTTTCTGGCGTTCCTTTATCCGAATCCTGGAGAATCAGGCTACTTGAGAGGTGGTAGAGCATTTTGTGAGTTGCTCGCCTGGCTTGCTACCAAAGTAGCTTACCACCATCAAGTGCCAACACTAGCCTGTCACAAATAAAAAAAAAAAAAAAAAAAAACTTAGAAGTTATTTCGTAAGCATTTGACCCACTATCTCACCTGAACGATGCGACCGATGATGGAACATGCTTGCCTAGAAGGTACCTATTCACTTTAGACTAGAAGACACCCAAATTGTACCGTTCAGGGAACAAAGACGTAGGCAATGAATTCCAATCCTTCGCTGTAAGGATGATAAACGTAGAAGCGAAACGGTTTGAGTGAAAAGTAGCTTCACAATAACAACTAATCTTTACCTTCAGATCTCCTGGATAATCAAGCTCACGTGCATCACGCCTACAGCCCTCATCACCGCCCGAGCATTTGCTGGTTTAGCTTCTGGGGGCTGCTTTATAGTCATCCCCGTATACATCAAAGAAATATCCGAAGATTCTTGGCGAGGAGCGCTGGGGTCCTTGACAATGACTGTGTGCAAACTGGGTGTGGTATTCGTGTATACTGTGGGGATGGCAGTGTCGTATAAAGCTAACCAGATCGTATATCTGGCAGTAGCTGGGCTGCATGTGGTTCTGTTTAGCTTTATGCCAGAATCACCGAATTATCTACTCAAGATTGGCAGAGAAAAGGTAAGATTGATATTTTAATATTGCTGCCGTCATACGGAAAAAAGACGTAACTGATTTTTTTCTCGAAATTGAGTTATATACACCAGAATTGTCTTTACTTTATGTTTGTGTTATGACTTGTAGCAGATGCGTCTAAATTAAAAGTAAGATTTCGTAGGCAGCGTTTGAATATTTAAA
This sequence comes from Lomographa bimaculata, assembly GCA_948107665.1. Taxonomy (NCBI): domain Eukaryota; kingdom Metazoa; phylum Arthropoda; class Insecta; order Lepidoptera; family Geometridae; genus Lomographa; species Lomographa bimaculata. The sequence continues at coordinate 9,262,022 of OX403607.1, read as the reverse complement.
AATAAAAAATAATAGTAGATGTGTCTATTTTTCCTGATTCCGATGATATATAACTCAATTTTGTCATATATGCAGTTACGTCTTTTTTCCTTATGAGCTGACGGGTATATATAAGCCAGACTATCGGGTTCTATTCCCGGCGGGAACACGAATTTTCTCCCCAAGGAAAATTTGTGTTTCTGGTTCTAGTCGTTGTGTGTGTGATGTCCGTTTTCGGCATCCAAGACACAAGTCATCAAATTTAGTTTGGAGCTGTGAGTGTGAAAGCGTTTATGTTTATATTTAATGTTGTGAAAAAATCTCTGTGGTCCTGAATATCTGAAACAGCTAGACGTTCTGCTTTTAAAGACATAACACTTACGGACTCTACGATCATCTGATTCAATGTCCTTAGCGTTTCCGGCTCATAGAACTAATTTCCTTGACCACTCCTTTGGTATAGTTGCAGTGCAGCGAACGATCCAACCGAAGTTGAAGAAATGACCCTCAAAAGTTCTTTTAAGATAAAATTTGGAAGGGTGATATGGTTAAAACTCTGGAGAATAATATAGGGTATTTGTATGCTAATTCATCATCAACACCATCATCAGTAACGTGGGATAGACGCTGTGGACAAGTCTTTGCTTAATATGCAGTCCTGGGTTCGATTCCCTGCTGAACACAGTTTTCCTACCCAAGGGACATTTGTGCTTCTGGCTCTAGGTGTGGTTGTTTGACATTACCGGCACCCAAGATACAATTCTTTGAGCTCAGTGTGGGACTGTGAAGGGATGCGTTGTTGATTTGTTTAGTTTTCGTGAAAAGCACGAGGAAGCGTTTAATTTAAAGTAAAGATACAATAAATATTTTGTTCTTATGATGACATAAAGAGCAATTTCATTCGTACTTTAATACCTAGAATAGCTCATCATAAACATTAGCAAACATTCAACCAAAGTCAAATATAATATGTTTTAATGTTTTACTTATCATCACCCTGCGCGCGATTTGAGATTACCTAATATTAGGTACGTAACTGGTTGGTTCCATATATGGATGACGTTTGACAGTGAGTGTGCGAGGAATTACATGATTCCTCCATGTCCTTTTTACCATCATACAACAGGAAAAACTGTCAATCATCAATCATTTATAGTTTACCTCCAGTTCACTCGAAGCGATTCGCTTCTACATTCATCATCCGTACTGCGAAGGAGTGGAACGCGTTACACGCGACTTTGTTCCCCGAGCTCCGACGTACAGTTACAAAGATACCTCATTTCAAAGTAGAGTCATTAACTTTCAAGATGCCCCTTTGAGGCCCACGTTTTTTTTTCTTATTATGACGTACCTATAACGTTTGGTACACCATTGGAATTACGATCTAGCCTTAAGACTAATAATAAACTGCTAAGTATAAAACGTTATGCTTATCATCATGTGGCGTATTGATGCGTTGGTCAAAAGTTGGTATGCCACTTTAAATTATGACTTCAGATTTTATGCTAGCCAATATGGACCCGATACTGAATAGGTCGTAAAGTATTTTTCACCCTCCTATTATAAATTTTTGTCTGGACAATGTTCGAAAAGATTTAGTATGGTATTAAATTGGTATTAAAGTACTAGGCGATCATAAACGAGAAAGAGATAAACCACTTTTTCTAAACGTGGCATTGCAACGCATGCCGGGTACAAATGGTTTACTATAATCGCGATTCTGCAGTTCCAGCGTGAAACAATATTTCTTTTGACAGAAAGCAGCGAAAACGATTGCGTGGCTGCGCAACGTAGACCCTGACCACAAGTTGGTCGCCGGCGAGCTGGCGAAGTTGAGGGAAGAACACAGAAAGTATCTCGACTCACCGCGCATCACTCTTCTCAGTGTGGGTAAAGTAAGAATACTTACAGTACTACTTATAGTCCGGCAAAATATCCATTCAACCAAAACGTCACAGTTACAAAATTTCCTATGCATCAAAATTTCCAAGTATACACTCCTATCACGGTATCACGGCAAGCTTACGAAGTTGAGCGAGGAACACAGAAAGTATCTCGACGCACCGCGCATCATTCTTCTTAGTGTACGTAAAGTAAGAATACCTAAAGTACTATAAATAGTTCGGCAAAATGTTACAAAATATCCATTACACCAAAATGTTCTATTTGCAAAGTTTCCAATGTATCAAAATTTCCAAGTATACACACCTATCAGGATATCACGAGGCGGTCGCTAGCGAATCGGTAAATTAAGAAAAAATACAGTACTACCAATAGTTCGCCGAAATGTTACAACATATCCAGTGAACCAAATTGTCACATTTGCAAAGTTTCCAATGTATCAAAATTTCCAAGTCTACACAACTATCAGGGTGTCACAAGGTGGTCAAGAGGGGTGTTATAAGTATGTAGTGTATATCTATGTTTCTTCTCTGGCATGGTAGCTTCCAAATTGGTAGGCTGATTTCGATTTAGTTTTTTTTGTTTCAAAGGTGACTTGATTGAGAGTATGTTTGGTGAAAATCGGTGCAGCCGTTATAGAGCGTCGGGTGTATTTATAAAATTTTGATTTTGCCCTTATACGCTGTAGATTTGGATTGGATTATATCGACCGTGTTAACACACGAAATTAATAAAAAAAATAGCTTTTTTGCACTATAAATAATTGTCCAGAGAACATATAATTACAAATGAATTTAAAGATGATTGTTTATGAGAAATAGCACTGCTATTTTATTTTTACAGCCCCCAGTTGCCTGCTATGTGACGTGTAAATTAGGTTTTTCATGGAAAAGTTACAAAAGAAATGTTTTGACCCTAATTAACTATCGCGAATGAATAAAAATTCAAGGATCCCTCACTTCCTCAACATGGTAATTTAAGAAGCAGTTTCTACATTAGTTGTCGCTTGTTTCTTAGATAACGTCGCTAGTAACATGCAAAATTAACAATTATTACATGCAAGAATACTAAATTAAGTAAGTAAGCATTCGTTTATTTATTTCTTCCTATTTAGTGTACCTATGTCTCATATATTTGTCCATAGTTACTAACTATTGAGTTGGATGATAAGGTCATTGACATTACGTCTGTGGAGAATTGTTTTTGTTTTATTTGGCTTCGCAATCTTGTACATTTAGCCAGTGTCAAGTAACAATATATTTCAAGTGTATTTTAAATCATAAGTCCCAGTCTCAAGTCCCAATCAAAGTCGCGATATCTTCGCCAATTATGAATTGATTTTGTTTTTTTTTGTTTGATACATTAGGCTACTTCAGACCTCTGATAAAATTTCGAAATCGATCCAGCCAAAACCAGGGTGCTTCATCATAGTATCAGATTTTCACATTAACCGATCATAACTGTTATTCCCATCTGATCTCAAGATCAGTTGCAATTAAAATAAATTATATATTTTTGTTCTCAACTAATTATAAGATCAGTTGGTACCAAAATAAATTATCTATCATTGTTCTCAACTGATCTTAAGATCCGTTGGTACCGAAATAGATAAACGTTTTACGTTCTCAACGGATCATGTAAATGTTGAAGTCGGTTTTTTAAGCTTTTAATTATTGTCACACAAAAAGGTTGCTAATCAGAAATGAAAAGTGGCTAAGTTGGGTGAGCGTTCGCCTTCTAAGCAGGGTTCGATTCCCGGCGGGAACACAAGTTTTCTCCCCAAGGAAAATTTGTGTTTCTGGTTCTGGTTGTGATTGTGTGTGTGATATGTATGTTTCCGGCACCCACGACACAAGTCATTGAACTTAGTGTGGGCTGTGACTGTGAAAGCGTTTATGTTTTTATGTTTATGTTTATAAAAAGAAAAAAACACATGTGGTAATAATGTAGTCAGGTTTTAGTCTGTAAGCTCTTTTTGTTCATAATCGCTGAATAAATCGACTTTCACTTTGACAAACTATACCTATCCTTACTAATACAACGCGAAAGTTTGTATGTATGGATGTTTGTTACTCTTTCACGCAAAAACTACTGAATGGATTTGAATGAAACTTTACAATAATATAGCTTATACATCAGAATAACACATAGGTTTTAATTTATAAAGATATTGTGTGAATTGTCCAAAACATAACGATAAGTGTCAAGTAAGTAGGAAAAAAATCTGCCATCTGCGAGCTATTCTAGCGTGCGCTGCAAAAACCTTTAGAGTTACACGTATATAATGTTTAATGGAAATGTTTACCTTAAATAGTCCTACAAAAAAGCCCGCGACAGCATATATCTATCTTCTATGTGTAAGCCATTATCGCCAAAATAGTGAACCATAAATACAATTTAAAAATTGATAATTTATTTCTAACTAGCCGTGTCCCGCGGCTTCACCCGCTGTTATCAAGTTAAAAAGTAGCCTATCTGTTAATCCTAGGTATAATCTATGTACATTCCAAATTTCATCCAAATCCGTTCAGCCGTTAAAGCGTGAAGAGGGAACAAACATGCTTACACACAAACTTTCGGATTTATAATATTAATAGCCGTGCCCCGCGGCTTCGCCCGCTATTATCAAGTTAAAAAGTAGCCTATATGTTAATCCTAGGTATAATCTATGTACATTCCAAATTTCATTCAAATTCGTTCAGCCGTTAAAGCGTGAAGAGGGATCAAACATGCTTACACACAAACTTTCGGATTTATAATATTATTAGGATAGTAGGATGCACATAACTACTCAAAGTACTAATCCTGCGCAGGCGAAGTCGCTGGCACCAGCTAGGTTATAGTATATTATAGTTATATAATAGTTGAATCTGTAGCACACCGTAAGAGTACATTGACTTGACACAACAGTTTATCTACCACCGAGATAATAACATCAAATAACTAAAACTAACTAATTACAGTATTACCTACATTATCATCATTTACAGCTTATAACCATAATCCCAGATTAAATCTGTCATTTAATAACCTCGTTTCCTCATGAGAGACAACAACGTTTTTAACCCACGACAAAAAAAGGGTGTTTATTTATTTATTTAATACTTTTGCACAAAACAATAGTACAACTTAATGCTAGAATAACATTTTCTGCCAGTCATCCTGGAGGTGAAGAGAAAAGGGTGGCGTTATAAGGTGGTGTTATAAGTCCTACTAATTGATCGAGCGAAGCGAGATCTCTCTCTTTTTTTTTTTTTTTTTGTTGCAGGCTAGTGTTTAACCACTATCTCACCTGATGGTAAGTGACGATGTGATCGAAGCTGGTAAACACACTAGACCTGGAATACGCAGGCTCTCAAGGATAATTGCCGGAACACCGTATTTAGCTTGGCGGCAGACTTTCATATTAAGTTGACTTGGGTCGTTCAGCACTTTGTCAGTCTGTCCGTCCGCCTGTCCGTCTGTCAGAGACATCTATGACGTTTAAACCGTATAAGCGAAATACTTCAAATTCTCATAGAATATGTAAAATTACGGCCCAAAGCCAGAAATGACATTCAAAATTATATAAATGAAAATATTAAGGGCTCCCATACATGTAAGTGGGGAGCAAAATATTTTTTTATTTTTTATCTACCCTTGTGGGGTATGGTTGAAAAGGACTTGAAAAGTAGAGTACAAAATTGGTTTTAAGAAATCTATGTTGGAAAATAACGATTTGGTAAGCCACCAAAGTAACTGTTTTTAGACATATTTTATTTATTTATTTAAAAACTTCATGCACAAATACTATGTCTGACTTAATGCTACAGTCCCGGATCTATCTCAAAAACGGCTTCACACTGAATATTATTATAAAATTATAATTACAAAAAAACGTGATTTTTTTGCTTGATAACGGCAACAGGTAGACGCTTGAAATATTCACAGAATATTTAGTTATGTATTCACTTTAAAAAAATAAATTAAATTTAAATGAAACAAATATTTAATTTTCCATACAACATACAAGTTTTTTTTCCGTTTTTGTAGATAATGGTACGGAACCCTGCGTGAGTCCGACTCGCACTTGGCCTGTTTTTACTTTCAGTCCGCGATCGGCCAGCGTTCTACGCCCTGCGCATGACGCTGACGCTAATGGCCATGCAGACGCTGTCAGGGTGCTTTGCCCTAATTAACTATGCTGCAGACATCTTTGAACGTGCTGGCACTGAGTGGAGCCCGAATACCCTAGCTCTGCTGGTCGGAGCTTTACAGTTGGCCGGGTCTTTCTTCACGACAATCTTTATTGAGAAGTTTGGAAGAAAGGTGAGATTTAAAAATTTATTTCATAACTATGCTGCAATAATATATCTTAGAACGTCTAGGCACTTAAAGGAGCCCTGACAGCATTGTTTGAGCAGTACGGCGTAGGAGTGGAATTCCGGCTGATAAACATAGATGCGAATCGCTTCGAGCGAACCGGAGGTATGTCAACCATAAATGGATGATGTTTGAGGGTTTTTCTTGTTGTTAGATGGTAAAAGGGGAATAGTGAAATTAAAATTCCTGCGCACACTCTCCAAAATATGAACAGTAGAATACCGCTACGTTTGCGACCTTACGTCGGTGATCGAGACTGCAATTAGGACTCGACTAGCTTATCATACACATATTATAAGTAACTCTGTGGTACAGCATGGCGCTCGAACAGCTAAGAGGAATTTGATTTTCATTCCAGCTCCCGCTAGCCTGCAGTTCCGGAGTAGTCTCCATCTGCATGGCGGCTCTAGCCACGTGCTTCCTCGTCGGCAGCGCAACTGTGCCCTGGCTGCCCGTCACAGCCGTGTGCCTGTGTATCCTGGCGTACGGAGCAGGACTGGCGCCAGTGCCGATGGTGCTTATGGCTGAATGCTTTACTTTCCAGGTAAGACCAAAAGACCAAGCCCTCTAGCCAAAAACCAAAACGCTAGGGGTCGTCCATTAATCACGTGAGGCTCGAAAGGAGGAAGGGGTAAGGGGGTGTGAAAAAAATACACGTAATATCACTAGGGGGAGGGGAGGGGTGTAGGTAGGGGTGGGATGTATCACGTGTATTTATTTTTTCTTTCAACACGCGATTTATAAACCGAAAAGCGGTGCGTGACTTAAATATATTTATGTACCAGTAGAAACATATGTTTTTCTAATGTTTATTACCTTTTCTTAATTATTTTTATGCCAGTTAGATCAGAAACCACAAATTAAAAAGTTGCTAAAAAAATCACGTGATTAATGGACGACCCCTCTACGTCTCTATTCTATCCTAAGAAACGCTTTCTAAATGTAACAGACCTTAAAACTTGTATAAAGTTTTAAAGTCTATTACATTTCGAAAGCGTTTTTTTTTATAGAAGCGAAGCGTTTTGGTTATGAGGCCAGTCTCTAACGTGTCTATTATCTAAGAGTTTTCAGTCAGTAAATAGCCTGTGTCTGTGTCTCTGATACTGCCATCTCTCTATAACCTGGCAAACGGCACGGGCCTAACTCCAGTTGACGTTTATGGTTAAGTGTTTACCTTCCAGGCATGGCCAGTCTGTGTCTCATTTCTTAGTATTTCTTAGTCAGTAATTACTTGAGTCTGCAGATGGTGGTTAAGGCTAGTGTTTTACCTTCCAGGTAAAGCTAATCTATTTCTTATTTATGTTTCTGATGAGCATGATTATATCATAAGGCCAAACCGCAGCTCGGCAAGAAAGCCGTGTGGAAGGAAGGACCAGATAAAGTAATTCTATAGCTTTTGATTACCGAGTCCAAATCCAGGACTTCTAGGTATGGCCAGTAAGTGTTACTCAGTCAGTACGTAGCCTGTGACTGTCTCTATATCCTGAAGAATAGAGGGACTGGCGCTGCAGTGCCAATAACGCTTATGGCTGAGCGTTGTATCTCAATCGCGGTAAATATGCTTTCATATGTCCGGCGGATGTCCGGTTTTTCTCCTCTACAGGTCGCATTTTCAATCAATTCTCTAATTTTCTGATCCTTATTCTGTATCATGGATGGGCGTCATTAACTGTCAAAAGTGACATACCAACTGTCAAAAATGACATGAAAACTGTCAAAAATGACGTAATAGCGTCAAAAAACTGCTGCCTAATTCTGTAAGTCAGCTTCATGGATGAGCGTCACGCCCATAGAAAATCTCAGCTGTTTTAGCCCACAGACTAAATAGCAATAAAACGACCGAAGAAAGGCCAGACCCCCTGTTACCTATCTCTGTTGCAAACGGTTTGAATACGAAATTGTTGAAACGGTTTCAAGACAAAACTCCTAAAAAATAAGGTTCATTTTTGCTTAGTTTCATTTCACCCTATTTGTGGAATCGAGTTCCTAAAAGTAATTGATGAACTCCTTGGAAATAAATAGCTTTAAATAAGTAAGAACCGACTGAATTTATTAAAAATAACTAATCATTAAAAAAAACATTGAATTTTAGCTTACCCCTCTTCAGCGTTACGAAAATAATAAACTTAAAACAACTTTAATTTGTCATCATGACTAATATCTATTGTTTTCAAAAATTAAACGCTCAAGAGAAAAGAGTTATTACGTGAGTTATTAAGTGTTAAAAAAAAACTAATGATCAAATTATTATAAACTGAATATAAGCCCTGCATTTATATGACATCAGCGAATTGTCTGATATCTTAAACTGTCCACGTAGTACTGAATATATGCTCTGTATTTCTGTTGTCACAGAGCATGGGATTGGGAACTCGCTCGCGTTTCTACAAGACCTAGCGCCTTAGCTGTAAATATGTTATAACTATTGTTCACCAAATCAATTGGTAAATTTCCCGAGCGTAGTGCTCACGAAAATATCGATAAATATACATGAAACGTAATTCATAGACAATTTCGCCAGAATCAACAGCGTGAGCAAATTTCATGCTCTGTGGTTTATGTATTTTATTCTCTTCGTTTCATTCTTTCGTTTCGGTCGTTAAATCGGCTTGGTTTTTGACGCTATTATGTCATTGTTGACAGTTTTAATGTCATTTTTGACAGGTGGTATGTCACTTTAGACAGTTTTTTGACATTTAATGACGCCCATCCATGATACAGAATACGGCAGCTGTTCTATAATCAACTATATGGTTTTATTTTGTCGATTCAGTTGTTGGACTTTTTCAATATAGCGGAGATAACGTAAGGGTTAATTATGCTAAAAAACAAAGAAACACTCGCGAGGTTATTAGCTAATAGCAAATAAGTAGTCTCTATGTTTTCTAGCCAGTAAAACGTAGGCCTATGATACTTTGCAATAGATCTTTTGCTCAACGACAATCATATCTTCAGACCTAGCACACGTTCGGCAAAGCATCATGAAATTACAGAAAAATAAGGTCAAATGCGTTCTCGGCCTCATAATAAATCTAGTATATAAATAGGAGTAGTACTGATCAGTAAATTCTTGTATATATGAAAATCTAAGTTATATTTTACTTTTACAATACCCGTAGGTATTGTCTCTCAAGGATAGCTGATGTAATACCGAACAGAATTGGGTATTTATGTCAATTTGTATCGCTTCGTATTTTTACTACCTAAATACACTATTTTCTTTTGTATTTCAGCTAATGAGGAGCTAAATAGAAGTGGTAGGTAATTATATATGACGGATGTCCGAAGATGTATATTATTATCACTTTTGACATGTATGATGTAACTTGTAAAGGCTTAAGCCCACTCATGAGTGAATAACAGTATCTAATAGTTACTTGTTTTTCAGGTATCCGCCATTTTACTTGACTGTAGGTATTGTATAACCACATACTTCAGCATAACTACAATAAATTCTCGTTATGTAATATATGGAATGGTTAATAATAGTTTATTTTTTTATTTTTAATGCTAGACAGGCAAGCATTTGGCCGCTATCTCACCTGATGGAAAGTGACGCGGCCGAAGATTGAACATGCTAGCCTAGAAGGAAGGTACCTATTCACTCTAGACTTGAAGATACCCAGATAGTTCAGGGAACAAAGACGCAGGCAATGAGTTCCACTCCTTCGCTGTACGGATGATAAACGTAGAAGAAACGCTTCGAGCGAACTGGAGGTATGTCAACCATAAATGGAATTCGTTTGACAGTTTGTATTTTTGTTTGATGCTAAAAAGGACAATTATATAAATATATAGAATCGACCTCTACCACAAAATAAACGATATTATACAGGTTAATTTGTAAAATACCAGGGGAAAACCTCTAGGGATATCATTCCAACCATCGAGACTACCGCCTTTTCGTAAAGGTGATACAAATGGTAAATACTCTTTTTTCATTTATCAGAGAAGGTTGTCACACACTGACGCCTGCCAATGTCATATTTCTATGAGAATTCCCGCGAAAAGTAAAACTAAGTTGATGATAAAAATGAATTTGACAACGCCGTCAGGAATCTAAGATAAAAATGATTGTATGAAATCATACATATTAATATATGTTGCATGACAGTAAATTTTCAACCGGCTTCAAAAAAGGAGGTTCTCAATTCGACAATATGTATGTTACGCGATATCTCCGACAACAATAAATAAGTTTTGATGATTTTTTTTTTGTTTGTTTGTAGATTATACTTAAGTTGTCCCATATAAATTTTATCGAAAACGATCAAGCCAACACCAAAATATAATCGGTGAAGTCGGGTTTAAGCTTTGCTTGCGTCATCATCTAGACTATTTAACATTACATGGTGCTATAGAATATATTTCGGGGCCTTGGGCAAAGTATGGATAAAAAACAACCGAAGCTGTGTACAGCATGATAGAAACCAACCTAACCCCTTATTACCTATATCTGTTGCAATCTGTTTTAATTCAACAAAACTCTTAAGAAATAGGGCTCAATTTAGCTTAATTAAACTAGAATGTGCTCGCAACAGATATCCGTATCTGTTTTTCTGAGTTTAAGTGACGAATCAAGCAAGTCGTTCGCTTGCGTCACGCATGCCCTTTACAGTTGTGCCACCCTGAGTTTTGAACCTAGGTCAAAATCGCGCAAAGCACTGCGTTCACGTAAAATGGGGTCTGATGTTAGAGACAAGGCTTGACGCTGACAAACGACTTGCTTACCATTAAACATATACTTTCCCGTCCACAGCTCCGTGCACGCATGGTTGGCGCATCCATGGGTTTCTCATTCTTCTGCAGCTCCATGACAGTCCTGTTCTACACTCCAGTAGCGAACCAATTCGGTCCTTACGTGGTGTTCTACACTTTCTCCGCTGTAACCTTCTTGGGGGTCATATATACCGTGCTATGGGTACCGGAGACCAAGGGTAAGAACTTGGATGAGATCCAGCGTTACTGGAAGAATCAGCCCGAACCTACGTTTGTTTGATAATGTGAATTGTATATTGGAATGGTAATGAATATTAGGACAGTGGCGGATTCAGGGGGGATAAGGGGCTAAACACCCCCGCCCCCCTCCCAAATCATCTGAGTTCTTCCGTAACAAATCTTGTCTAGAGATAATCTATTGCTGCAGCGGCAACAAAATCTACCCTCAGCTGGGTAAAGCCCCCCAAACGACAATCCTGAATCCACCACTGTTAATACTGATAAATTGTGGTTAAGAGTTCTCACGTTCAAAGCGGTTTCGATAGCACATCGCCTAGTTCAATTAACATTAAATTATTATTATCTAAATGGGTAGTCTTTAATAAAACTGTACCTATACCAAAAACTCTTATGAAATAATTTGATAAAAACTCACGCACATTTTGAACTTTTAAATTAAAATTAAAACAGACTCATCCTGAAGAAGGCTTCCGAATGAAGCCGAAACAATTGTCGATTTACACATCGACAACGCGTAAGTCACGCTAATTCCCGTTTTAATTTTAATTTAAAAACTCTTATGAAGTGTTACTTAGGAGTTTGTTTCTAAATTTTTTTAGATTATTGGTTCGCTAAAGAAAAAACAGGGTGTGTCGTAAAGACACGATAGAAGTAAGACTTTTGTATTACAGGGAAACTTTAAAACTTTTCATCAGTGTTTACCTCCACTACTTTTCGTCACAGAAAAAGGTTGCAGGACAGAATTTCAAAGCCCTTCCGTAAAAAATTACACTCCAATTAATGTCAGAAGCATTACTATGAGATAATATTATCTATCTATCTAATCTAATACATTTAAACAAGCAATTCTTGTATATGTGTGTGTGTGTAATCAGGATATCGGAAACGGCTCCAACGATTTTCATTAAATTTTGTATGCAGGGGGTTTCGGGGGCGATAAATCGGTTTAGCTAGGTTTCAAATTTAGGAAAAGTCGTTTTATCCGTGTTTTCAGTCGAGCAAATCTCGATCATCCGGGTATACTTATATTAGTATAACTAGTCAGCACAGACTTCACAACATGATTTATTAAGGGGGACCAGACTGCGTGATTTTTTATATCTGAAATGAGAAATAAAACATCAAATCACACGCAAATTTCTCCAATCCTACTAATATTATAAATCCGAAAGTTTGTGTGTAAGTGTGTAAGTATGTTTGTTCCCTCTTCACGCTTTAACGGCTGAACGGATTTGGATGAAATTTGGAATCTACATAGATTATACCTAGGATTAACACATAGGCTATTTTTCAACATGATAATAGCGGGCGAAACCGCGGGGCACGGCTAGTTTTACATATGAAACCATTTTTGCCCCGTAATTGTATATCAAATCACTGAACATTATCTCATATACGTATTAGACTAGTCGTGCCCCGCGGATTCGCCCGCTATAATCTAGTTAAAAAGTTGCCTATTTGTTAATCCTAGGTATAAGTTATGTTCATTCAAAATTTCATCCAAATCCGTTCAGCCGTTAAAGCGTGAAGAGGGAATAAACATACTTTCACACCTACACACAAACTTTCGGATTTATAATATTAGTAGGATTTACTAATGACTTCAGCTAGTTATTCTTCGAGGTGCGTTGCCACGAATAAAACGATAGTAAATCAAAGATTGACGTGTAACTGTATGTAACAGCCATAACAAAAGTTACGCCTTTATGTGCAAAAGTGTAAGGAGGATAATAATAATTGTCTGTGGTAAAAAAAAAATGCTCGCATTAGCGTATAAAAATAAAAATATATTCATATAATACACGAATGATAATAAGTATAAGGAGTAGGTTCTACATTATGCTTATGTATAAATGATTCCTTGTTATTTTCAAAAACTAGGAACACGATTTGCGTAAGCTAAAAAATTTTTCGAATTTGTAATCGATTTGGTATTCAGTTATTTATAAATAACTAGACGCACCCCGCGGCTACTTCCGCGTTTATCAAGTAAAAAAAGTAGAATGTGTTAATCTGTGTACATTCCAAATTTCTTCCAAATCCGTTTAATCGTTAAAGTGTGAAAAGAAAACCAACAAACTTACAAACTTTCGGATTTATAATATTAATGAAAAAATTGCACTGGAAAATTTGCATCGCGCAAAAATATTTTATGGTAAAAAATCTATTAAATTGATATACTAGTATATCAATAATTAATATTAATTATTATAAACTTAATATATATAATAGCTACAAACTCTTGTAAGAAAAGATGTATTTATTACCTGTAAACTATAGATGTTTTAACGCATACCAATTTGCACTTAACAAGCTATGTAGAAACAATTGTAAGCTTTGTTTAGTGGATTTTGATCTTTATCGACACCTAATTTTGGCACAATTTCAAAGCACCACATTCCATAGTCGAGCAATGTACAAAGTTATGATAACAATAATTATCATTAAAATGACACATACCTTGTGTCATTTTGATAATAATCATTATTATATGTATATGATATTTATTATACTTATAAAAATAAGTCGGGTTTTCCTTCTTGACGCTATAACTCCAGAACGCACGAACCGATTTCCACGGTTTTGCATTCGTTGGAAAGGTTCGGGCTCTTGAATTCAGTACATGAAGGAATAAAAAGACTTATTCCAATTGAAATATTTATAATATTTAAAAGTATTAAAATTTTAACTTCTGACTGTTATGTAATTAAAATTTATTTAAATAAGTAAGAAAATGTAATAAATTATATCCAGTATTTTTCCTAGTAAATACTAGCATATACAAATGACAATTCAGAGCTGTTTTGGCAGCTGGACCATTCATACTTTGAATTATCTACATTTGCTGAACTGATAACTGATCGCTGACTGGCAAAGTTGAAAAGCAAAAAAGCACGGTTACCCAACTGGTATCGGGTTCAATTCCCGATTGAAACACGAGTTTTCTCCCCATAGGAAATTCGTATTTCTCATGTGATTGTGCACGTACTTACCATACAAGTCTTTGAACTTAAAGTAAGGCTGTAAGTGTGAACCAGTTGAGTTTTCTCCCCAAAATAAATTCGTGTTTCTGGTGTGATGGTGAGACGTAATCTCCGGTACTTACAAGTCTTTGAACTTAGAGTAAGGTTGTGAGAGTGAAGCCGTTTAGCGATTTATTACAACGTGTCACAAAATGTATTACTATGAAATTATCGTACAAATGTGTACAAAATTATACAAAAACATGAAATAAAAGACTACAATTATATTAAGTTTATTTTATTTATTTCAATATATAACTACATACCTATCTGTCGCTGGGACACTGGCGGCGATGGCGCCACGACTCATTCCCCGATTATAATTTTTTGGTACACATCGATTTATTATTAAAAACAGTGTATAACTTAACACATAGACTGCTGAGCTGTAACACAATCACTGGTTGTGTCCATAAACGTATGTATGGACACGCCACGCGTGTCGCGTAACACAAGGCGTGTTTCGACAGTGAAAGTGTTAACGCTTTATTTTTGTTGTTGGACATCAAAGCGGTTGCTATAAATTTGATTTCAGTGTATTTACTAAGGTAAGAATAGCGTTAATATGAGAAATTCAGTGATTACTAGGACACAGCAACTTTGTGACTTATTTACTATAGATTAGAGTATATTTCAATGGTGAAAGTGTAGATCAAAGTCAATTACTTTCAAATACTAACACCTTTTACCTTTGTATGAAATCAATCTTAGTTTGACAGTTTTTTTAACACGCTTTTATTAGTTTCTGTATGTATGTATGTTTGTAACCAACTCCTTTGGGTTTGATATTGACCCACTTCAAACCGTCAGATTTTATTTAAACTTCGTAGACTTATCGAGGACCGATGGCAATATATATTTTTTAATTTATAAAGCGTGTTTTTTAATTTTTTTAACTATTATATTTATTATCAGTTTGAATATGTGACGAACGCTGTGCCGAGTAGGATTTTGACCTAAGTAGAAAACTCTGTTATGTCAAGCCTTGGATCCCACTAAACGGTCACCCCGTTAAGTGGGATTTTCAACTGAGTGTTGCCGAGTGTCGGAGGACACGCTATGGCGTCGCTTGTTAGACGTAACACAACAGTCGTTAAGCGTCGTCGGATAACTTCGGACGTACTAAAAATGACACCAGGACTGCCTACTAGTTCATACGACAAGCAAGTGATGGTTTGGTCGAATGGATAGCTACCGGAACACAGATTGGTGTTAGGCGACAGTTTTTCTACCTTATGTAAGCAACGACTGCATTAGAGTTGTAGCAAGCCAGTCCACCATGGATTTTATTATGTTGCTTTCGATGAAAATTACGTTCTTGGTGGGGATTCGAAACAGCGACCGGCCGATCGGGTGCCGCTTCAACTACCTGTCTAACGTCGCTCGTGTCTGTCTGTCTGTAATCAAATCTTGCATGCTAAATTACACTCACTTCCCGATGTCCGATTGCACTCAAAAGTGTACTTATGTATCTTCGGTGACAATACAATGATATGGGACCATGGAGCTGGTCTGATGATGGAGACTGAAGATGGCCTTAAGAACTTCTGAAGTAAACAAGATAAACTCATCGAGTTAGGGCGCGATTGATACGTCTTGACCAGTTCTCTGGTTATATAACTTCGTAGTCCTTTTTTATTTACAACTAGTAAAAGATTTTTAAAAACTTTTAAAAAGTATTATTAATTTTTTCTTGTTTAGTAACAAACAAGAACCGCTTAGATGTCCAACTGAAAACCCAAAAAAATGCTTCATAGTACCGCGTCACAATTACCGACTATACATAAAAATAACATTAAAAAAACTAAAACTAGTCCAGCAGAAACTAAAAAATAACTAAATCAACGAAACAAACGTTCAGGGCTTATATTTTACGACGCTATAATACAGGCTTTTCTCTCTAATCATAGATTCAATCAATTCTCTTTAAATTTTTACAACGGTGTTGCAAGTAGCAAATTTATTTGTATGTTGGCAATTTATTAAAAGAATTTCAACACGGATCAAAATGCACGTGGCGTACAAAGAAACTCTTTTCTTTCTTTGTACGTCGCGTTCATTTAAATTCTTGTAGAATTACTGATGACTCAATAGAAGATCCAGCCTTCAAAGTATGCTTCGAGTCTTTGCCACATAGTAATTATTCGTTCAATTAGTTTCAACAATTCATTATAAATAGCGTTGGATTACGCATCAAATATAATAAAATATATGTATTTTTAGACTGGAGATTTAATTATAATAATTAGCATACTTATGGTGCAAATAATTTGTTGTATATATGAAATATTATTAGTATATATACGTTATGTTCACGATCAGAGATCAGTACATATCAAGAACCCTGAAATTATATGTGCATTTATTTGATGCAACATTTCTATTGTTTTATGCCTTTTAAGGGAGTCAAGCGATTCCCTTATGGTAAGCGTCACGCCCAATGTCACCCGTAAGTTTTGATATCAAAGTCCCGCGTGGCATTGCACTGCGCTCCTCTCCTTTAGGCTTGAGCTATTGGCCTCGATTCTGATGTACACTCACTAAATTAAATTTAAACTATCCCTGTCTCTTACAAAATAAAAACACAAGACAGAGATAGCATACATTTTAGAGCTGTCAAGCTAGTTTATCATTTAAAATATGAACAGCAGAAAGGCGCGTTTTTAGTCAACACCAATAACATACTCGACTAAGCTTGCATAGACATCTAAGTTCTGACTAACTTGACAGCACAGCAGTATGCTATCTCTGTCTTGTGTTCCTATTTTGTAAAAGACAGGAATAGTATAAATTTAATTTAGTGTGTGACATCAGAATCGAGGCCATTGTCTCATACACCCAGCAATTACATTAGCAACGCCGGAGCCAGTCCCGCTTGCACAGTACTCTATTCGATTGGTAATGATTTAAAGTAATATATATACTATTACAAGGAGTTATTTTACTCTTGAGAATTGATGATAAACACAGTCAAATCATACATATTCAACGTAATACAAAGCAATCAGTCCTTCTAAAGTCCATGGTACTACAAGAAGTACTAAATAAACATAGTCATACTGACCCAAAGCATATACAGTCTTACTTATAAAAATGTCGCTAAACAATGCTTAGCCACCTCTTAGTTAAGCAGCTCTTAAGCCCATAATCAATGATTAACTTTTTTTCACTCATAAACATTAGTTAGGCGCCGCGGCGCCTAACTAATTTCTCAGCTAAGCGGCGCGCCGCTTAGCTGAGAAACGCACAGAGAATCGAAAATAATCGAAATTTACACGATCGCCACAGATTATAAACAAAATAGTCGATTAAAAGTTAAATTATACGAATACAGCTGTCAAAAATATGGTTTTATTAATCTATTGAAATGAAAATCAAAGACAGGTGACATTCAACGGTTGTCGAAGTAAACAATTTTGCGCCTTACGTAAAAAGTTTTGACACATTTATTATTTAAAGATATAAGACCCGCCATCCTGCCTCTTAGTAAGTTTTAAAATAGTCGATTAAAAGTTAAATTATACGAATACAGCTGTCAAAAATATGGTTTTATTAATCTATTGAAATGAAAATCAAAGACAGGTGACATTCAACGGTTGTCGAAGTAAACAATTTTGCGCCTTACGTAAAAAGTTTTGACACATTTATTATTTAAAGATATAAGACCCGCCATCCTGCCTCTTAGTAAGTTTTAAACAAGGCAATGGCGGTGTTTAATTTTGACAACTATTTAAGCATTACTTAACGCTAAATCGCGTTTATGAGTTTCTGTTAAACTGTAGCTAAGCAATTGATTAAAAATTAAGAGGGGTTTATAAGTAAGACTGTCAACGTCTAAGTAATTATAACAACACCAATAGTCCTTACTTGAGTTAACGTGGCGTGGGTAATTATGTACTTCTTGTAGTGCCGTGGGCCTTACAAGGATATACAAACTATTTAAGCATAATTTTTGATAGTTTTAAATTACCCAAATACTTGGTAAAAATCTCCACATTTGAAACGATGTTGCAATCAAAAGATCCTTAATTATTTGTCTTAACGAGTTACTATTACCACCTCTTTAATATAAAGTTGAGTGGTAACTGGACTCTTTTCTGACAATGACATTTTCTATTTTTTTTATCTTAGTAGTAATCAAATGTATTACAAGTCCAAAATAGGGTATATGGTCGATGCTTGAGATACTTAACTGGACACTTTTCAAATATTCTTCGAATTTTGTAATAAACACTTTCGAGAATAATTTCTAAATTCCTGGCGAAATAACACTAGGATGTGCCCTTACTGCTATGCATTTTATATTTGCTTACGAGTCCAATTCGTACGATCAATTTGCTTAAAAGTTCAATCAGCGTGATCAATTTTATCCTTAGTCAATTTATGTAACTAATTTGTATGATCAACTGATAGGGACATAGGGTCTTTATGTCAGAACAAGAGACTAAATAGTATGATCGATTTAGTCTGTCAGCTTCGGAGGTAGATTCGTTCAATCAAAGCCTTGTCAGCAAATAAATTACGATTAATCTTGTTTAACACCCGGCTACGAATCCAATAGTGTGATCAATTTATTTTTACGTCAGCTACGGTATCGATTAGTGTGATCAATTGACTTTACGTCTGCTAACGGTACCAATTAGTGTGTTCAATTTGGCCTTACGTCAGCTTACGAGACCAATTAGTGTGACCAATTTGGCTTTACGTCAGCTTACGAGACCAATTAGTGTGTTCAATTTGGCCTTACGTCAGCTTACGAGACTCATTAGTGTAATCAATTTGCTTATATAACAGCTTACGAGCTAATTTGAGTGATTAATTTGACTTTACGTCAGCTTTCGAGGTTGTCTCGCTTAATCAAATGTCAAGGAGGCTAATTCCCGTGATCAATTTTACTTTACGTGATCAATTTGATCTCACGGGCCTAACGTAATATTTGTTCAAATAATTAAACATACAAAAATCTATTGCAAAAAATGTAAATCCATTATTGGCTGTAAGATTAGTTAACTAAGAATATGTTGTTATTTATAAGGGCTATGAATTTTGTATAATAAATAAATATGATAAGACCAAATTACATAGTTTATTTCAAAATGAACTACCGATAGCACGTTTCAGAGCCATATTAAGATTTTGTCAACAGTTTTAAGATCTCAAGCAACGACTGTAGCATCATCCAATTAAACAATGTCACAAATTAGTGTATTACCTATTGTAACAAGACGTATCGGATTAAAAAATGTATAACTGCATATAATATTATAAAAAGTTGAAGTCTGATAGGCCAGCTTTCGTTCAAATATTTATTATACATTGGTCCCAAGGAGACAATCAAGTAAATTACTCGAATATATCTTACCTTTTGGTGTGTGATCATGTGGTCAGGGATGGTAAGCAAGCCGGGACTAGAATGGAACTGTCTTTTAAGGATAGCTACCGGAACACCGTTCGGTAGGCGAATTGGGAACTTCGACATAATTAGGTTCCCATTAATTAATACCAAATTCATCTGTAACGGGCTTAATGAAACCCGTCATTAAGTTTGAACATTTGTGACAGGTTACATTTTTTTTTTCTAGTAAGACGAGAAGCAAGATGTTCGCCTGACAGTAAACGAAACGTCTGTCTTTGGCGACCCAGTTGGCGCAGTGGACTGGTCTCCGCCTTCTGCGCCGTGGGTCCTGGGTTCGACTCCCGGCAGGAGCACAAATTCCTTTCCAAGGGACATTTGTGCTTCTGGTTCTGGGTGTAATTGTGAATGTGATGTTATAGTGTTTTCGGCACCCACGATACGAGTCCCTGAACTTAGTGTGGGCTGTGAGTGAGAATGCGTTTGTTGTTGTTAATTAAAATAAGAACAGATCAATAAAAATGAATATGAAAAAATACTCTTTTTTCCTTTGTTTTAATTAAAGAATGGAACGCCCTGACGTTAATGTTTCCCGAAAAGTATACATATTATACTTGTTCAAAAAGAGGGTGAATAGGTATTTACTGAGCAAACGTGCTTCATCTTCGACCGCATCGTCGCTTTCCATCAGGCGAGATTGTGGTCAAACGCTGACTTAGTCTCAAATAAATTAAAAAATAATTAAATTGCTTTATTTCGAGCAAATTTATACAAGTTTTTAAGCTAGCATGGTTACTTTCACTATAAATGTACTCCAATGACAGTTGCAACAGTGCCGAAATATCAGAAACTCAAAACAAACGAAATACATGGTAAATATCCTGTTATTGATACAAACATTTAAATTTATACATTTTTTAATCCGATGATTAATGTCATTTAACATTTCAGTTGGTAACTAGCCAGTCTTGCAATATAAGCGTATTTTCCCAATGGCTGGGATGTTCTAGTCTCATAATTTATATCTTAATAACCCATCATTTAGTAATTAAAAAGTTCTTTAAGAGGGATTAATCCTTTTGTCTTCTCTCTCGCTCGCACAATTCGATATTTTCAATACATACAATTATCTCCGTGTGTTATTGAAAATGTTTTAATTTTTTATGGACATTAATACAAGGATGTTTCACTCTTCTTTTCGCTATCATATCCTTCAATAAGATGAGATAACAGAGTTCCCAAATTTCAATGTGATTTTCACGCTTTCTTCGTTTAACATAAAGATATGAAAAACGAAAGGTAGATTAAAACATTCATTGCATTTGTCCATATAGTTGGTTGAAAACATTTTCAAAAACACACGTATCTAATTGAATTTAAAAAAATATTGAAATGTGCGAGCGAGGGAGAAGACAAAAGGAATAAACCATCTTAAACTATTCGATATTAAAATATAAGAAAAATTATTAGTTACATTCTGAATGAAAAAGTCTAAGAGTTTTTCACTAACTTTGAAATGATAAAAATAAATAGAAAATAATGAATAATATATAATGTACGCAAATTAAATCACATTGCGTCTAACAGTATAACGTTCAAGGCGTGTTTACAACCCTCGACCACATCAACACTTACCAACAGGTGCGATAGTGGACAAACGCCACCCTATCAGAGATAAAAAAAATGCATTTTCAGTAACATTAATGGGTTTTTTTTTAATTATACACAGGGAATATCAAGGTCAATTTCAAGGTTTAAAACATTTCGTTTATATAAGCAAGTTGAGTAGCCTAAATAAAAAAAACGCAAAAAAAATGTTTGCGTAAATTTGCCCTTAGACCTGCTCCACTTTATACAATTTCATATTTAACTACAACTTGATTCTCCATTGATTTACACAAACAACGGTGCCTAGCATAGGCCAGTTTTGACAGTTTTGACAGATCTGACAGTGACACATAGACAATTTAAAACGAGAACAGTAATATAATTATCAATGTCTTACATTGCTCCTATTCAATACCATAAAGAACTATCTTAGAAGGTATTTATCAATACGAAAATTCACAGACAAATAGAGATAAAACAAGAATAGCAGAACACATAAAAAAGTACGCAACAATTAGCGTGAGTACACGAACGTCTGTGACCGTAAAATGATAGTTCGGAATTTGAGTTTGACGTTTTACCTGTCAACGGTCTGTCAACGCTATGCTAGTGCATCCGGTGACGTCACGGCGCGAGCTCGGCGCTCATTCGCTGGCCTGTTTCGCTGGGTCGTCTATATCCGTTTCCGGCGGCTGCTCTAGTCCGGGCAGTTGAATTTGCGTCTCTGAGGCTTCAGACGGCTGTTGGATAGACATAGTTCATGTTTAGTTAAATTAAATAATCACACTCATATTATAAAGTAGGCCAAAGTTTGTTTGCATGTTTGTTACTTCCTCACGCTCAAACGGCTGGACCAATTTTGATGAAATTTGGTATTTTTTTAGAGGTAGGCTTTTTTTCTCGGAATCTTTTTTCTTGGTCCGGGACTTATGCGGGTAAAACCGTGGGTTGCACAGCTCGTCCTACTAATATACAATACTACTATACTATATAAGTGAAAGTTAGTGTGTGTGTGTGTCAACGTTTGTTACCACGAATCTCCGTAACGAACAAACCGATTTTGATGAAAATTACAATGTAGATAGTTTGGTTTCCGGAATAGCACATAGACTACTCTTTAACTTAGTAAACGCGAGCGAAGCCGCGGGGCACGGCTATTAATCATTAAGCTTGATAGTATGAATTATGTTAGACGTGCATGTCCATCGTATATTTAGACATACTGATGATACTACGAAAACGTATAAACTAGGCACCTATTTGTCATATAAGCATGGAAAGCGACGAAACACGAAAACCTAAACTATTACAAGCTTTTATTTAGTTTCACCAGTCCCGTTGTCTATCTGTCGGTCTTTAATCAAATCTTGCAATCTATACTAGACCTAATTCCCGATGTATGTCCGATTGGACCCAAATTTGATTAACTTATGTTTCGTCGGTGACAATACAATGATATATGGTGCCATGGAGCTGGTCTGATGATGGAGACGGAAGATGGCCATAGGAACATCTGAACTAAACAAGAAAAACCCTAGTTTGGGCTCGTTTGATTCGCCTTGACTAGTTCTCTGGTTATATAACTTTTTAGTCCTTTTTTTATTTACAACTGGTTAAAGCTTGAATTAAAACTTTTTTAAGTATTAATAGTTTTTATATAGATTTAATACAACGAATGTAAACTTTAAGAATACTTTACTTTTTTTTTTACTTCTAAGGCTTTTTGTAAATGAATGAAATAATAGTTTTACCTGAGCGTCAATACTTCTCGAGGGTCCGACAACTTTCGGGATCACCACGGTAAGCTTGCAACACATATGACATATATTAATACTTGCAATCCGCCCCGGTTTCGCACGGGTGTAATTAAAAAAAAATAACGAAATGTTTACTTTGAGTCAACCGTAACAGATAGAGATATGCCATTGCGGAGTTTTCTTTAGGATTTTAGAAGAATTACAATTTCCTAGCACATCATTTTATGTATCTCTATCTATCTGCCTACGTAAGCCATGTAAAAGTATTTTTCGGCGACATGCTTGTAAAATATTGCTGTTTTCTAATGATTTACAAACTTAATTGGGTTTTATTATATACTAGCCGTGCCCCGCGGCTTCGCTCGCGTTGATCAAGTTAAATTTAAAAAAGCTTACGTGTTAATCCTATAGGTATAAGCTATGCACATTCCAAATCCGTTCAGCCGTTGCATTAGAAATAAATTATCAATTTTCATTGTATTTATATGTTTACATATTAAGAATTTGATGATACGGTCGACATAGGGGTTGGTTCATTCTTAGCTAAAAGAATTGTGCTTTTCAGCGCGTGAATACACCCAGGTTTTTAAGTACACAGGCAAAATATAGTGCAGAGTCGGTCTTGGACAATACCACACCATTGCCAGACATTGAACCGCCAAGCAGTATGAATGAATGAATATTTTAAATGAATGAATGAATTAATATTTTAAATGAATGAATGAATGAATATTTATTTAACACTAGCCGTGCTCCGCGGCTTCGCCCGCTATTATCAAGTTTAAAAGTAGCCTATGTGTTAATCCTAGGTATAATCTATGTACATTCCAAATTTCATACAAATCCGTTCAGCCGTTAAAGCGTGAAGAGGGAACAAACATACTTACACACTTACACACAAACTTTCGGATTTATAATATTAGTAGGATAAGGGAGAAATACACATTACAATGATAGTTTCAGTGGGCCCCAAACTAGGCATGGCCTGTATCTTGGGTACCCAGAATATTTTAGTAGAATTCCAGTCTGTATGTGAGGATCAATTTACATATTCATAAGGTTAATTACATCTAAATTTTAATCAACTAATGATTAGTAAATTATATTTAAATAAATAATATATATTGTTGTTAATTGAAATGAAAAAAAAATGAAAATGAAAAAATGTTTATTTTGCAGCGGTTAGCGGTTAACGTTTACAAACAATTTGATTAGTTTATACACATTAATTATACATTTTGCTAATCGCTGATGATAGCTTACAGGTGAAAGGATATATCTATGGCCTTCACACTAGGCAAGCCTGTATCGTGAAGACCCAATACGGATTAATTACATCTAAACTTTAATCAACCAATGATCAGTAAATTATACAAGTAATTAAAATCATTAAAAATTAAAAAAACATTAAAATCATTAAAAAGTCGTGTGCAAACATTACTTTTCGATGATGATTGACTGATTGATTTCGATGATGACAATGAAGGGGAAAAGATTTGTATGTTCTCTTGAGGGAAAAGTGTCCCCCTGCCATGGCCTGATGGAACTAATATCGTACTAAGCACGTATCTTTCGTTAAATAGACATAATTAATTAATTTTATAAGCCACTGGCTCCTGAAACACAGTTTGACTAGTTTGGGAGCCTATGGATTCAAAAAATTATTGTACCTACAAAAATTGTCAATAAAGCAAATTTGAAAAAAAATGAATTTATTTACCTCTACGTCGTTAGCATTCTCGGCTTCTCCATTAGTGCGCATACGTTTTTTGCTGCGCGGATTCGCATCGGCATTTCCGGCGGATCGCTTCGGCTGGAACTGTGGACGAATTAAATAGGTTAAATAACCGGAAACAGTCGTTGGCCTCGATTCTGATGTCACACACTAAATTAAATATAAACTATTCCTGTCTTTTACAAAAAAACAGTCGACTTGAGTACCTCCTCCTTTTTTGGAAAGTAGGTAACAAAATAGGAACACAAGACAGAGATAGCATACATTTAAGTGCTGTCAAGTTAGTCAGAACTTAGAAGTCTCTCTCTAGGCAAGCTTAGCCGAGTATGTTATTGGTGTTGACTAAAAACACGCGCCTTTCTGCTTCTGCTGTTCATATTTTAATTGATAAACTAGCTTGACAGCACTAAAATGTATGCTATCTCTGTCTTGTGTTTCTTTTTTGTATGAGACAGGGATAGTTTTAATTTAGTGAGTGTACATCAGAATCGAGTCCAATTCCTTACTTTTTTTTTTAACTCTTTCACACTCACATCTCAACACATATCCGTGAAGGCTTTGACATGGTGGTGAAGACTACGTTGGTGAGCTTCTTTATTGTGGGCGGTGAAAGTGAAAGCGTTTCTGCCTAAAGTTGTTCGCCAAACTAATAAGATCTTTTTGAGAGCAATTTTGCGTCTGAAACGCAACACTTTTTAAAGAATATGTAAAGTTGTCGCATATAAATGTACATATCTATGTATATATCAATACTGAACAAGAACTGCCCATTGGCTTAGTTGGGTGGCGTTCGCCTTATAAGCAGGGGTATCGGGTTCGATTCCCGGCGGGAACACAAGATTTCTCTCCATGGAAAATTTGTGTTACTGGTTCTGGTTGTGATTGTGAGTGATGTGAATGTTTCCGACACCCACAACACAAGTCATGGAACTTAGTGTGGGGCTGTGAGTGTGAAATCGTTTATGTTTATGTTACTGTAAAAGGTATATGTATCAGAACATATACTATGACATCTGTCATAGCCTTATAAAATGTTATAATAATCGAAATATATAACATACTGTTGGTGTTTCTTAAATAAATAAATATCTAGCGAGAACTTAAATTTCTCAAAGAATATGTAGTAAAAATGTAGGCGCCAGGTCTCAGTTTGGGGCAAACTTTTAGTCGTAATTACGTCGTTGGAAAATAACGTACAGCGTATATCTTTTTGTGCTTGCCTGTCGTGAGGCTCTTTTTAACCTACTTAAAAAAGGAGGAAGTTCTCAATTCGACTGTATTTTATTAATGTGTGTTACCTTAGATTGTTTTTCTAGGTGAACCGAATTTGAGGATTCTAAACTGCTGCTTCTCATGTGGTGACCCAATGTTGTTGATTTTAAGTTTGAAAGCTGGACCTTCCCATGTGGTCCCATTTAAATTTGATCAAGATCCGACCAGTAGTTTTTGAGTTATCCTCAATAATGTGTATATGTAATGAATGAATCATTTAATCTGATCAAGAGCTCCGAAGATAATTTCATCAGTAACCGAACTTTTACCAGTTTACTCACACCTGAGTCTCAAGATACAGACAGACCTCGAGCTTGGACTGTTTAGTTTTGAGACTGAATGTCTGAAATGTTCTACTCACTTAAGGCAAATTTCAACTGTGTGATTTATTTTAAGTTAATTTGTATACCTTTTTGGCAATAAATATTTATCGTATCTTATTTTGTTTAATTACCTGTAATTCAAGCGGCAGGAACACCCTAGTGTTGGCGAAGTACTCATTTTGCGGCGCGAAGTACATAGTAGATATACGCGCGTCCGAAGGGAAGTCGCGAAGCTCGAAACTCTGAGACTTCGCCCAGATCACCGACATGGCTAGGTCGCACACCGCCCACAATTTCTGCAAATAAATCACAATTAAAGATCTATGAAATAGATTACGGTGAATGTGCACAGGAACTACACAGGGGATCATCAAGTTAGTACAGGCCGAAGTTAACTTAATTCTTACATGATAAGGTTCATACTCGCAAAGTTGTCCTTCTTAAGTTTCCTTGTTTTCAATGAGGCTCTTGAAGAACCCATAGCATCAGAGATTTCTTATAAAGATAAAAGATAAAGATAAAGATCATTTTATTTGTTAAAACATGCGTTTACATACACATTTAAGGAAAAAAAAAATATGTATGTAGGTTGGTAATAATTGGATTGTGGCGGTACATGTCTTTGCCTGAAAAGGCGTACAAATTTGGTTTTGCCTAAACTGGCCATTGACAATAATGTATATATTATATTATATTTCCGCAATAGTATGGGATTTTGTACCAAAATTATATATAAATTAAAATAAATAAAACTAGTAACATATCAATATTAAAAATAAGTTTGCGGTTCAAAAATTTTAAATAGTACCTAAGTATATAACAAGAATAATATCAAAAAATAATACTGATATTATTTTTTGATATAGTCAAATAGTATTAAAAGTAGTACAGTACTTTTAATTGTTTTTATAGATATGAGTACATATATAACCGCTAAATACATTAGTCAAATAAACAAAGCTGAATAAAATTTATGTCATGATGAATCAGTCAGAAAGTCATTGTTATGATAATAGCATTTTTCTGTCAATAAACTTCTCAATTTCTTTTTAAATAGACCTACGGGTAAATCTTTTATACTGTTAGGAATCTTGTTGTATATAATAGGAGCCATACAAAACAGACCATTGCGCATGAAAGTAGTCTTAGCAGTGTGTAATCGGAGTCTATTATTGTCTCTTCTATTGCGAGTAACTGTGTCTGCTAGTCGAGGAAACAGTGTAGGATTTGTTTTTACGAAAATGGCAACCTCCAGAATATACATTGATGGAAGAGTCAGAATGCGGTATTTAGTAAAAAAAAGGCTTGCAGCTATCTCTTGGTTTCAAAATAAACATTGCTCGAACACATCTTTTTTGAGCTTTAAAGGCGGAATCTTTGTCGGTTGAGTTGCCCCGGAATATTATTCCATATCGAATAATAGATGCTACCAGTCCATGATATGCAGTTAACAGAGCGTCGGAATGAAGTTGTAGTGCCAGATTATGTAACGCATATGCAGAAGAACTAAGTTTTTTACATAAACTCTGAATATGTTCTTTCCAGTTTAATTTCTTGTCTATGATAAGACCAAGAAATTTCGTAGAGCCTACTTCATCTAGTTTTTTATCATTGTATTGTACGTTTATGTTAGTAACCGCGTTTGCCCGTTGATTAAAATGCATTACACTAGTTTTGTCCAAATTTATTATTAAATTATTTGTATTTAGCCATAATATTAAAGATGTCAGTGTTTGATTAATGTCAAATTCATAATTATCTTTATTTTTACACGTAAAAGTTACTGTGCTGTCATCTGCGAACAGAGTCATGGGTTGATCAGTCGATTTGGGCAAGTCGTTTATATACAGTATGAATAATAGAGGTCCTAGCACACTATCTTGAGGTACTCCATATAATGGTGATCGTTTATCGGAGAAAAAAGATTCTTCTTTTTTAGTCTTAATATTAATATTAGATATTTCTGTGATTTGCTGTCTGTTTTTTAGATACGATTGAAGAAGATTTAGAACGTTGCCTATAATGCCAAATGATTCTAATTTGTGAAGCAGGATATTATGGTCGACATAGTCAAATGCTTGCGTCATGTCACAAAAAATGGTGCAAGTTGGGGTTCTAGTATCTACATTCTTATAGACTGGATACAGGAAATCGTAAATTGCCATGTTTATTGTTTTGTTCTCCCGGAAACCTTTTTGTTCAGTACATAATATGTTTTTTGTTTCGATGTATGTATATATTATTTTGTAGATATATTTCTTATATGATGACTATGATATGACCCTATGAAAAATGATTATTTGTCATAGGATCATACATTGTCATCATCATTCTAGGGGTTCATCAAGTTGTTACAGGCCATAGTAAGCCCAATTCTTAACGTGATAAGGTTCATACTCACAAAGTTGACAGCATCATCTGCCTCGTTGACAGCGTCCTTGTGTAGTTTCATGCGTTCGATGAGGCTCTTGTAGAACCCGTAGCAGAAGAAGTCATTCCGAGTGATAAGAGGCTCTAGGATGAACCACAGACAGTTTTTGACAGTCTGTGGGGAAAAAAATATAGATTAGTATATTTAAAAAAAAAACAGTGATGTGTTTACTTATTTTACAATACCAAACTTTTTGTTTTATTAACAAATGAAAACAAATTTTACTAATATTATAATTCCGAAAGTCTGGAGGATGTCCGGATGTTTCTTAATCCTTCACGCAAAAACTACTGAATGGATTGGACTGAATGGACATGGGTGTCGCGCAGGGATCGGCGGTGTCTAATATTTTGTTTTCATTGCTTATGAATGATCTCCCCATTGCTGTTAACAGCGCAGAGATCTTCATGTATGCAGATGACGTCGCAGCAGTGGTGTCCGCGAAGACAGTCGAACTATTGGAGAAAAGACTAAATGAGACTGCATCCCAATTAGTAAGGTGGTTTCGTCAGAATGGGCTTGTGCTGAATCTGTCGAAAACTCACTTCATGCATATAAACCTCTCTGGTCGCACACTTCACCCACTTAATGTCTTCGCGGATTGCACTAAAATAGAACAAACCGATAGTACTACCTTTCTCGGTTTTGCGATAGACAGCGGCCTAACCTGGGAGTCGCACATCCATAAATTGTGTGGAAAGTTAGGTGGAGCGTGCTTCGCACTCGGCCGACTGTCTCGTCTCTTGCCGAGGGAGGTGGTGCGGTCGTGTTATTTCGCCACCGTCCATTCCCTCCTGCAGTATGGTGCGGAACTGTGAGCTCGCGCTGCCGACTGGGAGAGAGCCTTCCGGTTACAGAAGCGTGCGGTTCGTGCTATTGTGAGGATCCCACAGGATGCCTCCGCAAGACCGCACTTTACTTCATTGGGTATTCTCACATTGCCGTGCATACTGATTATGCAAGTAGCGGTCTTTGCGAGGCAGTCTTTGGGTATGTACACTAAAATAGGTGAAACCCACACCTATGGTACACGCAGGAAGGGTCAATTGGCTGGAGTAACACGATCCCTCGCCAAGTCAGACAGGTTGACGTACGTCATGGGACCCGTTGTGTACAATCGCCTGCCTGAGGATATCACGCAGTCAACTAGCATGGGGTTGTTCAAACTAAAGTTAAAACGATGGCTAATTGACCAAGCTTTCTACACCTTCAATGAATTTGTGGAATTAAAGATTATAATGTAAAAACTACTAATTAATTTAATGTAATGGTATATGACAATTTAATTTATTTTTATTATTCTTAAATTCACATTGTGAGTTATTTTTTTATTTTATTATTAATGTACTACTGTACCTACGTATAGTTAATTTTTGACGTATATACCGTCCGGGGTAAGTAGTGCACAATACTGCAGGGGATGGTTTGGAATCGATAAAGGAGCAAATTTAAAAAAAAAAAAAAAACTTTTTTTTTTTATTCGACTGGCCTGCTGGCAGTTCAGTAGTAATTGTCAACTAAAGTATGACCCTCCGTAGACAGCCGCTACAACAATAGCTTCCAGAGTAGGTGAGTGCTACGAGTGCTACGGGGTCATTGAACTAACATGTGACCTCTCGTCACATGTTAGTTCAATGACCCCGTAGCACAATGTTCAAAGTTCAAAGTATTATACTTAAGTTATCAAATCAACGAATTCTGGGAATTCAATACCTACCAGGTAGTAGGTACCTACCAAATTACTTACTGAAGACAAGTATTTAGAATTAGATAGGTGTGGTTTGCTTCACGTGAAACATTGGTTCTCGTAATTCCTGAACCGCCTTTCAGTGTGACCTCTCGTCACATGTTAGTTCAATGACCCCGTAGCACTCGTAGCACTCACCTACTCTGGAAGCTATTGTTGTAGCGGCTGTCTACGGAGAGCCATACTTTATTTGATAATGACTACAGAACTGCCAGCAGGCCAGTGGAATAAAAAAAAAAATTTTTTTTTTTTTTTTTTTTTTTTTTTTTATTTGCTCCTTTATCGATTCCAAACCACCCCCTGCAGTATTGTGCACTACTTACCCCGGACGGTATATATATAATATGAATAAATGAATATGAATATGATTTTAGTGAAACTTTACAACAAAATAGTTCATATATCAAAATAACACATAGCCAATAATTTATAAAGATATAGTATGAAAAGTATAATATCTACTCAGACGAAGTCGCGGGCAAAAATTAATGATAAATAAAATATCAAATTAATTATAGAAGGTACATAGGGCGGTCTTATTATTAATTTCTTTTATTTTTTATTTAATTATAAAAGAAATTAATCCTAACCATCATCATAGTATATATATATATTAACACTAGTTCATCATATATATTAAAACAAGCCGTGCTCCGCGGCTTCGCTCATTAACAAGTTAAAAAGTAGCCTATGTGTTAATCCTAAGTATAAGCTATGTACATTCCTAATTTCAACCAAATCCGTTCAGCCGTTAGTGTGAAGAGGGAATAAACATACTTACACACAAACTTTCGGATTTATAATATTAGTAGGATTGAAGTTCACTCACAGCCTCTCATTAATTTCAAAGACTTGCATCGCGGGTGCCGGAAACTTTAATATACCACACACACAATCGCACCCCGAACCAGAAGTACAAACCTCCCAAGGAAAGGAAAATTGTGCTTCTGAAGGGAATCAAACCAGTACCCACGGAGCAGAGGGCAGAGACTGACCCACAGTGCCAACTATATACAGATACTAGCATTTAGTTGCAATATTGTTATACAAGTTTGGGCGGGTCATGTAACACGAGATAAAAACACAACTTGTGTTTTTATCTCGTCTCCTACTCGCTCTTGTCTGGTTTGTCTTTCTCGAGATGGCTGCAATTTTGCGAATCTGGCAGTAGAGTCATTAACTCTCTTGAGTGCCTCTTTGGGGCCCTTGTGAACAAATGATTTTATTTTGTAATATTTACCTTGAGCTGTTGAACATTGTCGTAAGCCGTGAAGGCGGGGTCGTGAGTGAGCACCGGCACGGCGAAAACCAGCATATAGTCCGGGAGAATGTGGGATAACTGCGATACTGCACGCTCCACTGGTAATAAAACATTATTAATTATTAATATGTAACAAAAACAAAATGTTTAAAATGCCCCCCACGCTCTGGATCTCTACGATACACATACTCACCACCAAGTATTACTACACCTTTTTGTTACAGGTTGTATAGCGTACCTTTTTCGTCAGTTTCGTCGGGGTTAATATAATCGTACCATTTTCATCGGGGGTTAATATATAGCGTACCATTTTCGTCGGGGGTTAATATACTCGTATATTGTACCTCTTCAGATTCAGATAATTTATTTGCATAAAATACAGGTATACAGTTAACAATACAATATGGTAATTTGTCCGTATTTTGCCTATGAAGGCGTGCAAATATTCAAATTGATCAAAGTAACTCGGATTAATCTAAATTTAATTTCTAGTTCTTCTCGGGGATTAATTTAAGCGTACCTTTTTCGTCAAGGGTTAATACATAGCGTACCTTTTTCGTCGGGGGTTCAAATATAGCGTACCATTCTCGTCGGGGGTTAATATATAAAGCACTTTTTCGTCGGGGGGTTAATATATAGCGTACCGTTTACCTGGCATGTGGAACATGCTTTGGCATCGAGCATTTTGTTCATATTATTGCAAATATACGGGAACATGAAATCCGGTAACCTTTGAGCCAACCTGGTTCTGGCAGGGGCTCGTTGCGTTTTAAAAGTATGGCCACTTACTTGTTTTTCTTCTAATTTTGGCTTCGAAACCTTGTGCATTTAGCCAGTGTCAAGTAATAATATATTTCAAGTGTATTTCATATTAAAAATGAAGTCAAAGTCCTAGTCAAAGTCAAGTAAAAGAGTCAAGGTCCATTCATAGTCAAGGCATGCCCTAGTAAAGTCGTAAAAACTTTACTAGAATTTCTATTGGAGTTTTGGAGCGAAGGCGAAAATCACGTTTTTCAACTTTGTATGATTTTCCTACACTTATGCACGTTTACTGAGTACTAACGGTTAATAATCCACCATTATTACACAATAACATTCTAAGAATCACAGGTTTCGGATTATTGTACAAAATAAACAACGCCATTTTTTTCACTTTCGCAGCAAAACTCCACACTTACACTTTTTTTTTTTTAATTCAAGATAGGCAAACGTTTGATTGCCATCTCACCTGATGGTAAGTGACGATGCGGTCGACGATGGAGCACGTTTGCCTAGAAGATGCCTATTCACTCGCGACTTAAAGACTCCCATATTGTATTTATCAGGGAACACAGACTCAGGTAAGGAATTCCATTCTTTTGCAGTTCGCATAATGAATGTGGAGGCAAAACGCTTCGTCCGCATTTGTGGAATATCATCCATATAGCGGTGTCGCTTAAGGGCCAACACTGCGTTAAGCGGGCGCCCGCTCGGTTCCATACAAAAATGCACGCGACGGAGCACTTTTGTATGGAACCGCGCGGGCGTCCGTTTAACGCAGTTGTGACCCTCAGAGTCTGTTTTTCGTGGAGGGTTGTTGTATATGGTACCTTTGGTCCCGATGGTGATGTTCCGTATGTACTCCCGGCGGCGCACGACGTCCGCCATCATGTATTGCCGCACGAGCGCGCGGATGCGACGGTCGGGCTCGCGGCCCGCCAGCGCGTATATACCCATGAAGTCTAGCGGGAGACATTTGTTCGGGATACCCTGGAAAAACGCATTTCATACTTAATTTCTTTTATGTATAACTAGCCGTGCCCCGCGGCTTCGCCCGCTATTATCAAGTTAAAAAGTAGCCTATGTGTTAATCCTATGTATAATCTATGTACATTCCAAATTTCATCCAAATCCGTTCAACCGTTAAAGCGTGAAGAGGGAACAAACATACTTACACACAAACTTTCGGATTTATAATATTACTAGCCGTGCCCCGCGGCTTTCCCCGCTATTATCAAGTTAAAAAGTAGCCTATGTGTTAATCCTAGATATAAGCTATGTACATCTCAAATTTTATCCAAATTCGTTCAACCGTTAAAGCATGAAGAGGGAACAATCATATACTTACACACAAACTTTCGGATTTATAATATTACTAGCCGTGCCCCGCGGCTTTCCCCGCTATTATCAAGTTAAAAAGTAGTCTACGTGTTAATCCTAGGTATAATCTATGTGCACTCCAAATTTCATCCAAATTCGTTCAACCGTTAAAGCGTGAAGAGGGAACAAACATACTTACACACAAACTTTCGGATTTATAATATTAGTAGGATTTTATTGAGTGACGAGGCTAGCAAGCCGTTCGCCTGATGGTAAGCGACAAGCTGGGCAAGCTTTTATTACAGCCCAGTGTAACCCAGAGATTTTAGAACTTATATGACGACCCAGTGACCCAGTGGATAGGTGTCTGCCCTCTGCGCCGTGGGTCCTATTCGATTCCCGGCAGGAGCACAAATTCCTTCCCAAAGGATATTTGTGCTTCTGGTTCTGGGTGTAATGTGTGTGCGATGTGAATGTTTCCGGCACCCACGATACAAGTCTTTGAACTTAGTGTGGGGCTGTGAGTGTGAATGCGTTTGTTTGTTTGTTTTTTATATAGATTAAAATCTACCGCGGAGAAGCTTTGCACTCGTCACTCGGGGATATTAGATGTTAAATCTCTTTGAGAATGAATTTGACGTTTTATTTATTTATAGACGTGCAGCAGAATGCTGATATGTCTATTTTTTTTTTATTATTTCATGACCATGGATGCATAGTCCTTCAGTCGAAATATTAAACAAATATTAACGATTTCTATTCTTCATAATAAAAGTCTTAGTCACAAGTCACAGTCAAAGTCAAGTAGTCAGTCATAGTCAAGTCATGCCCTAGTAAAGTGGTAGAAACTTTACTAGAACTTCTATTGGAGTTTTGGAGCGAAGGCGAAAATCACGTTTTTCAACTTTGTATGACTTGCATACATTTATGAACATTTTCTAAGTATTAACGGTTAATAATCCACCATTATTACACATTAACACTCGAAGAATCACAGGTTTTGGAAAATTATACAAAATCAACAACGCCATTTTTCCACGTTCGCGGCAAAAACTCCTGATATGTCTATATCACACAGTGTTGCAAGTCATAACAGTTTTCTTTTCTAACAAAGTTTGTTTATTAATTCGCAACCAATTGTCAAGCTTGTTTTTAAATCCATTTATTGTGGTAGCAGAAACAACATCTTCCGGTAATCTGTTCCAATTGTGAACTCTGTTGCTCAGGAAATGAAAAGCAGTGGTTGTGTTTGATGGAGCGCGGATAATCAGGAAATATCCTTATATTTTATGGTATTTATTTTTTTATACTTTATTGCACAACAAAAACAATATACAATTGGAGGACTTAATGCTAATAGCATTTTCTACCAGACGTCCAGCAATGGTAGGAACAGCAAAAAGTAGAGCGTATAGCAGTCTTCAATTAATAAAATTGGCTTAGTTAGGCGCATTCACCTTCTAAGCAGGGGTTCGATTACCGATTGGAACACAAGTTTTCTCTCCAAGAGAACATGTGTTTCTGGTTTTGGGTGTGATTGTATGTGTGAAGTGAATGTTTCAGGCACCCGATATACAGTTGATCGGACGTAGTGAGGGGCTGCGAGTGTGTTTTATGTTACTTACTTATGCATAAAAAGAAGCCTAAATTACCTTTGATAGTCCTTTGTGTAGTTTCGATGCGAATGCTTCTCTCACTTGTGGGACATCATCCTGAAAACAAGAAATTAATGTTTAGAATTCTGATTACATTATTTAATCCTCGGACAGTTTTTTATTTGATAGGCTAGTGTATGACCATTATATCAAAATCGTTTATTCACATGGGCCACAAAGAGGCACTCATGAAAGTTAGTGACTCTGCTATCACCATGTAATTGATGTTGCGGTCGAGGGTTGTAAACACAGCCTAGAATAACTGACAACAATGACTTCTAGCTGACTTAAAATGCCTAGTAATTATATTGGAACATTGATATCTCGCTTTATCAACGAACCAGCTCTCCTAGCGTAGTGCAATTATTGTAGTAGAACTGCTCCGCAGTGTATTGGTCGCCGACTCCTTTCTGTTCGCTACTTTGTATACTTACTACTATGAGATGCGACAGATTGTAGAACTGCTCCGCAGTGTATTGGTCGCCGACTCCTTTCTGTTCGCTACTTTGTATACTTACTACTATGAGATGCGACAGATTGTAGAACTGCTCCGCAGTGTATTGGTCGCCGACTCCTTTCTGTCCGCACACTTTGTATACTTACTACTATGAGATGCGACAGATTGTAGAACTGCTCCGCAGTGTATTGGTCGCCGACTGCTTTCTGTCCGCACACTTTGTATACTTACAACTATGAGATGCGACAGATTGTCGAACTGCTCCGCAGTGTATTGGTCGCCGACTGCTTTCTGTCCGCGCACTTTGTATACTTACAACTATGAGATGCGACAGATTGTCGAACTGCTCCGCAGTGTATTGGTCGCCGACTGCTTTCTGTCTGCGCACTTTGTATACTTACAACTATGAGATGCGACAGATTGTAGAACTGCTCCGCAGTTTATTGGTCGCCGACTGCTTTCTGTCCGCGCACTTTGTATACTTACAACTATGAGATGCGACAGATTGTCGAACTGCTCCGCAGTGTATTGGTCGCCGACTGCTTTCTGTCCGCACACTTTGTATACTTACAACTATGAGATGCGACAGATTGTCGAACTGCTCCGCAGTGTATTGGTCGCCGACTGCTTTCTGTCCGCGCACTTTGTATACTTACAACTATGAGATGCGACAGATTGTCGAACTGCTCCGCAGTGTATTGGTCGCCGACTGCTTTCTGTCTGCGCACTTTGTATACTTACAACTATGAGATGCGACAGATTGTAGAACTGCTCCGCAGTGTATTGGTCGCCGACTCCTTTCTGTTCGCATACTTTGAGCATCGCCGCGCCCGCCGCTAACCGCAAATGCGCCATCTCCGCTTTCGATAGCCGGTTTTGCTGTGAATTAAGTAAAAAGTGGTATACTCCAATTGGGTGGTCTCGACAATCTTACCACAAGCTTTAGCGTTCGGTGAAGGTAACAAACAGGTGGTGAAGGTGAAAGTAACATTTTAATGAAATAAACCCACTGCATTTTTTCGTATTCAACTAGAAAACTTCAAGCCTGCAAAATGGTTTTAGGCAGTTTTTCTTGAGAGCCAGTCACATTCGCCTAGAATGTATCTGACGATTTCTATATATTTCCTTTATTTTCGAAATTATCTTTAAACTATTGTACAAATTACACGTAACAAATGTCACTTGTGTCCAGTAAAAAGTTCAACATCTTAAATTTTTGTTCATATACTTCTGAGCCCATCAAAATTAACAAAATAGCTCAAAACTTTCATGCTAAAGCAATAAGCTTCTAAGGCAAAATAAAGCATAAGTTTAAATTTACCTGTAGCAGATCTCCTTTGTGTACAATAAAGGCGTTCAACATCCTGAAAGTCTTCTGCGCTGAGAGTTCATCCTTCTTGAGCCCGAGTAGCCACCGAGCCATACATTTGAGCCCCTCGAGTTTGCAACGAGTCTCTTCTGGCAACATTTCCTCTTCGCACCATTCGTCTTGAGGTGCGTTGGATCCTCCGCCTCCTTCGCGAACTAGAAGCTCTTTTACTATCTGTGGAACGACAATAAGGGTTATGAATGTTATGTCAGTAGGCTATTATTTAGTTTCACCTGTCCCGTTGTCTATCTATCTGTCGATGTCGGTCTGTAATCAAATCTTGCAAGCTAAATTGGACCCACTTCCCGATGACCGATCAGATTTAAATTTGATGTACCTATGTATCTTCGGTGACAATACAATGATGATAACATGGAGTTGGTCTGATGATGGAGATGAA
Source organism: Lomographa bimaculata (assembly GCA_948107665.1). Lineage (NCBI taxonomy): Eukaryota > Metazoa > Arthropoda > Insecta > Lepidoptera > Geometridae > Lomographa > Lomographa bimaculata. The sequence continues at coordinate 9,224,350 of OX403607.1, read as the reverse complement.
AGATGGCCATAGTAACTTCTGAACTTAACAATATAAACCCATCTAGCTTGGGCTCGTTTGATTTGTCTTGACAAGTTCTCAGGTTATATAATTTTTTGGTCGTTTTTTTTATTTACAACTGATATAAGCTTGATTTTAAAAATCTTTTAAAAGTATTGTTTATAGGTCATAGGACAGGTCAAGGTAAATTTGGGAAATGTGTATTGGAACCGATTTAATTTTCTTATCACAAAACTGTTTTTTTTTTGCTATGCTTGTAGGCACACCTTTCTTGAGACAATATTTTTGATGTGAACGGGGAAGTTGTCAGGCAGGTTGTGAGCGATGTGGCCCAGCGTCACTATCGCGGTGCGGTAGTGCTCCGAATGGGGACTCAGTGTAGCTTTCAGGGTCTCCAGGATTTCCGTGAAGATCTGGGAGCGTTGTTCAGGTACGTTTACGAAGAGGCACCTGCGGAATGAAAGGGTTATTTTTAGTCAAGAGAATATGAACTAATGATGCTATTCTTTGAATATTACTACATAAACCACGATTGCTATAGGCAAATTTTTTACTAAGGCAGAAATAATTAAACGCAAGCGAAGCTTAAAAAAACCGACTTCACCGCTTTATCTTCGGAACCTTGATCAGATTTAATGTATTAAACACGCATTATTGACTATAACTCAAAAACATGAGATCAGATCTTGATCAAATGTCAATGGGACCACAAAAAAGCACCAGCTTTCAAATAAAAAAAGAATCATCAAAATCGGCCCACAACGAAAGAAGTTATGAGGTAACCTTTGAAGTCGGTTAAACGAGAACATCGTCAAAGTAGGCGAACGAAATAGGTAATTAATATAAAACTACTGATCAGATCTTGATCAAACTTAAATGGGACTAATTAGAATCTTCCAAACTAAAAAAAAATTTCGAAATCGGCTCACGTGGAGAGAAGATATGAGGTACACACATAAAAAAAAAATACAGTCGACTTGAGTACCTCCTCCTTTTTTGGGAAGTCGGTAAAAAATACGGGTTATATTTTAGTTTCGTATGTATGTGTGTTAGTATGTGTCTTTAATTACAAACTGCTAAACGACACCGCTATATGGTGGACATTCCATACAAATGCGCACGAAGCGTTTTGCCTCCACATTCATTTTGCGAACCGCAAAGGAATGGAACTCCTTACCCGAGTTCGTGTTTCCTGATGAGTACAATATGGGAGTCCTCAAGTCGCAAGTGAATAGGTATCTTCTAGGCAAGCTTGCTCCATCGTCGACCACATCGTCATTCTCTAAAATCTTGTTAGACGGACGCGCATCGAAATAGGCCAACGGGCTGTTCGATAGTCCTACTAATATTATAAATCCGAAAGTTTGTGTGTAAGTGTGCAAGTGTGTTTGTTCCATCTTCACGCTCTAACGGTTGAACAAACTTGGATGAAATTTGGAAGGTACATAGCTTATTTCTAGGATTAACACATAGGCTACTTTTGTACTTAATAATAGCGAGGTAAGCCGCGGGCCACGGCTAGTATGTAATAAAATATGTATACCTGACAGCGTTTTTAGCTTGCTTCGGTGTGCCAACTTCTGCATAAGCTTTGCATAACGAGGTCAGTTTCGGGAACATCGACGGACACGCTTCACCTGGAAATGCGTGAATGAATAAATACTACTAATATGATAAATCCGAAAGTTTGTGTGTAAGTATGTTATTTCCCTCCTCACGCTTTACCTGCTGAGCGGATTTGGATGAAATTTGGTATGTACAACCCGGTCACATTATCTCGAGACCTGGCGTCGATGACGTCACGTCGCGTCGGCGTTCTGATATGGTGCGCAAAACAAGCATTATTATAAACAATAACATTTCCAACAAAACAAATATTGTGTTAATTAATTTAATGTAGGTAATATTATTATAATGATATGATAAAAAATAATGCATTCCAGCAAGGTCTCGAGATAATGTGACCGGGTTGTACATAGCTTATACCTAGGATTAACACATAGGCTACTTTTTAACTTGATAATAACGGGCGAAGCCGCGGAGCACGGCTAGTTAATAATATATGAAGCAAGTCAATGTAACCTTCATCAAAACACCTGACTGCGAAAAATGTGAACTTTCTACGGATCTATAAAAAATGTGAATATATCATGATGGTCCAGAATATTAAAAATATGTCTGGTAAAAGTCTCAGTTTTCGAGATAATCGTAATATTTATACATATTGAAAAAAAAAAATTTTTTTTTTTACTTTGATTAAAACATTACTTTTAGAAGTTGTAGATAATTTCAACTAAAGAAGTAAATTTTAGTATTGTTTGTAGTTTTTCACACATTTTTTCTGAACATTTGAACGGTGGTGCTTTACATTTGATATTTTTTATTATTGTTATTAATGTGAAGTATGCATGGGACATTTTGAGAATGGGACAGACTGCATATGGGACCGTTAGAGAATGGGATGTACTGCGAATGAGACCGTTTGAGAATGGGACGTTCTGCGAATGGGATGATTTGAGAGTGGGACATTCTGTGAGTAAACCCTTTCATGATGTCTCTTATCTGTCGGTAAAGGGTTATCCATTCATAACGCCACACCTGTATATGTCTCCTAGTATACCATGTTAACATCAAAGTATCACCTACTCACCCAGCGGTCTATATTTCCCGAGGAAGGTGAGCGCGGCCAGGATATGAGGCGCCACGTTCTCATCGTCCAGCTCCAGGAGTGAAGTGAGCCGCTCCAGCACGTCCTCGTGGAGGAAGTGCGCCGGGAACACGAACGACAGCATCACGAGGAGTTTGAGCCCGCGTATGGCTGCTTTCATCTGGTCTATGCCTGCGGAGATATAGTCATAAGAACTCTTGCTCGGTTTTTATGATGCATCCTTTTCTGTAGGGGCATTGCGTTTATGAAATGGTCTTCCTGTTACAATCAGGCAAGCTACTTTTGCCGTCTTTCAAAATAAGGTTAAAACGTTTTATCTACAATCACTAACTAAGGATAAACTTATTAATAGGACAATACTATAATATTTCCGTAGGTTTATATAAAACATTGTTTATATAAGTTTATAGTACCTGGATGACCGAGCTTTGCTCGTTAAAACGAGGTTTTCTAAAAATAAACCTAGCTAGATCGATTTATCGCCCCCAAAACCCCCTGCATACTAAATTTGATGGAAATCGTTGGAGCCGTTTCCGAGATTCAGATTATATACATAAGAATTGCTCATTTAAAGGTATTAGATGTATGTATTAATGTATATACATTAATACATACATCTATTATATATCATATCATACTTAGATATATATCTATAGTATAGATAGATATCTAAGTAAGTTGTATTTATGTTTATTATTATGATTTTGCACCACTGACCTCATTGTATAAAACTATCCCTCTCTCCATCTAAAGGTTGACTGGAAGAGATCGCTTTTAGCGATAAGTCCGCCCATTGTACTTAAATTTTTTTAAGATTACCTAATTTAAAAAAATGACAATAACAAGTCAGTTAAAAAATTGACTAATGTTATCCTACTAATAGTATATCGCATTATAAACATGTACTGAACACTCACACTCACAGCCCCACACTAAGTTCGATCATTGTGACGTGGGCGTCGGAAACATTCACATAACACAATTACACTCATAACCAGAAACACAAATTTCCCATGGGGAGAAAATTTGTGTTTCCACCGGGTATCAAAACCGATACCTGCGTTTAGAAAGTGAATGCGGTCTCAACTAAGCCAAGTTCGACGACTTGCGTCGTGAAAAGTTCACCTCAAACACACAAACACGCCCAGAACAAAAACACAGATTTCGCTTTAAAAGAAAACTTATGTTTCAACCGGGAATCGAACCCGATATCCGCTGCTTGACGAGCACCCAACTAAACCAACAGTTCACTAAACATGCACTTTCGGCTCATCGCGTCGCCTTGTCACCTCACTGATAATGTGCTCCTCCCCCTGAGACTTGCTACCACATACGTACCACACTCTTCAGCGATGCTGGCATCTGTCCTCTTGACAGCTCCCTCCACATATCCCACTAGTATCAGAAGCGAGTCGTGGTCTATCATCACGGAGCTCACTCGTTCTAACAACATCTTCACTGTGTTGTAGTATAAGTTTGTCATCACTGGTTGGCCGAGCTTCTTTAGCACGTTCGACTGGAAGAGAAAAACATTTATTTTAAACAACTTTTATTAGTTCTCAGATAATTAAACGCAAGCAAAGCTTAAAAACCTACTTCACCGCTTTATCTTCGGAACTTAGTTCAGATTAGATATACTAAACACGCATTATTGTCGATATTTCAAGAACTACTGATCAGATCTTGATCAAATTTAAATGGGACTAATATGAAAGCAAAATCTTTCTAACAAAAAAAAATTTCAAAATCGGTTCGTGTTGAACGATTTTATGAGGTACAGCATAAACAGCAGCTTAGCAGGTACAGCAGCTTTGAAAGCTACTCTTAGCTTGTTACATCAGAGTTTAAAAACAAAATAAAAAATACTCACAGTAGTACGAACACAAACTTCGCAGGTCACACTTGGACTCAAGATGGTCTCCATTCCTTGCAACAATTCCGGTGCTTGCTTCATATGTGTAGAAAACTTGTTCAAAAACTCCTGAGCTTTCACCGACTCCGGCAGGAATTTGGAACTTATATGCAGGACCTTAGCGATCAATTCTTTTTGCACGGCTGGAGTAGCAGGCTTTCTATGCAAGTCAACCCATTCAGCGACTGTACGACGAACTGCCAACTGATGCTTTTGTAATTCAATAAACGCTTTTGTAGCATTGTCATCAACGTTGGACATAAGATAATACAACTTCTTCATACGAGTCTGAGGTGGTAATGTGTAAGGAACCAGCGACGTATTCAAAAGTCTCTCAACTAACAATCTGTCTTCTAAAGCGGTCATATAGTACCCATGGAGGATTTTGTCCTTAATCCACTGTGCTGCTTTCTCCGTAGCCGGTGGAACCGTTTCTTCTGTAAGGAATTTCCTATAGATCATCGCTAGGCCGGACATGGCTTCTTTACGTATCTTGAATTTCTTATCAAGTGTTCGTTCTTTAACGAAATGTAGGAGATCTTCAGATTCAGCAACTGCGTTGAAGTCTCTCTGTGCTGTTGCTATGATAGCCATTACTACTTCGTACCTAACTTGTTCATGAGCATCATGCTGTCTTAGCTTCAATGTTTCCGTTATATCCTTTCTCAAATCCGGGTGGTGTACTAAGAAATGCATGCAGTATTGAACGCATTTGATGCGTATAGGAACTGATATATCGTTGAATCTGCCTAAGAATGCTCTCCATAACGCTGGGTATTGCTTGGCAAGCTCTGATCCGGGCTCTGAGAACATTCTAGCTAGTAACGCTACTCCGCTGAGTCTTTCCTGGAACAGGGCTGATTTAAGCTTGCATTCTAGTTGCGGTAGGACCGATAGGAGAATAGACGGGCAGCATTGGTACAGCTCGTAGATTAGTTCGTATACTTTAGCGAATATTAGGAGTTGCTTCTCATCCTTGCCCAGGATCAGAACGTGATTGAAGAACTGGAAGTTAAAATTTACATATATTACGTAAATAATGATAATAAAAGCTTTCACACTCACAGCCTTACGCTAAGTTCGATGATAGTGTCGTGGGTGCCAGAAACATTCCCATAACAACCATAACCAGAAACACAAATTTCCCATGGGGAGACAATTTGTGATTCCACCGGGAATCAAAACCGATACCTGCTGTTTAGAAAGTGAAGGCGGTCTCCACTAAGCCAATGGATAGTCCAGTAGTCTCCTTGATGAGAGTGTACGAGTGCTTAAGGTACCTTTTGTTCAGCTTCTCTAGGTCAATTGACCGTTGACTAAGTTGGGTGCGTGATCGCCTTCTAAGCAGAAAATATCAGTTCTGGGTGTGATGTGAATGTTTCCGGCACCCACTACATAAATTCATTGCCCTCGTCTTTGTTCCCCTAACGGTATAATCTGGGAGACTTCTAAGACAAGAGTGAATAGGTATCTTCTAGGCGAGCATGCTACATCTTCAGCTATGTCATCACTTTCCATCAGGTGAGATTGGGGTCAAATGCTTGCCTTTCGAGGATAAAAAAGTTTTCAAATTTTGTGCGGGGCGGTGTATGTAAAAAAGTAAAAAAAAAATAAGCTATTTGTTAAAAACTTGTTTCAAAACAAGCTTTTAGAAGACCGCCATATTGGATTAAGAGTGACGTCACTTTATTTTTATCGAGTAATTCTCAGCAAGCCATTGATACCCATATTGTAGGAATGCATTAATAATAACTTGTCCGCCATTTTGGGTGTTCCGCCATATTGGATTTAGAATGACGTTACATATCTATACATGCATTGTCATTCAAACTAAACGTGAATACAAAATATCAGCTTAATCGGTTGAAGATATCTGCTTCAAAATTGAGTTGCAAGATTCCACCCGAACAAACATACATACATACATACGTACAGAGCAAGCTAAATAAACGCTTGTAAAAACCTAACTTACAGCTTGTATATAAGGCTCGAGAGTTTCATTGGTCTTGATGATAAGCTCTTTGGCTAGAGCGTAGGCGTGTTTATGGTCCCTCTTGTTCGGCTCCACTAGGTTCATGAGGATCACGTTGAGCAGCTCGTTGGACACCACGTCGGACTCCGTGATGAGGGGACAGAGGACGTCCAGCATGAAGGACTTCACCTTCGATGAGTGTTCAGTACTGGAAGGGAATGAGGAGATGAGTAATGATGATTAATGACAAGGATGCATGGAGGCAAACTGCACAAGCGGTTTGTGGCGACTATATAATATAGATACACTTAGGTTAATATAATTACTGTACGAGTATTAGTGTATGAGTTTAAAAAAAAAAAGGCGCCGCTGAGTTTCTTGCAGGTTCTTCATGAGATGGCTGTAATTTTGCGAATCTGGTAGTAGAGTTATTAACTTTCATGAGTGCCCCTTTGGGGCACATGTGAATAAATGAATTTGAGTAATCGGAAATCATCTTTGACTTGAGATGGTTGCTTGAAACGGTTATGTATTAATTAGCCGGAAAATCATCTGAAAAAAAATGCTTTGATTTCTTTATTTAAATGACTTACCAGACATGAAGATTTAAACGATTTAAATGACTTACCAGACATGACACAAGTCATCGAATTTAGTGTGAGGCTGTGAGTGTGAAAGCGTCTATGTTTATGTCTATATAAATCTTTATAGCTACACACCTGTAATATTATTTTCTTAAGTACTTAAATGCTTTTGATTTTCTATTTTTTTAATGAAAAAGTAAAAAAAAAAATTAATCAACAAAATTTCACGAGAATCAGTTTAGAAATGCGACCTGTAGAGGAGAACAACCGGAAATCCGCCGGACATACGACCGCAATTACAGAGACCTAGGCGTTCGCTCTATATATTATATTTTTAAATTTTTATAAACCATATAAGTTGTTTTCTCCCCAAGGGAAGATTGTGTTTCTGGTTCTGGGTGTGATTGTGTCTGATGTGAATATCAAAGCGTTTATGTTTATGTAACACTCACTTGACAATCTTGAACATGAGCGAGAACAATGCGCAGAAGATTTCCTGACAGTCCTCCAGCTCGAAGCACATGTTGAAACTCTTCACGTAGGCGAGGTTCTCCAACAGATAGAAGTAACGTTTGAACGCCGGGTCCTTCGGGTCGCGGAGACCTTGCAGCTGGTTGATCAGGAACAGGAATATTGTTTTCACCTGTTGAACAAAGACTTCATCACCATGTGAACGTTGAGGCAATCCAGCTCCTCGACATAACAGACTTTGAAAGAAGAAAAAAAATATATATCGACACGTTTAGAAGTACATGAACCTTTTAAACACATATTAACTTAGAAATAAGTATGCCAAAATGGGTCTGCCTCAGCACAAAAGTCAAGCACAAATATCAACGCTGATTTTTTTTAAATGCTCTAAAGGCAAGCATTTTACCGCTATCTCACCTGATGGAAAGTGACGATGCGGCCGAAGATGGAACATGCTTACCTAGAAGGTACCTATTCACTCTCGACTTGAAGACACCCAGATTGTACCGTTCGGGGAACAAAGACGAAGGCAATGAGTTCCACTCCTTCGCAGTATGGATGATAAACGTAGAAGCGAAACGCTTCGAGCGAACTGGAGGTATGTCAACCATTTATGGATGACGTTTGACTAGTTGTTAGATGGTAAAATGGACAAGGTGGAATTAACTCGTATAATTCCTGCGCACACTCTCCAAAATGTATACGATAGAATACCGATAGGCTCGCGACCTTACGTCGGTGACCGAGACTCAGCAATTTGGACTCGACCAGCTTATCAGCGCCAATGAGTCTTTTTGCTCGTCGGTCGATGGACTCAAGAGCTTCAAGCTGGTACTTAGCGGATCCATCCCACAGGTGGCCGCGTGAAGGCAGTCCAGCTCCTCGACAACACAGAATTTAAAAAAAGAAAGAAAAAAAAAAATTCACCACGTTTAGAAGTACATGAACCTTTTAACCACATATTAACTTTGAAATAATTATGCCAAAATGGGTTTGCCTCAGCACAAAAGTCAAGCAAAAAACTCAACGCTGATTTTTTTAAAATGCTCTATAGGCAAGCATTTTACCGCTATCTCACCTGATGGAAAGTGACGATGCGGCCGAAGATGGACCATGCTTGCCTAGAAGGTATCTATTCACTCTAGACTTGGAAGACACCCAGATTGTACCGTTCGGGGAACAAAGACGAAGGCAATGAGTGCCACTCCTTCGCAGTACGGATGATAAACGTAGAAGCGAAACGCTCCGAGCGAACTGGAGGTATGTTAACCATATATGGATGACGTTTGACAGTTTGTCTTGTTGTTAGATGGTAAAATGGACAAGGTGGAATTAACTCGTATAATTCCTGCGCACTCTCCAAAATGTATACGATAGAATACCGATAGGCTCGCGACCTTACGTCGGTGACCGAGACTCTGCAATTTGGACTCGACCAGCTTATCATCGCCAATGAGTCTTTTTGCTCGTCGGTCGATGGACTCAAGAGCTTCAAGCTGGTATTTAGCGGATCCATCCCACAGGTGGCCGCGTTAAGGGAATCCAGCTCCTCGACAACACAGACTTAGAAAGAAGAAAGAAAAAAAACATATTTCGAAACGTTTAGAAGTACATGAACTTTTTAAACACATATTATCTTAGAAATAAGTATGCCGAAATGGGTTTGCCTCACCACAAAAGTCAAGCACAAAACTCGACGCTGATTTTTTTTAATTCTAGATAGGCAAGCAATTGACCGCTATCTCACCTGATGGAAAGTGACGATGCGGCCGAAGATGGAACATGCTTGCCTAGAAGGTGCCTATTCACTCTAGACTTGGAAGACACCCAGATTGTACCAAATTTGATGGGCATGGAGGAATTATATCATGTAATTCCTGAGCACACTCTCCAAAATGTAAGCAATAGAATACCGATAGGCTTGCTACCTTACGTCGGTGATTTTCAGGCAAACCCGCGTGAATACACTCAAGAGAACATAACCTTTTGAGTTAGTGTGAGTGATGTGCCAGTGTTATATAGTGAGTGATATTAACAAAAACACAGGAACAAAGTGTCTTCTCTTAATAGAGACAATAAGAAAAGTGTTATTGGACACATTCTTAGCTGTTTTTGTCGGTGGAAAATTAAATGACATGAGGCGTGCATCAATCAGGGATAAAGAAAATATATTTGTAACTGGAATGTGTTAGACGGTAGTGTACACTAGTCAAGGAAAAATAAAAAGTACAAGAAATTATCAAAATAATTACATACCAAATATACATACATATATACGTAATGTAAATATACCTACATAAAATACTCAATATACATAGTAGTACAGAAAAAATAATAAAAAATATAACGCAGTAATGTGCAGCAAATTTAATAAACGACGAGCTATGAAACTCGTCTATAACAATGCATTAGTCTCGATCATCACCGACAAGTAACAAGCCTTAGCATCAGTTTTCTATAAATTGCATTTCGGAGGGTGTTCAAGGAAATTGCATAGTATTTATTCCAGTGGATGGTGATCATTCTACTACGGAACATCAAGGCAGAGGTTAATGGTGCATCCTCGAATGGTACCAACCATTTGCAAGAAGAGTTTTGCTCCAACTTCTGACTGTCACCCTTATTCCCCTTAGAATAAGGCTTAGATAACTATATTTAGACAACCAAACGTCACACTTGCCCCTTATAATTCTCCCAGGAACTTATTTAGATCAAAATTCTGCGCTGAAAGGCACTGCGTTAAAAATAACAACTAATTTATATTTACAAATATGTATCTCGATTTTCCACTCAAAACCATTAGACATCAAAAAGAGATCCATAGATCCATCATCCACCTCACCTGTTCCTGATCCTTATAAGGAGCCTCCGGAGCGTAGACTCTTAACACGTCGGCGATACAGCACGCGATCAGCAGCTGCACGTCTCGAGACGCGTTCGTGAGGAAGAAATCATCGGCCAGGTGGAGCGCCAGCGGGATGTACTGCTGGTACATGCCCTCATCCTGCCCGAGACCTTGGAGCGTGTGAGCTAGGACCTGCGGAAGGAATGTCAATGGTGATTTACAGGGAAGTTGAAATCAGTAGAAAAAAAGTACGAAAATAAAGCTTATTAATACTTTTGTTTTTTTTATATTGAGCTTTTACTAGTTGGAAATATAAAAAAGGACTAAAAAGTTATATAACCAGAAAACTTGTCAAGCTTGTGAAAACTTGTGAGCCCGAAGGTATGGCTATCTTCGGTCTCCATCATCAGACCAGCTCCATGGTACCATATCATTGTATTTACACCGAAGATACGTAGGTACACCAAATTTGAGTCTAATCGGACATTGGGAAGTGGGTCTAATTTAGCTTACAAGATTTGATTACAGACCAATAATGGGACAGGTGAATCTAAATAAAAGCTATTAAAATTGAGAGGTGGTAGAGCATTTTGTGAGTTGCTCGCCTGGCTTGCTACCAAAGTAGCTTACCACCATCAAGTTGAAAGTCTGCCGCCAAGCCAAATACGGTGTTCCGGCAGTTATCCTTGAGAGCCTGCGTATTCCAGGTCTAGTGTGTTTACCAGCTTCGATCACATTGTCACTTACCATCAGGTGAGATAGTGGTCAAACACCAGAATGTCACAAGAAAAAAAAAAAATAAAGAAAATAATCTGTTCATGAATTGTTTTGTTGATTTAGATGGTGCAGATGTTGATAGAATGGCATCAGTCCATCTCCAGAGGCTTAAAATTATAAGTGATAATAAATGTACTCTGTTCAAAGCCGAGTGCAGACACAAATCATATTAATTTGGAGTACTGTAGCCTTTTTAGACCTTTTACCTTTTTTTGTAAACCAACAGACAGACAATCGGACAGGTGCAACTAAATAAGCTTGTGATTACTACATGTTGGCTTCATTGACAACAACATCTGCCTTCTAATCTGTGGGTATCGGGTTCGATTCCCGGTGGGGCACAAGTTTTCTACCTAATGCGGTCAGTTCTTTGGAAATGATTGAATGCAATATGTATTTAAAATGTTAATAATGTCCAATCCAGCACATAACAAATGTGTAACTTACACCAACTTTGTTTTCTGAGAAATTGTAAACATAGCACATTTGGTTCACAAATTCACTATAAGCGAGTTGATGTTTGTATTTATAACAGACAAGCTGAGCCTCGTGACTTTGTCAAGATAAAAGCCAGGAACTATACTATAATATATTTAAAATACTAGCCGTTTCCCGCGTCTTCGGCAGCTATAATCAAGTTAAAAAATAGCCTATGTGTTAATCCTAGGTATAATCTATGTACATTCCAAATTTCATCCAAATCCGTTCAGTCTTTAAAGAGTGAAGAGGGAACAAACATACTTACTATTACTTACACACAAACTTTCGGATTTATTTCTTAGGAGTGCTTTTGTTAGAGAGATTGACCTAATTAAATTAGACTTAAATCCAAAAATGTAAGTTTTATTTTGGCTTAATTTAAATAAAAGCCAGTTTAAAAAGAGATGGTAGATGGGGTTGCAAGAGGAGGAAGGACAGAGAAATTGATGATTCGTTTCCTGACAAACAATCTGCATAACCACAGCCATTGACTATGCTGCCTCATTGTGAACGAGTATTCATAGGTTGAAAACTCATGCACTGAAGTGTAAAGCATATGTGAGATGGCCAAGCAGGCACCAGTACTGCTAGAGAGACGAAGTAGACAAGGACTTGTGGAAGCTCTAAGCACCAACCTGGCAAGAGGAGGCACAACTCCAGTGGTCTTAGTATCAAAGACCGAGCCTCACTTTGATTCAAAGCTTTGTTCATAACATATAGCGTTCACACTGACAGACCCACACTAAGTTCCATGACTTGTATTGTACGGTCACAGGAGACATTAACATCACACATACACAATCGGACGAATAGAACCAGAAACACAAATTTAATTGGAGAGAAAACCACCGCCTGCGTGAGAATGTAACTGTGGAACACGTGATTTTACACTGTGAGGCCAATATGAGCCAAAATTGGGATACATGAACATTTCAATGCAACAGAGTCGAAATCATGCACATGTAGGTGTGGACCTCACCACTGGAACAATTGTGCCAGCAAACAAAAGCCACACTCCGATATTCAAAGAAGTTGGGGTGGTTGGGCTATGCTGGCAGGGGGAAATGCACAATACACCGGGTGGTGTTGCCACCGAGAATTGAACCCACCCATTGCTTGGCGAATGGGCACCTAACTTAGCCAACAGGTTCAAAGTTGTTAAAGTAATTAAAACAAAATGCTCTTCATGGCCAATGCAATATTACTAATATATGTTTAGCCACTTTTGCAAAGTCGTAAGACTTGAATTGCAATTTCCAATTCGTATCAGCAATCATAATGAGAATGTGAATAACAATTTTTGGGAGGCTCAAAGGAAAAAGTTGTAATTCATAAAGAACATACCTTTAATCGTCTGACCAGCTCATCAGGTCCAAGGTCATCGGTGATAGGTCGGCAGCCTTGCGGGTACACTATATCCGCCATGCTGCCAATCTGTGACAAAAAAAATAATATTATTCTAACTTTATTCCTATCAAGATCTATTCCCTGTGCTGAAGAGCTGGATTGCAGCACTGAAATCGGGACTGGTTCCTTTTGACAGGGTTTTTATGTTGAGCTGCTCACTGGCGTGTTTGTTTACACATCTGCCTTTGAAGCAGCGGGTATCCGGTTCTATTCCCAGTAGAAACACAAGTTATCTCAACTAGGGAAATTTGTGTAAGCCGTTACTTTACACTACAATACTCTCTGAGTGCATTAAGTATGTCTTGACACAGATATTATACTTGCAGTTAAGTACATATTGTTAAATGTTAGAAGTAGAGTAGATAATAAATTGCTGTTCTTTGCATCCTCTTATATATGAGAAGACATAAGAGTTAAAATTGATAAGCAAAGTAATACAAAATGTGTCCAAGCTTTTCGAAATAAGGTCAAGGATCATCCTGACAATTGCACCAAACATTATCATTTTGCAATCAGCTACAATGACCAGATTTCCATTGCACTTGACCAAAACAACTCTGTCTAAGGATAGATCAACGGTTTATTGATTGTTGATTTCTAGAAACGAAGGCATCCCAAACGTAGTACATTCAAAAACAACCCACAGGAAATATCTTCAATAACAGCAGCACATAGTTAGTTACTCAGCGATTAGCGTACAAATTAACGAGAAAACGAAAATAAAACACTTGTAACACTGCTACCTAGATATGCATGAAACTCATCACTCGTGGTTTACATAGAACTATCGAAATATGACAAAATATGAAAGACATTTTTTCGTCAAACAAACATCAAAACTACAGGTCAATCCTCAATTTTTGACCTGAAATAATGGACAATTACTAGATTTTTGTTGCCTAATGGAACATAAACACACAAATAACAATGAAAATGGCTAAAATACTCACAAGAAGTCATAGACGTGGTCCTGAAGCACGTCCCGATGTTTACAAAAGGAGTTGATTTCACGCACGAAAACAGAACAGCCACTACAGCAGCATAGTCTTGTAACTATAAGAACACTGATAGGGAAACCCTGAATGAGAATTAGAGCGGTTTAGTAATCTAAATACATAGAAAATCCGAGAAATATTTTCCTAACAAATCTGTGTGGACGCCAAACTGCGGGAAAAACTACAGCGAAGTTAGCTACAAATCGAACTCGCAGTTCAAGGTCACTCTTTAGTCTATGGATTGGAGACGTGTCTATGCGCGAGGTGCGCGGCCTTTATCTTTGGTTTTAGTTTATGGTATACGGCGCTAGAACGTAAGCGTTTCATTTCTGTATTTCGGTTACCCGTACACAAAGAGGATAATAATATGTACGTGTCCTGCCTGCGCCCGGCGCGGCTGCAGGTATTGGATTTTGGTTATATTAGTATGTCTGTCTAGATCCAGTAATAGGGTGAAGTCGAGACAGGACACATCTTCTTGTTACAAATTCTTCCGTCAGTCTTGTTCTGATGCTCGCATTAATATCATACATTGCGGTGATAAATCCGTAAAAACAAAATAAAATGTTGCTTATTTAATAAATAAAAATATAATGGTTTCCATTACATATTTATTTTTATTTTAAACATTCTTACCGATTTTTAACATAGAACTTCTAAGTGTTTTATCAATATCAAATAAAAAAAACGTTCGACAAAATGAATATGTTTTATTTGCAATTCAAAATCAATAATTATTTCATAAAAAAATACAAAATAAAGAAAGTATACATTTAAGAATGAGATAAAAAGTGCCTATCTAGTTAAAGATGTGCAACGACGACGGTTACATATCAATGTAGTTAAATTTCATAGGTCTAATTTTTTAATTCGATGCACCTTACCTAAACACAATATCCACTACTTTTACCAATTTCCCCAAACCAACATTACAAATTTTCAATAAATATAACATTTATTTAGTGGGTGCGAATATAAAATAAGGAAAGTGGGATGCGAATTGATGGGATGGAATTATAAAGCAGGGGATTGGGCTTGGATATATTTTATTGATCGGGCAAAGGGAGATCTATAAGTTGACTTGGTGATTCAGCACTATGTCCGTCCGTCCGTTTGTCTGTCAGAGGCATCTAGCGTCTAAACTATACTTGCGAAATACCTTAAAATATAAATTAAAATGATATATATATGAAAATAATAGCGAACACATTTTTTTTATCTGCCCGTGTGGGTAAAAGAACTTGACAAGCAAAGTAGGAAACCGTTTTTTATAAAAAAAATTACGATGGACGGACGCACAAAGTACTGAACCACCCAAGTCTACTTAGAGATGTCACTTCGCTCGATCAATTACCTCGTTCTAACTGGTTTCTTTTAGATTTTTCCTCACCCTCTTAAATTTCTCATTGATAATGTACAAATTTCACATACAACTTGAATAATTATAATTATAATTTCATCAATAATTATAATTATCATATCTTTCTCTTACCACACTGGGATCAAAAAAATACTGTAGTACCATTTTTATCATCAAAGCATTTATTACACAAAATAATATTAGAGCTATTATAAAACTTTACCTAGCTCTTATAAAATAAATTTATAATAACATATATATAAGGCTTATTTGTTACCGCCTTCGGCTCTTATTGCTCATTAAAACGTACTTCACGTTTAAATGAGTTTCATCAAATGAAATTTCACTTATGTTCATAACATTATAGCTTCATAGACGCTTCAACTCCATCCTTGAAGGAAATATCACTTTGTCAATAACTTTAGCTTAATGGATCACTTACCATTCAATATTCAAAATTGTATTTAAATTGCAATGATTTATGCTATCATACAATGACACTATTGATCACACACATTAATGACAATAAAGTTGGCAAGCTATATAATAAATGAATATTTTGATAGTCTATATAATTTCTACCATACAGCCATATAGAATGCTTATTGAAAATTCTACTTAAGTACAGAAAAAAGCTAATTGTTGTGTAAGCAATATATATTAATTTAATCATTAAATTCATTCAAGAATGGTAACGTGACACCACCGACGGCTGTCACTAGCGCTCTAGTTTTGATACTACACATATCTTTAATTTTACTTAATTGTGCTTAAATTTCTCAATATAATTACATCTAGAGATACATAAGCAAGCATTAAAATAATAACATAATAGACGCATATAATATAAAAATGTCATATATTTGAGATCTGTTACATTTTCATGTAAATCTTTTACTTAATTTAGCGCAAATAGCATAGTCCCATATTTTCTATTTAATTTTTCCTGTTATTAACATTTTGTGATTGATGCAAATATAATCAAATATAAAACGGTAATGAATTAATACAATAAGAAAATAAAATATTGTTTTTTCTCATTGGTTACTCATATACTGTTGCAGGAGTTGAAAACTGAGCACAATGGTGTTCATTATGGGAGGCCTCAGTCCAGCTATAAACAAATTAATAATAGGCCGATGATGAATAATAGGAATTACAAAAGCATACGCTTACATTACACAAAAATTAAGGCCTAATTACTAAAATACTAGAGTGTAACCGTTAGCTCTTAATCTATAAGTTATTTCAATTTTTTAATCTAGTTCAAGTTTTCTGAAAGATCCAGCAGTTGAATGTATGTCTTGAGTCAAATCATTTTTCTCGAGTGCGTATAAATCAACGCACATTTCATCGAGAGCTAGTAGCTCTTTTCGGTGTTTAAGAAGGCTTTTCTTCAGCTCTTCGATCATGTCCTTGAGAGGAACGGTGCCACCGTACTCCTTGGGTAGAATAGCCGGATCTACCTGTTTCATCAAGTCGTCTGAAGAACGATGAAACTGTGAAAGATAAAAAGCATGATTTGTTTTCTTAATCAGACATTTCTTCAAAATTTTCCTTTAGGGACCGTAAAAGTAATAAACTCCAGCTGGCTAAAAATTATTATCTTATTTATTTTAAATAGGTGATAAAATCATTTAACTTGTCACTACAACCTTATTGAAATTGACTTTACTGTCCATTATGTCGAAAGTTAAGTGATGGTCCAAAAATTAAAGTTTAACTAGGCTTGGTATAAAGCTGATAAACTTATGTTTAACTTGAACGTGTCTAGGAAAAAAAAAATAGCATTTTAAAATATTTTTGCCAGTGACAAAAATGTCGTTAACAAATAAAAAACCACACTGTAATGGTTTTTTGTTTGATTAGTTATAGTTTTTTACTGTTTTGTAATAATAGTATCCATTACATGTATCGGCATACGTTTATTTATGACAAATAAAATAAAATTATTAAAAAATACGAAAAAATCAAGTGGTCAATATTTCATATTTGTCATGTCTTTTTCTTCTACGATTCTGCGCTTTCGAAAGATAAGGGTAATTTTTTTTCAGTTTTAATAGCCAAGTACTCATTAGTACAATTATAGCGTTTTTAATTGACAAACTTTGTATTGTACTATATAAATAGTAATAACTCGGGCACAGGAAGTAAAAGGAAGCGTAATACTTTAAATTTACGTTCTATAGTTTGTAGTGTGAAGTTAGCTGAAAATTATAAAATTTAAGAATAAGGCGCGAAATTTAAAAAAATCACCATGTATGTTACGATCATGAACGTATTATGGTTACGATTCATTTATATAAATACTAGCCGTGCCCGCGGCATCACCCGCTATTATCAAGTTAAAAAGTAACCTATGTGTTAATCCTAGGTATAAGCTATGTACTTCCAAATTTCATCCAAATCCATTCAGCCGTTAAAGGGTGAACAAGGAAGACATACTTACACACAAACTTTCGGATTTATAATATAAGTAAGTAGGATTTATAAAAAAATATTTAAGATAATAATATATTAAGTTATATACATATAAATGAAAAATGCAAGTTATTTTACCATCACACGGTCCTTGAGCTTGTCACTGAGAAGTGAAACAGCGAATTCAAAGAAACGAACACCATAGTGAGGGATGTTCACGAAGTGAGTCTTCTTGTGACGCATAGGTGTTGAATTCTGAAAATTAAATAAAAAATAAAAAACAAACGCTTTCACACTTACAGCCCCACACTAAGTTTAATAAATTGTGTCGTGGATGCGCGGAGTCATTAACATCACACACGCACAATTAGACCCAGAAGCAAAAACACAAATTTTCCATGGGGAGAAAACATGATATTCCACCGGGAATCGAAACCGTTACCCGCTTAGAAGGCGAACGCGAACCCAACTAAAAAAGTTTGTTAATGACCCACCCGGTGTCGCCTGAGTAGAAAAACATACACATAAACGCTTTGCACGGCTAAGCACTGCTCTCATTACCCCGAGATATTAGATATTAAATCTCTTTAAGTCCTGTAATTTCATTGGTAACATTAACCTTCAATAAACATAAACATAAACGCTTACACACTCACTTCCCCACACTAAGTTCTATAACTTGTGTCGTGGGTCCGTAAACATTCATACACACACAACATTCACATCAAACCAAGAACTAGAATAAAAAAAATCCCGTGGGGGAGAAAACGTGTGTCCGAACAGTTCTATAGAATTTATAACATTTGGTACCATAACCTCACCTGAATGCAGTTCAGCATGATCCTAACATCAGTCAGCGACCAGAGGCTGATGTGTGGCATCTGCATGCCAGCTTCATCATTCACGTGTGTGTAGCCGAGGAGCTGGGATCTTGGCTCGTCGAGGAGGAGCTCCACAATCATGGAGTGGACACGAGCCATCACGCAGCTGTCGTAAAGATGTGGGTCGAAACGACCTGACGATGAGATGAAGATTCTATTTTATGATATGATCGAAACGTATGATCGAGGCGACAAGTGACTAGAATGCTGGCTCTTATTTAGCACAAAATAATTAAACGCAAGCAAAGCTTAAAAAAAACCGACTTCACCGCTTTATCTTCAGAAGTTTGAGCAGATTAGATGTACTAAACACGCATTATTGAAGATGTTTCAAGAACTAGTGATAGATCTTGATCAAATTCAATAAATAATTACATATAAGTAACTGATCTAACGAAGCGAGATCTCTAAGTTGACTAGGGTCATTCAGCACTTAGTCCGTCCGTCCGCCTGTCAGACCCATCTAGCGTCTAAACCATACATGCTATTAACTTCAAATTTTCAGAGAATATGTAAAGCTATGTGGCCCAAAGCCAGAAACGTAAGCGGGGAGGAAAATGTTTTTTTTATCTACCTTTTTGGGGTATCGGACGTTTTCTTGAAATGAAACCTAGCTAGATAGAACGATTTATCGCCCCCGAAACCTGCATACTAAATTTCATGAAAATCGTTGGAGCCGTTTCTGAGATTCAGATTATTATATCCGGATGACCGAGCTTTGCTCGGTTCTTTGTTTTTGGTAGAATGTGTTTGAATTTGTAGCCTCGGAAAGCTCTATCTAGTGTCGAGTAGAAACAGTTTTTTACATCGGTCATGGCGCAATAGATGGCGCTGATAGTTTCTTAAACCAGTTTTTCATATGCAATTTGGGAACCGAGCATTTCTCGGACCTGGAACGTTGATAAATCGATACCTTGGGCCGAAAAACCCCTAATCTGTAACTTTCATGAAAATCGTTGGAGCCGTTTCCGAGATCCTGATTACACATATATATACAAGAATTGCTCGTTTAAAGGTATTCGATTTAGTACATTTTGCCACTAGTTTATTTCTGTACGTAGGTAGGTACTTACATAGTTACATAACATAAATGAGTAAGTAATAGAATTTTTCAAACTTCTGCGAACTGCAATCATGTTTTTTTATAAGAACCATCACCTCAGTCCCACATGACCACGGTCGGTGCAACCCTGGCGCGTGTGTATGTTTGTTTGTAACTAACTCCTTTGGACTTGATTTTGACCCACTTCAAACAGTCAGATTTCATTTAAACTTCGTAGACTTATCGAGGACCGATGACAATACAAAAATTTGTTTTTTTTATTTATAAAGCGTGTTTTTTAGTTTATTTAAAACTATTATATTTTTATTTGGTAAGCAAGTCAGTGAAATTAGAAAAAATAAAATTCAAAATTTAATGAATTATGAATACAATATTTATTATTATTATTATTTCAGCCAAGCTCATAGCAACGCGCTATAAGGAACATAGTTCCAATAAAATACCCAAACATAATATAACTTACCCATACAAGACAGTACGACTCGTCTTCCTTCCGCATCTCTGTTCGGGAGGGGCAACAAGTACCCGGCATCAATAACTGCTGCAATCTTAGGGTCCAGGGGGTCCAGCTTCTGGAACCAGTGAGGATACATCTGCCGGATGGTCAGGTACCGCTCCAGCATGGAGCAGGCCTGGGGGATGGAGTATTTCTTCGTACGGAGGAAGCGGAGTAAGAATGGAGCATCTGGAAATATAGTTTTTTTTTAAGTTTGCAAGTGTTTGACCTCTAACAAGTATCTTCTAGGTAAGCATGCTTCATCTTCGACCACAATGTCCCTTTTCATCACATGAGATAGTAGTCAAATGCTTGCCAAACGAGGTTTTGAAAAAAAAAATAGTTTATTTTTGTGGGGGGAAAAATGCCTAGCACTTCCCTTCCTTCCCAGGGGTAAAGGAAAGGGTGTGTGGGGCTCAAACCCACTAAAAAAACCCCCCGTGAGCAGTCCTTCGCCAAGGTGGGGCAAGATAGGGTCGTGCTAACAGTCACTATCTTGCCCCGGCAAAATGATAGATACCTATTGTTTTTGCTTTTTTTTATTCAAGATAGGCAAACTTTTGACCTCTATCTCACCTGGTGGTAACCGACGATGTGGTCGACGATGGAGCAAGCTTACCTAGAAGATACCTATTCACTCGCGACTTGAAGACTCCCATATTGTACACATCAGGAAACACCGACTCAGGTAAGGAGTTCCATTCCTTTGCGGTTCGCACAATGAATGTGGAGGCAAAACGCTTAGTGCGCATTTGTGGAATGTCCACCATATAACGGTGTCGCTTAGCAGTTTGTTTGCTTGTTCGATGATAAAACGGGGATGGGGGAACTAGATCGTGCAGTTCCTTAGCACACTCTCCGAAATGTATGCCTACTTCATTTCATCTCAACACTCGTTCAAACACCATATTGGGTAACATTTATATTATTTATATTTTGATGCTATGCCAACCAACTGGTGAGACACGTGAGGTAATATCACGAAATTCATAAAGTTCGTATAAATTATTCATTTATTCATACAACCAGTTCTATCAAGGAATAGAGTTCTTCATTTTATACGAATTTTTCAACTTCTATCTATTTTGTGAACTGCTCGTTGGCTTAGTTGGGTGGCGTTTGCCTTCTAAGCAGGGGCATCGGGTTCGATTCCCGGCTGAAACACAAGTTTTCTCTCCAAGGAAAATTTGTGTTTCTGGTTCTGGTTGTGTGTGATGTGAATGTTTCCGGCACTCACGACACAAGTCATCGAACTTAATGTGGGGCTGGTAGTGTGAAAGCGTTTATTTATTTAATATATTAGTTTTTTTTTATGATTAAATAGGCAAGCATTTGATCAAAATCTCACCTGATGAAAAGCGACGGTGCGGTCGACGATGGGACAATATGAGAGTATCTGTTAACTCTTGAGTCGGAGAGGCCTAAATTATACTTAGCGGGAAACAAGAACGAAGGCAGGGTGTTAAATTATTTGCAGTTCGCATAATAAAAGTTGAAAGGATGTCTTGTTTTAGTTCTCCTTGTTGTCTGATAATGGAAGTTATTAGTTAGATTTTTAGAGTATATAAGCAAGTCGTTTGGCTGATGGTAAACGTCACATCGTCGTATATGTATGCAGAAACAAAACAATAAATACACACACAAAATAATACGCACACACATACGTACATAACAAATATATGTACGCACAGTTAAGAAGGCACTAGGTATAGAGTAATTATAACTTTGTACCGCCACAAAATATGTACTGACTACATAAACTTTAGTATATCCTACTAATATTATAAATTCGAAAGTTTGTGTGTAAGTGTGTAAGTATGTTTGTTCCCTCTTCACGCTTTAACGGCTGAACGGATTTGGATGAAATTTGGAATGTAGATAGATTATACCTAGGATTAACACATAGGCTTTTTAACTTGATAATAGCGGGCGAAGCCGCGGGGCACGGCTAGTAATATATAAAATTCTCGTGTCACAGTTTTCGTTGCCATACTCCTCCGAAACGGCTTGACCGATTTTGATGAAATTTTTTGTGCTTATCCGGTATCTATGAGAATCGGCCAACATCTATTTTTCATCATCATCATCATCATCACTTTTCATCATTATCAACGCGGGTGAAACCGCGGGGCGCAGCTAGTAATATGTAAAATTCTCGTGTCGCGGTGTTTGTAACCAAACTCCTCCGAAACGGCTCGACCGATTTTTATGAAATTTTGTGTGCATATCGGGTAGGTCTGAGAATCGGTCAACATCTATTTTTCATAGCCCTAAATGTTAAGGGTGGTCCAAACCAAAATTTTTATTTTAATTTTTGGCCAAATTTTTATGATTCAGCATGAAATAATGTAAATGGCAAAACAACGTTTGCTGGGTCAGCTAGTATACATATATCGTTCTAGAGAACAAACACGTGGGCCGATTTTGATAAATCTTACGTCAATTGAGTGTCACTTAAAACTTGCTTAAGACAACAGCATCGAGATAGGAAACAAACCTACGTTTAATTATTAATTACTTTAGCTACAACATCCTTGGACAACAGTAAACAAAATTTTATAATAGCGAAAACCAGACGCCATATTTGAAAACTAAAGAAAAGTCGAAAAAAAGTTAAGTGAGCGGTATTTAGGTATATAAAAATCATCTTAAGGTTTTTAAATCGTTTCGAATAACCATTTTAGGATTTTAGATCCTAAAATAGTAATTCGAAACAATAATTATAGACTATAACGATTTAATTGGTCCGCAACCATTCTCACTTAAATTTTAAACCGATTTCCAAAAGGGACTGTATGTTTGTATGTAGGGACTCAATTCGACTGTATGTTTTTTTCCTCATAACTTTCCACGTGAACCGTTTTGATTTTTTTTTGTTTTCAAAGCTGGTGCTTTTTTTATTGATCAAGATCTGGTCAGCAGTTTTTGAGTTATCGTCAATAATGCGTGTTTAATAGGTACCGAAGAAAAACCCACGAAGTCAGTTTTTTTAAGCTTTGCTTGAGTTTAATTATTTTAAGCTTAGCTTGTGTTTAAATTATCAACACTTATAATAAAACTAATAAAGTTCTTAGGGCTTTACTGCATATAGATAGGACAAAAAAAAAAAAGAAAAAGTTCTTATAATACAATAAATAAGTCTTATTAACGAAAAAGTGTTAAATAAAAAACTGAGTTTACTTTTTAAGCTGTCAATTTTTTATTATTATTTTGACCTGTTTCACACGTGGCGAACTGGTGACCGTTTTCCCACAACCAATGAATGGTAATGTGACCAACAGAAATCATTAACATTAATGTCCTATTCACGAACATGAGTTCTAGAGCAGCACGTGGAATGTTTGAACAGACCTCCTTTTACTCCCGACCCAAAAATTTGGTAGATATATTAAGAAAGAAGGAGCGATTATTCATACATCAGGTGAGGTGAGACAGTGGTCTAATGCTTGCCTACTTAGCATTAAAAAAATTGTATCTATGGTCTCACATGACATTGGCAAAATTGCGGTGGCGTTACCACAGAAAGCCACAAAATTAAAAATTGAATTAGCATAAAATAAATACAAATGTATAAAACTGTTTTCCTCCAGAATAATGCTTCTAGAACTTTGGTTCCTTTTTAACCGATTTCAAAATAATTTAAACGCAAGCAAAGCTTAAAAGACTGACTTCACTGCTTTATCTTCAGAACCCTTGATCAGATTTAAAAAAAGAGTACTATCTGCCCCTTAACCTGCTTTGTCATCCATTATGAACGCAGGCAAGCTTAGCATTTTCTCATACATTCTATCTTCGTTAAATACGCATTATTGAGGTAACTCAAAAATTACAGTTCAGATCTTGAACAAATTTAATGGCACCAATGGGAAAGCACCAGCTTTCAAACAAAAAATTCATCAATATTGATTCATCGAGAAAGAAGTTATAAAGTCAGTAAAAAAAAAAGTTCTTAATTTGACTATATTTTTTAAGTGTGTTACCTTATAACTTCTTTCTGGGTGATCGGATCATGATGATTTTTACTTAAAAGCTGGTGCTTTCCACTTGGTCCGATTAAAATATAATCAAGATCCGTGGTTTTTGAGTTATCCTCAATAATGCATTTAATCAGATCAAGGATCTCGAAGATAAAGCGGTGAAGTCGGCTTTTTAAGCTTTGCTTGCGTTTAAATTATTTCATAAAAACTTGGTCTGCTGTAGACACGACCCTGTCATTAGAACTGCCCGCTGGCTTACTTGGGTGCGCGTTCGGTAAGGCGGTAGGGGTGTGGTTCGAATCCCGGCTGAAACGCAAGTTTTTTTCCCAAGGTAAATTTGTGTTTCTGGTTCTGGTGACTGTGTGTGATGTAAATGTTCCCGGCACGACACACATCATTAAACTTAGTGTGGTGCTGTGAGTGTGAAAGTGAAAGTTATGTTTTTCTCATCTTCCATTGAATAAAAAATATATAACTCTCCCATATTAAACGCTGTGGTCAGAGGACTACCAGACAAATTTAAAAAGATGTGAACATAAAAGAAAATGAAACGAGAATAGAAATACTTTTCTTAAAATTTTGATGGCAAAAAAGTAATTGAATCGGCTCACTTTTATAGAAGAAAACAGGAAAATACTAAACGTCGATCCCGGCAAGGTTTTTTTAAGTAGAAGCGATCTGAGCTTTAGCTATCCTTATCGCTCTCAACGAGGACTGACTAGCCGACAGCGCGATGGCAATAGTTTCTTCATATGCTTATGTTTCAAATACCTGGTAAGCCACTTTAATTATTAACACAGACTAAATAATGTTAATAATAGCTTGTGTGCTGGAAATAAATCAGGCACTAGTCGATAGTTCCAGCTTGTATTCAAAGATAATTATTAAAAGAAAGAAGATAGAATGTATGAGAAAATGCTAAGCTTGCCCCGCAGCTTCGCCCGCTGCTTCGCAGGGAGCATATAGTACGTCAATGAGAGCACCTTTTTATGATTCCTAATCCAAAGGGTTAAACGGGGCCCTATTGCCAAGACTCCGCTGTCCGTCCGTCTGTATTTCCGTCTGTCACCAGTCTATATCTCATGAACCATGATAGTTAGACAGTTGAAATGTTCACAGATGATGTATTTCTATTGCCGCTACAACAACAAATATTAAAAAACAGAATAAAATAAATATCCCATGCAACAAACGTAATTTTTCACCGTTTTTATAAAGAGTCCGACTTGCACTTGGCCGGTTTTATTTAACTACAGCCAATTATCAATCATACACTTTTGCACATAAAGGTGCATATTGCATAGCCGCGGCAACCTTTGATTTTTTTATGGTTTTACTAGCCGTGCCCCGCGGCTTTGCCCGCTATTATTATGTTGAAAAGTAGCCTATGTGTTAATCCTAGGTATAATCTATGTACATTCCAAATTTCATGCAAATCCGTTCAGCCGCTAAAGCGTGAAGAGGGAACAAACATACTTACACACTTACACACTTACACACAAACTTTCGGATTTATAATATTAGTACGATTAAAATTTCATGAAGATGCGCATCAAAAAAAAAGCACAGTGAAGAAGTTATTGGTCCAGTAAATATATGTATATGAAATAACTTTCACAATGTTCTGATATAAAATGGAGGAACAAAATAGTTTCAATAAGATTTTTTTATGAGATTTGCATGTGAATTGATATTTTTTCTCCTTTTATATGTATATGTATACATATAAATGTTATGAATAATCAGAGATGAAGAAGTCATTTATTATATCACACAGACTCTGACGATAATAACTAATTAATAACGATAATTTTTATTAATCAGAATCTTTTATGACAGCCGAGTAAAAAGGTTACAAAGCCACGCGTTTTAGGAAACATTCTCGTATCACCCCTAGTTCAAAACCGTTCAGGCGTTGCAATGTGGACAGAGACAAACTATTTTATTCTAACATACTAACCTACTTACAAACGAATTGTCTGCTCGAAGTTTTGCCGCGAAAGTAAAAAATGTTGTTGATTTCGTATAATTTTCCAAAACTTGTGATAATTAGAGTGTTAACGTGTAATAATGGTGGACTATTAACCGTTAATACTTAGTAAACGTGCATAAGTGTAGGCAAATCATACAAAGTTGAAAACGTGATTTTCGCTTTCGCTCCAAAACTACAATAGAAGTTCTAGTAAAGTTTCTACCACTTTTTTAGGGTTTGACTATGACTGGACCTTAACTCTTTTACTTGACTTTGACTGTGACTTGTGACTAGAATTTATGATACATGAAATACAGTTGAAATATATTATCACTTGACACGGGCTAAATGCACAAGATAGCGAAACCAAAATTAGAAAAAAAAAAACTGTCTGCTTTATAATGTAGGTAGGTAAGTAGGGAGTTTACTCTATCGCCATATTTGCGCACAAGTATACCGGTAGGTAGGTAAATGTCAAAAGACGAATTAATATTTACATAATAAATTAAAGATCAAACAAGTCTCTCAAGTATATTGAAGATACCTACTGATACTGCTGCATTATCTTGATTTATATCTACGTATACTATCGGACCTGACAGACCTTACATTAATAAAATTATATTATACTAGCCGTGCCCCGCGGCTTCGCCCGCTATTATTAAGTTAAAAAGTAGCCTATGTGTTAATCCTAGGTATAATCTATGTACATTCCAAATTTCATCCAAATCCGTTCAGCCGTTAAAGCGTGAAGAGGGAACAAACATACTTACACACAAACTTTCGGATTTATAATATTAGTAGGAATTAGTAGGATATACACATTATGTGAATCTAAAGCATTCTGGAGTCCACTTTATATTATATGAATATTATAAGAAAACTCTATCGCTATGGTATTTTTTAAGCAAAGCTTAATAAACCGACTTCACAGCTTATATGTTGGTTTTAGCTCAATCGATTTCGATAAAATTTATATGGGACCACCTCTGAAGTATAAATAAAATCAACCAAAAAAAAACTTCTTAATTGGCGGAGATATCGCGTAATCTAACATACATACAAAAAAACAGACAGTTGAATTGAGAACCTCCTTTTTTGAAGTCGGTTAAAAATACGGCGTTCACTCACATCGTTTTTATTATATTCAAATAATTAAAACGCAAGCAATACCTACTTAAAAAAACTGACTTCATCGCTTATATTTCGGTTTTGGCTTGACCGATTTCAATAAAATTTATATGAATACCTCTGAAGTATACTCTAAAGTCGAATAGAGAACCTCCTTTTTTGAAGTCGGTTGAAAATTGACGACCTAGGCTTCGAGCATGTACGATGCTCTTCTACGGAATTGATAATTAGTCTGAATTTAATTAAAACTATCGTGAATATGACACAATATTTCAATGCTATATACGGCTTACGTAAAGACGATGAAGAACAACTAATTTGTCCGAAAGAAGTCGACAATAAAGTTGAAATTGTTGTATATACTAGCGATCCGCCCCGGCTTCGCCCGGGTGTGATAAATGAAGAACCGCTCGACAGATTTTGTGCAAACTTCACATAAACCATATACTAAATAGTCCGAACAAAGCCTAAACATAAATTTGGTTTGGATAGGTGAGCCCGTTCTTGAGTTATAAAATAACAACGAAAAGTGGCATTGATTTTTATATATATAGATAATAACATTTAAACATCTTGTGATTGTTGGACATGGCGGTTTCCTGAAATAGTTTCACACTCACCAGTCCGACATTTCTTGATTGCCGGGTGTTTCGCGATAAAGTGCCTCATTTGCTCTAGCGCGTGCTCCCTCAAAGCTGGCTCTTCTCTCAACTCCACTCTTGCTTTCTCCCTCAACTCCTGAGGGAGGTCACCAGACTCCCTCTCCTTTCCCTCGAGGGTCTGGAGACGGTCTTGGGAGATGAATTGTTTCGGCTCGTGCTCGAGACGCCGGTCTTCGCGCTGGAGCACTGATGTCGCCATGGCTGGAACAAAACAAATTAATGTAGATACTAAAAAAATTCAATACAGATTTTTAAGGTTAATTTTTTTTTATTCATGATAAGTTAACTTGAAAAGTAAGAAATAAATTCATGATAAGTTAACTTGAAAAGTAAGATATAATAAGATATAATAAGATATAATAATAATTATAATTTATTTATTTTTACAGAAACTTATAAGCTGAGCAATAGATCCCCTCTTGGATTCCCAGGGAAGACTATTTATTTCAAAATGTATTAACATTTTGGCAAAGTATGGACGGATTATAAACGGATACGGATACGGATTATAAACTATGTTTTGTAACAAAAGCGGTTCACAACATTTATGACAGCTAAGTTTGTGCTAAAAATTTGTTTTATAAGTACCTTTTTATTCTTAAATTTGTATACTCATAAATAAATTATCTTGTGTCACGGTGTTTGTCGCACTCCTCCAAAACGGCTCGACCAATTTTAATGTTTTTTTTTAATATTTAGTAGGTATGAGAATAGGTCGTAAAGTATCCTACCTCCATCCCCCATTTTTACCGACAAAGAAGGAGGAGGTACTCAAGTCGACTCTTTTTTTTTAAATCGGGATTAAAATATATTTTTTTGTACAATATCGCAAAGAGTTTTAAGTATGGTAGTTAAAAAAAGTACTAGGCGACCATAACCGTGAAAGAGGTAAAACAGTTTTTCTTTACGTGGCTTTGCAACGCATGCCACGTAGAAAAACTGTTTATAACATAAAGTCTAGCAGAGATAGCGATGCGTTTGTTATTCAGGTGCATCAATCAAACTCATTTTGATTCTACACACGTGTGGTCAGCATACATTTTTATCACCATTGTTATCTGTTTTCTGCTAGTATATATGTATTCATGGGTGTATATATGTATACATGATTCATCACGCATCTATAGATCAAACGATGTTGGGTGTAGCAGAAGTACGAGTATATCGATTGGAACCCCAATGTATGTTCTACTCCTGACGTAATTCGATCAGTTTGCAAGGATAAGTCACAAGGGTCACAGATTTGAAAACAATATATTTAATTTAGGTAGGTACATCATATAATAAATAAATAATTAAACGCAAGCAAAGCTTAAAAAAACCGACTTCACCGCTTTATCATCGGAACCTTGATCAGATTTAATTTATTAAACACGCATTATTGACTATTACTCAAAAACCAGAAATTCGATCTTAATCAAATTTCAATGAGA
The DNA here is from genome assembly GCA_948107665.1 of Lomographa bimaculata. Classification (NCBI taxonomy): domain Eukaryota; kingdom Metazoa; phylum Arthropoda; class Insecta; order Lepidoptera; family Geometridae; genus Lomographa; species Lomographa bimaculata. Next base: position 9,194,843 of record OX403607.1, on the reverse strand, counting down.
CCACATGAAAGCTGGTTTCAAATAAAAAAAGAATCATCAAAATCGGCTCACAACGAAAGAAGTTATGGGGTAACTTTTGAAGTCGGGTAAACGAGAACATCGTCAAAGTTCGCATTATTGCCCAGAAAATAGGCATTATTGGCGATATTTCAAGAACTACTGATCAGATCTTAATCAAATTTAAATTGGACCAATTGGAAAGCAACATATTTCAAACTAAAAAAAAAATTCGAAATTGGTACACGTGGAAAGAAGTTATGAGGTAACACACATAAAAAAAACAGTCGATATGAGTACCTCCTCCTTTTTTGTGAAGTCGGTAATAATATTTTGCAACCAAATCACCGAAACATTTATTTACATATGTAGGCTAAACCTTAAGAGATACATAAACATAATGTACTAAAGAATTGTAGTACTTATAAAATAATATCTCTTCCTGTTACAGTTTTTTTTAATATATATATTTATTTTGATATCTATCTACGGGCCAATTGCCTATATTTCCTAAAACTAAACTAAAACTATGTACAGCAAAGAACCAAGTTACCCTCAAGACATCGAGCCTATAGGTAACTCAAGTGCTCAAGCCCACTACCAGTGGGTAGCGTTCCCATCATGCTGGCTGCATTGCCTCTCTGAATTGCAATGCTAATACGTTGAGCCAAATAAATAAATAAATATTGTTACATATGACACCAATAACAATTTCTTTAATTATAAATTGCTTTATTGGCGACGCTATAGTGTTCTCTCATTCAGTATTAATCCTTATCCAAATAAATATAATGGTATTCTTAGGCATTAAATGTCGACTATAATTGTATTTTACTATCATTATAATTAATACTTTAGAATATACACCGACCTCAGTTGCTACTACAATCTCTGTTCATCCAAAGGTTGTCTGGTTGAAAAAGCAGTATTAAAATATTAATTTCGTAGTTATAAGTATATAAGTAACAGAAAAATAATTCACAGACCGAAGTTGCTCAGCCGCCACAGGCCGAACAGCCAGTAACATCACATGTTCACCTCTTTTTTTCTAATTTACACCCGTGATTTTCACCTAATTTTTTCTAAATTACACCCGTGATTTTCACCTCTTTTTTATAAATTACACCCGTGATTTTCACCTATTTTTTTCTAAATTACACCCGTGATTTTCACCTCTTTTTTATAAATTACACCCGTGATTTTCACCTCTTTTTTTATAAATTACACCCGTGCGATCCCAGGGCGGGTTGCGTGTTTACAATAGATTCACATTATTTTGTTTTTGATCACGATATGCATCGGTGGTCACTTACTTCACATTGCACTTGGCTCTACACGTCACACAATATTCGTGGGACAGGCTGCACTGGCCGGTCGATGCACCTGACCGTTACTCCCGAAATGTTGCGACACCTTTAACTGTAGTATAATTTTATATAGGTTATTGCCCTTCAGTAAACAGGTAGCCATTCAGTGCTCCTTGCAGTGGCAATTATTGTGACACTAATTATGTCTCTAGAAATTTCGAAATGGAACTCCTTATGGGAGGGCTTTGAAATTGTGATCCGCAACGTTTTTGTGTGACAAACAGCTAAACACTGTGATGAAAAATGTTTCCCTACTACACACACACGCGATAGAAATTAAACTTTCGCGAACTGCAATATTTTTTTATGAGAAAACCGGGTCTTTACGCGCATTAATTTAAAAAAATAACAGTCGTGGCCTCCAGTTACCACGGCCTGTGCAACCCTGCCGAAACTTAGTCAATTTATAGTGACGAGATGCACTATTTTAAAATCAGAATGCACCTCGCGTTAACAGTCAAATAAAGTTTAAATATTATTTGAGAAAACCGTGTCTTTTCGCTTAAAAGCATTTTACCTCCAAATGTATTGTGCTAACCGCAAATGAATGGAACTCCTTACCTGAGTCGTGTTTCCTGATGAGTACAATATGGGAATCTTCAAGTCGCGAGTGAATAGGTATCTTCTAGGCAAGCTTGCTCCATCGTCAACCACATCTTCGATGGTGGCCAAAAGTATACATACATATATATATATAGATAGGCAACATCTTGAATTAAAAAAAAACTTTTTTGTATAACCTCGGCAGGATTGCACCGGCCGTCACGTCGCGTCGTCTCGTGACCATTGTTTTGAAAATAAAAACGCGAAAAGATCCTGTCTTCTCATAAAATCAAAACTTTGTTTAATTGTTACAGTGAGATGAACACTGGTTTATTTTTAAAAAGTGTATCTCGCCACTATAAACTGTTTATACATTTTACTATTTTTAAATAGTAATAAACTATCTAAGTGTTACGCTGATGATAGACACAATTATTATTGTTCCTAAGTGTAACAAAAGTCCATAATATGCTTGTATGGAATTTAAGCACTAAATACTTATTTATTCTGTGACAAAACCGCTAAAATTCACACCTAGATATTGAATCTGCCCAAAAAACTTTGATAAAGCCTATTGGCAAAATTCCCGATACAAGGTCTAACTAAACAAAGTACCTAATCACCGACAAACAGTAAGATCCGGTAACCCCAACAATGTAGTGGATTATACCGTGTAATTAATTCTATTGACATTCCATTGGTCTGTTGGTCCTCAAATATTATTTCATCGTTAAGTTGTTTTACGTCACGCCATTATGTTGCTGCGTTAATTATGGATACCTGTCCGGCTTTTATAGGTTTTAGCAGGTTTTAGGTATGATTGATTGCTATGGTTTTTTACAAGCTTATATATATATATTTTTTTATTTGTGACAGGCTAGTGTTTGACCACTATCTCACCTGATGGTAAGTGACGATGTGATCGAAGCTGGTAAACACACTAGACCTGGAATACGCAGGCTCTCAAGGATAACCGCCGGAACACCGTATTTGGCTTGGCGGCAGATTTTCAACTTGATGGTGGTAAGCTACTTTGGTAGCAAGCCAGGCGAGCAACTCACAAAATGCTCTACCACCTCTCAAATGTCACCTGATTAGCACCACCCGGGGACCACGTGTAGGGAGTCAGACTTAAGGGGTATCCTCCTACGGATGTGGGTGACTCAGCCCCCAAATATTTAGATTCACCTGGCCCGTTATCTGTCTGTAATCAAATCTTGCAAGATAAATTAGACCCACTTCCCGATGTCCGATTGGACTCGAATTTGGTGTACTTGTGTATCTTCGGTGACAATACAATAATATGGTTCCACGGAGCTGGTCTGATGATGGAGACGGAGGATGGCTATAGGAACTTCTGAATTAAACAAGACTAGTCGTTCGCGCCGAACTGAGATCCCGCGCCTACATAATTTTTGCCTAATAAAGAAAAACTTTTGAGGTTAATTGCTTATAACTTTTTAATAATTGTTTGATATCTGTATTTGCTGTTCAAGTACAGGATATAACGGATATTATACGTTAATTTCAGCCCTTAATGTGAAGCCGTTTTTTATATAGATGCCTCGACAAAATAGGTCTAAATACAATGACTTTGGTGGCCTACCAAATTGTTATTTTCCAACACAGGTTATTTTTAAAACCAGTTTCGTACTTGCAAAGCTCTTTTCAATGATACCCCACAAGGGTGGATAAAAAAAAGTTATGTTTTTCTCCCCACTTACATGTACGAACGCCCCCTTAATAAATAAATTAGTCTTAAGGGGGCGCAATTATTATTATAATTTTAAATGTAATCTGGCTTTGGGCCATAGTTTTACATATTCCCTGAGAATTTGAAGTCATTCGCTTGTATGGTTTAGATGCTAGATCCCTTTGACAGACGGACGGACGGACAAAGGGCTAAATCACCCAAGTAGACTTATAGATTTCGCTTCGCTCGATCAATAAACCCATCGAGTTTGGGCTCGTTTGATTCGTCTCGAAACTTTATTTAATTATTTAATTTAATTTTAGGTACTTGTGACATTATCAGTCAAAAATGAGTATTACATATTATTATACTAAACGAGCCTCGCAGTTTTGCCCCGCCTCGCTATTATCAAGCTAATAAGTAGTCAATGTGTTAATCCTAGGTATATAAGCTATGTACAATCCAAATCTCATCAAAAATCCGTTTAGGCATAAAAGCGTGAAGAAGGAACAAACACACTTACAAGCTTACACACAAAATTTCGGATTTATAAGTACACCTAATTTGAGCCCAATCGAACATCGGGTAGTATCTAGGTCTTACTTATTTTGCAATATTTGATTAGAGATCGACAGATAGACAACGGGACGGATGAAACTAAATAAAAGCTTGTAATAAAACAAGATACATGTTATCTGAATGAGGTTTATCGAGTGTTTTATAATTTTAATTATATTATTCTTTTGTTTCTGCCTATGCTTTAAAATTAATGTTTTATGATTACCAACTTATTTATATCCAACGTTTACTCTTAAAGATTTAAATACATTTCATAACATATTTTACAATAATTTACATAATAGTATTGGCAACACCTACAACGTTACGTAACACTGCGTTTTGTCGTAACAGAAACAGTGATTTAAGGGGCAGATATACGTCAATGCGAGCACCTTTTTTAACCACAGCCAGTTATCCCCCTAACACTTTTGCACATAAAGGTGTATATCGTGTGAATTACATCGAGGCGGTTACTCAAGGCCACGCGGCCATCTTTGATTTTTATGGTTGCATTCAAATTTTGTGAAAAAGCGACTCAGAAAAAAAACAAGCTGAAGAAATTATTCGTCTAGTAACTATGCGTAAATAAAATAACATTCACAGTGCTTTGATACAAAATGGCGGAACGAAATAATTACAAAAATAGAAATTGATGCTATTTGGATGAAATTTTTATCCCTTAATTTTCATGAACTTTATGAATATTCTAAAAAGGCCTCATTTATTACACCAAAAAAATATATTTATCTACTTTTATTATGAAAAAGAATTCTTAAAATGATTGTTTTTGTTTCTATTGCTGTAATAAAGACCTCCCGTATTAGTTCTTCTTCAATATCTTCAATGTACAGACATCGGCCTTTTACAATTTTATTATAAGTATAGATGCCAAGTAAAACAGTTATAAATAATTAAACGCAAGCAAAGCTTTAAAAAACCGACTTCACCGCTTTATCATCGGAACCTTGATCAGATTTAATGTATTAAACACGCATTATTGACTATAACTCAAAAACTAGAGATCAGACCTTGATCAAATTTCAATGGGACCACATGAAAAGCACCAGCTTACAAATAAAAAAGAATCATCAAAATCGGCTCACAACGAAAGAAGTTATGAGGTAACTTTTGAAGACGGGTAAACGAGAACATCGTCAAAGTACGCATTATTGCTCACAAATTAGGCATTATTGACGATATTTCAAGAACTACTGATCAGATTTTCATCAAATTTAAATGGGACTAATAAGAAAGCAACATCTTTCAAACTAAAAAAAAATTTTCGAAATCGGCTCACATGGAGAGAAGTTATGAGGTAACACAAATAAAAAAATATTTAAAAAAAATACAGTTGACTTGAGTACCTCTTCCTTTTTTGGGAAGTCGGTAAAAACGTGTTTTAGACGAAATTCTGATATCGCCACCTTAACATTACAAGAAGTCAAATAGTTATGAAACGTGTAACGTGATCGTATGAGATGGGAATATGGGTTTTTCTACTTTCGCGGAAACTGTCGATGCCAATTTGGTACTCATAAATCTGTATATATACAACTAGCCGTGCCCCGCGGCTTCGCACGCTATTATCAAGTTAAAAAGCCTATGTGTTAATCCTAGGTATAAGCTATGTATCAATGTCATCCAAATCCGTTCAGCCGTTAAAGCGTGAAGAGAGAACAAACATACTTACACACTTACATACAAACTTTCGGATTTATAATATTAGTAGGATAGTAGGATTTGCCTGTACGTATGTATGTGACTGATCTCCTCTTAAGCGGTTGGACAGATTTTAATGAATTGTTTGTGTGTTCAGGTGGATGAGTTTAGTTTGGTCAATGGTTTAGTTTCAAGCAGAATAAATAGTTATCACTTTTAAAAAAAAAAAATTTAAATGCTTGTTAGGCAAGCATTTGACCACAATCTCACCTGATGGAAAGTGATGATGCGGCCGAAGATATAGCATATTTGCCTAGAAGTTACCTATTCACTCTTGACTTGAAGACTCCCAGATTATACCGCTCGGGGAACAAAGACGAGGGCAATGAGTTCCACCCCTACGCACTACGGATGATAAACGTAGAAGCGAAACGCTTCGAGCGAACTGGAGGTATGTCAACCATATATGGATGACGTTTGACAGTTTGTCTTGTTGTTAGATGGTAAAATGGTCATGGTGGAATTAACTCATAAAGGAATTATGCGCAAACTCTCCAAAATGTATACGATAGAATACCGATAGGCTCGCGACCTTACGTCGGTTGTCTGTAAAGTCGGTTTACGGACCATAATTTTACGTTATAACGTCATAAGACGAACACTTAGGCCGATCGTGCCTCTATATCGCTTGTTCCGCGCTCTCGCTTGCACACTCAGGCTCAGGCGGAACGTGATACTTTTTGGTGCGCAGCCGGTGTTCATCGATTTATAAATTATAAGACGTTATCACGTCAAAAAAATATTTTCTTTTGGTCAGGAATGCGGAAAGGATCCGTGCAGAAGGACGTTTATTACAGGCTATATTTTCACTTATCTCAATTACACACAGGTTAATCTTATATTGATTTCCTCGAATGAGCCTGACCTTTAACGTACGCCCTTAAAACTGGCATCTTAACAAAAAGACTTGTCCTTAGCCATTTTAATTGGATGCTCTTTGCCAAAAATGGAAAAGAAAAAAATGAAACCGCAAAGAGGTCGATGCACTTGATTTACAGTAAGCACCGAAATGCAAGCTCCCTTGACGAACGGTAATTGGTGGGTTTACCTTACTATATAATATTATAAATGCGAAAGTAACTCTGTCTGTCTGTTACGCTTTCACGCCAAAACTACTGAACTGATTTAAATGAAATTTGGTACACAGATAGTCCAGAGCTTGGGAAAGAACATAGGCTTCTTTTTATCCCGGAATTCCCGCGGGTCCGGAACTTACGCGGGTGAAACCGCGGGGCGCAGCTAGTTATATATATATGTATAGTAGGATTACTCCGTAGATAGATAGATAATTATCTATCTATCTACGGGCTAATCCTACTTATACTAGTCGTTCGCGCCAAACTGAGATCTCGCGCCTACATTTTGCATCGTAGAGAAAAACTTTTGAGGTTACTCGCTTATAACTTTTTTCCTATATCCTAATTGTTTGATTTCTGTATTTGTTGTTAAAGTACAGGATATAACGGATATTATACGTAAGTTTCAGCGTTCAGTGTGAAGCCGTTTTTGAGATAGACCCGAATATTAAGGGGGCTACCACACATGTAAGTGGGGAGCAAAATATTTTTTATTTTTTTATCTAATATATTAATTAAATCGTTTAAAAAGGGCTTGATAAGTATAGTTACGAGCCACAGGCAGACGCACAAATAGGTACACCTGTTAAACCCTCTTTTTGCATCGATGGTTAAAAAATTAGAGTCTCAATACGACTGCCGTTGGCTTAGTTGTGTGGCGTTCGCCTTCTAAGCAGGGGTATCGGGTTCGATTCCCGGCGGGAACACAAGTTTTCTCCCCATGGAAAATTTGTGTTTCTGGTTCTGGTTGTGATTGTGTGTGTGATGTGAATGTTTCCGGCACCCACGACACAAGTCATCGAACTTAGTGTGGGGCTGTGAGTGTGAAAAGCGTTTATGTTTTATGTTTTTATGTTTATGACTGAAATATTTTTTTTGTACTTCTTCGGGGATGAATAAAAATAACTAAAGCAATAATTTTAAACAATAGACCACTTGTTTATGTATCCTGCTAGGAGGCCAGTGTCCTTTGTATAGGACACTTGGCTCATTATGTCCCATTTATGGTACTAATTACGTTTGTTTGTGCAGTTATATTTGTTTTGTGTCTGTACTAGGAAATGGAATCACCCAATGATTTATTTGTTGTGGCTCATGTGTGTATAATAAATAGTACCTGGATCGTTTTTTTTCATTTTAAACGACGACGTTTTCTAAAAATGAAACCTAGCTAGATCGATTTATCGCCCCCGAAACCTCTTGCATACTAAATTTCATGAAAATCGTTGGAGCCGTTTCCGAGATTCAGATTATAAACACATATATTACATATATATATATATACAAGAATTGCTCGTTCAAAAGTATTAGATTAGATTTAAGATTAGAATACTATAATTCTACTTATCCTTGTATAACCTACTAATATTATAAATCCGAAAGTTTGTGTGTAAGTGTGTTAGTGTGAAGTATGTTTGTTGACTCTTCACGTTTTAACGGCTGAACGGATTTGGATGAAATTTGGAATGTACATAGATTATACCTAGGATTAACACAAGCTACTTTTCAACTTAATAATAGCGGGTGAAGTCGATTTAATTTAATTAATTTAATTTTTTAATACATTATGTTAACGAAATAGTGTAAAATGAGACAATTGTACCTACATATGTGATTAAAAAGCATGGGTTCAAATGTTTTGCAGTGGGGTTTAATTTGTAGTGCACTGACTTGTTTTACAGCGATTAGCAGTCTACATCTTCGGCTGCAGCGTCACTTACCATCAGGTGAGATTGTGGTCGAATGCTTGCCTATTGAGCATACAAAAAAGTGAAAAATTGTTGAAGGTATAATCACACTTCATGTATATTTTGCAAAATAAATCACACGAAAATTTGTGTGTGTTTGTATCTTTGTTACTTCTTCACGCTCAAACGGCTGGACCAATTTTGATGAAATTCGGTATGGGGGTAGCTGACACCCTGGATTAACACATAGGCTACTTTTTATCCCGGAATTTCCAAAGACCCGGGACTTAGCGGGGCGCAGCTAGTATGTAATAAATAACACAAAATCACGCTTATTTTAGTAACTAACGTTTTGCGCTTAATTTATCTTACATAATGCGAAATTTCGCACAACGACATAACCTTGCGAAAAAACACGTTTTAGCAATCCCATAAAAGATAAAGTTGGTGTAAACCGTCATATCGTGTGGTGAAAGTTTTGGCCAGCCGAGCATGATGGGGCCACGACGATGTCAGATCAGACGTCTAGCTTCAAAGACTATGTGGTGTAGAGCGGTAGCTCATGAAATAGGGTTGAAAAATGATGGGAACGCTACCCACTGGTAGTGGGCTTAAGCACGTGAGTTACCTATAAGCTCGATGTCTTGTAGGTAACTTAGTTCTTTGCTGTATATAGTTTTAGTTTAGTTTTAGGAAATATAGGCAATTGGCCCGTAGGTAGTCCTTTAATTGAAAAAAAATAACTTTAATTCATCATAACTTAATATTCATGTTGCTACCGTGAATCCAGAAATTCCTGTTAGACTTCATACATGTAGCGAGATTATTGCTTGAGTATTAATTACTACATCTTTTTGTTACACGTTGTACATAAACAGGGTTATCAGTGGACTCTGACGTCACAGAAAGAACATCAAAATGGACACGTTTAAAACTGCCCGAACTTAGTTGCATTTTCAAAAACGACATTTAACATTTTATTCGTTACTAAATTGGACAGATTGGAGTATTTGTTTGATAACGACGAGAATTAATAAATTTATTCATTCCAAGTCAATATATGTACATGCTGCTGCCGCGAATTTAGAAGTTCTTGTTAGTTTTCATACGTGGCTTCAGTATTACTACACCTTTCTGTTACACATCCTACTAATATTATAAATCCGAAAGTATGTGTGTAAGTGCGTAAGTATGTTTGTTCCCTCTTCACGCTTTAACGGCTGAACGGATTTGGATGAAATTTGGAATGTACCTACGTAGCTTATACCTAGGATTATCATATAGGCTACATTTAAACTTGATAATAGCGGGCGAAGCCGCGGGGCACACGGAAATTTGCTGAGGTTCGTCGGAGGTTCAAGGATGAGAATTTTGTTCCGGGGCCATTGAGCTTTCATTATCCTCAATCATTTAATTTTCATATATGGTAACATTCATATAAATAATTATAATAATGATAATCGATAACAGTCGGACGGGTGAAGTGCCTTACCAAGAGATCATGGCTTTTATATATATATAACACTGAATGCTATCAAACTAATATTATAAATCCGAAAATTTGTTTGTAAGTGTGTAAATGTTTGTTCCTTCTTCACGCTTTAACCGCTGAACGGATTTGGATGAAATTTGGAATGTACATAGCTCATAACTTACCATAATAACACATAGGCTACTTTTTAACTTGATAATAGCTGGAGCAGCCGCGATGCACAGCTAGTATTATTATAAATGCAAAAGTTTGTGTATACGTGTGTAAATGTTTGTTCCTTCTTCTAGCTTTAACGGCTGAACGGATTTGGATATAATTTGGAATGTACAAAGCTTATACCTCGGATTAATATATAGGCTACTTTTTAACTTGATAATAGCGGGCGCAGGATATAAGCCGCAGTACACGGCTAGTACCTATACGTATAGATTAATTTCGCTGCAAGAGGCACGTGCACACACACAAGCCGCGTTTGGCACCACACTATGAAGATAACATACTTATTTGTTTCTACTATGCTCGTAGTCTCTAGTACTTATTCCAAAATTTTGATTTAGACACTTTTCATACATTTTAAATGCACGAACACGGTGGACACGTAATAGGTTTATATCCTTCTACATGTATGACCCACATTTACGCAGGTCAACAGCATAGTATATAAGTCCCTACAACTCTCAGTTGCCCTAACCGTAGTTTGCGAAAGAGTTACCTAACAGCATGTTTGCCCATTAACCGAGATCCAGTGCTCTTTCCCGCTCTTGCAATATCGATTTTGTGTACGCTTGTACAGATACGATATAGTTGTGAGATGTATTGGCTTACACTAGGACACCAGTGCATGGTGACCTGCCCCCTAATTCTGTAAGTCAGCGTCTTGGATGGGTGTCACTCCCATAGACAAATTTCAGCTGTTTTAGTCCACAGACTAAATACATGCATTCGTTTGACATTAGCGAATTGTCTGAGATCCTAACGAACGAAGAACGAGCCGCCCACGAAGTACTGAATATATGCTCTGTATTTCTGTTGTCACAGAACATGAGATAGGGAACTCGCTCACGTTTCTACTAGACCTAGCGCCTTAGCTGTAAATATGCTATTCCTAATGCTCACCCAATCAATTGGTAAATTTCCCAATTTGGGAGCACTGCACTGCCTCGAAAATATTATACATAGTAATTCAAAGACAATTTCGCCACTAGTTCATGTATTATTATATTCTCTTTGTTTCATTATTTCGTTTCGGTCGTTGGATCGGCTTGGATTTTGATGCTATTATTTTTGACAGTTGTTATGTTATTCTTGACAGTTCTTGACGCCCATGCTTAATACAGAATACGCCTGCTGATCCTGTACTAAAACGGTAGAGTGCTTGCCTTACTAAATGCTCTACCACCAGTAGCCCAGTAAAGAGCCTTGGACTCAACCACAGCGGGTAGCGGGTCGCCATCGGCATCGCGGGTAGCGGGTACTTCCCAACGGATCAGCAGCGACTAAGGATATTGTCGCAGAATAGACTAGACGTTCGCGCCGAACTGAGACCTTGCGTCTACATTTTGCCTAATAGAGAAAATCTTTTGAGGTTAAATAGTTATAACTCATTTTCTTTTGAATAACGGAAAATATTATATTTTCCTTATAATTAAGATGACGTAACTTTTTCTATTTTATACAATCTAAAATTAAGTAGTAATTGTTTAAATTGCACTATCCTTCGTCTCGCTTCGTAATATGCACGCTGACGCGACGCCAGTTGACACTTAACACCTTAGACTAACAGAGAAAATCCAACTAATATTATAAATCCGAAAGTTTGTGTGTAAGTATGTTTGTTCCCTCTTCACGATTTAAAGGCTGAACGGAACTGAAATTTAGAGTGTACTCTATATAGCCTATTCCTAGGATTAACACATTAGGCTTGATAATAGCGGGCGAAGCCGCGGGGCACGGCTAGTCTAATATACAAAAATCTCATATTACGGTGTTTGTGGTCGAAGTCCTCCGAAACGGTCCGACCGATTTTAATGATTATTTTTTGTTTTTTATATATACGTATACGTACGTATACGTATATATTAAATTACTAGGCAACCATATACGTGAGAGAGGTAAAAAACTTTTTTAAACGTGGTATTGCAACACACCGGGTACAGCTAGTAAATAATATAGGTAATTTAAAATGTATTTACTACATCATAAAACAGAATTTGCAGTAGCCGCACCATGAAGGACGTTGTTCTTCATGGTTGGAATGTCCCAAGACGTTACTGGTACTTCACAAATTACTCTGAAGGTATATATACTTAGGTACATAGTTTATATTTGTTTGTAGCCGGACATTGAAACTATCAATTTTATGAGTGGACGGAGCCCGGAGGCCTTGAACTCACGCCATATTTTGAAACCAGTGTCCCAACGTGCCTTGAGCAACTTATTTATATGGTTGACTGCAGCTTTGATGAAATAAATAAACAAAGATGTAGGTATAGACTACAATGTCGAAAATAAAATTCGTTTCTTGGGTGATTGAATTAGTCGGTCTCAGAAATTAACCAATTTAAAGTATTAGTAATGTATGTAACACTTGTACTTATATCTAATACCTTTAAACGAAAAATTCATGTATATATATGTACATATAATCTGAATCTCGGAAATGGCTCCAACGATTTTCATGAAATTTAGTATGCAGGGGGTTTCGGGGGCGATAAATCGGTCTAGCTAGGTTTCATTTTTAGAAAACGTTATTTACCAAAAAACCGAGCAATGCTCATCCAGTTCATCCAGATACTGTAATTATTAATCTGCAAGTAAACTTAAAATATACTTCAGAGAAAAGTTATTTGGCGTATTTTTTTTTTATTTGGTGACATAATGGAGAAATGCAGTTATACGGGCCAATTGTCAAATTCAATTTTGTAATTGTGATCAAAATGCTGGCACTTATTTGGCTCATCGCATTAGCGCTGCAATTCAGAGAGACAATGCCGCCAGCAAGATAGGAACGCTACCAACCGGAAGTGGGCTTGAGCATTTGAGTTACATATAAGCTCGATTTCTTGTAGGTAACTTAGGTCTTTGCTGTAGGTACATAGTTTTAGTTTTGTTTGAGAATATGCATAAATGTTAATGAATAAGTGTTAAAAATGCATGGGAAATTCAAAATAGAAACACGCACACTAATGGCTAAATTTATTCGTGATATCATTTCACACATTTTTGATGGCAATGATTGGTCAACTATCCCTGACGGAATCTATGATTGGGTCGTGGAGGCCAAAGAAAGAACGTCAAAATGGCCGCGTTTAAAATTAACCGAACTTGATTGCATTTTCAAATATTTGATCGAGTGAAGCGTGATCTCTAAGTTGAGTTGGATGATTCGGCGCTAATTCCGTTCGTCCGTCCTTCCGTCTGTCAGAGGCATCTAGGGCTTAGCAATAATTTATATTAATCCTACTAATATTATAAATCCGAAAGTTTGTGTGTAAGTGTGCAAGTGTGTAAGTATGTTGCTCCCTCTTCACGCTTTAACGGCTGAACGGATTTGGATGAAATTTGGAATGTACGTAGCTTATACCTAAGATTGACACATAGGCTACTTTTTAACTTGATAATAGCGGGTGAAGCCGCGGGCCACGGCCACAAGTAGTTCCATAAGACTGCCTCATACATATTTCTTGATTCTCAGTTAAGTGTATTAAGATTAAGGCATATTTTCATTCACAGATATAAACATATATTTTACAAATCTGTAACACAATCCTCACCAGCATATGAAACAAAAATTACCTCTAACCCATTGAATAAGAAACATACGATTAATCTTCTTAATTGCAGCGTCAAAAGCGTCAAAGCTTTGCTCCCACAAAGCAAAGGATTGTCCTTCAAAAGCGTTAATAATGAGCAAACAGAGACCTTGTCAATAGTCATGTTGGCTCACCTATTGACGACATATCGTTAATTTGTCTTGTGTAAGGACTGCGGATGGCGCGGTGACGATGACGTGAAGTGTGCCAATGTCACACTCATTGAATTATGTGTAACATAATTTAGATGATCGGTTTGTGTGAGGGATGTATAACATCCGTCTGTTGCTGTTATAGTGTCCATGAAAGGTATATCTGTGGTTATTAAAGTGCTGTTATTTTGAGCCGATCTATGACATATAGGGTCTACATTTTACAATACAATACAAAACACTTTATTGTATACCAAAAAATATAAACAATCCTACTAATATTATAAATCCGAAAGTTTGTGTGTAAGTGTGTATGTATATTTGTTCCCTCTTCACGCTTTAACGGCTTAACGGATTTGGATGAAATTTGGAATGAACATAGCTTATACCTAGGATTAACACAAAGGCTACTTTTTAACTTGATAATAGCGGGCGAAGCCGCGGGGCACGGCTAGTGTGTAATATAATTTAGATGATCGGTTTGTGTGAGGGATGTACCTATAACATCCGTCTGTTGCTGTAAGTGTCCATGAAAGGTATATCTGTGTTTATTAGGTGCTCTTATTTTGAGCCGATCTATGACATACAGGGTCTACATTTCACAATACAATATTAACAATGACAAATAAAATAATGACAATCGTCGTGGTAGTACAATGGGCGGTCTTATCGCTTAAAGGGATCTCTTCCAGGCAACCTTTGGATGGACAGTAACAGAAGAATGAATATACGGTGGTGTACAATAAAAATTAAAAAAAATAATATTTTGTACATTTAATACTATACTATAAAGTAAGAGTCTGTTTTCCACGCTACGAATCCTACTAATCCTACTAGTATTATAAATGCGAAAGTTTAGTGTGTAAGTGTGTTTGTTCCCTCTTCACGCTTAAACGGCTAAACGGATTTGGATGAAATTTTGAATGTACATAGCTTATACGTAGGATTAACACATCAGGCTACTTTTTATCTTGATAGCAGCGGGCAAAACCGCAGGGCACGGCTAGTAAGTGTATATAATAGCTATACTAGTAGACTATACTATTCTAGTATATTACCATTACCATCCTATCCTACTAATATTATAAATCCGAAAGTTTGTGTGTAAGTGTGTAAGTATGTTTGTTCCCTCTTCACGCTTTAACGGCTGAACAGATTTGGATGAAATTTGGAATGTACATAGATTATACTTAGGATTAACACATAGGCTACTTTTTAATTTGATAATAGCGGGCGAAGTCGCGGGGCACGGCTAGTACCTATACATATATTACGATGCAGCTTTTTTATTAACAAGGTCATGTCCATTTTTTTATTTTATCAATATCAAAGTTATAATTTTTTAGACATTCAGATTTTAGACATCTATCTTGGATTTCTTGTTTTATAATAATTAAAATGATATTTGTACTTACCCATATTTCTACTTAAATCATATTTCATTCAAAAATATTATGCTCTAAGTTGGTGAGCGTACTTGAGAATGGCTAAACCAATTTGGCTATTTTTAAAATTATTAATAGTTTGAATAAAGTTTCAGGAAAATAAAAAATGTTTTTTTTTCTATATGTTTAAGTATTATAATATTTTTTTTGTATTTCAGGTCAAGTGGTAATCTTATAAAATTCAAATTATAATAAATTATAGATAATATCCTTACTTACATTTAGTCCACAGTACCAAATTATTTATAAAAAATATCAAATCTTTTTATGCATCCTCATTGTTGGCGCGTACAATATGACCTAGTGCACTTACAATGAAAGCACAATTTGAAAGTGAGATTATTCGTTTTCACTTTCAGTAATGGCCTCAGAAACTTTCTCATAATCCTACCAAAAAGTACGTCTAAAAAGTGCTTAACTAGTGGTAACCATTGCGTATTTTTTGAAATGCGTATTCCAGGTCTAGTGTGTTTACCAGCTTCGATCACATCGTCACTTACCATCAGGTGAGATAGTGGTCAAACACTTGTCTGTCACAAATAAAAAAATAAAATAAAAAAATGGCTAAAATATGTTTTTTACGTTTTTAACCGCCAATCTCAGCCAATAAGAAACATTTAAAAAAACTGAATCGACAAAAAAATTCTATCAATTCGAAATCCGAACATCCGGACATACGAAAGCAATTTTGCCCAAGCTGAAACGGGATGTTTTTTTACGCAGCTGAAAGAACAAAACAGGATGGTTGTTTTCGAGCGTTGGTATGTTAGAATCAAGGATGTTGTAGCTAAAGTAACGTAGGTTTGTTTCCTATCTCGATGGTTAGAATATATTTTCTACTGGCTGTTCCCAACGGCTCTGTACGTCCGCGGGAGCATTTTCAACGGTGACGCCCGGCGCCCGTTCGAGTAACGTCAACGGCGACCCTTAATCAGGAGCCTATAACTTGATTCTAGGTATACATTATGTTCGTATAAAATTTCATTCAAATTCGTTCAGCTGTTGTATTATTGACGAGTGAAAACACACACACACAAACTTTTAGGTTTATAATATTAGTGTAATGCTTTTTTTCTACTGACTTCAAAGGTCGACTTTTTTTAATGTTTGTTACCTCATATCTTCTTTCCACGTGAACAGATTTTGAGATTTACCTATCACAGATAAAAAAAATATTTTTTTAACGTCACAAAAAAGACTTTGAAATTTAAAATACTTACTAAATAATAATAAATAATTTAATACTTACTTTTTAGTTTAATACTTTTTATTATTTTTAAAAAAGTGTATTATGTGTTACCGGAGAGGGTCGCTGTAACCCAGCTATATAGGCTCTTACACCTATTGCTGGGGATAGAGAATCACAAAGGTACCTACATATCGTAGTTCACATAAATATTGTACCTCAAATCAAAATGTACCAAAAAATGTCTTATTGAATAAATAACTTCTTATCTTTATCTTTAATACAATATCATTGATCTACACGTAATTGCAGTAAATAATAATAAATATTTTTTTAATAATTAATAAGTAGGTTCGACTATACATCACTATAGTCGAAATTGGTAAACACTTTAGGCCTAAAATGGAACTGGCTCTCGAAGATAGCCAGAATACATTTCGGTTTTTTTTTAATTCAGTATATGCAAACGTTTGACCACTATCTCACCTGAAGGTAAGGGATGATGAGGTCGACGATGGAGCACGTTTGCCTTGGTGTTTGGCGACTGATTTTTTTTTACTTCTAGGACTTAACTAGTGGTAGAGTGGTAGGTACCTTAGCCAGCGAAGCAAACATACAAACATTTCATACAACAAAATAGTGAAGTTACGTGACTAAAGTCACATCGGGTACGCCTCCACGCTAATCCTTTTAATACATATTAATATCCTAGCTTTATTCCTTTTTATTTTCATACGGTCTTCTAGATGAAGAGCAGAAACAGACAACCTAAACTACATCATAGTTTTTATTTTAATTATATTTAATTATTGACAAAAACTTACTTGTATCAAGAGTCGAAAAAATTCCGATGTACGATGCAAGCAATTTTCACTGGATCACAGAAACAAACCACCAATTCGAAAATAGATACGTAATTGATCAAGGTATTTGAATTTATTAACTAGTGATGGGCACACCCGCCTCACCGACATCCGAAGTAGCACTGACTACGGAGTCAGTAGGCCAGCTATGCAGGCAGTCATGCCACTTGCTAGGCGAGCATTGCAATCAAACAATTGGGCTTTCTATCAAATCGTTATTTTGTATTGAAACACTGTCGCTTTCGTTATAGCATTCTTGTTTTATTTATCATTGATTGGCTATAAAGTAGTTACAAATGATTCTTCATAACATACTGAGTTGCTTGACAACTTGACGGTAGAGTCACGGTAAAATTGTTATATGCTTACCGTTTTAGTGTTGGGTGTAAGGTTTATGATAAAAAAAATAAAATGTGTATTTTAATAATAATATTAGCATAAAAACTTATAAAAATGTCGGACTGCTACTTGTCCTTGTTTTACGCAGTAACGGAACAAATTATTGATGTGATTTTATTTGTAGCACTAATTGTTTATTTGAAAGATAAATATAATTAAATTATTTTTTGTTTAATAGATATCATTATTTTTGTTTTATTCTTAGTTGAATATCTTGAAAAACTATTCATTAAAAGTACTTTCTATGCCGATTCACCATGATCATAGTAATTAATTAATTAATTTTAACATATATTTTCAATTTGTATTAAAAACTTTTCGCACATGATTTTTAATTTTATTTAAATTTTATTTTAAATAATTGTAATTTTAACTTACTTTTTTATTTTGTCGATGTCATTAATAGGTACTATAATTATTTACTAACATAGCCACTAAGACCTTATTAACACTATGGACTTTGACTGATTAATAAATGAATTGGATTGAAGAATTGAAATGAATTGTCATAAACGGAAGCAAATCGACAAAGCAGAACTAGAAAAAAAATATATTAACCTGTATATTTATGTACTTTTTGAAAAATGCAATTCTTTACAATAGTTTATTTAAAGTATTTAGAATGTTTACAATTTTATACAAGATTAGTAACTATTTTTGCAACCAAGGGCTCAAAGGTGACATATATGTCATTTTGTACTTAATTTTACTGACCGTTGCTTATTTAAATAATTAATTAACTAGATACAAAAATAAACAAAACAACGAATAAAAAATGTCATATCTCCTAAATTATATGACTCCAACTACCAGATTTCAGTAAATTACATTGTTATGTAAAGGGTAATTTACTTACGTGTTATGTATTTATATTTTTTGTATGTAAAGTTATAATGTATTTCATTAGTATACTTCACACTAATCCGAAAGTTTGTGTAAGTGTGTAAATGTGTAAGTATGTTTGTTTTCTCTTCTGTAAACGCTTAAACGAATAAGCACATACCTATATATATATATACATTAGGTTGAAATTCGGTACATAGCATATACCTAGGATTACTACATAAGCTACTTTTAAACTTGATTAAAACGTGGTGAAGCCGCGGGGCACGGCTAGTATACTTATAAGTGAATAATAATGCTTACCTATCTGGCTGTCTCTGACTCAAATTATTATGTGAAAAAAGTAGAATAAAACAATTTACATTGCGGGATACGTCTAGTATACTTATAAATAAATGTAAATAATTATTCTTACCTATCTGGCTCTCTCCGACTCAAATTATACAATAATAATATTACGTCATTTCAATCTCTGGATTAATAAAGGGTAACATCACTACAATCCGGTTCCGCGCGCGGTCATCTCGAGCGTTTCCCCAACTTTCTTTGACCCCGTTGTGCCCGTGACTGTACATTTTATTTATTGCCTTTTGATCGTGTTCCAAGTTTGAATTTTGAATTGGATTCGATTCTTTTGGCGGGTAAAGTATAAAAAAATATATGTTTACGAAATAAGTAACCTTAGTTTTGCCGTGAAAGTGAAAAAATGGTGTTGTTGATTTTGTATATTTTTCCATAAACTGTGATTCTTCGAGTGTTAATATGTAATAAATTAATGGTGGATTATTAACTGTTAATACTTAGTTAACGTGTATAAGTGTAAGCAAATCATATAAAGTTGAAAAACGTGATTTTCGCTTTTCGTAAGTTCTAGTAAAGTTTCTACTAGGGCATGACTCGACTATGACTAAAACTTGACTGTTTTACGTGACTTTAACTGTGATTTGTGACTAAGACTTTAATATAAAATGCACTTGAAATATATTATTAATTGACACTGGCTAAATGCACAAGAATGCGAAATTAAATGAAATAAGCAACCATAATTAATTGAATATGAATATATTGTAGTATTAATATACTATAATATATTCCACTCATTCGCTGTACAGATAATATAATTTTTATCCGTACAGCGAAGGAGTGGAACTCATTGCATGCATCTTTGTTCCCTGAACAAAGACTGGGTGTCTTCAAGTCTAGAGTGATTAGGTACGTTCTAGGCAAGCATGTTCTTTCTTTGGCCGCATGGTCACTTTCCATCAGGTGAGATAGCGGTTAAATGCTTGCCTATCTAGTATTAAAAAAAAGGTTCTATAGGATTATAATATGCTAGTTGCTCCCTGCGACTTCGCCCGCGTTAATAAAAATAATATTTTTTATCGGATCGAATTGTGAATCTAAACTTTCTAAATCATTCTTGAATCCAACTGAATAAAAAAAAACTTTTTTTTAATTTTTTTTGTGTTGCATTGTCGATACCCGACCCCCCTGTGAAGTAAGGAGCGCTAATTCAAAGTAACCTTGTATATGTAAAGATACAGAATACAAACCATTTTTTTACCGACTTCCCAAAAAAGGAGGAGATACAGTCGAATGTATTTTTTTTTTTTTATATTTGCTACCTCATAACTTCTCTCCACGCGAGCCGATTTCGAAAATTTTTTTTAGTTTGAAAGATGTTGCTTGTTTTTTACCGACTTCCCAAAAAAGGAGGAGGTACTCAAGTCGACTGTATTTTTTTTAACCGACTTCCCAAAAAAGGAAGAGATAAAGTCGACTGTATTATTTTTTTTTTTATGTATGTTACCTCATAACTTCTCTCCACGTGAGCCGAATTCGAATATTTTAGTTTGAAAGATGTAGCTTTCTAATTGGTCCCATTTAAATTAGATCAAGATCTGATCAGTAGTTTTTGAAATATCGTCAATAATGCCTATTTTGTACGCCTACTTTGACGATGTTCTCGTTTAACCGACTTCAAAGGTTACCTCATAACTTCTATCGTTGTGAGTCGATTTTGACGATTCTTTTTTTATTTGAAAGCTGGTGCTTTTTGTGGTCCCATTGAAATTTGATCAAAGTCTGATATCTTGTTTTTGAGTTATAGTCAATAATGCGTGTTTAATACATTAAATCTGATCAAAGTTCCGAAGATAAAGCGGTGAAGTCGGTTTTTTTAAGCTTTGCTTGCGTTTAATTATTTTGCGCTTACATTGCAAACGCTGGTTGAACCCTACGAGATAGTTCAAAATAATGTAATCTACTACAGTATTGTACACCTTAAAAAGGTCAACAAAAAAGTCCGCGGTGATACAATTATGTCTATCTCTTAGGGATAACCCACAATAACCATTTTTTATCCTTTTTTAAGATAAATAATGGCTTATTTACGAAGCGATTTTAAGCAATACAGCATTAATACTTATAATACCAATTGAGTACCTTAAATACATTTGCATTTAATATGGTGCGATACATTTCGGAGAGTGTGCTATGGAATTACACGATCTAGTTCCTCCATCCCCATTCCATCATAGAACCACCAGACAGACTGCATTGCGACACCGATACATGGTGGATATTCCTCAAATGCGCACGAAGCGTTTTGCTTCCACTTTCATGATGCCACTGCAAAGGAGTGGAACTCATTGCCAGAGTCTGTGTTCCCAGATAAGTACAATCTTGGAGTCTTCAAGTCGAGAGTGAATAGGTATTTTCTAGGCAAGCGTGCTCCAGCGTCGACCGCATCGTCACTTAGCATCAGGTGAGATAGTGGTCAAATGTTTGCCTATCAGAGTTAAAAAAAAAAAAAGATGAATATGGCCCTTTACAGCATGTAATTTAAATGAATATTTTCAAAGATATTACAGATTTAAAATGCGGTTGACTATACTGCTAACGCGCACTGTTTCAAAATATATTTCGCACATCTCTCGCACTTTTTTACCGACTTCACATTTTTTTTTTTTTATTTATTTCCTCAATCCAACAGCGTTGCAAGACATAATATAAATATTAAAGTTATTATACATAAAGTAAGGCCAGAAAAGGATTAAACTAATAGATTTACATTTACATTCAACGAACTAGAGGAGTAAAGAGGTATCTCGTATTGCATTGCGAGTATATGCAATTTACGGGATATAATTATGTTGCAATAATTTTAAAATTTCATACATGTATAAAATACTATTTAAGGTAACTGTAGGTATTTGTAGTATTTGTGTTCACAAAATTCCCTTGGGAAGAAAACGTATGGTGTTCCCGCCGGGAATCGAACCCGATACCCGTTGTTCAGAAGGTTAACGCGTCCTATTAAGCCAAAGAGCAGTTGTCCTCGGTTGACACGCTGTGATTGGCATCATTGTGCCAACTCTTGCGTTGTGATTGCGTCGGAACATTTGAATAAACAATGAAATTCAGCTGCATCTCCTCTGCATAGTAATTTGTTGCGAGACCGAGGATGACCGAAAACGATGCTGGTTTGAATTTTGAGTGGACTTTTATGATCTTCGGTACCTTTGAACTGCCCGCTGGCGTAGTGCGGCGGACGGCGTAGCCTTCTAAGCAACGGGTATCGGGTTCTATTCGATACCCGTCGAAAAGTCCACTCAAAATTCAAATAACACAATCACACACAAGAATAGAATCACCTCTTAGAGGGATAACTTGTGTTCTCAACGTGAATCGAACCCGATCCCCTACTAAGAGGGCGAACGCTCACGCAAATAAGCCAACAGGCAGTTATAGAAAGATACTGTGAATATACATTCTACTAATATTATAAATGCGAAAGTTTGTGTGTGTGTGAATATAGTGATAAATTTAGGAAAAAAGGAAAATGTATCGCTTCAGGCGGGATTTGAACCCGCGGCCATAGGGTGTCATGCCCTATTGCTCTAACCGCTGAGCTACTCAAGCCCCGCCTGAAGCGACGAAATTAACCTTTCCTTGTTATTAACGTCTTACGGGGGGACGTGTGAATGTTTATTAAAACGTATCTCCGTAACAAGTAAACCGATTTTGATGAATTTTTTATTTGAATGTAAATAGTTTAGGTTCCGGAATAACACATAGGCTTCTTTTTAACTAAATTAACGCGGGCTAAGCCGCGAAGCACGGCTAGTTTTATTAGGTACATAATTTCACCGATTATAATAAAATACCTACACGTTAGATTACAACTATTTACAACCTTCACACCTCCAAAACAACCGAGTAACAAAGTTAGTGCTTATAAACACAATAAATAGCTAGCAATTAATTAAAACCCAGTAGTAATACGTAGTTATTTCGGCATTAAGTGAGTAAGAAGTATTGCATGTTACATCAAACCTTGTAACAAATAAGTAAAAGATTGATGTGTGGAATTCAAGGACGCGAACGCTCAGATCTCGCTTCAAGTACCAAAGTAAATACTATGTATCCAGGGCCCGTATACACAGAATTGGTTTAGCCGGAGGTGTAAAATCGGACGAGCTAAATACTTTGTACAAAATAAAAATAGTAAAAGAGATAAAGGGTTTTTTTGCCGCGAAAGTGAAAAAATGGCGTTGTTGATTTTTTAATTTTCCAAAACCTGTGATTCTTCGAGTGTTAATGTGTAATAATGGTGGATTATTAACCGTTAATTCTTAATAAACGTGCATGAGTGTAGGCAAATCATACAAAGTTGAAAAACGTGATTTTCGCCTTCGCTCCAAAGCTCCAATAGAAGTTCTAGTAAAGTTTCTACCACTTTACTAGGGCATGGCTTGACTATGACTGAACCTTGACTCTTTTACCTGACTTTGACTGTGACTTGTGACTAGGATATTTAATATGAAATACCCTTGAAATATATTATTACTTGACACTAGCACACACATAATATAAATGCACATGGTTGCTAAGCCAAATTGAAAGAAAAAAAAGAGATAAAGATAGCCACGTCTCAATAATCTCGGTTAACCAGTAAATCGTAAAAATACGTTTTACGTAAAAACCATACCATTTCAAATGGATTCAATTTATTAATAGTTACAAAATAAAACAAAATCAACAACACCATTTTTTCATTTCACTGCAAAACTCCTGACCCCCTATTCCCTATCTTTGTTGCAAACGGTTTAAATACTGAATTGACAAAACTTCTAAGAAATAAGGTTCATTTTTGCTTAATTCTAATAGAAACCGCGTGCAACAAAGATACGTAATAAGAGGGCTGGTGTCTGATTATATCATCTTTGGTCGGTACATACCTACTTTTGTAATCTGTGCGAGATCTCAGTTTCATAATTTGCATGTCGTGTCATGCACAAAATGCTGTAATGCGTTTGAGCTAGGCCAAGGAGCCGGATGTGTGTGTTTAATGTGGATGATCTCGAGTACAGATAAGTGTAGCCTGTTTACATAGATGTATAGGTAGGTAAGTAAGTGCTTAAACATTCAAATATATACTCAAATACTCATTTATTCATAAATATAAGTTTACACGTCGTATTGTAAGGTCTAAAATGAGATATTTCTTAATTAAAAATACAATGATAAAATGAAAAATGTCAAAATGAAAAATTACGAAATAAAAATTAAAAATATACATTATAATTTCCATATAGAACATGTCATTTATGTCCAAGTATAAAATTATTTAATTTTCATAAACTCATCTGTGCTATAAAACGTTTGTTCGATAAGCCATCGTTTCAATTTATTTTTAAAGCTAAGGAGTTATGTGATAATACCTAACATTGTGTATATCATATAACTCCTTATTGGTGACCCCTACAAACACGTGCCTACGAAAATAAAAACAATTCATTCGTGAGGAGTGCATAGTGCAGTGATTCAAAAAGTGAGGCTATCAAAGCTAACCTACGGCGGACATTTTGGTTTCATCAAAAACCAACATCACCACGCGGCGAACTTCAGCAACATCGCGCGCAACATCTAATTGCCGTCGCAACGCCCGGCCTTTCGCTTGGCCCATTGTGCCGCGCCACACTCTGCTCATATCAGCAAGTGCAGTTCACGACGTTCGCTTCAACAACGGGCGCAGACGCCGGTTCACGCCGAGCGCCGCAACGCGGTGATTTTGTTCCCGCCGTCTCATTCCGCGCCGCCTCCGCTGTGCCGGCGCGGCGCCGCCGGCGACGACTTCGACACCGCGCAACGAGTCTCCATTTCGTGACACGCGAACATCTCGCGATTTGATACGTGTCGCGATTCGCCGTGAGCCGCAGCACCGACGGGACCACCGAGGATTGCAAACATTGCAAACTCGCCGAGCCACGTGCAAAAATCGACGCGTCAAGCCATCGACGACGCACGACGACGACGCGACGCGAGCAGCCAGCGGTCAACGCCCCCGAGTGCGGGACGGGCCGGACCGCGAAGTTTTCAACTGTACATCGTTCCCAGGGAGTATACTACGATTCCGGTGAGCGAACTCCAAAATACTTGCATATCTTTCCTATAAACAAACATTTAACAATAACGTGCAGTGTTGTGTTGTTTTACTTAAACTATCAATTTGAAAAGGAACATACATATTTCCGTCAACTATCTTCGTGACCAGTGATCATATCGGAACATTACTCTTAAGCAATTCTCGAATTTTTTACGGATTATAATGTACGAATAGCGATTTACAGAATTTACGTAAAAAAGGTAGACTTCGGTAAGCATCTCGTATAAAGGTAGATTTCGGATAAAATACCAGAAATGGTAAATTTCGTAATTTCGTTGTCGAATTTAAATTTGTTTACATAAAAAGGATAGATTCATAAATTGTATTTTTTTTTTTGTCACGAAAGAACTATATATCGATAATAGTTTTTTTTTTTTAAACAATAATTTCTAATTAAGTTTTTATTTTATTATTATTAATTAGTTATAAGCCGTTTATGTTTATCTACGCGAAACTGTGTATCATACGTCGACGTCCGGGGCCCGTCATTTAATTTCCTGATTCCTATTTATTCCACTCATATTTCCTACAATTGTTGTATTGACTTCCGCCTCGTCACTTCCGGTTTCAATTATTTCACTTCCGTTTCCTCTTCGATAATGGCAACATCTGAGGAGCAGATTAGACTGCTGCAGGAACAGTTAAAACAGCTTCAGGACAATCAGGATAGACGAACTATGGCAGTTTCAGTCAAATTGCCTACTTTTTGGGCCGATAAACCCACAGTGTGGTTCGGCCAAGTAGAGGCACAGTTCGAAATCGCGGGCATTAAACAGGACCGGACCAAGTACAGCCACGTTGTGGCAAAGTTGGATTCCAAAATCGCCGGCGAAGTAGCGGACATTATTGAACGCCCCCCAGTCACGGACTGTTATGAACATCTAAAAACCGAACTTATTAAACGCTTGTCAGCGTCTGGCAAGGACAGAGTCCGGCGGCTTCTTGGTGAAGAAGATATTGGAGACCGAAAGCCGTCGCAATTTTTGCGGCACCTACGCTCGTTGGCCGGGACAGAGTTTAAAAGCGACGACATAATTCGGCAACTGTGGATGCGCCGCCTGCCAGGCAATATACAAGCCATACTGGCTGCGCAAGAAGATCTGCCCCTGGAGAAGGCGGCTGACATCGCCGATAAAATACTTGAGGTAACCACACCTGCTGTGCATGCGGTTACCACGGCCTCGCAGTCACCCGAGCTGACGCAACTGGCGCTCAGGGTCGAGCAGTTGACTAAATGCGTTGAAGCGCTCAGTTCCGACTCGAGAGCGCGATCACGGTCGCGTACTGACAACAGATCGAGATCAACATCGAAATCATCCTCACGCTCCACCCTGTGCTGGTATCACCAAACCTACAAGAAAAAGGCAGTGAAATGCACCTCTCCATGCGCCTGGAAAAACCAGGAAAACAATTCGAGCGATCAGTAAGCGCGGCGACTGATTGCTCTGAGGTAATGAGTAGCCGCCGTTTATTTGCCACAGATAAGACTACGGGACGCCGGTTTTTGATAGACACGGGCAGCGACCTTTGCTGTTACCCACAAAAGTTAGCCAAGGGTATCGCCTCAACATCATCTGGATATCAATTATCGGCAGCAAATGGTAGCAACATCCAAACTTATGGAAGCATTTCACTACATCTGAACCTAGGCCTACGCCGCGATTTCCACTGGAATTTCACAATTGCCGACGTCGAAACGCCTATAATAGGATCGGACTTCTTAAGTTATTATAACTTATTACCCGACCTACGCCACAAACGCCTAATCGATGGAAATACAAATCTAACCACTCCGGCATCGATAGCTCAAATTAACCAGGTCAGCATAAAATGTGTGTCTGTCGAAAGCACCTCACCTTATTCCAGACTTCTCCTGGAATTCCCTAACTTGACGCGACCTCCAAGTTTCCCACGGCTAGTGAAACACGCGACGGTTCACCACATCGTAACAACCGATGGCCCGCCAGTTTCCTGCCGCCCACGTCGCCTCGCTCCGCAAAAGCTGGTCGCGGCCAAGAAAGAGTTTGACGATATGGTCAACTGTGGTACGGCGAGACCTTCGGACAGCCCTTGGGCCTCTCCTTTGCATATGGCCAAGAAAGGCGAAAAGGGATGGCGACCATGTGGAGATTACCGGGCTCTGAACGCTAGAACTGTTCCAGACCGGTATCCCGTCAGACACATAGCGGATTTCTCGCACAACATTGCAGGGGCCACCGTGCTGAGTACAATTGATTTAGTAAAAGCGTACCAGCAAGTGCCCGTACACAAGGCTGACATCTGCAAGACAGCGATCACAACACCATTCGGACTGTACGAGTTTCCTTTCATGACCTTTGGTCTTCGAAACGCTGGACAAACATTCCAACGTTTCATAGACGAAGTCGTGAGGGGACTCGATTTTTGTTATCCATATGTGGATGATGTGCTTGTCTTTTCACGCTCGGCAGACGAGCATAAAGACCACCTTCGCACTTTGTTCCAGCGCCTGGACGACTATGGTGTCATGATAAATGCATCCAAATGTGTTTTCGGTTCTGACGAGGTGACCTTTTTAGGATACCGCATCAACAAAGATGGTACACGCCCGCCTGTGGAGAGGATCGAAGCCCTGCGAAATTTCCTTTTGCCAAAAACGGTGCAAGGCCTTCGGCGGTTTCTGGGGATGATCAATTTTTATCGCCGATTCCTCCCTAACGCGGCCGAACTGCAAGCCCCTCTCATCAATGTACTAGCTTCTTCTAAACTAAAGGGTGCTAAGCCAGTGCCCTGGACGCCTGAACTTGAAGTTGCGTTCGAGAAATGCAAGGAGAGCCTGGCCTGCGCTACACTTCTTGCTCACCCAGTTGGCGACGCCACCTTGGGATTATTCACGGACGCCTCTTCAGTACATGTGGGATCTTGTCTTCAACAGAAAATTGATAACCAATGGCAGCCTTTGGCGTTTTTCAGTAAAAAGCTTACGGACAAACAAGCTCAGTGGCCCGCGTACTATCGCGAACTTCTCGGAGTGTACGAAAGTGTGCAACATTTTCGCCACCTGCTCGAGGTCCAACATGTGACCATTTATACGGACCACAAACCACTCATCTATGCTTTTACCCAGCGACGCGAAAAGCTTCCTCCTGTTCAGCTCAACCAGCTGTCCTTCATCTCCCAATTCACAACCGATGTTATACATGTGAAAGGAGAGGATAACGTGGTTGCTGACGCGATGTCAAGGATAGAAGCTATCACCTTTGAGGAGACTTTTGCAGCTTTAGCAGACGAACAAGCCTCAGACGATGAGCTCCAAAATGCCATGACCAACTCTTCTCTGAAACTAGAAAAAGTTTGCATTCCTGGCTCAGACATTTCCATCATCTGCGACACATCAACTGGAAAACCACGACCATTTTTGACACCTTACCGGCGTAACTATTTTAATAAGATTCACAACCTCAGCCACCCAGGCGCGCGGGCTTCCACGCGTTTGGTGGCTGATCGTTTTGTTTGGCCCTCTATGAATAGGGATTGTCGGAAATGGGCTCGTGAATGCCTACCATGTCAACGCAGCAAAGTGTCAAGACATACCTCAACGCCCTTAGGTAGTTTTACCCCACCGACCAACCGTTTCCGCCACGTCCACATAGATATCATTGGCCCAATGCCTTCGAGTAAAGGGTTTCAATATTGTCTTACAGCTGTGGACAGGTTCACTCGATGGCCTGAAGTATGGCCTATGGTCGGTATCACGGCAGAAGAGGTGGCCGAAACATTCACCAATGGCTGGATCGCCCGGTTCGGTGTTCCTGCCGTCATAACCAGTGACCAAGGCCGCCAATTTGAGTCTGCCCTCTTCAAGGCTCTCTTGAGACATAGCTCAGTACAACGTACACGCACCACTAGCTATCACCCATGTGCCAATGGCATGGTGGAGAGGTTGCATCGCCAATTGAAAGCGGCACTTATGTGTCACGGAGGCACATGGTGCACGGCTCTTCCATTAGTGCTTCTTGGCATGCGAGCATCCTTGAAAGAGGACTTACGGGCCTCAGCTGCCGAACTCGTGTACGGCGAGCCTCTCAGACTCCCCGGAGAATTTGTCACTCTTCCAACAGGCAACGACACTCTAGAAGACGTTCATAATTTCACATCACAGCTGAGAAACCATATGGCCGATCTGAAGCCTGTCGCAGGCTCGCATCATTCAGAACGGCGCACTTTTGTATTCAAAGAGTTGTCCACATGCACACATGTGCTGCTTCGAGACGACTCCATCAGGGCATCACTGAAGCCACCTTACACTGGACCTCACCCGGTTATTAGCAGAAACGACAAAACAATCTGCATAACTGTGGGAAACAGGGAAGTTCAAGTGAGTCTGGATCGAGTGAAGCCAGCCTTTATCGAAGGGGAACCAACGTCAATTCCACATCCTCTTCCATCGACTCCAACCCATTTCCAATCCACACTACCAGCCCCAGTCCCACCTAAACTTTCATCTCAGGCAGCTCCACAATCTTTCCCAAACGCACCAACTCCCAAACACGTTACTCGATCAGGACGTCGCGTTCATTTTAAGACGCCTATTGATGTATAAAAAAAATTTTTTACTTAGGACTAGTTCATAAGAAATAAGCGGTAAAAATTTGTTCAACTAATGTTTTTGTTATTCATATTATTGTATACATTATTATTGTTCTCTTTTGGGGGTAGTTTTCTCCGTGGGTGGGTGGTGTGGCGACTCACGCGCCACCACTCAAACACGCATACACCCGGGCACCGATGAGCGCGGGAGAGCGGGGGAGTGGTTGCCGCGATCGTACGATGTATCTCGCGCCGCGACCCCTTCCAACGAACCAGTTCGCCAGCCGCCTCCGCTTGGGACGCACACGCGACCCCGCTTCCCTCGCCTCGCCCGCGCACGTACACCGCACTAAGTACTAATAAAGTGATAATACCTAACATTGTGTATATCATATAACTCCTTAAAGCAATTAAAGGAATTTGCCTCTAATATGGTATTAGGAAGCCTATCGTACACAGCCGGGCCCAAAACAAGCGTAAGCTTGTTGGTCTTTGTAAGCTTAGGTTAGGCAGGTCAAATATACTGCTTTATTTGTTTGGTAGGTAGGAACCAAGTAGGAACTAATAGGTACCTAACTAATTGATGTAATTTGTAAGTTGTACTGTAATGCATCTAGTACCCGTAAGTATATTTTTTATCTCGGAAGCATTTGACCACTATCTCTATCCACTATCAAGTGTGTTCCAATTCCGTTAGTGGGTAGGAATGTTCGGTCCGGCTTGACTCGCGGGTTGCTGAACCCGGGATTACTATCGATTACGAATTCAGGAAATTTAAGACGGCAATCAAGGTTTCAAAATGATTTAATTGATTACGATAAAAGCAAGTTGGTTTGTCCCATATCTCGAATTCTCACGTAGAACGACCCGAATGACCCGGATGTACCCAGTAGTACCCACATGGGCCCTTAGGGCAGAGAAAGGGTCACAAGTAGTCAAAACTCAATCATATATCACTCCGAGAGCTATCGTAACTTCGTAAAGTGATTGCTAAGTTTCCTAGGATTAATCGATCCCAGCGCCCAATCTGAAA
The DNA here is from genome assembly GCA_948107665.1 of Lomographa bimaculata. Classification (NCBI taxonomy): domain Eukaryota; kingdom Metazoa; phylum Arthropoda; class Insecta; order Lepidoptera; family Geometridae; genus Lomographa; species Lomographa bimaculata. Next base: position 9,163,954 of record OX403607.1, on the reverse strand, counting down.
AACGCAGGTACAGAATACATGTAGGCCTAAAACCAACCTCGCATAAGAAAGTGGAAGGAGTCAACTACCTACTATCTAATGGTAGTCCCACACATACCTACGTTCATGTTCGATGAGCACGTATAAATATCTTATTTATCCATGTAACTATCATCAAAGATTTTCCAGCTAACACGCCGTAGCGAGGTTTATCTCCTATCTCGATGCTATCATGGCGCTAGTTGTATAAGTTCGAACTTCATAGATACAATCTTTGAGAAGTAGTAATAATAATATGCCATTAGGTAGCAGGTTCATGTATTCATATACATATATAAAAATTAATTAACGTATATCAGTCTAACTAAAAACTCAAGAACGGCTGAACCAATTTGCCTATTTATTTTTGGTTTTGAAGGAAAAGCAACTATTTTATTTTCACATACAAACTGTTCGTACCTGTCAAGACCAAAGATTGGATCCGGGACTTTCAAAATGTCATTGGGTAACCAAGAGACCTTAGATTACGTCGAAATTAGGAGACAAACCTATGATTTGTGCTGCAAAATCCTCGTATAGTCAAGGATAGTAGTAAGCATGAGACCAGCATGGAACTAATGTCATAGTCAAACTAGTTCCATGGAGTAGAGACAATCAAAAAACTTTTGACATTTCTCTTACATGATAAAAGCTGTCTCTGTCAGTGTCAATTAGTGGCACCAAAACAAAGATGGCGAGCTCGACTCTCCTGGGGCTGAAAACCCATTCTCAAAGAGTTTGTAGCCTTTACAAAAAGGCTTTGCGTAATTTAGAAGCGTTCTACGATAGACGGTAATTATATTTGCCTTAAAAAGGATACATTTTGATTATGCCGTGGCTTGTTTACACGTTACGTAATTTTTGCGGACCACTGTCATTACAATTATTTTCTTCATATTTTCCAGAAAACTAACTCAAGATACATAAATCAGAAATAAGAAGCTCTATAATACTAACGACGATAATATTTACGTTCCTAGAAGGTTATACTTTGTTTGGTTAATTTTTATTTACATACATCGAGTTGATGTAGGTTATCCTTCATTTAGTTGCATTTAACTTGTTTTGTACAGTATTTTAGATTAATAATTAGTAGCAATAATATCTACATCGTTGAATACGTAATTATTCCATAACAAACCATTATAAATGATAGCATTATCCCTACAAACCTTAGTGGTTTTTTAAATGCTATTACTGTTTGTTTGTACCTATTGTAAATATTTTAATTGGTAAATAAAGGAAAAAAAAAAAAATACCTACTTTAAGAGCTCTTAAAGCACACAATAGTTGAACTATATACCTACCACTAGTTCAAAATTATTTTATTGATTGTAAACATAGATGATAAACTAGTAATTGTGTGGCTATGTTTTGCCATATTATTATGTTTAGTGTCTCCTTTTTTCCGTAAAATACATTATTGTTGTAATGTAACTGTCATAGTCCAAAATCCAAATCTAGTAACATTATTTTTCTTTTTACCCATGTGCGCGACTTAAAGGAGGGTAACGTGTTTATCAGCCAGTGTGTATGTACATATGTGTGTTTTTTTTTTCATGATAGGCTAACTTTAGAGCACGATCTTATCTGATGGTAAGAGACCAAAAAAAAAACTGGAAATGACTGTTTGATCCTTTGTAGTGCTCTAAAGACTGAATGTGTGGGCTGATTTTGATGATTCTTACGTCAATTTATTGGTCTTCATTTTACAAGTTTCACTGAAGACATGACAGTAAACAAAATTTAATATGGCAAAAACCAAATGCTATATTGTAAAAAAAGATTTTTGACAAACTGTGTAAATTTTTTCATTATATTGACTTGTTTGTAAAACATTTAATTCCTGTATTCCAGCCATGTATATCGCTACCAAGCTGTGCTGCTTCGATCACGGTTTGACGCGCACGCCACAGAACCAGACATGCGCAAAGCCCGGGAACTCTTGAAGAAAGGAGAGGAAGAGCTTTTCTTGAACCAGCATCCTATTCCTAGAGCTTGTGAGTTGTTTATCTAATTAGTTATATGCCCTGCATGCTTGATCTCTGGCTTTTATGACCCTTGGTAGGTATATTAGAGTGTTGTATCGAAATAGCTGTAAATTATCCCCTTTTAGAGATATCTTCGTACTCCTCATTAAATAACAGTAGATAGTGTTTAGGATCATATTGATGGTGCAGGCGAATAACATCAAAATATCAAGGTTATTTATTCATATAGAGAAATTAATTATTAAGTTATTATGAAATTTATTTATGAAGCGTTTTGTTTACGTTCATTATGCGCACTGCAAAAGAGTGGACCTCTTTGCTAGAATCCGTGTTCTCAGATAAGTACAATCTTGGGGTCTTTAAGTTGAGAGTAAATTGGTATTATTTATATAGGTATTTCAACCGCATGGTCATTTAACATCAGGTGAGATAGTGGTCAAATGTTTGCCCAAAGATAAAGAAAACATGGGTCTCATAATGGCCCAAGTTATTAAGAACAAGAGTCTTGTCAGACAAACAGTACAGTGATCTACAAGGGTTTCAGATTTTCGATGACCGAGTTGGTACACTGGGCAACCCTCTTGTGCTTCTGGTTTTGAGTGTAATTGTCAGTGTGCTATGTATTTGTTACCGACACCCGTGATATAAGTCTTTGAACTTGGAACTGTGAGCGTGAATGCATTTTTTTATTTTAAGGTAGTGAAACCTAAAATATATTAAATTATACCGTTGTATCTTTCCAGTTGCTTTATCTCCTGGCGGCGTGGCTCACGAGCGTGTAGTGGAGCCCCATGACTGGGTTCTTGACTACTGGCATCCTTTAGAGAAGGCGCAGTACCCAGAATATTTCAAGCGCAGGGAAGAACGTAAGAAAGAATTTGTCGCTATGTGGGAGAAGGAGTATGGCAAGCACGACCCTAAGGACTCCCACCATTGATGATGATGATGATTATGTGAATAGTTGATTAAATTATGTTAATTTAGTATGATGTTTTATTTTAACAAAGACTAATTTTAATAACACATTTTGTAATTTCTAATTTTTTATTAGGGTTCCGTACACAAAGGGTAAAATTGGGAACCTATTACTGAGATTTGCTGGCGTCCATCCGTCCGTCTGTCACCAGGCTGTATCTCAAAAGTGGTGATAGCTAGACAGTTGAAATATTCACTGATTATGTATTTCTATTACCGCTATAACAACAAATACTAAAAATAAAATAAATATTTAAGGGGGCTCCCATACAACAGATTTGATTTTTTACCGTTTCTTGCTCGATACTAATAACGGTGACAGGTAGACGCTTTAACTATTCAAAGAATATTTAGTTTAATGTTCTCTTTAAATATAAATAAATAAAATAATAATGATATTGGTACGGAACCCTTCGTGCGCGAGTCCCACTCGCATTTGGCCGGTTTTTAGCTTCTATTTAATATCGGGAACCAGAGGCTTTAGAATCTGTATTGTATCCTCTAAATGTATGTCAATAAATGTTTTGATTGCTTGAATATATAAAAAAAACAATTTGTTGCACCAAAATAATTATTATAAAAATCACATTTGCTTAAAATTTTACTAGTGAAATAAGATAGACTGCTTCAGTCTGAGCGACAAGGCCTTTTAGTCTTGTTGTGAAAATGTATGGGTAAATTATTTTTACTGCAGGCAACACTGAAAAGGTCGCATTTATCTGTGCACTTAAGGGCAAGTAGATTCAGCATGTGTAGTAAGCAACTCACAGTGCTGTTTCATAATCTACCCCTGTTCTCTGGTGAGTGGTGTGACAAACGCGGGTTAACAAATTAATAAGGCAAAACAGTGACAAAAAAGTTACGAGTGTCCTGCATTTAAATAAAACCATATTCTACTATATAGGATAACAAAATTAAAATGTTATTCTTTGTTACATAAAACAAAGGCTGTGCTAATAATTTTATTATTTGATGTCAATCTATGGGCCAATACGAAAAAACAAATGGCGACGGACAGGACACAGCCAGAGGATTAGAGAAATGAAGCAAAGTTGTTATGAATTGGTACCCTGCACACAGGAAGAGGAATCGAGGAAGACAACATAGAAGATAGGGAAGACTGGAAGAAGTTGGAAGATGCCTATTCTAAGCTAGGGCAAACGTATACGGTTGTCGAAGATATAGAATTAAGATACCTACTCGTAGTATAAGGAAAAAAAATATGTAAAATATCCGAAATAGAGGCTTTTATTATTATGGGCTAATTGGTATCAAATGGCCTATATTTCCTAAAACTAAATTATAATATACCTACACAGCAAAGATTAAAGCTACATGCAGGTCACCGAGCTTACAGGTAACTCGAGCCAGTACCAGCGGGTAGCGTTCCCATCATGCTGCCGGCATTGCCTCTGAATTGCAATGCTATTGAGCCAAATAAGTGCCAGCATTTTCATCGCACGTCGCTTTAAGTAAACGCTCAAGTTTCAAAAATATCCCCGTCCACCTATCCGGAAAACAACTGCACATATTTTTACCATATATACAGCTAAGAATACCTACTCTCGATTAATTTACCTTGCAAACATAAAACTAAATCATTCAGCGGTAGGGAGCGATGATGCCACACCGTTAAACTTTAATCCTGTTTGCGTTAGGGAACCGCCATTTTCATTTTTAAGATTAAAATGGCGGGAGCACGCGATTTAAAAGGCACGCCCGTTTTGGATGACATTTGATAAATATTAAATTGTATGTTAAATGAATGCACTGTAAATAAATACCAAAATTATCATTATGAAACTAGATTATTTTTATTTACTTACCTGCTATTAAGTGTTCTCGCTGTACATGTCGGGTCGGGCAAAGAAAATAAAACCAAAATGTTGATTGTTTGTTTTATTGCAGTTTTAAAAAATATATGCCTATTTTTACATTTTTCATAGTCAAGGACTAGAGAAATCAATACAAAATATTGCTTTAATATAAGCGATTTTATACATTAATTATTAAATAACAATACATTGAGATAGCCGAGTTAATAAAGAAGATAGGTTGGATTTTTTTAATTAAAAATTGTCTGCTCCTCCAAAAAAAAGTTTGTTAAGATGTCTATACTTTGTTATATTTATATAAATCGCAAGAAAATATAATCAACAACTACTAGAAGACCACCTGGCGTATGTAGGTACAGTCAGCAACAAAAGTAGCTAAACATTGCTAGTATTTTAAAAGCGAACTAAACAATACACAAATGAAAGATTAACTACACTGTGTGGTGTTTTAGCTTTTGAAGCATCCAGACTATTATTACAAAGGTAAAATCTGAACATGTTCAGCTACTTGTGTTCCTAACAGGACGTGCATGATACGTGCTGAGAGATTGTTATCGACAAATACAAATCAACTAAACTCAGCGCCGATCCTTAATGTACCAATAATACAAAGACATTAGTGAGAACAATAAGTTGTAAGCAAATTGAAAAGTTTCGTGGAGGAGCAAGACATTGTTACCGTAGAATATTTCTAAATACAGAACGTGCGAAAGTAACCTTTAATTATTCATGTTCAACACAGACACCGCCTTAAAAATAGGAGGTATTCGTATTCGTAGCGGTTTTTATGAATGTACCAGTCGGCAATAAAAATCTGAATATGTTTACAATTTCGCATAGCGCTTGTATTTTTAACCTTACAACACAGTTACCTCTCATTTCAAACTGGAGTTGGTTCTTTGAAAATCTTAGCAATCAACTAACTTACAGCTACTTTTGTTGTTGACTGTACACCGATCTATGGAGGATTTAAGTTATTTTCTAATGACCCCCGACGAAAAGAGATGTATTATAAGTTTTTAGTGTATATGTGTGTTTGTGGCAAAGCTCCCAAACGGCTGGACCGATTTCGATATAGTTTTTTTGTTATTTAATAATTGAATTAGGCTATGTTTGGTGAAAATCGCTGCAGACGTTTTAAGAGCTGGTTATTTTTTTGAGTTCTTCAGGTTCAGGAAAAAACTTCAAGAAAGTTTTATATGGGGAAAAGCTTAGAAGCAAAAATTAGTACTGAGTTATGAGTAACACAAATTTTGCGCTAGGTCATCTTAGCTCGTTCCCTCCATTAATAAGGTAGGTACAATATATATGAAAAAAAAAGATCAATTTACACTACATACACAATATATGAAAAAAATAAGATCGTTTTTCTATTTCAATTGTAATTATATACAATGAGATTGTGTAAGTTAAATGAAAACATAATCAAATGATTTGTCATATATATATTACAGAACTGATATCTTCACTGCCACATATGCATATTTACAATTTAATTTCCCTAAAACATTATTAAAATACAGAAAATTTTATGTAACTCTATCATCATATACACGTTCACTTCACACACATTAACAGATATGTAGATTTTCAAAATACAACAATGATTTTAAAGTCACTAATAATTATTACTAAGATGGTACATTCGAGTATGGTTTGTATGGGTTCCATACAAAAATCAATGACAAAACATGTCTGTGAAGAGTAAAGATGCTTAAAAATACGTGCTATACATGTTTCGGAATAGATGCGAGTCCACAAAATATAACATAATAATATGTAATTTTTAATTTAGGAAAAACAAAAGCACTAAATCAGTAAAAAAAAATCTTATTTATTACAAAAGCATTCTCACTCACAGCCCCACGCAAAGCTCAAAGACTTGTATTCTGTTTACCGGCAACATTGACATATCACACCTAAAACCAGAAGCACATGTCCCTTGGGAAGGAAAATTATGCTCCTGCCAGGAATCGAACACAAGACCCACAGCGCAGAGGGCATAGATTAGCCCACTGCGCCAACTGGGTAGTCAAAAAACTGGGAAGAAACTTCTAAAAGCAGTTTAGTAAAGTACTTTGATTATTTTTATGTATTACTGATAGTGAAATAACACATTTGGAAGTTTTACGCACACATCTACCCCGAAACTACTTGTATATGTTATATTTAGGTCTTACACTTCCCCCCATACTTGTCCATTAAATTTTGTAAAACGTACTTTACGTTGCCATAAAAAATTTAACCGACCTTAAGACGCTGACAAAAGCCAAGTACGCTAGACATATATTAGCAAAATAAATCTGTTATTTTTTATTAATTGAATAAAAGAAAATTGCTTTAAACAAAATACTAATTTATTGCCAAAGAAGATATTTACTCATATACTCACTCACTTCCACACTATGCGAACTTGTGATGTGGATAACAACTATTTAATATTCTTGTAAATTAATTTAAGCAGACATCATGATTACTTATAGACAATAAAAAAACTACTAGTTAATTCATGTTTTTAATAAGTTGTTGGAATTTCTTAGTTGTTAGAGAACTATTCAAATATATTGTTAATTCTCATTCCATCTAGCGTTGTTCTCGACGGCACACGTATACTCTTACTCTATTTTTTTTAATCTTGCATCTTTCTGAATCTTGTTATGTTAAAACACCGACGTCCAACTTTGTTGCGTAATTCCTCTCCATCCAAAGGTTGTCTGGAAGAGATCGCCTTTAGCGATAAGACCGCCTATTGTTACACTTATTTTGTATGTAATTATTTTCTATTATGTTTTGTCACAAATATGGTGTTCAATAAAGAGTTTATCTATCTATATATCTATCTATCTTAATTCGGAACAAAATGACTGCAGAGACGCATAATAATGACGCCTGGGTAAAAAAATGATGAGTCCGTCAGTTAGATTATCAAAAAATATTGGACTTGTTCGTTGAAGTAAAAACTTCTATAGCGGCGTTGTGCACTTTTTGGGATGGGTAAAAAAATTTAAACGCCGGCGCGGCGTAGGACAGGAAGTAATATCCCCCTCTCTTTCTACCGCGCGGCGAAAATGTATGCCTGCTACTGCTGTTTACAACGTTAATGATCAAGTTTTCACTTCTGCCGGCACTCCCGGAGTGCAACCCGTTGTTCTTTTTTATTAAACAAATCAATAAATATTAACAAAGATATAGAGCGTCAATGTTAAGCAGTGGAGGCTCGTGACGTCACGCCTCAGTAAAAAGTGTGCAGAGGCGTGACGTCACGCGAAATTTCAACGCACTACATATTCGTCATTTTTTGTTTAATTAACAAAAGAAAAATGCGTGTCCAGAATTTTTCAATGAAAATGTATGAAGGACTTAATATAATTTTTCAGGCATCAAATATTATAGGTTATGTCAGCGTCTTAACTATCAAATATAATCATCAGTTAACGCTATAAATAAGTGCTAGTAAAAGAACCGAGAAATATTAGAACGGGCCCCGGAAATCACATTTAAATTTACTTTACCTTATTTATATAGTCAAATAACAGTATTTATAGGCTTGAAATTTAACATTAACAGGCAAAATAGTAATATTCGTATTTACTATGTAATATTATTGAAAAACATTGTTTTATAGTTGTTAAAAATTAGAAACTCTTTGTACCTATATATTGCGATTTGATTATGCCAGGTGTCCCCTAAAACTGTGGCGAGTAGCGAAGCGAGAGTAGTTTGGAAAACCAACCAATAGAATCGCAGCATTCGATTTGGGTAATAATGAAGCGATCGTATTGGTTCTTATATCTATGACGCGATAATGAAGAGATCTCATTGGCTGATTCTAATCTTGTGGCGTTTTGTGGAATGGAGGGTTCAATTGTTTCTTGCGTTTTATTTATGACATTAAGAAGTCTGTATGTATCACTCGCGATAGAAGGTAATTTGTTCCGAAAGTTTGTGTATAAGTTTGTTTATTTTCTCTTTATGCTGTAACGGCTGAACGGATTAGATTGAAATTTGGAACGTAAATAGCTTATACCTAGGATTTACTCATAGGCTACTTCTTAACTTGATAATAACGGGCGAAGCCGCAGGGCATGGCCAATAATGTCATTAACGACAAGAACAACAAGAAACAATTAAAATTTCACCACTGCTGGAATTCTGGTGAATTTGAGCAGATGCTGTCCTTTTCCCGCAAAGTGTCAGTACAACTTTTTAAAGGAACACGTGACCTGCGACGTCGTAAACCAAAATTAAAACGCTTCTAACTTCTTTATTTATGAACAGATTTTAATTTGTTTTCATTGGTCGGCTATTTACAGCATTTTTAAAAGGTAAATAAAAAAATAGTAATAGTAGCCTAGTTTAAAAGTATATTACACACAACAACCAGCCTTTTCAGCCAAGCGTATACATTCGCGATTGTCTCTAAGATAGACCATAAGTCTTTTAAAATAATGTCTAAAATTGCTAATTTCAAATATTCAACTTGTTAGAAATTGTGTAATTTTATCAGCTTGCCAATAGACCTTAAGTCTTATAAGTTAAAGTTTAAAATTGCTTATTTCAAATTATAAAACTAGGAATCGGCTAAATGCAGTAGTCAGCCTATAGATCTTAAGTCATTTCTGTTAAGGTTTCAAATTGTTTATCTCAGTGAGACAATCGACAAAGAACGCTCCTAGCGTCTCGGCTAAAGAGGCAGATTTCGCTTTCCCACTCCGCTACCCACAGCTTTGTTCCAAAATCTTAACTACAGCAGTCTTCACGGAGGTTTCACCGAGTGATTCTTCAGCGGGTGAGTACTCAGTTGCCTCCCAGCGCCTGCCCGCGGCCCCAGTTGTGACCGCCGAACATTTGACGCGCGGCGCCGCGCTGTAGGGGCGAGGCGGCGCTAGGTGCGGGTCCGAAGCCTCCCATATGCCGGGTGTCCGGAAACAGCTGTTTTCTGGAAAGAATGAGGGGAGTGAGTATGTTTTTACCCGACTGCGCGTCGCAATGGAGGGTACTTTACCAACCGACTTTCTAGACACATCAAACTTTCTAAAAATATGTTATGTGTAAAAATGCTCATCATCTTCTCAGCAAGAAGTCCACTGCTTGATATAGGCCCTCCCCAAAGATCTCCATAAACAACGGTTGTTAGCGGCCTGCATCCAGCGTCTTCCTGCGACCTTCACTATGTCGTCCGTCCACCTTGTGGGCAGTCTTCCGACACTGCGCTTGCCAATCCGTGGCCTCCATTCCAGAACCTTTCGGCCCCATCGGCCATCCGCTCTACATACTATGTGCCCTGCCCATTGCCGCTTCAACTTGCTAATCCGGCAGGCTATGTCGGTGACTTTCGTTCGTCTACGGATCTCCTTATTCCTGATTCGATCTCATAGAGAATACCCCGAGCATAGCCCTTTCCATAGCTCGTTGTGTGACTTATTTATAAGGCCAAGTTTCAGTACCACATGTCATTATGGTAACATACACTGGTCAAATGAAAATGAAAATGAAAAAATGTTTATTTTGCAGCGGTTAGTGGTTAACGTTTACAAACAATTTGATTAGTTTATACACATTAATTATACATTTTGCTAATCGCTGATGATAGCTTACAGGTGAAAGGATATATCTATGGCCTTCACACTAGGCAAGCCTGTATCGTGAAGACCCAATACGGATAACAAATTAAATTAGACAAATTAGTCAAAAACTCGTACTTACAGGTTACGTATATAGCGTTAATTATTAACAGTAAAGTACAACTAAAGATAAAAATAACAATTTGTGTAACTAATGATTACTTATTTATCATAATATACGTTTAAACTATTATTTATATCTGAATATTAAACATGAGTTTATATAATATCTATTATGAAATATTTAAAATTTAACTTAGTCCTTACTATTTTATATGAAATATATACACTAACATTATTATTATTTGCTTATTGTATTTTAAAAATATATAATTATTATAGTATTTATATATATATATATATATATATATATATATATATATATATATAAAATATTATCTAAGAACATGATATCGAAGGCAGGCAGCAGCAGCTCTCAGCCAGATTTGTCAAAGCTTATACCTGATGCAGCTGATCCAGATTCAAGGAAAATGGGTCTGCGCAAAAGAAAAACCCCTGAAAATGATTTCGCGTACCAGTTTAATGCGTTTAGGAATGAAATCTTAGATATACTTAAGGAATCTAGTAAATCCAACAATGACAATATTAATACTATAAGTGAGAATACATCTTCTATTAAAGAACAACTACAGAGCATCAAATCAACAACAGATCACCTGTTAACAGAGAATAAGAATCTTAAATCAATGGTGATAACATTAAAAGACACTGTACACTGCAATGAAGAAAAAATTACTCTATTGCAAAATGAAATTCTGCAACTAAAATCGGGCTCACAAAAAACGCTACCGTCACAGTTCCCAATACTTAATGACTACGATGAAGTAGTTGCGGAAATACAAGAACGCACTGAACGCAGCAAAAACATTGTTATAGTGGGGATACCTGAACAACATCTAGATAACCAGGAAGCCAGACTGGATGCTGATACATCTAAGATAAACCAAATTATAAAAAATATTTACCCAGATTGTCCCAAACCCAAAAAAATCCTGCGACTTGGTAAATATGACGGCAAGAAAATGCGCCCTTTGAAATTATGTTTCTCTTCTGAGGAAACAGCCAAAACTATACTACGTAATAAAGTCAATTTCAAGCTAGACGGAGTACGGATCTATTCTGATCAGACTCCGCAACAGCAAAAATACATGATAAATCTCAAAAGTGAACTTAAAAGACGACAAGATAATGGGGAAGAACACCTCACAATAAAATATATCAAGGGATTTCCTAAAATTATAAAACAGGACACAAAAAACTAATTAACGGAGAAAACACAATAGAAGAAGAAAATAATACGAAACCAATAACATACGAAGTAACAAATAATTATACAGACATATCAACTTCATCTAAAACAATAAACTTTTTATATGTAAATGCACGAAGTCTAGTGAAGCAAGGAAAACTCGACGAACTTAGATGTGTCATAGAACATTTTAAAACTGGGTTACATGTTATAGTTGTAACTGAGACGTGGATTAAAAATGAGTGTGATGCTCAAAGATTAAACTTACCAACATATAATCATTACTATAATTATAGAACTACAACTAAAGGCGGTGGTGTGTCAATTTACGTACGTAAAAATGTAAAGCATGAAGTTTTGGATGACCATTGCGAAGATTTTAACCATTACCTGTGGATTCATTTGCAAAACCTTTCCCTGGATATAGGAGTCGTATACAAACAACCATCCTCAAATATAAAACAGTTTCTGGAAACATATAGTAATCAACTTGCAAAAAGAAATAGAGTCATTGTATTCGGAGACATAAATCTAAACTTACTTAGCAAAGAAAATTCTATAAAAGACTACAAGTTCATCATAAAAGAAAACGGTATGAGAATATTAAATAAAATCGATAAGGAATACTGCACACGTAAAACAGAAACCACTGCAACTATAATAGATCATGTTTGTACCTCAATAAAAGATAACACCTTTCATATGGCCCTTATCGAAAGCGCCTTTTCAGACCACAGACAAATCTACTTAGAGGTGAAGAGAATCAAAACGGAACCAATAAGACGAGTACAATTTGAAGCACTAAACTATCATAATCTATATTTGACTGTAAAAGACTACACAATGGTCAACATGTGCAGTGAATATACATTATTAGAGACCGCATTACTAAATGCAATATCGCAGAATAAGGTAATTAAAACCAAACTGCAAAATCCACCTCGAAAAGATTGGATTAATAAAGATTTAATAAAATCTATAAACAAAAGGAATATTCTATGGCATAACCTAAAGCACTCACCTGGAGATGAAAAATTGAAACAGGAGTTCTTGCAGCAAAAGAAGATTGTTTATTTAGCTATTCAAACAACTAAAAATCAGTATTATTATGACGCCTTTAAAAATTGTTATAAAAATCCAGCAAAAATGTGGCAACTTATAAATAACTTGGCTAGCAATAAACTAAAAAAACCTTTAGTAACTTCAAAGCTTAATACTTCTTCTGGCGAGATCACTGATACTAAAGACATATGTGAATGTTTTAATTCCTTTTTCTCAAACATAGGGGCTGAGCTAGCAAGCAAAATTCCAATACAATATCATACACTAGTAATTGGAGACATACAACACAATGACTCAACACTGACTGAACTAAAATTTACCACGGTCAACGAGGTAGCAAAAATAATAAATAACTTAGATTCCAACACAAGTGCTGGTATAGACGGTATAACCACTAAAACGATAAAATATATTAAAGATTTGATTGTTGAACCATTAACTCACTGTATTAATAAATGTATACAAGAAGGTAAATTCCCAGATTCCTTAAAAATTGCCAAAGTTACCCCTATTTACAAATCAGGCAGTAAAACGGATCCGGGAAACTACAGACCGATATCTGTATTACCGATAGTGTCAAAAATATTTGAAAAAATATTACATAATCGTTTAAGTGAATTTCTTGAATCCACAAATTTTTTATTCAAAAAACAATATGGTTTTCGACCAAAATCCAATACACTCACGGCAGCAGTTGATCTAGTAACGTCGATAAAGCTAAATATTGATAAAAAACTGATAACTTTAGGCATATTTATTGACTTAAAAAAAGCGTTCGACACTGTCAGCCACGAAATACTTTTGACAAAATTAAAAAGCATTGGAATAACTGGATCAGCCCATAAAATGTTTCATTCATATCTTTCTAATCGATATCAAATAACCAAAATAGAAGGCAGCCAAAGTGCTCCACAATTAATTACCTATGGCGTCCCACAAGGGTCAATACTTGGTCCGTTGCTATTTCTAGTTTATATAAATGACATTAACAAAATCGGATTGACAGGGGACATCACTTTATATGCCGATGACACTAGTTTGTTCTACTCTGACAACACCATAAGTGCCATCATAAAAAAAGCACAACATGATCTTAACCTTCTGCATACATGGTTACAATCAAATTTACTCACCATAAACACAACTAAAACTAATTATATCATATTCGCTGCAAAAAACAAAAAGATTGGACAACACGACACTTTAAATATTAATGGTGAAAAAATTAATAAAGTTAATAAAGAAAAATATTTAGGCTTAATTCTTGATAATCAGCTCACGTGGAAAGCTCATATAGAAAACATAAGGAACAAACTAATGTCACTCACAGGTGCACTTCGTGGCATGGCTCGAAGCCTAACAAAACATGTACGATACACAGTATATAATTCCATGGTAAAGTCTCATATAGATTACTTAGTTGAAATTTGGGGAACAGCGGCTAAAACAAACTTACAAAAATTACAAACTAGTCAGAATAAAATTGTTAAAACATTATTTCGATATCATTACTTAACGCCTACCGCAAAAATTTACAAGGAAACAAAACTAATGAATTTATCTCAAATATATAGATATAACACCTGTATTCTGATAAGAAAAATTCTAACTAAAGACATACATACACAATTAACATTTACAAAAAAGATAAACGTACAAAAAATTATAACGAGGCAAGCCAACAATATCTGTTTGAGAATATATAGAACAAACTATGGTAAAAAAAGCATAATGTCAGAAGGGGCCAAATTGTACAATAAGCTACCGAGAGACATTAAAGAAACGAAATCTATAAATATTTTTAAGAAACTGCTTAAACATCATATCCTGCACAATATTTCGTAACTTCAATTATTATAATAAATATATATATATATATATATAAATATAGATAAAAACTTTCCCAGAACACTATTACATATATAGAATAATTATGATTGTTTCTGATTACAAATTTTCATTTTGTAATATAATAATAATAATAGTTTTTAAAAAATAATTAAAATTTTTAATTTCATCTTTATATTCTTGATAAAAATCGCTACCGGCTATAACTGTGAACTAAGCCTACTACAACAACACTCGTTGTGTTTAGCGTTGAACGATAACCGAACGGACGAAGTACCTACTGAGACATTTTATGCAAAAATACCCCCAAATCTAAGATAAAATCACTCATTATTAAATCTTAACTACTGGCTCAAGTTATTTATAGTTACCTACCTAAGTTTGCTCACTGTCATATATCTGCGGCACATGTTTATTTTACTTATTATTTAGTTTATCTCAGCAAGTGAATTGTTAATTCTTATGAGATAATAAAGAATTCTAAACACATATATATAGATATCCCTTTACGGTAAATGTTGATCTGACGCGACTTCACGCGAGCACTTTGTTGATCCAAAAATTAATGTTGATCCGGCGCCTTTTGTTGATCCAATATGCATCTTTGGTTACTAATGTGGCTCCGACCGGATCAACATCTACACTCACGGGACTGCTTACTAGCGTTCGCCGAAGTTGATCCGATATACAAATCCACCTTGCGATAGTTACGGAAAACGTTGATCCGATTTAAATAAGCCAATCAGAGCACAGCAAACGATAAGATTGGCTGAAAGCAGCCGCGACGTTGCCGTTTCGTATCTTTGTCCGTCACAAGCTACAGATTGAACGGATAACTTAACAATTCGACAACGCCACGACTTGTACCGAATTTATGGTGGTCTAATTGAATGCCAGCCCATATGAAAATAAATATGAACTAGAAATAACTACACATAAATGTAGTCGAGGAGCTTGGTACGATACCACCACCACCTCCGCTGCTTCCGCCTCCACCTCCATCATGCACAGACTCTGATCTCCACCTCCACGACTGTCTTCACCAACGGAGACAGTGATGGAGATGGTGGAGGTTGGAGGAAGGTTGGTGATGGTGGAGGTGATGGCGCAGAAGGAGGCCGCGGAACGGGCCAGAGAGGTCGATCCCCTTTCTGACCCGATCCGTCGCAGACGGATGGGGGGGAGGAGGAGGCAGTTCGCCCGCCTCCTCTCTCCTCCTCTGTAGTGGGGTCACCGGTGGAGAGTCAGGGAGCTCTCCACTGGCTTGCACGGCCCCACAAGTCTGAGGGGTGGCCTTGGTAAGCAAGGTCACTTTTTTTTTCACTTTCACTTTCACTTTTTTCACTTTGCAATTGTTCTGTGAGATTCTATTGCAATTGTTGTGAACTGCTCGTTGGCTTAGTTGGGTGGCGTTTGCCTTCTAAGCAGGGGCTTAGAAGGTAAACGCCACCCAACTATCGGGTTCGATCCCCGGCGGGAACTCAAGTTTTCTCCCCAAGGAAAATTTGTGTTTCTGGTTCAGGTTGTATTTGTGTGTGTGATGTGAATGTTGCCGGCACCCACGACACAAGTCATCGAACTTAGTGTGGAGCTGTGATTGTGAAAGCGTTTAAAGCGTTTTATTCGATGCGGTCTTAATCCTAATTCGGTCTCCCGGTCTAAATCACATTATCACGTATCGATTACAGCTACTAAACTTCGTGCAAGTGTTATATTATTTTGATTAAGCCGGAATCATAACTTCTGAAATTTTGTAAATAGGTATGTAGGTATGTTTGGTCTTTTTAGGTACTTACTAAAATAAAATAAAATAAATAAATATCCTGGACATTTCACACTTATGTAGTCCCTGATCTCAAACTAGGCAAAGCCTACTGTACTAGGAATGGAGGCCTGAGAAATACATAGATAATTAGGTAGTTGTTTAAGACCAAGACACAAAGCAAATATTCGTGTTCGTCACACAAATGTTTGCCATGGTTAGAAATCGAACCCACGACCTCAGGATCCGCATTCAGAGCTACCATAGAGTGAGACTGACCACAGAGCCAAAAGGCCAATCAAATTGTTGGTTATCTATTTTTATTATTCTGATTCAGCTTCTGGCAGGCAGCACTGGTGAAATGATGGCGTTTTTGCTGGTCCTTTTGTTATTTGAAACGCATAGTAAGTTATTGACGACCCAGTTGGCGCAATGGACAGGTGTCCGCCCTCTGCGCCGTGGGTCCTGGGTTCGATTCCCGGCAGGAGCACAAATTCCTTCTCAAGGGATATTTGTGCTTCTGGTTCTGGGTGTAATGTGTGTGTGATGTGAATGTTTCCGGCACCCACGATACAAGTCTTTGAACTTAGTGTGGGGCTGTGAGTGTGAATGCGTTTGCGTTTAGCTACATAAAGGAGCTGAAATGGCTTGAGAATTTGCTGCCAGAGAGATATCAGAATAGTAAGTAGGTACTACGTACACATACCTAAACACAATCACAACTCTTTTTTCGTCCGAGGTTAAAAACTTTTAGCTGGGTACTAGGTATTTAAGTAAGTCCTTATTAGGTATTATAAAGTGAATATCTATTTATTACCATATGTATCGATTATGAATGAGGTAGCGCGTTTCCACTGAAGCCGTCTCTAATACGCCCCCTTCATGTGAGCCGATCACATCCGGCCGGATTAACTCATTAATACAATACCATACAATAACACTCACATAATATCAAGTTTCTGAATAGTCAAATAATCAAATATGGATATGGTTAATAAAATACTCACCATCATCTTCTGATTTGTCCATGACAAATGAACAAAATAACACAAATTCACTCGTAACTAACGCATCATTCTTACCTTATTACTCTAACGAAGTAGCCTACTAGGTTCTCTATCACACGCAGAATGCGACGTTGCCGCTTTTTTTTCGAGTACCTATTTGTCAAATTTGGCTCCGGATCCACTTAGTCTAAGTAAATGTCGCATATAAGTTAAATATACACTGGATCTAAGAAATCATATTCAGTATGATTTTTTCGACCGTTGATGGATCAACAAATGTTGGTCGAATCGTTGACGAGCATATTGAAAACCTGTTAGTGCAGATCCACCGACGTCACACGCGCATTAAGGACGGATCAAAGTATATCAGTTTGCGCGACGCGGAGCTGAGTAAACAAGTAAAATAGGCGGATCAACAATTGTTCTAACTTCTCACTGGATCAGCATTTACCGTATATATATATATATATATATATATATATATGTATACAAATAAATATATATGGTTTATACTTAGCAACAATGAAATATTCACAATTTGATACTTAAAACATCTTCAGTGCTATCGTAAGATAGCGTAGTCAACCAGTTTTGAATTAACTTTTTGGCCTCGTACACTGACTTTTCCCTTAAATCGCAGTGCTTAACTACGCAATTATAAACGTGAGCCCGAACAAACAGTCCAAACCGACGAGCAAAAACAGTGTTCACGGGTGGAGTAGGCAAGCGATATACTCTTCGTTGTAGCATCGCTTCATATTCAGCAGAAGCCAGTACAGACTTATGAACAGAAACCGACGTTTTTAAAATAAACAATTGCCTCACGCTAAGTACCCCGCTGTCCTTGTAGACATCTGTAGTTGGGTATCTAAAAGGCTTTTTCATCATGGTCTTCAGGACAGAACGTTGTGCTCTCTCAACCTGTATAAGGAAAGTCTTTGCAGCACTACCCCAACATGTGATACAGTATGTTATTAGTGACTGACACAATGCGAAATATACAGATCTCAAAGTTTCCAAACATGCTACATCACGTAGATTTTTTACAACGCCAATGACTTTCCTTATTCGAGCCGAGATATGGTTGCCGAATGTGGTTTTTAAATGTCATGTTTTCGTCTATATATACACCAAGGTATTTAATCACTTTAACTCTAATTAATGAATCACAACCACAAGGCTTCACGGAGCATGATTTCCTATGAATTTTTATGTCGGTCTGATGTACTGGCGCTGAGGCAGCCGTTTTATGGAAGCAAATGTAAACAGTCTTTTTTGTATTCAAAGTCAAGAGATTATTTTCCAACCAGTTAGATACACGCTTCATACCAACCTCAGCACGGGATAAAGCTTCTGGCCATGTCGATCCGGAAAACACAATAGCGGTATCGTCGGCATAACATACAATTTCAGCATTTTCAATAGGTATATCATGGATGTCATTAATATACAAGTTGAATAATGTGGGCCCCAGTATGCTTCCCTGTGGAACACCAAAGCCTACAGTCTGCGAACTGCTCAGCATCTGACCAATCCTCACACACTGTCTCCGCTCCGACAGGTAACTCTTAAACCAGTTAGAGGCTACACCTCTTATACCCATGTTATTTAATTTATTTAAAAGTATGGGAACGGAGACAGTGTCGAAGGCCTTGGCCAAATCTAAGAACACTCCTACACAGTTTTGTTTGTTATCAAGCCTTGATGATACCACCGATGTCAGTAGCGATACTGCATCCTCAGTATTCTTTCCCCTACGAAAGCCAAATTGTCTTGGCGAAAGCATATGCCTTGACTCCAAAAAACTAGTTAATCTTTTATTGACAAGCTGTTCCAGTATTTTAGAAAATGCTCCCAGCAACGAAATAGGTCTATAATTTTCAATACAATTTTTGGGGCCACCCTTATGTATTGGAATAACACATGCCAATTTCCAATCGTATGGAAAAATTCCACTAACGAAACTTTGGTTAAATAGATGAGTGAGGGGCACAACAATTGCATTTTTTATATGCTTTATTAGTGAGTTAGAGAAGCTGTCTATGCCAGGAGCTTTGTCATTTTGAAGCCCGATAATAATATTTTCCACTTCTTCATGATCTGTGGGAGTCATAAAAAAAGAGTGTGTGGGTGATATTTTGGCTCTGATTGAACTAGCTAGGTCATTTTGTGTTAAATGTATGTTGCTGAGGGTTTTATCGGCCAATTGCTGTCCTACGGTACAAAAATAGTCATTACACAAGTCGAGAGGATGTCGTGAACTGCATGTGCTTTTTATAGATAATAATTCAGTGGGTTCTGTTTTATTGTTGGCAAGGTTACATAAGCTTTTTATCGATTTCCAAAGTTTCTTAGGATTATTTT
The DNA here is from genome assembly GCA_948107665.1 of Lomographa bimaculata. Lineage (NCBI taxonomy): Eukaryota > Metazoa > Arthropoda > Insecta > Lepidoptera > Geometridae > Lomographa > Lomographa bimaculata. The sequence goes on along the minus strand of OX403607.1, from coordinate 9,144,198 downwards.
TATTATCTTTTAGTTCCTTGCTTTCATATTCAATTCTTAGCTTACGCAAAAGGCTTACAAAAAAATTTTGATATCTTGTATAAGATACTTGAAGTATTTTATTATTGGGCTCTAGTTTAGCACGTTGATGAAGTCGATCTCGGTGTCTCATACATCTCATTAACCCTGGAGTAATCCAGGGCTTTAAGTTATATTGTGTCCTACTGAGTCGCACTTCATTAGTGTGTTTAACTACTACGTCTGCCAAAAGATTTGAAAATGTTTTTGTTGCGTTATTTACGTCACTATCTTTGATAACAATGTCCCAGTCAATTTCTAATAATTCTCTATTAATTGCATTAAAATCTCTTTTAATTACGATACGGTTTGGACGAATTACTCTAGTTTTGCTGAGATTCATACCTATCATTACTGGATAATGGTCTGTAATGTCAGACTGACAAACGATGCCTACAGGTGCTTGATTGACAAGTGAACTCGATACGTAGATATGGTCAAGACATGAAAGTCCTCTAGTGGGTTCTGTTATGGCTGGTATTAGACCATTTTCCGCCATAAAGCATTGATATTCCAGTGAATGGGTGCCACTTGTATCCATTAAATTCACATTAATATCACCCGCTAGCACTAAGGGTAAACTATTTGTATCGTTAAGATGTGGTTCTAGTGACGACAAAAAATTATCAGTATTTTTACAGGATGGCGAGCGATAGATGGCGAGTATAGTAAACATTTTGAGAAGGCGAACAACCAAGCAGTCTGCATCCATAATAGCAGGCTCTGATACCAAAGCAGTCCATGTGTCTCTGATACCAAAGCAGTCCATGTGTGTTTTCGGTTAAATAAATGCTCAGTTTAGTTTAAATATGTTAATATTTCTCATAATAAATTATCTTAACACTGATTCTGTGTTTCTTGATACGTACAAGATGAGTCAATAAGTCGCGAGTGTATATGCATATTCTAAGCAAACGTGCCTCATCGTGCGCGTATAGTGGTGTACAAATATGGCGGTTAGTGACGGATACGCAAGGTCGGGAGTGCTTTACTTAGATTTTAAAATTTTTAGTATTATTCTCGTAAATATGAAATATATCAAAATGTTGGTTAAGAAGCGGATAAAAAAACTATGTTTTGTTACTATTTATTTACGGTTTAATGCAATCCAGTTCAACGAAAACTCGAAGAGACATAATTTTCGATAAAAATGTATCGATTGAAACTCATATCATCGTAAAAATGGGCTAAATGAAGGATAGAAAAAAGTCTGAAAATCATATATTTAATTTACCTTATTACATAAACGTTTTCGCACTCACAGCCCCACACTGAGTTTTATGACTTGTGTCGTGGGTGCCGGAAACATTCACATAACACACACAATCACAACCATATTTGTTACTCACAGTTATTGATAAACTCAAATTCAAATCTTTATTGCATTCTCTAAATGTAGATAGGTTCTAGAAATCAATGACAGTACATTAGAGACCCTGTTGGGCACAACAATTTAGAGGAGGACGATATGCTTCATTAAACATAATATATCAATTTAATTCATAATAATATGTCATAATTATAATAATGATCGACTCAGAATGTCATTGCGAAATACCTTCATTTTTATGGAGCCTTAATTCTTATCATTATAATGCAACTGTCGGTGATATAAAATAAATTAACATATACATCTAAAATACCAACATTATCAAAAGTAGGCCAGCCCTTCCTTTAGTATAATTTAGTTAAAGAGATACTAATAAACAATGGAATGTGACAAATCATACATTTGTGTAAAACATAAACATAAAAAATTTAGCGGCTTCTCAATTTAAATCAAGCTCAAGTCCGATCGTGTATGGAGTACTGCGGCCACCTGTGGGATGGATCCGCTAAGTACCAGCTTGAAGCTCTTGAGTCCATCGACTGGCGAGCAAAAAGACTCATTGGCGATGATAAGCTAGTAGAGTCCAAATTGCAGAGTCTCGGTCACCGACGTTAAGTCGCCAGTCCATCGGTATTCTACCTCACACTTTGGAGAGTGTGCGTAGCAATTACACAATCTAATTCCCCCATGCCCGTTTTACCATCAAATAACAAGTCAAACCTTCAAACGTCATCCATATATGGTTGACAATTGACATACCACCAGTTCGCTCGAAGCGTTTCGCTTCTACGTTTATCATCCGTACTGCAAAGGAACTCATTGCCTTGGAACTCTTTGTTCCTTGAACAGTATAATCTGGGAGTCTTCAAGTGAATAGGTACCTTCTAGGCAAGCTTGCCTATCGGATATTAAAAAAATTTAAACCCTGGGTCATGGATGCCGGAAACATTGAATTTTGAATACCCGCCGTTTAGAAGGCGAACATGCACCCATCTAAGCCTACGGGCAGTACTCTACAGTGTTATCACTGTAATGGTGTAATTAGTATGATAGTGTACATTGTGATAAGTGTTAGAAATAAACTACGGTAACTGCAAAACGTTTGAATGTATTTGTGTAAGTATTTACAAAGCGCCACCAAGACTCACAACGCACGTGTGCACGCTGAGACGGCAGTCAAATAAAAACAAATCCATGGATTTGTTGCTCGACTACCGTCAACATCAATCTAATATATAAAAATCTCGTGTTACGGTGATTGTGGTCGAACTCCGAAACGGCTCGACCGATTTTAGTGTTTTTTAGGGTTTCGTACCCAAAGGGTAAAAACGGGACCCTATTACTGAGACTTAGCTGTCCGTCCGTCTGTCACCAGGCTGTGTCTCAAGAACGGTGATAGCTAGACAGTTGAATTTTTCACAGATGATGTATTTCTAATGCCGCTATAACAACAAATACTAAAAATATAATAAAATAAATATTTAAAGGGGGCTCCCATACAACAAACTTGATTTTTTATAGATAATGGTACGGAACCCTTCGTGCACGAGTCCGACTCGCACTTGGCCGGTTTTATTTTATTATTGGATAAATATTTGTTTAATAAGTTTACTCACATTTATATATTACCCGCAGGTTTGCCTGAAAATCAGCGTCGAGTTTTGTGCTTGACTTTTGTGCTGAGGCAAACCCATTTCGGCATGCATAATATATGTATAATATATAAATATTATATCTTTAATTATTAGTTCATAAGTGTTTCACTGATATTGTTATTTGTAATATTATTATTTTTTGCTACGTGTCGAAATAAATTATTTTTCTTTCTTTCTTTCTTTCTATTTTAATATATTACATACGTCATTTTAGTATTTTTGTTTAAAAAAATGGTTAATATTTTATTAAAGTACTAGGCGACCATAAACGTGCAAGAGGTGTGCTTCTTTCTGTACGTGGTATTGCAACGCATGCCGGGTACAGCTATAAGTGATCTAATATTATTATTAGTTTGGAGGGGACGCCATATTATCGTATATAGTTTATCTCTACGTGATAGTATATAAAGACAGGAAAGAAAGAAAATACATTTATTTATGACACACACAACATTACACTACAAATTGTATATCCTACTAATATTATAAATCTGAAAGTTTGTGTGTAAGTGTGTAAGTATGTTTGTTCCCTCTTCACGCTTTAACGGCTGAACGGATTTGGATGAAATTTGGAATGTACATAGATTATACCTAGGATTAACACATAGGCTACTTTTTAATTTGATAATAGCGGGCGAAGCCGCGGGGCACGGCTAGTATATTATAAATCCGAAAGTTAGTGTGTTAGTGTGCAGGTGTGTAAGTATGTTTGTTCCCTCTTCACGCTTTAATGGCTGATCGGATTTGGATGAAATTTGGAATGTACATAGCCTATACCTAGCATTAACACATAGGCTACTTTTTAACTTGATAATAGCCGGGCACGGCAAAAATAAAGGAAAATAGAAAGTAAAAGAAAAAGAAGTGTGATGTTGTGAGTGTCAAGAATATAGGTCACGACTCAGCATACAACTATGTTTAAAAAGGTCTAAACATAGTCACTATATAAACCTATAGTATAATTTGTGTATTAGTGGGACGGTGTAATTTGTGTTATAGTGTGAAGTGTGCTTAGTGTAATCTAATAGTGTAAGATATCATTTCTGTAATGTGGTAGTGTAATTATTTTGTTTTTGTACAACATTCAAGTAGTTAAACTCTATAATACTTGTAGGGATATACTTACAAAAAGAGGGGAGGTGCGAGGAGTGCGGGGCCACCAAATTCTTGCGGGTACTTGAAGAGAAGGAAGAAAGCCATGTGGCCGATGAGGATGCCAATCAGCTCCATAGCACCACTGGGAATCAACACAATTAGTTGTAAAATATGTATTGCGTTTTACTTTTAACCTTCCAATTATCTTTATCTAATTCTATAGCTCGTTTTCTATTTCTATGTTTCAATCATACATATGTCTTATATAGTAATTTACTAATATCTTATCTTTATATGTATATACTGTCATTGACGTAAGAAGTAGTGAACAATCTTGCAGGGGTTGGTTTAGAATCGAAACTGGAATAGAAACTAGGCAAAACAAAATAAAATAAAAAAATATTTTTTTTTAATTTTAAACCTTTTCTTTCTTAACTTGTTGGTTAATCAAATGTGGCACAGATAATTTAGTAGTAACAGTCAAATAAACAATAGTAACTCTTAGACAGCTGCTAAAATAATAGCTTATAGTTGAAAGAATTTGAAATTAATACATTTTTTTAGCAGTAAAATCATCATCTTGATTGTAAGTGTTTATGTTTACTTAAGGTACTATTTTTTAAAATCAGTATTTTTAATTTTATTTTCGAGAAAAAAAAGAACAAATTTTAGATGTTTTTTTTCTGCCCAGTTGTCGATTCTTAACCATACAACCATTACAACCAGTTGTTGATTGTGCACTACTTAAAAATTACGGTATATATCATTCTTCTGTAGGTGTCTATGTAACTGAACATGTCCAACATGGCTGAACCGATTTTGATGTTTTTTTTGTGTGTGTTCAGGTGAATTCATTAATGGTTCAAATCAAGTGGTATCAGGTCCATCAGGTGAAATAGTGGTCAAAGGCTTGCCTATACATTTAGCATAAAAAATATTGCAAATAAAATAATTTTCTCATGGAGAAATATGTCACTCGGATTAGTATTTGAGTATCGGTAAAGTACTAGACAAAAATAAACATGAAGGAGGTAATAATAATTAAGTCACATGGCATTTCTGCGAATGCCGGGTATAGCATGACCTACATAAACAAATGTAGGTTGATACTTACCCTCCACTGATGACGAGATTGAAGACAAGCAGCACCCATGGTAGATACATGGCCTTGAACCTCGTGCCGAACCAGAATGACACAATCATGTCCTTGTTGAGTTGACACCACACGTAAAGAACGGAGAGCACCATTGGGTCCATGAGAATCTGCCAAATTATATTGTTTTTTAAAATGCATTTGCACTCACAGCCCACACTTAGTTCCAAAGCCTTGTATTGTATTTGTTTACTAACAGGGTAGGATTTGCTGTGGTTTCGTTGGGTTTTCCAACTAGTTTCATGCAAGCAAGGTCTCTATCATTGGGGAGGTGACCAATCATAAGTTTGCGATGTCTCTCTATACCTCTTACCAAATTAATACAACAATACAATACAATAACTCTTTATTGACACCAAAAGATAAATACAGCTTACAGAGAAACTTATAAAATATAGGTACAATCGCTAAGAGCGATCTCTAATTAAATCAAATTAAAATTGTTTATTCACATGGGCCCCAAAGAGGCACTCATGAAAGTTAATGACTCTGTAGCCAGATACGCAAAATTACATTATTGCATTTATATATAGGTTCTAACTATGCAAAAAATATGAAAAACTAATTCTATGAAAGCTTTAAAAATTTTAAGTAAAAGCTTAGCTAATCATTTAACTTCGTTTAGGTTTGTAATCACACCAAAGATTGTTTTTTTATATAACAATTTTTTACTGTGGTAGGCAAACATTAGACCACTATCTCACCTAATGTTAAGTGACAATACAGTTGATGATGAAGCATGTTTGCCTTGTTGTGTGTAAGAACATTTATTTATTTTTATGGTTGAATGGATTTGGATGAAATTTTAGATGTGAATGCCTTTAGCCAAGATTAAGGCACTCACTATTTTATAACTTAAGGCGCCGGGTAGTGGTTGATTTGCCCATACAATCGTAATACCGAAATGATTTATAATTCAAGCATATAACCACCATACTGTGCTGTTATTCAGATAAAAAACGTATTAATCTAGGTTCCTGGATAGTTTTTATTCCAAAATAATTACCTAAAACGAAATATAAACCAATTGATTTTCACACATTATTACGACGTAAATGTCGCATCTTTAACTTATTCGTTTTGTATTAAAAACGAACACATTTCTTTTGTCATTACAACAGGAACATAGACTATCATTTCAAGGTACTATTAATACAAAAAACAATGGCTAAACATTACATTTTCATTCATAATTTTTGGTATTACGGCACCTATTATAATTGTTCGTTCGGTAGTGCTATCGCATCAAGCATGGGCACAGTTTGCAAGTTAAACAGAGACAGCCTATAGACTCGTTCAAAGCCACCCCGGCCTCTTAATGCGGGTGATTTTGAGAAAAAATATGTTTTCATACACTTATAATAATTTTTTTAAACACATATTTCCTGAGACTGTAAGCACTGTAAAGTCCTGTAAGTTTACTTGATTATATATTCTGATATTATTATTGGTATGTATTGTTTATGTAGCTTAAACAATATTAGTATTTTTATTATTTTAAATTTTATTTCATTTATTTTATCGCACCACCATCACTAAATTATCTTTTCGTTTATATTTCCATCCAAAGGTTGTCTGGAAGCGATTGTTCTTAGCGAAAAGACCTCCCATTGTACCTATCTTTATAAGTATCTCTGTAAGCTGTATTTGTACATTGTACCTATCTTTATAAGTTTCTCTGTAAGTTGTATTTATCTTTTGGTGTCAATAAAGAGTTTTTGTATTGTATTGTATTGTATCTTTTGGTGTCAATAAGAAGGTATTGTTATGCCAGCACCCCACAACCACTCTCCGCTTTTTTAAGGAGCTGGGGTGGATGGGGTAGTTCCTGGCAGGGGGAAATGCAATAAACCCCAAACGGGACGTCAGTGCAGGCCTTAACACCCCCATATTGAATAAGAATAATAAGGTGGAATTTATTGTAATCCTCACCGGTAATCCAACAATCGATCCAATAATCACACTACAAGCCCAGTTAAAGCCTAGCATGTATAAATAATCAGCCGGCTTCCCAGCGAACATGCCCTCTTCCAGCCTCCTTGAGTATGTGTACAGAAAGTAACAGTTTATCATAAAGTGAAAGCCTGTGCCGGGGCTTATTGGGTAGAAGAAGAGTGCTGTGATTGGTCGCCATATCTGTAAATAAGGAAAAAATAAGGTTATTACTTTTTGTACAAAACCGATTCTACTGTATGAATGCGATGCCTGGACTCTCGCACTGAAAGAGGAACGTAAACTCATTGTAGCGGAAAGGAAAATCACACAAGAGATTCTAGGGCTAGTTATGCGAGAGGATGGTAGATAGAGGGTTTGTAAGAACCTGGCGATTGAGGAACTAGTAGGCAATTGAGGAACTAGTAGCCGATCGATACTAATATTATGGGTGAAGCAAAGGCACTCAGATATTGCTGGCCTGGCTACCTGCAAAGAATGTGAGAGCATTCTGCCAATCTTAATTATTAAGGACTCTGCTGATGATTACTTAGAAGTTGAATGCTCTGGGTTAGATTGACCTTGTTTATTTAGAACTTTTTGGAGTATCTTATGCCTTAGAAAGGTATTTTAATAATTAATAGGGTAATTTAAATAGAATAAAGATTGATAAAGAAGGAGCAGGTCAGAGCAAGTAATAAACATAATATAAACGCTTTTATACTCACAGCACCACACTAAGTTCAATGACTTGTGTCGTGGGTGCCAGAAACATTCACACACAATCATACTCAGAACCAGAAACATGGGGCAGAAAACTTGTGTTCTCGCCGGGAATCGAACCCAATACATCTGCTTAGAAGGCGTACGCGCATACATCTAAGCCAACGGGCAGTTTAATAGAAATAAAAGCATTACATACCTGGAACTGACGTATTAACAGGTCAAAATCTAGCATAAGATAGTAGTAGTTCAAGATACCAAATCTGCCCAATAAGCTAAACCCAATTGTCAGCGCTAGCCAATATCGAGTGAAGAATGGTACACTGTAGAACCAATCTTTAAATTCAGACATTTTAAGGCCTGTATTCTATGTAAACAGAAGAGATAACTGTGGCGATTCCACTCCCGACTTGCTCCTGACAAAACAAATGGTAGTTTCACTCTAATTTCACGTGGGTTAATGGAAGTCTGTTGAACACTTGTTGTTAACTACACAGTGTATGCAGTGATGATGAAAAACATCATAAAATGCTGCAAGTACACGTGTACTTTAAGAATTTGTCCAGAATATTCAACAAGAATGATTCTGGTGTTTTTGACATTTGGCTACTATTTGGTGGTGTTTTTTTTTTTATTATTATTTCATGACCATGGATGCATAGTCCTTCAGTCGAAATATTTCAAAAAAATAACAAATTTTATATTATATCATAATAGAAGTCCTAGTCACAGTCAAAGTCATGTCAGTTATAGTCAAATCATGCCCTAGTAAAGTGGTAGTAACTTTACTAAAACTTCTATTGTAGTTTGGGAGCGAAGGCGAAAATCTCGTTTTTCAACTTAGATTTGCACGTTATGCACGTTTATTGAGTAATAACGGTTAATAATCCACTACTATTACACATTAACACTCGAAAGATCACAGGTTTTGGATAATGATAATTATTCAAAATCAAAAACGCTATTATTTTACTTTCGCGGTACTTTACTCTTGTTTTGTTGCCATATAATTTGTGCAAAAAGCATTTACAATGTACAACACCCGAGATGATCAATAGTGTATAAAATATTTAATAATGTGCTCGATCGTTTAATAATGATCAAAACTGTTTTCTAGTCTAGATCAAAATCATATTTTCTGTTATGACTAAAATAAAATGTAGTTAATTTATAATTGTTTTGTCATTGTCAACGACTGTCTGCTTCTGTCATCTTTGATCATTCAAAATATTCAAATTTCAGCAGGGAAAATCCGAAGGCGTTAATTTTAAAAGTTTTAGCGGTTTATTATTTTCAGACTTCTTTAAAAGATGGATGAGAAATCCACTCTTGCTCCATCACTGAAAATACAGTTAAAAGGCCACCGAGATGGGATTACGGCCATACATTTCAGCCCTTGTGAACAACGAGTAGCCACAAGCTCGCTAGACAATAGTGTTCTGGTTTGTTTATTTTTGTTATATGTAGAACTACTCGTGCCCCGCGGCTTCGCTCGCTATTATCAAGTTAAAAAGTAGCCTATGTGTTAATCCTAGGAATAAGCTATGTACATTCCAAATTTCATCCAAATCCGGTCAGCCGTTTAAGTAAAAGGGAATAAACATACATACAAACTTTCGCATTTATAATAATATATTAGTATATATTATTATAAATGCGAAATATATATATATATATATTATTATATACTACTTAATTAAGTATGTTGGCCTTGGGTTGTGCCAAGCTGTCAAGTCGGGAGCTTTGAATGTGAATGTGATTGTATTTGACAACTCTCTTACCAGATGGAAAGCGATCATTCAGCCAAAGATATGCTTGGTTAGAAGATACCTTTGTTTTATTTTAATTGTAGTAATTATTTCCAGCTTTGGGATCTTCATGGGGTGGAAAGGACTTATAGGTTCCAGGGTCATGATGCAGCGGTAATGGATGTGACATTCTCTCCCTCCGCTATGTTAATGGCTTCAGCATCTCAAGACAAGACCGTCCGTCTGTGGTTGCCGACTGACTCTGGTAGTACGGCCATGTTTGAAGCTCACTCGGAGACTGTTAGATCGGTTCAATTCAGTCCAGATGGAACTAAAGTAAGATGTCAAATTGCTTCTTGTATAAAAAAGAGGTCAAATATAATATTCAAAGACTTTGATAACCATCTATCTATGTATATTTGTGTATAAGTAAGTTAGTAACTTTACTACATTTATTAACAGACTTCAAAAAAGGAGGAGGTACTTAATTTATTATAGTCTTTTATGTATGTTACTTAAGAACTCCGTCATTTGTTTACCATTTTGGAAAATTATTGTTTTGCTTGAAAGGGTACATATTCTAGTTTGTCGCATTATAATTTGATCAAGATCTGAGGAAAAGTTTTGGAGATATTTGCGATTGAAGTTGGTTATTCATTTTTCAAACTCGTTTATATTATTGTAGTACAAACAATTGAAACATTCGTCGTATGCCATAATCCTGAGAAAACTATTGTCACTTCCAGTACCAATAGCATACATTGTACATAGTGTTACAGTCAGTAACTATTTGCTGTGTTTAAAATTGTACAAAGAACAAAAGTTACTGGAAGTGGCTATGACAATTGTTCTGCATACAAATTAATTGTACACACAGAATTAAATGTTACTAGAAGTGCCTATAACAATATTGGATTGGTACCAAATGATTCAGCCACAACAAAGTTAATTTATTATATTTAGTGTTAATCCTGATAATGTTATTAGGCTTCAAGGAGGATCAATATAGAACATGTCAATGAAACTGTCATAGCGTTAAGGCTTCGTTCTGGTCACATTCCATGTATATCACATTTTAATGGAATATGTCCACAACGAAGCTATAAGAAATCAAATACATTTAACTCATGTGGGTGGCTGTAACAGCATTCTGGCCGAGCCTTACTCGGGCCAGAAATCTTTATAAATTATTTAAAAGATAATATAGTTGCTTTAACTTTCAAATTGTAAATGCTACCAGGGTGGCATATTCGTTGAGACAAAAAAGCCCTTAATATTTATTAAAAAAAACATTGAATTAAATTGTACACAGAACTAATGCTACTGGATGTGTCATATGACTTGTGCTACTCTCCTAACACAAAAAATATTTCTGAAATCTTTTCAGATAATTACAGCATCCGATGACACTAAAGTGAAACTCTGGGTAACAGACAAGCGCAGGATCCTAGCTTCATTTCAAGGGCACACCAACATAGCAAGATGTGCCCGCATGTCAAAGGATGGCTCCACAATAGCTTCATGCTCAGATGACAAGACGACCAGGCTTTGGTGTCCAGATAGTGGGGAATGTGTACATATTTATGAGGATAAAGAAGGCTATGGGACATATTTAGCCTGGCATCCTTCAGGGAATTATGTAGCAGTGGGAACCAATCAGGGAATAGTAAAACTGTATGATGTTAGAAAACATAGTCTTGTTCAACAGTACAGGTACCTGATATACAAGTGTTTATTATAAATTATACACACTTTACTTTTAATTATTAAATCGCTCACACTCACAGCCCCACACTAAGTTAGATGACTTGTGTTGTGGGTGCCGGAAACATTCTCATCACACATTCACTCCCAATTACAACCAGAACAAGAAACACAAATTTTCCTTGGGGAGAAATCTTGTGTTCCCGCCGCGAATCGAACCCGATGCTTAGAAGGCGAGAGCGCACCCAACTAAGCCAACGGGCAGTTCAAATTAGCTTCATTTGTAACTAACAGACAGTAGCTCTTTTCCGCTATCACGAAAACAACATTTTTATTTTTTCATGCTGTATAGGCAAGCACTATCTCACATGTTTAAAAGTGACGATGCGGCTGAAGATGGGACATGCTTGCCTTGAAGGTGCCTATTTACTCTTGAAGATACCCAGATTTTTTTTCAAACGCATTCCCACTCAGTGGATATGTTTAGTTATTCTGCAACTGAACTAAGTGTTGCATCAGCATATCACATATCATAGAATGGAGAAAATCATACAAAATTTTCATGAAATCTTTATATTAAATGTTATTTTAGAATTAAAATCATAATTAAAATTGTGTATTAGCCTTAAAACATAATTGTTATATTGGGCAAGTAATATTACATTATAATCCAAATAAAACTGTATACTATTCAACAAAAACATAATAAAGCCATTATCATAGGTAATCTTAAAAAATCTAAATATTCTGATACAATCATATTATCCACTAGGTGAAAATGTTTTCACCTAGTAGATTTTAAATGTTAATCTAATTCCAGTATCCATGATGAGGCCGTGACTCAATTGGCATTCCACCCAAGTGGAAGTTACATTATTACTTCCAGCAAAGATGGCAAGATCAAGGCAAGTGTCAAAATTCAAAACCTGACTAGATTCACATGGTGAACACATTCGGAAAACGTGAACACGAATGGGAAATCTTTTCACACCCCATCTGCCGTGGTTGTTTTCATGTCTACATCAAAGGGTTCACAGTCACGAATGTGTTATTGTTGACGACCCAGTTGGCGCGGTGGGCAAATCTGTCCTCTGTGCCGTGAGTCTTGGGTTAGATTTCGTGCAGAAGCACAATTTTCCTTCCCTAGGGAGATTTGTGCTTCTGGTTCTGGGTGTGATAAGTAAATGTTTCTGACACCCACGATACAAGTATTTGAATTTAGTGTGGGGCTGTGAGATTTTTGAGTTGTGTGATTTTTTGAGTACTGATTTTTATCAAATTTTGTGTGCATATCGAGTAGGTCTGAGAATTGGTCAACATCTTTTTCATACCCCTAAATGCTAAGGGTGGTCCAAACCAAAATTTTAACATTTATTTTTAATTTTTTATGATTCAGCATGAAATAATGTATATTATTATGGCAAAACAACATTTGCCGGGTCAGCTAATTTGCTATATTAATCTGGCACATTGAAGATTATCTGTAGGAAAAAGTCTCATTTGCATTTTTTACATTTTATAAAATAACATACTTTACTACTTACCGACTTCCCAAAAAAGGAGGAGGTACTCAAGTCGACTGTATTTTTTTTTTTTTTTTTATTTGTGTTACCTCATAACTTCTCTCCACGCGAGCCGATTTCGAAAATTTTTGTTTAGTTTGAAAGATGTTGTAATTGGTCCCATTTAAATTTGATCAAGGTCTAATCAGTAGTTCTTAAAATATCGTCAAAAATGTCTATTTTGTGACGAATAATGCGTACTTTGACGATGTTCTCGTTTACCCGACTTCAAAAGTTACCTCATAACTTCTTTCATTGTGAACCGATTTTGGTGATTCTTTTTTTATTTGAAAGCTGGTGTTTTTATGTAGTCCCATTGAAATTTGATGATAAAGCGGTGAAGTCAGTATTTTTAAGCTTTGCTTGCGTTTAATAATTTTTACAATCTGCTAATCGACACCGGTATATGGTAGATATTCCACAATTGCGAACAAAGCGTTTTGCTTCTACATTTATTATGCGAACCGCAAAGGAGTGGAACACTTTGCCTGAGTCGGTGTTTCCTGATGAGTACAATATGGGAGTCTTCAAGTCGCGAGTGAATAGGTATCTTCTAGGCAAGTTTGCTCCATCGTCGACCACATCATCGTTTACCATCAGGTGAGATAGTGGTCAAACGCTTGTCTATACTGAAATAAAAAAAAAAAAAAAATTGTAAATATCGCGAAGAATTTTACCTATCATGTAGTATATAGTTATACCAATATTTTGCCGCCGATGAATTGCTATCATATCTTGTATGTTTGTTTTTTAGATATTGGACTTGTTAGAAGGACGTCAGATATTCACTTTAAGCGGCCATGCTGGAGCAGTGAATGCTGTGAGTTTTTCACCGAACGGTGAACTATTCGCTTCAGCAGGCGATGATAAAATGGTTGGTAATGTTGTATCTCTATATGCGAACCATTAATTTGATTCTACTATATGTTCCACCATAAAATAACAACTAATTTAATTCCCCTTCCATTCTGCCTTCTAGTTGCACAAATTTTTTTTTTTTACAAAATTTATTAATATGTTTGATTTTACTTTTTTTCCCACAAAGGTTCCACCATAATCCATCAATGGATCTGATTTTAAATAATATCTGTTCCACCATTATTAATTAATGTACTTGATTATAAAAAAAAATTCCCCTTGTTTAAATAATATTGTTTTTCTTTTCAGCTATTCATATGGAAAAGTTACTGAAGAGCCGGGCGTCCAAAAGTGTAACAATACTTTTTTTTTAGATTTTAGCAACAAAGATGTTACACACCCGGAATAAGTGTCACTCTGACGCTGTATAGATGTAAAATAATTCTATTGTAAATATTGTAGGTAGTTTGATAATAAAATATTATTATGTTAATTATTTGATAATATATAATTATTGAGAATAAAGTTTGGAATTTTATTATTGACCAAGCGAAGTAAGGTTTTTGAGTTAACAAAGCCGTTTCAGCACTTTGTCTGTCAGAGGCTTTAATTAAACTGTTTATATTCATATTCTCACACAATATGCAAAGCTCTGGGCCCTAAGCCTTTGTTGTAACGATGATGAATGTAAAACGCTTCGAGTGAATAGGATGTATGTCCATAGAGGAACTTTGTGTATGTCCACCTAAACAGAGGGATAAGGTAGGTACATTATCTTTGTATTCAACCATAAGTGCATAACTTTTGTTTTTTGTCCTTAGAATGGAAAAGAGAAAATTAACAGCTGCTGCAATTCTTGCGCACACTTTCCGAAATATAAACGATAAAACAATAGTTTTATACTAGCGAGCTATGTCTATTGTGGGCTCTTGTGAAGGTGTAAATTGTAATTTTTTACTCTTCCCACTCAAAAGGTTGCCGACCCCTGGTCTAGAATGAATATTACAGGGTGATTATTGGTCGATATAATGCATGGACAACTTGTTTCCGATCATCCAGGAGACGGAGGTATCATTAATTTAACCTCCCTGCTAGATGTTAGGTCTCTGTGAAAAAATATTTTAATATTTTCTCCGTCTTCCATATTGTTCACGATGAGCGAAACGGGTAAAAGGGGTCTACGATCGCTCAGTGGTTACACTGGAACATAGCCAGTAGTATACGACTGATAAAATATGGCAGCACCGTACCTAAATTGTCAAATCCGTCAAATGATTTGTCAATCGGCGTTTTTGAAGAAATCGCTTGTCATCCAACGTTCTGAAAAGATTTGTTTTCCAATCTGAAATTCAATAATAAATTTAAAAATGGCTTTAGTAGATATGTGCCGTTTGGGAGAGAAAGTAAATTTGAAGCCCGTTGATTCTCTCACATGTTTTCAAAACGATGTAATTGGGTGCAGCCAGAATTTTGAACATAGCACCCTACTCGCAACGCCGCCGTTTGCAAACGTAAGGTTATTTATGTTATTTTACTTGTATATTAGTGCTAAAGTATGGGAATTTATTGATCAAAAACTATAATTTCAGCCTGTAGAGACCTTGGCCAAGTTCAACTCGAAGGATGATACTGGTCGTGAGATTAAAATTCAGTTCGATCATGGAACTACAACCCTTGGCTTTCGTTACAAGGTAAGCTCAATTTTACGCAGTTAAGTATCTTAGAAGTACATATAGATAGATACACCTGGCAGTATATGCCAAAGGGACAATCACAGCCCAATATTTACAATACAAAACACTGTTCCACAGCATATAAAGCTCCTCGATACACCCCGGTTAACTGGAAGAAAATGCTTTGTAGCATTAAGTTCGACTATGTACCTACAATATTGTTTGTGCTTTAAAGAATTTTCTATCTATCTATCTACAAAGCAAATGATTCACCAACTGAGTTATTGCTGTAATATGTTAATCCTCAAGACTAATTGTTGTGAGTCTCTCATTGATGAAATAACAATTAACACTAAAGTATAATCACACCACACAATAAAATCTCATTTGCAAAAAACAGCATGTCAGAGCACTTAGTTGTAAGTCATTTGAGCGAGTGGCAACATTATTTATTTTGATAGTCAAATATAACCTGGTATCAATTTAAGGCTTATAGTAGGGGTATGGGTCCTGATTTTCGCAGGAACAATTTTATTGGAGAAACCTTAGGTGACATTTGTGATACTGGTTCTGGGTGTGATTGTGTGTGTGATGTAAATGTTTCCGGCAGCCTTAGTACAAGTCATTGAACTTCTTGTGGGAATATTTCTCAAATGACAAATTCACAAATATTGGTGATATCTACTAATTCAAGCGATCAATTATGTTATGACTTACCATACCATCGTAATATGCAGGGTGGAGTTCTTCTAGCTGTGGACTCCCGAGCCACCGGTGGTCAGTTTATCGGCTCACAATCCATGAAGAAGATCGTAGAGATCAATGATTACTTGCTCGGTAAGCTTATTCTTATTCAATTAAACATTTAAGTTAAAATAGCTATCAGTACTACTTCGAGTTTGCCTTTTAAGCAGCGAGTATGGGGTTCGACCCCCTGTGGAATCTCAGAAGTTTTCTCCCGAAGGGAATTTTGTGTTTCTGGTTTAGGGTGTGATTGTGTGTGTGATCTGTATCTCTCGTATCTGGCACCCATGACACAAGTTATTAAACTTAGTGGAGATGTGAGTGTGATTTTTTTTAGATAAAAGTTTATGCATGCTGCATCTCCGGTGGCAGTAACACTTACCGTCAGGTGTGGTCAAATGTTTGCCTCTCAAACAACAGTAATTGGTTTAAACAAATGCTTGCGTTTAGCAAGCAAAGCTTAAAAAAGCTAACTTCAATGTTTATATTTTGGTTTTAGATTGATCAATTTCGATAAAATTTATATTAAGGTGGAGGTGCCCTCAACCTGAATCTACCAAACAAAAAAATAATCAAAATCGATTTTTAAAACTGTCGGAGATATCACATAACATACATACAAAAAAACCAGTTGATTTGAGAACCTGCTTTTTTTAAGTCGGATGAAAAATATGGGCCACAATGCCCTCATAAAAATTCAACTAAGGCCTTTACTTATTGAGAGATGAGATTGTACAACTACTTACAAGTCTGTTTGAGAACCAAACGCTTTGCTAAAAACCCAAATATCAAGAAAATATCTACTTTTATTTTTGATTACCACAGGTACTCTAGCTGGAGGTGCAGCTGACTGTGTGTACTGGGACAGAGTGCTCGCGAAGCAATGTCGCCTCTACGAGCTACGTAATAGGGAGCGAATCTCTGTAGCAGCTGCGAGCAAGCTGATGGCTAACATGGTTTATAACTACAAGGGAATGGGACTCAGCATGGGCATGATGTTAGCCGGGATTGATAAACGGGTTAGTTGTTTTGTCCCTGATAAGCTAGCATTTTACCACTTGTATGATGGTAACTGATGATATGTTAGAGTGTGGTAAACAAATGCCCTTTTTAATTCTTTAAATTTTTGACATAATTAGTTTGATTTGTTGGGACTTTTCCCATCGTGTAACTTAATTCACACCCAATATAATAATGGTACTCTTCGGGAAAATATCCCTACAACACACTCTGTGGCTCAATTTAGTGTAACTCATTGAGAACCCACCGAAAATACACTGTCGCTTATTATTTGCGGTAGATTGACCGTTAAGTGGGAATTTCAACGGAGTCTCACCATGCTTCGGACTGCACGTTAAGCTGTCGGTCCCGGTCGTTAGTAGTTAGACAACAGTCTTTTAGCCATGTCGGATGCCTTTAGACAAGCTAGCATAATATACATATATTGAATTTTGTTTATATAGCATTAGCCATGCTAGACAGAACTATATTACGTCCCATAAGATGTTAATAATAAGGAAAAGATAATTTCGTCGCTTCAAGCAGAGCTTGAGTAGCTCAGCGGTTCGAGCAGAGCTTGAGTAGCTCAGCGGTTCGAGCAATAGGGCATGACCATGGCGGTGGTTTCAAGCGATAATTTTTCCTTTCTAAATTTATCAATTTTAATATAATATATATTTCCCAAAAAATTGTTTTCAGGGTGCTCAGCTATACTATGTGGACAGCGAAGGCACTCGCACCCCGGGCAAAGTGTTCTCAGTTGGCTCTGGATCTGTCTATGCTTTTGGAGTCCTCGATTCTGGGTACCACTGGGACTTGTCTGACTTGGAAGCACAAGGTGAGACCACATTTAAGTTTATAGGGTTGTGCATGACAAATGATATACTCGAGAATAAGACTTATTCTACTGTAGCCAAGTTATAGATATAATTGGATTTTATTTGTGTTATCTTGTAAATATCAAAGCTTAATTATATATCTTGTCTAAAATATCTAAGATAATTTAAATGCAAGCAAAGCTAGTCTTACTGAGCGCTTGGTTCAGGTGACGCGTGATGAAAATGCTGGCACTTATTTGGTTAAATGTATTATTACAATTCAAGAGGCAATGCCGCCAGCATGATAGGAACGCTACCCACTGGTCGTTGGCTTGAGCACTTTAGCTACCTATAGGCTCGATGTCTTATAGGTAACTTAGTTCTTAGCTGTATATAGTTTTAGTTTAGTTTTGGGAAATATAGGCAATTGGCCCGCAGATATTAGTATCTAGGGATAATTGTTTTTACCTTCAAGAAGTATTTAAGCAAAGCTTGAAAAACTGACTTTACCGCTTTATTTTCGGAACCCTTGATCAGATTAAAAGAATTAAATACGCATTATTGAGGATAACTCAAAAACGACTGGTCAGATCTTTGATCTTAAATGGTATCATGTGGGAAGCGACCATCTTTCAAATAAAAAAAGAATCATCAAAATCAGTTACCTTGAAAAAAGTTCTGAGGTAATACAGTCGAATTGAGAATTTCCCGCTTTTATTGAAGTCGGTTAAAAAAGGAATAGGTTCTCAATTCGTCTGTTTTTTTTAGAAAATTCGATTTAGTCAATTATTTTTTTATTCGAAACATTCATTCTAGTTGGTCCCATTATAATTTGATCAAGATCTGATGAAGAGTTTCGGAGATATTTGCAATTGAATTAGTTTTTTAAACTCGTATATATTCCTTTCATAAGCAATGTTTTTCGCTACGAATATTAATGAAGAATATTATAATTTAAGCTTACACTAACTTGAACTTCCTGTTGGCTTAGTTACCCGTTTGCCTTCTAAGCAGGGTTCAAATCCCGGTGGGAAAACAAGTTTCTCTTCAAGGGATAATGTGATTTTATTGTTTCCGTCACCCACGACACAAGTCATCGAACTTAGTGTGAAGCTGTGAGTGTCAAAGCGTTAAAAAAACATGAACTATATTATAAGCATACTACATCTTGGGCCATTTTCACTTTCCATCAGGTGAAATAGTGTTCAAATGCTTGCTTATCTTGTTTTTTTTTATTAGAACTCGGTCGTCGCGCTATCTACCACGCGACTCACCGCGACGCGTATTCTGGAGGCATCATCCGCGTCTACCACATCAATGACAAGGGTTGGGTGAACATCTCCAATGAGGACTGCTCTGAACTCCATTACAAGTATCAAGCGGAAAAGGGAATCACTGAGGAATAATGGATAGCTTAGTTTTTTGAATAAATGTATTTTTAATTTAACAAGTGTTTTCTTGACTATCTCCCTTATAACATAACTAGCCGTGCCCCGCGGCTTCGCACGCTATTATCAAGTTAAAAAGTAGCCTATATGCTACTCCTAGGTATAAGCTATGTAAATTCCAAATTTCATCCAAATCCGTTCAGCCATTGAAGCATGAAGGGGGAACAAACATACACACTTAGACAAACTTTCGGATTTATAATATTAGTAGGATTAATAGGGCTAGCTACGCTTTGTGTTAATCCAGGTAGGCCATTGAAATGTTACATGAGCTTTGCATTTTTTAGAGGACGCAATTTTATTTTTGGGATATGTTTGGGGGGTCAATAGAAGCTTAACCTCAAGTTTGTGGGGTCGCCACCCTTGTCCCCCGGCCGCCATCTTGGAAAAAGGGGTGAAAACGCTTAATTCGCGATATCTCGGTAACTATGCGTCTTACAAAAAAATTGTTAAGACATAATTTGTAACAAATTGTTTTGCCTACAAATATGTTAATATAACTTTTTGCCCTAAATTAAAAATTAAAGAAGTTATAAGCAAAAAAGAGAGAATTTTTTTATGAAAATATTTTTTTTTGCTCTATAACAATTTTTTTATAAATTTTACAAAAACATTACCCCAGACCAATCTTGTAGATGATCTTTTGAGGAAAATATTTCCCTGTATATTTTTTTAATTTCATTCATTTAAAACGCTGTTACAGCGCTCCAAAGTTGACCGGGTTCGTCAATGCTCATGAGAATCTGGTCAAAATGAAATGTTTAACTTATTTTTGTTTTTTTTTTTTAGAATAAATATATTCATACAAAATATTTTGTTAAATTCGTACAACTTTACTTATTCATTCCTAATTCTTTTCCGTACCATAGAACTTACCGAATTTAACTTACCGAAGGTTAAGCAGGTAGAAAAGGTATGAGTTAATAGAAAAGGTTTCTTCATGCTTTTTCAGGATGTGATACAACATCAGCAGACTATAATATGGGGAAATTAAAATTTATAAAAATTATGGAGAAACATCCTGAATTAGCTGGTACCGCGCTATTCCTGAGTGAGAAAATCGATCCATCTTTGCTCACTCTTGTTGGCGAACGTTTTTTCATAGCTCTATACGGCGGTAATAAAGACGACTCACTAGACGGCTTGCGATACAAACGATTTGCCAAGACAGTGACTAAAATTTAATTTAATTTATCATCATCACTAATAAAAAAAAAAACAAAAATAAGTTAAACATTTCATTTTGACCGGATTCTCATGAGCATTGACGAACCCGGTCAACTTTGGAGCGCTGTAACAGCGTTTTAAATAAATGAAATTAAAAAAATATATAGGGAAATATTTTCCTCAAAAGATCATCTACAAGATTGGTCTGGGGTAATGTTTTTGTAAAATGTATAAAAAAAAAGTTATAGAGCAAAAAAGAAATATTTTATAAAAAAATTCTTTCCTTTTTGCTTATTACTTCTTTAGTTTTTAATCTAGGGCAAAAAGTTATATAAACATATTTGTAGGCAAAACAATTTGCTACAAATTATGTCTTAACAATTTTTTTGTAAGACGCTTAGTTTCCGAGATATCGCGAAAAAAGCGTTTTCACCCCTTTTTCCAAGATGGCGGCCGGGGGACAAGGGTGGCGACCCCACAAACTTGAGGTTAAGCTTCTATTGACCCCCCAAACATATCCCAAAAATAAAATTGCGTCCTCTAAAAAATGCAATATTCGGTCCTTAAATTGTAACATTTCAATGGACTAAGGGTGTCCATACCAAACTTCATCAAAATTGGAATACTATCCAAAAAGGCTACCTCCATACCAAATATCATCATAATTGGATCAGCCGTTTGAGCGTGAAGAGTTACAAACACTCACACTTTTAAAATCAAAATCGTTTATTCACATGGGCCCCAAGGAGGCAGTCGTGAAAGTTAATGATTTTACCGCCAGATCCGCAAAATTACAGAACCTGGCAAGACACTCGGCGGCGCATTTTTTTACATTCATTTTTTTTAAATATTCCTTAACACTAATAAATTTCGCCTTTATAATATTAGTATCAACATATTAAAAAAATGGCTGATCTAAGTTTAGATTGTTTTTGAATAGTTTCAGGTGAAAGGTATACTATTTTATAGTTGTAGGACTTTTGCAGAGTCCGCCTGGGGCAGTACCACACCTTTGCCAGACATTCAACCGCCAAGCATTTTACCATCTAACAACAAGACAAACTGTCAAACGTCATCCATATATGGTTGACATACCTCCAGTTCGCTCGAAGCGTTCCGCTTCTACGTTTATCATCCGTACTGCGAAGGAGTGAAACTCATTGCCCTCGTCTTTGTTCCCCATACGGTATAATCTGGGAGTCTCCAAGTCAAGAGTGAATAGGTACCTTCTAGGCAAGCATGCTACATCTTCGGCCGCATCATCACTTTCCATCTGGTGAGATTGTGGTCAAATGCTTGCCTATCAAGCATTAAAAAAAAGCGATAGTGTTCAAACATTTCTGAATTTTAGATTGACGGACAATATTTCAAGTGAAATTACAGGGCTTAAAATTAAAGACATCTGCCCCCCGATTACCTATCTTTGTTGCAAACGGTTTCAATAATAAATTGACAAAAGCCCTAAGAAATAAGGTTCATTTTTGCTTAATTCAAATAGAAACCGCGTGCAACAAAGATACGTAATAGGGGGTCTGATATCTCAGGGTGACTAGAGTGCAGTGCTTTGACGGACAGGATTTTGAACTAAGTTCAAAACTGGGTTACACTTTCTTTTTTATTCCTGTTAGGCAAGTATTTGACCACAATCTCACCTGATGGAAAATGATGATGCGGCCGATGCGCATGCCTACCTAGAAGGTACCTACTATACTATCCGCTCTAGACTTGAAGCCTCCTATTTCATACTGTTCGGGGAACAAAGACGAGGGCAATGAGTTCCACTCCTTCGCAGTACGGATGATAAACCCCGAATGGTATAATCTGGGAGTCCCCAAGTCAAGAGTGAATAGGTATCGTCTAGGCAAACATGCTACATTTACGTCCGCATCTTCGCTTTCCATCAAGTAAGAGAATGGTTAAATGCTTCACTATCTTCTCGTCTACCATGTGTGGTTTACTGGTAGAGAATGCCCCTAGCATTAAGTCCACCTTTTGTACTTTTTGTGCAATAAAGAAATAAATAAATATCGAGCAAAAAAAACTATTTTAAGTCATTAGGGTAATTTTCAAAATAAAATTTTCAATATAACAAACAGCTTTATTTACAAACAATTAAACATTAAACAAATAGAAAACATACAAATCATCAAACAAAACTTATGATATTAATAGCTACTTATTGGGCATTAATTAATCGAGAAGAGCTTTGTAAGTGTTGCATAAATACTTTTCAGTCCGTCATTTACATTTTCAAATGCATTTTTTCTGTATGTACATGTATTTTTTCTTTTGTCAATTAAGAGGGTTTATTCCTTTTGTCGTCTCTCTCGCTCGCACATTTCAATATTCTTAATAAATACAAATAGCTACGTGTGATTTTTAAAATGTTTTCAACCAACTATATGGACATTAATACAATGAATGTTTTAATCTAAATTTCATTTTTCATATCTTTAAGTTAAACGAAGAATGCGTGAAAAACACATTGTAATTTGGGAACTCTGCTTTTTCTATCTTATTGAGGGATAATAAGATGGCGAAAAGAAGTTTGAAACATTCTGTTAATGTCCAAATAGTTAGTTAAAACATTTTCAAAAACAAACGTACATTATTATATTTATTAAAAATATCAAATTGTGCGAGCGAGAGAGAAGACAAAAGGAATAAACCATCTTAAACAAAAAAATACAAAGATGTAGTGAAATTCCGCGTGACGTCACGCCTCAGTATACTTTACTAATTCGCAAGTCCCCAATGCCAAACTCTGACGCTCTATCGTTGTCAATTTCTATTCAAATAAAAATACATGTCTAATTATGTTAGTTAAGCTTGTCGGAATAAATGATTACTCTATGCCAATATCTTAATTTGATAATCTAACTGACGATTTATGTTTTACCCAAGCATCCTATATGCGACTGTCGACACAACGCAATAAAGTTACAAATCAGCTGGCAATATAAAGAACAATGGCGAACTCCCATACATCATTTTAGTTGAAGTAAAATAGCATCGTATATAGATAAAAAAAATATCTTATGTAAGGCCGGTTGCTTTAAAAGAATTGTCGTTTTAGAAGGCCTAGTTATTAAGATATTAAACAAAACATATTTGTAGGTTATGGCTCAACACACTTTGCCGATCTCTTTTTGAATACGCCAACAGTTCTGACAGTCGTGAATTCGTGATAAAAGCCCATTCCAAAGAGCCACCACTACTTTTAAACTTGAAATATATTATTACTTGACACTGGCTAAATGCACAAGATTGCGAAGCTATAAATATAAATATATATATATAAAAGAAAAAAGAAAAAAAAACAAACGTCAAAAGTGAAAACGTCATTCATACGACAGTTTGGTATTGCCATGACATTTGCTTTTTCCCCTTAAATGTCGATGACTGCAATAGCAACCGCAGCTATTTTTAGAAAACCTGTGTATGACAGACGGATTCTAGACAGCTGATGGTTCATACATAAGTTACCATAGTATTTTTTGTTTTATGGATACATCATAAGCATTAGCATTACGGTTTAGGAATATAGAGATGCACTAGGGTAAGGCAATGGACATGGTAACATCTTATTATATAACCACAGCATAGACAAAAACAGAAAAATGAAAAATGGTTGAAAGTAATGTGTATTTTTTTACCTGGCTTCGTCTGCCTTTTCTGTTGTTTTAGTAAATCTTTGTAATTTATTTGAGTGAATTTAGTTAATTTCACATTTAAATACGATCAAACATAGGCCAACTAAAATTTCGCCATTGTTCTTTAGGCAGCGTTATTTATTTATTCACCTCTCTTTCTACGCGTACTTTACTCTTCTGACGCGCGGCATTGGGCTACTTATGTAGTTTTAGCTCCATTCCTAATGCGGAGAGCGCCAACGTATTAACATTGCAATTCAGAGGAGCAATGCCGCCAGTATCATGGGAACGCTACCCCGCTGAGTGGGCTTGAGCACTTTAGCTCATAATAAGCTCGACGCCTTGTATGCCAGGAGGCAAACCATAGGCTGGAACCTTGCTTATAAGGCTATCGTGCCAAACCCTGTCAAAAGCCTTGGATATATCTAACGAAACGGCAAGCGCTTCGCCGTATTTCTCCAAAGCTTCATTCCAAATGCATATGCTAGAAGGTCTCCAGTTGACCGATTTCGGCGAAACCCGTATTGCCGGTCACTTAGGAGGTCATTCGCTTCTAAATAGCCAAGGAGCCTATTATTCAGTACACGTTCCATGGTCTTACAAAGTATGGACGTGACCGAAATAGGCCTGTAGTTGGCAGGGTCGGCACGACTTCCTTTTTTGGGCACAGGTTGCACGTTGGCAAACTTCCAAGCCTTCGGGGCTTGACCAGCCTCCATAGAGAGACGAAAGAGGCGTGTCAGTACCGAAGTCAGCTCAGGCGCACAGGTCCTCAGTACTAAGGAGGGAATGCCATCAGGGCCGCTAGCTGTACGTAATGTTATATTATTATGTTATGTTTCATGTTTAGATTACCAACAAACTATAACTAGATTAAACACAACTACTCAAACCTACATAAAAGAAACAGCCTCATCAGATACACAACACATTTTCTAAATAAACTCCGTTTTGTATGTAGTACTTATAACCAGTGTAAACTATACAAGGTTACTTTGAATTAACGCTGGAATCGCACCCGATACCTGCTAAGAAAGCGAACGCTCAACAAATAAGCCAACGGGTAGTTAACTGATAAATACATAGGCTGATAAACATTGTCCTCCTTTGCGTCGCGCAGTCGGGTTAAATTAAAAGCGACGAGAGGAAGTTACATACATTATATAAAAGATGCACATATAATATATATATATACATATATGTGTGTGTATATATATATAGTAAATACTCATTCAGATGTTCTGAGTATTTAACTACGGCTTTTGGTTTTTCTTATCGTTGAATTCGACAACAGTTTCTTCGGTAGAATCTTCAAGTTCCCATTCTTTGAGAGGGATGTCTGTTAGTTTGTAGAATTTGCCGTGTTTACCAATACCTAAAACAAAGAAAAGAAATAAAAAATTTGTAATGACACACAAAGTTACACTATAAACAAAAAGCAAAATAAACATAATACATACTGAAAAAAAAAAGCTCGACTGGATGGATCCAAAAAATGGATTCACATTTTTCGCCTTTTTTAAAGGTATCAAAATTAAGGTAATTGAAAGGGGACCCCCTTTTCATTATCTTCATTTTGATACCCTACTCGATACCTAAACAAACATAAAAAAAGCGTCGACTTGAGTACCTCCTCCTTTTTTGTGAAGTGTGTAGAAAAGATAGGTACCTTGCTGGAACTTCTTGATCCCCTCCCCCATATCTTGCATAGCGTTCCCGAGTAGACTGGTCATGACCGCCTCGTCTCTCATACTGTCTTCGCTGTTGGGGTTCAGCTGCGAGTTGACGGACGCTAGCTTGTCCATTATTAGCGCGTTCTGGGGGAACTTCACTAGGGACTTTGCTAGCTTCATTGATTCACCGAGCGCTGGAATTACATAATGACAAATATATACATAGTTTATAGTTATCTTCTTCTTCTTCTTCTCATATATAAAAATGAATTGCTGTTCGTTAGTCTCGCTAAAACTCGAGAATGGCTGGACCGATTTGGCTAATTTTGATCTTGAAATATTTGTGGAAGTTCAGGGAAGGTTTAAAAGGTGAGAAAATATAAAGAAATTGCAATAAAAGAACAATGGCGACGTCCCATACATTGTATTACCCAACCTTTTTGACATCTGCAAGCTACGTTCATAAGAGATACTTTTATCAATGATAACTTATGCTACAAGAATTCGTATACAAATAGTATTTAATGTACAGAAGTTGGGAGAAAATAATTAACAAAGGTTAAATTGTGTAGGAACTTATAACCTATAATGTTATTATGATTATTACCTAAATAACTACATACCTACTGTAAACCCAGCTGTATTGTGTTGTGTCAGGTATAAATACGAGTATTAGTAAAAAAATGAGTTTCACTAATAGCTTTACATGGTTGTTTTTGCAAATGCTATTACCACAGGCCAAATCACTTTGCGTCACTACATCAGGAAGCCTGCGATAGCTATATCTGTCGTTATAATCCTCTCTACGACTCTCGGCTGCCTTTTAGCTTCTAATAATTAATTATTTACGCTTTAGTCAATAGGGTAAGTACCTACACATCATTTTCATTGTTCTCTCTGTACAAATAGGTGTCATATGTTTAAGCAACACTATAAACGACGCATGTATATACAAGTTTTATTCCTACACCTTTAAGAAAATGCTTGTGATATTACACTTACATTATTGATATAATAATATTGTATTGATAGCAGAATCATTAAGACACTTATTTGCAACCCTTCTATATGCCTACCTACCTAGTACATGCCCTTGAAGGGAGCTTTAGATTGAAATAAAAGATGCTATTTTATTTTGAAGCATTGTATTTATTTATCTTACTAAGAGATCATCCAAAAAAGCAGCTGGAGCTGACAGATTCCGTTGGTACCTAGCATAGCCCAAGTACCAGATAATACTCATTATGTGTGAGCAACAGCCAACGGTGCGTTTTCCTGCAGCACAGTAGCAATAATGGCCTAGTATTGCTTGTCTGCCCTCAAGACTCCGGTCTACAGCAATATATGCAAAGTATGATTTACTCCCAGAGTGTCTTGATTTTATTTTGGCACGTAGTATGAATGAAGCAATACCCTCAAGACTTGTGCCCCGTAATTGTGTCTCATCTCTAGACACCTCGATGGTGTACATGCCGTGGACTCTCAAATGTTCTCCAACATATGATTTTGCTTGGCGTATTTGGTATGTGCCGAGAGCAATGAGCTGCATATCTTCAATGCTCAGTTGAGGGAACACAATATTTGATGTTGTTATTGTCTGGAATAAAGTGTGCCTCCTATTCAAATTATTTTCCTGTACTATCTGACCCACTTCATTCTCTTGCATAATTTTTTCTTGAATTATATTTATTACTTGTTCCACATTTCTTCTTTCTGTGAACTGCAGTGCGAAGTGGTTTAATAATGCTGCGGCAATAGAAAAGTCTTGCATTATGTGTGGACAATTTTTGTTAAAATAGTCTTCTCTGAAGATTTTAAAATCTCTACTGAATCGTCCATTCACGGCTTCTACTACCCATCTATTCATAGTAACGCATCTAGTTATGTTTGCTTGAAGAGTAGTAAGTTGCCTTTCTCCCTCTTCTCTGGTCTCAGGCATGTGCACTTGAAAACCTTTATCCATCATTATGTCTGCGCAGTCTCTAAAACCTCGGTCCAGAATGAAAACATCATTTTCCTGAAATGGAGTTGTCGGGCTTGTGAAGCTTTCTTGTTCCAAGAGATCCCTCATAATTGCAGCATCATTTTTTGTAGCTGGGTATGGTCCCAGTGCTTCAATTATATAACCATCACAGCATACTATCAAAAATGGTTTTACCAAGTTATGGTATTTATGTAAGGAGTATGTCTCCTTTTGAAACATATAGTTGCTGCTTTTCTGTGTGTACAGATATGTGCCATCAGCAATCACAATTAATTCTCTATTTTCAAGAGGAGCTTCTGGGTTTCCAAAAAGGTGCTCTGCTAGGAATGTATTTCTCCTAACAAATTCTTGTCTGGAAGCATGCTGCCACCCTAGATGGTTTGGCACATAGTCCTGTAAAAGAATGTCTCGCGCTGTTCTCATATTGTCTTCCAGAGTTCTTCTTGGCATTCCAAATAAAGCTGCAATTCTTTCATCACTATCTCCAGTGCGCATTTTACATAAAAGACCATTAAAGCCACGTTTGATGTGACCACTATTAAGTCTTGGAACTTGGGCTAGTATTTGTTGATATTCACTCTTTGTCCTTCCAAACCAGTATTTAAAAAGATCATCATCAATGTTTTGTGGATTTTGAAAGTCAATATTTCTGTCTTCTGATGCTAAAAGAAAAATTATTTCTTCTACATGTGAAGCAGTAAATGTCGTCATTGAGTTTTCAGCAGCATATAATTCATGAAATGCATTTCTTTCCAAATGGTAATTGCATATTTTTGCATTTGGAGGTATGTAAAAATTGAAGTCTTTAATAATTCTTCTCCTTAAAACATCAGGTATACTTCGCTTCTCGCTGTCATCACATTCCACAAACAAGCAACGACGAGCCGTATTGGCTGCTCTACGTAATGTAGGCAGTTCTATTTGAGCTGGTACAGCAGCATGTAAGACAGCAGGTACGGCGGCAGGTAAGGCTCCAGATGTAGCTGGAGGTATGACAGCAGCTATGGTGGCAGGTAATTCTGCAGATTGCACCAGAGTCACAGCTGCAGATATGGCTGGAGGTGCTACAACATTTAAAGGTGCAGGTTCAGCAGATGTTCCCTCAGGTATGGCAGCGGGCATGGTAGCTGCAGGTAGTTCACCTGCACTAATTTGCTGACGATTTCTCAATATTCTTTGGGCTCTCAGCCAGCAAGGTATACAGACTTCATCAGTGGGTAACAACTGGAACAACCAACAAAAATGTAATTAAATTAAAATAAAAATGTAATAAAGTTGACATCAGAACAGCGCTGCCGGAATCGCCTAGTGCCGGCGCGATGCTCTTGATTCCATTGACCGACAAGCAAAAAGACTCATATAAGATAACAAGTTATGACAAGGAATGTAAACTAGAGTCTTAGTCATCATCATAAGCTCGCCTGCCTATCGGTATTTAAAAATAGTAAAATATGATCTTTACTAGCAGTAGCTCTGTTTCACAATGTCTTAACTCTAATACTAATATAAATAAACTCCTTTTAATTCTTAAATATAAATAACAATGTTGCCATGTGTTTCTAAACAATATTTTTTATCAGTTCACAAACAACATTTACCTCTTGCAAATAGACATGTCAAGTATCAAGCAAATCACTTATAAGGTTGGATGATTATATTAAACATACCTGGCGCGGCTGTATCCATTCTGATATTACATTCCCAATCATATTTTCACTCTCTGATGTCTCAGGTCGGAAAACCAATCTACTCCTTGTTCTGAGAATGGATCTGCCACATCCTACACAAATATGGCGATGACCAGTTACTTGTGCAGTGCCTTCTTGACGTGACACTACAGTATCATCTTGATTTATCAATTCCCAGCATGTGTGACAAACATGGTCACTGTTAGTCACCTGCACCGAGAGAAAGTTATGTTAAGTACTTATTAGTAAAACACATCAAGTAGCTTAAAATCTTAGACAAAATCATAGGGCCTTATTAAAGTATAATAAAATCAACATTTTAACTAAATGTTAAAATGTTGATTTTATCAAAGCACGGGTACATTTATCTTGCACAAAAATATTGTTAAAAAAAAATAGCACAGAGCAAGGGAATTCCAAGCGCTTATTAAAGTTGTCCCTCAGGTTTGTCCACATAATTAAGTTTGTACTTGAGGGGTTCTTGTGGACACAAATGAGAACAATATTTTTCGACAGGACTACCCTACTTAAGCACATGGTTGAAATACAACGGGAAATGGGGAAAAGGTTAGGACGTCATAAAATACTTACTTCTTGAGGATAAACCCATCTTCTAACTCTTTCTATCACTTCGTCATTTGCCTCAGACAATGCATGTCTTCGGATACGAGATATGCGTAACCGGCAATTTATACACCGCAGAGCCATTTTCAACAAAGATCAAATCACTTGCAAATCGTTAGTCCAGAGGGAATGCCGTGTGTCTCGTGAAAAGCGTCGTCGGAAAGGAATATTATCGGGCCAAATCTTCGGTAAATCAACAAATAATGGAAAACTTCGGAAACTTCGGTTAGAATAACACGATCAAGTGATTACATTATCTTTGAACACGATTGTCGGTGGAAGTGAAAATAACGTGACATTACTGACAGATGACAACGTTCCTATTCAAGTGATTTACTGAATTTTTACATAAGTTAGTTTAGTACCTACATGAATACTGTATTTTAAGTTATATTAGCCTATTAATTATATTTTTAGCCTTCAATTTAACATTTTATCATAAAAATGACTGTTAAAATAGGTTACATTACCATGAAACAAATAACAAGCTATATTTTGTAATATTATAATGAATTAAGTGTAATGGAACGTACCATTCATAATGCAGAACCCAGCGTATTGCGTTCTATTTCACGGACCTGCGTTATGTTGACTAACTATTTGTTAAAAAAATGAACTTTTGAGTCCCTACTTCTAAAAATATACGAGACCTATAAAATAATTAGAGAAAAATTAACATTTAAAACAATCATAATAACATTAATGAACGGGGCCGGGTTTTTTTTTATTCGACTGGGTCACGTGTCGCCATCGTTCTTTGTAAAAAGTAGTATTTTATTTTCCCATACAAACTGTTCGTACCTGTCAAACAGAGATCGAACCTGCTTAGAAGGCGAACGCTCACCCAATTTAGCCAACAGGCAGTTAAAATATAAGTTATAAAGTACCTGGATAATCGTTGGTAAATGACTTTTTCTAAAAATGAGACCTAGCTAGATCGATTTATCGCCCCCAAAACCCCCTTCATACTAAATTTCATGAAAATCGTTGGAGCCGTTTCCGAAATTCAGATTATATACAAATATACAAGAACTGCTTGTTTAAAGGTATTAGATACAAGTACATATTTATTTATTTATTCCTTATATATACTTAGGATGCTATGTTGAAGACGGTGGCAGTCAAAGCTAGGAAAGCTGTCTTTAGGGCGAAAACCCTTCTTAATAGGAGCCCTAATATTAAACTGCGCACGCGGCTGGCTCACTGCTACTTGTATATTTTCTGTCTTTAGTGACACTACCAAGATTAATAAAAATCAACTGTCGTATACAAATCAATTGTCGTAAGAATAATCGAAATCTGACCACGCGTTCAGTCTCTAGAACGTCACATTGGAACCAAAATATTGTGTATAGAGTTATTAACTCTATATTACTCTATATTAGTAATATAGAGTTAATTCCACCTAGCCCATTTTACCATCTTACAACCAGACAAACTGTCAAATGTCATCCATTTATTGAAGTTGACATACCTCCAGTTCACGCGAAGGAGTGGAATTCATTGCCTGTATCATTGTTCCCCGAGGGGTATAATCTGGGAGTCTTATGTCAAGAGTGAATAGGTATCTTCTAGGCAAGCATGTCACATCTTCGACCGCATCATTCCATCAGGTGAGATAGTGGACAAATGCTTGCCTAATTAGCATAAAAAAAAAAATTATACATACATAGGCTGTTAAACACTATACTCCTTTGTGTCACGCATTCGGGTAAAAAATAAGACTTACCAGTCCCTGTAGTAGTGAGCTTGCAGGCCAGTCCCATCTTATGCGCTTCAGTACCATTAATCAGCCGACCTGTCATCACTAAGTCCAAAGCTCGAGATAACCCTATAAGGGCTGTTAGTCGACGTCCGCCAATGAGACTAAGTGGTACTCCTGGATAACATACAAAACACATAAATTTCTCTTCTTTTTCAAATTTATCTTGAAATTTTTTTAAATAAGATTTCATCCTCTTCTTTTCTAAGTTGCTGCAACAGACAGGGTCCATATGAGACTTTGTACCTTTTGGAATGTAACACCTTGTACTGCATATATGGAGGCAATAAATAGCATTTTGATGAGGTGGATAGGGTACTTCTAGGGAGGGGGAAATGCACAATACATTCCCAGCGGGATGTCAGTGCAGGCCGTACACTCAATGTGGGGGCCACATTGAATAAGAATTAATTTATTTTTTGTTTGAGTGACGAGGCGAGCAAGTAGGTCGCCTGATGGTAAGTATCACACTTGTTCTTTAAGGTTCAGTGCCATCTAGTTTTGAACAAAATCCTACTCAGCAAAAAACTGTGTTCGTCACCCTGATATATTAGATGTAAAATCTCTAAGTATTATTTATGTTCATTTTTTAAAATGTAGGGAACATTTGTTTTAGATACATTTACTTACCAAAACGTCTGCCCAGGCACCCCATTATGGCCGTATCTTCTATAATTCTGAGGTCGCAAGCGAGCGCCAGTTCAAATCCCTCGCCTACAGCGTAGCCTGCCACTGCGGCTATAGTGGGTTTGTCGCATAGTGGCCTCCTACAGAGACGATGCTGAAAAGGAAATATCACAATTCAAACATAAAATCAGTAATAATCATAAAATAAATAGAACATAACTTTAATGCCTAAAAGACAAGCATTTGACCACAATCTTACCTGATGGAAAGTGATGATGCGGCCGAAGATGTACAATGTAAGGCTATGAAAATAGTTGTTTCACTACAAAACATATGAGCAAAGTGGCAACGGGAGTTTTTGGTGAAAGTGAAAAAAAAAATTGTTGTCAATATTTTATTATTTTTCTGGACTTGTAACTGTTTGTATATTAATGTGTAATATTGGTGGATTATTAACCATTACTACTTAGTGAACATGCATGAGTGTAGGCAAATTATATAAAGATTGAAAAATGCTGTGACTTTGTGTGAAAAACTGTTACGACTTTCAACACTGTGTGATATAGAGGTATCAGCATACTGCTGCTCGTTTATAAGTAAATAAAATAAAAAAATTACATGTTGGCTATGGCTCTGTAACTTTATATAAATATTTCAAATAATAATAATAAGTCTCTTACTGAAGCATCCTTCAGATTCAAATACCCCTTTTCCCCCATCTCATCAATGTCAAATCCAGAGCAGAACGTCCCTCCTTCTCCGTTAAACACCAGCACAGAAGCCTTTTCATCTTTGTCGAAGTTGTTGATGGCCGCCTCCAGTTCCCGCAATGTGGGCTCATCGAGACTGTTCCGGACTTTTATACGGTCTATGTTTATTGTGGTTATTGCACCGAACTTTTCAATAATAATATCTGGAAAATAAATTAAATGAAAATTTTATATTGTGTTAAAAAATATGATTTTTCTGTCATGGTTGCAAGTCTACCTACTAAGCAGTGGTTCTTATTCTATGTGGCAGTAAGGCCTGCACTGATGTCCTACTTATTAGGGTGTATTGGCATAGCTAACCTAAGTAGTTATTGGTTTTGATTCTGGGTAGGAACACAAGTTTTTGTTTCTGCAGAAATAAAATATGTATCGGGTATAGATTATTTCTGGCATCATTTTCTTCAGACATGGTGTGGGCACCCACATGTGGGTAATGTGCCAAATAACAATTCTTGAAGTTTACTCACTTGATTTTAAAAAAGAAAATCAACTGACACTTATTTAACATAACTGGATGTGACATATTTGTATCTGTTTTTGGGTGTGATGATGAGTGTGAAGAGAATGTTTCAAGCACCCAATATGTCTTTAAACTTTGGAAGATTAAATAAATTGGACAATGGTCCAAAATTTGTGGATTTTATTTGTGTAGGAATCAAACTTTTAACTCTGAAGTGTAACCTTTAATTGGCGTAACAAATAATGGT
This sequence comes from Lomographa bimaculata, assembly GCA_948107665.1. Classification (NCBI taxonomy): domain Eukaryota; kingdom Metazoa; phylum Arthropoda; class Insecta; order Lepidoptera; family Geometridae; genus Lomographa; species Lomographa bimaculata. Next base: position 9,110,044 of record OX403607.1, on the reverse strand, counting down.
TGAGGATGATAAAAATACTAATAAATGCTTAGAATAGAATGATATCATTATAATATTATTTTGAGATCAGTAAGAAAAGTGTTAATGGACACATTCTCAGTATATATGTATATACTACTCTACTTAGCAGTTTAGGTCAAAATTAAATAATGTATTAGTCTTAAGTCTAGTTCGGAATTTCAATGGTGTGCCAAACGTAATTGGTATGTCTTTATAAGAAAAGAAAAAAATATTAAGTATACCAATACTGTATAGTGGGACTAGTATGTACTTTTTGAAACTAGCCGCCAATAATAGGTACATGAGGCACTCAGTAATCTGGCACTTGCCAATCCAGCACGCCCATTACTCCAGCATTTATTACTCAGGTGACCCGCTCTATAATTCTGCAGTTTACACAGCCAAATGCGCAATTACAGAGTGGGCGAGTGTATATGTATACAATATGCATTGTTTATGTAATTGCAATGTGAAACATATAGTCATTATTGATTAAATAAACAATATTGCCAATGATATTTTTATTATTAAATTATTATATTGTATTTTACTGAAAATCTATGATATGAGGAAATTATTTCTCATATAAATCTAACAATCCGGCAGGCGAAAAAAACCGGGTGCCGGATAACTGAGCGCCTACAAGTACCTACATATAGCAATGTTATGTCTTCGTGGGATGTGTTTCCAGCACACACAACACAATTACTCGAAAACGTGATGCCGTGAATCCGATAGCATTGCAAAACTATTTTTAAAGTTTTTGGTAACTGCAGGCAGAGGTAGGTTTTGTTATTTTATTTACCTATATTTGTTATTTTATTCAAGCAAATACCTTGTTACTACTGAATCTGCTTTGCGATAGAAACCTCACAAACAGGATGGAATCTTTGCATTCATGAAATGTTTTATATTTACGATAGAATATGAAAATAATGTAAATATAACCATACTTTTCTTTACGTCTTCAGGCTTCTCTTCTGGTTTAGTAGTATCCTCCTCAACCTTTGGATCTTTAGCATTGGAAAATAGGCGAACATAGCTTGCCCTGGAAGCAGATAAATTACTGCCTAAAAATAATTTTCGCAACAAATATCGCATTTTTATTTTTTCAACTTTCGGTCATTCAACCAAAGATATCATTCAACTTCGACTTTATGCCGCCATAGCTTAATTTTTTTTTTATTGTATTATTCTCCTGTGTCACAAATGACACTATGACTTAGGTATGTCAGTGTCAAAGCTAGAATTTGAATAAAAAAATGATAAGATATTTTCCGTACAATTCAGTACAATTAAAAATAAAATTCAATTTCTAGATTCTCAAAACCATGAATCTTATAATAAAGGAAACAAAACAATGCAGTGCCATCTACCGGAGGACATATAAGTTAACCCACTAACTACTCAATGATAGATGGAGCTAAATATTCTCAAGATTCGAGGACTAAGGAAATGAGAAGAAAATATATTCTTATCTTTTATAATAATATAGATGAGATTTGAAGCGGCACGCCATCTCTTGATGAGTAGTAACTCACGGTATAAGAGACCCAGGATTTTTTTGCTATTTTTAAGCTCGGGTAGTAAGTAAATAAGTGACAACTGTCTTATTAATATTCTTTAGATCTGAAAATATAGCATTTGACTATAACAATATCAAAATATATGTAAATCCAAAATATTAATAAAAACTTTTACTAAAATTAAGACAATAATTCTAAAATGAGTAATCCATAGATAGTAGGTATATATAAATAAATCATAATAAACTAGTTGTTTCCCGTGACTTCACCCTCGTAAATTAATAAACATATTTTATTGGATCGAATTGTGAATCTAAACCTTTATTAATGTCAAAATGTATGTAAATCCAAAATATTAATAAAAACTTTTACTAAAATTAAGACAATAATTATAAAATGAGTAATCCATAGATAGTAGGTATCTATAAATAAATCATAATAAACTAGTTGTTTCCCGTGACTTCACCCTCGTAAATTAATAAACATTATTTATCGGATCGAATTGTGAATCTAAACCTTTATTCATTATTGAATCCACCTGAACACACAAAAAGTTTCATCAAAATTGGTCCAGCAGTTTAGGAGGAGTTAAGTCACATACACACATTCAGAAGAATTATATAAATAAGGATACAGCAAAACCCAAGTTAGCTACAAGGCACCGTGTTTATAGGTAACTCAAGTGCTCAAGTGCTCAAGCTACCACTACTTCTAAAATAAGCGGGTAGACCGTATCGTATGCTCGTAAAGTCTAAATCTTCATCCACCCGCCCTACTCCAGTTACTCCGTGATCATGGTGCTTGCAACAGTGCCGAAATATCGGAAACTCAAAACAAACGAAATACGATGTATTTCGTTTGATCCTACTAATCCTACTAATATTATAAATCCGTAAGTTTGTGTGTAAGTGTGTAAGTATGTTTGTTCTCTCTTCACGCTTTAACGGCTGAACGGATTTAGGTGAAATTTGGAATGTACATAGATTATACCTAGGATTAACACATAGGCTACTTTTTACGCTACGTACCACGCGGCTTCGCCCGCTATTATCAAGTTTAAAAGTAGCCTTTGTGTTAATCCTAGGTATAATCTATGTACATTCAAAATTTCATTCAAATCCGTTCAGCCGTTAGAGCGTGAAGAGGGAACAAACATACTTACGCACTTACAAACTTTCGGATTTATAATATTTGTAGGACTATACTGATGAATAGATCGGTAAATTCAACTACAACATTATTAAATTAGTAGTTAGACATCTTTTTCACCGAATCAACTAACTCTATACTTACAACGTTCGAGGAATTTGAATAAGACTAATCAATAGCCGAGTTGGGACCCCATCATTACAGTGACTCAGTGGACCTTCGAATAACTATTTGTGGAATATTCTCCAATAATATTTAACAAATAATAGGTTTGTAATTTAATAATTGGCAGGTATCTTCGACAAAGATCACTTTAATGGTTATCTAGAGGCTGTCATTTAGCATGTTTTAGGATACCTAGCCACTTAACCTAGGTGTAGTTCGCACGTATAGATATGTTTTTTTTGGCTCCGCGATCTTGTGCATTTAGCCAGTATCCAGTAACAATCATATTATTTATATCTAAGTGCAATGGGAGGAATTATCGCTAAAAGCGATCTTTTCCAGTCAACCTTTGGATGGAAAAAGAGAAAAAATATATATAAGATTGTTGGTTGGTGTTGTGATTATATTAATTATATAGATTTGTAATAATGTATGGGATGCAACTTGTGTCGATACTTTAGCTCCGTCACATCTTCCTGAAACACAGAATGGGGTTGGCGTCGCGGCAACTTCGGCAGAGCAGCGTAAACGGCGCAAATATGGAAACTTTGAGCCGTTTGGTGTTGAGAAACTGGGTCCGTGGGGACCGGGAGCTCATTCTATTTTCAAAATTCTATCAGAGCGCCTGGTTGAAGCGACGCGTGATCAAAATGCTGGCACTTATTTGGCTCAACGTATTAGCATTGCAATTCAGAGAGGCAATGCCGCCAGCATGATGGGAACGCTACCCACTGGTAGTGGGCTTGAGCACTTGAGTTACCTATAAGCTCGATGTCTTGTAGGTAACTTTAGTTCTTTGCTGTACATAGTTTTAGTTTAGTTTTAGGAAATATAGGCAATTGGCCCGTAGTATATATGTATATATAGATATATATAATTAATAAGAAAAAAAAAATGTATATTTATAAATATATATAATAAATAAACGCTTTCACACTTACAGCCCCATGCTAAGCTCGATGACTTGTGTCGTAGGTGCCATATTTACATCACATAAACAATAAAACCCAGAACCAGAAATACAAATTTTCCTGGGGAAGAAAACTTTGTTGCCGCTGGGAATCGAAGACCTGCTTAAAAGGCGAACGGTCACATAACTAAGCCAACGGGTAGTTAAAACATTTTTTTTTATGTATATAATAAAATAATGAGTCATGATCCAGTCGTAGTCAAATCAAGCCCAGTAAAGTGGTAGACAAGTAAGTACCTATCTATTGGAGTTTTGAAGCGAATGTTTAATTTTTATACTTTGTTTTGGGACTTTTACACCTTTTTTGGTCTACCAGCCCCATCATACCCTTTCATCTTTGGCTTAATCTGTGTAAAATTATAAAAGAGAAAGTGTCACATCAGCTGATGAGTTTGCCAATATGAGTATAATTTCAAACATTATTTCTATTTATGTTATACTTTTGCACAAAATACTCTTTTCTACAGACTTCACAAAAAAGGATGAGGTACTCAAGGTTTTTTTTATGTGTGTTACCCATCGAGATAGGAAACAAACCCACGGTTTTAGCTACAACATCCTTGGTGTTACCTCATAACTTCATTCCACGTGAACCGATTTTGTTTTTTTTTGTTTGCAATATGTTGCTTTCCAATTGGTCTCATTTAAATTTGATCAAGATGATCTGCCCCCCGATTACCTATCTTTGTTGCAAACGGTTTCAATACTAAATTGACAAAACTCCTAAGAAATAAGGTTCATTTTTGCTTAATTTTAATTGAAACCGTTTGCAACAATGATAGGTAATCGGGGGGCTGATCAGTAGTTCTTGAAATATCGCCAATAATGCGTGTTTAGTACATCTACTCTGATCAAAGTTCCAAAGATAAAGCGGTGAAGTCTGTTTTTTTTAAGCTTTCCTTGTGTTTAATTATATTATGCTGAAGAAGCATTACTTTTTACGTGCGTACATAAGCACACACACAAACACACACGTTTTTTCCTTACGTTCTGCATGTAACTGTCCTGTATTCTTGACATGCCGGTATCATCACGTTATGTAGGTCCGACGGATAAACATTGGACTTATTACTTGACCCCTGACTCCAACTTATCACATTTAACTAAACGTGCAATTATAATCAGAAACAAACCCGTATTTTCATCGTTTCACGTTTTAAAGAACCCCAAATAAAATGTTTTGAGGCGCCGCCATTTCACCTGCCCTCCCACGCATCAAACATTTTAGGGTCTGCTTTACAATTCATTGGTAAATGTTAACTGTTAGTTAAATAAAGAACAGACTCTATATTACGTATCTCTGTTACGAGCAGTTTCTATTTGAATTAAGCATAAATAAACCTTATTTCTTAGTAGTTATGTCGTTTTCGAATTGAAATCTAACAACAAAAATAAGTAGTATAGGTTCATGAATTTATTCTCTTTTCAACCGAAGAATCGATTTCCTTCAAAAAAGGAGGTTCTCAATTCAACAGTGTGTTTGATTTTGTTTGTATGTAATGCGTTATCTCCGACAATTATGAATCGATTTTGATGTTTTTTTTTTGTTTGGAAGATTATACTTCAGAGGTCCCATATAAATTTTATGGAAATTGATCCAGCTCAAACCAAAACATAAGCGTTGAAGTCGGTTTTTTAAGCTTTGCTTGCGTTTAATTATTAGAGTTACTAAACCTCAAAAGTAGCAAGTTATCATAGGTTCTAAAAATTAGTAGAACACGACAGCGTAAAATTTGAACTTACACTTTTCCGTTAATAAGAACTATCATGCGTTTATATAATATAATTTATCACAGCTTTATTATAAGCATTGAGAATTTAAGTGAGAATGATACTTTTAACTAACTTAAATCGTTATAAACTAGTCGTTCGCGCCAAACTGATCACGCTTACATCTTACCTCATAGAGAAAAACTTTTGAAGTTGCTTGCTTATAACTTTTTTCCTTTACAATGATTATTTGATTTCTGTATTTGTTGTTCAAGTACAGGATATAACGGATATTATACGAAAGTTTCAGCGTTCAGTGTGAAGCCGTTTTTGAGATAGACCCCGGCACAAAATAGGTCTAAAAACAGTGACTTTGGTGGCCTACTAAATCTTTATTTTCCAACATAGTTTTTTTTTAACTTGTTTCGTACTCTACTTGTCAAGCCCTTTTCAACGATACCCCACAAAGGTAGATAAAACATAAAGGTATTTTGTTCACCACTTACATGTATGGGAGCCCACTTAATATTTTCGTTTATATCATTATAAATATAATTTCTGGCTTTGGGCCGTAGTTTTACATATTCTATGAGAATTTTAAGTCATTCGCTTATATGGTTTAGATGCTAGATGCCTGTGACAGACGGACGGACGGACAAAGTGCTGAACGGCCCAAGTCAACTTAGAGATCTCGCTTCGCTCCATCAATTATATTATCTTTGAATCTGGAACCTTTAAACGACACTTTACTCCTTAGCTACAAATTCTACCCAAAAATGGTGGAACAGGTCTCTTAAAACTAAAACATTGTGTTTAACACACACGATGCGTCAAGGGTCCAGGTCGTGGAACTAAACGTAAGCAGAGTCACGACTCGGCGTTTGTTACAAACTGCACATTACTGCCTAGCGCCGAAATGATAGCCCAAAATTCGTAATTGCAACTAAGAGGCTGCCTGTTACACCGGAGCGTAACAATGACGACTGTATAGTCGATTTTCTTGTTAAAAGCTTGTATTATATGCTACGAACCGTTATTCTAGACCTTAAACAGTGAGATAACATCACTTCCGGAACGACGTCACGACCTCTTTTGTCTCCCTCCCATCCGGCTCCGCCCCACTTGAGCCGGGGGAGGGGGGGTGAGCTTGCCCGAACTGTCAGGCGCGCTCCTCACATTGGCATTTGCTTTCGGCGTGAACACACCTCTTTAAAAGCGGGTAACAGCTTTGCTGTTGGTTATAATTTTTATTAATGTTATAATTTTAACAATTAATTTGAATTTTTATTATAAAGTAATAAACTTCTTTATAATTTTTATTTAAAAAAATATTTAAATGTTAACAATTTAACTTTTATAATATTTAAACGTGACTAATTTGTGCTTTTATTTTGTTATTGTAGCACTCGTAATATTTTTTCAAGATTGAAGTAGGTGAACGGGGTCGCCCGCCTCCGCTAATTTCACCACTGATATCTTCGTCATCTTCATCGTTGTCGTCGTGTAACCCAGCCCCACACCGTCGAGTCACCGCGGTCATCGAGCGAGAGACAAGCAGAGGGGATGCGGTCAGGTTCGATGCGAATTCAAATTTGCTTATTTCACAAAACGAAAATGATTAAAAAAAAAAAAAAAAAACCCATGAGGGTAAGTTGCACATTTGTAATTAACTGCAGCTTTAAGTTTCAACTAGGATTAGGTTTCTGGAATGAGCCTACTTACCCCGCTCGATTTATAAACCAACAATCTTGTTTCAAAAATATGTGTATTGTCTTTCCTAACTGAATTGTACGATGCGAACCAAATCATCCGAAGCAGTCGCACTTGTATAATAAGAGTCGAATTTCTAAAGTTGGACTCGCAAAGGATCCACGCAATTTAAACTTTTCAATTCACAGGATTTCTTTCCTTTCTTACAAATTATAGTTAATAGATACGACAAAGATATCGCATTAATTGTATATTTTGTTTTGAATTTTAAAGGCTGGACATGCAAAGTATCCACGCATTAACCTTTTCAATCCACAGCATTTATTTTCTTTCTTACTAAGAGCCAGAGGTTCAAAAAAGCTGTTTACAACTCGAACGTGAGGGTGAGCCCCCTGGCTTTCCACCAGTGGTCCCACTACAGAAGAGGAGAGAGGAGGCGGGCGAACTGCCTCATCCTCCCTCCCGGACGTGTGCGCCGGATCGGGTCGGACTGAAAAGCCCGCTCCGCGGCCTCTCAGTCGGAAACGCAGAAAGAGACCATGCACCGCCTCCGCCTGCCACGATCTCTTGCTGTCAGCATGTCGTTAACAACTCGAACGCTGTGGAAAAGAGCTTTATTCGTGTCTATGCGGAATAGGCACGATGTTTGCAAAGCGACCGCGGAAGTCCTATTATTGCAACAACAATGAAACTGAGCCGTCACAATTACATACTTAAAAGCTGGTCGTCAACGAATTTTCATCCATAGGTAAGAACCAAAAGCTTCCAGAAATAAATCCGATCCGAGACAAAATTACAGTAGCAAAAAATTCCCGATAACTCGATACATATTAGCTTAATATTTATGATATCAATGCAATACAATTACTATTTATTGACATCAAAAGCTAAATACAGCTTACAGAGAAACTGATAAATATATGTAGGTCTTATCGCTAAGAGCGATCTGTTATATCTTAGATTGTATTATAATATTTTTATGAGACTTTATTGAAATGTACCTACATTTTAATAATATTACCGAATTGCTTCTTTGGCTATAATACCCTCGCTTTTTAAAATATTTTAACAGTACCCCGGTAGCTGAGCGTGTATTTAGCAATAATCTAAACAATATCAAACTTTACTTGGTATTGAAACCAAACATTTTAATTTTTTGTTTCTCGGATCGGACTTATTGTAAGCGATCGAATTGTGATCAAAATATACATAGACCCGGATATTTTGTTTACGTATTTATCGCCGGCGCCCATCTACCGTCGGTTCTAGTAGGTATTGTACGCGTTGGACTAGAAATCGAACCCAGAGCGACTACACTAAACAAGTATCGCCTTGCCTGGACGAACCAAGCTCGACAAGCTATTCAAGTCCTCGTTCGTGTGAGTGATGCAGAAGTCCAATCTGACGCCAACTAAGGATCGTTTTTCCTAGACGGACTAAGCTGCGGAAGCTATTATGTCCTAACCTCATTCGAGTGAGTGATGAAGTATCAGAAGTCTAGCCTGACTCCAATTAAAAATCGTTTTTCCTTGACGGACTAAGCTACGGAAGCTATTCAAGTCCTAACCTCGTTCGAGTGTGTCACAATTTTTAATATACAATTGCAAATAATTCTGTAACATTGACTTGCCTTGTGTAACAGTCAGTTGTAATGGCCAATAAATGAATTTAATTTATTTTCTCTGATGCCAACCTGGGATTGTTTTTCCTTGAAGGACTAAGCTGCGGAAGATATTCATGTCCCAACCTCGATCGGGTGGATTGTGAACTATGAGAAGTCTATTCTGATCCCAACCAAAGTCATTTATTATCAAATGGAATCCAAGCCTAAACTCCACGTATTTGCCCGGGTATAAGAAGTAAATATGGCTCCAAAATATTCGCTCTAATCTAAAAGCAAATTGGTGGAGTCTGATAATACCTGGTAAGCATATTAAACTTTACGGTTTCGGCCTAGTTAGTAACTGAAGGTATCTGTTTCACTTGCCATTCCTTGCAGTTAAATTGCAGACTACCTAACTGAAATAACGAAGTCTTTTCTTTTAAGTAAGTACTTGGTCTTAATAGATACAAAGAATGCAATCAGTTCTTGTTTCATACCTTGTAACGACCGTTGTCTCATGCGTTACAGTGGAACCTATTAGATGGCACTATATGTCTTCTAAGCACCAAAGACGTTACTGCAATCTGATGTACTAGTGGGGGTTTACCGATATTCACATACGTAGTGAAGTTACTATTTATACATTCCATAGTAATTGTATATTCATATATGCATTATTTAGTGTGTTATAGCTTGTGTTATAGCTGTATTTATTTAGTGTGTTACATTACACTGGTTAACAATATGTACACCATCCTGTTATCATTACACAAACTGTCCAGTAAGTGTACTCTTCTGTAACGGCTTAGGAAGAGACATTGTGAATTTTAAAACGCAGATAGATTTTCTCGCTTCAACGAGCACACACTTTCTTTTTCGCTATGTTCGTCTCATACGGTTCTGATACTTAGTAAAAGCTTCAACTTACTCGATGGTTTGGCGTCTGGAACTCGAAAGAGCTGATAGCGGAACATTTCTGATGTTTTTTAATGGTTGATCACATTTTTAATTTCTCCGTCATTTTAGTACAAAGTTTTATCTGGTATTTGGCAATAATGATAATGTTGATCATATATCAATCACATTCACATGCTTCCTTTGCTTAGTTAAGCACTCGTTCATTTCTTGCTTAAATGCATTTAAAATTATTTAAATATTTTATTTTTAATTACCATAAGGAATTACCACAACGACGTTTTCCAATGGAGTGCCAATAAGAGTTTTACCTTAGCCGGTGTGTAACGGTCACGTAGACCAGATATATTACGAAAGGACTAGCTATAGATCCCAGTCTTGACATTTATAATTTTATTGTACTTGAATGGATAAGTGATCAACCATTTCTTTAAAATAATATTTCAGATGAGTACTTACATAAAGTACGGTTTTCTTATTGCTTCTCGAATGTAGTAGTCAAGCCCGCAATTTTGCACATTTAATTATCAACCCAAGATCAAAAACGAATTTAAACATGTTTATTGACATCCTTTCTTTGGGTCTACCTACTCCACAAGTATAAACATGCCGTTGCAGTTATTATGGAGATTACAGATCTAATAGAATAAATGTCTTGTTGTGATGTGTCTTGTTTAATGATGTAGACGTAAGAAATGTGTTTTCATCTCGTAGGGTATGCAATAATCTAGTCGGGGAGGAGGAGAGAGTGCGCGAGCGGCGCGGCGGTCGGCTGCTAGTAGCGGCCGGCGCGGCGGCATCGCTCGAGTCAGTGCCATCGAGAGCCGGACCAAGGCAGACGTATGAACATTCCCCCGCACTCGCCGCGTTGTGCCACACGCTAACCGCGTGCTGTTTCTTTCGTGTGTGAGCTAATTTACCGGTTGTATTTAATAAAAGTGCTTCAATATTACGTTCCCCGTGTCTTCAATGTGAACCCCCGCACCTAAATCTCTATAGTAATCATGTAATAATGATTCGGTTTGGGTAAAGATGATTTTAAGAGGCAAGTATTGAAGCCTCTTCATACTTTGTACTTTGACTACTTCAGTACTTGCAATAACTTGATGTTTGAATTAAGTGCTTTTATTTTTACAATGGCCTCTCAAGGTAAAGTTATGACGTATCCCTACGTGTGAGCCTATTCGAATTGAAGCACTGTAGCATAAACATATATAACAATATATATACAAGTGTCATTGCTAAACTGTTATTAGATCAATAAATGATCAAATTCTTTACTTACCTGTCTATGCATGTGATAGCATTGTAACTAATAGTCATTTTAACATGTACGATTGTTAATTCCTTGTCATAACATTATTTTAGTTAAGGTACCATAATAATAAAATGTATTTGCCGTGAGTTACAAGTATAATTATTCTAATTTCAAGGTGACTTTCATCCCTCTGTTCTGTAGGTACAACTATTCATGGGATATATATCATAGATTTACATAACCTAGTACACATTATAAAGTACCTGGTACTATCAATTATATTTATTCACACATTGGCATACTTTTTAGCTTGCCACCAGGCGATAATAAACACATCTCACTGTTTAAGGTCTAGAATAACGGTTCGTAGCATATAATATGATGTTTTACCTGAAAATAAAACAATTATTATATGCGAAACCTTATTCTAGACCTATATTTAGAATCCTGCCTGGTGGACTTCTTTATCTTGTCCACCGAAAGTGAGATGCAATGTGAGGAGCGCGCCTGACAGTTCGGGCAAGCTCACCCCCCCTCCCCCGGCTCAAGTGGGGCGGAGCCGGATGGGAGGGAGACAAAAGAGGTCGTGACGTCGTTCCGGAAGTGATGTTATCTCACTGTTTAAGGTCTAGAATAAGGTTTCGCATATAATAATTGTTTTATTTTCAGGTAAAACATCATATTTAACCTGTTTTGTATTTCTCTTGCTGTAGATAGAGACCCATTCCCGACCATCTCAACATTCACCATCGCGTGTGGTAGTCAATATCTCTGATATCGCATATTATCTATGATAGTAGCCTGTCAGAGATAAATAAAAAAACAGGGATTGTTTATGGTCTTTCTGGTATAAAAAAATCTAATCCATTTTTTAAGCACTTGCTAAGAAGCTACGGGAAACTGATACGATGGAGCTGACATGATGATGGAGCTGAGAGATTAAGCCCATAGGAACTCCTTAATGAATTAGGTTCATTATATTGAAGGTGATTTAGCTCAGATATAATATATATTTTCTTAATACATGTCTAGAACATTTTATAATCAGCTTTAGTTTATTTTTATTTCAAACTTTAGCTGGCAATTCGCCTTATCCGTCACATTTGAAATACAATCACACTCATAACTCAAGTTTAAAGATTTGTATCGTAGGTGCCGGAAACGTTTACATCACACACACAATCATGACCAAAAGCATAAATGTCCCTAGAGATGGAAAATTGAGTCCCTGCCTATAATCTAAGCCAGGACCCGTAGCGTAGAAAACTAAGACTTCTCCACTGCGGTAACAAAGTTTGCATTACCTACTATTGAACTACACGCTTAACACTCACAACCCCACACTTACTTAGATGACTTGTGTCGTGGGTACGGGAAACATTCACATTTCCCATGTGGAGAAAACTTGTGTTTTAGTTTTAGCCAGAAAACGAACTAGATACCCCTGCTTAGAAGGCGAACGCCACCTAACTACATATATTATATGTATATTGTTTTTTTTTAGATATCCTCTCTTCTAATATTGCTGTTTCCTACCAGAGTCTATAAAGAACTGTAATAAATTTATTTTAACTTCTTTTTTACTTTACAGATGCAATAAAATACTGAATACTGAACTAAGCCAACGAGCAGTTCGTGTATATAGTCCTATGTTGTATAATTGTTTCCCGATTGAATACTCTTTCGGTTCTGTGCGGTGTAAATGCGGAATATTTCGGGGCTTATTAGCACATTCCTAAGCTCAATCCCGGTTAGGTTCCCATAGGAAACTGAATATAGGCTGGATCTGTCACGCGATGACTTCTCTGGGCCGCTACTGTGGCCACGATTTGGACAGGATGTACGATAAATAATAAACAAAAACACTTTCACACCCACACTAAGTTCAATGACTTGTGTCGTGGGTTCCGGAAACATTCACATCACACACACAATCACAACCAGAACCAGAAACATAAATTTTCCTCGGGGAGAAAACTTGTGTTCGCGCCGGGAATCGAACCCGATACTCCGATGCTTAGAAGGCGAAAACTCACCCAACTAAGCCAATGGGCAGTTCTGTAATGTAAAAGTAAAACTTATGCGACACAGTTTTATACTTCTGCAGGTGGCATCATACTCTGTATTTTTCTAGTTTTAATGTGTTTATTGTATAATAAAGACTTATTATTATTATTATGTTAGGACTGCCGTTATGGAGCGACGACATACGTAAAATGGCTGGCAGTGGTTGGAAAAGTTCTGAAGATCGAACTCGGTGGCGTGCATTGGGAAAGGCCTATGTCTAGCAGAGGATCAATACAGGCTGATGATGATAATCTTAAATTTTAAAATGTAAAAATGGCTGCCCGTTGGCTTAGTTGGGTGAGCGTTCGCCTTGTAAGCAGCATTGCAGGCATCGTGTTCAATTCCTGGTGCAAACACAAGATTTCTCCCCAAGGAAAATTTGTGTTTCTGGTTCTGGGTGTGATTGTTTGTGTGATGTAAATGTTTCCAGCACCCACGACACAAGTCATCAAACTTACAGGCTGTGAAAGTCAAAGTATTGAAAGTGAAGTGTTTTTTGACTGCTTTCACAAAAAATAACCTCCTTCGTTCTCAATTCGGTTTTGTTTTTTTTGTTTGAAAGGTGCATCCCATGTGGTCCCATATAAATTTGATCGAGATCTGACGCGTAGTTTTTCAGTTATTCTCAATAATGCGTGTTTAATTCATGTATTATGAACAAGGATTCAGAAGATAAAGCGGTGATGTAGATTTTTTTTAAGCTTTGCTTGCGTAAATTTTTTTTTACAAATGTCTCATGAAGTTTCCACATGATGGCAACACTAGCCCCCGTTTCGGGGTGCATTGCCGGCAGCGTCGCATAATGTCATGCATTACAGAACAATCCTACATAATTTGAATGAAACGTACTGTTTGACAGGCAAATAACTCTAGAATTGTAACGTTTATCATAAATGATATCGGATTGATAAGAAAATTGTATAGTGTATTTTATAAAATGAAATAGTTGTTTAGTAGACTTATGTAAATATTTTTTGAAGTGAAAACTTCTTTAGCGGCGTTGTGCACTTTTTTTGGGATGGGTAATAAATGTTAAACTCGCGTCAAGAGGAGTTTTGCCGCGAACGTGAAAAAATGGCGTTGTTGATTTTGTATAATTTTCCAAAACCTGTGATTCTTCGAGTGTTAATGTGTAATAATGGTGGATTATTAACCGTTAATACTTAGTAAATGTTCATAAATGTAGGCAAGTCATACAAAGTTGAAAAACGTGATTTTCGCCTTCGCTCCAAAACTCCAATAGAAGTTCTAGTAAAGTTTCTACCACTTTACTAGGGCATGACTTGACTATGACTGACTACTTGACTTTGACTGTGACTTGTGACTAAGACTTTTATTATAAAAAATAGAAGAGAAATAGAAATTGATAATATTTGTTTAATATTTCGACTGAAGGACTATGCATCCATGGTCATGAAATAATATTTAAAAAAAAAATCGCGTCAAGACACGTGACCTGATCGAATATTCGTGAGACGAAGGAGAGGAAGTAATATCCCCCTCTCTTTCTACCGCGCGGGGAGTTTTCACTTCTGCCGGCACTACCGGAGTGCTGAGTTGTTTTTTTTTATTTGTGTACCTGAACAGAAAAATAAATATTCCGTCTAGGATCTTTTGATTGGTCGTCTCTGTCTGTTTGTCAGTAAAGTCTCTTTTACTCAGGAAAAGAAAAATTAACAAGTCAGTGTGCTAAAAATTTTAAATCCCGACTGCGAAAAATGTGAACCTACGTTTATTATATTTTAAACTATTTCCTTTAGAGCGTTTATTTTTTTTGTCTTGTCTCTCACTCACACAATTCGATATTTTTAATACTTAAATACAATTATGCAACTGTGTTTTTGAAAATGTTTTTAACTAAAAAACATTAGACAGTAAATATTAAAATGGCGACTCATATCTTTAATGACACTCGCAAGATTGAAACAAATCGATTGCCGTAAGAATTATCAGAATCAGCCTACGCATTTGGTATTTGGAACGCCACAAGGAAACAAAAACAAAAGACTGATAAACACATTACCTTCCTTTGAGTCACGCAGTTGGGTAAATAAAGGCCAGGTCGCCGCATCTCCGATGCATATACTTGCGGGTTAAAAACGAAAACCAAAACGTGGGTAGAAAACAGAATTTTTATTATTATTTTTTGCGTGTGGGTTGAAATTGTGGTTTGAAAACGGAATACTCCTAGGTACCTACCCTTCTTATTTCTTTTAGCTAGTGATATTCAGTACATCATATTATAATTTCAATTAAACTGCCCGCTAGCGTAATTAGCTGCGCGCTCGCCTTTTAAACAGCGGGTATCGGGTTCGATTCCCGATGAGAACATTTTTTTCCTCAAGCGAAATTCGTGTTTCTGATTCTGGATGTGATTGTTGATGTGATTTTTCCGGCACAGACACAAGTCACGTAATTAAGTGTGGAGCTGTGAGTGTGAAAGCGTTAATAATAACATGCTAGACTAGTATATATATATATATATATATATATATATATATATATATATATATATATACTAGCCGTGCCCCGCGGCTACGCCCGCTATTATCAAGTTAAAAAGCCTATGTGTTAATCCTAGGTATAATCTATGTACGTTTCAAATTTCATCCAAATCCGTCTAGCCATTAAAGCGTGAAGAGGGAACAAACATACTTACACATTTACACACACACTTACACACAAACTTTCGGATTTATAATATTAGTAGGATATATATGTACATACATACATATATACATCATAGTTTATTAGTTTAGTAAAGTCAGTTGGTCAAAAGGCGAGCTATAAAGTCTAGACTAGTCTAGAATAAATGGCGTACCTACACCATAACAACGTAATCAGCTTTGGTACTGTTACTAATCTCGATTACAGTATAGACGGAAATACAATGGGGGCCAAATTAAGAGCAGGCTCCCTAAAAATCTTACTTAAAACTAATATTATAATAACGAAAGTTTGTAACATAGATAGATAGGATATACCTACTCTTTATTGAAAATCTTAAATAACAAAGAACACAAATAGTAAAAAGAATAACAGTTGATTTTTATAAAAGTGTAACAAAAGGCGGCCTTATCGCTGAAAGCGATCTCTTCCAGACAATCTTTGGATGGAGAGGAATAACGCAATGTAATAGGACGTCGTTGGTCTACGTTTACAAAACGTTTAATATAATATAATAAATATAATATATTAATGTAAGTATGTCTGTTCCCTCTTCACGTTGTAACTGCTGCACGGATTTGGATGAAATTTAGAATGTACATAGCTTATACTTAGGATTAACACATAGGCTATTTTTTAGATTAGTCAACGCGAGCGAAGCCGAGGGCACGGCTAGTTGTGATATAAAATTAATTGACAAACCAGTTAGCGTATTGGACAGGTCTCTGCCCTCTGCGGATCCTGAATACGGTTCCCGGCAGGAGCACAATTTTCCTTCCTAAGGGACATTTGTGCTTTTGGTTCTGGATGTGATTTTGTGTATGTGATATGTAAATGTTTCCGGCACTCATGAGCGTAAGCAAAGCTTAAAAAACCCGACTTCACCGCTCTATCTTCGGGACCCTTGTTCAGATTAAAAAACCCGACTTCACCGCTCTATCTTCGGGACCCTTGTTCAGATTAAAAAACCCGACTTCACCGCTCTATCTTCGGGACCCTTGTTCAGATTAAATAACCCGACTACACCGCTCTATCTTCGGGACCCTTGTTCAGATTAAAAAAACCCGACTTCACCGCTCTATCTTCAGGACCCTTGTTCAGATTAAAAAACCCGACTTCACCGCTCTATCTTCGGGACCCTTGTTCAGATTAAAAAACCCGACTTCACCGCTCTATCTTCGGGACCCTTGTTCAGATTAAAAAACCCGACTTCACCGCTCTATCTTCGGGACCCTTGTTCAGAATAAAAAAATTAAATACGCATTATTGAAGATAACTCAAAAACTACTGGTCAGATTTCAATCAAATTTAAATGACCATAAGGGAAGCACCAGCTTTTAAATAAAATCATCAAAATTGGTTCAACTAGAAAAAAGTTCTGTACATATACACACATAAAAAAAATATATCTATACACACATAAAAAATACAGTCCAATTGAGAATCTCCTTTTTTACCAAATTCAAAAACGAAGTAATTCGACTGTACTGAGAACATCAGAACTTTTTTTAGGTATACCGATTTCAAATGATTCTTTTTTTATTTGAAAGCTGTGCTTCCCATGTGCAAAAAATGATAGCCTTTCAGAATCACATTTTTTTTTTATATTTTATCAGCGTGCTATATCTGTTGTCCCGCAGTGTTCGGTATACAACCTAACTGAACCAATCATGCAATTGTATGTTTTGGTTCGTTAGCGCATGGCCTAATAACTTTATTTTGGTTGTTGGCGCCTTATTGCATAATGACGGGTTTGATTGAGTGCAACTTGCTCGATTATATTCTTTGAGGTTGATTTGATAACAAGAGTAATTGAAATAATAAAAATGAATAAAAAATTAGCGCTTTCACACTCACACCCACACACTGAGTACAATGACTTGTATCGTGGTACACACACACAGTCACACCTAGAACTAGAAACGCAAATTTCCCTTGGGAAGAAAACTTTGTTCCCACGAGGAATCGAACCCGGTACCGACTGAAGAAGACAGATGCGTATCCAACTACGCCAACGGGCAGTTAAAAATTGGAATAAGGTATGTTTAAAGAAAACAAAAGGGATTAGTCAAAGATTGTAGGGAGAGGCGTGGTAATTATGAGACATCGATTTCAGTATAAAATTAACCTTAAAATGTATCGGATCCATTACATTTTAAGGTTAATTTTATACTGAATTATGGTTAATGAAAGATATTCTATTGATGTTTTTTTTATGTCTTGTTTTTACCCGAAATATCGATATCTCATAATTACCCCGCCTCACCCTAATAGAGGATTTGCAATTATTAAGTGGTTTACGCAAATGCACTACCGAAAATAACGGAAAGAATGAAGGAATAGATCCATTTATTTCATGCCACTACATTTGGTTTTTTTTTTTTTATTATTTTGGCTTCGCAATCTTTGTGCATTTAGCCGCAGTGTCGTTTAATAAAATATTTCAAGTGTAGGTGTTACAACATAGTATTATACTTATCGTAAAATAAGGCCTAGTCACAGTCAAAGTCAAGAAAAAGAGCCAAGCCAAGGAACAAGGTCAAAGTCATGCCCTAAAAAAGTGGTAGAACTTTACTAAAACTTATAATGGAGTTTTAAAGCGAAATCGAAAACAACATTTTCAACTTTGTATGATATCCTTACACCCATACACGTTCACTGAGTATTAATTATCCACCATTATTAACACTCAAAAATTCACAAGCTTTACAAATAATAAAAAATCGACGACGCCATTTTGTCACTTTCGCGGTAAAACTGCATTAAAAATGTTCAGTTGGTAGTCATCTCGACCGAGAGAAACTCAACCACATGGTCGAGTCGCTACTTTTAATTTTAATATAATTTTACAAGCTTTTATTTACCTTGCAATGTATGTAGTAACTATATGTAACTATATTTGTTCGGGTGGAATCTTGGAACTCAATTTTGAAGCAGATATCTTCAACCAATTGAGCTGAAATTTTGTATTCACGTTTAGTTTGGATGACAATGCATGGTCAGCTGTGCGACGTCATTCTAAATCCAACATGGCGGAACACCCAAAATGGCTAGTTATTTTTATTAAAAATAAGTTGTTCATAATTTTTTAATGCTTTAATGCACTCCTACAATATGGGTATCTAACGAAAGGGCTTGCTGAGAATAACTTGAAAAATAAAGTGACGGCACTTGAAATCCAATATGGCGGACTTCTAAAAGCTTGTTTTTCAAAACGTTTTGAACAAGTAGCTTATTTCGTAGTTAATTGGACCACTAGTAAAAATTAGCACAGTCTATGTAAAATTAAATGTTGCCTACCGCCTATTTAATACAGGGGTCGAGAAAATTCTATGAAATGAGTCTTCGTCGGATGCCCATAATCTATAATGTACTCACACTAATAGGAGGATAGCTGTAGGTACCATATATTTTATCTATGTACCTATTAATAATATGCGTCTATTACATTTTATGTTGACAATGTTCACACGATGTCGAACTTGGTTGCACGTATAATATGTATTACATATATATACACGTATTATATAAATATATAATTGGTTGTTTTTTAGTAGTAATGTTTCAATAAGTTTTTTAAAAATCAATTTACTCTGAGCCTTTCTTAAATTATCTGAAAACTGATTCCACAACCGTATGTAGCCATAAATATAGGTCTATAATTAGTGATTATGATGTCCTACCAAATAGTTATCTTACATATTGTTTTAAAAGCCTCAGAAAAAAAAAAATATGACCCCCTTAATATGTAGGGTAGGGTAGATAAAAATCAACGGTCTGTCGATATTGTAATTTTTTCACTTTTGCGGCAAAATTTAATTTTAACCTTGTTCGGAAGAAAAACTTCGTGTTTTCGAAATTTAAATTTTGACATTTGTCCATTTGATCGGCCATCTTGGTTTCATGTTTCCATGGTTGCGTGTCCCCGGCCCGTTATTATTTCGATAGACGTGTCGTATTTTTACATCACGCACGATTGCTATTTATGTGATGCTGTGATCGTATCATAAAGATACCTACAGTGTAGTTTAGATGTTATTTTGTATGTCGATGATGTATGGGAGACATCATCACATAACTGCCCGCTGGCTAAGTTGAGTGCGCTTTCACCCTCTAAACAACGAGTATCGGGTTCGACACCCGGTAGAAACACAAGTTTTCTTCTAAGTAAGAATTCGTGTTTCTGATTCTGGGTATGATTGTTGATGTGAATGTTTCCAGCATCCACGATACAAGCCATCGTACTTAGTGTGGAGGTGTGAGTGTAAAAGAGTTTATTGATCGAGTGGGTCGCGATTTCTTAGTTGATTTGGGTAGTTCAACACTTGGTCCTTCCGTCCGTCTGTCAGAGGTAATTGTCTAAACAATTTAAGCGAATAACTTCAAGTTTTCAGAGAATATGTAAAGCTATGGCCCAAAGCCAGAAATGGTAATCAAAATGATATTAATATTAAGGGGGCTCCTATACCTGTAAGTGGGGAGCAAAAATTTTTTAAATTTTTTTATACATTCTTGTGGGGCATCGTTTAAAAGAACTCTGCGAGTAGAATACGAAACCGGTTTAAAAAAATCTAAGTTAAAAATAACAGTTTGGGAGGCCACCAAAGTCACTGTTTTTAGACTTATTTTGTCCCGGGGTCTATCTCAAAAACGGCTTCATATTTAAATCTTAAACTTACGTATAATATCCGTTATATCTTGTACTTGAGCAAAAAATAAAGAAACCACTAGACTACCATAGACAAATATTTTAGAGAAAAAAGTTATAAGCAATGAACTTCTAAAAGTTTTTCTCCATAAGGCAAAATGCAGGCGCGAGATCTCAGTTAAGCGCGAGCGACTAAAAGAAAAGTTTACGTAAATTTCCGTCCATCAGACCGTATCCTTTTAGTCAAACGTGCTGTATGCTTAACTCATAAGCGGGGTCGCGGTCGCGCTCTCAAGTTCAAAATTGGAAGTGCTCGGCACGGGCCTGTGTTGCCAGTTATATAATTAGAAAATGAGCGGGTGGCGCGCACGCGGCCCGCGGCGCGACCACTGCCATCGCTCACCATTCGGCCCGTGGTAGTGAAGGGAAAGGTTTGGAGCTTTTGTCGATAGTTTTAAGTATCGATTCAATTAAGAAATAGACTATTCACTAAAATATGACCCAACGCCGTGGGTTCTGGGTTCGATTTCCGGTGGGAACACAAGATTACTTCCCAAGAGATATTTGTGCTTTTGGTTCTAATTTGGTGCTCTGGTAAATGTTTCCGGCACCCACGAAACAAGTCTTTGGACTTAGTATGGGGCTGTGGAGGGTGAATGAGTTTGTTTGCGTGAAAAAATATGACAATGATGTCATCGTGGATATTTATTAAGGCTTCATAATTATAGTTTAAAAGCAAAATTACACTTTATGGGCTTCAAGGAGTAAGGCATTAAAATATAAAAAAAAGACAAGGAGTATAAGGCATTGGTAAAGACGAGTATATTTAAACGCTGTGAATGTGAGAATCAGAGTTTTGTTGTCGTGTAAAATAATCGTTTCAACAAAAATTATAAACTAAACTTTGATTACTCTCCTGTTACTGATATATAATTGTAGGATGACAAGTGCTGCAACTTTAATCTTATTAAAACAATTATGTGCTTTAACTTTAACAGTTTTTTATAATCAAGCTTTTACTGGTTAAAAAAAACTAACAGTTATATAACCAGAGAACTTGTCAAGACGAATCAAACGAGTCAAACTCGAAGTGTTTATCTTGTTTAAGAGTTCCCATGGCCATCTCCCGTCTCCATCATCAGCTCCATGGTACCATGTCATTGTATTGTCACCGAAAATAGTATACCAAATTTGAGTCCAATCGAACGTGGGATGTAGATCTAATTTATCTTGCAAGATTAGATTTCAGAACGACAAATAGACAATGGGATAGGTGAAAGTAAATAAAAGCTTGTGTAAATATTGTATTTAAACTACCCATAGGCTTAGTTGGGTGAGCGTTCGCCTTCTAAGCAGGGGTACCGGGTTTAATTCCCGGCGAGAATACAAGTTTTCTTCCCAAGAAGAAATTGTTTCTAGTTCTGGTTATGATTGTATCTGTGACGTGAACGTTTCCGGCACCTACGACACAAGTCATCGAACTTAGCGTGGGGCTGTGAGTGAGAAAGCGTTTATGTTTATGTTATATACATTCGTTATGGTTAAAATAGGCCTAGAATGATCGACAACGACATGAAAGTTCCCATCCCTAAAACAAAACACTCCCCTCACCTGCGGGCAAATGGCAACATTCTTTATTTTCGAATATTAATAAGGAGTGTGCAGCATTACACCGTATTTCACATCAAGTAACATCATCATACGCGGTCTCTTTCACTCTCATTAGAAGCATGACTATCTGCACTCTTCTAATGATCAAAATGACCATTCGAGATGGTTTATCTATCTCGGAGATTTATCTTAGAGTTTAAACCTTATACCGTCTTAAAGTATTGTAGTATGTAATTATATGTAGGTGCATTTTATTTTTATTTTTGTTATCTCTATCATTCGGACACCAATATTATAGTGGGTTAGTAGGACGATGTACAAAGAGGTCTTGTTTGATTCTGATACAGCAATAACAATTGAGATGCAAACTGTCAAATTGACACACTGAATCTATACCGCGAAAGTAAAAAAATGGCGTTGACTTTGTGATTTTGTGTTTTTTTCCAAAACCTGCGATTCTCCGAATGTTAATTTGTAATAAATTTGGATTATTATTGTTATTAGTTCTTGTAGGTGCATTAGTTTAGGCAAATCATGCAAAATTGATTAACGTGGTTTTTGGTTTGGCTCCAAAATTCCAATAAGAAGTTCTAGTAAAGTTAACTTTCACTTTCCACTTTCCTAAAACATAACTCGACTATGACTGGTCCATAACTGTTTTACTTGAATTTGACTGTGCCTGGTGATAAATAATTCATTTTAGTATGTTATGATATGACACTGACTAAATACAAATAGTTTGTAGAGCCAATAAAAAAATACAGTTCCCTTTGTTTTCATTTTAATGTTGGCGTCGCAATACGTTGCATTTAGCCAGTGTGAAGTTATAAAATATTTCAATTGTTTCACACGTTTCATATCAGGAGTCCTAGTCAAGTCTAATAAAGTGGTAGAAACTTTACAAGAGTTTCTAATATTATAAATGGAACGAAAGCGAAAAGCGTTTATCAACTTTGAATGATTTGCCAATAATCATGCATGTTTAAGAACTATTAACGGTTAATAATCCACCCATTATCATACATTAACACATACGAGTATTAGCTACACAATCGACGACGACATTTTCATTTTCGCGCCAAAACGTAAAGTTAGCTTCTGATGAATATATTATGTAAGAAGTTTACATATAAACGTAGAATGCTTTCTGCATTACAGCATACAGAGTACAGACTGCAAGTGATGTTTATTGGAACGTTCCCCCTTAGCCCGGAGGCGGGCAGGTTTAATCCAAGGAGGATGCAGCTAGCTGGGGCTATAAGTTAAGCTTTTTTAATTTAAGAATAATACTTCATACCAAAATTAAACAGAGTCCTTGAATATTTTTTTAATACTGATATAGTTTTTCATAATACTAGGCTTTTCTTTTTGTTGACGGGGTTGAAATCTTTTAAAGATACCCGGCTACTTTTTGGGAGCAACCGGGTCATGTGTGATTTTCACTCACTAAAACCCAGTCACAGTAAAATTCAAGTAAAAGAGCAATGATGGTCTAGCCATAAGCCTGTCAAGTCATGCCCTAGTTACGTGGGAGAATCGGTTACGAACTATTATTTAATATATACGGTTAAATATATTTAAACAAAATCAATATCGCCATTTTTCACGTTCACGCCGAACTAAATCGTTTTTTGAAAACGTTCAAAACCCGTACTAGACGCGTACAGATTGTCAATGGCCATACCACAGAATAAATAGGGCCTTAAGCTATCAAGTTTGAACCCGTATATAGGTATATTAACTTCCAATAGATAATTAGCACGCGCCTGAACTCAATTAAGTAACAAAGTGAAATCTTTCTATCTCATCAATCATCAAATTACCGAATTAATTATTCCTGTCACCTAAACCACAGTATTTATCTCTCTAATCTCGTTACTGACCGACTTTTAACAGATATTTAGCGGTTAGCTTCGGGCGCCATCTTGTCACGCCATCTTGTTACATTTATGGCGAGTTATTATAATGTTAATTACTGTAGTTATAAGTGATTAATCAAGTTATAGATTGAGATTTCATTGCGTAAAGGTCAATTTTCGAAAGTTTAGAGCTTTGCCTCAGCCTGGAGCTATCTGAGATGCTTTCCATTCACGCAGCGTATTATTTAACAGTCATAGTCAATTAAAAAAGTCATGGACCAGTCATAGTCTAGTCATACCCTAGTAAACTTTACTAGAACTTCTATTGGAATTTTGGAGCGAAAGCGAAATTATGTTCTTTGATTAAATACTTGCGATCTGCCCCGGTTTCTCGTAGGTGCCATTTAGTGGATTGAAACAAAAATACATACATTGAAAATGTTTACGAAAACAACAAAAAAAGAATCGGCCAAATCGGTCGAGCCGTTCTCGAATTTTTTTGAGACTAACAAACGTCTATTGTTTTTATATATATAAAAAGATGTTCCACTTGAAATATTTTAATACTTGACACTGGCTAAATACACAAGATTGCGGAGCCAAAAAAAAAAAAAAAATAGTTATTTTTCTCCCTTTATATTGGAGACATTATATTTCAATTCCCGCCAAACCGATCCAAGCTTAAGTGACATCAAAATTGGCGCCAAACGCACCACAGACAATTTCGCGCGCCAAAGATCGCAATCTTGTCTGTGGCCAGCCACGTGACTGCCGGCGGGTGGTCACGTGGCCGTGTTTGCTTTGCTGTTCCCTTTATTAACTTCAGGGTCTGATACCTACTTGAAGGGTTGGTAAACTAATAAGGTTGGTCAGACGAGTGTGTTGTATTAACTTCGTAAGGCTAGCGAAGTTTTAGAAGCATCCTGGGGACATGACTTTTAAGCATGCCCCATCAAGTCTTCATCATTGATGCAAAGGAGATGTTTCATTTTGGGCCAGCACTATGTACCATACATACAAAAATAGGGAAAAAATATTGCATTTTCTTAAAAATACTAATAAATTAATCTACAGAAGATTACAGCTTTACCCTCAAATTATTATTTTTATATATGTAACCCTATTTTTGGGGCAGTCATGACAAGGAGATACTGAATGTCACTCTGTTCTGAGTTTCAATCGAGTAACATATTCTATAGTCCTATTATAATTATAACGAAACCCAAATATTTTAGAATTGATATGTTGTTTACAATAAATGATCAACGACACGTCAAAATAACAGTTCAATATTGTCGCAATCCGCCATTTGTAACTGTTGTGTTGCTATCAATGTACCAAGATATTTAAATGTATGTACATTTAAACGAAATAAAAGTAAAGAAAATAAACATTCAAAAACGGTAACTATATTGTATAGCTATATGTGTGTATATGGTACATTGCTCCTTCAATTTTGAAACATCTCGTTTATGTAGTGGCTATATGAGCTGAACATCTCGCGTATTTTTCGAAATAGCTGTAATATGTTTTTTTTACGCCATATTTCCGACATTTTGAATAATTTCCACTAACTGAATAGACAAAAAATTGCTATGTTATTATCGAACCTGGTTACAAAATTTCACGAGAATCGGTTGAGAATGCGACCTGTAGAGGAGAACAACTGGATAGCAATTTTGCGCAAGCTGAAACTGAGACGCTTCGCGCTCTTCTATAATTTAACCTTAAAAGCAATATTACACGAATTGCACATGTTTTTAAAACCATAGCAAAAATTATAAACATTTCAATAATACGTATGATTAAGAGAATTAAAATAAAACCTATATTATGGGTACCAGCCATATTCACGTTTCACACACAGCAACCAGATCCAAAAGCAAAAATTACCCTTGGGAATGAAAATTCTGCTCCTACCGGGAATCGAATCCAGGATCCACGGCGCAGAGGGCAGAGACTTGCCCGCCGCGCCATGTGGGCCGTCAAAATGAGCAAAATCCTAAGCCATATTTAATTTAATCTTCAATGTAAACAGCCAAACATTTATTTCTATAACTCACATCTGACCCCCTACTACCTGTCTCTGTTGAATATGTTTGAATTAAGCAAAAATGAACTTTATTTCTTAGTAGTTTTGTCGTTTTTGAATTGAAATAGTGAGGGTCTGTGCTCAATAACTAAAACAAATAGTTCAGAACTCGGCTAATAAAGCAATATTCTGCATCGAGTGATCTGCAGTGTCAACACTATGAGTGACACTTGACGTTGCTAATCCGCATGGGAGTGTGGATGCGGTATCTGAGCACAGTTTGGGTTTGCTCGATACAAGGGGTCTATTACGGGCATCGATTATCTTTACATTGACGTCGAACTCGAACGATTTTCTTTTTTTGATACACCATCGAATCAACTGATCTATCAACCGGTCGACTGTATCGACATCGTATCTATTCGAACAATTGTAGTTTGACGACCAGAATAGACCTACAGGCTTGCTTAGTTTGAAGTACGAGTTGCCGTAGTTTACTTGACAGTTACTACTAAACTTTCTACGCCACAGTTTACTTACCAGTAGGCAAGCATTATTTTTGAGAAATTTTCTATTATTTTTTGTACTGTGATGAATAATTAAACTTTGTGTATTTTTCCGACACGACTAGAATGAACGTCAAATATTACGTAAAAATAAACAAATATAACGTATTTTTCGTTGTTTTTAATGAGATCAGGATGAAAAAAACAACTAGTAATAGAAAAAAAAGTATTGTGTGCACTTATGTACCTACGCACGTAAAAATTTATACTTCTTTATCGTAACAAAACAAAAAGAACTAAATATTTTAATATGCGTGCCATTACTATTTTTGTGTGAAAAATGGACATTAAATGACTACTTTGAATATAGTTATCAGTTCTCAAGAAAACTTGTGATGCAATTTTATTACCTTCATGGTGTCGCTTTTATGTGTCGGTTTGCGTTGTTAAAATTCACTCTCATATTTTTTTTCCAAAGCGTCAAAAGAAGTATACTTCAAAAATAAATAAAAATTTGTTCAGATATGCCACATCCAAACCCCATTCTACATATCAGTAAGTATCACCACAGTTCAAAATACCCAGCTTACCAAGTGTTGATTTTTGTTCTCAGAGACGTCGGGGGCTCCGTTATTCACCCGTGACTTTCCCAGGGTCCTCCAGGGAGATGACTGGGCGACTAAACCCTCAGAGTAAGCCAAGAATAAGCTTGTTACCGCCCTTGTTACCGCCCTTGGTAGTAATCTGGTTTGGAGAATTGGAGGCGAATACAAATTTTTGGTGAAATGGTGGAAGATGAAGAAAATCGAATTGTATGATCTGAATGTGTTTTTATGAACTCTGGCCCAAAAAGCTATTAGATATTAAATATATAGAATACAGTTACTATAATTTTCACAAAAAACAAGGCGGATTAATCAATTCTAAAGCCCGTTGAGAAAGTAAAACATGTATCTATTTTAGGTCTAACGGATTTTAAGATCCGTTGAGAATAATAATAGATAATTTATTTTAGTTCCAACTGATCTTATGATCTGTTGAGAACTATAATATATAATTTATTTTAGTTGCAACTGATCTTGAGATCAGATGGAAACAACAGTTATGATCGGTTAATGTGAAAATCTGATACTATGATCCGTTGGGAATTACCCACTTATATGGGTGCGCCCTTAATATTTTCTTTTATATAATTTCAATTGCCGTATCTGGCTTTGGGCTTTACATATTCTATGAAAATTTGAAGTTGCGACGACGGACGGACGGACGGTCACTTACTTGTATGGGTGCGCCCTTAATATTATCATTTATATAATTTCAATTGCCATGGCTTTGGGCTTTAAATATTCTCAGAAAATTTGAAGTTATTCACTTTAATGGTTTAAACGCTATGCCTTTGACAGACGGACGGACGGACAAAGTGCTTAACCACCCTCAACTTGGAGAACTCGCTTTACTCGATCAATGAATATGCACTTTCCGAACACCCCGCGATTGACTCCCAAAAGACCGTTCCATTCATCTAATTGTGGTCCCAAGATAAAAGCGAAATAACCACGAAATAAGACTATTAAAACGTCCAAACCAGCATCATTATACATCTGCATAACCATGTTATCGTGCGGTATAGTCGCGGGTTCGATTCCCTCAGGGGACCTATCTAAAAACCAGCACAACAAAAAACCTATCAACATCTTCAACTCCCACGCACTTGAACTCTATATACAAGAAGATAAGGTCGAATATCGTAAGAAAAGTTAAGAAGTTTAAGATCGTTTTGTGTGGCTAGAATAATATGTCACCCCCATAGTTATTATATGCAAATAATACGCATAATTTAGGGTTGCTCCTGCGCGTGTTTTATCTACTTATCTGTGAAATGGCTCAATTAGTGATGCGTGCCGACCCTAGCGGTTTCGAAGGGATGGAATGTTTGACCACATTGAGATCGAGGTGTTTTACTTGTATGTACTAGGCGATGTAATATATAAGCAAGTCATTCACCTGATAGTAAGCGCCATAGCTATAAAACCTGCAGTGTCACCCGGAACTTTGAATAAAGCCGGCCTCGTGGTTCTATGCAGTACTCACTGCGGTTGATGGGTTCGATTCCCGGTAAGAACACAAGTATTCTCCCCAAGGGAAAGTGTTTGTGATTCAAATCAAGAGTGAATAGGTATTTTCTAGACAGGCATGCTACATATTCGGTTACATCGTCGCTTTCCATCAGGTGAGATAGTTTTAATGTTAAAACTATCGTGAGTATTACATATTATGTTTCAATTTTATATCCGGCTTAAAACACGAAAATTTCTACTTACTTTGTAGTCTAGTAGACTAGTTTCGGACAAATTAGTTGCCCTTCATCAGGATGAGTCAGTTCGTGTTTTAAGCCGGATGTAACATTGAAACATAAGGTGAGATAGTGGTCATACGCTTGCCTATCAAATATTAAAAAAAAGATTGAGTGTGTGTGCTGTGCATGATTCCAGGATCCACGATACAAGTCTTCAGTTAAGGCTGTGAGTGTGAAAGCGTTTATTATTGAGGAGATATACTAATATAAAACACAAAACTTTTTTAACATTAAACGTTTTTTAACATAAAAAACAACACATGGATTTATGTGTTGTTTTTTATTATAGTTAATGTATTGTTATTATTTTATGTGTGTAGTTAGTTTAGTATTGGCTTGTAATTGTATTACGAATAATAATAATATTGAACGTCCGAAATGGACAAACTGTTGGTACAAAATAATTACTGTAACATCCAATATGTACACAGTTATATGCAATAAAATGATTCTTATTATTATTAAAAAAAAAAATAGATACAACCAAGTCGTTCGCCTGATATAGTCAAAGTCAAATAAAAGTGTCATGGTTTAGTGATAGATCAGTCGGTCTTGACTCTTTTACTTGACTATGACTTGTGAATAGCACTTCTTTTATACGAAATACGTAATACCTACACTTGAAAACATTTATTACTTAGCACTGGCTAAATGCACAAAGATTGAGAAGCCAAAACTAAAAATAAAAAACGAATAATTAAAAAAAACATAAACGCTTCCACATCCAAACACCAAGTTCGATGACTTGTGTCGTGTGTGCCGGAAACATTCACATCACACACACAATCACAACCAGAACCAAAAACACAAATTTTCCTTGGGAAAAAACTTGTGTTCCCGCCGGGAATCGAACTCAATTATACCCCTGCTTAGAAGGCGAACGCCACCCATCTAAGCCAACTAATTTAAGTAATAATGTAGAAATGTAGTTCCATGGCGTTCAACGTATATTTTTTTATTAAATTTTACGCTATAAGAAGTTTTGTACTCGGGTTTTAGTTTTTATACATTCGTCTTGTTAATGCCGAGTTCCTCAAGTAAGGATAATACTACTAAACTGTATTATCCTGGTCAAACTATATCCGGGGGTAGTTTTTCGGAGGGTATGCAAATACCTCTCTATCTAAACCCGCTATGAAATATGCTAAATGATTTATAGGAACGATATCTGATGGAGTTGTTTGAAGAGACGATTATTGTAATATTTGAGGGTGGATTGAAGCATTTTTGACTTAAAGTCGAGAGAAACTTGCTGTTCGTATTATTTTTTACTCTACTTCGGCGAAACAAAAAGGAGAGTTATGATTTTAGTATATATTAAATGATATATTACTAGCTATACCCAGCATGCGTTGCAATGCCAAGTAAAGAAAACAAACATTTTACCTCTTTACGTGTATGGTTGCGTAGTACTTTAATACCATGGTCAAAAGTTTTTGTCTAACTTATTAGCATATTCATGTTTATGTTTGCCTAGTTTACCAAATCCGAGTGTCCATGAGATTTTTTTTTTCGTGAATTATTATTTGTTTTTCTTGAATCTTCACAATTCATGAATCATCCTGAATACACACAAAAATTGTATCAAAATCGGTCCAGCCGTTTAGGAGGAGTTCAGTCACATACACACGTACTGAAGAATTATATATATCCTACTAATATTAGAAAGTTTGTTTGTAAGTGTGTAAGTATGTTTGTTCCCTCTTCACGCTTTAATGGCTGAACGGATTTGAATGAAATTTGGAATGTACATAGCTTATACTTAGGATTAACACATAGGCTACTTTTTAACTTGATAATAGCGGGCGAAGCCGCGGGGCACGGCTAGTATGTAATAAATTTGAGTTGCTGGTTCGCGCTATGATTGTGTGTGCGATGTGAATGTTCCCGGCAACCACGACAGACGTCTTTGAATTTAGTGTGGGCTGTGAGTGTGAAAACATTAGAATAACATGTATACTGTAGAGAATCTCTAAAAAGAAACAGGAAAAGGAATAGCCAGGTATTACTTACTCTACCTCGTAGAAGCATTAATAAAAAAAAAAATTTTACAAGTCAAATCAAATTCAATCGTTTATTTGCTAGAATACATATAAATGAAGATATTAATGTAAGTAGTGACACTATATAAAGTAAATTTTTATGTAAATGCATTTATTAACTAACCTCAAGAAAAATAAAAAGTATGCATATCTATGCACGTTATGATCATTTTTAAGCACTTAACCCATAATAAAAACAACAATTAGGCGCCACGACTTCAAAAAAAGCCCCACGTTTAAATCTCCGGTCACACACGTTTAGAACCATTAACGACCCCACAAAAACTATTACAACCACTAATTTTACCTAAAACTAAATAAATTTAAAACAAAACTAAATAAATCACTAAATAAGCAAACATAACTATTAATATCTCTATCCTTATATTTAACGCGACGATAATTACAGACCAACACTGGCCGAAACAGTCGAAAATTTAAGAAAAAACTTGTGGAATAAAATGTGACTAAAAAAGGTTGAGTTTACGTTCGAAATTCAAAATTAAAAGTGTCGGCTCGCTCGAAAATCCAGCCTGTATTATTATGTTTGCATTAGTTTGTTCTTATTGGGCGAAAGGTTAAGTTGGGTCACGACTCTTACCAATTAGGGGTGATTAGAGTTTATAATTTATTGAGTGTGTTGTGTTCGAACGCGGCGAGCTTTGTGCGTTTGGCGCCAAAACTCTTTTTTTTTATTTGAAGTGTTGATTTGCGAAGGCTTCTTGGAAAGATTTTGATCGACCGAGTCAACGTTGCTTGTATGTTTGTGTTGACAATTTATTGGTGTTATTTCTATATTTTCGTACTCTAAAGAACTCTAATGGTTTCGATTAATGTTGTAGGAGTAATATAAATCTTTTAGGCAATTTATATACTCTACTTAATTAAATCTACAGACTTAAGTCATTAAATGGTATTGGAATGAAGATGGAAATGTAAACGAAATGTTACCTTTTAAATAGAAATATTTGACCATTATCTCACTTGACGGCAAGCAATGACGCCGCCGAAAATGTAGCATGCTTGTGTGTAGTAGCATTATAAATCTGAAAGTTTGTGTGTAAGTATGCAAGTGTGTAAGTATGTTTGTTCCCGCTTCACGCTTTAACGGCTAAACGGATTTGAATGAAATTTGGAATATACATAGCTTATACCTAGGATTAACACATAGGCTACTTTTTAACTAGAAAATAGCGGAAGAAGCCGCGGGGCACGGCTAGTATAGTATAATACTCTTAAAGCCATTCGTATGTACTCTACATTATTATGGCCATCATTTACCACAATTTCAGTGCCTTGACCAGGCCTTCTTCACTCGATCGATAACGATCGAGTAACGGCACCACGTCGATCGGCCGTAATTATTGGCCGTTTTATTAGACATTAGCTATAATGTTATATTAGTGGTCGCGTGCGGTGCCCGGAGCGAATGCGATGAGCGGTTTAAAAAAATTACATGTATTATTTACAAATGTCAGTTTTAGAAGTGAAATTTTTATGGGATTTTGAAATTCTTTAGTCCACGTTCGTTTTTTTTTTTTCTAGATAGGCAAACGTTTGACCGCCATCTCACCTGATGGTAAGCGAAGATGCGGTCGACGATGGAGCACGTTTGCCTAGAAGATGCCTATTCACTCGTGACTTAAAGACTCCCATATTATCGTAACTGAACTTTCATAACCAGCTACGAATATGGAATTTTACCTCGTTTGATAACCAGAAATTCAAATCCTACTAAGATTATAAATCCGAAAGTTTGTGTGTAAGTATGTTTGTTCCCTCTTCACGCTTTAACGGCTGAACGGATTTGGATGAAATTTGGAATATACATAGATTATACTTAGGATTAACACATAGGCTACTTTTTAACTTGATAATAGCGGGCGAAGCCGCGGGGCACGGCTAGTACAAAATAATTTATTATAGAATGTAGGATGATATATTTATTGTAGAATGTAGGATGATGATGATTGATGATGGATATTAATTTAATATGTTCCCTACACTATCATACAAGTTGGTGCGCAAATGTGTGATATTGGCCTCGATTCTGATGTCACACACTAAATTAAATTTAAACTATTCCTGTCTTTTACAAAATAGGAACACAAGACAGAGATAGCATACTGCTGTGCCGTCAAGTTAGTCAGAACTTAGATGTCTATGCAAGCTTAGTCGAGTATGTGTTGTATTGGTGTTGACTAAAAACAAGCGCCTTTCTGCTTCTGCTGTTCATATTTTAATTGTTAAACTAGCGTGACAGCACTATAATGCATGCTATCTCTGTCTTGTGTTTTATTTTGTAAGAGACAGGGATAGTTTAAATTTAATTTAGTGAGTGTACATCATAATCGAGGCCATTATTATGTTTATTCTATACACAAATGACATTTAGTTATAAAGTAAAAATATACTCTGACAGTCACAATCATAATAAAACCTACGGAAGCAGAATTCGATTGTCGTTTTAGATAGAGAGAAGAAACAAACATGCGTGAACTGCCCGCCTCTAAGCAGGTGTAACGAGTTTGATTCCCGACGGGAACACACGTTTTCTCCCCAAGGAAAATTCATGTTTCTGGTTCTGTTTGTGATTTTTTTTTTTTTTTCTTGTCTAACTACCGGCCAATTGCCTATATTTCCAAAAACTATGTACAGCAAAGAACTAAGTTACCTACAAGACATCGAGCTTATAGGTAACTCAAGTGCTCAAGCCCACTTCCAGTGGGTAGCGTTCCCGTCATGCTGGCGGCATTGCCTCTCTGAATTGCCTCTCGCAATGCTAATACGTTGAGCCAAATAATTGTTTGTGATTGTGTGCGATGTGAATGTTTCCGGCACCCATGAGCCATCGAACTTAGTGTGGGGCTTGAGTGTGAAAGCGTTTATGTTTAAGCGTTTTATACTTTGGCTAATAAACACATTATACACCTTTGAGTCGCGGAGTCGGGTAGTAAAATAACAATTTGCGTTCAGCGAGTCATTCATACAAATAACTGTGTAAGCCACATATTTAGAAGCCCACGCTTGCTTTTTGTCCGTCCTGTTAGATGCGACGATTAGATAAATATTATTTATTATCTTAATCGCTGCTAGTCTGAGCTTTCTTTGGTGTTGCCATATTACGACGCTTCCCTGCCTTTGCGCAGTTAATTTTCAAATCAAGGATGCATGGAGGCAAACTGCACAAGCTCTTTCTAGCGACTACCATAATAACACCTAGGTTAAGAAAATTATGTATTAGAAATTAAGAATGTTTTTAAAAAAAAAAAAGAATGAAAAAAAAATGCGCCGCCGAGTTTCTTGCCAGGTTCTTCTCGAGATGGCTGTAATTTTGCGAATCTGGCAATAGATTCATTAACTTTCATGAGTGCCTCTTTGGGGCCCATGTGAATAAACGATTTTTATGTTTGATTTTTGATTTTTTAAAATCGAGTTCGACTGAACGATCTCTGATGACGAATGGATAGTCGAAAATTTTTATGCATTATTAAAAATGTTACATACACTCAAACCCCCACACTAAGTTTCATGATTTGTGTAGTGTGTGGTGGAAACTTGCACACCCAGAACCAAAAACAAAATTTCATATCGGGTGACTATTTTGTTGTATTTTTTTTATGCCTGATTGGCAAGAATTTGACCACAATCTCACCCGATGGAAAGTGATGATGCGGCCGCAGATGTAGCATGTTTGCCTAGAAGGTACCTATTCACTCGTGACTTGAAGACTCCCAGATTGTACCGTTCGGGGAACAAAGACTAGTGAGCAATGGCCTGGTGAGGCAATGGTGTGGTACTGCCCTAGGTCAGGGGTCGGCAACCTGCGGCCCGCGAGCCACATACGGCTCTTTAGTACCAATATAAAAATATTATTTATTAAAAAAAAACATTAAAAAAAACGTTTTGAATCGATTAACAAGGATTCGGCGCCATTTCTATCGAGCCATTAACAAGCCTCCAAAAGTAGCAAAAAAGTTTTTTTTTTTTTTTTATGATATATAGGCAAGCATTTGACCACTATCTCACCTGATGGGAAGTGAAGATGCGGCCGAAGATGTAACATGCTTGCCTAGAAGATACCTATTCACTCTAGACTTGAAGACACCCAGATTGTACTGTTCGGGAAACAAAGACGCAGTATATTGACGATTCGACCCCTGCCCCTTTTTTTTTATTTTTATTTATTTCATGACCATGGATACGTAGTCCTTCAGTCGAAATATTAAAATTTTACAAGTTCTTAAGGAAGTCCTGCCCTAGGTGGAAAGTCCTACCATTACAAAAATGTGTCACCATTTTGAGGAAACTCCGCACACTTAGCTGGCAACCCAAGTTTTCTCCTACCACTGCCTATTGCTGATTTATTTCTCTAAACCTGTGATTAAACAATTTGCTAGGCGCAGTCCTATCATTTCCGGAGTTAAATGTCCTAGAATTATTTATTAAAATAACAGTATTTTTTTAAGCTTTACATTTCTATATATCTTGTAATATTTCCACTGTTTATTTATTGTGGACTTTATTGTGATATTGTAGGTATATTGTTATAGGTAATTGCATAGACGCATTTGAACTAGAAACACAATTTTTTCCTTGATGAATAAACTGGTGTTCCCGCCGGGAATCGAACCCGATATAGACCCCTGCTCTGAAGGCAAACGCTCACCCAACTAAGCCAACGGGCAGTTCTATATAAATATAATAAATTATTACTTACTTATTCTTATTTAAAATCATCTTTTTTTATAACAAGTTTTTTAGCACGTGTTTTTGTCGCAAATTTTTTGCCTATGTCGTCGTTTATTTGTTTTTTTGACATTAAAAAACAATAATTTAAACGCAAGCAAAGCTTAAAGAATCGACTTCACCGCTTTATTTTCTTAACCTTTGATAAGATTAAATGAAGTAAATACGCATTATTGAAGATAACTCAAAAACCACTGGTCAGATCATGATCAAATTTAAATGGAACCACATGGGCAGTACCAGCTTTCAAACAAAAAAGAAAACATCAAAATCGCTTCACCTAGAAAGAACATAAATAAAATAATTAAAGGCAAGAAAAGCTTAAAAAAAAAACGACTTCACCGCTTTATCATCGGAACCTTGATCAGATTTTATGTATGTACATGCATTATTGACTATAACTCAAAAACTAGAGATCAAACCTTGATCAAATTTCAATGGGACTACATTAAAAGCACCAGTTTTCAAATAAAAAAAGAATCATCAAAATCGGCCCACAAAGAAAGAAAGTTATGAGGTAACTTTGGTAGTGGGGTAAACGAGAACATCGTCAAAGTACGTATTATTCGTCAAAAATATACATTATCGACGATATTTCAAGAACTACTGTTCAGATCTTGATCAAATTTAAATGGGACCAATTAGAAAGCAACATCTTTCAAACTAAAAAAATCGGCTTTTTGAAATCGGCTTACGTGGAGAGAAGTTATGAGGTAACACAAATAAAAAAAATAAAAAATACAGTCGACTTGAGTACCTCCTCCTTTTTTGAGAAGTCGGTAAAAAAACAGGTGAATTGAGAACCTCCTCCTTCTTTGTGAAGGTTAAAAAACATAAATGCTTTCACACTCACAGCCCTTAATCATTGAAATAAATTACATAAGTAAACTAGTAACTATTTCATCTAAGTACTTAGCCTACGAAAAAATGCTTTGTAAGGGCTTCTACATAAACGATAAAGTGAAATTGCGACTGTCAAACGTTCTGACCCCGTCGTGGTTTGCAATCCTAGTAATTGTGGACAATCATTGAGAATTAGCATCGATTGGAATCATGCATGTCCTACGTTAAAGAGTTGCGGTAGCTACAATACAATACTATTTAACTCTTTGAGATACTGGGCCCGTGGGGAACTGCAGTTCATTCTGTTTTCAAAAAATTATCAGAGCGTCTGGTTGAGGCGCCGCGCGCCGCGTGATCGCAATGCACTTATTTGGCTCAACGTATTAGCATATATGCTTCGAAGGCAAACACGCTCCCAACTAAGCTATTGAGCAGATCAAGGGAAACCAGCAAGAAAAGGGGCAACCAGCGAACAAACCGTTGTCCTCCTGCCTGGAATCAAACCCAAGACTCAAGGCACAGAGGGCAGAGACTTGCCCACCTCGCCAACCTAGAAACCTAGGTTTGCTTCGAGTGGAACTCATTGCCTCCGTCATTGTTCCCTGAGGGGTATAATCTGGGAGTCTTCAAATCAAGAGTGAATAGGTATCTTCTAGGCAAGCATGTCACATCTTCGACCGCATCATCATTTTCCATCAGGTGAGATAGTGGTCAAATGCTTGCCTATTCAGCATAAAATAAATAAATAAAAAAAACATGTCGTAAAGCGTAGCTTAGCTTAGCACCTGCAACGTAGGACATAGCAATAATGAAAGTCTACAGGGAAATGACGGCGACATTGCAACTAAATTGCATAATTGGCTCGATTGCGGTATTGAACTGCATAAAATATTCTATCGCAACCGCCATCATACTCGTAGCTTGTCACAATAGGGCGGGATGACCTTTCACACACAACCTCGCTTCAAGTAAAGACTGCGCTTGGGTGCGAGGACGTTTGCTATCGCAGGCGATCATAAAGACTTTGCTGAAGGACATGGGGATTTGGAGGTGTATTATGGCCACACGTGTCATAGTTAGATTTATTAGTGTTTTGTAAATATCTAGAAAAGTAAACATAATTATATCCAAATTTTGGTTTAACAAAAGATTTTAATTTTCTACCAACTTCACAAAAAAGGAGGAGGTACTCAAGTCGACTGTATATATATATATATATATTTTATGTGTGTTACCTC
Organism: Lomographa bimaculata; assembly: GCA_948107665.1. Classification (NCBI taxonomy): domain Eukaryota; kingdom Metazoa; phylum Arthropoda; class Insecta; order Lepidoptera; family Geometridae; genus Lomographa; species Lomographa bimaculata. Next base: position 9,072,420 of record OX403607.1, on the reverse strand, counting down.
ATAACTTCGTCCCACGTGAACCGATTTTGAAATTTTTTTTTATTTGATTTCTGGTGTGTTCCATGTGGTCCCATTTACATTTGGTCAAGATCAGATAGTGAGAGAGTAGAGATAGTTTTTGAGTTATTGTCAATATTTCGTTAAATCTGATCAATTGAATATTATAATTAAGGAGATAAAGCGGTGAAGTCGGTTTTTTTAAGCATGCTTGCGTTTAATTAAATTCATACTGCTATGTATTAACGAAACAACACTAAAGCCAATCCAAAACAAAAACCGATACAAGTATTCGAACTTAGTGTCGGACTATGAGTGTGAAAGCGTTGTATATAAGCGATTATGTTTTTGAGAATTTGTAGATCTTCAATACATCTAAACTTAAGCGGCTTGTTAAATTATATTTCTTCAATAATAATAAGTACCTGGATGAAGTTTTTTTTAAATTTTAAGCCACGTTTTCTAAAAATGAAACCTAGCTAGATCGATTTATTGCCCCCGAAACCTGCATACAAAATTTCATGAAAATCGTTTTTTTTTTTTTTTAATTGTGACAGGCTAGTGTTTGACCACTATCTCACCTGATGGTAAGTGACGATGTGATCGAAGCTGGTAAACACACTAGACCTGGAATACGCAGGCTCTCAAGGATAACTGCCGGAACACCGTATTTGGCTTGGCGGCAGACTTTCAACTTGATGGTGGCAAGCTACTTTGGTAGCAAGCCAGGCGAGCAACTCACAAAATGCTCTACCACCTCTCAAATGTCACCTGATTAGCACCACCCGGGGACCACGTGTAGGGAGTCAGTTGGAGCCGTTTCCGAGATTCAGATTATAATATATACACATATACAAGAATTGCTCGTTTAAAGTAATACCTTTAAACCAGCAATTCTTGTATATATAATTAAATCCTTATGTGTATACCTACAGAGTTACAGTTTACTGTATGTTACGGGCCAATTGCCTATATTTCCTCAAACTAAACTAAAACTATACAGCAAAGATCTAAGTTACCTACAAGACATCGAGCTTATAGGTAACTCAAGTGCTCAAGCCCACTACCAGTACTACCAGCGGGAAGCGTTCAAATGCTGGCGGCATTGCCTCTCTGAATTGCAATGCTAATAAGTTCAGCAATGTATTTTAATATTATAATATAATCTTCAAAGAATTATCAGGGCGTTTGGTCGAAGCAACTTGTGACCAAAATGCTGGCAAATATTTTGGACAAAGATTGAGCATTGCTATTCAACGTGGCAATGCTGTCATTTTGGGTACTTTGCCAACTGGCAGCAGTCTATTAGATTAAGTGTTGTACATATTTATATCTAGTTATAGTTATTTTTGGTTAGTTTTAGTTTAATTTTCAACCGACTTCAAAATAAGGAGGTCCTCAATTGGACTGAAGGTTTTTTTTTGTATGTATTTTACGCGATATCTCCGCCAATTATGAATTGATTTTGATAGTTTTTTTTGTTTGGTAGAGCATACTTCAGAGATGGTCCCATATATTTTTAATCGAAATCGGTCAAAATCGAAATAAAAGCGATAAAGTTGTTTTATTTAAGCTTCGCTTGCGTTTCAATTATTAGTTAGTATTAATTTAGTTTTTAGTTTAACATAATTAAAATAACTAAGGATATCTGAATCCGATTGAAACTTCATTAAAATTAAGTACAAAAACTGTGTGTCCTCATAAAAATAAATTCCTTTTATTGTAATAATTAGTTTTAAATTGCGACCGCACTGCGTGAGTGATTAGCCAAATCAACGGTCGGTGCGTTTCCGAGGGTGAGGCGAAGATAATCATCCCCTAGTCCTTCACCCACCGAGGGGGTCGGTACGATATAAACTCAATTGTGAATCCATGTTGCAACTAGTCAATATATACTAATCTATAGTTCTATACTAGTCTATACTTAATTTATGTTGAATACGGCTTGAAACACGTCGAACATTTTGATACCATATATTATTACTTGATACTTATTTCTTTATTATATATTTCTTGATACCATAGAGCGAAGAGCCAAGAGGCTCTTTAACAGCGAGCAGCTGGCCGATGAAAGGCTTCAAAGCTTGGGACATCGTCGCAAGGTACCTAGTCTCTCGGTATTTTATCGGATACATTTCGGAGAATGTGCCAAGGAATTACACGATCTAGTTCCCCCATCCCCATTCTATCATCGAACAAGCTGGCAAACTGCTAATCGACACCGGTATATGGTAGATATTCCACAAATGCGAACAAAGCGTTTTGCTTCTACATTTATTATGCGAACCGCAAAGGAATGGAACACCTTACCTGAGTCGGTGTTTCCTGATGAGTACAATATGGGAGTCTTCAAGTCGCGATTGAATAGGTATTTTCTAGGCAAGTTTGCTCCATCGTCGACCACATCTTCGCTTACCATCAGGTGAGATAGTGGTCAAACGCTTGCCTAATTTGAATAAAAAAAAAAAAAAGACTTTGTAGTCTACTAGTTTCGGACAAATTTGTTGTTATACTTCAGAGGTGGTCCCATATAAATTTTATCGAAATCGGTCAAACCAAAACCTTATATTTCATAAGCGATGAAGTCGGTTTTTTTAAGCTTTGCTTGCGTTTAATTATCAATTGGCCCCTTCAATTGCGTACGCTGCTGATTAAACAGTTTGAAATAAGCGAATGCAATGTATGGCAAAAATGTTGGCCATTAGTTTTACAAAAAAGTCCGCGGCAGCTTAAATCTAGAATGTACATTGGAAATTATTATGGTTTTTGTATATATATTAGATATGTATTAGGATAATTATATGTGTACATGTATATGTAGTGTTTATGTAGTTTATTTAGTACTTAGTCTCAGTTTTACCACACCACCATCCCTGCTTATCTGTTTTATTCTTTTCCATCCAAAGGTTGTCTGGAAGAGATCGCTCTTAGCGATAGGACCGCCCATTGTACCTATTTATTAGTAATTTCTTTTCTGTACTTTTTTATTATTGGTGTCAATAAAGAGTTATTGTATTGTATTGCATTGAATTGTTTTGAGCTAATTTAATAAAATAAATAACTATGTTTTATTTTGAAGTAATCAAGTACCTACAAAACTTATTGGGAAAAAAGACTCCGGACCAAACTTTTTATTTTTAATTGGAACATATTCGGCCAGAGTTGCCAGAGTTTTTCAACTCAATACTTAGGGTTGTTTAGGGGCGCCGTAGCCTCAAGGTATTTGGCAACGAGTACGCATATTGAAGTAAGACAATCTGGCCCCCTGAAATAACTTGCCAACAATGGTTGAAAGTTGAGTTTTATGAAAGCATTGTGAGTATAAGAATAATAATGGATTGAATGAATACTGGGGTGGAATGTAGAAGACGGTTTTTGTTACTATGAGAAACGGAGAGCAGTGATTTTCTACCGACTTCACAAAAAAGGAGAAGGTACTCAAGTCGACCTCGTAACTTCTGTAAATGATTTTTTTTTTAGTTTGAAAGATGTTGCTTACCAATTGTTCCATTTAAATTTGATCAAGATCTGGTCATAGTTCTTGAAATATCGTTAATAATGCGTATTCTGTGGACTACATTGATGATGTTCTCGTTTTTAACCGACTTCATTATACGAAAGAAGTTATAAGGTACCTCATAACTTCTTTCGCTGTGAGCTGATTTTGATGATTATTTTTTTATTTGAAAGCTGGTGCTTTAAATCTTTTAATCTTTTTCAAGTTTCCGATGATAAAGCGGTGAAGTCGGATTTAATTAAGCTTTGTTTGCGTTTAAAATTATTTTATAAATCTTTTTAACCAAAGCATTCGTCCGGACTGGAATACCGGACTGGAATACCTTACAACAATTTTGTGCAATTTTTTGTGGTTTGTGTGTGATATAACCATCACTATTTTAAAACTTTTTTTATATTTGGTTTATATCGAACTTAACACGCAATAATGAAGAATAACTATATTTAGTATTTGAACCATAATAAACAGGCAGCAAAACTACCTAAGTGCCAGTAAACAGCAGGTCTATTGGAGGCTTTCAAGTGGACAAGTACCAGGGCAGCAGATTTACGAGGAGGTGCGGGGAAAGGAGGATAGTGGTCGGAGGCTTGCGGCGATCACGACGTTAGACACGGACAAGAGCGCGGTGGCTGTCAGTTTGATACAAAAATAGACGAAGTTTGACCACAGTTTGACCTGTGCTTGAAACTTAAACTTGAGGTTTTGTCTAAGTTTAGAGGTAAGGTTCATTATTTATTTAGATCGATAGGGCTAAATACCGGTTTGTTTATAATGGAACGAAAAAGCGCGAAGAGTGAAGCGTTTCCGTTTAAGCTGGGGCAAAAATGCTTTCGTAAGTCCGGATGTCAAGATTTCCCGTTGTTCTCCTGTACAACGTGAAATTTTGAGAGCATGTTGATAATTATTACTAACCTATACTGACAGATATTTTTTGTCATTCATTTTTTGAAAATTTTACAAATTGGCGGAGATGTTGGAGATGGGAAGAGATGGAAAAAAGAAAATATATATTTCAGCCATTAAAAAAATACGCGAGGTTTTCACCTCACAGAGCTAGTAGTAAATAAAATGTAGATGTATTTTAAAAGTTTGAAGTTCCCAGTTGGTGAATAGGACGCGTTGTGATATACCTACCTCCCGCGGATCACAAGTTCTGAAAGACCAAAACATGCCCAGCAGCACTTTGCAAGCAGACCTGGTTCTGGTTGACATAGCCGGAGTAACAAATATAATGAAACAAGTCTCAGGGTGAAAAGCGCATTGCACTGCCACACCATTGCCATTCGAGATTCCGGGTTGCACTACTGTAGGCAGGTGAGGCGCTAACCATCAAGCAAACGACTTGTTTGCCTCCTAATAAAAATGTGCTCTTCCTTGTACCAGGGGAGTAGAATAACAAGGAGGTGCGGGAAGAGGATGGTGGTCAGAGGCTCGTATTGCTCGCAGCGGTCACGACATAAAGCTGTAGACGTGGTGACGACAATTGACACGAAAGATATAACTACCAACACTTAAAAATACATAACTATAATAAGTGTGAAATGAATATTTTTTTGTCAACGTTCTTAGAGTTTACCTCGTTATAAAACACAAATAAAAATATATGTAGAGACATCACAGTTGAGTTATATGCTTGTCTGGTTTAGACGCTAGATGCCTCTGACAGACGGACGGACGGATATAGTGCTGAACCACCTAAGTCATATAGACAGGAAAGTCAGGATCATGAAAATTTTGGAAATGTCTGTTATGTTAAGTGTCTCAATCACGCCAAAACGGGTGCACGTATTTTGGCGTACAATGTATGTCGAAGTACGTTGAAATTATATAAGAATCTCTGATGACGCCATCTCTGCTCTGATGTTCTATTTGTGGTAATTATCTATGTGAATTTACTAGCCTCCAAGACTGGGTATATAAAAATTGGAGGTGGAGAAGTGCAATGCATCGTCAGATGAACGAAACAGCTCCTCTGAACAGACATTCAAAAAAAATTTTTCAAAAGAAAAGGTATGACCGCTCCAACAAAACAATCGACCGATAAATAAGCAAGCTTGCAACTGTAAAAATGATTTACACCATTGTGAACGCGGCCGCGGTTGGCGCGCGACTGCGTTCGCGTGCCGGTAATTGCCGAGCATTGCCGCGCGTTCCTTTTTTGAACAACTATCACGACTTTTTCGCTCCATTTTTGTTTTTTTTTCTGGCCAAGCATTCCAGGCGTACTGGCAGGTAATTTGGACGCGTTCGGTTATTTCAAGCATTCGGCAGTAATGTGAAATGCGAGGGATGGGATAAGCAAGGCTGAGAGATTGATTGAGCATATTAGCAGAACAACTTACGAATGTAGAAAATTTTGAATTTACATATTTTTTCTTTTAATTTTGGCTTCGGAATCTTGTGCATTTAGCCAGTGTCAAGCTATAATACATTTCAAGTGCATTTTATATTAAAAGTCCTAGTCACAAGTCACAGTCAAAGTCAAGTAAAACAGTAAAGGGCCAGTCATAGTCAAGTCATGTCCTAGTAGAGAGGTAGAAACTTTACTAGAATTTTTGAGTTTTGCGAATGCGTAAATCACGTTTTTCTACTTGGTATAATTTGCCTACTCTTATGCACCTTAACTAAGTATTAACGGTTAATAATCCTCCATTATTTCACATGAACTCTAAAAAAATCACAGGTTTTGGAAAATTATACAAAATCAACAACGCCATGTTTTCACATTTTCAGCAAAACTTAAATTTTCCATGGAGTTTGATATTAGATGTTCATTTGATAGTTTTTTTAGATAATTTTCTTTTTAAGTGAAACTTTTTGTGTGAGGGCTTTGATATTTAGATCCACAACTTTTTTGTGTGACGAAGTATCCCTGAGTACAAAAGTTTCACTTCGTGTGTCTTTACGAAGCATCCTGCTTTTTTTAAAATTATGAGTTCTTGAAAATTTTGAAAAATTTCATACTCTCTGCGCAGTGACGAGTCAGTAAGTTTTAGATATCAGTAATACTATCATTTAAGATGAAAAAGGTTCCTTTATAAAATTTAAAACCTATTTGGATAAGCACAGCAGTTCATAGCATATTAAATACTAGCCACTTCTGAAGTATAATCTACAAAACTAAAAAAAAACATGCAAATCGATTCATAATTGGCGGAGATATCGCGTACACACACACACATACAGTCAAATTGAGAACCTCCTTTTTTGAAGTAGATTGAAAAACTTTATCTCGATTATAGTATAATTCATTCTGGAAATAGGAATACATACAACTATACTTAGCACCTACTTCTATGAGTATCAATCAATCAAAACATTTATATAGATATACTAGCTGTCCCGGCGACCTTCGTTCCGCCTAACAGTCAATGAATGTGCATATTTAGGAAGCCATACCCGGCATGCGTTACAATGTCACGTGACTATATTATTACAACCTTCATGTTTATGTTTGCCTAGTACTTTACCAAATCCGAGTGACGTATGAGAAAACGGAAAGCATGTCGAAATGTAAAAAAAATAATTAAAGAAACGTACGTTCTTAAAAAGTATCCTATGTCCTTCTCCTGGCTCTAAACTACCTCCCTGCCAATTTTCAGCTAATTCGGTTCAGCCGTTCTTGAGTTATAAGTGGAGTAACTAACACGACTTTCTTTTATATATATAGATAATACTTAATTGATCCACTTTACAAGATGAGATAAAACAAAGGTAACAAACAAGCTTATACGTAAAGTATCACAACAGGCGCCCTTATCACTAAAAGCAATCTCTGCCAGCCATTATTTATTTATTGACATATATTAGAGGATACTATTTAGATTTTGAAGCCTCTGGTTCCCGATCTAGTTTAAACTGTGTTTTTAGAACCAGTGCAGCGTCTTCTCCCATTCATGAAATTATTTAATTATGCCAAGGGTTATTTTACAGCTATTTACAATATGTGAATCACCAGTGCATGTGTGCGTGTGTGTTGTGTGTGTGTGCGTGGGTAGTGTGTGTAATGGATTTTTTGTGTCTTATTTAATTAGAAATTAATTTGCATATTATAATATCTTGACGTAGGTTAGATACCTACTAATACGTATACTAACATAACTCCATATTCAATGATTTTTAGAATTTGGAACAAAAATTTTATTTTTAAAGCAACCCTCTTTTTTAACCCATCTTTTTGCAAAAAAGTTTCTTTGTTGCGAGTATTCCTTGAATACCCAATTTCTTCAAGTTTACAATAACGAAAAGTAAACATGGTTTCTATTAACCTTAGTTATAATAAATTGTTATGTTTATCTATTGAAGTAGATAATTTCAAAGTTTAAGAATAACAGAACCTTCACCCTTTACGTAATAGCTTAAGTTAATGAAAGCAAAATCAAGTACAGAAGCATTTCTGAGAAGTTGCGTTTAGATTTCGCGAAATGTGTTTTTTAAAATAACAAAGAAGTATTTACACACGTAGCGTGCAAAGAAAAGTAAGAATTCTCTTTGGAAGTCGAAAAAATAAAACCTCGTTTGATTATATTAATGTAACCTTCAAATTGGAGTTTTGCCGCGAAAATTAACAAATGGCGTTGGCGATTTTATGTTATTTCTATAACTATGTTATTCTTCGAGTGTTCATGTGTAATAATTTAGATTGATAACTTATTAGTAAATGTGCATAAGTGTAGCAAATAATATAAAGTTGAAAAACGTCATTATCGTTTTCGCTCCAAAACTCCAATAGAAGTTCTAGTAGTTTCTACCACTTTACTAGGGCATGACTTGACTATGACTAGACGGTGACTGTTTTACTCGACTGTGACCGGTGACTAAGACAAATTTTTTTAACTACATAACCTTGAAAACTATTTATAACTTGTACTGGCAAAGTGCATACAGTTTACGAAGCTAAAATTTTAAAAAATAATTTCAAGAATTGTAATTATAACACTTTAAAGAGTTCTTTAATAAAAATAATATCAATGACTTTCTGGGTGATTGGGAATGAAGAAATATAATAATAATAATAAACAAGTTACCTATACTAAAAAGGTTAAAATCAAGCTTTTAACGTAATATAGAATAAAAAAGGACTTAAAATTGTTAGTAAGTTGTCAAAACGAATGAAACGAGAAATCGATGGGTTCATTTTGTTTAGTTCAGAAATTCCTATAGCCATGTTCCGCCTTCACTATCAGTCCAGCTTCATGGTACCATATCATTGTATTGTCACCGAAGATACATAAGTACACCAAATTTGAGTCCAATCGGACATCGGGAAGTGGGTTTTTCTTTTCTTTTCTTTCTTTCTTACTTTTGAACGCGTGGTCACTGCTATAACTAGTATTCTGTAAAATGTAAGTTAAAAAACAAAACTTACGTTTTTAAGAAATTGAAATAATTTACGACGTATATATGGTTGCAAGTCTATCGGTATTCTATCGTTTGCATTTTGGAGAGATTTCATCCGTACAGTAAAGGAGTGGATCTCATTGCCTGCGTCATTGTTCCCAATCTGGAAATCTAAAAATAATCTGGGAGTCTAAAAATAATCTGGGAGTCTAAAAATAATCTGGAAGTCTAAAAATAATCCAGGAGTCTAAAAATAATGTGGGAGTCTAAAAATAAACGAAGTGAATAATTGCTTGCCTTTTTTGCATAAAAAAATGTTAAAAAGCATTTCAATTTTTATTGAAAAACAATTTCCAAATGAATTTCTAACAAAATATATCATTATATAATTTCATTGCAACAAATAGCTCTTTAGAAGATCAAACGCGAATTAGAATCGTGTCCAAATAATATTACAAAATAATTCTTGATTACTAGTGATGTACGCAAATTGTATCGATAGAAATTATTTACATGATTTATAATTAAGTTATTAGTCGTTTATCAAGTTGAAAAGTAGTCTATGTATTAATCTTATAAGCTATATATATGTATATTCCAAATTTCATCCAAATCCGTTTAGCCGTTAAAGCGTGAAGAGGGCAAAGATAATTTACACATAAACTTTCGGATTTATAATATTAGTAGAATTAAATAACGCTACATATTCATTTTCGGACAGGTTCTGAACATAACTTTCATACAGTGAACATTTTATTTCAGTCTCAAGAAGATAGTTGTTCAAGAAAAGAGTAAATAGGTGTTTACTAAGCAACCGTGCTCCATCTTCGACCGCATCATCGTTTTCCATCAGGTGAGATTGTGGTCAAGCGCTTGGCTTAGTCACAATTAAAAAAACATGGTGTGTCCTTAAGATTCGATAGAGATGAAAATGTTGTATAACAGGAAAACATTTTATTTGTTCATCACAGTTTACCCCCACCATTTTTTGTCACACTAAAAGGTTGCGGATCAGAATTTTAAAGCATAAAAACTTTTTTCGTATCGATATCGATATATTTAATGTCCCGATGCCCACCCCTTGTATTAAAAAAGTAAATCCCCATCGCAGGACTAATCAAGTGGTTGTTTAACGAAGTTGGGATCGACCGTGGCGAACCAACTTTAGGGTTCATTACTTTTGCCTATTTGAAAGGGGACGGTGCCAAAATTGTTTTTCTTTTTTTGTAGTTAGTATATCAATGGTAAAAACACTATACTATGGTCACTGTTTAAATGAAGTCACCTCGGTTGGCGTAATGGGCCAAGGTCGGGCAAGGAGGGACTATCCACGGGGGGGTTTTATTGGGTTCGAGCCCCACACACCCCTTTCCTTTACCCCTGGCAAGGATGGAAAGTGCTAGGCATTTCCCCCCCACAAAAAAAAATATGGCGTAGTGAGCACTCTTTTTTAATTATTATCTGTGATATTAGATATGTTTAACCTCTATCTCACCTGATGCTAAGTGATGATGCGGTCGACGCTGGAGCACGCTTGCCTTTAAAATACCTATTCACTCTCGACTTGAAGACTCCAAGATTTTACTTATCTGGGAACAGATACTCTGGCAAGGAGTTCCACTCCTGTGCAGTGCGCATAATGAACGTGGAAACAAGTTGCTTCCACATTAAACAATTCTTCGAAAATTTTAAATAAAGAATTAACTAAAGAAGATTTATTCATTATAACGTTTCTCTAACTTTATTTTTCTTTTTACTTTTATATCCCAACATCCCCTTTCCACTTAGATAATGAAAGATCCGAATAATCCTCATTTCATTCGATGCAACTCTGATGTAAACAAGCCCGAGGCACCGGTCGTATATCGAATTCCCGGGATTTAAATTTAGAATTGTGAATTCGTTTTTTTTTTCGCTATTCAAAAACGGAATGTTTATGTGACATGTAGAGGATTTTTAAGAGTAAAAAAACTTGAAATGAAATATTCCATTTTTAAATATCGAAAAAGAAATGCTTTGAGGTTTTGATAGTTGTATGCCATTGACAACAAATCAGCCTCCAAGGATTTTTAGCTAAAGTTATCGTATTTAGTAGTTTTCCAAAACCTGTGAATCTTCGAGTGTTAATGTGTAATAATAGTGGATTATTAACCGTTAATACTTAGAAAACGTGCATAAGTGTAGGCAAATGATACCAAGTAAAAACGTGATTTTCGCCTTCGCTCCAAAACTCCAATAGAAGTTCTAGTAAAGTTTCTACCACTTTACTAGGGCATGACCTGACTATGATTGGACTTTGACTCTTTTACTTGACTTTGACTTGTGACTAGGACTTTTAATATGAAAGACACTTGAAATATATTATTACTTGTCACTGGCTAAATGCATAAGATTGATAAGCCAAAATTAAAAAAAAAAAAAGACGGCCCCATTACTTTACGTTTCATCCTATTTGTGGAATCGAGTTTCTAAAAGTAATTATTGAACTCATTTGGAAATAAATAGCTTTTAATGAATAAGAGCTGTAGTGAGAAATTTAGAAAGGAAAAATTATCGCTTGAGGCGGGGATTGTACCCGCGGCCATAGGGTGCCATTGCTCTAACCGCTGAATCATGAAGAATGTTTTTCTTTACCAGCTAATACTTGCTTTGTTTCTAAGTTTCTCGAATGAAGGTCACGGACTGACAAGCGCTGTGTCAAAAGACCATCCACAAGGAAGACGACATAATGAGGGTCGCAGGACGACGCTAGATGCTGGCCGATCACCACCGTTCTTTTTGGAATTATTGGGGGAAATCTATATCCAGCGGTGGGGTTCTTGCAGTTGAGATTCTTGCCTACGTTTCGACAAGGTTTCATGCTTGCGCGAGAGAAGTTCTTTGTTCCGCGTAAAGTACGTGAAGCCATCGAAATTAGTCGGTATCCTAACTTTAACCGGGACAGTGGGTGGATGATTCCGCCGGCATGGAAACCGGTGCTGGACGCTAAGAATGCTAATACATTGCTGTGGAAATGCGAGTCTGATGTAACAAGCACAGTATGTCAATATCGTGACGTCACGGAGACAAGTGACAGTGACTGTGACAATTCGGACGCCGAGCCAGCGACTGGAGTGCGGCAGGACGCACCACCACCACCCGATGCGACGCCCGCGCCCTCGTGTCGCCAGTCACGCGCCGAGGCCCGAGCTGCACGCCTCTGCGTATCGCGCGTCTGACTCATCCTGATGAAGGACAACTAATTTGTCCGAAACTAGTTGACTACAAAGTAAGTCAAAATTTTCGTGTTTTAAGCCGAATATAACATAACATAATGATTTATCTATTAGTAGGTATACAAAAACTACTTGCATCTCAACATGACAGATGTCAAAGTAACAATATGTCAAGTTATTTACTAGACACATGTGATTAAACATCCACCCGTGTAGTAAAAACAATGGGCGCTTGCTCGTCAGTTAACATTCTCTGAATAAGTAATTGGGGATGGGTTAATACTATATGAAGCCAAGCAAAAATTATCGAATTTTTGATTTTATTGAAAGCTACCGACCGAATAATTGAAATCAGATGAGTATACGACGACCCAGTTGGCACGGTGGGCAAGTGTTGGCCCTCTGCGCCGTGGGTCCTGGGTTCGATTCCCGGCACTTTTCCTACCCAAGGGACATTTGTGTTTCTTGTGCTGGGTGTGATTGTGTGTGTGATATATAAATGTTTTCGGCATCGAAGATATAAGTCTCTGAGCATAGTGTGGGACCGTGATAGTGAATGGGTTTATTGTTTGCTAATTTTCGCGACCATTGATCTACTAGTCATTGGCGCCAAACTGAGATCTACAATAAATTATTTACTATGGAAATCAATATTTAAAAATATACAGAACAAGCCGTGCCCCGCGACTTCATCTGCTATGCTTTTAACTTGATGTAAAAGTAGCCTATGTGTTATTCCTAGGTATAAGCTATCGACATTCTAAATATCATCCAAATCCGTTTTCAGCCATTAAAGCGTGAAGATGAAACAAAAATACTAGAATGCAATTATACAGTCGACAATTTTAAGTTTCTTTCTTCTTTGTTGTTCAATATCGTCCAAACAGCACCGCGTTCGCGCGTAATCACCGATCGCCCTGTACAAGGGTCTGTCACCCTTCTGCATAGTACTTTCGAGAAGCATTATTGGTGCATTATTGTGCTGCTTGTCCGTCCTGTCGCTCGATCACAGGTGGAATTATTGTTACTATGGGAGTTTATTCTGTAACTGTTCTTCTTCGGATTTAAATATGTTGTCCTTATTAATTAGTGTTACTTTCATTTCTTAAATTAAATTGGGTATATATGATTGTTATTATTGGAATATTGATATAACGTTGCTAATTGTGACGTCCGTAATTTTTGATAATGAATATAGTGAGCTTTGAAGTCAAGATCAAAAATTTTTTAGTGGAAGATATTTGACATGAGTCATTAACATCAAAATTGCGGACACTGACGTCACGTATCAATCTAACCAGTACCGTGCGTTTTGCTAAATTTTCGATACATTTATATCACTCTTCTATTATTATAATACAATTCATAATTTAAAAAGCATTGAATATGAACATTTAATGCGATGCCTTTAAATATGAAAAAATAGGGAGTATCGTAAAAACACACGATAAAAGTGAAATTTTTGTATTAAAGGTAAACATTTTAATTATTCATCACAGTTCACCCCCACCACTTTTCGTCACACAAAAAGGTTGGGGATCAGAATTTCAAAGTCTTCCCATAAAACGTTTCTCTTGAAAAACTTGACCTATCTTCACCTATCTTTGTAGATGTGTATAATTTAAAGAACTCTACTCTGTTGGTATGATAAAATCCTAATTGGTACTATTTATCAATACGTCATTCTAAGTTCGTTACCGACTAGATTAATTAAGCAATTAATACTTTCGCAATTTGTTGTTATCACTGATTTATAATGTTAATATTCACGCATATTTCAAACGTATGCGTTAGGAGGTGAATATCTTATTTTGGCCCGTACTAGCCGGAGGCAAACCATCTGTCAAAGTTTCAAGATCTCTAGTGTGGACTAGTGATGAGCAAATTGTGTACTATAAAGATATGTACTTCAAGGGTACATTGTATAATTTTAGTTAAAAAAAAAAAAAAAAAATTGTACACCTCAAAAAGTACCCAGTCAAGCCCCTTGTACCCAGGTCATGATTTAGAAGATTTTAGTCTCAACAACAAATCATCTAAATCATGTCCCTTGAAGTACATTTATATAAAGTACACAATTTTCGCTTCACTAGTCTATTGTCTCAACACTGGGCCCGTGGGGACGGAGCTCATTCTATTTTCAAAAACCTACCAGAGAGCTTTTCACCTTCAAGGAAAGTCGATCATCAGCCGCCAACAAGGCTAGTTGACCAATCATTGCCATCAAAAGTGTGTGAACTGACGTCATGAATCAGTTTAGCCAATAGCGTGCGTTTTGCCATTTTGAATATACTATGCAATTATATTATGACTTTTTATTTATTAATATTCATAATAAAAATGCTTTTGGTATCAAGATAGCGTAATGTTTAAGGTGTCATTCTAAATCGATGTAGATAAAAAAATATAATTAACATAGTATATTTAATTCGTGCATATTGCTTATTATAAATCCCGCGAACGCCACCCAACTAAGACCGTTGGCTTAGTTGGGTGGCGTTCGCCTTCTAAGCAGGGGTATCGGATTCGATTCCCGGCGCGAGCATAAGCTATCTCCCCAAAGAAAGTTTGTGTTTCAAGTACTGGTTATGATTGTGTGTCATGTGCATGTTTGCGGCACCTACGACATAAGTCACTAAACTTGGTGTGGTGCTGAGAGTGTTAAAGCGTATTAAAAAATAAGTGAGAGCAATTGTATAACACTATCCTCTATAGGTGCTATGTAGACCGGATACTATATTGGTAAATAATTAAACGCAAGAAAAGCTTAAAAAAAAACGACTTCACCGCTTTATCTTCGGAACTTTGATCAGATTAGATATACTAAACACGCATTATTGAACATATTTCAAGAACTACTGATCAGATCTTGATCAAATTTAAAAAGGAAAGCAACACCTTTCAAACAAAAAAAAATTCAAGATCGGTCCACGTGGAACAAAATTATGAGGTAACACACATAAAAAAAAATACAGTCGGCTTGAGTACTTCCTCCTTTTTTGTGAAGTTGATAGAAAAGAAGTTAACACGTCGTATGACCCATCACTAAAAATCTCAGTCAGTTCTGCCAACCTACTAAATAATTCATGGTGTTGTTTTTTACCCATCACGGTTGGGCGGCACAGATGGCGCTATTTGTCGAACATTACGTCAAATGGTTTGGAGTGTGGATAGATGGTACTCGAGTGGTGTGGAAAATGGGGCGATTTGTAATGGAGATTGGCTGTGATTAATGTGTTTTAGTCATTTTTGTAGTTCACATCTTCTATATATAAAAAAATCAATGGCACTTTTCGTTGTTATTAACTCAAGAACGAGCTCACCTATCCAAACCAAATGTTTAGGCTTTGTTCGGACTATTTAGTAGATGGTTTATGTGAAGTTTGCACAAAATCGGTCGAGCGGTTCTTCATTTATCACACCTGGGCGAAGCCGGGGCGGATCGCTAGTATATAATATAATATGTTTTTATTCAAATAAAAAGAAACTAAAGTATGAAAACTAAAACCCGACTAAACTAGCATTAATAGCTACATACAATTAAAAAAAAAATGTTTTTATAACCTTGACGAGACATATCTCGCAAATCACTATAAGTTATTATATTGGAGTTTTTTTGCAAAAGTGAAAAAATGGCGTTGATGATTTTGTGTAATTTTCCAAAACCTGTGATTCTTCGAGTGTTAATGTGTAATAATGATTAATTATTAACCGTTAATACTTAGTATTGCTTAGCATAAGTGTAGGCAAGTCATACAAAGTTGAAAAGCGTGATTTTCGCCTTCACTTTCGCTCCAAAACTCCAATAGAAGTTCTAGTCAAGTTTCTACCACTTTACTAGGGCACGACTTGACTATGACTGGACCTGAATCTTTTACTTGACTTTGACTGTGACTTGTGACTAGGATTTTTAACGCGAAATATATTTGAAATATATTATTACTTGACACTGGCTAAATGCACAAGATTGCAAAGCCAAAATAAAAATGATAAAAAAAGTAATTATATTATATTAATTTATTTATTTCAAAAATAGCACGGTAACACCCATTTATACGAATTAGACATATTTGCTTAAACAATATAATGATGATGACTGAATAATAACACATGAATTATAAAATTAGTACATAGAACATTAATAATCAATAAATAAGATAAAAATAAATAAATTACAATGAAATAAAACTTTCACACAGTCTTCTCACAGTAGTCCCAACACCATGAAGAACACACAAATTTATTGTATTTCAGTCGAAAGGTTACAGCTATTATTACCTACCAACATAGAGATTAGTAACATACATAAAATTAATTAAACACAAGCTAAGCTTAAAAACCGACTTCACCGAAATCGGTCAAGCCAAAACCAAAATATAAGATTTTGGTTTTGGCTTGACCGATTTCGATAAAATGTATATGGGACCTCTAAAGTATAATTTACCAAACAAAAAAAAACATCAAAATCGATTCATGATTGGCGAAATTATCGCGTAACATACATACAAAAAAACAACATACAGTCGAATTGAAAACATCCTTTTTGAAGTCGATTGAAAAAATTGGCGACTCGGTTTTAGATGAGAAAAATATACGGAATCGATGTCACATCGATATGTCGTAGTGATATCGAATCAACGACACATGGACCTACAAACATCATTATGTAGTCAAATTCCTGCCAACCTGCCTCAAGATTCCATCGCCTGACAAGTCTATCTCCATAACCTCATACAAGCTGCGTCCCGCTGCGTCGCCTGATATACAGGCGCTCAACACGTAACTACATGGTAATTCAATTACTTATACGGGTTCTTAATGTGAGATATCGGCTCTGTAGTTATTGATTTTTATAGAATAACATGACTACAACATTGAAGGTCGCAGGGAGACGCTGGAGCAAACTGCTTTTTTTACCGACTTTAAATAGGAGGAGGTACTGAAATCGAATTCATTTTTATTTGTGTTAACTTCTTTCTGAGTGACCTTATTTTCATGTTTTTTTATTTGAAAGCTGGTGCTTTACCTGTGGTCTCATTTAAATTTGATCCAGATCTGATCAGAAGTTTTTGAGTTATCGTCAACAATGCGTATTTACTAGACATTTAATCTGATCAAGGTTCCGAAGACAAAGCGGTGAAGTCGGTTCTTTTTAAGCTTTGCTTGCGTTTAAATTATTTATGCCAGATAGGCAAGCATTTGGCCGCAATCTCACTTGATTGAACGGAAGATGCGGCCAAAGATGTAGCATGCTTACCTAGAAGATATCTATTCACTCTGGACATAAAGACTCCCAGATTATACTGTTCGGGAACCAAGATGCGAGCCGTGAGTTCCACTCCTTCGCAGTATGGAATGAAGAAGATGATGTTAATTAAAATTCAATATGGCGACCATCATATGCCATATTGTGGAAAATTTAAGTCGTCGAACTGTGTTAAATGGGGTACAATAATTTAACAAACAACGTACAGATTATTACAAAAAAACCTAACTGATATTATAATGTCTTCTAAATTTCCCTAATATGATTCCACTATTGGTACTATCATTAGTCGACATAATGCAAGTCATGAAATTCATAAAAAACAATTAGGGATAAAAATATATTTTACGCATTACGATTTCAAACACACTAAGTTCCATGACTTGGGTGCCGGAAACATTCTAATCACACACAAAATGTTTTTTTTTTGACAAATAGGCCAGCATTTGACCGCTATCTCACCTGATGGAAAGCGACGATGCGGTCGACGGTGGGACATGCTTGCCTAGAAGGTACCTGTTCACTCTTGACTTGAAGAGGCCTAAGTTATACTTATCGGGAAACAATTACAAAAAGATCGATAAAGAATTATCGATAGAAGTTACTCACTGGTTTTATACTCTATGCCTCGTACACTCGAAGTACAAAAAAAGGATAAAATCGGATAAATATTTTAACATAATTTACGACAAATTGCGCACTTGCAGTACACTTGTACCGTGCACGCTACCGCCTCACGCTGCGACGTGCACTTTTATTTGCACGCCAGTGTAATTGAATTTTGATATCTGTGTTTCGGTGTACAGGTAACACAAGCTTATTTTTAAACTAGCCACACTGGTGTAGCTAGACAGGAAATGATATTTTTTTATTTTTCGACTAAAGGACTATGTATCCATGGTCATGAAATTAATAAACAAATAAGCAAACGTTTATTTTTAGAGATACCTCATTTCAAACATTTTTTACTTACACATAAACTTTCGGATTTATAATATTAGTAGGGATTAACTTGTGCAATAAAAAGTTACCAAATACTTAACAAAATAATTTGCTTATTTTTTTAATATTTTTTCTGGCACTGAGAATTATTGGTATTCACCATAAAAAGCATTCAATCGTAGTTTGTCTACATTAACTATAATTAATTAGTTAATCCTATATAGGTAGGTATAGGACAGAGGATCAAAAGACTCGCCCCTGTCCTTTCTGTACGTGACATAGCTTTGTAGGATTATAGACCCAGCGCGCCTTTCGAAGGGTTAACTGTTTTATAATCTGTGGGGTGTTGGGGATATCTTTAGTTTATTGTTGTTCTGTATTGTTTTTTCTTTTTATATTGGCTTCGCAATCTTGTGCATTAAGCAGTGTCAAGTTATAATATATTTCAAGTGGGCTTGAGCACTTGAGTTACCTATAAGCTCGATGTCTTGTTATAGTTAACTTAGGTCTTTGCTGTATATCGTTTTAGGAAATATTTCAAGTGTATTTCATATTAAACATCATTCATATTACATCACAGTTAAAGTCAAAGTCAAGTAAAACAGTCAAGGTCCAGTTATAGTCAAGTCATGCCCTAGTAAAGTGGTAGAAACTTTACTAGAACTTCTATTGGAGTTTTAGAGCAAAGGTGAAAATCAAGTTTTTCAGCTTTGTATATGATTTGCCTACACTTATGCATAATAATATATTGATTAGGCATCCACACACGTAAGTGAGTAGATTAAAAAAAAATGCAATATTTTAAAGCAACATTATATGTTTGTGCCTTTTGGGGTTTCGGCGTTGGGACCGTGGGGCCTGGGAGCACATACAACCTTCAGAGAATTATCAGGGCGTTTGTTCGAAGCGACTTGTGACCAAAATGATGGCAAATATTTTGGACAGAGGTTGAGCATTGCCAACGTGGCAATGTTGCCAGCATTTTGGGTACTTTGCCAACTTGCAGCGGTCTATTAGATCAAGTTATGTACATATTTATATCTAGTTATAGTTATTTTTGGTTCGTTTTAATTTAGTTTAGTTCATTATTGTTGAAGAAATATAATAACGACAACCAGAGCGCATCTGTTTGATCTCTAAATAAAATTATTTCGTAGGACTGTTTTTAGAACTATTTGGTCAAAAAACCGTACTCATTCAAAGCTAAAATTTACGTATAATATCCGTTATATCCTATATAGAATACATCATTACCTATTACGAAAAATAAAGCATTCAGAGAAAAGTAATGTACTTGAACAAAAAAATCTAAAATCGAACAATTATTAAAAATAATGAAAAATATAGAAATAGGTTATTTCCCAAAAGTTTTTCTCTATTACGCATATTGTAGGTTCGATATCTCAGTTCTCCTATAGCGACTAGTTCTTTGTTTAAAAAATTGCAGCAATCATATCACTTAATAAAAAATAAATAAGTATAATCTGTAAACTTCTGCGGTCTATTTCAAAAATGGAACTAAACGCACCGCAATGTTGGCAACGCAGCGTGCGATCGCGCGCAGCACGGGGCGCGAAAATTATAACCTCAGCAACCTGCACAAATCAATTTATGGCTTTGCAAGTTAGCACCGTTATCGCAAGTAAGGGCCCAAACACACGATTTTATGAGAAAATTGATACAAAATTAGGTGATAAAATACGACAAGCGGTTCGGTGCAACTTCAAAGTCTTCAAAGTATAACCTAAAGCGCTATAAATAATATATTTGAAATGTTTTTTCTAACGCTTGGATTTGTTAAAAGTTTTTTAAAAGAAATTGATGCTGATAAACAAAAAACAAAAACTTCGGAATTTTTAATGTATTGCCGTCGGTATTTTAATTTTCTATACATTTTTATATTTTTTTAATTATCGAGTCTCTTAAACTACGTAACTATTAATATGAAATAGAAGAATACTTGACTTATATTTAAATGTCATGCATATTTCCTTTTGAAAAGACTTAACGAAAGCAAATAGTTCGATACATGTATTGCATGCATGCATGCATTTATGTTCAGTGGTTGGACTATAGAAATTGCATAGTTTCTTTTACCGATCGACTTAAGGTCAAATCTATCTTTTTTTTTTTCACATTGACACATCACATTTTAGAGAATGTACGCATAAACATGAAAAACCCTCTAACGTCATCCATTTATTGTTAGTTCTCCAGTTCGCTCGAAGCGATTCGCTTCTACGTTGATCATCCGTACGGAGAAGAAGGAAATCATTGCCCGCGTCTTTGTTTCCTGAGCGTTATAATCTGTGAGTCTTCAAGTGAAGATTAAATAGGTATCTTCTAGGAAACCATGCTGCATCTTCGGCCACATCTTCACTTTCCATCAGGTGAGATGGTGATCTAATGCTTGTTTATTCAGCATAACAAAAAGAAGAAATATTAACACTGTATTTTTTATTTTTTCTACGGTTGGATTCCAAAACATGTGGTATTGTGGTCAGACCTTTAGCAGACACTCGCAAAACACTGCTTTTTATGTTTCTCGCTGCGTATAACATTATTAAATCTGTGGTACACACAACTTCATTAGCATTCAGTTATTGAGCGTAATCATTGGGTTCGTAATGTTGGTCATTAGTTTTCGAAGCCATTATTTTGCTAGCATGGTGTGAAGTTGGCGGGAAAATATTAGATAGTTAGGTTATAAAAAGAGTATCTATGTCTAATACCAACTAAAATGTACATGAGTTTATTAATTTTAGTACATTGTATTAATGTACTGAAATTCTAAAAACCTAACTGTGCATAATGATAAACAACTTTTTATGTCAAATTTTAGTATGACTTTCAGTTGTTTTCTGTCGATTATCCTTATTTTTACCCGACTCAATCACCTTAAGAGAGTGTATTGGGCCAATTTTGATAAAGTTTTTTTTACCGACTTCCCAAAAAGGAGGAGGTACTCAAGTCGAATGTATTTTTATTTTTTATGTGTAATAAAAATAACTTCTCGATCGATTTCGGTCTCGACGAAATTTTTTTTTAGTTTGAAAGATAATGGTGCTAATTCTGTTGAGCACCGAACTAACCTAAACTAAACTAAAAATAAACCGAACTAACCTAAACTAAACTAAAAATAAACTAATTTTAAGCACCGAACTAACCTAAATTAAACTAAAAATGAACTAATTTTAGTCAAAGAATACCTAAACGCTATTCTTTCAAGTATAAGATCACATTAAAAATAATCCAGATCCTTTTCATGCAGACTAATTTGAGTTAATTTTTTTTTATTTTTAGTCTTAATTTGACGTAAAACATGTACATCAGAATAAGAATTTGGTCATTTTCACTAAATAGAGTAACTAAACTAACTTAGTCCTGTCAAACTTAATTTTAGTCTAATCTTGCATTTTCTGAATAGGTTTTGGACTAAAGCAGGACTAAAACTAATTTTAGGTTAGTTTAGTCTAATTCTGGACAACAGAATCGGCACCATTGCTTTCTAATTGGTTCCATTTAAATTTAATCAAGATCTGATCAGTAGTTCTTGAAATATCGTCAATAATGCCTATTTTGTGACGAATAATGAGTACTTTGACGATGTTCTCGTTTTCCCGACTTCAAAAGTTATCTCATAACTTCTTTCGTTGAGAGCCTATATTTTTTTTTTTCTTTCGTTGAGAGCCTTTATAGTTTTATTTGAAAGCTGGTGCTTTTCATGTAGTCCCATTGAAATTTGATCAAGATCTGATTTTTAGTTTTTGAGTTATAGTTAATAATGCGTGTTTATACATTAAATCTGATCAAGGTTCCGAAGATAAAGCGGTGAAGTCGGATTTTTTAAGCTTTGCTTGCGTTTAATTATTTTTACACAATAAGGCGTCGTCATTCGTCCCACGCGTTTGGTCTCTAGAACGCCAACGCCAAAGGAATAATATATATAAGTTGATAATCCCATTACCTTATTTTGCGTCGCGCATACTAGTAAAAAACAGGACCAGTTGCATCTCCTAGACGAAGATACTCCATGCCATACAATTTGTGTTAATTCTTTAATTATTTATATGTCTTGTGAAAGCAGAGGAAGTGCACTGTATTATTCTTGTTAATTTATATTAAAACGCTAATATTTTAAGTGTAATGCGAGTTCTAGACCAATTGTAACTTAGGCAATTTATGCGGTCCACAGCCAATACTTACTTACTTACTTATATATATTACTTACTTACTCACTTACTTATTTATATACTTACTAAATTTTGATCATATCGTTGTTAACCTAGGTTCCAATATCAAGACATTTTAAGATTTTTGCCGTGAAAATGAAAAAAATTCTTCGTTGATTTTGTATCATTTAACATTTTCCAAAACTTGTGATTGGTGAAAAACGCGATCTTTAGCTCCAAAATTCCAATATAGAAGTTTCTACCACATTATCAGGGCATAATTCGACCCATGACTCTTTTAGACTTGTGAATAGGATTTATTTATGATATACTAGCCGTGCCCCGCGGCTTCGCCCGCTATTATCAAGTCAAAAAGTAGCCTATGTGTTAATCCTAGGTATAATCTATGTACATTCCAAATTTCATCCAAATCCGTTCAGCCGTTAAAGTGTGAAGAGGGAACAAACATACTTACACACTTACACACAAACTTTCGGATTTATAATATTAGTAGGATTATGTAATTTTAATTTTTTTACAACTGAACACCGGATAAACGATCGAGAGTGAGGAGCCAAAATTAAAAATAATAATTGAAGTTCATACAAAAAAAAAACTACTGCTCACACTATCGTCTCGTCATGTTGGCTGCAATGTTTGCAAGCGTTTCCAAAGGCGTGGACAAAGCGGCTCGTTTGCGCAACAATGCAGCGTACAGGGGGCAAATGGGAAGCGCTAATGACCTTTGAATATTTAACGTAGACGGCGCAACTTGCGCTGACATCTGTGCTTGAGAGCAGAGTAAGGAGCTTTGGAGAAGAAGCCGTTTAAGACTCGGTACAGTGACTAACGAATGTAAGGTAGTTAGCTAATTATAATATTATATACTTATCAAGATATCATCCGGAGTTTAGCCGCGAAAGTGAAATAATGGCGCTGTTGATTTCGTATAATTTTCTAAAACCTGTGAATCTTCGAGTGTTAATGTGCAATAATGGTGGATTATTAACCATTAATACTTAGTAAACGTGCATAATTGTAGGCAAATCATAGTTACAAAGTTGAAAAACGTGATTTTCTCCTTCTCTCCAAAACTCCAAGTGAATCATAAAATAACTGACTGAGCAAGCGCGAAGCGCGAGTGAAGCGTCCCCGTTTCAGCTTGGCCAAGATTGTTTTCGTATGTCCGGATGTCCGAATTTCCGGTTGTTCTTCTCTAAAGATCGCATTTCTCATGACATTTTGTAGGTAGATTCGATCATTATATAGATTTTTGTTGTCAATTCAGATTTTGGAAAAAGTTTCAAAACGGCGGAGATGTGGAGTTTGAAAAAGTAATAATATTCATATTTCAGCCATTTTGAAAAATACGTGAGGTCTTCGGCTCTCACCAGTTATATATATTTATAAATGTTCACTCCCGCTTTTCGTATATTTAATAGTATTTATTAATAAATCAACGCTAAACACTGCCTAATTTTACAAAACCACTAAAAACATAGTAATACGGCTTTATATTTATAATAGCTAGCAATTTTTTTCAACTTTAGAACCTTGGTAGAAAATTATCTGTGAGAAAATAATTTAATAATTCGGCATGCCAAGCATCACGCAAACCTGCTCTTTGCCACAAAAGCTAACATAAAAAAAAATGCAAACGTGGTGGTAAATCCCTTTTAGGAATCGCACCACACAATACACCTACGTCTTGCATGAATGTGGTTTGAAAAAGTTTATTCCATGGTTAATGCATGAATTAAAAAAATAAACATGAGAGTTGGTAAGAAAAGATGTGAAGCGGAGTTTTGCCGCGAAAGTGAAAAAATGGCGTTTTTGATTTTGTATAATTTTCCAAAACCTGTGATTCTTCGAGTGTTAATGTGTAATAATGGTGGATTATTAACCGTTCATATTTAGTAAACGTGCATAAGTGTAAGCAAATGATACCAAGTTGATATACGTAATTTTCGCCTTCGCTCTAAAACTACAATACAAGTTCTTGTGAAGTTTTTACCACTCTACTAGGGCATGACTTGACTATGACTGGACTATGACTGGACATTGACTTTAACTGTGACTTGTGACTAGACTTTTAATATGAAATACACTTGAAATATATTATTACTTGGCACTGGCTAAATGCACAATGATACGAAGCCAAAATTAAAAAAAAAAGACGTGAATCGTAAAAAATGTCACCATCATAATTTTCTTTTAATTGGCTAAGAACACTCTCAATCAAGTCACCTTTCAATAAAAAAAAAGCTATTCTAAAATCAGTCGTTTGGGACCTACAATACTAGACTGTCACACATAACATTACAAACTATATATAACACCTGTCTTTTTCGACGTGGGTTAAAAAGCGTAAAATTGTAATCATCGTGGTAAAACCGGCAGGTTGTACCGTTCTGTGTAAACATTATTGAAACGTAAAGTGAGATTCCATACAAAAAGCATGACAATTGTATTGAAATAGAATCGTCAAAGATTGAAGCTTGTAACCAATTGGTGAAACTAATCGGCGCTATTTGTGACTAAAAGCATTCATAAAACGGAGAAAACAGGATGTGTCGTAAAGACAAAGAAGTGAATTGTATCACATTTTTTTTTCGAACAGTCTACATGCTGCTGGCTCTGTGTAGCCTCTGCAGCGTCACCGGGTGGGAGGGCGAGCGCGAAAGGCGTTCGCATGCAAAAGAGAGGTGCGAGCCTCGGTTTGAACCGTTGCCAGGACATGGGGAACGGGAGAGAAACGCCTCGGTGCATGAGAGTACCGTTGATATGGCCCTATGAATACTAAAGGTCGATTTTGACTAGAATTTGGAGAGACATGACGAGAGAATCTACGTCCTCGCCGGCGAGGATTGTTTAGTCAGATTGTGGTCTGTGTACCGGACGATCGTTGCGCTGCAAACGTGATGGCGACCGCCATGGGATCGTCCGGGTCCTGAAGGATGTGTCGCGGACGGCGACTATGGAAGTAACGTGGGTTTATAGTGTTGATAGAGTCGGAGGCTTGGACTACGAGAGGGTTGGGGTGGTGGAGGGCCACGTCGAAGAAACGGCGGGAAGCCCCCTTCACGAATTGGACGATAGAGGGTAAATCGAGATCGCAGTGCAGATCGACAATGCTGATACCAGAGAGCGCAGACCGCTCTGCGAATGAATCGATTTTGAAGGACTTGGAGTGTCAGCTTATTAAGCAACACGACAGTTACGATTGCAGACGAGAGGGTTGAAGGCGGCCGAGAATAAAGGCCGCCTTGTTTTGGGCATATTTGACGTGCTTTTTGAAGTTGAGACGTCTGTCAAGAAACACTCCTAGGTACTTGGGGAACGTTCTTGCCGAAAAGAGTTTTTTTATTTTTTTTTATTTGAGACTAAGCTAGCGTTTGACCACAATCTCACCTGATGGAAAGCGACGATGCGGTCGAAGATGGAGCACGCTTGCTCAGTAAAAACCTATTCATTCTCTTCTTGAACAACCCCATATTATACTTTTCGGGAAACACAGTAGACGGCAGGGCGTTCCACTCCTTGGCAGAGTGACTTGGCCCCCCAAGTCACTCTGCCAAGAATGGTCAGATAGATTTGTATTATAGGGATACAATTTAATTATTTATCAGTGTTTACCCCCACCACGTTTCGTCACAAAAAAAGGTTGCGGATCAGAATTTCAAAGCCCTTCTATAAAAAGTTTCAATTAAAAAAGTAATGAAAAAAGAAGGTTAAACAAGGTATCGGATAAACAACACTTGGGCAGATCGAAACTTGTTTCGTCGGAAATTTGAAACGAGATTTCGGGTAAACAAAAACAGGTGGAATGTTTTCGGAAAATAAGGTAAGCTATATAAATATAGCATTCAGAGAAAGTCGTTAAACTAAATGAGTTAAGGGTTAGAACAAGAATCAGGGTTGGAGAGATGTTTCAACCGAATTCAAAAAAGGAGGTTCTCAATTCGACTGTATGTTTTTTTTCGTCGTATGTATGTTATATATATATCGCGATATCTCCTCCAATTATGAATCGATTTCGATGTTTTTTTTTGGTTTGGTATAGTAGTACACTTCAGAGCTGGTCCCATATAAATGTTATCGAAATCAGTCAAGCCAAAAAATAAGCGATTAAGTCAGTTTTTTAAACTTTGTTTGCGTTTCAATTAGGTGATATTTTCCAAATAACCCTGTATAGAAAATCCCTCAAAATGATTAATTTCATTTCAATAGAAGTTACTTATTAATTCACGGAAAATCTAATTGTTATACATTATTATCATTTTATTCTCGAAAAAGGTAAAGAGATCACTGGAAAAATATTTCAATATGTAACATAAACTAAACATGAAGAAAATCCTTTTTATCAAAATATAAGAACAAAATTAATAATGTATTCGATAAAGCTGGGGATCCACCAAATGTATAGAGATAACAAGTAGCAAAATCTATAAGATACTAGCTGCGCCCCGCGGTTTCACCCGCGTTGATAATGATGAAAAGTGATGATGATGATGATGATGATGAAAAATAGATGTTGGCCGATTCTCATAGATACCGGATAAGCACAAAAAATTTCATCAAAATCGGTCAAGCCGTTTCGGAGGAGTATGGCAACGAAAACTGTGACACGAGAATTTTATATATTAGATTAAGTTTAAGGAAAGGAATTGACGTTTGTTAGTCTCACAAAAACTCGAGAAGGATTTATAATAATAGTAGGATTAACATTAGAAGAATCACAGGTTTTGGAAAATTTTACAAAATCAACAACGCCATTTTTAACCGACTTCAAAAAAGGAGGAGGTTCTATGTTCGACTGTATGTATTTTTACCGACTTCCCAAAAAAGGAGGAGGTACTCAAGTCGACTGTATTTTTTTTTATGTGGGTTACCTCATAACTTCTACGTGAGCCGATTTCGAAAAATATTTTTTAGTTAGAAAGATGTTGCTTTCTAATTGGTCCCATTTAAATTTGATCAAGATCTGATCAGTAGTTCTTGAAATATCGTCAATAATGTCTATTTTGTGACGAATAATGCGTATTTTAACGATGTTCTCGTTTACCCGTCTTCAAAAGTTACCTCATAACTTCTTTCGTTGTGAGCCGATTTGATGATTCTTATTTTATTTGAAAGCTGGTGCTTTTTGTGTAGTTCCATTGAAATTTGATCAAGGTCTGATCTCAGGTTTTTGAGTTATAGTCAATAATGCGTGTTTATACATTAAATTTGATCAAGGTTCCGATGATAAAGCGGTGAAGTCAGCTTTTTTAGCTTTGCTTGCGTTTAATTATTTTTTCTGTATGTTTACCGATTTTCCTTCATTTGTGGACCAATTCTCAAAATTATTGTTTGTTTGGTAGATAGAGGTAAAAATAAATAGAAAAATTACAAAAAAAACCATAAAAAAATTTTTAAAAAAGTAAATAGTCCCTTGTGCATTTTATCGAAATCGATGAAGCCAAAATCAAAATATAAGCGGTGAAGTCGGCTTTATTTAAGCTTTGCTACCGTTCAAATTGTTTCACTTTCGCGGCAAAACCTCGTGAAACATCTCTTCGCTTATTACACGCCTGCGTATTCCAGGTCTAGTGTGTTTACCAGCTTCGATCACATCGTCACTTGCCATCGGGTGAGATAGTGGTCAAACTCTAGCATGTCACAAAAAAAAAAAAAAAACATCTTTAAGTGGGCGATCAGCAGATCCAGGAAAATGTGTAATTTATTCAATACAGATTTGGCAGGTAGATTATTTTCTTTTTTCCTTACATTTCTTGTTTTTCTTTTACCTTTGTTTGTATTTCGACAACTCCTGTTCGTGAAAAGGAATAATGAGAGATTCGGTGATTGTTTAAAGAAGTGTTCTTTCTTCGGTTTCTTTGATAATTTTTGAAGTTAAATTATCTTTGGTCTTGGATATTAAGGGAGGTCGTTTAATTTAAAACCGGACAACGATCAATAGACTTTAAGTTCGCTCGAAGCGTTTTGCTTCTACGTTCGTCATCTGTACAGCGAAGGAGTGGAATTCATTGCCTGCTTCATTGTTCCCCGAGTCAAGAGTGATAAGTATCTTTTTTTTTTTTTTTTATTTGTGACAGGCTAGTGTTTGACCACTATCTCACCTGATGGTAAGTGACGATGTGATCGAAGCTGGTAAACACACTTGACCTGGAATACGCAGGCTCTCAAGGATAACTGCCGGAACACCGTATTTGGCTTGGCGGCAGACTTTCAACTTGATGGTGGTAAGCTACTTTGGTAGCAAGCCAGGCGAGCAACTCACAAAATGCTCTACCACCTCTCAAATGTCACCTGATTAGCACCACCCGGGGACCACGTGTAGGGAGTCCGACTTAAGGGGTATCCTCCTACGGACGTGGGTGACTCAGCCCCCAAAGCAAGCATGTCACATCTTCGGCCGCATCATCACGTTCCATCAGGTGAGATAGTAGTCAAATACTTGCCTATTAAGTATAAAATATTATTTTTAGTCGATTGTTTATGTTAATACACTAATGAACTGTTAACTTAGTTGTGTGAGCGTTCTAAGTAGGGCTATCGGGTTCGATTCCCGATGGAACACAAGTTTTTTCCCAAAGGAAAATTTGTGTTTCTGGTTCTGGTTGTGATTGTGTGTATGATGTGAATGTTTCCGGCACACACGACACAAGTCATCGAACTTAGTGTGGGGCTGTGAGTGTGCAAGCGTTTATGTTTTTATTTTATGTCAATGCTTAATCGCGTGTATCGTGGCCTAGTGGTAAAATAGACAACCAGATTTCCCACTAATGGTAGAACTAGGCCAGGATTTTTTTATTTTGTGGGGGTAAATGCCAAATTTTCAGCCACTTTCCTTCCTTTCCAGGGATGAAGGATAAGGGTGTGTGGGGCACTAA
This sequence comes from Lomographa bimaculata, assembly GCA_948107665.1. Taxonomy (NCBI): domain Eukaryota; kingdom Metazoa; phylum Arthropoda; class Insecta; order Lepidoptera; family Geometridae; genus Lomographa; species Lomographa bimaculata. The sequence goes on along the minus strand of OX403607.1, from coordinate 9,043,075 downwards.
ACGCAGTGAGTATAAATTTGAGACAACTAGACGGTTTACTCGCAGAACGTCCCATTCGCATTCGGTCACGCAATCGCAAAACGTCCCATTCGCAGAATGTCCCATTCTCAAGACTACTAAAGTTCTCAGAAACATATTTTCTGGCCAAGATCACAGTTACTACGTTATTTTTTCAAAATAAGCTAGTTGTTACTAAATAGTTGTGAGATTGTTACTAAATAATTATAGCTGTCACATACAGCACTAGAATGTTATTAACAGCAACGAGGCATTTCTCTCAGTGTAGGGTCATGGAAGCAGTCATTTGGCCTCGATTCTGATGTACACTCACTAAATTAAATTTAAACTATCCCTGTCTCTTACAAAATAGAAACACAAGACAGAGATAGCATACATTTTAGAGCTGTCAAGCTAGTTTATCATTTAAAATATGAACAGCAGAAAGGCGCGTGTTTTTAGTCAACACCAATAACATACTCGACTAAGCTTGCATAGACATCTAAGTTCTGACTAACTTGACAGCACAGCAGTATGCTATCTCTGTCTTGTGTTCCTATTTTGTAAAAGACAGGAATAGATTAAATTTAATTTAGTATGTGACATCAGAATCGAGGCCAATTAATATCTTATCCCGGAAATATAGTGACTGCTAATAAACTAAATCAACGTTTTGAGAGGTGGTAGAGCATTTTGTGAGTTGCTCGCCTGGCTTGCTACCAAAGTAGCTTACCACCATCAAGTTGAAAGTCTGCCGCCAAGCCAAATACAGTGTTCCGGGAGTTATCCTTGAGAGCCTGCGTATTCCAGGTCTAGTGTGTTTTCCAGCTTCGATCACATCGTCACTTACCAGTGAGATCGTGGTCAAACACTAGCCTGTCACAAATAAAAAAAAAAAAACGTCTAGCTTAATTTGGACAATTTATTAAGAAATCCCATCTGCCATCCAACGCTTACAACTGTACTGTCACAATTACAACCCTTGTCACCTTTAATCGTTAGACCAAGCGCCCAAACAAAGGCCCGAATAGGTAGGTGTAGTCACAAATTCCAACAAAGCTTCCCTCTGACAGCAATTCTGTTTTAGAGCTTTAATCCCGGACTCTAGTACGAATAAAAGGCATATTTCGTTCGCCGACGCTCGCAAAATTGTCATCGCAAATAGCTTTTGCCTCGAGCGTCAAAATCTCACAACTCCAACACCACGTAACTCCAAAAAAATGCCACGCAAATTCCGAATCTAACCCAACAACGCTAAGCCCAAAATCGCGCGGGAAAATCCCGCTTCAGTAACGTAACAATGAAAACGCCTTTGCACACGTAAACACAATTCCTGGAAACGCTCCCAGCTTTATAGATTTAATGGCCGAAAGAATAAGGTTCAAAGTCAAATGAAAGCGAAATCTGAACTTGAAAATCGTCTGCCTGACGCTCGATATCAAATAAACACGATTACAGTAGTGAAACGCCTGAAGCGACGGATGAAAGCACACACAAAAGTGACCTTTATTGCCGAAGGCTAGAACTGACAATTGTGTTTGCTATTTGTGTTACAAAGATTTTTGCCGGGGGAAGCGATAAGGATAGAGCTATTGGGGTAGTGTAATGAGTGAAAGGGAGGTCGATATAGCTCGGAGCACTGTGATTGGTCAGGAAGGCCGCAGGCTGTGAACAGTAGCCCGCCCTATGTCTACTGTAAACGGTTACGCTTGATGTGGAAAAGGTCGTAGTTCAAGGGGATGATATTTTAAGCAAATTATATCATCATTGATTATTATTTATCCTCTGTGCAAGTTCATAATCATTAACTCTCATGAGTGCCTCTTTGGGGCCCAAGTGAATAAACGATTTTGATTTGATTTGATTTGAAATGTTCGTCTAAATTTTGCCTAATAAAAAAATATTATGAGGTAAATTAAGCAATTTACCTCATAATATTTTTTTATTAGGCAAAATTTTTTTTATTCTTTCATTTTTGTATTTGTTGTTCAAGTTGTATCTAGTAAAGTATGTAGCCGTTATTAAGATAGGCCTCGGGACAAGATAGGTCTAAAAACAGGGACCCTGATAGCCTACCGAATTGTTATTTTCCAACGTATATTTTTATTCAAAACGGTTTCGTACTCTGCTTGCTAAGCTGTTTTCAGTGCCACCCTACAAAAAAATATATTGCTTACCACATACGTGTATGGGTGCCTCTTAATATTTTAATTTACATCTTTTTAATTGCTTTTTCTGGCTTTCGGACTAAGCTTCACATATTCTCTGAGAATTTGAAGGTATTAGCTTGTATGGTTTAGACACTAAATACCTCTGACAGACGGACGGACGAACAAAGTGCTGAACCCAAACTACAAGAAATAGTAGTGAGATTAATTAGTAATCTTGTATATTTTGTTAAATTTATTAATAGTACTACGACACAAATATTTGAACTTAGAGTAGGGCTGTGAGTGTGAAAGTGCTATGTATAATATAGGTATATTAGTTTGTGTATGTTTAGAATATGTATTATTATTTACGTAGGATTTTGTAGATCTATTATGTATCTAATATTAATAAGTATGGGTAAGTACATTTATTTATTTAAATAAGTGTTAAGCTACTCCTCCGTCACTGTTTGTAATATTTTTATCATCTTCCTTTGGTTGTCTGGAAGAAATCGCTTTGAGCGATAAGATCGCTCTTTGTGGTCCAATGTTAAATTTAAAAATTCTTTGTGAGTGTTCTTTTTTGGTGTGAAAATAAAGAATTTATCTATCTATCTAAAAATCCAATCCAATTTTAAGATTATTTAATGCATTAGCAGACAAATAAATAATTCCCAATAATCAAATCAGAAATCCCTATCATAAGTCGCCAAATCGCACCAACCACCTCATTCGCTAGACCTAGACAGGACACTTTCCCATCGCTCGGGGCGGAGCTCCGGGAAATGGGGAAACGTGCGTGTGTGCGGCCTTATACCTCCACTGTATTCGGGTACGACGGGAAACTTTAAAAGTAGAATAGCCGTCGTCATAGCTAAAGTACTTACTTAGTAGTTTAGATGGAAATGTAATGGTTGAAGAGATAAATGAGTATATTAAATAAATTCATTTAATAGTATGTATAGTTTTGTTATTCCAAACCTATACATATCGAAGTTTCTATAATGCATTGGAAGACACATGTTTGCCTATACCTATAGTATAAAAGAGACAAAAAAAGGACTTCTCAACAGTAATATATCTCATCATAAATCGCCGAGTCGCTCCAACCCCCTTCGCTTGACCTAGACTACTTGAAAAAAAAAATTAAGATTTATCAATGATAGTCTTGTATATTTCGTGTCTTGTTTATGTGTTCCGGCAGTTATCCTTGAGAGCCTGCGTATTCCAGGTCTAGTGTGTTTACCAGCTTCGATCACATCGTCACTTACCATCAGGTGAGATAGTGGTCAAACACTAGCCTGTCACAAATAAAAAAAATATATATATATATATATATTTTGCTTAATTTATGAATAGTATTCTATCTATCTGGGTATGAGTGTAAATGTTTCTGGTACTCACGACACAAATGGTCGAACTTAATGTGAAAGCATTTGCGTTTAGTAATATAATTCCAATCAAATTTTTAGAATCTTTAATGTATTTGAAGACAAATAAGTAATTCCCAAAAATAAAATCATAAATTCCTATCATAAGTCGCCAAATTGCACCAACCACCTCATTCGCTAGACCTAGACAGGACACTTTCCCATCGCTCGGGGCGGAGCTCCGGGAAATGGGGAAACGTGCGTGTGTGCGGCCTTATACCTCCACTGTATTCGGGTACGACGGGAAACTTTAGATAATGTAAATGTAGAATACCCATTGTCATATAGGTAAACTTAATAGTTTAGATTGAGATAGAACAGTGGTATAGATTAATGTACATGCATATTTTGAACCGATTTCAAAAATAGGAGGTAATTACGTATTTGTAAAGCCAGGTTCGCCTGCATTTTTCAAGGTAAAAAGTAGCCTATGTATCAATACAAGGCAACGCAGTAAGCAGGTGAACGAGCACCCAACTAAGTCAATGGGCAGTTCGAAAATGATGAAATGACCGATGAATGATGTTTGATAGTTTGTCTAGTTGTTAGATGGTAAAAAGGGCATGGGGGAATTATCTCATGTAATTCCTGTGCACACTCTCCAAAATGTAAGCGATATGCAACGTATGCCGGGTACAGCTATATACGAGTATAATTATAAAATGTAGTGGGCTTGAGCACTTGAGTTACCTATAAGCTCGATGTCTTGTAGGTAACTTAGTACTTTGCTGTACATAGTTTTAGTTTAGTTTTAGGAAATATAGGCAATTGGCCCGTAGATTTAGAAAGATAAAAAAAAAAAAAATATAAAATTAGGTTCTAATATATTTAAAAAAAAATTAAGTAGGTTAATTCCATCTACAAAATTAACAACTTCCAAACAATTCCAATTTGAACAACGTTAGCTAAATAAATAGCAAACAACATAAAATAAGTCAAAGGAAAGTAATCATCATCTTGTAACCTTATTAACCAAATGTTTGCAGAAAAATACAAAAGAGCCTTTACACGTAGCGTTTTTTACTGCAAGATAGTATTGCGCGTAAATTCAATTGACGTTTGTTAGTAAAGGCTCTTTTGTAATGTGGCGTGGCTCTCTGCAAACATTGATCAGTGGAGCCGTTCTCGAATTTTATGAGACTTCACAAACTCCACTGATTTGGCTGATTCTTTTTTGTTGTGTTCGTAATTGTCAGGGCAAGGTTTGTATGTAAAATAAAAGTTGTGATCCATCGGAAATTGCACCCAGGCGAAGCCGGAGTTGATCGCTAGTTAAGTATTATTACCATTGCTGCGTCAGCTCCATTGCTTTTTTATTTAGAGTGTTTTTGATGAAAATCCCCCAGCTGCAGAATGAGACGATAACATCGTCTTAATACAAATTTTTATTTACTTTCACCTGTCCCTTTATCTGTCGGTCTGTAATCAAACCTAGCAAGCTAAATAAGACCCACTTTTCACATTTTCTTGAGAGGTGGTAGAGCATTTTGTGAGTTGCTCGCCTGGCTTGCTACCAAAGTAGCTTACCACCATCAAGTTGAAAGTCTGCCGCCAAGCCAAATACGGTGTTCCGGCAGTTATCCTTGAGAGCCTGCGCATTCCAGGTCTAGTGTGTTTACCAGCTTCGATCACATCGTCACTTACCATCAGGTGAGATAGTGGTCAAACATTAGCCTGTCACGAATAAAAAAAAAAAAAAAAACTTCCCAATGTCCGTTTGCAGTCCAATTTGGTGTACTTATGTATCTTCGGTGATGATACAATGATATGGTACTATGGAGCTGGTCTGATTATGTAGACGGAAGACGGAAGAACTTCAGTACTAAACAAAATAAACCCATCGATTATTTGGGCTAGTTTAATTGATCTTGATAAGGTCTGTGGTTGTATAAATTTTTATGTTTTTATTACACCACTTCCCTTCCCTCTCAGGGTGAAGGAAGGGGGTGTGTGGGGCTCGAAACCACTAAAAACCCCCCCGTGAGCAGTCCCTCGATGAGGTGGGGCAAGATAGGGTCGCGCTAGCAGTCACTATCTTGCCCCGGCGTTAGGCCCGGATGCAAACCGGGCCACTGCGACCATGGAGGGGTGACTTTGCTCACCAAGGCCACCCCCCAGACGTGTGGAGCTGTGCAAGCCGATGGAGAGGTGTCAAGTATACCCTAAACTATCTGACCAACATAACTCCACATGTAGCTTGTACCGCATTTAGTCAGGCCTGAAATCATCAAGACAAGAACGCGGTCCGATGCTTAATTTTCCGTTTAAGCCTTAATTGTCATTCACCGATGCACGTGATGACGTTTAAATCAGACAGCCATTAACATATAATCGCCAATTCCCATTTAAACGCCTTTTATGTCCATATCGGAAGCTAGGTGAAATCGGACCTTAAGCAATAGTATTAGCGAAAGATTCTGTACAAGTGTGTACACATGGATGATAATTGTTTTAACGCCATAACGATGGTCTGGATTTAGCCAAGATTAACACTTATATACCTACAGTGCATGTAAAATCATAATTGCCGCGTCACCGATCACTTTTTGGTCGTATATATATTAACAAAAAACCAAAAGTAAGATGTTAATTTGGTTTTTTTAGATTTGCTTGCGTTACATTATATAGATTCATGTTCATCAACACTCTGTGGAGCTAAATCAAAAGAGTGAATAGGTACCTTTTAGGTAAGCATGCTACATTTTCGGCCGCATTATCGCTGTCCATCAGCTGAGATTGTAGACAAACGCTTGCCTTTAGGAAATAAAAAAAAAACCATCCTAAGTGTTCGACGAAGAACACCAAATCACCAATCAGAATTTGCCGTCAATGGTGCCGATTCTGTTGTCCAAAATTATTTTTTTTCCTGCTTTAGTCCAAAACCTATTAAGAAAATGCAAGTTTAGACTAAAATTAAGTTTAACAGGACTAAGTTAGTTTAGTTACTCTATTTAGTGAAAATGACCAAATTCTTATTCTGATGTACATGTTTTACGTCAAATTAAGACTAAAAATAGAAATTTTAAACTCAAATTAAAATGAAAAAGGTCTGGATTATTTTTAATGTGATCTTGATAGAATAACACGTGCAATTAATGAAGCAAATACTGACCTACAAAGTCTATAATGGAGGAATATGTGATTGCGGCTCTTGTGAATACAATTCAATTTGGTTGCTGTCAAAATCAATTTTAGTCCTGTCATTTCAACTTTTAAATTAAGTTCGACGTAAAATCAGAATAGCGTTTAGCTATTCTTTGACTAAAATTTGTTTATTTTTAGTTTAGTTTAGGTTAGTTCGGTGCTCAACAGAATTAGCACCAATATGTAGCAACATTTTTTTTTATGCTCGACGGGCAAGCATTTTCCATCGAAAAAGGAAACAAACCTACGGTTTTACCTACAAAATCCTTGCCACTATCTCACCTGATAGAAAGCAATGATATAAATATGCTACAAAAAACTGACGTGTGTTAAAAAGAATGGCATGAGATGTAAAAAATCGCTTTGCATAAAGGATAGAACACTCGTAATTATTTAAGAAACTCCTGAGTTAGGGAAAACTGTTTTGCCGCTCTCCCCGGTGGTGAAAGATGGGGCAGCTACCCCTATTGTAATTATTTTTCTTGAAACTTTTTCCCGTAACGAATTTGTATCTTTGATGAAAACATTAAGGAAAAAGAAATGTGGATGCGTCAGAAACGGTTGCTGTGTCATTGTGTATAAATTTGTACAATTATATTTAGTCTTACAATTTTTGTAGTGAATAATAAACTAATTATTTATCACATTAAAATAACAAATGTTAGAGATTAGATTACATTAATTAATCACATTAAAATAAAAAATGTTAGAGATTAGATTAGAAAACATAAACATAAACACTTTCACACTCTCATCCCCAAACTAAGTTTAATAAGTTATGCCGTGGGTGCAGGAAAGATTCTCACCACACACACAATCACACTATAAAACCAGAACACAAATGTTTTTTGGGAAGAAAACTTGTGTTTGCACCTGGAATCGAACCTGCCCACTGCTAGGTAGGTTTACGCGCAACTAAGGCAGCAGGTATTTCTAAACCGATTTCAAAAAAAGAAGGAAGTTCTCAATTCGACTGTATTTTTTACGTGTCATAACTTTTTACTAACAACAAAATAACAACAAACGCATTCATACTCACAGCCCCACACTAAGTTCAAAGACTTGTATCGTGGGTGCCGGAAACATTCACATCATACACACATTACACCCAGAACCAGAAGTACAAATATCCGAGAGAAGGATTTTGTGCTCCTGCCGGGAATCGAACCCAGGACTCACGGCGCAGAGGGCGGAGATCTGTCCACCGCGGCAACTAGGTCGTCAGTAACTAAGAGAACCTTTTTTGATGATTATTTTTTAAATGAAAGCTGGTGCTTACGATGTAGTCCCATTTTATCAAGATGTGCTTTGTGTCTCGAGTGAATAGGTATCTTTTAGGCAAGCATGCATGCACCAGCATCGCATCATCACTTTCACCGAATCATCACTTTCCATCAGGTGAGATAGTGGTAAAATTGCCTATTCCGCATAAAAAAAGATCTGACCAGTAGTTATTGTGTTAAATGATGCGTATTTAATTCATTTAATCTGATCAAGGGTTCCGCAGATAAAGCGGTGAAATCGATTTTTATAAGGTTTGCTTGCGTTTAGTCCAGTCCTTTTAAAATGTTTTTTTTTAATTGACTGGACGTTTGTCTGTTTTCTTAGTCATAATTAAAATAACCTTATCCATATTAATCTAGCGCAAACAAGGCCCCTTGTTATCAAAAAGTTTAAACGTAACAAATACATCTTCTGAGGTTTTCCATAAAAACTTCCCTAATGTTACGTAGAGGGGGAGGGAGTTATACATTATTATTTGTATTTTATGTGCTTTGTGTGGAGGGGGTATCGCTTTCATTTTTATTTTATGTATTAAAGTAGCTGCGCCTCGCGGTTTTGCCCGCGTAAGTCCCGGACTCGCGGTAATTCCAGGATAAGAAGTATGTTATTTAATCCAGGGTATCAGCTACCTCCCTACCATTTTAATCAAAATTGGTTAAGCCTTTTGAGCGTGAAGAATTAACAAACATACAAACACACTCACATACTTCTGCCTTTATAATATTAGCGTGATGTAACACGAATGGGGCAAAGTAAGTGAATATAAGCATAAGTAAGTAAGTATAGGGTAGGAATTGCTTCCGCGGCTTTGCTGGAGGCAATTTTTTTTAAATAAAATCATTATTAATCTGATACAATTGTAAATCTAAATCAATCTCGAATCAAAATCTCTATATAGAGGACACTCACATACGGACTCTACGTTCATCAGATACAATGCTTTTAGCTTTTCCGGCTCATAGGACTAATTTCCTTGACCACTCCTTTGGCACAGTAGCGGTGCGGCTATGGAATGATCTCCCAATCGTTATTAAAAAATCACCCTCAAAAGCTTGTTTCAAAAAGCACGTAAAAGATCATTTTCTTAAAATGATTACCAAAGCCTTATAATGTTAACAAACTTCTCTGAGCACAGTTATTAGTATATATTTATATATACATTTATTATGTTATATATTTTTTAGATTTTTTCTTATATAAAAATTTTTTAGATATTTATGTTATATATTTTTATTAGTATGTATAATCTTAAGTATTTTATATTTATGTACATTATAATTCGATATAAATTTCATTTACATATATTTTCTTTATCGATGATTGATGCACGCCTCATGTTATTTCTTTTTCCACCGTTGGATGACTGGTAGAGAATGCTTTTAGCATTAAGTCCTCCTTTTGTACACTTTTTACTGTGTACAATAAAGTATTAAATAAAATAAAATAAATATTTTGCCTTAGAGAAAATGTTTTGAGGTTAATTGCTTATAACTTTATTGTTGTTAATATTTTTTGGTTTCTGTTTTTATTATATACGTACAGGATATTACGGATATGATACGTAAGTTTCAGCTTTAAGTGTGAAGCCGTTTTTGATATAGACCCCGGGAAAATATAGGTCTTAAAACAGTAACTTTGGTGACCTAACAAATTGTTATTTTCCAACATAGTTTTATTTTTAACTGGTTTCATACTCTACTTGCAGAGTTTTGTTCAACGATACCCCACAGATTAGATAGAAAAAAAAAATTTTGCTTTCGTCTTATGTGTATGGTTACCCCCTTATAATTTTCATTTATTTTATTTTATTTGTCATTTCTAGCTTTACATATTCTTTGAGAGTTTGAAGTTATTCGCATGTATGGTTTAGACGCTAGATGCCTCTGACTGACGGACGGACGGCCAAAGTGCTTAAACCACCCAGATAACTTTGAGATCTCGCTTTGCTCGGTCAATTTATTTATTTATCGGACATTTTACAATAAAAAAAAGTATTTTAGAATAGGTTAGTTTTTTAAAATATTGTTATGAAAGTCTTAGTGGCTGTTTAAGTATGTACTAATTGTAGTAATATTAATATAAAAAATATATTTAAATAATAATATACCTATATAATAAACCAATTGAATAATAAATAAGTGTCAAAACTACTATATAAAATAATACAGATTTAAAAAATATTAATATATCTTAATAATTAATAATATATATATAGGTACATTAATTAATATATATAAAAAGCAAAACAATAAAAGCATAACAATGTTTAAGGTATTTAATTCCAAAAGAATATCTTCTTCTGACAATAACTCTCAAACCAGTAACACCTCAAGTCAAGCAAGAGTCCATTTCCCGCCGGATACCAACAAAGCGGCGGTAAATTGCTACTTCCGGTCCGGTGCCGCCAATCGCTACTTCCGGCAGGTGACACTATTAGTTTGCCACACCGAGGGTAAGTGAATTTTCAGGGGTAAATTGGTTACTTAGAGAGGAAGAAAAGCTTTCCTTTTTAGAGTCCCGACTTGGGGTTTATTACGAGTAAGTAATATTTATAAAATTCTGGTTTTTGGTCGCCATTAAATTGTTCTAGCATGTTTACCAGCCTTGACCAGTAGGTGAGATAATGATCAAGTACTAGCCTATCAGAAATAACTAGTAGCTCCATGCGCTGAAGACATCGCGTATTTTTCGAAATAGCTGAAAGGTTTTATTTACGTTTTCAACCCATTATATCTCCGCCATTTTGAAAATTTTCCAAAAACTGAATCGATAACAAAAACCTATATAATTATCAAAACTTCTCACACAATTTCACGAGAATAGGTTAAGAAATGCGACCTGAACAAATCCGCTGAACATGCGAAATATTTTTTTCCCAAACTGAAACAAAGAGGCTTTGCTCGCGCTACGCGTTTGCTCGGTTTAAAATATAACCTACTTACCCGCTATGCGTTGCAATGTCACGTTTAGATTTTTTTTATGCTGGACATGCAATAGGCAAGCATTTGACCGCTATCTCACCTGATGGAAGGTGACGATGTAGTCTAAGTATAGCACGCTTGCTCAGTAAATACCTTTTCACTTTACTTTTTAACACACCCAAATTCTAACTTTCGGGAAATACAGACGACGGCAAAGCGTTCCATTCCTTTGCTGTTCTATAAATGAACGAAGACGCGAAACGTTTCGTGCGAATGAACAGTATTTCAACCATAAATAGGTGATGCGACGCCGTCCTTCTGGATGTAAGGTGGAAAAAAGGTGAAGCGGGAACAAGGTTGTGTAGTTCCTGGGCACATTCATCGTAATGTAAACTTAGAAGCGGGATTACATGTATAGTGTAACTATTGGTAGATAGATGATTATATCGCAGGCTACTCTGGCCATAACAATCCCTCCATACAAACCTGCCCTAACCAATTACAAGCTCCCAGTAAGTAAGTGCCTTCTGTACTAATTGTGCGTTTTTGCCTCTATCTTGGGGCGGTCATGAGTCGGAGCCACGACTCCCCGGAGGGAACACGTATGATAAAAACTCGAGTAATTTGCTCTTGTACCTCAATACCAAACTAATTGAATGTGTTTTGCGTAAACTATGGAATGTTTTATGCTTTTTAATCGACTTCAAAAAAAATTAGGGGGTTCTATGTTAGACTGTATATATTTTTTTATTAATGTTCACCGATATCTCCCCCAATTGTGGACTGATTCTCAAAATTCTTTTTTTTTTGTTTGGTAGATTATACTTTAGACCCTTATACATTTTATCGAAATCGATTAAGGCAAAACCAAAATATAAGCGGTGAAGTCGGTTTTTTACCGACTTCCCAAAAATAGAGGAGGTACTAAAGTGTTTTTTTTTATTCGTGTTACCTCATAACTTCTCTCCACGTAAGCTGCTTTCGAAAAACATTTTTTAGTTTGAAATATGTTCCTTTCTAATTGGTCCCATTTCAATTTGATCAAGATCTGTTCAGTATTTCTTGAAATATTGTTTACCCGACCAAAAGTTACCTCATAACTTCTTACGTTGTGAGCCGATTTTGTTTTTTTTTATTTAAAAGCTTGTGCTTTTTATGTGGTCCCATTGAAAATTTGATCAAGATCTGATCAGTAGTTTTTGAGTTATAGTCAATAATGCGTATTTAATACATTAGATCTGATCTGCTTTGCTTGCGTTTAATTATTAAGCTACGCTTACGTTTAAATTATTAGTTTATTGATCCCAGTCTCATATATTATTTTTGTGATAGGTTTACTTGCTGACTGTACTAAATAATTTTCTTGTGGAGCGGAGTGGAATAAATGTACTGTGGCTTATATTATTTATGTGCTCGTGGAACGATGTCCACTATTTTGTGGAGCGGAGTGACATAACCCGAACTAATATCGAACGCAGGGATATCTAGTTACCGAGTTTTTAGAGAGACCAGTTTTTAACCGACTTCACAAAAATGGTGGAGGTTCTTCAATTTGACTCTTTTTTATGTGTGTACCTGATAACTTCTTTCTAAATGAACCGAAATTGTTGATTTTAAGTTTGAAAGCTGAAGCTTTTCATGTCCCATTTAAATTTGATCAAGATTAAATCACCAGTCGTTTTTGAGTTATCCACAACAATGCGTATATAGTTCATTTAATCTGATCAAGGGTTCCGAATATAAAGCGGTGAAGTCAGTTTTTTTTAACTTTGCTTGGCTCTGTATCTTGTGCGTCCATTGAGTCAAGTAAAAAAAAAATTCAAGTTTATTTTGTTTACTTAACATTTGATATAGTGAAAGTGGTCAAATGATTGCACTAGCATAAAACAATACATAAAAAACCTCAGCCTAAATTCACACTAAACACCACAGAATAATTATCACCGTTCGGCATCCTCGTGACGACTTCGGGAATTTTCGTGCGTTTTCGTAATTTTTGACTTTACCCTTAGGCATGGGAATCCTAATTAGATGACGTATGAACGTGTGAACCCGGCGAGCCTCGAACGTCGTGACGTTGTTATAATTTGAATTGTTTTAAGTTGTTGTGAGAATTTCACATTTGCTACAGAATATTTGGTAGTTACTAGTTTCGTAGTATCATTATCATTGGGTATAAGTACCTATGAAGATTGTGTAGACGGAATGAGTATGGTTTGGTTAATATGTGAATTATTTTGTTATGCAATAGGAAATAGGCTTTTTTGTATATAGTCTAATAGAACTTCATCTTTAAAATGATATTTATTAATTAGGAATTTTAATCCCACTATTACTATGAATCCGAAAGTTGTGTGTAAATGTTGTTTTCTTTTCACGATGTAACGGATGAACGGAATAAAATGAAATTTAGAATGTACATAGCTTTTACCTAGAATTAACACATAGGTTACTTTTTATCTTGACAAACCCGGGCGAAGCCGCCGGGTGTATAGTATAACAATAACATTACATACAACTTCGCAGGATAATTCGATCTAACCAGAAAGTCTATTCCGGGCAACGATTATTATCTATATATCAACGTCGAAATCGAACGATTTTCTTTTCTTATGAATATATAATAAATATCGAATCGCCTGAAATTTCAACAAATCGACTCTCGTATCGACGTCCCATCAATTCGAACAATATATTGTGTAATCGATATAGTTTAATGTACTTCACTTAAATATTAAGAAATATCTTACGACAGTAAACAAATTGGTATCAGAAAGGAATAGATCAGTTTTGTAAACATCAACAGTCTAGTTTTCAACCGACTTCAGAAAAAGAGGTTATCAATTCGACTGTATGTTTTTTTTTAAGTATGTTACGCGATAATTCCGCCAATTATGAATCGATTTTGATGATTTTGTTTTTGTTTGGAAGATTTAGAGGTGGTCCCATATAAATTTTAACGAAATCGATCAAGCCAAAACCAAAACATAAGCGGTGAAGTGGGGTTTTCTACCGACTTCACGAAAAAGGAGGATGTACTCAAGTCGACTGTATTTTTTTTTAATTTGTTTTTACCTCATAACTTCGTTCCACGTAGACCAATATTGTTTTATAATTTTGTTTGAAAGATGTTGCTTTCCAATTGGTCCCATTTAAATTTCAGGTGAAGATCAGATCAGTAGTTCTTGAAATATCTTCAATAATGCGTGTTTAGTACATCTAATCTGATCAAAGTCCCAAAGGTAAAGCGGTGAAGTCGGTTTTTTTAAAGCTTTGCTTGCGTTTAAATTATATTGTACTTAAACTTGTAACAACTACAAAAATCTGGTAATACGAAAACGTACCTCTCTACACCGTATTCGATATAATTTCAACATAGTATAAACTTTGAACGAGAGGTAACAAGTGCAGCCGCAGGTCACGGCAACTATATAATACGCAAGATACAGTGGTGGATTTACCAGCAAGCTGAGTAGGCTGGAGCCTGGGACGGCATATTTTAGAGACGGTAAATTTGGGACCAAATTTTTTTTTACCAAGTTCACATATCGTACTAATTACGGGCAAAAGGTGGTGTAATAAAGTGTATTAATAGTGTGTTAATAATGTATATATAACACCAAAATTTTTAATGTAAGTATTTATTTATTCCAAGACCTGGTTTTACAATATTCCAGTTATAAAAAAATGTTAAAGATGATTTAGACAATCTTCAATGTTCGGCAAAGTTCCCAAATTGCTTGCTGCATTACCACGCTGTATAGCAAGGCTAATCCTCTGCCCCAAATACAACCCAGCATTTTGGTCATGTGCCGAATCAATCAGTCTCTTAGACAAATCTTTGAAAATTTCTAATCTAGTAGTATAGGTCCCCATGGACCTAACGTTTTTTATGAAATTGTAACTTTATGATTTGGGAATCATAATATTTCATTAACAGCAATTTCGTAATTAAAATGATTGTGAACTAAGGAATCGAATTGTAGAGGCCGGTAAGGGCGGCAAAATTTGAATAGCCTACTGGTGGCAAATGTGTAAATCCGCCCCTGGCAAGATATTAGTTATTAGTATAAGCAAATAATGACATAAATCAACGTAATAACAACTTTTTGACCTTTATGGTCGTGACTCGGTTGTCGTACAGTACAAACAACGTTGTTAGAACGTTTAATAAATGGCGTCTTATTAATAAATAACTGATATAATAAAACTATTTGCATTCCGCGGCTATGTTTGAAAATCGGTGAAGCCGTTTGTAACCGAGTTTGTTACGCGATCATCCGCCAATTATGAATCGATTTTGATGATTTTTTGTTGGGTAGATCTTACTTCGGAGGTGGTCCCATATAAATTTTATCGAAATTGATTTGATTGACAGCTTTTTGAGAAAATCAATAAAAACCAAAATATAAGCGGTGAAGTCGGTTCTTTTAAGCTTTTCTTGCGTTTAAATTATTGTAACAGAGCGTCGGAGGTATTTTCAAAATGTTTCGACTTCCTTTACCGTGAAACCTTGCATCTTGTTAAATTTCTACTTCTAGGTTACCAGTATGGAATTATATGTTTCCGGCTTCCACGACACAAGTCATCAAACTTAGCGTGGGGCTGTGAGTGTCAAAGCGTTTATGTTTTGTACGCATAATTCATAGGTACCTCTAATAGTCTCTTGATAACATAATTGCTGTAATAATGTTCTATTAAGGAACAAAGTAATAACATGATAATAATAAGACTAATTTTAACAATAGAGTATTGCAACAACTTAGTTAATTTATCTTCAATTGTATATCTGTGGTATTTAACCTTTTATAGACAAATATCGATTTATCTAAACTAATCTCCTTCTCATTATAGCTGTGGCTATATAGTAGAGATCGTGCACTCTAAAAATGGTCAGCCCTTCACCGATGTTCAATTCAATCAAAAAGTGTTTTGAATTGCTGTTGCGAATTTAACCGAATGATTACAAAAAAAAAAAAAATTTGCTATAGCCATGCGAAAATCATTTTTTTTGTACTCGATAAGCATGGAATTTGACAACTATCTCACCTGATGGACAGCGATAAGCGAAACGATTTAAAAACGAAATGAAGACTTCCGGATTATACCGTTCGGAGAACAAAAACGCGGGGAATGAGTTCCACTTCTTCGCAGTACGGATGACAAACGTACCTATAAGCGAAACGCTGCGAGCTAACTGTAAATATGTCAACCCTAAATGGATGACGTTTGACAGTATATCTCGTTGTTAGATGGTACAACGGGCATGGTGGAATTAATTAGTATAATTTTTGCGCACACTCTCAAAATGAATACAAAAAAAAACATACAGCCGAATTGAGAACCTCTTTTTTTAAAGTCGGTTGAAAAAACAGTTCCGTACTCTACTTGCAAATTTCTTTTCAACGATATATACTGATAGGCTTGCTACGTTGGTATCAATGGTTGAAATGATGTCCCAAACATTTTCTGGCATTTAAAAAAATATCTTGCGTAGTTATTTTATAAATTAAAACGCAAACAAAGCTTAAAATAACCGACTTCACTGCTTTATCTTCGGAATAAATTCGAAATAACTTTATCTTCTGATCAAAGGGTCTGATTACACGAATAAAATACACATTATTGGCGATATTTCAAGAACTACTGATCAGATCTTGATCAAATTTAAATGGGACCAATTGGAAAGCAACACCATTAAAACAAAATTTTTCAAAATCGGTTAACGTGGAAATTTGTTATTTAAATCCGTTCACGTGGAAAGAAGTTATTAGGTAACAAATATATATAAAAAAAAGTCGACTCGAGTACCTCTTCCTTTTTTGTGAAGTCGGTAGAAAAACCGACTTCACCGCTTTATCTTTGGAATAAATTCGAAATAACTTTATCTTCTGATCAAAGGGTCAGATTAAACGAATAAAATACGCATTATTGAGGATAACACAAACACTTCTGGTCAGATCTTGATTAAATTTAAATGGGACCACTTGGAAATATATATATTAAAAAAAAGAATTTCCAAACCGAATAATAAAAAAACTGTCGAATTGAGAACCTCCTCCTTTTTTGTGAAGTCGATTAAAATTGAACAAGTAGATTTTAAACTTTTACCTTGCAATCTGCCATAAAGCTGTATTACGAGCATTATGGTACATTTTGATAAACTCCGGAGCTCGAGAGGCATATATCTCGCGGCCGCGGGCGATGGGCGATGGCGCGGCTGCCTGCTGTAGGAAATAAGGTATACCTATACCTACTAGAAGGTATCCGTGCTTCTTGTGTATACTTCTGCACAAGTAGATTTGCTTTCTACAATCGGTCGCGATGGTGATTGTTGGATATATATTGCTCGAAGCGTTTTGCTTCTACGTTCATCATCCGTACAGGGAAGGAGTGGAATTCATTGCCTGCGTCGTTGTTCCCCGAGGGATATAATCTGGGAGCCTTCAATTCAAGAGTGAATCAAAAAGGTATCTTCTAGGCAAGCATGTCACATCTTCGTCCCCATCACTCTCCATCAGGTAAGATAGTGGTCAAATGCTTGACTATTTAACATAACAAAAAACGCAACCAAATCCTCAAAAAACCGGCTGCACCGCTTTATGTACGGAACCCTTGATCAGATCTTGTCAATTTTTATATGGGACAAACTTGACACCTTATTTAAGGCTTAAGTTAAATGCGCATTATTAAAGATAAAAAACTGGTCAGATTTTGATTAAATTTAAATGCAACTTAGGAAGCAGCTTTAAAATAAAAAAGAATCATCAAAATCGGTTCACCTAGAAAAAAGTTTAAACAAGAAAGTCAAAGCAGCAAGTGTGATGAATATGACGTTATTATCTCATATTTCGATTTCTGGACTTAAGGTGAGAATAATTTCCCATGTCACGTGTTCTGTATTTATGAATAGATGGATGTAATAGAATAATTATCAATGTAATTTAGTTATTTATTTTGATTATCACATATGTTTTTTTTTAAGCGATGTCTACGGACCTTTTGCCTATATTTCCTAAAACTTAACTAAAACTATATACAGCAAAGAACTAAGTTACCTACAAGACATCGAGCTTATAGGTAACTCAAGTGCTCAAGCTCACTACCAGTGGGTAGCGTTCCCATAATGCTGGCGGCATTGCATCTCTGAATTGCAACTAATGTAATGTCATCAATGTGATCAAATTTCAATGGGACCAATTGGAAAGCAACTTCTTTCAAACTAAAAAAAATAAATTTGTAATCGGTTCACGTGGAAAGAAGTTATGAGGTACACACATAAATACACACATAATACAGTACCTCCTTTTTTGTGAAGTCGGTAAACAAAATAATGTTTTGGTATTAAAAAAATTACTTCATTTTTTTATACGTGGTATATAATAATGTTGTAATCCCTATTATATTATAGTTGTGCTTTTTCAAAAGCATTAATTTCTTGCCAGTTTCTTCTAGCTTTTAATAATACTGGTAACCTTCCTCGTCGGTAACTGCGTTTGCTTATTTGTAACTATTTGGTAGAAAAATATATGAGTATGGATACTTTTCTTAATATTTAAAAGTATATTGACTATTAGTGATGAGTTAGTTATATATCCTACTCTACATATTCAGTATATTTAGTAAAGCCAGCAGTCGTGTTGAATTACTTTTTGCAGTTCCCAGCTGAGACTTGAAAGAGGCATATATCTCGTCCGCCCGGAGGCGTCTACTGCAGCTCCCTACCTTCGAAATGGTATTAACCAACCTGTGCATAAGATCCAAGGATGTAAGAATTACTAAATTAGGTAGTTTATAAGCTTTTACAAATAAGCAACGCAGTCACCGACGAGGAAGGTTACCAACCTTCTCGTCGGTGACTGCGTTTGCTTATTTGTTACTATTTGGTAGAAAAATATATACGTATGGATACATTTCTTAATATATAAATGTATATTGACTATTAGTGATGAGTTAGTTATATATCCTTCTCTACATATTCAGTATATTTAGTAAAGCCAGCAGTCGTGTTGGATTACTTTTTGCAGTTCTCAGCTGGCACTAGAGAGAGGCATATATCTCGTCCGCCCGGAGGCGTCTACTGCAGCTGCCTACCTTTATAATGGTATTAACCAACCTGTGCATAAGATCCAAGGATGTAAGAATTATTAAATTAGGTAGGTAATAAGCTTTTATTTAGTTTCACGTGTCCGAATCCTGCAAGCTAAATTAGACCCACTTGATGTCCGATTGGACTCAAATTTGGTTTACTTAACACTAAGTTTGAGTGCAATCAGACATCAGTATCAGGTATCTTCGGTGACAATGCAATAATATGGTACCATGGAGCTAGTCTGATGATATAGACTTCTAAACTAAACAAGATAAACCTATCAAGTTTGGGCTCGTTTGATTCGTCTTGACAAGTTCTCTGGTTATATAACTTTTTAGTCCTTTTTTATTTACAACTGGTAAAAACTTGATTTTATGAAACTTTTTAATTATTCATTTTCATAAATAACATATAATTTGCACTATATTAACTACACTACAACAATTTTGTTTTTTTTTTCCTTATTGGCTACAGGCAACTAATTTCTCCTAAACTAAGATTAGGTAAGTATAGGTGTAACTTAAAAGCTCAAGCCTAGCAGCAGAAGGAAGATATCAAGCTGTCTGCATTGCCAATCTGAATCGCACTGCCACAAACTGCAGCATTTTGATCAGGCGGTACCTCAACAATACGCTCCCATATTATTTTAAGCTTCCAAGTATAGTTGATACACACTGTGTATACATGTTGATGTATATATATAAAGGTATGTATTGTAAGAAAAATAAACGTCAGATCACTGTCGTATACAACCAATGTGATTATAAAGCAGATTGCATCCGTTTTGCATTTTTTTTCGATCCTCGGATGCAGTGGAGGCATATATCCCGCCCGCCCGAGGCGTTCGCCGCAGCTGCCGTGCCGCCCTGAATGGCATCGACCAACCCGTGTTCAAAGATTTAAGCCATTATTTTATCTTGAATGGTGCATTATTGGCGAATATTATAGATATTGGAGTAAGTAAATGTTCGCATCGCAATCTCGTGTATAAATTGCGTGTACTGGTGTCAAGTTTTTTATGCCGCCTCAAGGTATTCTGCGTAAATATTTATAGGTTGGAGCTGAAACGTGGGGATTCTAAAGTCGAGATATTAGCAAAATGTAATTAAAATAGTTATCCACCTTCGTGCTAAAAATTAGAGACAGGATACGTCGTGCTCAGGGCTCCCGGCATGGCTGCTAACGAACGCTTAATTTTTGGTACTTTTGTGGGTACAAACGAAAAATATAGATTGTTATTATGTTATTTATTGAATCTTCTGTTTTTCAGATTCAGATTCAGGTTGATTATTGCCTCCATATATACAGTAGAAGGTGTTATATTACAAAAGGAAGGCACAAAGTTTCATATGGACCCAATCTGGCCCAGCAACTTAAAAGAGAATTAGTTAATACTTTGTATTTGTATTTTTGCCAATACAATTAATAAGAATCATTTACTTTTTTATGTTCGAAAGGCAAGCATTTGACCACTCACCATCTCACTTGATGGAAAACTAAGATGCGGCTCAAGATGTAACATGCTTGCATAGAAGCTACCTATTCACTCTTGGCTTGAAGACACAGTTCAGGGCAACAAACGTTCAGACAATCAGACCAGTGCTTGGATAAAAACTTAAAATACTTATTAAGTAGTCATTATTTCTTTAAAAATATGAGTCAGTTTACCTATTTTTCCTTTCGCTGACCCTTTACAACCTGTATGTAGATATCTGTATGATCTGTATGGCCCATATAGCCGGAGGGGCGATCGCAGCTGCCGGTGTATAACGCACGCTGCACAAGCGGGACTGTATCAGTGAGTTCTGTGACTGTATATCTTGTTATACAGGATGTTATTATGGTCAAAGCTTTAGGCTGCGTCACACTGGATGCGTTTGGTTGCAGAACTTTGGAATAGAACTCATTCAAAATCTAAATCAGAGCTTTAGGCTGCGTCACACTCCTAAATACTTTGGCATCTCATTTAGGCGACTCCTATGGTTGGTGAAATTTTTATTTAATTAGTCTTATTTTTTGTCAAATATTGTTCCTAAAAGTACATTCATTTTTATAACATAACTTATCTACTTACCTAATACAAAAAGTCATTGGTCGGCAGTGTGCCCAAAATGCTGGCTGCGTTACCTCGTTGTACAGCGAGACTTAATTGCTGAGCAAAATACAATCCAGCATTTTGGTCACGTGTCGACTCTTTCAGAATTAGTCTTACTTCAAAAATAAAGTGAACAAAGTGTCCTTATCTATATTACTCAGTATAATATATGTATCCGCTTAATTATTATTTTGAAAATATCCGCGCCGGGGGCTGCCCGTCGAGCGCACCTAAATAAAAGAGTGCTTGTAATGAGATGCTGCGGTGCACAACGGAGCTTATGGCTGCTCTTTCAAATCCTTTAGCTTGTAATATATATAACAATACGAAAAGAGCGAAATCATGATCTTACAATGAAAGATACAATTTAACGCAAGCTAAGCTTAAAAAACCGACATCACCGCTTTATCTTTGGAGCCTTGATCAGATTATATGTATTAAACACGCATTATTGACGATAACTCAAAAACTGCTGATCAGATCTTGATTAAAATTAAATGGGACTAAAGGGAAAGCGACAGTTTTCAAACAAAAAAAAAATATCGGTCGACGCGGAAAAAAGTTTTGAGGTAACACACATAAGAAAATACAGTCAAATTGAGTTCCTCTTCATTTTTTGTGAAGTCGGTAGAAAATACATTTATTTATACATTATTAACATTATATTATTTACTCAAAATAAGACAAAACAGATAACAATCTATACAAAATACAATAATAAAAGTTCCATTCTTTTGCGGTCCGCACAATGAATGTGAAAGTAAAACGTTTTGTGCGCATTTGTGGAATGTGACATATAGCGGTGTCGCTTGCAGTTTGTCTGCTTGTCCGATGATAGAACGGGGATGGGGGAACTAGGTCGTGCAGTTCCTTGGCACACTCTCCGAAATGTATCCGATACAAAATTTGAGACTAGCTACCATTCGGCGATGACCTAAGCTCTAAAGCTTTGAATCAGTCAGCTGCTCGCTACCTAGTCTCTTGACTTTTCGCTCAATGGTGTCGAGAGCCTCAAGCTGGTTAGCTGAACCGATGACTAAGTTTGTGTAACAAATAGTCATGCTTTTTGAATAGATTTCAGCATCGTCATTTGTATGATCACAGGGCACTTCGCTGCGTCGCGTCGTACAATGCGGCAGACTCGCGCAACGAGAGGGAAAGGGGTGTTTAACCCTTTTCGAATAGAGCAGGGGTGGTTTAGAAGTGGCTAGGTTAAAGGATACAATATTTTTGTAGCTTACTAGCTGTTACCTTTTGCTTCGTTGTTGATTGATGATGATAGATTTTTTTTATGCTGGACAGGCCACAGATCGAAAGTGTCGATGCGGCCGAAGATAGGATATGCTCTCTAGACTTAAAGAAATGTAATATAGCTGAATCTTAAAAAAATATACTAAAAAGTTTTATCGTAATCAGATGAATCGTATAAGCAAATATTATTTTATAAATTACAACCCTACCGTAAGTTCAAAGAATTGTATCGTAGGTGATGGAAATATTTACATCACACACACATCACACCCAGAATTAGAAGCACAAATGTCCCTTGGGATGTAGAATTTTGCTCATTTTTATGTAATTGAAATTCGAGATGAGCATTACGCTCGCCTTATGGTAAGCGTCACACTTGCTGTGCGTTTGTTTATGAGTGTTTGTGCTGTGAGTTTTTTGAGAAAATAAATACGGTTGAGGTGAGCCCAAAGAAATAATTGATGATGCACGAGGCAAAATTCCCTGCAATACACAACTCACCAGTGAGGGCAGGAGAAACTTTTTTTTTTTCAATTATGTTGGCCGATGTGAAAACTAACTAGACAGATCACAAGTACCCACAGCTGTAGACCTACAAATAATGATACGGTTAGACCGATCACTCTAATTGTTTTTTTTCAGATTGTAACAAAATTAGGTAACAGCACCTCTAGTATCTTCCCTACTCTACCATAACTTACTACTCGTACTATGCGTATATCAGTGTAGCCCTTCCGCGTCAAGGGGTCTCTCGATCAATAGTCTGCGGTAACAGTCGTTCATTCAATCATTCATTCAGTTTATTCACAGTTTTAAATGACAGTTATTGGGGATAGAAGGAATTTGTGTATGATGATGAATTTGATTTGGGGGTATCAGGAAGCTGGTATGTAGCCAATTATGTTACTTTAAACGATTGAAATGTCTTCAGTCATTCAGGATATTTGACGTATTAGATTATTACTCGACTGCACAAAAGGAGGGTTAAGTATTTTTTTTTTATTTATTAATTTTATTTATTAATTCACGACGTCCACGAATGGGGGAGAAATCTGTGAACATACATGAAAGAAAATACATACAGTCGATCAAAGAACCTCCTCCTTTTTTGAAATCGGTTAAAAATGAATCTCTATTACCCTTGGTCATCGCATCACCCGTGAACGGGTGGACAACTTCACTGTTTCTTTTTTTGTTGTGTTAATTATTGTCAGGAGAAGGTTCTTATGAAAGAAAATTGTATCCCGTAATTCCCGCGGGTTCGGAACTTACGCGGGTAAAACCACGGGGCGCAGCTAGAGGACAATATGAAAGTAATACTCATTTATATTTGAAAAATATTCATTACTTCACATTGGCTAAATGTACAAAAATGCAGAGCCAAAAAAATAAGAAAAATTTCGATGTCATTCGACTGTTTTAAATGTTTTATTGACCAAGCGATCGCGTACCGCGAACGAAGCTTCTCCGTTTCAGCTTGGGTCAAAATACTTTCGTATGTCCGGATTTCCGGTTGTTCTCATCTACAGGTCGCAATTCTCAACCGATTCTCGTGAAATTTTATGAGTAGGTTCGATAATTATTATATAATTTTTTATCAATTCCGTTTTTGGAAAATTTTCAAAATGGCGGATATATGGGAGTTGAAAACGTAAGTAATACACCATTTCGAAGAAAAAAAAGAGGTCTTCAGCTCTAAACCACTTGTATATAGTTTGTTTATAATACATAGGCACGTAGCCTGTAGAGTGGCTGTTTTGGTACATATTACTTACCTCAAGGAAACTGCATCGATAGTACATTGAACCCGGTTCTCCTAAAATTGAGACATTCCCCACAGTGTTTCCCAAACAATCGATCCGTAGCCATGGCAACGGCGCGTCTTTAGCCTCCCTACACAATCGTTTGACGATCCAGTTCGCGCAGTAGGGCTAGGCCCTCTGCGCTGTGGGTCCTGGGTTCGATTTCCAGCAGGAGCACAATCTTCTTCTCCAATGGAAATTTGTGTTTCTGTTAATGACTAATGCGGGTGTTCTCTATGTGGCCGAGAGGATGCGCGTCTTCTTTCTAAACAGCGGGTATCAGGTTCGATTATCACTATAACGAAGCTTGTTTTTACAAGCTTTTAAGATATGTCCCGTTGTCTATCTGTCGGTCTGTAATCAAATCTGGCAAGATAAATTAGACCCACTTCCTGATGTCCGATTGGACTCAAGTTTGGTGTACTTTTGTATCTTCGGTGACAATATAATGATATGGTACCATGGAGCTGGTCTCCAATGGAGACGGAAGACGGCCATAGGAACTAAACAAGATAAACTCATCAAGTTTTGACTCGTCTTTACAAGATTTCTGGTTATATAACTTTTTAATCTTTTTAGTAAATTCTTGATTAAAAAAATGTTTATAAAGTATTGCTTGTTATAACGTTTACACTCACAGCCCCACAATTAGTTCGAGGTTTTGGGTGCCGGAAACATTCACATTACAAAATATCACAACCAGAACTAGAAACAAATTTTCCTTGGAAAGAAAACTTGTGTTCCCGTCGGGAACCGAACCCGATACCCCTGCTTAGAAGGCGATCGCTCACCTAACTAAGCCAAAGGGCGGTTTAGATTGTATTTATACTGTTAAGCCTTGTTTAGTATCCTCCCGTTTAATTCTAAAGGCTCTAAAGATTTATATTCCTTCAGAGGTCTTTGTATACTGGTGGCTATAACCAGATCACTCACGGCAATTACCTTAGCAAATGAAAAGTGCAAGGTGTAACCAAGTTGGTGACGCGATTTTGTCGCCAAGTAGATTGCAAAATTGTCAACTTATGATAGTTTGAAGGAGCTTAAGCCTGTTACGTCGTTGAAGGGCTTCATTGTGATTCCGTTGATACGTACCGATGTCGACTAAAAATATAATTTTAATTTTTGCTCGGTGGAGCCCAGTGGATACAAAGTATGGACATTTAATCGTTTGAGAACAATAGCCGTGGAGCGCAGTGGCATAACCCATTTTTACCGACTTCCCAAAAAAGGAGGAGGTACTCAAGTCGACTGTAATTTTTTTTATGTGTGTTTACCTCATAACTTCTCCCCACGTAAGCCGATTTCGAAAAAAAATTTTTTAGCTAGAAGATGTTGCTTTCTTATTAGTCCCATTTAAATTTGACCAAGATCTGATCAGTAGTTCTTGAAATATCGTCAATAATGTCTATTTTATGACGAATAATGCGTACTTTGACGATGTTCTGGTTTACCCGACTTCAAAAGTTTTTATTTATTTATTTATTTATTTATTTTGGTTCATCAACAATTACTACATTAATGCATACTTAAAATAACATATTAACAATCTTATTACTAAATGTATAATCAGTTACAGATGAACACAACATGCAATACATAATAATAAGTATTTATAATATTAACTAAATCTATGTGCTTTTGGAGTTGTTGAAGAAATCAGAACTTTTTTTTCGAAAACCTTGCAATGAGTCTGCAAATACATCAACCGAATTAGCGATGTCATTAAGTAGCTTGCTGAGCCTTGGTACCACGGAGTTAGCTCCATGGGTAGTCCGCCGCAATGGCTTTACAAATAACATTATAGAATTGCGTGGATATATTCGTGGTACTTTAATTTTAAATCTTCCTAGCAAGTCTGGACAATCTACGTGGTTTCTCATAACCTTATACAAAAATACCACATCCAACAGATTTCTACGGCTAGAAAGGGATGACATTTTAAAATACCTCAGTCTTTGATTGTAAGATTTTATTTTATTTTTGATACCAGCACTGTATGCTAGATGCCAGAGGAACCGTTTTTGTATTCTTTCTAGTCGTAGCATATGTGTAGCGTAATGTGGTCTCCATATCAAGCTACAGTATTCCAGATGACTTCTTACTAAGCTGTTAAGTTACCTCATAACTTCTTTCGTTGTGAGCCGATTTTGATGATTCTTTTTTTATTTGAAAGCTGGTGCTTTTATGTGGTCCCATTTCAATTTGATCAAGGTTTGATCTCTAGTTTTTGAGTTATAGTCAATAATGCGTGTTTATACATTAAATCTGAAGTTGGTTTTTTTTACTAACTTCACAAAAAAGGGGTACCTACTCAATTCGACAGTACTTTTTCGTTTTTTTTTATGTGTGTTACCTCATAAATTGTTTCAACGTGAACCAATTTAGAATTTATTCTTTGTTTGAAAGCTGTCGCTTACCCATTGGTCCCGTTTAAATTTGATCAAGATCTGATCAGTAGTGTTTGAGTTATTAACAATGATGCGTGTTTAATACATTTAATCTGATCAAGATTCCGATAATAAAGTGGTGAAGTCTGTTTTTAGGTTTCCGTACCCAAAGGGTAAAAACGGGACCCTATTACTGAGACTTCGCTGTCTGTCCGTCAGTCCGTCCGTCCGTCCGTCTGTCACCAGGCTTTATCATCAAGAATGGAGATAGCTAGACAGTTGAAATTTTCACAGATATATTTCTATTGCCGCTATAACAACAAATACTAAAAATAAAATAAAATAAATATTTAAGGGGGGCTCCCATACAACAAACTTGATTTTTTTACCGTTTCTTGCTCGATACAAATAACGGGGACAGGTAGACGCTTTAACTATTCACAGAATATTTAGTTTTATGTTCTCTTTAAATATAATTAATGAAAATAAAATAATAATGATAATGGTACGGAACCCTTCGTGCGCGAGGCCCACTCGCACTTGGCCGGTTTTTAAAGGTTTGCTTGCGTTTAAATTAAGATACCTTACAGCTCTACCATCCCTGGTAAGTAGTTCTAAACAGATTCTTCCGCTCGTTTCTCCTGTAGATGAAAAGTGCAACGAGCCTGTCAGCCTCCACGAGGGTAAAGTTCAACGTAAATTAGTTTTCTACCCTCTTTGTCGACACGGATAAGTAAGGCTAGTTATTAACAGTAGTTCTAATGTAGTTAATTAAGAATGTTTTTTTTTAATTCAGTGTAGGCAAAATCAAAATCAAAAACTTTTATTCACATGGGCCCCAAAGAGGCACTCATCAAATTACAGCCATCTCGAGAAGAACCTAACAAAAAACTCAAAAGTTTGACCACTAACACCTGATGGTAAAGAAAGAAAGAAAGAAAATACATTTATTCGGGACAACACGACGTTACATTATTTACATAAGAAAAACAAGACAAAGCACAAAACAAAATACAAGAAATAAACAATATAACGCCGCGTGATGTCACGAATGAGGTCCCGACTCAGCATATAACTAGGTAAGTGGTAAGCGATGATGCTGTCGACGATGGAGCACGTTTGCCTAGAATCTAGAAGATGCCTATTCACTGGCGACTTTAAGACTCCCATACTGTATTTATCAGGAAACACAGACTCAGGTAAGGCTTCCATTCCTTAGCGGTTCGCATAATTAATGTGGAAGCAAAACGCTTCGTCCGCAGTTGCTACAGATGGGGATTGAACCCGCTACCATAGTCTCCTGAGAGTTATATTGTCTGCTGACGTAGCCGCCTTCTGAGCAGCGGGTACCGGATTCGATTCCAATTGGAAATATTCGGGAATACAAGCTTTCTCTTCAAAAGAAATTAGTTTTTCCGTTCTGGTTAGATTTTTTATATAGCCCAACACTATTTGTAATGGGAAACAATCCGGAAACATTCACATCATACACACAGTCACACCCAGAACGAGAAACACAAATTTCCATTGGGGACAAAACGTGTGTTTGATGCCGATTCCGATTCCGATTCAAGTCTTTGAACTTAGTGGGGCTGTGAGTGAGAAACCGTTTTTGTTTTTGTATAATAAGACAAAACGTGTGTTTGATGCCGATTCCGATTCCAATTCAAGTCTTTGAACTTAGTGGGGCTGTAAGTGAGAAAACGTTTTTTTATATAAAGTGCCTATCAGCAGTAAAAAAAGGATTTAACAAAGAACGATAGCAATTTTAAATAAAGTTTTGTTTCTCTTTTTACTAAAAAGGTTTATTCTAATAAAAATACAAATTTGAACTTGACTGCGCCGAGTTAACCATCAGATAGCGGTTAGATGGCCATCACCCCTCAGTTAAGTGGCCGTGACTAAACGTCAACACCCGGTTAGTGTGTGATTGATGAAATACAAACACGCGAAGGGCGAAGAAAAGTGTGGAACGTATTGGATTTGAGGTAAGTTCTTGTTAAAGTGTAGCATTTTATGAAATTAGAACCTCCTCCTTTTTTGAAGTCAGTTAAAAATGTATGTAAATTATATTTACATACATTTTTAACTGACTGATTAGTATATTACTGATTAGTGTATTATATTTTCTTTGACTGATTAGTATATTATATTTTCTTTAATTTGTGTTGTAGACCCTTAGACTAATCCGTAACTTCCGATGCACATCACTTCACATAGGTACTACATAACAAATAGTTCCTACAAATAGGTAGGCTGTGTTCTTGTCCGACGCAGGCGTGGCTAGAGTTAAACCTGCCCGTTTGCATTATGCACTTATGATCAAGTTACTGATAGTTACTGTGTAATAAGAACCACTGCTTGCAATTGGCCAGTTACTGCCCACAATGTAATTTAATAAACCATCTCTTCTTATAGAAGGTGAAAGAACTTGAACGTATATTTCTACATACGTTCAAGTTCTTTCACCGTTCTTTCACGTTCAAGTTTTTTTCTTTTTTTATAAGTAATATGATTTACTAGCCGTGCCCAACGGCTTGGCCCGCTATTATCAAGTTAAAAAGTAGCCTATGTGTTAATCCTAGGTATAATCTATGTACATTTCAAATTTCATCCAAATCCGTTCAGCCGTTAAAGCTTGAAGAGGGAACAAACATACTTACACACAAACTTTCGGATTTATAATATTAGTAGGATATTAGGCAGCGTTAAAACTGCGTTTGTTATAAAAAAAATATATTTTAGGTGATTAGCAAAGGCTGACATGTTCACGTTAATAAAACCTGTTTAAATAAATAAAGAAAAAAAACGGCTGGATGGATTTCGACAGTTCGTTCAGAAGGTATCGTTATATTCGTTTTAAAAATCCCCAGTGTCCTTAGATAGGTGTTTAAAAAAATGGCGGATTTCTGGCGCGAAATAGTTATACATCAATTACAAAAAAACCAAACCTATCGAATAGGATATCAAAATGAAGGAAATTAAAAGGAGATTACATAAAAAGCAGGTTCACATTTTATGCAATCGAGTTTTTATTTTATTTTTAGTACATTGACTTGTTTCATAAATAAAATGCAAAAGTTTAATAAAGTAGAACAATATTAATTCGTCAGTAAATGAAACTGTCGCGGGAGGGCCGTGGTCTCATTTCGCGCCCAATTTGTGCTCGATTAAAAACGAATTCACAATGCATTCGGGCTTAGGATAGTGATGTAGTCACATGTCGATCTCGATGTCGATATCAATATTCTTTTTCGAAAGACCAAAGAACCTCTAAATCACCAGATGGAAAGTGATGATGCGGTCAAAGACGTAGCATGTTTGTCTAGAATATACCTATTAAATATTGACTTAAAGACTCCCAGCTTATATCGTGCAGAAAACAAAGACGGTGCAATGAGTTCGAACTCATGTATGGATTAAAAAGAACACAAGATATTTTTGGTTTGCTATCTAAATTAGAAATTACTCGTTTTTGATGCATTTGTATACCTGTGTTAAGTTGGTAAATTACTTCTTGAACTAAAATGTTGTTGATTCCTAATTATATCCTCGTATCTTTTTTAAAGTAAGATTTATTAAACTCCTCAGTGTACAAATATTTATATATTATATATATAACCATAAATCTGTGATCAAGGACCTGAAATTAATATCTGTAAAATCTTTATATACTTTATTGAGAACGATAATAAAGAAAATACAGATTTAACTAAACTTCTTCTTCTACAGGTTGGCCGCTGTAAACACAACTTGGCTAAGTAGGGTACATAGACCATTCCCGCAATAGGTGCATCTGTGGAGCGCAGGACCAGACAATGTCCCATCTATTGTCCTGTCCTTCATGTCCAAACACATGCACAGCTGAAGACTTAACAAATGCCTCCAGCGAAGCTGTAACACTGGCGACGCATTTAGCAAAAATTATATAGTTTATATATTT
Source organism: Lomographa bimaculata (assembly GCA_948107665.1). NCBI lineage: Eukaryota > Metazoa > Arthropoda > Insecta > Lepidoptera > Geometridae > Lomographa > Lomographa bimaculata. The sequence continues at coordinate 9,012,579 of OX403607.1, read as the reverse complement.
TTATTTATTTTTTTGTTTGACCAATTGACTCGATAAGAAGAAGAACAGCGAGACTTAATTGCTGTGCAAAATACAAACCGGCATTTTGGTCACGTGTCGACTCTTTCAGTCTTCCAGCCAAATCTTTATAAATCTCAAATGCACCTGGTCCCCATGGACCAAGAGTTTCTACTCCGAAAGGCACAAATAAGTAACCTCTGTCGAGGCTTGAGTATTTTCGCCGTTTCGAAGATTCAGCTGCGGTAGCAGCGCCACTTGCCTGCTGCGATGTTGTTGGAAGATGAGACGGCGCCAAAGTGTCGACACAAGTAGCGTCCCACACTAAGGGTCGACCCATCTTCCAAGGAATGAGTGTCATTCCATCGGGTCGTTTACCGTCGTTGCGCATAAGGCCACTAGGCTCTAAAATTGCTGCGATATTCGCACTCCCAAATGCCCGACGGATGACGTCATTCAAAGCACTGTGGCGAGCTATACGACCAGCACTTCTGACACAAGAAAGCCCATGGAGGCCTAAGCGATCTACTTTTTCTTCACATGAGCATCGGTGTGGAACAACGCAAGGAGCACCGACGCGCAGTGAAATAATTTGAAATGAAACACATTTATTGGCATTTTAAGTTAGACTGTTACACAAGGCAATGTAACAGAATAATTTGCATGTCGTGTAAAGTAATAGAAATATGGATATGATTAAATAAATAGAAGATAATTAAACTGGCTTGAACATTACTAAATTAAAACATTGATATTATTAAAAATGCCCAGCCACGATTTAATATTAAAGTACCCGGATGTCCAAGTTTTGCTCGGCTGAAAACACGGATAAAACGACGTTTTCTAAAATTGGAACCTAGCTAGATCGATTTATCACCCCCAAAACCTCCTGCATACAAAATTTCATGAAAATCGTTGGAGCCGTTTCCGAGATCCTGATTTCACATATATACAAGAAATTGCTCGTTTAATGGTATTAGATTAGATATAAATATTGTTTAATTAAATGTTGATGATTACATGCTGGCAAAGTCTACGTTAGTTTCAGGCATGTAAAAATAAATTATACTTATCGATACATTTTCTTTTCTACATTGACATCACTTATCGACGTATTACCATCTGCCAACCCTATGTCTGCGCGTCACTGCACCGGCATATTGCGCGGCGTCCTACGCATGGCTTTGATCTCACGCTAGGGTTGTCGCTCCGTAAACACTCCCTTTAGACTTCTTTCAACTCTGTTGACACTTGGTTTTGAATCTGGCGATATTATGTTTTTCTGAACGGTTCTTACAGTTTCTATGTGGCCACGTCTTCTGCAAATGATTGGAAAAGATTTTCTACAAATGTTTCGACAGGCTAGATGGCACGGTGGGGAAGTCTCTGCACTCTACGCGTGGGTCCTGGGTTCGATTCCCAGCAAGAGTACAACTTTTCCTTCCGAGAGGACATTTGTGCTTCTGGTTCTGGTTGTGATTGTGTTAATGATAATAATGTTTCCAGCACCCACAAGTATTTGAATTAAGTGTGGGGCTGTGAGTGTGAATGAGTTTGTTTGTTGTTGATTGTTTACTTACGTTAAAGTAATATTTTTATGGGCCAAATCTTAATGAAACGAAGGTGTTATGTTATTTTAATTTATGTAGGTCACGAAACAGATTAAAATAAATATATTGTAATCTATTTCCCCAACAATCCACTACACCATTATTTCTTACTTATAATATTATCAGACACACTGAGTACAAACTGGTCAACATTTTAGCTGAAATATAGGACGTCCTTTATAATACGATTTTACTCCCCAAGTAGTATTAATAAGAAGGAAACATGTGTTCCTGAACCCGGGACCCGCGGCGTAGAAAACCTGCCCACTACGCCAACACTCCGCAATCTTTATGTTTTTATCCAGTGTCTAGCGATGAATATTTTTCAAGTAGGACCCATAAATAGTCCTAGTCACAAGTCAAAGTTAAGTAAAAGAGTCATGATCCAATCATAGTCAAATAATGCCCTACTGTAGTGGTAGAAACTTCACAAGAACTTCTATTACTTTTGGAGTGAAAGCGAAAATCACGTTTTTCATCTTTCTAAGATTGATACACGTTCATAAACTATTAATAGTTAATAATCCACCATTATTACTCCATAACACCTGAAGAAGCACAAGTTTTAGAAAATCATTCAAAATTGCCTACACCATGCATTTTTTACTACTAAGACCTTTTTTCATCTTGTACATTCTAAACTCAACCTGCTTGCAGAAAAACATTCAAATATAATCTCGTAGTTTTCCCTCCAAAATCTGACAGCTCAATTACATTCTTTTGCAAGTGACATTTGTTCAAATTGCCAGTATTTTTAATTCTGATTCACTGCCAGATTCCATAAATTAATCCTTGTCCCTTTAATATAAAGTCTGGTTTTGAATAGCATAGTAAAGCTACGTTGGTCAAAGGAGTTCTTTTATGTCTCATTTCGTGGTTAATACGGCGTATAAAATGAGTTCTTTATTGTGGCATGTTTTAAACTATTTGTTTAGTTCCAAATGACATGCGGGGGTGAATAAATTACTTGTTTTTGGGTGTAATTTACGATTGCCTATTGTTAATGGTAATTAGGGACTTATATAAAGTGTTACAGTACCGAGAAATTGCTTCTTAATTGACGTGTTGCAATTTTTTTTAGATACGGCCTGGTTTGGTTGGACATTGAAACTGCTGTTTCTCTCTTATGATAGACAAAACGAATTTGTATTTATATGAATATCTTATACATAAAAGAAAGACTTGCACACTCCCAGCCCCGTACCACGCTCCAAGAATTAAATCGCGGGTGTCAAATTATTCACATACAAACAACTCATCACACATACTGACATACCTATACATATGGCATACCTATACCTAAACAAATGCGAATCTGTCAGTAGAGTCATTGACTTTCATGATTCCCTCTTTGGGGCCAAAATCAAAATCAAAATCGTTTATTCATATGGGCCCCAAAGAGGCACTCATGAAAGTTAATGAATCTATTGCCAGATTCGGAAAATTACAGCCATCTCGAGAAGAACCTGGCAAGAAACTCGGCGGCGCATTTTTTTTCATTCATTTTTTTTTCTAAAACATTCCTTATTTCTAATACATAATTTTCTTAACCTAGGTGTTATTATGGTCGCTAGAAAGAGCCTGTGCAGTTTGCCTCCATGCATCCTTGTCATTAATATAGTCTGTAGTCTTATAATAAGCTTTCTTAATTAATGCCCGTTTTATTACAGATTTGAACTTTCCCAGTGGTAATTCAGTTACGATTTTAGGAATTCTATTGTAAAATCTAACCCCATTTGCCATAAAAGATTTATTCGTTTTGCTTAATCTAAATGCGTGCACTGTAATTTTATGCTTATATCTAGTATTAAGATTGTGTGCGTCGCTTCTTAATTTATATTTACTAATATTTTTGCGAACATGCATAATATTTTCAAAGATGTAAAGCGAAGGCATGGTAAGTATGCCTGTTTCTTTAAAGAATTCCCTGAGAGATTCGCGTGGACCCATATCATATATTGCACGAATTGCTCTCTTTTGTAGAATAAAAATAGTTTCAACATCGGCAGCAGATCCCCATAGCAAGATTCCGTAACTCATCAATAAACGATTGGCCCATGTGAATAAACGATTTTGATTTTGAAATATTCCTTCCCTGAACCAGAAACATAAAATTCCATTACGGTGGAAAATTGTACTCCTTCCGGGAACCGATTCTGGGACCCGTGGACCCGTAGTCTAGCAAACTGCTCCAACAGTGTCAATTACTTAGATAACATTTTTTTCTGGGAAATTCATAATTTCCGTGGGAAAACAGGTAAAACTCAAGTAAAGCCGCGGGTGTAAAGTTAATAAGTATTCAATATCGAGAACATAGGTATTAACGACCATTATATACCCTTTATGTGTTCCATACATAAAGATGTTTTGCACCCATACACATCATACACCTGCCATTCAAATCACGCCTACAGTGCTTACTGACCATACACACGTTTGCTGATATCATACTTAGTTTTAGACCTTAACATCTAAGACATAAGAGTGATAGTGATGTTCCTTTCATAGCAAAAAGGTCGCTGCAATTACGATCATGGCTGCGATCATAGATAACGTAATAGTACAGATGAACAATAAAACGTAGTTGACTTAATTTTTTTTTAATCAAAAGTTTTCTAAATAAATAATAAAATAGATTAAATAGTTAACACATATCTTAAATAGTACCGTCAAAAACCGGTGTTAGAAAAAAATAGCTTTATTATTTTCTTCTTCTTTTCTGGTTTATTTAGATTTTCATTAATATAAAAAATTTAAATGTACACATATTTTTTATATACATATTTATACTATTTAGATAATCCTATAAAAAAAATTAGTATGTAAATATAGTATTTAATATAATATGCTAAATTATATGTCAACAAGTGTTTTTTAGGTCCATAGAAGGGCTACGCAAAAAGCTCATTTACCAGCGACTGGTAGCGAGGGCACAAGTTTGTTTACGTAACAATACTGCAGAGGTATACCTATATCAGTACAATCTGGGTGTCTTCAAGTCTAGAGTGAATAGGTATCTTCTAGGCAAGCATGTCACATCTTCGGCCGCATCTTCACTTTCGATCAGGTGAAATAGTGGTGAAATGCTTGCCTATCTACCATAAAAAAAATCTAGTATAAATATAAATGCTTTCACACTCTCAGCCCCTCACTAAGTTTACTTGTCTCGTGGGGGCCGGAAACATTCAAATTTATACACGATCACAACCAGAACCAGAAACACAAATTTTCCTAGGGAGAAAACTGTGTTCTCGCCGGGAATCGAACCCGATATGAAGGCGAACGCGCGCCCAACTATGCAATAAAATGAACGTGCTGATGCCGCCCGCGAGTCACTACAGCGCGTTTCTATACTCATTACTCAAGTCCGTTCAAATCACAATATAAATATACGTAGCTACTATATGTGAATTATATATGTTAAATAATATATATTATAGGAATATATTTAAATATTTATTTATTTTATGTAAGTTAATTTTATTAGATATTTTGCTATTACTATTGATACGTATTGTTTATGTATTTTAAACAATGTCAGTATCTGTATTGATTTTTTAAATTTATTTAATTAATTTTATCGCACCACCCTATATTAACTTTTCGTTTATATTTCCATTCAAAGGTTGCCTCGAAGAGATCGCTCTTAGCGATAAGACTGCCCATTGTACCATTATAAGTTTCTCTGTAAACAGTATATATCTTTTGGTGTCAATAAAGAGTTATTGTATTGTAATTGTTTGTTACCACGTTTGTAACGAATAAACCGATTTTGATGAAATGTATAATGTAGATAGTTTAGGTTTCGGAATAACACATAAGCTACTTTTTAACTTAACAATCGCAGGTGAAGCCGCGGGGCGCGGCTAGTACAATATAAATATACGTAGCTATGTGTAGGTGACAGTTTAACTATGTCTAAAGAAGTGTCACGTCTATAAAAAGCTGTATAATCTTTGGCATGCACGGGGCGTAGAGTTACCGTAGTGGCAGATTGTAGCCGACCGGGCCTCGAGCGATCACGGTGCGCCTTTCTACGCACTACGCCTGTGTCACAACACTACAACAGCTATAACAGTTGTACCACGGACAATGTACAGTATACTACGCTACGTTTGTACTACTGTGTTGTAGTATCGAGAAATGTAGAAACTTTTTTTCTAATATTGGCCTCGCAATCTTGTGCATTTAGCCAGTGTCAAGTAATAATATATTTCAAGTGTATTTCATATTAAAAGTCATAGTTACAAGTCGTAAAACAGTCAAGGTCCAGACATAGTCAAGTCATGCCCTAGTAAAGTGGTATAAACTTTACTAGAACTTCTATTGGAGTTTTGGAGCGAAGGCGAAAATCATGTTTTTCAACTTTGTATGATTTGTTATGCACGTTTACAAAGTATTATCGGTTAATAATCCACCATTCGACCAAAGAATCACAGGTTTTGGAAAATTATACAAAATCAACAAAGCAATTCGTTATTCTCGTATGCACTGCGAAAAATAATTAGTAATTAGTCTTATTATGTCTCTAATTATGTTAAATAATAGCATGTGAATTTAAATACTATCAGTGAGTTTGTTAAATTGTTCTGGTGGACTCCAAAGTAGCACTTACGATAGTAAATGACTTAAAACTTTCACAATGTAAGACAGTCAGAGTCAGAAATAAGGTTTATTTTTGCCAAATTTAACTAGCAAATTGTAACAGATGTAGATGAGCAATATTTGGTTAGGTCGCTCGGCTGTCAAAATGAGACACGGTCTTCTTCTTCTTCTTAGTTATGGCTTCGCAATCTTGTGCATTTAGCCTGTGTCAAGTGATAATATAATATTTCAAGTGTATTTCATATTATAAGTCCTAGTCACAAGTCACAGTCAAAGTCAAGTAAAAGAGTCAAGGTCCAGTCATAGTAAAGTCATGCCCTAGTAAAGTGGTGGAAACTTTACTAGAACTTCTATTGGAGTTTTGGAGCGAAGACGAAAATCACGTTTTTAAACTTTGTATGATTTGCCTACACTTATGTACGTTCACTTAGTATCAACGGTTAATAATCCACCATTATTACAAATTAACACTCGAAGAATCACAGGTTTTAGAAAATTTTACAAAATCAAAACGCCATTTTTTCACTCACGTCAAAAAACCTTCGAGACACGGTCGATTTAGATCTTTTTGTTTAATTCTGGCTCTGCAATTTATTTGCATTTAGCCAGTGTCAAATGATAAGAATTTCAAGTTTAATAAATTCGTTATTAAAACTGGTCCTTGTCAGTCAGTATATTATGGCTGTATATTAAAAATTCATTTTTGTTAGTAAAAAAAAAAACTATTTATACCCTTTTATCAATTGAATTTTGTTGCCACAAATATATATGTGTATTTATGTCTATGCGCCAGAACCTACCGATCTCCATCTGTGCATGTACTATTAAATATCTAACTGTACTCCAAGGTACTCCATTTTGTTGGGCACTGAAACAAGCAGAGCAAACAGCGCTTTAGAGCGAACTATCTGGGATGCCAGTGAAGTGGTACAATATTTTTTTATTTATTTAATATCTTTTTAAAAACTATTATTTTGTAGAGCTCGTCCAAGCTGAAATGACGCGCCCCACTACTTAATTAGTTTATTTAGATGTGTGAGTGCAAATATTAATGACGACACTTCATCTGTATGGGAGCGTCGATTGTTCAGTGAACAATGGATCTGCACGTGTACAAGACGGTCGACTAGTCGGGTGATAAATCCGACCAAAAATAGAAAGAAAAAAAGAAGGTGGGGCGCGTCATTTCAGCTTAGACAATCTCTACATCTGTATTTGATTGAACTCTGAAAAGACAATTTTTGACAATATATTTGAGACCGCCATTCGCTCGTTCAATGTTTTTTTTCACACAAGTTATTAAGCATGTCTTTTTTAATCCTTTTTATCTGTGATATGCTCCACAGTTAACCGCATCGTAGTGACGATGGATAGCGTCCCATCAGTTGAAAATATTGGTCGATTTACTTTAAAAAAAAACAAGGTGTGTTGTAAAGACACGATAGAAGTGAAGCTTTTGTATTGCAGGGAAACTAATTATTTAATTATTCATCACAGTGTCTACCCCTACCACTTTTCGTCACACAAAAAGGTTGCGGATCAGAATTTCAAACCCATTCTATAAAAATTTCACTTCAACAAGTAAGTATACCTAGGTTTATCTACCTTGGCAAACACATAGGCAGGCTATACGAGATTATATCGAGCTAATAAAATTAGTTTTTGGCGCGAATAATTCCCTAACAATGCGTTCTGTTTTAGTTTAAAAGATCTACTTATATATAGGAAGTCTTTTATTTTTAGCATTCAAAAAAGTAGTAAAGTTCGATATCCAAGTCCCAACACTACGTAATGGCGGCTAGTCCGCAGTAGGTCCGCCCGGGGCCGTCACGACGCCCGCGCCCATACACAATTTCACCGGACTGCGCTCATGAAAGACCCCTCTGTTTCTTTTTTCTCTTTGACGTTTTTTGCTCTTTGGAACGCTATCGTCTTTTGTTTTGGAAATTGGAATCTGTAGTTTCGAATTCGGAACGGATTGTAGAAGCTTGGAGATTTTTTTTGGTGTAGGTATCGTATTTTTCGCCGATAGGTTCTCTTTATTAGATTTGTTATTTTGAATTTGGAACCAGTAGTAAAAATGAGGTTTTCTTTTTGCTGCCAGGAGATTACCGTATTAATAAGATCTAAGATGCAAAAAGTATTGCTAACTATTAGACATTAATTATGCTTATTTTTTATATCAAACTCGTGAAAATAGATACATAAAATAGTTTCATTTTTAAATAACATTTCCTAAAAGTTTACAGTATGTGGTTCTTATACATGTTAACAGATACAATATTATATATTTACAAAGATATATTTTTTCAATGAGTCTCAAACTAGGCCGGGGCCTGTGTCTTGGGATTCAGAGTACGTATTACAGAACACAGAGGTTTCATAGTATCGTACCACTGTCAAATTTAAAAACATATTGTTAATACTTAAATCTAATATATAAAATTCTCGTGTTACAGTTTTCGTTGCCATACTCCTCCGAAACGGCTTGACCGATTTTGATGAAATTTTTTGTGCTTATACGGTATCTATGAGAATCGGCCAACATCTATTTTTCATCATCATCATCATCATCACTTTTCATCATTATCAACGCGGGTGAAACCGCGGGGCGCAGCTAGTCTAATATATAAAATTCTCGTGTCACAGTTTTCGTTGCTATACTCCTCCGAAACGGCTTGACCGATTTTGATGAAATTTTTTGTGCTTATCCGGTATCTATGAGAATCGGCCAACATCTATTTTTCATCATCATCACTTTTCATCATTATCAACGCGGGTGAAACCGCGGGGCGCAGCTAGTATTTTCATAAAATTTATAAGCTTCTGCCAAAATCAGAATTGATTTAGCATATTTTTAAGACTCCAAGCTTCACAGAGAATATTTCAAAAACACTTTTTTAAAATCACGGATAGGCTAGTGTTTGGTTCATATCACTTGATGGTAAGTGACGATGTGGTCGAAGGTGGTAAATACGCTGGACCCAGAATAACATATTATTCTAAAGGATAGATGCTGAATCTCGTGATAGTTTCTTCTAAAGTACCTGAGCAAAATCTTTCGCAGTTTAGAAAAAAGACAAGCATAATGTTGATGGTAAGCGACACATCCGCCGGAGGATTATTTTCAATGATTTTGATTAAAGACTATTCTACAACTGAATTTTGGTACAGACTGTAACTATAATGTTGTGATTATTGCATTGTGACTCTCGGTCTATAGCGGAACGAGTAGGAAATAAAAAGTTCCAATCGTCACCACTGGGGACGAACGAAACTTTTTTTTCCCATTCGTACCCAGTGGGGACGACCGGGAATAATCGCTACTAGACTACTACAACAAAATTAAAACCACTATGAAAAAAACATATGCATAACTAAAATTTAAGCAAATGTAAAAATGTGCTTAAACTAAATGTGCTTAATTATCCTGCTAAAATTTGTACTTACCACGAACATACAATTGCTGAACTGGTTTGACCTGCTTCGGGCATCACAGAGTAATTTATCTAATCTTATACAAATTTTAGCAGGACAAATATCGATCCAATAAATGAACTGCCCGGCTCTTGGCAGGCTTAACCAGTTGGCGACCCAGTTGGCGCAGTGGACAGGTGTCCGCCCTCTGCGCCGTGGGTCCTGGGTTCGATTCCCGGCAGGAGCACAAATTCCTTCCCAAGGGATATTTGTGCTCCTGGTTCTGGATGTAACGTGTGTGTGATGTGATGTGAATGTTTCCGGCACCCACGATACAAGTCTTTGAACTTAGTGTGGGGTTGTGAGTGTGAATGCGTTTGTTGTTGTTGTTTGTTAAAAAGTTCATGGTAGGCCTGCAGAGCTCCAATTGCCACATATCAATAGTCAGAATTTGTTACATAAAATCACCTCGAATTTCCAAAGCACCCGCCAAAAAACCATAAAGACTTATCGACATCGAGAACTAGCAAAAAAAATAAAGGGGATCCTCGACCCCTAAATTAAGTACACCGACTATAATCACCGGGCTATCGGGTTTTTTATCACAAACCTAATATAACTAATGACGGGATTCGTCGTGGCTCCATAGGCTGTTACAGACGAAACACTTTTGAACCACTAAATTACAAGCGACTAAAAAATTTTGAAATACCCCTGACGCTTTATCTGGAAAACTGCACCGATTTTTCACCAAATACAGATAAGAAAATTCGCTATAAAGTCACCTTTCAAATAAAAAACCGCATTTAAATTCCAGTTTAAGATCTCGAAGAAAATCCTATTCGCAATTCGCAGTCGCAAATTGTCCCAATCTCAAATCATCCTATTCGCAGTTCTTCCCATTCTCAAACGGTCCCAATCACAAGCCGCCCCATTCGCAAAATGTCTCACGCATACATCACATTAATACATACCAAATGGAAAGCATCACTGTGAGCTTCGGTGCCACAGACAGACACAAACGCACACACACACATAGCGGCCAAATGTATAATACCCCTATTAAAACTGATATGTGTCAAAATATAAATGTTGAAAATACCCGCTCTATTTGCAAAAATCTAAATCAAATTCGACATTCAAATCTCGTAGATATACCGATTATCCAAAGATAATAAATAAATAATATCACTTACGTTGGCATACACTTTTTAACTGACTTCAAAAAAAAGAAGGAGGTTCTCAATTCGTCTGTTTTTTTTAATTTATGTTACCTCAGAACTCAGTCACTTATAAAATTATTGTTTTATTCGTAAGGGCTATTCTAGTTGGTCCCATTATAATTAGATCAAGTTCTGATGAATAGTTTCGGTGATATTTACGATTTAAGTTGTTTATTATTTATAAATGTATCACTATAGTTCTGCCTAGCATGGCTAATTCTACTAATATTATAAATCCGAAAGTTTGTGCGTGGATGTGTGAATGATTGTTACTACGAATCTCCGTAACTACTGAGCCGATTTCGATGAAATTGGGAACGTAGGTAGCTTATACTCTGGATTAAAACATAGGTTACTTTAATCATCATCATCAGCGTGCAAAGCCGCGGGGCACAACTAGTCGTATATAAATAAAATAGATTGGTTATTAGTTTTTAAAACTCGTATAATGTCCTTTTAAATATAAATACATATGTTATTTATTTATTTTATATAATTATTTTATGTATTATATAATAATATATTACTTGTTTATGTATATTCATACTGTATTTATGCCATAGTATAAGTAATGATGTTTATTAAGTTAATTAGGTATTCCATACAGCCATTTATTATACCCCGTCTATTACATTCTATAGTTCTCTCCATCCGAAGGTTGCCTGGTAGAAATCGCTATTAGTGATAAGGCCGTCTGTTGTGATACTTTACGTATAAGCTTGTTTGTTACCTTTGTATTATCTCATCTTATAAAGTGGATCAATAAAGTATTATCTATCTATCTATCTATATTATTATCATTCTAGTGTGGTACAACTGTGGCTCGTCTGTAACGACCTTACAAAGAACCTTGTGGTCCCTTATGACACAGTGGATTTATATGAAGTAATAACAATGTTTAGGATGATGTCGGGGTACAGATAGACGGTGTGGCGTTTTGTAATTGGCGGGTCGGTATGGAGATTTAGTTGTACCACACCACAGAATAAATAATACCATACTGTGATATAGATCGGCATCCAACACCAAAAGCCATGTTAACCGACTTAAGGTGAAGTAGGCTCCAAATTGGACGATACATCCTCACGAATATTAAAGATTTGACCTTTAAAAACGGTCGATTAACAGCATTTTTTATGTGTATTAAATGTTCACAAAATATTTTATTCGGATATGTTCAGCGATACGATTGAATAAATTTGGCTCTATAGAAAAAAAAATTAAACTTTACTAAAAAACACCAAATTTCCCGTTCCCGTCAGTGTAATGAATCATCTTTATTCTATTTCAATAAAAGATATTTTCACAAAAATATTGGGTGTAGTTTTTTTTTTTTTTTTCGACTGCCTATCTTCGGGCCAATTGCCTATTAATTTCCTAAAACTAAACTAAAACTATGTACAGCAAAGAACTAAGTTACCTACAAGACATCGATCTTATAGGTAACTCAAGTACATTTATTAATATAAATACGTGTTGAGGTACACCACCGTCCCTGTTTGTAATATTTTTATCATCTTTGGTTGTCTGGAAGAAATCGATTTGAGCGATAAGACCGCCCTTTGTGCTCCTATGTTATATTTAAGATTTCTTTGTAAGTGTTATTTTTTGGTGTGCAAATAAAGAATGTATCTATCTATCTAATTTAATCTGATCAAGGGTGGATAATGCGGTGTCAAAACATAACATAAAACATAAACGCTTTCACACTCACAGGCCCACACTAAGTTCGATGTCTTGTGTCGTGGTTGCTGGAAATATTCACAACACGCACACAATCACAACACTTGTGTTTCCACCGGGAATCGAACCCGATACCTACTGCTGAGAAGGCGAAAAAACAACCAATTTACGGGCAGTTGATATAAGTAAGGTGTTGCCAGCACGTTGACTGAACGTACGCAAATGAAGTCGCGCGACCTCCGCAGGGCGCCTGTAGCCCGCTGTGCTCCCGCTGAGTGCTCTGTGGCTTCCGCGGAAGCGATCCACACGTACAGAATTGATTGATGCCTATTGTTTCGATTAATCGAATCATTTGAGATGTTTAATGATCATCTCTAAATTGTAGGTACATTTATAAAAACGAATTCTATAGAATTTGCCGGTAAAGTGAAAAAATAGCGCAGTCTGTTTTGTATTATTTTCTAAAACTTGATGTGTTTCTTTGACAGTTTTATTTTTAATCTCCAAGGAAAATTTGTGTTTCTTGTTCTGGGCGTGATTGCGAGTGTGATATTTATGTTTTACATTAGCCTTCAAAGAATCACATTTTTTTTCGAATAGATATTCAAATTCATTTTCAATTTATCCGTAAATAATTATAGCAGGTACAATAACAATGTAAAATAATCATATTTAAAAATAATATTAAAAAGTAACATAAGAAACATTCATAAATGTCAATAGTTATTAATTTAAGGATAGTAAAATATATTATTATTAATAAATGCCAAAAAGCGTACGATTAAGTGATTCTCATTTAAATAAATTCGTCGTAATGTATAAAAAAATCTCTTAATTTTATCTCAATGAAACTAAACTTCAATCACTAAAGAGTCGGGTAATTGTATCGCTACGCAGAGCGAAAAACGGCATAATAATGTTATGTATCGCTGTTCATATTTATTTAAATATTGCTTTTAACCGTCGAAATGAAAGACAAACCATTACCTTAGCTTATTACCTTAGCTGCAAAATTCTTGCTTTTAACATTGGCTTATAACCTCCAAAAAGACATGAAACCATAGAGTAAAAAGCATTTTATAAATTATGCAGATCGACATCCGTCCATATCGCACGCCAGAGCAACCAGTATCGATTATGTGGCGATTATGCTAATTCGATTATACCACAGGTGCACGGAGCATCCCTACGTTATGATTATGGATAATTTTCAAAATAATTTTATGTTAATCTGTGTAAGGAAATGTTTATTTTGTATACTAAAAGATTTAAAACAAGATAACGAATAGTGAAACAACGCATATCACTTTGAAATAGGAGGTTTCGATTTGGCTAAATACTTTTTTTTTATCTACAGCGTTGTACGTTTTTGTACGTGTACCTACGTGTAATACATTTCATTTTTCGAACGAAAAATTAAATGTATTACATATGTATTAACACATAGATATTCCTACTCAAGGATTTCGCAGCTAAAGTAATCGTTGGTTTGTTTCATATCTCGATGGATATACTTATCTAGAATATTAATTATCTAATAATATAATATATTCTTTACGGTATCTTGATGTTCGACTACCAAATCGAACTATTTTCTGTTTAAAGACATCCTTTTTCTAAAGAAAAAAAAGTTTTTTTCGAGTTTTGACAATGACTAAGGCAATGACAACTGTACGTATTACTCAATAACTCAACTTAAATATTACTGCCATTCAATCAAATTTAAAAGATCTATGAAGTGATTTCTATCTAAAAATGGCAGTTGTTTTTGTAGATCCCTTATTTTTCTAGCATAAATTCGAGCATCAAAGAATTCCTTTGAAATCGGAACAAATTGTGTATCAAATGTGATTTGGCGATTCGCTCGCACCCTCATATCGTGATCGTGGCGGGAAATTGCATCACGCGGATAACTTTCGAACACCGCATTCGAATTTCAAATTCAAATTGAGCTGGCAGGTGGCACGAGGATGCATATTGCCGCGAAAATGATATGTGATTTGTTTTTAAATTGAATTCTTGCAAATAAATGAAGAGTAAAAACTTTTTTACTTTTAAAAAGCAGTTTGCATTGTTTGTTTTGCAACTGTAATTGCTCTTTATAGAAGAACTTTCCTAATTTATACCTGGATGTAGACTAAGCAATACGTTTATTCTAATTAATGATTAGTTTTCTATTAGCTTTTTTATTATGCTCTATATCATTTTATTATCTAAGCTTTATCCAAGTGGACAGCTTAGTTGCTAAACACGATCAGTACACGTCGTCCGGGGTCTATGCCGGACTCATTAAGATCTAAAAGTGAGCAAATCCAATTTATTTTATTTTTATATTTATTAACATTTCACGTATCATATGTAGGTAATATATTAGGAGCACCGACTGCTCTGAAACTAGTCTCGCAACGATGCGAGAAACACCGTGAGTGAAATGATAATTTAAAAACAAAATTAATTGGCTTTTAGACTCTTTTAGAAACCACGACTAAATATAAGAAATGCTTAATGTTTTTCTCAATACATATCAGTGTCGTTCATCTCTAAAATAAATAATAAATCCATAGACAAAAATCATTTTTCCATGTTTATACTAACTATTAGCTAATATCAATTTCAAATACAGTATCACTTTCACCCCCGAAGCATATTCACCTACACACGATCCTACCCACGATAATTATCCACCACTCATCCTAACAAGCTAATGCGACCTGTCAAAATTAATAAAATATATCAAGTGTCAACACGTGCCAACCTTAGCAAAAAAATACCGCCAAATTATTTTTCCTTTTTTTCTCTTCACGGCCAGCCAGCATGCCACCTATTTTCTTTTTTTGTTTTTTTAACATAGGCTACGTAATGGGAGGCGCGTGGCTTTTCAAGAGTATATTGTCTGTGGACTTTGGGGTACCTATTGTGACCCCCGGCGAGCGTGATACGGTAATGGCGTTTTAGTTTTTACTGTGTAGTTTTCGCTAATTAAAATTGGTTATAATAGAAAACAAGATGGTGGTGGAGGGGTGTAAACGTTAGGGGATGAAATGTACAATGTTGTATTTTTTTTTTACGATTTAAATAGTTAGCAAGGTATTTTATTTCGTTTAATTTATTAGGCATGTTCAATCTTTCATTTAATTTATCCTATGGCCCAGAGTCTGCCAATTGGCGCAGTATCTCAATATGATGTAGATATTTCCGTACTTACATCAACTTCAATTTGAAAATAATTTATGTCAAAACAATATCCACAAATAGCCGGTTGCTATTAAACGATACGCATTAACATTCACAGATTCACACTAAATTCAAATACTTATACCGTTGATGCTGGAAACATTTACATCACAGTCACCAGAATCTCAAGAAGAAACATTGTGCCCCTACCGGTAATGGAACCCAGGACTCACGGTATTTAAGAGTAGGTTATGTATCAATTATTTGCGTTTTTGCAAACAATAAAATTAAAAAAATGTTTTATACAAAATAGATTTTTTAAAATGATTTAAACGATATCCAACTCGAGCAGAAAAATATATGTACACCTACTTCCTTACATGTATGGGTGCCCCCTTAATATTTTCGTTTATATCATTTTAATTTGCATTTTTGGCTTTCGCTACAGCTTTACTATATATAGATATATATAAATATATATAACTCAAAGGTGACTGACTGACTGACATAGTGATCTATCAACGCACAGCCCAAACCACTGGACGGATCGGGCTGAAATTTGGCATGTAGGTAGATGTTATAACGTAGGCATCCGCTAAGAAAGGATTTTGATTAATACTACCCCCAAGGGGAAAAAATGGGGGATGAAAGTTTGTATGAAACTTAGTCAATTTTAAAATAATACTTTTTAACGCGAGCGAAGCCGCGTGTAAAAGCTAGTTCTCCATAAATTTGAAGTTATATACTTGTACGGCTTAGGCGCTAACAGCTTCTGTCAGACGGACGGACGGACGCACCTCGCTTCCCTCGATAAACATACATATCTAGTAATTAAATACCAACTAAAACTGATCTACTACATTAACATAAGTAATTTATCACTTCAATTATATCAACATTTTCTCACAGTTGGTTTAGAAAATGTGGTCCAATTATGCGAATATAGGACATAAATCAATTATCCCAAGATCCAATTATCTGCATCATGGTCTGATATAAATCATCATTTGAACTTAACCGTTTTAAATTGTTAACATTTTTGAATACTTTGGCCTTCCTGATTCGGTCTTTAGTTCTGACATTTTCGGAGGCATAAGGCATTTCATTAAATTTTAACAAACCAATGTACTAAAAATTCAAAAGCCCGACTGCGAAAAATTTGAACCTACTTTATATGTATTATGTAATTCCCTGTTAATTTACTTCATTTTGATACCCTACTCTATAATATTTTAATTTTAACTTGTTTTATTTTGCGCCAAAAATCCGCCATTTTGTTTTCTTTTTCAAACACTTATGTGCACTTAGGTTTTTAAGATGAATACGGTCCCCGTTGCAGACTGGTGCGGGGCAAGATAGACAATATTATTTGACAGATCTTTCATGGATATTAGCTGACATTAAATAATAACAATTACTTTAATTTTTAAACAATTATAAATAGCCATCAAACAGATGTATTCGATCTGACATCGATTACAGCAAAGCAGATTGATCCTTGGAGCTATCTGTTCAATAATGAAAATGTAGAAGTTCTGATTGAAATAATTTCATCAAATTTTCAGAATTTAAAACATGTTTTTTTGAATTTTATAAATAGCTTATATACAGCCGCATTGTACATCGATAACAGCAATTTAGATTCCGTCGCAGTTGATCCGGAGCAATCTGTTAAACAATATAATTTGAATATCTTTCTTGAATCTTTTATTGGAATATTACAAAATGCAAAAATTACAATTTCTTTAAAAATAGCCAACAAACAGCTGTCGATAACAAAAATCTAAGTCCCCTATAGCAGATTGATCTAGAGCAATCTGTTAAAAAATTTAAAACTATTTACACGATTGAAATATTTTTCATCTAATTTTCGGAATTTAAAGCTTTATATTTCTTTTTAATATTATAAATAGCCTACAAACACCTTCATTTATTGTACATAAATAACAGCTATTTAGGTCCCCTTTTGATTGATCTATTGAACAATTTAATTTGGAATGTCGATTGAAATATTTTATATCAAATTTTCGGAATTCAAATCTCGTTTTTTTTATAAATAGCCTATATACAGCCGTATTGTACATCGATTACGGCAATTTAGGTCCCCGTCGCAGTTGATCCGGAGCAATCTGTTAGACAATATAATTTGACTGATTGATCGTCCAGCGATCCTGCGGGCCTCTACACCGATACTGCACGCGAGCCGTTCCTCTAAGTAATTGAGATTCAGAAATTGGTCGGATGTTTCGAAATGTTGGATGCTTTAAACGGATTTTTTCATTATCAAATCTATTAACTAATTATTTTTAGATTGCGTAAATGAAAAGGAAAAGGGTAACCTATATAATACCACTTCGCTGTCCGTCTGTCTGTGTGTTGTGTGTCAACTTAAATTGGGACTCGCATGTCATAAAAATAAGATCAAAGTTATCGAAATTTTACAAAGTTATAACGAACACCGCGAGGTGGGACAGTAAAATAAAAAACTTTTTTAATTTTTTTTGATATAAGACTACTGTCCATTTAGCTTGATCAATTTTCTCTCGAACTTCTGAAGGTATCAGGTTGATATTAATACAAAATACTCACAATATATTGTTTTTTGATGCTTCAAAACAGACGCTCCAAGTCAACGCAATTGTTTTATTAAATAATATTTTTTTAAGCGATATTTTTTTAATAATAACAAAATAACGTTATTTTTAAAAATCTATAAGTAAAAGATTTAAAAATAAATACTTGAACTATATTAAAATATAATGCATAGTCCCTACTGACTTCGAAGTTCAAATGTTCGAACATGATTTTCAAATGTTAACGTTGTTTTTTTGTTGTACATGACCATACATAAATCATACTAATATTATATATCCGAAAGTTTGTGTAAGTGTGTAAATATCTTTGTTCACTCTTTACCGGATTTGGATAAAATTTGGAATGTACATAGCTTATACCTAGGATTAACACATAGGCAACTTTTTAACTTGATAATAGCGGGCGAAGCCGCGAGGCACGGCTAGTTTTATTATATGAGCGTTTTAACATAATCATTTTTTGAAGTGAAAACTTCTTTAGCGGCGTTGTGCACTTTTTGGGATGGGTAAAAAATGTTAAACTCGCGTCAGTACACGTGACCTGATCGAATAGGGATACAAATACTCTTTATTGCACACCAAGAAAATTATTAATTAACAATAGAAAAAATAACAATATAACAGTACAATCGGCGGCTTTATCGCTAAAGCAGCGATCTCTTCCAGGCAACCTTAGGATGGAGAGGATAAAAAAGTTTAACAAAAAGTGATCGGTGGTGCGGCAATGATCATTATACATACATGCAATATTTTAAACATACATATAATTATTAATGTAATTAAACAAATCATATACATATAGTTACATACATAAATATATTAAAGATAAATAAAAAATATATAAATAATATACAATACATAAATAAATATTAGTGATGCAACATGATAATGATTTCATATAAGCAGTGTCGTTTATATATTTTTTGTTTTGTCGCCGTGTTCCGTGGACACCTATGAGCGCGGCCCCTAAATCATGTATTCGTACATCGCTGCATCAGATAATCAAATAAAAATGTAAAATAAAACCAACCATTATCGGATTAGTTGTTTCGGACCCGAATTATAATAATTTGAACACGATTTGAGCCGATGTTTTGTTTTGAACATAAACGTTCAGTCGTTTGGTAAAATTGTGATTGATTGTTGGACGTGAGATATGAGCATAAAATTGTTTAGTTAATTTTTTACCGACTTCAAAAAAGGAGGTTCTCAATTCGTATGTAAGTTTTTGTTTGTATGTTACGCGATATCTTCGCCAATTATGAATCGATTTTTTGTTTGGTAGAGTCTAGAGGTGGTCCTATATAAATTTTATCGAAATTGGTCAAGCCAAAACCGAAATATAAGCGATGAAGTCGGTTTTTACCGACTTCCCAAAAAAGAAGGAGGTACTCAAGTCGACTGTATTCTTTTTATTTTTTTTTTATGTGTGTTACCTCATAATTTCTTTCCACGTGAGCCAATTTCGAAAATTTTATTTTAGTTTGAATGATGTTGCTTTTTAATTGGTCCCATTTAAATTTGATCAAGATCTGATCAGTAGTTCTTGAAATATCGTCAATAATGCCTATTTTGTGACGAATAATGCGTACTTTGACGATGCTCTCGTTTACCCGACTTCAAAAGTTATCTCATAACTGCTTTCGTTGTAAGCCGATTTTGATGATTCTTTTTTTATTTGAAAGCTGGTGCTTTTTATGTAGTCCCATTGAAATTTGATCAAGGTCTGATCTCTAGTTTTTGAGTTATATAAACAAGTTATAGAAACAAAGACGTGGGTAATGAGTTCCACTCCTTCGCAGTACGGATAATAAACGTAGAAGCGAAACGCTACGAGCGAACGGGAGGTATGTTAACCATATATGGATGACGTGTCACAGTTTGTCTTGTCGTTATGAGTAATGCACCCCTGGGATTAAAATAATGATAACATTGATTATTTATTTATTAACTACTCAAATACCAATTTCCATCGTTTTAAGTTCAAAAACAAAGAACTTTCACATAAAACTTTTCACTCCCTTTAACCCTCTTTAAATGTCTCCATTGTCTTTAAATCAGTCAGTCAGTGAATCAGTATGTCAGGACAAAGATTCGTATAGTATTAAAAACGTATTCACACACACAGCCCCACACTAAGTTCAAAGAACAAGTCTTAAGTAACGATACAAGATTGTGGGTGCTGGAAACATTTACATCACACACACATTACAACCAGAACCAGATGCACAAACACCTATCCCTTGGGAAGGAATTTGTGCTCCTGCCGGGAATCGAAGCCAGGACCCACGGCGCAGAGGGCGGACACCTGTCCACTGCGCCAACTGGGTCGTTATTATATATGCAATTTTAATTTATTGGTCTCTACTAGGCACTTGGCCACTATATGATCTCATGAAAAGTGATGATTTGGTTGACGATGGTAACCATGAATAATTGGCTCTCAAGCGGAGGTTAGGGAACATTTTTACCGACTTCCCAAAAAAAGGAGGAAGTACTCAAGTCGGCTGTATTTTTTTTTATGTGTGTTACCTCATAACTTCTCTCCACGTGAGCAGATTTCGAATTTTTTTTTTAGTTTGACAGATGTCGCTTTCTAATTGATCCCATTTAAATTTGATCAAGATCTGATCAGTAGTTCTTGAAACATCGTCAATAATGCCTATTTTGTGGACTACTTTGACGATGTTCTCGTTTAACCGACTTCAAAACTTACCTCATAACTTCTTTCGTTGTGAGCCGATTTTGATGATTATTTTTTTATTTAAAAGCTGGTGCTTTTCATGTGGTCCCATTGACCAACCCAATTTGATAAACATCTGATATCCAATTTTTGAGTTATCGTCAATAATGCGTGTTTAATACATTAAATCTGATCAAGGTTCCAAAGATAAAACGGTGAAGTCGTTTTTTTTAAGCTTTGCTTGCGTTTAATTATTTATAGTGATTTTGGCGACACATTTTTTAAGTTCAGTGCGGTATGCCACGACTATTTCGAAAATCGTGAAGCGAGTGCTTAGACAGGATGATATGACGACCATCCTGCCGAATGTGTAACGTATTCATGAGAAAAACAATCTACCTATGTAAAAGCGGATGTGTCGCTTACGAACGGACAAGCCTCTAGCTTATCTCCTTTCCTATTAATATTTACAAAAAGTTTTTCGATAACTACAAATAACTAAAAAATAAGATCATTAAGATCTACGTCCGTTTTAAGATAATATAATTAAATGCTACAGATACTCAATTCATAACAAAATCTGTACGAGAATTCGTCTCGTCTACGGTAACGTTTTTTGTCGTATAATTTTATAATGGTAAGTATAGGGTGCGCCTAATGTCGCTCGTATCATTACCATGCGAAGGACGCACTACATTTCATGCAGTAAGAGAAGTTATACTATTTTGAAACGGCTCGGTGCATCGATACGATTCATTACATAGTATGAAATGCGCTGATAACTTATATTTAGTAACTAGAATTAATCTTATATCAGACTTGTGTACGTCAACAACAGTCTCTACTAGTCAAAGGCCAAATTAGCATTCATGTATTTGAAGAATTTTCTATGTTTCATGGATTTGTACTAATACGACAAACGAAATTGTAGTTTTTAACTATATTTAAGTTCATAATTGAAAATAATCAGTGATTTCTAAAGTCACTGTCATTGATATCGACGTGGAGGATTATTTTATATTATTGTAAATATTTTAACAATCCCTAAATAAAAATTCATCGTCAGGCGTTAATTATTTTTACGTGTTTGTTAAAATATTCAACGGAACTGCTATTATTTGGACTTACATTTTGTTATTTCAGTATACTGAAATATCGTCAATATGCATTTTTAAAAATACATATTGACATAATTATCGAAATTTCGTTTTTCTTTTGTTTCACGATGTCAGAATAAGAGACTGTACTTAGTTGTTCTACTGCATATAATCTGTACTGCAGCTTCCATAATGGGGTACGGGCGCGATACAGATCTCAAAAACTGATGTTTCGCATAAATTACGTATTAAGAGCGTTTCATAATTCGGTATAATTATCTAAATCTGTTAGGTCTTCGCTAAAGAATGCTCGTAACTTCTCTGTTTGGTATAACGACGTTGTTCGTATCATAACGTATAACTACATGACTCAAGGAAGAAAAGCTGCGGTAACTTTTGTAATAGTGTTTTTTATTTATTTAATTTTGGCTTCGCAATCTTTTGCATTGAGCCAGTTACAAGTAATTAATATATTTCAAGTATATTATGACAAGTGGCCAGAATGCTGGCTCTTATTTAGCACATAAAAATTGCATCGCTATTCAACGTGGAAACGTAGCCAGTATTCTGGGCACTTTTCCTTTGGCAAGCGGTTTACAAAATTTTTGAGTACTATTTGTTTTAATACCCTTTTGTAATCTTGTCAGACAATGTCACAATTAAGTATGTTATTATTATATTTCATATTAAAAGTCTTAGTCACAAGTCACTGACAAAGTCAAGTAAAAGGGTCAAGGACCAGTCATAGTCAAATCATGATCTAGTAGTAGTAGAAATTTTACTAGAACTTCTATTGGAGTTTTGGAGCGAAGGCGAAAATCACGTTTTTCAACTTTGTATGATTTGCCTACACTTACACGTTTACTAAGTATTAACAAATAAAAATCCACCATTATTACACATTAGCACTCAAAGAAGAAGAGGTTTTGAAAAATTTTACAAAATCAACAACGCCATTTTTTTCACTTTCGCGGCAAAACTCCTTGTAACAGCATTTCAACGTACAAAAAATGTGGAAATCTGTAGCGGCTCCAGGTGGGGACTAAGGGGCTTTAGCCCCCCCAAAAAGCACAACATGCCATATAAACTTTCGCTACATAACCTACCCTCAGCGAGGTCAAGCCCCTCCTAAACGACAATCCTGGATCCGTCACTGGTGGAAATAACCATGTTTCGTCTGAAATTAGTGAGAACCTCTTCAGAACTGCAATTATAAATGAATTTGTGGTTTATGCTTCAGTGTATTGTATATTTCTGTCTTTGTTCGCACTAACTGCTTGCTGCAGTTAAAAGCATATAACATGCTTAATAATTTTAAGTAGGCGACCCAGCTTGCACAGTGCGCTAGTTTCTGCCCTCTGCGTCTCTGGCCTTGGGTTCGATTCCCGGAAGAAGTACATTTTTTTTGGACATTTGTGCTTTTGGTTCTGGGTGTGATTGTGTGTGAAGTGTTGCCGCTGGGAATCAAACCCGATACCCATATCTAAGCCAACGGGCGGTTCAAATATAATAGATTAAGTCAACCCTGTATATTCTGTTCATAATTGAAATCCAAGCAAAGCTTAAAAAACCGACTTCATCGCTTATATTTCGGTTTTGGCTGGACCGATACCGATAAAATTTATATGGGACCACTTTTGAAGTATACCTACTCTACCAAACAAAAAAAGAATCATCGAAATCGATTCACAATTAGCGGAGATATCGCGTAACATACATACAAAATAAAATACAGACGAATTGAGAACATCCTTTTTTGAAGTAAGTTGAAAAGGCATCACGTTTTCTTTATGATTAATACATTTGACCGCAATCTCACCTGATGGAAAGCGACGATGCGGTCGAAGGTGGAACGGAGCCCGAAATTATACTTATCTTACGAGGTATTCCTTTCTTAACCTGCAGTTATTTTTAACGAGTATTTTTTTCCGTTTTCGACCTAACAAACAAAAAAACGCATTCACACTCACAGCCCCACACTAAGTTCAAAGATTTGTATCGTGGGGCCGGAAACATTTACATTACACACACAAATACACCCAGAACCAGAAGCACAGGGAACTTGGGAAGGAATTTGTGCTCCTGCCGGGAATCGAACCCAGGACCCACGGCGCAGAGGGCGGAGACCTGTCCACTGCGCCAACATGTTACATATGTTTTCGTGTGAGGTAAAAATAGCAGTCTTGTTTTTTTTTTCATTTATAACCAATATTAAGGTTTAACAAAATATTCAAAATCATGCACCTGTAAACCTCGTAAAGATTTGTCTAGATGCAAGGTCCTCTACAATAATATAAGCTTAGCAATAACAAATCAGTAACAATATACACGTGTAAAGTGAGTTTTTTCTAATTATCCTTATTATTGAGTAGTTAGTTATTATTGAACGAACGCAGCGGTTATTGGTTATTTTATCTGTGGCCACGAATGAGCCATCTCAAAACTCAAAAGCGTCCTGTCATAGACTAAAATAACAGATAAGATATATGGTCAATTAAGGGACCCATAACTACTTATTACGTCTCGCGTGTTTGGTATTGTCTCTCGCATGCCGCAGTAATTGTGTAAGTGTCGGGTGAAATGCCTGGAATGTACAAATTACACGGCTTCTTAGAAGAATTTCGGCTGTAGGTTGGAGATCATTTTGATTTGATAGACGGTTTCTTGATGAAACCAAATATGGATGGAAACAAATTTAACGATCTTTGGCTAGCTAGCTTCTTAGCCATTGTTTCTATAGTGTTTAATTTTTTAACTGACTTCAAAAAGGAGGTTCTTCGAATTGAGAACTGTATGTTTTTTAATTTTTTGCATGTATGTTACGCGATAATTCTGCCAATTATGAATCGATTTTGATGATTTTGTGTTTGGTAGATTATACTTTATAAGTGGTCCCATATAAATATTAGCGGTGAAGTCGTTTTTTAACCGACTTCAGAATAATTAAACGCAAGCAAAGCTTAAAAAAATCGACTTCACCGCTTTATTTTCGGAACTTTGATCAGATTAGATGTAGGCGACCCAGCTTGCACAGTGCGCTAGTTTCTGCCCTCTGCGCCGTGGGTCCTGGGTTCGATTCCTAGAAGTGGTACATTTTTTTGGACATTTGTGCTTTTGGTTCTGGGTGTGATTGTGTGTGAAGTGTTGCCGCTGGGAATCAAACCCGATTCCCATATCTAAGCCAACGGGCGGTTCAAATATAATAGATTAAGTCAACCCTGTATAGTCTGTTCATAATTGAAAACAAAAAACATTTCATCGCTTATATTTCGGTTTTGGCTGGACCGATTTCGATAAAAAATTATAAGGGACCACTTTTCAAGTATACCTACTCTACCAGACAAAAAAGAATCATCGAAATCGATTCACAATTAGCGGAGATATCGCGTAACATACATACAAAAATAAAATGTAGTCGAATTGAGAACCTCCTTTTTACACGCATTATTGACGATATCTCAAGAACTACTGATCAGATCTTGATCAAATTTAAATGGGACCAATTGGAAAGCAAACACTTTCAAACAAAATAAATTAAATTGTTGGGAAAAAGGAAGAGGTTCTCAATTTGACCCTTTTTTGTGTGTTAACTCTTTACTTATTTCGTTGTAAGCCGATTTTGATGTTTTTTTTTATTTGAAAGCTTGTGCTTTTCAGGTCAAATTCTCATTTAAATTTGATCAGATCTTGATCAAATTTAAATGAGAATTTGATCAAGATCTGATCACTAGTTTTTGAGTGATTGTTAATAATGCGTGTTTAATACATTAAATCTGATCAAGGTTCCGAAGATAAAGCGGTGAATTCAGGTTTTTTAAATTTTGTTTGGATTTAAATTATTTGTAAATCTATATATAGACTATATATGCAGTATTAGTTTCATTGGATTTCAGAGCAGAATTATGTCGAAGGTATGTTTCTGTCGAAATAATTATCTGCCGAACAAGTGCATGTCGAAGCAGGGTTTGTCGGTAGTAGTCTTTCGAAAGTGTGCGTTGTCGAGGTTAGTTCTGTCGGACTATTCCTTGTCGAATATATGATCTGTCGAAGCAATTACTTATCGAAATATATTTTTTCGAAGTAAGCATCTTGTCGAAATAATGAATTGTCGAAATTTTGTACGACACCCAAAATCATAATTTGCACGTCCGCTTGCAGACTGAATATATTGCGTCAACTTACATTAAAATCTTATTTACATGTATTCTGGCATTTTAATTTGGTTTGACCTTTTTACCGGACTGGACGGATGAGGGTAATGTATGTTACTATCAACCTATGTATAATCATCAAAATTGGGTCATCCACATCTAGAGCGCTACAAAATATATTTTTTTTATTATGGTAATTGAAGTCGCTCGCCGGAGTTTTTGCCGCGAAAGTGAAAAAATGCCGTTGTTGATTTTGTATAAATTTCCAAAGCCTGTGATTCTTCGAGTGTTGATGTGTAATAATGGTAGATTATTAACCGTTAATACTTAGTAAACATGCATAAGTGCAGGCTAATCATACAAAGTTGAAAAACGTGATTATGAACTTCTGTCCAAAACTCCAATAGAAGTTCCAGTAAAGATTCTACCACTTTACTAGGACATGACTTGACTATGACTAGACCTTGACTGGACCTTGAATTTGACTGTGACATTATTACTTAACACTGGCTAAATGCACAAGATTGCGAAGCCAAAATTTAAAAAAAAGTCTCTCGCCTCTTGGTATGCGTCACACTTGCCCTTTATGGTTCAGTGCCAGCCAGAGTTATGAACTTAGTCAAAATCCTGCGCGGCAATGAACTGCGCTCGTCACCCTGAGATATTAGAAGTTAAATCTCTTTAACTCCTGTTATTTCACTGGAAACATTGCCCTTCAATCCGAAACAGTAATGTTTGCACACTACTGCTTGGCGGTTGAATGTCTGGCAATGCTGTGGTACTGCCCCAGGCGGACTCTGCAAAAGAGTCCTACATACTACTTAAACTATTTTAAATACATAAGTAGAGTGATAAACACATTACCTTCCTTTGCATTGCGCAATTGGGTAAAAATACAGACACTACGCACACGCATACTACAAGTATAATGGGTGTTCTACGTGGTAATAATATCTTTTTTTTTTTATTTTGGCTTCGCAATCATTTGCGCTTAGCCAGTGTCAAGTAATTTATATTTTTCAAATATAATTGAGTATTTCATAAATATAGCCGTGGTCACAAGTCACAATCAAGTAAAAGAGTCATGGTCTAGTCATAGTCAAGTCATGACCCAGTAAAGTGGGAGAGACTACTAGAACTTCTATTAGAGCTTTAGAGCGATAGCGAAAATTATATTTCTCAACATTGTATGCAAATCATACAACAATATTACTGTTTGGTTTTCATACAATACTATTTGCCTACACGTTCACGAACTATCAATAGTTAATAATCCACCATTATTACACATTACCACTCGAAGAATAACAAATTCTGGAAAATGATACAAAATAAAAAACAACGCCATTTTTTCACTTATGCGCCATATCTCCTAATAACAATTTAATTAACTCTAATAGATTCAAATTCTCTAAATTTTAATATTCGTTCGATTTTCAAATTGCACCAAAAAAACAAATCATAGACTCCAAATTCAAAATTGACGTAACGGGACACGCATGACAAATCGCGCGGCTAAAACAAAAAGTGCATAACTCAAAAAACGGGTGAATTTATCAGATGCATCTGACATTTTAGTAATTTTAAATTATCATTGAAATAAATTATTTTTAATTGATGGCTAAGGTCGGGTCACCGTGGTGAATTAGGTTTAAATGAGGAGCTAATGGTTTTCGCTGTTATGGCTTTTTTGTCAGTAGTACAAGGTTTTAGTGGGTTGTTTTTGTGGGATAATAAATCAGATGTATGCTATTTATTTTATGTCGTCATTTTATTGTTTTTTGGAATGATGTGACAAGTCACTGTGTTTCTTATAATGAGTAGAAGAGTCGTGGTGTACACGAACAATGTCAGTAATAATAATAAACATATTTTTTTAATGATAGATAGACAAGCAACTCTCCGATTATATTGTTCAGAAAAGTAAAAGCGGGAAATTAGTGTGGTACTCATTTCCCGCGTTAATTTTCCTTCGCCTTACGGATGACAAACGTAGAAGCGCAGGAGTTCTGCCGCGAAAGTGAAAAAATGGGGTTGTTGATTGATTCTGTATAATTTTTTAAAACCTGTGATTCTTCGAGTGTTGAAGTGTAATAATGGTGGATTAATAACCATTAGTACTTAGTAACCGTGCATAAGTGTAGGCAAATCATACAAAGTTGAAAAACGTGATTTTCACGTCCGCTCCAAAACTCCAATAGAAGTTCTAGTAAAGTTTCTACCACTTTACTACGGCATGACTTGACTATGACTGGACCTTGACTCTTTTACTTGACTTTGACTGTGACTTATGACTAGGATTATAATATGAGATACAACTGAAATATATTATAACTTGACACTAGCTAAATTAAAAAGTTTGCGAAGCTAA
Source organism: Lomographa bimaculata (assembly GCA_948107665.1). Classification (NCBI taxonomy): domain Eukaryota; kingdom Metazoa; phylum Arthropoda; class Insecta; order Lepidoptera; family Geometridae; genus Lomographa; species Lomographa bimaculata. The sequence continues at coordinate 8,983,974 of OX403607.1, read as the reverse complement.
AATTAAAAAAAAATGTATAAAAATACGTAGTAACGAAACTTGTTTTATTTGATTTAGAATATAGGCCAAATGGGCAAACTAAATTTCAATATATTTATTAAAGCTAACACACATTTTTTTTAATTTCACTAAAACCCATATTGGCGTGACGCGATGTCGATATCAAGATCGACAATAGTTTTGGATTCATTCGGGCATTCTCTTCTCAAAGGAGGTTAAACATTATATATCTTCCAAAATAGCGAAACAGCTAATAACATTTTTTTGCGAAGCAAGAGGAAAAAAAAATGCACCGCCGAGTTTTTGCCAGGTTCTTCTCGAGATGGCTGTAATTTTGCGAATCTGGCAGCAGAGTCATTAACTTTCATGAGTGCCTCTTTGGGGCCCATGTGAATAAACGTTTTCGATTTTGATTTTGACTGAAAGTACCAAATGAACCACAATTATGTACAAATTATCCTACTAATATTATAAATCCGAAAGTTTGTGTGGAAGTGTGTGTGTAAGTATGTTTGTTTCCTCTTCACGCTTCAACAGCTGAACGGATTTGGATGAAATTTGGAATATACATAGTGTTTAGTCGCTTAAGGTTCAATTTTGTGAGGAACGGTTGAAAATGTAAAAGGAAAACGTCTTCTCCTGTTGATAGTTTATTTGGCACTGGGCAAAGACAATCACAATAAATCATAGGCACGAATTCATAGACTACGGAGTTTTTTTTTTTTATTTGTGACAGGCTAGTGTTTGACCACTATCTCACCTGATGGTAAGTGACGATGTGATCGAAGCTGGTAAACACACTAGACCTGGAATACGCAGTATCTCAAGGATAACTGCCGGAACACCGTATTTGGCTTGGCGGCAGACTTTCAACTTGATGGTGGTAAGCTACTTTGGTAGCAAGCCAGGCGAGCAACTCACAAAATGCTCTACCACCTCTCAAATGTCACCTGATTAGCACCACCCGGGGACTACGTGTAGGGAGTCAGACTTAAGGGGTATCCTCCTACGGACGTGGGTGACTCAGCCCCCAATGTTGAATGTATGTACTGAACACATAGATTATACATAGGATTAACACATAGGCTACTTTTTAACTTGATAATAGCGGGCGAACGGGCATGGCTAGTATTATATAAATTATTTACATTCAAAATACATAAATGACCTTATTCCCAATATAAAATGGCAACTAAAGAAAACTGCCCCGCCTCCAGCGAAACGTGTGATAATCAAATGACAGCTGTCAAACCATTGTGTGGTCCACTTTGGGGTCTTGCGGTGGCGACATTGGCAATTTTCGACTTACGCCCGCTTCGAAATAATACGCCAAATAATGAATGCAAATCTAAATAAGCCTTAAATAAGTAAAATTATTTGGAAAATTCGCGAAGAAATGATTTTTACAATTTAAGGGCCAGATGTATGTCAATTCGAGGATTTTTACCCGACTGCGCGACGCAAAAGTAGGTAATGTTTATTTTGTTCGTTTGTGGCGTTCATTCTTTGTCACAAGTCATAGTCAAAGTCTAGTAAAACAGTCAAGGTTCAGCCATAGTCAAGCCATGCCCTAATAGTGTTGGAAACTTTACTAGAACTTCTGTTGGAGTTTTGGAGCGAAATCATAAAGCTTGTTTTTTCTCTGACGCGTATTTTTGTATCATCATAGTTATAGCCCACTGCTGGGCATAGGCTTCTGGCCATTACATTTTTATGTAATCTGAATTAAATAATGAAAAATTAAAGATTGTCTCGCGGGACCTGGCGTAACAGCAATAATTTAAGATATGCACCTTACTTTATATGATGTATGTATATAGTCAGTATATTAAATAACTAGCCGTACCCCGCGGCTTCGCCCGCTATTATCAAGTTAAAAAGTAGCCTATGTGTTAATCCTAGGTATAATCTATGTACATTCCAAATTTCATCCAAATCCGTTCAGCCGTTAAAGCGTGAAGAGGGAACAAACATACCTACACACTTACACACAAACTTTCGGATTTATAATATTAGTAGGATTAAATGCAAGCAAAGCTTAAAAAACCCGACTTTATCACTTATATTCCGGTTTTGGCTTCTGATTTCAATAAAATGTATATGCGAACACCTTTATACTCTACCAAACAAAAAAAAATCGATTCATAAATGGCAGAGATATCGCGTAACATACATACACAAACATACAGTCGAATTGAGAACCTCCTTTTTTGAGGTCGGTTGAAAATCAAAATCGATTCATTCGTTCGGGATCTACACAGACACGTCAAACTTATAACACCCCGTCATTTTTGCGTCGGGGGCTAATAATATCTAACAAACGCTAAAACAGCTCTTAAACTTTGACAAAATGGAGCCTTTCAATTGACAACAATGAACTGCCCGTTGGCTCAGTTGGTCGAGCGTTCGCCTTCTAAGCACGGGTATGGGGTTCGATTCCCGACGGGAACACAAGTTTTCACCCCAAGGAAAATTTGTGTTTCTGGTTCTGGTTGTGAATGTGTGTGTGATGTGAATGTTTCCGGCACCCACGACACAAGCATTGAACTTAGTGTGGGGCTGTGAGTGTGAATGCGTTTATGTTTATGTTTATTATATTTGGCCACAGACATCGATTTGGCGAATAATTCGCCATAATTAATATCGAGTGGAACGCTTTTTTTTAATAACAGCCTCGGGTAGCAGACATTTGGTCGGCGGAAAAGTTTTCGGATAGACTCCCATTACGACGAAAGTTGCTTTGTTGGCAACACTGACAGCACCTGTCATAATGACAGGCTGTTTTTGTTCCCGAAGGTGTTGGTTTGATTGTAATTTCATATTATTTATCGTGGATTGTTCACATTTTAAATAATAATTGATCGAGTTTTAATTATTATTATTTACTATATGCGCCCCGCGGTTTTATCCGTGTAAATTCCGCTGGAATGCCGGGAATAAAAGTAGCCTATGTGTTAATCCAGGGTGTCGGTTACCTCCTTACCAAATTTCATCAAAATTGGTCCAGCCGTTTGAGCGTGAAGAAGTAACAAACATACCAACACACAAACTTTCGCCTTTATAATATTAGTGTGATACATTTTTGTTTATATAGCCGTGCCCCGCGGCTTCGCCCGCTATTATCAAGTTAAAAAGTAACCTATGTGTTAATCCTAGGTATAATCTATGTACATTCCAAATTTCATCCAAAACCATTCAGCCGTTAAAGCGTGAAGAGGGGACAAACATACTTACACACTTACAAACAAACTTTCGGATTTATAATATTAGTAGGATTTGCCGTACTAGGCATAACATCTGTCTATGCCCGCATACGACGTTAATACCTATTACTTAAGAGGTTCAAATCAAGGCCTTATTTAGTACTAGCCGTGCCCCGCGGCTTCGCCCGTTATTATCAAGTTAAAAAGTAGCATATGTGTTAAGCCTTGGTATTGTCTATGTACATTCCAAATTTCATCTAAATCCGTTCAGCCATTAAAGCGTGAAGAGAAAACAAATACTTACACATTTACACACACACAAACTTTCGGATTTATAATATTAGTAGGATACGGTCCTGAGCTTGAGAACTAAGGACCATTTATTGTTTTTATTTTTGGCATCGCAATCGTAATGTATTTAGCTAGTATCAAGTAATGATTTTGTCTATACTGTACATGCAATGCTAGAAAATAATCATTTATTTATATATTCATATGAATATATAAATTAATGATTATTTTCTAGGTATAATTGAGTATTTTCATAAATATAGTCCAAACCACAAGTCACAGTTTAAGTCAAGTAAAAGAGTCAAGGTCCAGCCATAGTCAAGGCCTACCCTAATAAAGTGTTAGCAACTTTACTAAAACTTCTATTGTAGTTTTGGAGCGAAAGCGAAAATCACATTTCTCAAACTTTGTATGATTTGCCTACACTCATGCACGTTCACAGTTCACTGAGTATTAACTTTTGCCTACACTGATGCACGTTCACAGGTCACTGAGTATTAACTGTTAATAATCCACCATTATTAACCGTTAATAGTACGTACAACCAGACAAACTATCAAACGTCATCCATTTATGGTTGGCATACCTCCAGTTCGCTCAAAGCGTTTTGCTTCTACGTTCATCATCCGTACAGCGAAAGAGTTGACCTCATTGCCTGCGTCTTTGTTCCCTGAACGGTATAATCTGGGCGTCTTCAAGTCTAGAGTGAATAGGTACTTACCTACTAGGCAAGCATGTTCCATCTTCGGCCGCATCGTCACTTTACATGGGAGGTGAGACTACAAGTGAGATAGCGGACAAATGCTTGCCTATCTAGGATAAAAAAAACCTGAAAGCAGAAGTGTTTGCAATGCAAGGTTTTTTTTAATAATTAACGGCCCTCAAGCTTTGGAACGTTTATTTAGTCTTTGATTGAGAATCAAACTCCACTTATTAACTTACATACATAGTTGTAAGTTTTCCTAACTAATATGTATACTTTAATGAGCAAACAGAAGGCCATTTAATTTTTTTTTACAAATATTATAAAATACATACATACGAAGTACATAGTACATACGCAATAGAGAAAAGGATAAGCACGATACAAAAAATAATAAAAGTATATAACACTGTATGTTTTTTTTACTGTGGAAAAGAGTAATAATACTAAGGGGAATATATTTTTTTAATGTGTAAAAAAATATATATTACTAGCAGTGCCCCGGGGCTTCGCCCGCGTTAATAAATTTATAAAGTAGCGTGCGGTTCCGGCACCTATACTATCTACATTAAAAAATTCATCAAAATCGATTTATACGTTACGGAGATACGTTGTATCAAACATTCACACACACACAAACTTACGCATTTATAATATTAGTAGGATAGGATACGATGTTTTGCCGCATCAGTGCAGAAGTATTAAATAAATAAATTTCTTTTAATTAATTTAACACTTGAGTTACCTATAAGCTTGATGCTTTAAAATATAAACATAAACATAAACATAAACGCTTACACACTCACAGCCCCACACTAAGTTCGATGATTTGTATCGTGGGTGCCGGAAACATTCACTTCACACACACAATCACAACCAGAACCAGAAACACAAATTTTCCTTGGGGAAAAAACTTGTGTTCCCGCCGGGAATCGAACCCGATACCCCTGCTTAGAAGGCGAACATACATCCAACTAAGCTAACGAGCAGTTCAGCTTTGTAGGTAACTTAGGTCTTTGCTGCATCTAGTTTTAGTTTTGTTTTAGTAAATATAGGCAAAAGGCCCGTAGATAGATTTTTTGATGATATATTGAAACTTCTGCATGATTCAATTAGATAGCTCTTTTCTGTAACTAGTTGAAAATGATGGAATTTGTGGGAGATTGGGAGGTGTATTTGTTATTCTTGTTAATAAAATTGGAGCACGCAGCACGCTGCCCGAGCAGCTCAGGATAGTCTACAGTGCCGTCTGCTATGTAAGTAAGTATAACAGACAAAGTTGATACACTTAAGAAACTCCAAGTGCTTCAAAATCGCTTTATTCCTAAAGCGTTCGGCACTCGCTGATATCAGCCCAACGTCGATTTGCATTGCGACACCCCTCTGTCACCCAATTCATGAAGGCGGCTTCTCGCCGTTTCTTCGACACGACCCCCCACCACCCCGACCCTCTCGTAGTCCAAGCCTCCGACTACTCTATCGACACTATAGACTCACGTTACTTTCGTAGCCGCCGTCCGCGACACATCCTTCAGGACCCGGACGATCGCATTGCGGTCGCCATCGCGTTGGCAGCGCAACGATAGTCCAATACACAGACCACAATCAGATTAAACAGTCCTCGCCGGCGAGGACGTAGAATATATCTAGTCATGTCTCTCCAAATTCTAGTCAAAATCGATCTAATCGAACCGTATTCAAAGGGCCTATTATAAACGGTACTCTCATGTGTGATTCTCTCTCGTTATGGCAACGTGCAACGGTCCAAGCCGAGGCTCGCACCTATATATATAATAGGTGGCGTTTGCGCTAGTTGCCTACTCCTCTCTTCTAAGGCTAAGAGCCTTCCGCGCTCGCCCTCCCGTCCGGTGACGCTGCAGAGGCTACATACTGCCAGCAGCATTTAATCAGTTCGAAAAAAAAAAGTTAGTATGACAGATCCGCCCCTCATGACAGGGGTGCATGGAGGCAAACTGCACAAGCGTTTTCTGGCGACTACATAATACCTAGTTATAATATATACCTGGTTTAATATAATTCCTGTATTAGTTATTTAAGAGTGTTTATTCTCGAGTTCACTGTAATTTTACGAATCTGACAGTAGAGTCATTAACTTTCATGAGTACCTCATGTGAATAAACGATTTAAAAATTTGATTTTTGACTATTTGTTTATTTTGAAGTTTGTTGTAGCGGTTACTTATTTTGGACTTTCTTGTAGCGGAAGAAAATGAAATATGGGATTGGATGGGAATCTGTGATGGGAATAGACCAAGCCAAAATTGTTCAGCATTCTATTTAAAGCCGCGAGATGTAGCAGCAACTCAAAAAATTAAGCTCTAGCAAAACCAATTCAATCACAACTATAAAAAACACACTTAAGAATCCTTTGAGAATCAATCACCTATCGATTCCAAAACTGCTGAGCTTTGTGCAAAAAATGGTAACATTTTCCATTATATTAACTAAAAAATATACTTAAAAGAGCAAACAGGTACCACACAACAACAAAACGCTGAGCAAGCGTAACAAATTCAAACATACTAACAATCCTGTCCAAACATGAAAAACGAACAATACGATGCGCCCGCGCACATCCGAAACAGTAATCCAACAAACAATTCAAAATTCCAAACATCGAACACAAACGTCACGTTAAACTGCTCACTTAACCCTACAATAGCCATAAAGAATTACAATTAATCGCTTCGACAAGAAATGCCACTCGGTGAAAAAAAAAGTCAAAATATTGTCCGCGGATGCGACGCGATGCCCCCACCGGGTGACTGGGAGCCAATGGGGAGGCGAGTTAGATACCGGCTACTGCTTTTTGGCCAATAGCGTCCCCCGGGGCGGAGCCTCGAGCTACGCACGCCGTTTCGCCCCCAGCTAAAACCTTTTCGCCTGCAGTCGTTTACAGATAAGCCCGCGGGATGGTCGATTATTATTACATTTCATTCGTGATTCTGTGATCTACGCTGTCCGCCCGCGGCGTCGATCGATAGCGATGTACGAGTGCGTTACTTTCCTGGGACTTTGCTCGTTGTGATATGAGAACCTTAGTGTCTGTGATATGATTGCCTTACTATAGATAGATTACATTGTGAAGGCATGAACCTGTATATGCAGTGCCATCGTGAGGTATGAGGGCTCAGTTCTTTTGTTTAGTGATGTAAGGTGCATGAGCAGAATTCGGGAAAAACTGCTTTTATTTATTTAAGACATATATTGTTGGTTGTTTGTCTGGTTAGACCGAATACGCAAATTTACATAGTTATAATAATTAGACACATACAGGGCAAACTTTTTTGAATAGTACCCAAAATTGTAGTATTAAGATTCTTCTATTTCTTATTTTTCAAATTAATTTAAATTTATTTGTTAAAGATGTGCAGTAACATATATACATAGAAGCATGCATCCTTATTTATAGGTATACAATTTAATTCAACATGTTTTGCCTAAAAAAGGCGTACAAATTCAAACGCAGAGAGATCCATCTCAATGCATTTGTTTATAGGATAATTTATAATTATGACGTCCAGGTCATAATTATAAATTACCGTATATAAAATATTAATTAATCTATGATCAAGGTTTCATATCTAAAATTATTAATTGTAGGTATTTGATTGATTGATTGAAAATGATTTATTGCACAAACAAAACAAATTATAGGTACACAGGCGAACTTAATGCTATGGAGCATTATCTTCCAGTTAACCTCGGTGTATCGTGTGACTTTTAAGTGGTAGTGCACATGCTATGGAGAAGTAAGTTTATTAATTATTTAAAAATAGAACTATAGGTTTAAAATATATATTACAGTATTTCCTTATCTAAATATAAATATAACATCATATTACATATTATTAGGTATTTAAAAATAAAATAATGAGAACGCCTACTTTCACTGTTTAAAACGTTAACTCATATAATATTTTAATAAATGATTTAGTCCGCGAGTTTTACACTATTTTACACTTTCACTGATTGTTATACATAATTTATTAAAATGTTATATATTTGCAGCTTGCACAGTGCTTAAATTATTAGTAAAGTTTACCATACTTTTACAGATCAACATTTACATACGTAATAAATACTAAACATTTATATAAATTACTTACATTCGAATAATAAAAAAGCAAAAAATCACAATTTATCTATAAGTTTTGTGTCAAATTATTATTTTAGTTGTTAATCTATTTATTCTAAAAAATACAGTAATGCTCTAGATAACATTAAATATAAACAACGTAAAATTATAAAAATCAAAAATAATAAGTAAATATACTATCTTAAGCGATAATTTATCTAATTAGTTTTCCCTACCATGGTTTTTGCTATAGAAACCAAAATCAACGGAAAATAAGTATGAGTAATCTACATGATAATAGAAATAAATAATATAAAATATACAAACATATTTGATTGCAAAATACTAATTTTAGTGTTAACAAGTAGCAAAATCAAAATTTTGAAAATATCCTCGCCACTCTTATCTTGAAACCGGCTGCACCGTTTTTAAATACCGCATCCAAATCGGTCACCCGTTTTTAAATTGTATATAGCTGTCAAACTTATAACACCCCTCTTAATGCGTCGGGTGCTGTCGTGTTTTTAAAAACAAAAAAATAACTTTAATTACTCATAAAGTTTTTCTACCTTATACAGGATCATAAAACCAGATAAAATGTTTTTTAAATATAGCAAAGTATTTGCATTCAAAACTCATAAACCATAAGTTATAATTCCTTTCCATAAAGTGACCAACATTCAATTAACAATAAAGAACCGCGCACATTTTGAACTATTCAATTATAATTAAAACGGGAATCATCCTGAAGAGGGCTTCCGAATGAATCCTAAATAATAGTCGATCTAGACATCGACAACGCTTAAGTCACTCTAATTCCCGTTTTAATTTTAATTTAATAATAAAGAACCATGTGTTGCAAAACGTTTTTAACCAACTGTATGGCTATTTGTTAATACCTTAAATATAATACATTAAACATTTAATTAAATAAGTCTCAATAACTCTTACACTTTAAAATTACACACCAGAACCATTTTAACCAATTTTAAAACAAAACAAAAGGTTCACAATGCGAATCGTATAGATATTTTACTTACGTATATATTTTAGTGGTTTTATACCGAAACAATTTTAAATACTAAAACCGTTTTAAAACTGTAACCACTATTTAAAACTAAAAGACAAAGTATAAAGCAGGAAAGCTGGCACATTTAAGGCATTCCTCAAAAGGATAATAACATAGCAGCATCTCTAAGTTATACTTAACTTTTATACAAAGTTATACTTAAGTTTTATTCTTAGTTATACTTTTAAAGTTATAATTGGCGGTCCCTGTAATTATAGGTGAGACAACCATTCGTATTGCTTTTGCCGGTTTCCTTTTTGAATAAGTGTTTATAGAGAGGTTTGTGCTTTTGTTTACTAAAAAATATATTATCTACCTTAATTAAATCAATTATTTTGTTTGCAGAAGAAAACCTTAATTAAATCAATTATTTTGTTTGATTCTGAGTATGTATGTCTTCTCTAATTTATTTAAAACTAGCCATGCTGCGCGGCTTTGCACGCGTGTATTATCAAAATTTCATCTAAATCCGTTCAGCCGTTACAGCGTAAAGATAAACCAAACATACTTACATAAACATTTACACACAAACTTTCGGATATTTATTATTAGTGTGATTACTATTTTTCTAATAAACATTGATAAAAAAAACAATATTCTTGACTAACTCGTTTTAAAATTTTGGTAGAGATAGTTACGCGGTTTTGTTTTTTTACAATAATATTAAATTTTGATACACATACAAATAAGTTTTCGTTTTTAAAGAAAATAGATTTATTTACAGCTTACGCATTTAATTCAAATCTACTTATCAATAGTATTTATTTTTGTTATTTTCTGACTTTTTCTTTTTATACTCGTAGTATACAACAAACAAGCAGACGAACCGTCTAACGTGAAGTGGTTACCATCGCATAAAGTTGTCTGTAACACTCCTAGTGAAAAACTAAAAAAAAATTGCAAGCATAATCAAGATTCGTTTTACATCCTTTTAAAAAGAATGCCATGCTATGGCGCTTCGGAAATACCGGTGAAAAACTTCTATTAAATTATTATTTTCTAACCTAATACTGTTTGGAACGTTTCACACGTTTTTATTCAAATATTGCAAACTCTATATAAATACTTCATTTTTAATTGCATTTGGTACACCAATGGAATTACGATCTAGCCTTAACTGATGCTAAGATCCGCTGGAACTAAAATATTTACATGTTTTACGTTCTCGACGTATCATACAAATATTATTTTTGTCCGTTCGTTTAAAAGTTATCTATTATTGTTCTCAACAACTTGGAACTCTGTTAAATAATTTAATTTTGACCTCAACTGCTAAGTGGACTAGTTAAAGAATATGTCTAATAACAACTTTTCTTAGTATCTCTATTAAAGGGACGACAATTTATTCTTGTGTTCTTTGTCAACATCACTCACTATATTACACCGTCTCATGAAGTCTCATCACTATATTAACTCAAAAGGTTTAGTTCTCTTGAGTGTTCTCACTAAGTCAATGTTGTTAAACAATGCACAACAATAAATAAGGCACTTTAACACCAATCATAACGCTCAGTGCAGATTTTAAATACGTGACCATCGTAGGGTTAACAGAAAGTTGTACTGAGAGCCCACAGAGTAACCGACTAAAGACTCAGACCTATTTACGCGCCGTTCTTTTTTTTAACCCTTTTCGAAATAAGAAGTTCTATATTCGAATTAACAACTTCCAAAAAGTTTATGCATTCGTTTTATTTTTTTAACGTATGTACAACGATTACTCGGAAATTTATTGGTCGATTTTTTTAAATTGGTGGAACTAAATTCTGATATTGGATCACAACTTTTTTAATTAATAGTTTATAACAGGTTTCAATAATAGGTTTAAGTGTGTTTATATTTGGACTACTTGATATATAACTAACGCCTACCTATGTATAGCGAAGAAAGTCAGTCTTTAGTAAAAAAAATACATTTTAATATATATATATATTTAATATATATAGTATGTATTTTTACCACACCACCATCCCTGCTTATCTGTATTATTCTTTTCCATCCAAAGTTTGTCTGGAAGAGATCGCTCTTAGCGATAAGACCGCCCATTGTACCTATTTATTAGTAATTTCTTTTCTGTACTTTTTATTATTGGTGTCAATAAAGAGTTATTGTATTGTATTGTATGTACCTACAGCAAATTTCCCGAAATTCTGGACTGCAATTAATTATACTTGTCATATGAATAGCTCGTTTGAGTAACAAAAAACAATAAACAAACGCATTCTAAAATCAAAATCGTTTCTTTACATGGGCCCCAAAGAGGCATTCATGAAAATTAATGACTACTTGCCAGATTCGCAAAATTACAGCCTCGCACAGCTCGCAACCCCACACTAAGTTCAAATACTTGTCCGGAAACATTTACACTGAACACAAAATTAAACTCAGAACCAGAATTACAATTGTCTCTTGGGAAGGTAAATTGTGCTTCTGATGAGAATTCAAAATCAAAATCGTTTATTCACATGGGCCCCAAAGAGGCAATGAGTGCTTTACTTTCATGAGGAAAGTTAATGAATCTATTGCCAGATTCGCAAAGTTACAGCCATCTCGAGAAGAACCTGGCAAAAAACTCGGCGGCGCATTTTTTTTTTATTCATTTTTTTTTTAACATTCTTAATCTCTAATACATAATTTTCTGGTAGTCGCTAGAAAGAGCCTGTGCAGTTTGCCTCCATGCATCCTTGTCATTAATATAGTCTGTGGTTTTATAGTAAGCTTTCTTAATTAATGCCCGTTTTATTACAGATTTGAACTTTCCCAGTGGTAATTCAGTTACGATTTTAGGAATTCTATTGTAAAATGTAACCCCATTTGCCATAAAAGATTTATTCGTTTTGCTTAATCTAAATGCGCGCACTGCATTTTATGCTTATATCTAGTATTAAGATTGTGTGCGTCGCTTCTTAATTTATATTTACCAATTGAACCCTTAGCGCTGGGTCGTCGAGCCTGAAAACTATCGCGAGTGTTATTCATATTTATTTACAATTCTGTTGAGACTCGTGGCGGGTTTTTTGGATTTGCCGACTAGTTTCGGGCATACAATGTACGATGCCCATCATCTGGGTATCGTGTTGTGTCATATTAATCATGAGAAAGCTTGTGTTAAATGACGATGCGGTCGACGATGGAGCACACTTGCCCAGAAAATACCCATTCACTCTTGACTTAATTTGTTTAAGTGAACTCGGTAAGATTAGCTAGTTCATAAATACAAATTAAGCTAATTAAACGCTTGAAAAATGTAATAATAAATAGAAAAGTCAATTACTGTCGGTAATTTACCGAATTAATTTCCCGCCAACAAAAGAACATTACAACCAAAATAATAATCCCAGCGAAATGAAAAGAATTATTTCTTAAACCGGGATCCCATTAAAGTGCTGTCATCGTCCGTTGATAAGATTTAAATTAGGAACACAATAAAGCTCCTGTCAAATCCGCCATTAATTTCGAATTTTGAATTTGGAACGGGAGCGGTGTTGCCAAAGCGAGGACCTTTTCGGCCAGTTGTGTTGTGACGTGTTATTGAATGTAATAATGAATTAATTTGAATTGTGCCTTTTTGTTCGAATGTTTTGATTGTAATTATAATTTCGTTGGAGATTTTGTGTACCTAACTACAGCGTTTGTTGTAAACAATGACGACATATATTATGGTAATATTACTATTTCCAACGTTTGGTTGTAAATATTAATATCACCGATTGAAATACTATACAGATAATTAAATGTAAGAAGTTTTTTTTTTCTTTGGCTTAGTTGAGTTTTCCTTCGCCTTTTAAGCAGAGGTATCGGGTTCGATTTCCGGCGGGAACATAAGTTTTCTACTCAAGGAAAATTTGTGTTTCTGGTTCTGTTGTGTTTATCTGTGTGATGTGAAAATATTATACGCATTAATACGGTTAACAAATATTTAAACATAAATGCTTTCATACTCGACACCCACACTAAGTTTGAAGACTTGTTTCGTGAGTGATAAATTTAGAAAGGTAAAATTATCGCTTGAGGCGGGGTTTGAACCCGCGGCCATAGGGTGTTATGCCCTATTGCTCTAACCGCTGAGCTACTCAAGCCCTGTCGAAAGCGACGAAATTAACCTTTCCTTATTATTAACGTCTTACGGGGACGTGTGACGTCATCTACCGAAACAGTTTATTCATATACTGCTACGGTCAACGAGTCTAACATTGCAGTATACTCCACGTTGTGTTGATAACGTTTACCCAAATCAATTGATTTTATTTATATAGCATTAGCCATGCTAGGCAGAACTATAGTGATAAATTTAGAAAGGAAAAATTATCGCTTGAGGCGGGGTTCTGCCTAGCATGGATAAACAAAACAAAAAACAAACAAATGTATTCACACTCACAGCCCCACACTAAGTTCAAAGACTTGTATCGTGGGTGCCGGAAACATTCACATCACACACACATTACACCCAGAACCAGAAGCACAAATTTCCCTTGGGAAGGAATTTGTGCTCCTGCCGGGAATCGATAATGCTATAAAAATAAAATCAATTGTTTCGTGGTTGTCAAAAATATTCACATCACACCCAATAGTCTTTTTCTTCCCGCTTGGTTTTTCCACTAGTTGGGAGAACCACAATTTTCGAACAGAATACTGGGTTTTCGGAATTCAAACCAATAAGAATACTGGGTTTTCGGAATTCAAAACGATAACCCGAACATTCTAGAGGCAGTTAACATCCAATATGAACTGTGCCTTGCATTAGTTGAGTGAGCGTTCGCCATGTAAATTTGATGATGTGAATGTTTCCGGCACCCACGTCATAGAACTTAGTGTGGGGCTGTGAGCGTGAAAGTGTTTATGTTTCGTTTAATATCCATTATTAATATCGCAGCGATTCACTCACCATTTATTGCTGCTGTTGATGTGTACAAAACTGTCAACGCAAATTTATTATTAAACGGCTACATAAATTAAGCTATTTAGCTGCCAAATTTATAATAAATAGCACTTCAAAAATATAATTATAACAATACACGATACCTAAATTATTTAATAATGTCAAAACGATTTAATGACATGTCACTTTAGAACCGCCCACGAGCAATTTATAATAATACACATTCAAATATCTAACCTAATTGGCTATTTCAAAAATCGTTTTTCAATAAACATTGCCGATATTATATTTTTAATAGGCAATAAGACCAAAGGTACGGGCAACACGGGTTTAGTTCTTTTTTTAAATAGTGAGTACGGCACGGGGCAGCCAAATGAGTGCATCGTTTATTTTTTAATATTTTGATTTACTACCAAGTGATTGTGAACGGCAGTTAATGAAGTATTGATTAGTGTCGTATGAGCTACGATTTTTTTTTCATCTTAGCGGCCAGTCGCAGCAATAATCATAACTCTTTGTTTGAGATCTGCTGCTTTATAATTCGAATCATTAAAACGGAAATCGTTTTATTTTTAATGGCGATGCACAAGTGTATTGTGCCAATATCGGGTTTCAAGTTGTTTATTTTAATGGGGCTCTATATTATTTTATATTACTGGCCAGTTGGATCTGAACTTTCAAATCTCATTTGGTTCGTTATTCCTTTTGGAGCATAAAAGGTGCTGACTTAAAATCAACAGAGCAGAGCGTAGAGGCCGCGGCGATATTTCATAGTCGGTTTTTTCTAATAGAACATTTGTTATAGCAAATATGAGGGTATTGTGTACGGGGTCAGAGATGAGGCCTTAACTCCGAGATAGCTTTTCTAAGCCATAACCGGAATTTATACCCAACATTATTCATATATCCCGTCCAGTTGTTTTCCTCTAATTAGAACCCATTCAACCATGGCCCATTAAAACTCGTTTAAATTAAAATTCGAATAACTTACTAACTAGATGTATAAATCACGGCCGTACAGAAGACAATAAAATATATTGTCCATGTCGAGAGGGTACGGCGAAACTTAATAATTAATACAACAATACGTTCACAGAGTAATTAAAAATATTAAAATAAACTCATTTTCTTACCGGTCAGTTTTTTCTTTGTGTCCAGTTTTTCTGTGGCCAGTTTTATGAATGAATGCTCTATGGTTGTTATTTTTTGTTGCTGGCAACATTTCTCATTCTACGTACTGACAGTTCGGTTGACGGCGCGGCGTTCTTTTTTTGAAGCGCGACCTCGCGCAGCGGGGCGTAGGCGCATCCGTTGGCGCTCGAATTATCTCGTTTTAATATTGGAATGGGTACCACACATTTCCCTTTAATACCGTTATTAGGCCAATAATTCAAATTTACTTTGCATAATTACTATTAACTATAATTAAAATTATTTCTGCTAATGTTATAGTCTTTGTTGGTCTTATAATTTAGATGTTTTTGAGCGTTTCGAAACAAGTCTCTTTTCGTCTTAAGTTGAACCTAAATTATTTAATTTAAAATGAGTAGTTAGCAACTACACTGGTATCTTATCTTTTTTAGAATGGGATTGTAAAATTATCCCATTAAATATAATGCACGATATAATATTTACAATAATATTAAACGATTAGAAAAACTAAAACTAAACTTCGACGGACTATTATTGAGTAAAGAAGTCAAATTAAAAAGATTATTTTTTACAAAATGTACTTAATTATAAAATGTGTATGTTTAAATAACCAAAATTGCTTAGAAACCAAAATCCTACTCAAGCTTTCCGAGAACATTATTTCCCTACAAACTCTCCCACGCTAAACAACCGAATCGGCATCTCCCACGAATTAGTTCTTATTTCTGGCAACATCGGATTGTGATGAGCAAATCGGTGTGCGTAATTACAACCTTCACGATGGAATTTGAAAAAAAAGAAAAATTAAAAAGAAATTGGTAGAATGGCTCACGCCGCGTGCACAGTAGCAATAACGTGCAATTTAAATGTTTCAAATTTCGATTGTTGTTTTTTTTATATTGGTGGCGGAGCACGCATGCAGTCAGCATGGGATATTCGGATTAAGATATGCTTTTTGAATTTCGAATTATTTTGGATAAAACAGGCATTACAAAAACAAAAAAAACAGGGTGTGTCGAAAAGACACGATAGAAGTAAAACTTTAGTATTACAGGGAAACATTAAAATTTTAATTACTCATCACAGTGTTTTACACCACTTTTTGTCACACAAAAAGGTTGCGGATCAGAATTTCAAAGCCATCCCATTATAAGTTTCACTTCAAATATTTTCTTGAGGGTTGGCGCAGTGGACAGGTCTATGCCCTCTGCGCCGTGGGTCCTGGTTTCGATTCCCGGAAGGAGCAAATCGCAAGGGACATTTGTGTTTAAGGTTCTGGGTGTGATATGTAAATTTTTCCGCCAATGTTTAACCCATGATATAAGTTTTTGAACTTTGTGTGGGGCTGTGCGTGTGAATGTGCTTGTCTGTTTTATTTGTAACATATTTTCTAAATGTTTTTTTTTTATTTCACTCAAATACATGCATATAATTTTGCCGCGAATGTGACAAAACTTAAAAAAAATGATTTTCTTTTGAACTCCAAAAATTTCAATAGAATGTCTAGTAAAGTTTCTACTACTTAACTTGGACATTACTAGGCTGTGGGTGGCCCAAAATTGCTTTTACTGATATTGACTTTGACTGTGACTGATGCCTTAAATAAGTTATATGAACTACAATATACTTAAAAAATATATATTACTACAATCTGGATAATACACTTGGTTTGCAGAGCCAAAATGGAAAAAAATGCATTCGTTTGTTCAACACTACATACACATAACTGTCGAGTAAGTTAGGTACGCTAATTCCCGTTTTTAACCGACTTCAAAAAAAGAGGACGTTCTCAAATGGTTACATAAGTTTTTTTTTATGTTTGTTGCCGTGATGCTATCTCAGAACTCCTTCATTTATTAACCGATGTGGAAAATTAGTATTTTGTTCGAAAGGGTTCTAGTTGGTCTCATTTGATCAAGATCTGATGAAGAGTTCGGAGATACTTGCGATTGAAGTCAGTCATTCGTTTTTTAAACACCCACCTACGTCCGTAGGAGGATACCCCTTAAGTCCGACTCCGTACACGTGGTCCCCGGGTGGTGCTAATCAGGTGACATTTGAGAGGTGGTAGAGCATTTTGTGAGTTGCTCGCCTGGCTTGCTACCAAAGTAGCTTACCACCATCAAGTTGAAAGTCTGCCGCCAAGCCAAATACGGTGTTCCGGCAGTTATCCTTGAGAGCCTGCGTATTCCATTAGTGTTTACCAGCTTCGATCACATCGTCACTTACCATCAGGTGAGATAGTGGTCAAACACTAGCCTGTGACAAATAAAAAAATAAAAACTCGTAAGTATATCTCTTTCTTTCTGTTGTAAATTATAATCCATGATTTTTAAGTATTCTTGTGTGTTACAAATAAATATTTATTTGTTTCTTCTTTGTTTCTTTCCAATTTTGAATCTAATTCAGTCCACTGTTTTGTTGATCACGTCTGCAACTAATAAGGGAGGAGAACCTCTTTTGTTATGGAGCCGAATGTTGAGACCTCAATGAGGGTTATATAGTCTGTAATATAATTAAGTGGCAGATATACGTCAATGCGACCGTTTTTAACCACAGTCGATTATCTCCCTTACATTTTTACACAAAAAGGCGCATATTGCATATTATGGCGGTTACGCAAGGTCACACAAATTTCGTGAAAATGCACTTCAAAGTTTTGCCGCGAAAGTGAAAAAATGGCGTTATTGTTTTTTTTTAATTTTCCATCACCTTCTTCGTGGATTGTTACCCGTTAATGCTTAGTAAACGTGCATAAGTGTAGGCAAATCATACAAAGTTGAAAAACGTGATTTTCGAAGAAGAGAAACTCCTATAGAGGTTTAAGTTAAGTTCTACCACTTTCATTTTTTTTTACTATCTTGTAAGTACTATCTACGGGCCAATTGCCTGTATTTGCTAAAACTAAACTAAAACTATATACACCAAAGAACTAAGTTACCTACAAGACATCGAGCTTATAGGAAACTCAAGTGCTCAAGCCTGTAGATACTTACTTTCAATGACAAAAAACTGTAATAGTTTATGTATAGTAAAGAATCAAGCACAAACTACCTTTACCTCATTCCAGATTTACCTATTACTATTAACAAAAACAAATTTAAAAAAAATCGTTCAAAATGAATAATGTAAGACAATACATTAGCCAAAAACTCGGCTGTCATCATGCAGCCTAGCAATTAAAAAAATAATTAGAGCGGCTTGTCTTCTGTGGCGGGAAAATAATAAAAAGCTAAAGACCATTTCCTTAGTCCTTTTATTGGTTATGGCTCATACTTCAACCATCGACAACTCTTTTTTCTGACCATAGACATTAACTCTTAATTTTTTTACCGGAAGACATGACACCTCTAGATTTACAACCATCAATTATGTTAATAGTATTTCTGTCTCTCTTTGTTTTAATTCCTTTTTTTAATTCATTTTATATGGTCTAGATAGATAGATATATTCTTTATTGAACACTTTAAAATAACAAGAACACAAAATAGGAATGACATTAAAAAAAATTTATATAATAATATGTGTAACAATAGGCGGTCTTATCGCTAAAAGCGATCTTTTCCAGACAACCTTAGGATGGAGAGGAATAACGCAATGTAATAGGTCTAGTACGTATTTAATATAGGAAATGTTTACGAACGCTTAGCCGATCGTGCCTCTCTATCGCTTGTCCCGCGCTCTCGCTTGCACGCTCAGGCTCAGGCGGAACGTGACACTTTTTCGTGCGTGCAGCCGGTGTTCATCGATTTATAAGACCATATCACGTCAAAAATAGCAAACGGTAAAGTTATTGAAATTTCAACACTTTTAAATTTCTATCAACGTATCGTTTATATAATATTAACCAATTGTTAAACAGCTATTTCAAGAACTTTCGGTAAGAGGGACTCAAGTACGACATCGGATCGCGGGCATCCATCATCCAGCCACGCCCCCGCTTAACCGAGCTTTAAGACGGAGATCATTAAAAAAGTATTAAAAACTTTGAGATGTGATGGTGAAATTGGTTGGATTGAAATAAAAAATATTACCTATTTGACACTGACTGAATGTAATGTACCTGTATAAACAAGACCTCTTTTATGTAAATATTTTGTTTTGCGTCCTATAGCTATGGTCTCACATGACATTGGCGAAATTGTGGTGGCGTTACCACAGAAAGCCACAAAATTAAAAATTGAATTGAATTGAAACAAGACCTCGCGTAGGTATTTTAAGGAATGGCTGACATATAACGTAAAAAAACATATGTAACTCTGATCTCCGCCATTTTGAAAAATTCTTAGAAACTGAATCGTTAAAAGAATTCCCATAAGTATCGAACCAGCCTTCTGATTCAGAATCATACGATAACTCAGTTACCGTACGAGTCGGTTAATTTATCGTACGATAAAAGATATTTTTAAAGAGGAAGTTATCCAAACGTATCGATTCGGTAAGTTACCGAAACGTTCGACGACCCAGTTGGCGCAGTGGACAGGTGTCCGCCCTCTGCGCCGTGGGTCCTAGGTTCGATTCCCGGCAGGAGCACAAATTCCTTCCCAAGGGATATTTGTGCTTCTGGTTCTGGGTGTAATGTGTGTGTGATGTGAATATTTCCGGCACCCACGATACAAGTCTTTGAACTTAGTGTGGGGCTGTGAGTGTGAATGCGTGTTTGGTTGTTCTGAATCTTTCGAATTTCGAAAGTTTCCGAAGGTAAAGCGATGGTGTCGGTTTTTTTAAGCTTTGCTTGCGTTTAATTTTTCCCAATATGGTGTGCGATTGCCGCCATATTTAATTATGAATACTGTAATGTCTTCAACACTCGACAAATAAAGACAAATCGATTGACGTAAGAATCATCAAAATCTGCCCACGCGTTTGGTCTCTAGACCGCTACAAATAAAACAAACATACATAGACTAACATCTAAACTAGTCATGCAAAAATAGACTCGACGTAAAATCACACTAATATTACAAAGGCGAAAGCTTGTGTGTGTTTGTATGTTTGTAACTTTCTCACGGCTGGACCAATTTTGATGAAAATTGGTATGGCGGTAGCTGACACCCTGGATTAAAACATAGGCTTTTATTCCTATTGGAACTTACGCGAGTAAAATCATGAGGCGCAGCATTAAATAAAATAAACACATTCAGAACCATTTTTTCTCAATCAATGAATATAATAATTAAACGCAAGCAAAGCTTAAAAAACCGGATTCTTCGCTTATATTTCGGTTTAGGCTGGACCGATTTCGATAAAATTTATATAGGACCACCTCTGAAGTATACTCTACCAAACAAAAAAAACAACAAAATCGATGTACAATTGGCGCAAATATCGCGTAACATACAAACAAAAAAACATACAGTCGAATTGAGAACCTCCTTTTTTGAAGTCGGTTGAAAAGAAAAGTAATTTCATTAAAAATATTATGATGCCCTGACCAAAATGAACCCAGCCTCGTTTACACTTCACTAAGTCGAGAGTCGTGACTCGACTCGACCGCTCACTGGCACGAGCGACTACTCCCGGGTTACGGCGGGTAACTCGGTAACTAAATTATTTTGGAGGCGTTACTATACGCGTAGTTATACGGAAAATTATTTTTACGAGGCTTTTATCGAGCTACTGCCTTAAATAAACTTTTAAACTATTCGTTTCATTTGTTCGATCTCGCGCTAACATTTTTGATATTGCACGTAAGTTTCAGTTTTAAATGTAGCCGTTTTTGAATAGACCCCGGGACAAAATAGGTCTTAAAAAAAACGTACTACCAAATTGTTATTTTCCAACAAAGATAAAATAACGGTTTCGTTCAACTTGCAGAGGTCTTTTCATTGATACCCCACACGAGCAGTACTATACAAACAAACAAACAACAAACGCATTCACACTCGCAGCCCCACACTAAGTTCAAAGACTTGTATCGTGGGTGCCGGAAACATTCACATCGCACACACATTACACCCAGAACCAGAAGCACAAATATCCCATGGGAAGGAATTTGTGCTCCTGCCGGGAGTCGAACCCAGGACCCACGGCGCAGAGGGCAGACACCTGTCCACTGCGCCATCTGGGTCGTCAATATTATAAATCCGAAAGTTTGTGTGTAAGTATGTTTGTTCCCTTTTCACGCTTTAACGGCTGAACGGATTTACATGAAATTTGGAATGTGCATAGCTTATACCTATAGGATTAACACATAGGCTTTTTAAATTCTAACTTGATCAACACGAGCGAAGCCGCGGTTCACGACTAGTATATAATACTGCAATGTTCACTAGAATCACTGTTGGTTTTCGTAAAACAATAATATTGGATATAAATATATATATATAAATATATTATTTAACTTACACTAATCTGGGTGCCTTCAAGCCTAGACTAACCAGCTATCTTCTAGGCCATGTTACATCTTCGGTCGCATCTTCACTTTTTATCACATAAGATGGTAGTCAAATGCTTGCCAATTTTCCATAAAAGTATAGTTAGGTAAAAGAACTAATATCATTTACTAAAAGGGCATCAGTTATCGTAAATTGTCCATTGTAAATTTACGACCTATGTTAAAAGATCATCATTTATTTATTAATATTTTTTTACTTCTTCAATTACGTATTAATTACTATTTTAAACTATAAAATGTTCATAAATTTTATAGCTTAAGATATTTTTAATATATTTTTTATAATAGTATTTTTTAATATATTTTTTTTTTCAATTAATGATGTAGTTGTTACTGTGGTGTGTGAGGTAAAAAAAATAAAATATGTAAATATTTTTTTTTTATAAAAGGTTCTTTATTGTGACTTGTGAGGCTTTGCGATAAATGTTTATATGTTTTTTTATTTAGTTATTTTTTTATTTAAAAGATTCTTTATTACATATTTATATTAGTACAGATTCAGTCTAATGTATATCCTAAAAATTAAACAGGCTTAATGTTTAAAATACGTTTAAAAGCCTAATTGCTTATTTAAACTTATAAAAATAGGTAGATGAGAGAGGATAGCACTTTTTTTTTAAAAATAATTTGATATTTTATTTTATATATATAAATGTAAATATAATCAACAACATATATTACATTAAACTAAAAACGAAATTAAAATTAAACGAAAAAAATAAAATAAACTATAATTAGATATAAATATGTACAAAACTTAATCTAATAGACCGCTACCAGTAGGTAAATATTTAAATTTATTTATTTAGTAATGTAAATATTGCTTTTGGGCAAATAAATATCTATGACTGGATCCAGTAATATATTTTAACACTTAAATACGCATTATTGAGGATAACACTTAAACTACGGGTCAGATCTTGTACAAATTTAAATGGAACCAAAATGGAAGCATTCGTTTTCAAATAAAAATCATCAAAATCGGTTTACCGAGGAAAAAGATTTTGACACTTAAAAAAAATCGAATTGAGAACTTTTCTTTGAAGTCAAACTACTAAGGTCGAACGGGATTGAATGACATTTACACACAGATTATATAGAAAAGCTGCTTCGACCCATAGAGCAATTATAAGTTACTCATATTATTAATAATCGGTATCTGTTTCCTGAACACGGGATTAAAACTTAGACGGGAGTTCAACTTGAAGTGTGCAAAATATACGCAATCAAATCCGTGAAAAAATTTTAACATAAATAATAACAATTACGAAAACATTTATATTTAAAGATGTTCTCTATCTCATTTGAAGGGTTTTATTTTTGGTTCTAGCTAAATGCACAAGATTGCAGTGTTTTGGCTCTGCAATCTTGTGCATTTAGCCAGTGTCAAGTAATAAAATGTTTAAGTGTAGGTATTACAATAACACTCGAAGAGTTACAAGTTTTAAAAATAATACAAAATCAAAAACGTCATTCGTTCAGTTTCGCGCCAAAAACTCTCAAAGATGTTCTTTATCTTCCTTGAATGGTTGTAGAGTCGTGACTACACCGATCGTTAATCGGGTAACACCGGGTACTGAGTAATACCGGCAACCCGATAAATTAAAATAAATGTGCTGTTGAGAGGTGAAAGGTTACACGATTAGGTCCATTATGAAAATATGATGTTTATCTAATTTACAAATTAAACCATAGCAGGCTACAATTTTTAACCGTAGCTTACAAATAGCACTTATTTAAAAAAAATTACAATAAAATATTTGAAGGATCTCGTTGATGTCTTTTGTTTGATCTAAAATAAAAATCACCTTTAAAACGTAAAACACTATTGTATACAATATTATTATATCCAAAATATCCGTTCCAAATTTAAATTAATCTTAATAATTCAAAGGTCTGCCATCTAAACTACTGGCATCTTGTATTAAAAAATAAAACAAATCACTGGCAATTTAAAAAGCACCTGAATTTAAAAAGAGAACACCGTCTTGGAATGTTGAAACCAACTGGCTACCACTTCGGAATACGCATGTTGTTCCGAATTTAATTCAAAGTGAATTTTAGTGCGTTACAAATAGAGTATATTTTCTATTGTAGCTTCAAGATATAAACCTTTTTCGAAAGAATTTTAGTTTTAATTTTAACTTCCGTTCTAAGTTCAAAATAATAATGTTAAAGTAATTTACACGCAAATGAGCTGTAGAATATTTTGTATTAGATGTTTTTAATTTAATTTACGATACCATGTATTGGCATCGCATCAGGAAATACTTAAAAAATATGTATGCCCATACATATTTTTAATTTTTAATAACGGCATAATTCATACTTTTTACAGTCAGTCAAGAAATATTTAAATGTTTTGATCACGTGTTGGGCATTGACAGTTTGATCACAATGCATGTGGTAAGGAATGATGTTGTCGAGGTTGGTTATGCTAGGCCTAGTATGATTTTTGATGACTTTATTATTCCAAACTAACTTGACATGTTATATATACTGTCATAGTAAACAAAATAAAACGAATTATACGAACTTACTAAATTTGACTACGAGGAGCATAAAAATATTAACAAACCATAAATAATTTAAAAAAATCACAATAAAAGCGATATTGTGTGCACAAAATAAACGTCGTTAGCTTCTACAAAATATAATTTAATTTATTACACCCAAAATGTAGCCGTACAAATTTTTAATGCACTTTGCTTGCAACCTATTTTGCAAGGCTCAAGCAAAAACATCACTTACTGATAAGTTTCTCTACTGATCATCCAAATTCAAAACGAAGCTCTATTTAACCAACTGACCAATAAACGTAGGTAAAATTAAAAACATTAAAATAATCACCGCCCGGCACAAAAACCAAATTAGAGATTACTAGACATTTGCCTTTTAAAAATAATAGCCCCCAGTATGTATTGACAGGTAATACGGACTTGTACAGCTTGTACGCAATCATTACAAGATTCGAAGCGAGATTTCTAGGCGCAACATACCCGAATGGCCGGCCCGTGCCAAGCCTGAGGCATCTCGTGTCCAGTTTAAAAACAAAACAAAAAAGTTTACTTTCTTCCGCTCCAAATTGAGCTTTGCCTCTCAAACTCTTTGGTCGAAATTGGCGGGAACCTAAAGGTTAATTCTTTTTTTTCTGACCACAGACATCAAGAATTTTATGCCTCATTGTGGAGTACAGAGTTATCATTATGCGTTTTTTGGGCTCCGAGACGGATGATTAATTAGTTTTGCGAAATAGATGAATAATGGCGCGTGGACTTGTCGGCGTTATTGCTTGTAAGTAATTGTTGGGCGATAGGTAATAAACTTGAAGCCAAATTGCGCAAAGCGCATAGTGCTATTCCCAAAGCAAATCTTAAAACGTGAAAATAAAAAGATTTAAAAAAGGACTACGTACATACTAAAGTTATCTTTTCAGTTTTGCCGCGGAATTGAAAAAACTGCGTTGTTGATTTTGGATTATTTTCCAACACCAGTGATTCTTCGAATGGTATGTGTAATAAAAGTGGATTATTAACAGTCAATGCTAAGTTAACGTGCATGAGTGTAGGCAAATCATACAAAGTAAAAAACGTGATTTTCGCTATCGCTCCAATACTCCAATATAAGTTCTAATAAGTTTCTGGACCTTGATTCTTTTACTTGATTTTGACTGTGACTGTAAATTTCATAATATAAGCCCTGGCTGGAATTTTACTTGAAATATTTTATAACATGATACTGGCTAAATGCACAATATTGCGGAGCCAAAATTTTATTTATTCATCTTTTACACAATCCATCTTTTTTTTTGGCCATTATCTACGTAAATATCCATCCACATTCGCATAATATGTTATAATAACATACTCAAGTGTTTTTAACAAAAAAAAACAATTTTCCGCCATGAAAATGATATATATGCGTCGTAATAAAAATGGCAGCGTGCAACTTAACCCATAAAATCGCAACAGACAGCCAAAATGACCGGAACGAAATCAACAATAGCAAAAACTTTACACTACTCTTCGTCTGCGGGGAAAGATTATCTGTTTTTTTTATTTTGGCTCCTCAATCTTTTTGCATTTATCCAGTGTCAAGTGATGAATATTTTACAAGTTTCATTGAGTATTTCATAAACACAGATATAGTTCTAGTCACAGACAAATTAAAGTAAAGGAGTCATGGTCTAGCTATAGTCAAGTCATGCCATAATAAATTGATAGAAACTTTATTTAATACATCTTTTATAAGAGTTTTGGAGCTAAAATAAAACTATTATTCAACTTTGCATGCTATGGATACACTCATGCACGTTCTCGAACAATTGTTAATAATCCACAATTAGTACATTAATACTAAAAAAATGACAAGTTTTGGAAAATAATATAAAATCGATAACGCCATGTTTTCACTTTCGCGGCAAAACTCAGAATATCTGTTGCAAACTATACAACTGTAATTTAAAACCGCTCGCAACAGAGATAGCTTAGATAATAGGAGGTCTGATCACACATCAAATAACTCGCTCGCACTTAATCGAGTTTTGTGCTCACTACAAGAAATAGATCGATTATCAAATTTAATATCTAGGGACCATAATCGTAACTCTCCGCATTCCAAATTTAAACCATTTCCAAGAAAGGGGTCACAACCTATCGTTACGTCATAAAGGTTACCCTGATTTTAATAATTCCCTCCAATTTTATCTGTGGAGTCAAATTGATGGCAGTCACGCCACGTGATGGATCTCTCGGATGGATGGAGATTATCGGATGATGTGTTGGACACTGGAATTCGGATCAATTTTGTTTATGTTATGCTATCTGGTAATGACAGATAACTAGTTTTGGTCTGTATCGTAATTGAGGAATAGGCGATATTTACGATGATGCTCAAATTTATTTTGCTGTTGCCGTAGGTGTAAGTAAGGATCGGACGAGCTATTTCAAAATCAAAATCGTTTATTCACATGGGCCCCAAAGAGGCACTCATGAAAGTTAAAGAATCTATTGCCAGATTCGCAAAATTACAGCCATCTCGAGAAGAACCTGGCAAGAAACTCGGCGGCGCATTTTTTTTCATTCATTTTTTTAAAAAACATCCTTAATTTCTAATACATAATTTTCTTAACCTAGGTGTTATTATGGTAGTCGCTAGAAAGAGCCTGTGCAGTTTGCCTCCATGCATCCTTGTCATTAATATAGTCTGTGGTTTTATAGTAAGCTTTCTTAATCAATGCCCGTTTTATTACAGATTTGAACTTTCCCAGTGGCATTTGTAATGTGCAAACATTACTGTATTTATATGATTACACCAAATTTGACATAAATTAATTACTCATTTCTCCCTTTAAAAGACTTCTATGATTTCATTTGTAAGTAGTTGATTTATCTATGACGTCAGTGACAGGTTAATAGATACCTATTGCCGTCACTGACTATATAATAATATCCATCGGGTTTGATTGCTTTTAATTCTATAGAGGGATATATTTATTTGAACGTTAAATTTATAAAAATGTGTTTGTATTAGAATTCAGGAGATACTCAAGCGATGCGTGATCAAATGATGGTAGTTACTTTACTTTATGTATTGATATTGCATTTAGAGACAATGCTTTCAGCATGATAGGTGAGCTATGTTCGGTACGGTAGCGAGGTTGCAGTGTGAATTAAAGATGTTAATTGTTTATAATAACTATCACTGTTTATTGTTCATGTAAAATGTTCTTAAAGTATGTTCTTATGTTAAATGTAAATGAATTGTTAATGTTAGGCTGAATGCACCCGTGTGCCGCGGTAGCCAAAAGTGCACTAAATCCAAAATAGTAGATATTTAATTAGTTAGGTAATGCGACACGCGTCACGGTGCAAAGTGCTGTGTAAGGTGTTCGGGTTATATCCCGAACAAGCTACCCGCTGGTAGTGGTCTTGAGCACTTGCATTACCAATAAGTTTGATGGTTGTTGTGACTCTCTTGTATTAAACTCTTTTTTCAATTACTTTATAAAAGGAGGTTCTCAATTCGACTGTACGTTTTTTTTGTATATATGTTACGCGATATCTCCGCCAAGAGGTGGTTCTATAAACATTTTATCGTAATCCCTCAAGCCAAAACCTAGATATAAGCGGTGAAGTTGGTTTTTTAAAGTTTTGCTTGCGTTTAATTATTGCAGTACGAGTACATATTTAAACAGTTTAAATTTAGATAAAAAATACAGGCAATTGACAAAGTCTATATAGTCTATTTTTTATGGTAATTGAGTGACGAAGCAAGTCACTCGTCTGATGGTAACCGTCACGCTTGCCCTTCAATTTAGTGCCACCATGAGTTTTGAACTTAGATCAAAATCTAGCCCTGCAAAGCTCTGCGTGCGTCACCCTGAGATATTAGATGTTAAATCTATTTATTCCTTGTAATTTCACTGTAAACATTGCCCTTCAATCCGGAACACAGTAATGTTTGCACACTACTGCTTGGCGGTTGAATGTGGTACTGCCCCAATGGTGTGGTACTGCCCCAGGCGGACTTTGCAGAAGAGTCCTACCACTACTAGTCTGCAGGTCAATTGTCTGTTTCTTGTATATTGAATAGTGAATCCATCTCAGATACCTGAGTTAAATTACTTTATTTTATCTCAGTAAAATTACTTTAAATAAGCGTCGAGTTTCGTGCTTGACTTTTGTGCTGAGGCAAACCCATTTCGGCATGCATTATGATAATTAATTATAAGTTCATAAGTGTTTTAATATTATTAAAATATTTTAGCTACGTGTCGAAATAAATTATTTTTCTTTCTTTCTTTCTATTTATTTCGTTTACTTTGTTAACTAACTTCAAAAATGAGGAGGTTGTATATTCATCATCGATTTTTTTTGTATGTATGTATATAATTATGGTTTACTGTTAAAATTTATATTATATATCCTACGATACAATAAATATGTATGTATAGAATACAATTACGCTTCTTAATTTATTATCAATTTTTTTTACAATTGCCCTGTTGTTTCAGCTACCTCTCAACCGATTTACGTAGGTAATGCTATATTCGGCTTACATGACATCTTTCTACTTAAAACAGCGAGTTTTGAACGTTCAGTTTTGTTCCATATATATTTACATACATTCTGGCAATGCTGTATGGAAGGCAACCAAAAGGAATGAAGTGTTTGCATTCATGATAATCGCGCGCACTGGAATTCCAAAAACATGTTCTTTGCTGCTGTATTTTGGAAATTAAAATGATCAACGAACTTAAGTAACAGGTTGTTGTTTTGTATCACTAAGTAAGTGTTTTGTTTTGTTCTAGGTAAGCTGTGAGAAGTTATTTTTATAAGTGAAAAATATTTAGATAGAAAAAAATGACTTTCCGATGTGTTCCTACGTTTCAAACGGTCTCCAACGACAGTAGCGCCACCTGGGTAAGTTTTTTACAAACATTATTTTAGTTTTGCTACTCGTTCATAGATGGCACGTGTAAATTTTTTTTTCTTGTCTGCTTTTGTTTTATATGTTTTTGTAATTTCATTTTTATTAATTATTTTTTTCTTATTGGCACGTTAAAAATTTTTACAAAACAAAGAATGAGATAATTTGAACAAAAGAGGTCGGTGCTAAAAGCTCAATATTAAGGTTTGGTAATAGCGCCATCTGTTGAAATATATACAACCTATGATCCTGTACAATGAACATTGTATTTTACTGCTTAAACTGATTCTCCTTCTCGTCGCTAGATAGCGCAAATAGCTCCTTAGTACAAAAAGTGTTTCTAGTTCCCAAATGTAAATATTTTAGTTTTAGAGACAACAATGCTGTATCAAGAAAAACTTAGCTAGACGCTAGCCAATTTTAAAATATCTTTGAAATGAATCAATTTTAATCATATGGATCAAACGCTTCGCTGAAAGTTGTATTCATCAACTGAACAAGGAATTCAACTAATTGGTCTTTGGCTTTGTTTGGCAATTAGTATAATATGGGAGTTATGGAGTCTAGAGCGAATAGGTAACATCATCCTCAACTACCTCGTCACTTATACAATCGCATAATAAATAGGTATTATCAACGAAAATGTGTATAATAAAACAGTAAGTTTACTTATTGCTCAGTCGGGTTATTTGAATGCTTAATATGTTGACTTGTTTCAATGATAATTGTAACTGTTTTTTTTTCAATCTGCTAGTCTATTAACCACTATCTGAACTTGTCAGTAACATAACATACACATAACACACAGAGTGAAGCTAGGCAAGCATTTTCCATCTACGGCCGCATTCCATGAGGTGAGATAGCGGTCAAATGGTTGCCAATATATCATAAAAAAATGCTTTCTCACTCACAGCCCCACACTAAGTTCGATGACTGATATCGTGGATGCATTCACATCACACATACAATCACAACCAGAAGCAGAAACACAAATGTTCCTCGAGGAGAAAACTTGTATTCCCGCCGGGAATCGAACCGGGTAGAATGCTTAGAAGGCAAACGCTCACCCAACTAAACCAACGGGCAGTTCAACAAAAAGCGAATGATCGATGACAAGTCGTGCTAAGCTTCGAGCGCTACAAGGCACAAAAAGTACTTTTTTGTATTAGTTCCCACACATATTCCAGCACCAAAATGGTTGCCCACTCGAGTATGCGATGCCACTGACTCATGAAGAGCCTACTGTTGACATATTTTGTTCTATTGACATGTCATCATAGAAGCTGTTGACCTGCCGTCACGCTTTTAGGTCAATTAGTGGCCTTAGTTCAACTTTTAACGGATTTCAGTGACTACGGTAACAGCAAAGTTTTTGAACCGTCAGGAATGTAAACGCTTTAAGCGCACATAAACACTAATTAAAAAAAACTAATAACCGACTTCAAACGCAAATATCACCGAAACTCTTCATCAAATTATAATGAAAACAACTCGAACGTACCCATTTGAACCAAACAATAATTTCTAGGGAACATATATAAAAAAAAGATTCCGACGAATTGAGAACCTCGACCTTTTTTTGAAGTCGGTTGAAACGGCCTTTGTATAGTTTTCCATATTTCTAAGGAAAAGATTTCAACGCGAGCTTCGTAGCTACGGCCTACGACTTCGTAGCATAAAGAATAAACTTAACTTATATATTAACATAAACTGTTTCACACACAGCCCCACACTAAATCCAAAGACTTGTGTCGTGGGTGCCGGAAACATTCATATCACACATAATCACACCCAGAATCAAAAACACAAATTTCCCTTAAGAAGAAACCTTGGAAATCGAACCTGATACCCATTGCTTACAAGGCGATTTCACACCCAACTACCAAGCAGTTTCAAAAGACAACCGCTTTTACACTCACAGCACCATACTAAGTATAAAGACTAGATGCCCGAAACATTTACCAACATCAGACACAATGACACCAATCACATTAAATTATTAATTTAGGCAGGCATGCTACATCTTCGGCCGCATTTTCACTTTTAATCAAGTGAAATAGGGTTACATTTAATCTAGAAAAACAGGAAGTGTCATAAAAACACGACAGAAGTGAAAATTTTGTATTACAGGGAAACATATTTATTCATCACTTCTCCACTTTTTGTCATACAAAAAAGTTGCAAATCAGAATTTCAAAGCAATTTTATAAAAATGGTTCACATTCATTTAAAAAAAATTTAACGCAAGCAAAGCTTAAAAAAACCGACTTCACCGCTTTATCATCGGAACCTTGATCAGATTTAATGTATAAACACGCATTATTGACTATAACTCAAAAACGACTGATCAGACCTTGATCAAATTTTCAATGGGACCAGATGTAAAGCACCAGCTTTCAAATAAAAAAATAATGATCACAATCGGTTACCAACGATAGAAGTTATGAGGTAACTTTTGAAGTCGGTTAAACGAGAACATCGTCAAAGTAGTTTACAAAATAGGCATTATTGACGATATTTCAAGAACTACTGATCAGATCTTGATCAAATTTAAATGGGACCAAGTAGAAAGCAACATCATTCAAACTAAAAAAAAATTTCGAAATCGGCTCACGTGGAGAGAATAACACAAAATAACATAACATAACATTAAAAAAAATTCAGTCGACTTGAGTACCTCCTCCTTTTTGGGAAGTCGGTAAAAAACAACGGGTTGTACTCCGGGAGTGCGGGCAGAAGTGGAAACTTGAACATTAACGTTGTGCATTTTTGAAATAACAAAACCATCGTCACCATAGAAACGCGGTTGAAAGAGATATTACTTCCTCCCCTAAGCCGCGCCGGCGGTCTACTCTCCCTTCGTCTTACGAATTTTCCGTCTTACGAATTTTTCGTCTTACGAATTTTCCGTCTTACTCATTTTCGATCAGGTCACGTGTCTTGACGCGAGTTTAACATTTTCAACCATCCCAAAAAGTGCACAACGCCGCTAAAGAATTTTTCACTTCAAAAATCAATGGGCAATCCCCATTACCGAAGAATGAGCCTAAGCTTAAGAGTCTTTTTCTACCTTATTAATAAGTAATAACATAAAATAAACGGTCCTTAAATAATGTATGGTATTACAACCCATCAGTTTTTTATATTTCTGATAGGCTAGGCTTGTGTAATCTATTGGTATATGATGATGAGGTGTAGGGTGGTAAGCACCCTAGAATATGACTGGCTCTCAAGGATACCTGCCGGAACACCAATTGATGCTTTTATTTTAAATACTGATGGCATAAGCGAATCCGCATAACGCAATAGTAATAAAAAATTGCTAAATAACTATTGACCGTTCTACGAATTTCAAACATTAAATTTCACAATGACATGTGTAAGTAAATTTACACACACATACGTATGGTGACACACACATGCGTACAGCAATCAAACTGGATATGAAAGGTACGATGATATAGATCCGAACGCAAGAAGCTTTTGAGCTTACGCGCAGTATATGTAGGGATCTCAGACTGTTCAGACGTGTACAATCATCACTTGACGTCAGGTGAGGTGGTCAAACAATATTCAAATTTACAATCAAATCGTTTATTCTTATAGTCCGCATAGAGGCACTCAGCGTTAATGACTCTACTGTCAGATTTGCAAAATAACAACAATCTCGAGAATAACCTGGCAAGACGCTTGGCGGCACATTTCTTTTTCACTTTTTTTTTGATAATTTCTTGAAAAAATAGTAATAGTAGAAACCAACACTCTTAGAAAATACTCTATGAATGTATTTTTGTACATTTTCTTGATACATTAATCAAAAACCACATATTCTTAATAATATGTTGAATTAGTTAATCTCAATTTCACTCAATCACGATAAAATGTTTTATAAATACTGGATAAGCAATCATTTTTCCAGCAAGTGATGATGCGGTCAAAGATTCTTCACTCTAAATTTGAAGATTCCTAGATTATACCGTTCAGAGAATAAAGACGCTGGCAATGTGTTCCATTCTGTTGCTGTAAGGTGATGAATGTAGCAGCAAATCGCTTCGAGCAAACTGACGAAACAATTAAAATGAAAAAATAAAATAAATGGAGGTACACCGTTATCTGATTAATATGGGAAGCCTACGGGCACATTAAGGAATGAATAAATCCAAAAGCAAATCTATAAAAAAAAAGCTTTTCAATTTGAGAAGTATCTCCACACCCCGCGTATACTGCAATCCCCATCTTTATCAAGTCTTACGAGGCTAGAGGCCCCGAGGCGCACTCCGCTCCATGTGATAGCCGCGAGCGACGCGCGCCGCGCGGAAAAAAAAACATTTCGCGCTCAAAAAATCACTCGGTTTTTGAACAAACTTCTTAAAAAAAAATATGTGTGAAAGTGAACAATTGTACAAGAAGCGTGCGTCTTGACAAGAATACGCGGGAAGTAAAGAAATCAGTGAACGGAATATTTTAATTTTTTTAAAGATTTTTTTGTTTTTAATTCTGATGTGTTTTTTTAATAAAACGATGAAATAAATTAAAAATAAGGTCGTTAAAAGTCGCCATTTGACAAATTATGTGATCCACGAAAAATAAAAGCACAGGACTTTTTCAGTGAACATATTGAGTTGTAAAAAAAATTGTAACGAGAAATTCTGCGTAAACAGAAAAAAGGGTAATATATCGTGAATATAAAGAGGTACAAGAATTAAGTATATTTCATGCTGAACAAATTCATTTGTAATCAAAAAAAAAATGTTTTAAAAGCCATCTTTTTTATACTTAACTAAAACTTTATATAATTTAATGTCTCAGTGATAAAATAATTATATTAATATTAATACATTATATAATATTAATTCGCTTAAAATTTATTATGACCATAGATAACATATAATTTAAACTATAACCTGAAACTTTTGTCGAAATATGGCAACATAAAAAAAATAAAGCTGTGTTTATAATAATGGCTGGCAGTGTGTAATGGCTCACTCAGAGTTTTTTTTTTAATAAAGAATAAGTTCAACAAGGTTACCTCAATCTAATCACATATTGGAAGAACATCAATTTCCTATAACCAATAATAAATAATAACGGAGGTAAACAATAACTCTATGAGAGAACGAGACAGCAACATATGACAGAGAGAGACGGAATGCAAAACCGATATAAGAAAATAGACTTCTCATACGGATTGTAATTCAACAATAAGTGTAAGTTCATGATACTTCTCCAACCTTTGCACCAAAAGATAACGACCAATATAAAGAGATCTCTAACCCCATACAATTATTTTGAAATCCGAGTCCTTATTTAAATTGTCATGTGGTATCCAATGACCACTATAATTTGAGCTTTAACAAATGTATCTGGTCTTATTTTGGTTTGGAGACCAAGGGTCAAGTTATTTAGTCGCGTAGCGGTCATCGTTTGAGATAATGATCTGTCGATGATTTGGTCGTGTTAAACTGACAATGGCTATGTGACCTTACTGAAACCTATTAGAAAGCTATAGAGATGTTAATATTAACGATAATGAAATAAAATATATATCTACAGAACTATAGCTTAGAGAACAAGCTTTATGAAATATATTTTTTTATACTGGATAAGCAATTGACTACTATAATCTGATAGAAAGTGATGATGCAGTCAAAAATGTAGCAGAGAATAAGAACTAACATAATGTATTATAGAATCAAACAGTCTATAAATTGAATTAAGATAAAAGTCCAATCAAAAATTTTAATATTTTATAGAAAAATAAAAGACATACGATACGACTAATAAGTACTTCAAATAACAAAGTAAAGAGCAATTTGTGAAAAATTACTCAGAACAAAAAAAAAACAATAAAGAAATGAAATAAAGTGTGCTAAAATGACTAAAATTAACGGAATAAATCTACAAGAAATGACAGAACAAAACCTGACAGCCGACGATATATTCAACGAAAACTTCCACACAAAAAGAAAAAAATTCGATTACACCTCCACAATCGATGAAGCAAAGAAATCGATTATGATCGAAATAGCTCCAGAGAATAACAAATACGAAGAATCACCGCAAAATTTGAAACTCAAATCGAAATTCGAAGACGAATACGATTTAAATAAAATTGTTGAATCGAACATTATAATCGATAAACAATCTGATACGATTCGGTTAGAGTTGAGACATTCGAACGGTGAATACAAAAATGGAGATGAAGACAGGAGATCGATTGATTCGAATGATTTCTCGATGAGAAGTGATGATGTGAGGATCGTTGGTGATGGGGGCGTGAATGAAGATCATGATAATGTAAGTAATAATATAAAAGACTAGATTTAACGTGTATTTGAAGTGAACTTTTTATGGGAAGGCTTTGAAATTCTGATCAGCTACCTTTTTGTGTGACGAAAAGTAGTGGGGGTAAACTGTGATGAATAATTAAAACGTTTCCCTGTAATATCCGCCCTCTGCGCCGCGGGTCCTGGGTTCGATTCCCGGCAGGAGTACAAATTCCTTCCCAGGGGATATTTGTGCTTCTGGTTCTGGGTGTAATGTGTGTGTGATGTGAATGTTTCCGGCATCCACGATACAAATCTAAACATAGCGTGGGGCTGTGAGTGTGAATGCGTTTGTTTCTTGTTTCCCTATAATACAGAAGTTTCACTTATATTGTGTCTCTTGTTTAAAAAATATTTACTGTACGCAATATTGCTGACAGTTATGGCTTTTGAAAAATAGAATACTGGAAAATCTACATTAAAATTATTTAGTCATATGGACCCCAAAAGAGCAGTCATGAAAGTGAATAGATCTAATTTTTTTGTATTTAATTGATAGACGAGACTCCCATGTTGCTCTCCTGATGGTAAGCGTCACATTACAGTCCAGTCCCACTCAGAGTTTAGAATTTAAATAATTTGAAATCCGTGGCAAAGCACTGCGCTTCTCACCCTGAGATATAAGATGTAGTTTCACTGGAAACATTGCTCTTCAATCCGGAATACAGAATACATTTATATACTTTTAAGCTATATAATAAACATTTGTAAACATATATTACACTAGCTTTTGCCCGCGGCTTCGCTCGCGTTAAGAAGTATAACAAACTTTCATCCCCTATTTTATCCCCTTGGGGGCAGACTTAATCAAAATCCTTTCTTAGCGGATGCCTACGTCATAACATCTACCTGCGTGCCAAATCCGATCCGTCCAGTGGTTTGGGCTGTGCGTTGATAGATCACTGTCAGTCAGTCAGTCAGTCACCTTTGAGTTATATATATTTAGATTATATATACATTTTCGTTGTTTAAAATTTTTAAAGTATCGTAAAAACTAGTCGACTGCAGCATTTTCAAATCAAAATCATTTATTTATATGTGCTCCAAAGAGGCACTCGTGAAAGTTAATGACTCTATAATTGCCAGATTCGCAAAATTTGACCCGTCTCGAGAAGAACCTGGCAAAAAAATCGGCGGCGCATTTTTTTTTTTTACATTCTTATTTGACTAATACAATAATTAT
The DNA here is from genome assembly GCA_948107665.1 of Lomographa bimaculata. NCBI lineage: Eukaryota > Metazoa > Arthropoda > Insecta > Lepidoptera > Geometridae > Lomographa > Lomographa bimaculata. The sequence goes on along the minus strand of OX403607.1, from coordinate 8,947,245 downwards.
CTTAACCTATATCTATACTTATTATATAATCGGAAAGCGATTGTTCCGTTTGCCTTCGTGCATCCTTGTCAATAAAATGTATTTTGGTGACATAATTTACATTTGTATCAAGCTCCTATCAGCCCTTGACGAACAAACAAATAATAACCAGTTTTACTTTCCAATCTATACTTTTGTGGGCACATAATTCACGCATGACTATCTGTAGGTTATCTTCTATCTAAAATTAAGCTTCGGTGCGTAAAGCCTTCTCTATGGAAACGTCGATAGCATCGGTCATCTGAAACTTTCACATTTTGCGGCTTTTTAGATGGTATCGTGAAGATATTGTGTATTTGCACGATTGTTTATATTTGTAAATCTGTATTAGATTAATATTCTATTTGTAAAAATTGTAATGTGAACAAGCAAGATTCGTTAAACATCTATTTCAAACGTCCCGCTCCGCCCGCGATTGTCAAGTTAAAAAGTAGCCTATGTGTTAATCCTAGGTATAAGCTATGTACATTCCAAATTTCACCCAAATCCGTTCAGCCGTTACAGCGTGGAGAAATAACAAACATGCTTACACACAAACTTTCTTTTATAAAATTTATAATATTTGATGCCGAATCGTCACTTATGCTACCATAATAGATAGTTAGATAAACTCTTCATTGAACACCTAATAATAATAATTAATACAAAAAACAAAACCGAAAATAATTATTTACAAAAGTGTAAGATTGGCGATCTTATCGCTAAAAGCAATCTCTTCCAGACAATTAATGATAATTGACATATAAAATAATATATACCTCAATAATATATCCTACGCAATCTGGTTCAAATCCTTTTCAACCTGATTATGAAAGAAAAATCTTGAAAATAAGGCATTAATTGGTGATATAAGAATGCCTTTTTCAAGGTGTGTGCGGAAATTAAAACCAAATATATCCAAAAATTCAAAACTTATATCTCCACCCTAGTTAATTCTGTTAAAATCTATATTATGTATAAACTATAAATTATGTTAAAGTACCCACTACAAAGTGTGGTCTCACTATAGAGTGTAAAATACCTACTCTACAGCACATATTTTTGAAGAAACACAAGCAAACATAATTCCTCGTTTCCTACATGATAGTAATCAAACGTCAAATACGTCAATGGCAAAACCACAGCATGCAAAATAACACGTGTTTTTTATCACTGGCAATACATCAAAAACCAGTCTAAAGCTCCACCAAGTCTGTGTCATTTCAAGACCTGTTGGAAACGCCAACTGGCGACAGAGTGAAGCGCGATATTGCCAGCTGGTCTGACGCAAAGTAGGGCATCATGAATCAGACGAAGAAGTTTAGTATCGGGCCGAGGAATGTCGACCTTTTTTGCTAGAAATTGATTGCAACCTCCGTAGAAAGCAGATTTACGTAAACCTTCGGGGAAGTGATTTAAAATTCCACGTGTCGACCTTCTGCTGATTCATGATCTCCTGGTACATTGTTAAGAAAATGTTGTATTTATAATTGTAAACATTTTTATGCTCGATGATAGGCAAGCATTTTGACCACTATCTTAACTGTTGGAAAGTAAAGATGCGGCCGAAGATGTAGCATGCTAGCCTAGAAGATACCTATTCACTCTTGACTTGAAAATTCCCAGATTATACCGTTCGTTATTTATTAATTTACAATGTAGTTTATTTCAAAACACTGAATTCTACCGTCCCCTTTTTTTTCGGTCAAGTCTAAGTAGTAACAATAATGTTTAGGCTATCAGTAAGTAGGCGGATCAGTATCCAGAGAAAATACAAAATAAAAAATGAAACTAAATAACTAATGAGTCAATTTTTTTTAATATCCCCGACGCTCTGTCTAGAAAACGGCTGCACTGATTTTTACCAAACTTAGATAAGAAAATTCTCGATCAAGTCACTTTTTTTGCGTCGGGGGTTAAAAATCAAATGTTGGATAATTTTTAAGATGCACATTACTTGTAGGTAACAAGTGATGTGCATCTTAAAAATGTGTTACCAATTACAAATATTTTTTAAAAAGAAACTTAGTTGAAAGAAAGTTTTAATAAATCAAATAAAAAGTTATAATTATTTTAATGTCTTGCTCAGAAGTTAATACGTATAAATTCTCAGATAATTATAGCATAAGGAAAACGTGCTGTAAACAGGTGGGGCAAAATTGCACAGGTTATGTAACTCAAGATGAAATTCTGTAGTGACAAACATGGTAGTGACATGATTATAAAAACTCCTGAATTAATTCCCTGAATCTTTTGCGTGCACACGTTTTATAGCCAACTTAAAAAAAGGAGGAGGCTCTCAATTCGACAGATTTTTTATTTTTTTTTATATTTCGTTGTGAGCCGATTTTGATGATAATTTTTTATTTGAAAATGCTTTCCATGTGGTTCCATCAATATCTGATTACTTGTTTTTGAGTTATCGTCAATAATGCGTGTTTAATGCATGAAATCTGATCAAGGTTCCGAAGATAAAGCGCTGAAGTCGGTTTTTTAAGCTTCGCTTGCGTTTAATTAATATTGTCTGGAAAATTCGAAAAAAAATATCCTATAGATTTTATTTTATGTAAAGAAGTTTCTCGAACCAACTGCGTATTTTTTACTACTGGAAAAGTGTATTGAAAAAAAAGTGATTTGATCACACAAAAAAAATGGAATTCTTAAAAAAAAAGAAAGTACGAATCAATCTAAACTTTTTTTGTTCAACCAATATGTAAATGCGGCTATAACAAAACAACTTCATTTCGTTGGCACTTTTTGTACGCATCCATTTCACGAGCCCGATAGAGGTTATGTTTGTCTCAAATGGAAATCGGCTTAGATACCTAACAACACCGTTTTTTTTTTTATTGGCTTCGCAGTCTTGTGCATTTAGCCAGTGTCAAGTAATATATTTTAAGTGTATTGTACATGCTTGAGCACTTGAGTTCCCTATAAGCTCGATGTCTTGTAGGTAACTTAGTTCTTTGCTGTACATAGTTTTAGTTTAGTTTTAGGAAATATAAGCAATTGGCCCGTAGTTTCAGAAGGACAGGTAAAAAAAAAAGAAACATATTAGCGGGTATCCTTTGACCTATTTACGCATGACATCAAATCCTCTTCAAAGAGGATAGAGCATAGGTATATTTCAAAGTTATTAAACATCTATTTAGTTATTTAGTAATTAAGTGCTGGTTTGATTCGAGTTGATTAAAAAATATTCTTCTTATAAGTAATCACATAGTCAGTTGGACCACGGGTCCCTAGCTATGGGGTCATTGTCCGACTAAAAATAAAAATTGGACCACTGCCCCTACCGAAGGCCCGTGGTCCAACTGATTGGACAGAGTAGTTGGACCCGTAACGCTTTGAACGATCTCTAACAGCGGTCAGCAGTGAGTCTAATACACTGCAAATGTACCCAAATATCCCAAGATTCTTGCCAATTTGAATATTATGTATAATAATATAAAGATCGCAACTTGGCGAAGTATTTATTCACAGATATACAATTTACATTTAATTTTAATATTCAGAGAGGCAATGCCGCCAGCATGATGGGAACACTACCCACTGGTAGTGGGCTTGAGCACTTGAGTTACTTATAAGCTTGATGTATTGTAGGTAACTTAGGTCTTTGCTGTATATAGTTTTAGTTTCGTTTTAGGAAATATAGGCAATTGGCCCGTAGACAGTCATTGGATATTTATGAAAAAAAATAATTATAAAAGCCAAAGACGCTTCACCAAGTAATAATGCATGGAGGCAAACTGCACAGGCTCTTTCTAGCGACCATAATAATACCTAGGTTAAGAAAATTATGTATTAGAAATAAGGAATGTTTTAAAAAAAAAATGAATGAAAAAAAAATGCGCCGCCGAGTTTCTTGCCAGGTTCTTCTCGAGATGGCTGTAATTTTCCGAATCTGACAATAGATTCATTAACTTTCATGAGTGCCTCTTTGGGGCCCATGTGAATAAACGATTTTGATTTTGATTTTGATTTTGATAATATATTTTATGTGTATTTCATATTAAAAGTCCTAGTCACAAGTCACAGTCAAAGTCAAGTAAAATAGTCAAGGTCCAGTCATAGTCAAGTCATGCCCTGTAAAGTGATAGAAACTTTACTATAGTCTATTGGAATTTTGAAGCGAAGGCGAAAGTCACGTTTTCAACTTTGTATGATTTGCCTACACTTATGCACGTTTACTAAGTATTAACGGTTACTAATCCACCATTATTACACATTAACACTCGAAGATTCACAGGTTTCGAAAAATTCAAAATCAACAACGCTATTTTTTTCACTTTCGCGGCAAATACTCCTAACAATACCTTACACATTATCAATTCTACCTACTCTAGAATAGAGTAGTTATTTAGTTTACGTGATATCTCGGGACTTAATCGGGCTACAAATACTACCTAAACCAATACCGAGATATCACAACTATGTGTTCGAATCGCTAAGTTTAAAAGTTATATGAGTAGTTATTTGTGCTAAAATCCAGAAGTAATATAAAGGATTATAGAACGTAGCATTATGAATGTAAAGTATATCCTGAACTCAGCTAAAAATGTGATATAGTAGTAATAATACAATAATTTATCGAGCGAAGCGAGATCTCTAAGTTGACTTGGGTCATTCAGATCTTTGTCCGTCCGTCCGTCTGTCAGAAGCATCTAGCGTCTAAACCATATAAAAGAAAGACTTCAAATTTTCATAGAATATGTAAAACTACGGCCCAAAGCCAGAAATAACATTTAAAATTATATAAATGTAAATACTAAGGGTATACATGTAAGTGGGGAGCAAAATATGTTTTACTTTTTATCTACCTTTGTGGGGTAATGGTAAAAAGAGCTCGACAAGTAGAGTACGAAACCGTTATAAAAAAATCCGTTTTGCTAAAAACTATTTGGTAGGCCACCAAAGTCACTGTTTTTTTGGCTTCGCAATCTTATGCATTTAGCCAGTGTCAAGTGATAATATATTTCAAGTGTATTTCATATTATAGGTCCTAGTCACAAGTCACAGTCAAAGTCAAGTAAAAGAGTCAAGGTCCAGTCGTAGTCAAGTCATGCCCTAGTAAAGTGGTACAAACTTTACTAGAACTTCTATTGGAGTTTTGGAGCGAAGGTGAAAATCACGTTTTTCAACTTTGTATGATTTGCCTACACTTATGCACGTTCACTAAGTATTAATGGTTAATAATCCACCATTATTACACATTAACACTCGAAGAATCACAGGTTTTGGAAAATTTTACAAAATCAACAACGCCATTTTTTCACTTTCGCGGCAAAAACTCCAAGTCACTGTTTTTCGACCTATTTTATCTCTGATCTATCTCAAAAACGGCTTCACAGCGAACGCTGAAACTTAAGTATAATATCCGTTATATCCTGTACTTGAACAAGAAACCAACAATAAAATGTACAGAAATCAAACAAACAACCAATTAATTAATCAAGCAAATAACCTCAAAAGTTTATCTCTATCACGGAAAATGTAGGTGCGAACGACTAGTATATAGTAGTAATAATAATATAGTAGTATGAACTTTTAGATTATAGAACTTTCAGTCTTAAAGCCGCGGGGCACGGCTAGTCTTCAAATAAGCAAGCTACGCCTCACAGCTGGTTTGTATTATTTGTATGATAGTATGTAGGTACGTATCTGAGACAATTCGAGTAGACACTGTGGAGTATAATGACCTCTACAATAAGTTAAATGTGTCAAACCGCCAGTTGAAGGTACAGTTTTTGCCGCGACAAGTCCAGTGTACGCTGACCCCTGTCAAAGTTTTACTACTATGTCATTGCATGTTACGTAATACGTTTATGGTGGGATAATTAGGTTATTCAATAAAGAACTTGATTAATTAATCGTACTGGGCAAGCGTGACGCTTACTTAGGCGAATGACTTGCTCCCTTGCAACCCTGCCGAAACATCAAAGTTAGTTAAAATAATGTTATTTTTAGAATAAAAGCCCGAAAAGACCCTGATTTTTTCATAAAAACAAGTTTATTAATAATTAAACGCAAGCAAAGCTTAAAAAAACCGACTACAATGCTTATATTTTGGTTTTGGCTTGACCGATTTCGATAAAATGTATATGGGACTACCCATACAAATTTTATCGGAATCCGTCAAGCTAAAACCGAAATATAAGCGATGAAGTCGGTTTTTTTAAGCTTAGCTTGCGTTTCAATTATTATGTACCAATAAACGATATCATTATTACTATCTTTATTTATAATGTTTTCTTAGGAGGTTAATTAATCAATTTTTATTAAAAATTAATAAACAATACGATACTACAAAATGAAAAAAACTTAATCTGACCCTTGATCCAAACATTTAGCGAAAGCCTCTTGAGGTGTTAATCAAGACTTTTCGCTATTAGCCCATTTGCCGAGAAGACTATTATTATTATTATTATCCAAGTATTTATGTTTTACCTTTGTAAGGCATTAGCGGAGCCGTAGCCGACGCTAAGAGGCCCTTTGATATAATTAAATTTTAATAATAACATATCAGGCGTGTCCAAACATACGACGGACATCTCTTATGTTAGAAGTTGACGCGTTTTATGATTGCACACGCCGTTATTAATTATTATACATACCTAACTAGCGATCCGCCCCGGCTTCGCCCGGGTGTGATAAATGAAGAACAGCTCGACCGATTTAGTGCAAACTTCACATAAACCATCTACTAAATAGTCCGAACAAAGCCCAAAAATTTGGTTTGGATAGGTGAGCCCGTTCTTGAGTTATAAAATTACAACGAAAAGTGGCATTGATTTTTATATGTATATAATTAACTATGGACTAGGGAATGGATGACATTGGGTTTAAAGTTACTTACTGCATTGCATATTTGATGATTTATTATTATTATTTTTACAATAAAAACATATCAACAAATACTTTAATTAGCCAACTAGACAAACAAAAAAAGCGTAGGTATTTCATAAAACTAAATTTATAAACATTTAACAACACCTAGCACATATTTATACTGCCCGCCAATTTACTGGTTCAAAAGCTTCTAAAAACTAAACGTATCGCAAATTATCCATCATAAACAGTGCAATAAAAATAACTAATTAGAACGAACGCTTTCAGCTTATAAAGCAATTTGGGCTACGGCATAGAAAGCACTAACTCACGGTTACACTTATAGTGAACAGTTTGGACGATGCCAAAGATAGGCGTAGTTGACCAACCCTTGCTTAAATTTCTATGCCGCGGGATCTAGGTTCAATTCCTGAGAAAAAAAATTGAGAGGTGTCAAGGGACACCCGGATGGAACGAAGTTCCTTTAAAATGAAAATGAACTTCGTTCCAAAATTAAAAGAAACATGCAAAAACCAACATCACGCGGTGTTCCCAGGCGGTCACCCATCCAAGTACTGACCGCGCCCGACGTTGCTTAACTTCGGTGTTCAGGCGAGAACGTGGTATGGCTTACAACTATAGCAAAAAGTGTCGTTACAGCTTTTGGTCTAAATTTTTTCATCTAGCCCCCTTTCGCAACGCGCGATAAGGAACTTACGTTCCAAAACTATTTTACAAGCTTATGATTTTTTTGGAAAGGTCCTTGACTTGTCTTTTGAGGTCCAGACAGTAATGTTATGGAATAGTGAATGTAAACTATATTATCACTCTTGCGGAAAAATTACCTATTATTTTTAAAATTTTTTTGCTTCCTGGTGACCTCTTAGGAATCATATTAACGCGAGGCATAAAAATCTGATTAAAATACTTCAATTTCCAGCTAATAATAATCTTATAATATAAATGTTACTTATACCTAATAAATAATTATTGATTACGAATCAAATTATTTAATACCATTAATGACCTCCGTTGTTGTGAAATGTCAATGATAAAAATTGCGTCAAATAAACTTGATTTTTACCAATAACTTAAAAGTAGACCAATCTATGTAAGTAAATTGTATCTAAAGTAGATTTATTAACTTCTTTAACGATATTCTATGATGACTTTGAATTTGGTACACATTGATACTTAAATATTATAATGAGACTGCGCTGCGATAAAACCATTTTACCTCTCACGATTATGGTTGCCTAGTACTTGAATACCAGTCTAAAAACTTAGTGACTAAATGATTACCTCCTTCGTGTTCATATTCGCCTAGTACTTTACCAAATCCGAGTGACGTATTCCTGTCCATGAGAAAATGTTTTTTTCTGCATATTTTTTTGGCTTGTTTGATTTTTAGCGACAACACAAGTTTTCTCTCCAAAGAAAATTTGTTTCTCTGGTTCTGGTTGTGATTGTGTGTGTGATTTGAATGTTTCCGGCACCTACGTCACAAGTTACCGAACTTAGTGTGGGACTGTGAGTGTGAAAGCGTTTTATATAATTAAAGTTTGTCAGTTTATGAGTTTAATCTACGGAACTATACTGAATCGAAACTACTAAATTATCCACAACCAATTACAGTAACTATTTAACTAGTATTTCGCCCGAACTGAGACATCGCGAAATAAAAAAAAGCATTACTTTGACTAACGCTTTGTAGTGGTAGGAGTATTTTGCAGAGTCCGCCTGGGGCTGTCTGGTAATGATGTGTATATACAGTAGGTACACAAACATTACTGTGGAGTTGAAGGACAATGTTTTCAGTGAAATTAATATTTAATCTTAAAGAGATTTGACGTCTAATATCTATGGTGACGAGCGCTGTGCTTAGCCTAGCAGGATTCACCTATATATAAATAATAAATAAATAAATAAATATAAGTTTTAAAAATTATACAATTAAAGTTTTCGTGAGAATAAGACATCATAATATTATTAAAATACGGCTATCACTCACATAATCGTTAAGTTGATATGAAAATCAAACTATATTAGAGCATTAGCACTTCAATCGATAGGTACTAATCTCCGGATCAATATCCTCACCTCTGCTGGCACTTACCATCTATCAATTGTCCTGCTAATGCCGCAAAATGACCGTAAGTTATTTATGAAACAGTTAAGTTTATAAGGTGCTATCCACCAGGGGTCAACTTGCACTGGTCGTCTTGAAGTACCGCCCACGTACGAACGCCTATGCGATGTACATTTCACAATATCGGGGACCAACTATTTGTTTCCGATGACAATATCTAAAAAAACTGTGCCATCTCTAGCATCATTTATTTTATGCAAAGTGGGTAGATGGCATTATGGTGTTTATGGTAAGACAAACATGATCAGTACTACCGTATATTAACAGTAGATTAAAGGCATCGGCATAAACATGAATTAACGCACTAAATTATATGACTTATGTCGTGGGTGCCGGTAACATTCACATCACACATACAATCACAACCAGAACTAGAAACACAAATTTTCCTTGCGAAGAAAACTTGTGATCCCGCCGGGAATCGAGCCCGTTACCCCTGCTTAGAAAGCAAACGCTCACCCAACTAAGCCAACGGGCAGTTGAACCCGAGTTGACGACCCAGTTGGCGCAGTGGACAGGTGTCTGCCCTCTGTTCCGTGGGTCCTGGTTTCGATTCCCGGCAGAAGTACAAATTCCTTCCCATGGGATATTTGTGCTTCTGGTTCTGGGTGTAATGTGTGTGTGATGTGAATGTTTCCGGCACACACGATACAAGTCTAAGAACTTAGTGAGAGGCTGTGAGTGTGAATGCGTTTGTTTTTTGTTTTTATCTTCGTATTTCTAAGTTAATACAACTACCATGCAATCAATGTACGACTGTCTCGCATTTTATCATTAGAACGAGCTTTAAGACGATATGCAAGTTTTAAGCCGGAGTTGTAATAAATCTGACGTGCTACTCGACAACATTTAGTTGTAGGACTCTTTTGCAGAGTCCGCCTGGGGCAGTACCCATTACCAGACATTCAGCCGCCAGCAGTAGTGTGCAAACATTACTGTATGCAGGATTGAAGGGCAATGTTTACAGTCAAATTACAGGGCTTAAAGAGATTTAACATTTAATATCTCAGGGTGACGAGCGCAGTGATTTGCCAAGCAGGATTTTGACCTATATACGTTCATAACTCTTGGTAGCACTGAACTGCAATGGGCAAACGTGATGCTTACCATCAGGCGAGCTACTTACTCGTCTAGTCACTCAATAGCATAAAAAAAGCACTGGATGGTATATGATACAAAAACTTGGCCTTTTACTGTACGCCTTATAAATAAGCTCAAAGTCACACAACGAACTATGGAAAGGGCTATGCTTGGGTTTTCTCTACGAGATCGAATCAGGAATGAGAAAATCCGTAGACGAACGAAAGTCACCGACATAGCCCGGCGGGTTAGCAAGTTGAAGTGGCAATGGGCTGGGCACATAGTACGTAGAACGGATGGACGAAAGGTTCTGGAATGGAGGTCACAGACTGGCAAGCGCAGTGTCGGAAGACCGCACACAAGGTGGACGGACGACATAGTGAAGGTTGCATGAAGACGCTGGATGCAGGCCGCTAACAACTGTTCTTTTTGGAGAATTTGGGAGAGGCCTATATCCAGCAGTGGACTTCTTGTGGCTAAGATGATGATGATGATGATGGCTGGAAAAAAAAAATATTTTTGATTTAATATCTTCTTAAGGAATTTGCTGAACATCAAAATCATTATCGAGAACAGATAGTACCATCTCAGTTAAAATAACAATTTACAATAGTCTTCGACTAGTCCGGCGGCATGCCATTGTATTTTTTTCGTATCCATTTGATAGATAGCTGTAAACCTATCGGTAGCTATATGACAATGGAACTGATTGCCCGGGCTTCTTATATTATCTGTGGATATTACGGATGAGTGAAATAATAACTTTTATTTTTTAGGCGCGAAAGAAAACAATGTCGTTGTCGATTTTGTTATTATTTTCTAAAACTTGTGAAGCTTCGAGATGTGTAATTATGGTTGGTTATTTTTTAACGCTGGCTAAATGCACTTCTTTTTTTTTTAGTATTTTTTTAATAACGGTTGGTATCCAGAATTATAACACATAGATTTTAAATAAATACTTTTAATTTCTTTTAATTTTGACTTTGTAATTTTAGTGCATTTAGCCAGTGTCAAGTAATAAAAAGTTTCAAGTCAATTTCATAAAATCAGTCCTAATTTGGTCACAGTCAAAGTCAAGTAAAAGAGCCAAAGGCCAGTCATAGTCAAGTCATGCCCCAATAAAGTGGTAAAAACTTAACTAGAACTTATATTAGAGTTTTGGAGCGAAAGCTATAATCACGTTTTTCAACTTTGTTGATTGCCTACACTCATGCACGTTCATTAAGAATTAACGGTTAATAATCCACCATTATTATATATTAACACTCGAAGAATCACTAGATTTGGAAAATAATCCAAAATCAACAACGCCATTGTTCGAGGCAAAACTTACTTTAATACTAGCCGTGCCCAGCGACTTCGCCCGCTATTATCAAGTTAAAAAGTAGCATATGTGTTAATCCTAAGTATAAGCTATGTACATTCCAAATTTCATCCAATTCTTTTACTATTAAAGTTTTCGTGAGTTTGACACATTATACTTAATATAAATGAAACGGCTTGACTCACGATTTAAGGTCGACTCTTGCGACCTAGGTTTCGGGGATGTCCGATCCCCATCATCAGGCGAGTTCACGACGGAAGGACGCCGTGACCTTCCGTCCGAACTCGTCTGATGATGGGGATCGGACATCCCCGAAACCTAGGTCGCAAGAGTCGACCTTAAATCGTGAGTCAAGCCGTTTCATTCATCCAAATCCGTTCAGCGGTTAAAGCGTGAAGAGGGAACAAACATACTTACACTTCACACTTGCACACACACTTACACACAAATTTTCGGTTTTATAATATTCGTGAGATTAATAGGATATAGAAATACTAATAAGACTAAACTAAATAGAGATTAAGAATGTTTTTTAAAAAAATGAATGACAAAATAATGCGCCGCCGATTTTCTTGCCAGGTTCTTCTCGAGATGGCTGTAATTTTGCGAATCTGACAATAGATTCATTAACTTTCATGAGTGCCTCTTTGGGGCCCATGTGAATAAACGATTTTGATTTTGATTTTAAATTAAATTAAATCTAACCAAAAATAAAAGGATTACAAGTTTGGGAAAATAATACCAACAAAATGGACGTCTGTTTTTCACTTTCGCGGCAAAACTCCGAAGTTTCTGAAAACTGGTCGTTTAACAAAAGTAGCTAAACTTGTCGTTTAAAAAAAGAAGCGAAGTCCAAGCCTTCAACACAAAGGTGTGTCAGCAATTAGTCATAAGTCCAAGCAGTGCAATTACGTCATAGATCCGGCCGCCAATTAAAAGATAAAGTGACAAACGTGAGCGACAATGAGCGAATTCAATGAAATAGTCGACGTAAAGCTGGCACACACTGGTGTATTATTTTTTTTTTTATTTTACCTATTTGAATTCAGAGAGGTAATGCCGCCAGCATGATGGAAACGCTACCCACTGGTAGTGGGCTTGAGCACTTGAGTTACCTATGAGCTCGATGTCTTATAGGTAACTTAGTTCTTTGCTGTATATAGTTTTAGTTTAGTTTGAGGAAATATATGCAATTGACCCATAGATACTTCAAATTCGTTTACAAATAAAATAATAAAAAAAATGTAGTTTTAGATCAGAAGATGCATTAGCATGCTTGCCTAGAAAAAAACAAACTGTCAAATGTCATTTATTTATGCGAAGGCAAGGAACTCATTGCCCGTTTCTTTGTTCCCCGAACGGTATAATCTAGGAGTTTTCAAGTCGTGAGTACTTAAATAGGTATCTTCTAGGCAAGCTTGCACCATCGTCTACCACATTATCGCTTGCCATCAGATGAGATAGTGGTCAAACGTTTGCCTATCTTGAAATAAAAAGTTGATTACGCGTTCGCTTAAGCAGCGGGTTTGCTTCCCAGCGGAAACAAATTTTCTCTTTAAGGGAAATTTGTGTTTCTGAATTTGGTTATGACTGTGAGTGTGATTTGAATGTTTTCGGCACCTACGACATAAGTCATCGAACTTGTGAGGCTGTGAGTGTCAAGCGTTTTTAATTCGGATCTAGTACATTGAGAAAGATGTCTCGTTGTTACTAACATTCTAGGATAGCACACACATAGATGTGACAACTATAATTATTTAGTAACAATCACAGAATTGTCGAGTAATAACTAGATTATTTTGTGACAATTGAAACGCAAGCAAAGCTTAAAAACCGACTGTATCGCTTATTTCTGTTTTGTCTCGACCGATTTTGATAAAATTTACATGGGATCATCTCTGAAGTACCTCTACCAAACAAAAAAAGACGTGTGGCACTCGGGGACTGCCGCGGTAAAGCTATTGCATAGCATTTTTTATCAACTTATGCAATTATAATTATTTATTTATTTTATTTATGCAGTATTTTTTTTCCTACCACCTGGAGGCGAGTTGCTGAACTCAAGAGACAAGCGTGATATTTCAAAAAAGTCATTAAAAGTTCTGCTATTCATCGATAGATGGCAAAACTAAAAAGTATCACTGCTGTGCCGGTCGGAGTGGGGGGTGTTAGGTTATTTTCGTTACGGAATTTCTGGATTCGGTCTCCACGCTCAAGGCCCGCGATAGAAGCTATGCAATAGCTTAAAAAAACATCAAAGTCGATTCATAATTGGCGGAGATATTTTACAACATACAAAAAAAAAGTTCATTTGTTCATTCAGATCCTTCTTTTTTGAAGTCGGTTGAAAAGAGCGAAGTAATTATAATTTTGACTATAAAATATGTTCTCAGAACTTTAGTAGTCTAGTTCCAAATTGTTTTCTCCGAGTAGGGTCAAGTGGGTACACCCCTTTACAGATATTCCGTTTTACATAACTGCGGGTGGATGTAGGTCGGTGCGGACTCATAAATCTGTCTAAGCTAATTGCCGAAATGCTTCTAGTCGTTGAATGCTTGATTGATTTTTGATACATTTTTAAATATAGATTTCGTAAGTTCTTTTTTTGAAGTGAAACTTTTTACTGAATGGCTTTGAAATTCTGATCCACAACCTCTTTGTGTTGATTTGTATGTACATATTATATGTATTTAGGGAGTTTTGCCGCGAAAGTGAAAAAATGGCGTAGTTGATGATTAATTAATAATCCACCATTATTACACATGAACACTCGAAGAATCACAAATTTTGGGAAATAATACAAAATGGAAAACGAAATTTTTTCACTTTCGACTTTCGCGGCCCCAACTGCCAATTCGTTTTGTTTGATAAGGATAATGTTTAGTTTAGAATGTTTGTCAAAATTAACAAATAATTTGATGCCAATGGTGCATGCGTATTTTTTTTTTATTATTCGCTTCGCACCTAACGCTAACGGTTACTTATAATCCACCATTATTACGCATTCACCGGCCAAGTGCGTGTCTGACGTTCGCATTATTGGACGTTTGTATTCTTCAAATCAAATCAATATCCTTTATTCACATAGGCCCCAAAGTGGCACTCATGAAAGTTAATGACCCTACTCCCAGATTCGCAAAATTAAAGCCATATCGAGAAGAACCTGGCAAGAAACTCGGCGGAGCATTTTTTTCATAATTTTGTTTTTGTGTACGGTACTCTGAACACTTGCTAAAAGTCAAACTTTTACATATCAACAAAATTAATTAAAAACAATTACAAGTGCGAAAAATCTGATAACACTAACGGGAATGATAATAAAAAGTATGATAAATGCTAAAAGTTAATCTTAAATATCGTTAATATTAATAAAATTAATTATACCAGTTATTAATACAGATATTATTTTGTATATGTAATGTCACACATGTAGTGTAGAGTCGCAACATTTCGTCAGCATTACATATAGTATAATACTTGTTTATTCGAGTACGTATAGAAAGTTGCTCCCAAATCTGCCGCCTTGTCGACATTACTCAATACAATGGTCTGGTGCAACTGAGAAGCGACGCGGAATCTTGTAAAGGTAGCACTCGAGGCGCGGTCTGCCTGGTTGACGTCAGCACTGAGAAAAATGTCTCGTTGCTGTTACTAACATTATATTGTGACAACTATAATTATTTAGTAACAACTACAAAATTATTTGGTAACAACTAGATTTTGTGATAATTAAACGCAAGAAAAGCTTAAAAAGAACGACTTCACCGCTTCATCTTCGGAACCTTGATCAGTGTAAATGTATTAAACACACATTATTGATGATAACTCAAATACTAATGATCAGATCTTGATCAAATTTAAATGGAAGTAATGGGAAAGCAAGAGCTTACAAACATAAAAAATCATCAAAATAGGTTCACGTGGAAAGAAGATATGAGGTATTGCACATAAAAAAAAATACAGTCGAATTGAATACTCCTTCTTTTTTGTGAAGTCGGTAAAAAATAACGTTGTGTCTATAATTATGACAACAAAATATGTATCCCATTTTTTTTTCTCTGTGCGTATCATTTACAAAGTCTGATTTTGTATTTGTTAGTTTTGTTACATAGTAAACAAACATAAACGCTTTCACACTCACAGCCCCACACTAAGTTCGATGACTTGTGTCGTGGGTGCCGGAAACATTCACATCACACACACAATCACAACCAGAACCAGGAAAATAAATTTTCCTTGGGGTGAAAACTTGTGTTCGTGACGGAATCGAACCCGATACCCGTGCTAAGAAGGCGAACACGCACCTAAGCCAACGGGCAATTCTATTAGATAAGTCGTTCGCCTGGTCAGTGCAGCGTCACTCTCTGCATATCCTTAGGCAGTTATCCTTGAGAGCCTGCGTATTCCAGGTCTAGTGTGTTTACCAGCTTCGATCACATCGTCACTTACCATCAGGTGAGATAGTGGTCAAACACTAGCCTGTCAAAAAAAAAATATATATAAACCTCAAAGAAGGAGGAGGTATTCAAGTCGACTGTTTTTTTTATTTGACTTACCTTATAGCTTGGTTCCACGGGATCCGATTTAGATTTTTTTGTTTGATAGATGTTGCTTTCCAATTGGTCCCATTTAAATTTGATCAAGATCTGATCAGTAGTTCTTGAAATATCGTCAATAATGCGTGTTTAGTACATCTAATCTGATCAAAGTTCCGAAGATAAAGCGGTGAAGTCGGTTTTTTTAAGCTTTGCTTGCGTTTAATTATTTTATTAATGAAGTTAACCGTCTTATGGGAGTATTTGGTCGACACGTGACCTAATTGCTGGGTTGTATTTGGGGCAGAAGATAAGCCTTGCTACATAGGTAATGCAGCAAGCATTTTGGGCACTTTAACATTTTTATTGCCATATTAAGATTAATTACTAACACTATATTAAAATTACTATTATGTATACGTAGATAAAAAAATACAACAACAATTACTGAAAATGATACCTAACAATAAGCTATATTATGTGTTACCGGAGAGGGTTGCTGTAACCCAGCTATACAGGCTCTTAGGAGACCTAGTGCTGGGGACAGAGAATCACAAAGGTACATAATATCGCAATTATTACTCACATAAATATTTTAATTGATTTTATTTATATAGCATTAGCCATGCTAGGCAGAACTATAGTGATAAATTTAGAAAGGAAAAATTATCGCTTGAGGCGGGATTTGAACCCGCGGCCATAGGGTCTCATGCCCTATTGCTCTAACCGTTGAGCTACTCAAGCCCCGCCTGAAGCGACGAAATTAATAAATATTTTATCCTTAATCAAAATGTACCAAACACCGTTCTTCCTGAATAAATAACTTTTTATCTTTATAACTTAAAATATTTATAAACAAACTTAACTAAGTTAGCTAAGTTTGTATATGGTTATACTTACTTATATGATGAGGCATTTAATATTTGTATTGTAAAACTTGTGCTCGTTTAATACAAGGACCTTTTTTCTTACTTTATAACCATATCGAATATTTATTACCATATATAAAAAGACCGTGTTATTTTCTTCTATCGTATAAAACACTGCCAAACTCTGCCCACACACATGTACGTACAAAGCTGACCACCTCAGAATCAATCACTTTATTCCAAGAATATAACGGACGGCCTCTACTTTCATCATCATTGCGTTCCTTTTTCGAAAATATTTTTCGTAATTAAGACCTTTTTTGTTGTTTTGTTGCCAGTGAGAATATTTCGGATCGTTTCCGCGAAGAGTTTGTGCTTATGACCCCGATACTGTGACCTGAGACGTTTAGTGCAAGATGGTGTTGGTTATGTTGGACCTTGAGTAATGTCTACGGTGTTTTTGGATTCCTTATTGAATAGAAACTTCTTGGTCTTTGAAATTTAGATCCACAACCTTTTAGTGTGACGAAAAGTTGTGGGGGTAAACACTGTAAATAATTAAAATGTTTAATGTAATACAAAAGTTTCACTTCTATCGTGATCTGTTTTTATGTCATTTGTATTTAAATTAGTACAAATTATTATATTTAAATTAAAAACGAGAACAAGAAGAAAGCTCAAAAATTAAAACCCGACTAATACGCAACACAAAAAAAAATCTACATTTTCATTTGGATACCTATGGCGATGGTATTTGTTTTTCACTATAAAGCGCCAGGGCTGCCATTTTTTTTATAAATTTAACCTAGCCTATACGACACACATAGAATTGAAACGAATTCAACGACCCTATAAGATACAATCGGTTTCTTTTTGGACGCTCTGTTATGGAACAAACGAACTTGATTTTGTATAATTTTCCAAAACCTGTGATTCTTCGAGTGTTAATGTGTCATATTAGTGGATTACTAACCGTTAATATTTAGTAAACGTGCATAAGTGTAGGCAAATCATACAAAGTTGAAAAACTAGATTTTCACCTTTGCTCCAAAAATCCAATGAAAATTCTAGTAAAGTACCAAGTAAACCACTTTACTAGGTCATGACTTGACTATGACTGGACCCTGACTCTTTCACTTGACTTTGACTGTGACTTGTGACGAGGACTTATAATATGAAATACACTTGAAATATATTATAACTTGACACTGGCTAAATGCACAAGATAGCGAAGCCAAAATTTAAAGAAAAAAAAACCTCATTTTAAGTCCCGAACAAAAATGCATTAGTTATAAGTAACCCTAAATCACATTTACGAACCTCATTAGGCAAACAGAATCCATATTTCCGGTTGAAAGGCTGGCAACACTCGGCACCCCGCCATCTTGCCTCGGGCTATACGGCCAATCGTCGCGCGTTCTTTATTCAAAAACTACATTTGACACAATTATTTATTTATTATTCTATTCATTCAGTTTTATTGTATTCAGCCAGTAATTGGATAGTGCTTGTTGAAAAAATTGGAGTGCTATCGAAAGGTTAGCATGCTATATAAGGCGGATGGCCTGTTGAACTTTTTTGTAGCTAAGCGGGCCGATTACAATAATTGGTAGGTATGGATAAAAAGTCACTCTATAGGTTGGTGACCCACGGAAAATTTAAATCATCATGACCATGTTTAAAGCGCATTAAAAATATTTTTGTGTATTGAGAAACGAGTCGAGCAAACCGCTCGCTTAATGGTAAGCGTCAATCTTGCCACATAGTTCAGTGCCTGCCAGAGTTTTGAGCTTAGGTGGGTACATAGTTTAAAATCTTGGATGTCGGACCTCTTTGGTGTGATTGGATACATGCGCGAACATTGCAAAACAAAAACCAATATTCACGATCAACTTTTTAAACGACTTCAAAAAGAGAATTCAATTGTATATTTTTTTATATGTGTCATTTCAGAACTTTTTAGTTTGTGAACCGATTTAAATGATTCTTTTTTTATTTGAAAGCTGGTGCTTTATTTTAAATCGACTTTTAAAAAAGAGGTTCTTAATTCGACTATATGTTTTTTTTTTGTATGTATGTTACGCGATATCTCCGCCAATTATGAATCGATTTTGATGCTTTTTTTTTGTTTGGTAGATTATACTTCAGAGGTGGTTCTATATACATTTAATAGAATTCGATTAAGCCAAAACCAAAATATACGACATATATTCAGTAAGACGGTGACTGGGGGTTAGAGCCGTTCTAATTCTACTCCTATTGTTGAAGCAATGAGCTATTGAGGAATAAATATAAGCGGTGAAGTCGGTTTTTTAAGCTTTGCTTGTGTTAAATTATAATTAATCAAGATCGGACCAAGAGTTTTTGAGTTATCCTCAATAATGCGTATTTAATTCATTTATTCATCTGATCAAGTGTTCTTAAGATATCAATATTTTAAGCTTTTAAATTATTTTTAAATATTTTTTGCCAAAGCGTTTTCCACATTAAACCAGCACGCATGTGTAGCCCGAGGCTCCACAGGCCGAAGGGCGAAGGGTGACCAAATGACGGAAATTAGCCAAACTGAACAAATTTGCACGTTTACGGTTATAGGGCAATCGAAGGGCGTCACCAATTACAGAATCGACTAAAGAATACAATACAATACAAAAATCTTCTTATTTAAAAAACCTATACAAAAAATCTTAAATAATAACTAAATAAATCAACCTTAAAGAGGTTTCATAATAGGCGGTCTTATCGCATAAAGCAATCTCTTCCAGAAAATCTTAAATTTTTTTTTTAAAGAATATGTTTAGTAATATTTTCTTAGAATTTTGAAAATGTTATTAATGAAGGAAACAACTGATTTTTTGCATTATTTTTAGCCTCCGATGAAAAAAGGAGTGATACAAGTTTGTTGTGTGTGTCTGTGTCTTGCTGTGGCATCATATCTCCCAAACGGCTAAACCGATTTTGATTTAGTTTTTTTCTTTGAAAGGTGACTTAATTGACAGTTTTCTTTACTATGGTCGGTAAAAAACGGTGCAGCCATTTTCCAACGCAACGGGGGTATAATTTTTTTTATTTGGCTACTTGTATTATTTCCAAATTTAGTAACTAAAATAAACATACAAACTAATATATTAAATTTATAATTAAACGCAAGCAAAGCTTAAAAAAAACGACTTTACCGTTTTATCTTCGGTACTTTGATCGGATTAGATGTACTAAACACGCATTATTAACGATATTTCAAGAACTACTGATCAGATCTTGATCAAATTTCAATGGGACCAATTGGAAAGCAACATCTTTCAAACAAAAAAAATAAAATCGGTTCACGTGGAAAGAAGTTATGAGGTAACACAAAAAAATATACAGTCGACTTGAGTACCTCCTCCTTTTTTGTGAAGTTGGTAGAAAAGTAAATTAAAACTAACCAAAAATAATAATAATAACTAGATAAAAATATGAATATAATTGAAACGCAAGCAAAGCTTAAAAAAACCGACTTCAACGCTTATATTTCGGTTTTTTGGCTTAACAGATTTCGATAAAATTTATATGGGACCGCCTGAAGTATATTCTACAAAACAAAAAAAATCATCAAAATCAATTCATAATTGGCGGTGATATCGAGTAACATAAATACAAAAAACATACAGTTGAATTAAGAACCTCCTTTTTTGAAGTCGGTTGAAAACTTTATCTAATAGACCGCTGCCAGTTGGCAAAGTAACTTGTAATTTGTATAGCCGACTGACGCAAAGGTGAATGTTTTTGACGACCCAGTTGGCGCTGTGGGTAATACTTTGGCCGTGGGTCCCGATTTAAATTCCCAGCAGGGGCACAATTTTCACCCTAAAGGAACATTTGTGCTTATTCTTTTTTCAAGACAACTTACATCTACCGTGAAGTAAAATAACTCGGTTGAAAATTGCACAAATTTGCATCTATAGAAACACCGAACATTGCATAAAATTGACCAAAATATAACAGACAAGTCCGTGGCGGCGGACCGTTAAACAAAAAAAGAGTAAAAGTGATCACCCAAAAAATTCTCTCCGGCGGGGAATCGAACCCCGGTCTCCCGCGTGACAGGCGGGGATACTGACCACTATACTACCGAAGACTCGATTGCCATTTCGAATTTTAAACATCGCTATTTTATAGTTTATCATTAAATAGAGTATAAAATATTAACTTATATTTAAGAGTAGGTTTACAGTAATACAGTAACAAATACAGTAAGTATTTAATTACTTCTTTATGCTTTCATAGACACATTTAGGCAACTTTGAACGACTTTTGTCGCATGTATTTTACTTACATTTGTTTTAATTCTGACGTTCGAAAAAACTTTGTTGTTTTATCATCTTAACTGCGTCGCATTTCATCAGGTAAGATACGTTTAGTATAGTGCTCAAACGTTTGGCTATCCTGAATTAAAAAAATTACCATGACAAACGAAAAAGTCCCACATTGTAAAAGGATCTCCCTAATTAGCTAATACGCGTTATCAACTACATGCAAGTACATTGTATACTAAGAAAATGTGTATTAAATGAACCTAACGAGCCGTCACAAATTGAGTAGTCGCAACAATGTATATAAAAATTACGATGTCAGTCTGTGTAATCACCAATAGCAGGGCTGTACGAGAATAAACTATTATTTTATAGTAAAGGGTGGGGCGTTCGTTGTGCTACTAAGAATTCTCGATAGCTACTCGCTTTAGTGAGTTTAGACTTGTTTAGAGTTTTGATGACCCTATTATTTAATTGAAGGTTCTTTATAGTCAATTTATTGTTGGTACTTATTTGCTTGTTTGTTATACAGCTATTTGCAAAATGACTAATGTTAGAAGTGGTTTTGAAATCAATGTTATTTGGTTTGATCTATTTGATTTTCAATTTAATTTTTTCTCTAATATATGTAACAGTATCTGCGGCTTTTTAGTGCAGGTTAAAAACTTAGACAATGACAATATTTAAGCGATAAGACCGCCTTTTGTAGCCTTTAAAGTAAAATTCTATATTTTATGTACCAATTCTTTTAAAGTGTCTATATAGGCTCGTCTTTTATGTGTATTAAATAAATGAGTATGCTATACTATGTACATAATAAAATGTATATATAAAGCATAAATGTCTATAGTAATAATCCTTTAACTGCACTACCACGACTCTTCCTGCACCTTCTCGGATGACTGGCTGAAAATGCTGTATTAGCATTGAGTCCTCACAACTATATTGTGCAAAAGAATAAATAATAAAATGCTGTAAAAAAACAACGTATATCGTGAATTATTTTAATTATTCATCATATTTACACTACCCCACTTTTCGTCAAACAAAAAAGTTGCGAATCAGAATGTCAAAGTCCAATCATAACAATTTTAACTTCAACAAGCGTGAATAACAACTATTCTAATCAGTTGCTTTTAACTTAATCGATTTACCATCGAGTTACAATAGTATCCCCAAAGTGTCGCTACCCTGCCTTAGGGCGGCGCCGCCCTCCGGCAGTCTGCCGCGAGCGCGCGACGCGAACGATCGCGACACTAATCGATTACGATAACGATTATTCGGCGGAACGTGCCGATTCCTTGCCACTGAGCGGAGATCATCCTCGGTTGTCAGAAAGCTCACTTTGAAACTTTAGAAGAGACTCGATTTTACGCGGATTACGATTTTTTATTTAAACGTTTTTTGGACGGTTTGTGATTACCAAAAGTTTAATATTAACCGATAATATAAATGTATAAATATAAATAATAAGCGCGAAGTTTAACATAAAAAATAAGATTATCGACGCTGATTAAACATTTTGTACATAAAGTAAATTTGAAAATAAACATTTAAAAAAAAACAAGTAATAGTAACTTATACAAGACCAGTTGATACATTTCAGTTTTATTGTTTTCAATACTTGCAACGTTTGTTGTTTTTTTAGGGTTTAATTTTAAATTCTTCAATCGATATAGATGATGGATTTTTTTATAAGATTAATTGAATGGTATGTCTTCATTTAATTACGGGTAATTATAATCACATTTCTCATAAATCCACTCGTGCCTCGCTCGGACCGACAATTTTTTTTTTCAGAATTGAATGGGAATTAAAAAGATGAATTTTGGCAAATCTTTATAAACTCATAAAAATAATTAAGTAATATCAAACATTTCTATCAATCAAAACAGAAACTTAACTATTTACTAATTGAAAATAATCGGTAACTAATCGATACAACATTTTTATCGATTACCAAAATTATTTTAATTTGAGAGTAATGAAGCACGTTTAAAATCTATAAAGTTAATTTGTAAGAATGTTACTTAATTTAGATTAATAAATACCGTTAACTAATACTTTATTTTACAATTTATAACTGAGACTCGATTAATTTGTCTATTTAACAAAAAAAGTTATTAATTTGCCGTAGAGAATTGATTTAATCGGCTATATTTGCGAACATTTTAGAGATAGGGATGGGTGAATTAAATTTATCGATGTAATCAAAGATGGCTTACGTTAGATAGTTTTATTAGTGCTAATGAAATTATAAGCGATATTAACAAATATCTTTTATTGGAGTTGAATACGATAATAGTATTTTTATATATTGTCAAGTGATATCAAATAGAACCTTGTTTAATATTCAATTATAATAACTATGACCAAATAAATTATACAAACATTATAACGATCTCCACTATTTGCATTTAATCTCCTTACTGATTAGCATATCGGTTTGATTATCACCTAAGATAATAAGATTATCGATAAAACATCCATCACTACGACTATAAATAAAAAATATCCGGTAGTCAGTCGGTCATCGAGCCCACAAGATACCAATTTAAAAAGTAATCACTAACCGATTGTGGCCCCAACTCGCCTTTAAAGGGACCGGTATTTTTTTAATCGATATTTCGGACATTTACATATTGTTTTTACTTTCACCTCACTAGACCACCGTACTTTGTAACCATTAATACTAATCGATTTAATTTTTCGTTTTATCGATTCAAAGTGGGTGAATCGAGTGTATTTAATTGGCTGTATTTATAAATTAATAAGAGTTGTTGAAATTGTGCTACGTTTACGTCATTTTAAAGATGTGAGTGAGAAGTGAAATTATAGTGTAACAGTGGCACTGACAAGTTATTTTATAAATTGGTGTGTAAAAACCTGGCGCTGGCGTACGTAGACTTATCCAGCGTGATTGAGGTGCAGGTAATAAAGTTATTTCTTTCTACATCTAAAAATAGTCTTAAGCTCAAAAAGTTTCTCTCCGGCGGGGAATCGAACCCCGGTCTCCCGCGTGACAGGCGGGGATACTGACCACTATACTACCGAAGACTTATCTACCATTTTCTAAATAGTAGAATGCTTTGTTATATTATTTTTTATACGTTTGCTATAGATTGTATTAATAGATAAATTGTAGAATAAGTAACACTCGTACCATTTAATTAAATCTATGATTGCAATTATATTGTATGTATATATACATTTTATTACAATATTTATATTTGTAAGCTGTATTTATCTTTTGAAAAAGTTATTGTATTGTATTGTAGAAGCGAAACGCTTCGAGCGAACTGGAGGTAAGTCAACAATAAATGGATGACGTTTGACAGTTTGTCTTGTTATTTGAAGGTAAAAAGGGCATGGAGGACTTATATCATGTTACTATAATAATGTCATCCCACCAATAACATCAGTTTTCATTGAACTTAATAAATATCCATGGTGCTAGACTGGCTTGCTACAACGCTAATACAGTCATTGCTTACATAAAGCAGAATTCTGGGAGTCTTCAAGTCTAGAGTGAATAGGTATCTTCTAGGTTAGCATGCTACATCTTCGGCCGCATCATTATTTTCCATCAGGAGAGATAGCGGCCAAATGCTTACCAAAAGCGTAAAAAAAGAAAAAATGTTACCAAACACACAATCTGTGTTCCGGTAGCTATCTGCCAGTTACCATTCTAGACTTTTTAGACAGATGATAAACGTTGAAGCGAAACGCTTCAAGCGAACCGGAGGTACCTATGTCAACCATGTATTGTGGATAGCGTTTGACAGTTTGTCTTATTGTAGATGGTAAAACGAGAAGGGGGACATAACTCGTATAATTCCTGTGCCCACTCTCCAAAATGTAAACGCCAATGAGTCTTTTTGCTCGCCGGTCGATAGACTCAAGAGCTTCAAGCGATTGTCTAAGTTGAAATGACGCGCCCCACCTTCATGCTCCATAGAGCGAGCGTGGTCGGATTTATGACCCGACTAGTCGACCGTCTTGTACACGTGCAGATCCATTGTTCACTGAACAATCGACGCTCCCATACAGATGAAGTGTCGTCATTAATATTTGCACTCACACATCCAAATAAACTAATTAAGTAGTGGGGCGCGTCATTTCGGCTTGGACGAGCTCTACTTAGTGTTTTTTTTCGGCTAAGGGACATGATATACAAAGCGCCCGAGGCGCGCGCCCTGTACTGCCTTCATAAGGAAAAAAAAATTGGTCTGTAAAGTCGGTTTACGGGCGATAGTTTTACGTGATACGTCGTAAAGAAACATTGGTGAAAAATTGCATACTTTTAAGAATTGAATTGAATTATACCACTAAATTATCATTATTTTGTATAATACAAAGAAGGAGTTAATAGAAAATTATATTTTTTCCATAAATTAACATTTATTTACACTTGTAACGACTCGCCGACGCTTGGGCCGATCGTGCCTCTCTATCGCTTGATCCGCGCTCTCGCTTGCACGCTCAGGCTCAAGCCGAACGTGACACTTTTTCGTGCGTGCAGCCGGAGTTCATCGATTTATAAGACGTTATCACGTCAAAAAGGTGCTAGTATATTTTTGACAAAATTGAGTTTATGTTTATTTATATCTTTGATATTTAGTATGTGTTATGACATGTAGCAGATGCGTCTCAATTAAAAATAAGATCTAGTAGGTCGCGTTTGAAAAAATTATACTAGATACGTCTATTTTTCCTTATTACGATTGTGTATTTAACTCAATTTTATCAAAACAGTTACCTACGTCTTTTTTCATTATGACGGCAGTATACAAAACGGCAGCGCGCGGGACTGCTCGGCCGCGCGACATGTCCGCTATTTATATCTAGGTTCCTTATGCGCCATACATTTTACCTTCACAGCGCCCGGGGCGCGCGCCTAAAACGCTTTATATATCATGTCTCTTAGGCGAATCTACTCCATTCAAATAGTTCAGTCGTAACTGAGTGACTAGTATACTAACATTAACTTGCGCATTTATTACTAACGATTCGATTAAGATCTCTATACTCGATATCTATAGATCTAAAAACTCGTATACGAGCAATTAGAAAGCAAATTAGGCACCAATTACACGAACTTTTTATTCACGCCGAAGTTTAAATACAGCTTTATTTAGATTGATTGGTTATTTACAATGGCGTGTTAGATTGTGAATGATAATTTGTATTGCAATAGTTTTAGCTTTTTAGACGATTTTAGCTTTTTAGCAGATGCCCATATCCTAATCTGCGGTCCACAGACACGTTACTTCTGTCTATGCCTGCTACCGTACAGGGATTCTAGATGAATCATTTAGAGTAGTTGCAGTGCGTCTATGGAACCAACTTCCGATAAATATTAAAAAATCACCGTCAAAAGAAGTATTTAAACGACAGGTGCGAGAGTACTACCTAAAACAGATAAGCACTGATATTACATTTTAACTACCATACGTTCTTTTTAAGCACATATTATATTTATTTATGTATTGTATATATCAATATATTATTGAATATTTTTATATGTATATATATATTATATATATAAGCCATATAATATTATATGTAATAAATAATATATTATAATTATAGTTTAAATTATTGTCAATACACTGTTCTGATGCACGCTTTACTTTTGTTCCTACCATTGCTGGATGACTGGTAGAAAATGCTCTTAGCATTAAGTCCTCCAATTGTACATTGTTTTTGTTGTGCAATAAAGTATAAATAAAAAAAATAAACGTCCAAAGCTTAGAAATACCTACTTCAGCGATTTATATTCAGAACCCTTGATCAGTGATGACTTAACGCATTATTGAGGATAACTCAAAAACTACTACTCAGATCTTGATCTTATATAATGTGATCTTGATCTTGATATTATATAACGCACCTATATATATTATATATATATATATATATAATTCTACTGTACGTGTGTATGCCACTGAACTCCTCCTTAACGGCTGGACCGATTTGAATGAATTTTTTTGTATGCGTTTGGATGGCGCCCTGGATTGTTTAGATTCATAAATCAGTCCGGCAGATGGCGCTGCAGGGGTTGCACACGGGCGAATCACTAGTAATGTATAATTATGTAGTACTATTAGATATTATATACAACATCAGAGGCTGTCCAAAAAAATGAAACCAGCCTAGTGCGAGTCGGACTCGCGCACGAAGCGTTCCGTTCCATTATCTATAAAAAATCAAGTTTGTTGCATGGGAGCCCCCCTTAAATATTTATTTTATTTTATTTTTTGTATTTGTTGTTATAGCGGCAAAAGAAATACATCATCTGTGAAAATTTCAACTGTTTAGCTATCACCGTTCTTGAGATACAGCCTGGTGACAGACGGACGGACGGACGGACAGCGAAGTCTCAGTAATAGGGTCCCGTTTTTATCCTTTGGGTACGGAACTCTACAAATGACGCCACTACTCCGTACAACATTCCCATGGGAAGCACCAGCTTTGAAATAAATAAAGAATCATCAAATCGGTTCACCTAGAAAAAAGTAAAGAGTAACACAAAAAAATACAGTCGAATTAAGAACCTCTTTCTTTTTTGAAGTCATTTAAAAATAAAGGTTTCGCTACACACGAGACGCATTTGATTTGAATAGACCGACGCGACGCGCGACCGACGTGCGACGGCATCACTGTATGGGACCGCGACAACCGCGACCGCGTCCCCGCACGCCATCCGTTATATCCAGTGTCTCATGTCTGGCGAAGCCTTTAAGTATGTAAGAGAGGAGAGTATTGCAATCCTATGCGTGACTTTGTTAGTCGGAGTTTCCCGAGTAGCACGGCACAGGCGGAGTTTTACACGATCTATTTTAACCCCCGACGAAAATAAAGGGTGTTATACGTTTGTATTGTGTATCTGTGTGTCTCTCTGTGGCATCGTAGCTCCCAAAAAGCTGGACCGATTTTGTTTTTTTTTCATCTCTGTTACATCATTACTTCTTTCCTCGTGAACCGATTTTGATTTTTTTTTTTGTTTGAGTGATGTTTATTTTCAATTGGTCCCATTTAAATTTGATTAAGATCTGATCTGTGCCCCGCGGCTTTGCCTGCTATTATCAAGTTAAAAACTAGCCTATGTGTTAATCCTAGATATAAGCTATGTACATTCCAAATTTAATTCAAATCCGTTCAGCCGTTATAGCGTGAAGAGGGAACAAACATACTTACACACAAACTTTCGGATTAACACAATCGTTACAGATTAGGTAATAAGAGACGGTGAAGTCAGTTAGAAAAAAAAGTTTCTAACGATTCAGCTACCTCATTTCTAATTAAAAAAAACGACGTATCCAAAATGCTAATTAGAATACCAATGTATCATTATAGTTACACTAGATAAAGATATTACGATTAAAATTAAAAAGTCGATTTAGAACTGTATCACAATAAAATAATTTCACAAAGTTTTCAATTCAATTAAGCAATACCATGCCCTTATGAAGACAAAGTACTTGCAAAGATACATTGAAGTACGAGAACATTTTGGATTGTACACCGAACCCTTTTTAACCTTGTCGTAATATATTGTACTGACTTATCCTTTATAATGAGAGAGAAATCTCGAATGTATAATGATGACAAGGTTTCAAACTGCGACGTAATTGACTATACTATACCGGACATAATACACATTCCTATAGTGATTGATTGTTACGATGTATTACGGTAAATATTCGATTGTCGATATCGATGCTTTCCAGTCATTTTCAAAGAGAACTCCCTGTTGGCTTAGTTGGGTACGCGTTTGCCTTATAAGCATATCGGGTTCGATTCCCATCGGGATCACAAGATTTCTCAAGGGAATTTGTGTTTCTGGTGTCTACACGATACAATTGAAATTAGGCGCGTTTAAAACTAAAATAATCTAACGTTTCTATTTTTTTATTATTTACCAATAGTTTAACAAACCTGATGTTCGATTCCCGGCAGGAACACAAGCTTTCTCCCCATAGACATTTTGTGTTTCTGGTTTGGGTTGTGATTTTGTGTGTGATATAATGTTTCCGCCACCCACAACACGAGTCATCGAACTTAGTGTGGAGTTGTGAGTGTGAAAGCAAAAAAAAAATATTTTGGATTTTTGTTTTCGTATTTTTTTTAACAACTAAAATTAATTAATTTTATCACAATTTTAATTGTAAATTCTAAATTGATTCTAAATAGTTTAGCAACATGAAAAATAAGTAAACGATATCACACTCGCAGCCCTACACTGAGTTCTATGACTTGTGTCGTGGATGCTGGCAACATTCGCATCATACACACAATCACAACTTAAAACAGTTTTCTCCCCAAGATAAATTTATGTTTGTGGTAAAATTTATTGAGAAATGTATTCCGCACCCATATTGGAAATCAAACCCACTCTTTCTAAATCACGTAACCACTACTCCATAGAGTTACAATGATAAATACACAATGATACCTATCCTTGGTGAAAGCTATAGTCTATTGTCCGCAGGTCAACGAGGTCATGGCAAAGATGTAGATAGTAGCAAGCTGTATAATGTTTATTCTTTTTAACCGACTTCAAAAAAAGGAGGAGGATCTCAATTCGACTCAATTATATGTTTTTTTTTTTCATTTGATCAAGGTCTGACCAGTAGTTATTGAGTTATATCAATAATGCGTATTTATTTTTAATTATATTATATGTATTTTGAACTGCCCGTTGGCTTACTTGGTTGAACGTTCGTCTTTTTAGCAGGTTTATCGGGCTCGATTCCCGGCGGGAATAAAATTTTAAAGGAAGATTTAAGGAAGATTTGTGTTTCTGGTTCTGGTTGTGATTGTAATGTGAATGTTTCCGGCACGATACAAGTCATCGAACTTAGTGTGGTGCTGTGAGTGTAAACGCGTTTATATACTGATCAAGATTAAGCGAGAGAAATTTTTAAGAGATACGAAGATAAGGCGGTGAAGTCATTTTTCTACCGACTGTTTTTTTTATTTGTGTTCCCTCATAACTTCTTTCCACGTAAACCGATTTTGAATTATTATTTTAAGTTTGAAGTTTGAAGTTGTTGCTTTCCAATCGATCCCAATTAAATTTGATTAAGATCTGATCAGTAGTTTTTGAGTTGTCGTCAATAATGCCTGTTTAATACGTTTAATCTCATGAAGGTTCCGAAAATAAAGCGGTGAAGTCGGTTTTTTACTTACAAGCTTTTATTTAGCTTGCACTGTATTTTGAAGCAGATATTTTCAACCGATTGAGCGTAAATTTTGTATTCACGTTTAGTTTGGATGACAATGCATGGTTAGCTGTGTGACGTCATTCTAAGTCCAACATGGCGGAACACACAAAATGGCGGACTAGTAATTTTTAATGCACTCCTTCATTATAGGTATCAAATGAAGGGGCTTGCTGAGTATAACTCGAAAAATTAAGTGACGTTACTTTAAATCCAATATGGCGGACTTCTAAAAGCTTGTCTTTAAATTTTTTTTAACAAGTAACTTATTTAAGCTTTACTCGCGTTTAATTATTGTAAGCTTTACTTGCGTTTATATCATTTTAAATCTTTACCAATCATCTTATATCATTGAATTAATTACTTTGACCCACATGTACAACGATTACAAAACCATTTTTCAACAAACACTATGTCATCACATTAACTCCCCATATCCGCTCTACAAAATTAATTTATTACAAAAACAGGTTCCGATGCCGAAACTTGGACGCCTCTGTAATTGATCTACTTTTGATGATTATGTCGGATTGATTAGTTTTACTCGAGTTAATAGAGTCAACACTCGTATGAGGCGATCATAGCCTTAAATGTGTTGAGACCAGGCGACTGCATTGCGACACCTATATATTTAATTCAATTCATTTATTTCTGATTAAATCCCTAATACAATTTATACACACAATTAAAGATTAAAGGAAAAGTACACAATTATTATAAACTAGCTTTTGCCCGCGGATTCGCTCGCGTTAAGAAGTACAACAAACTTTCATCCCCTATTTTATCCCCTTGGGGGTAGAATTAATCAAAATCCTTTCTTAGCGGATGCCTACGTCATAACATCTACCTATATGCCAAATTTCAGCCCGATCCGTCCAGTGGTTTGGGCTGTGCGTTGATAGATCACAATGTCAGTCAGTCAGTCAGTCACCTTTGAGTTATATTCATTTAGATTAAATCCATAATACAATTTATACACACAATTAAAGATTAAAGGAAATGTACATAATTATTATAAATGTCACGTTGCAAAAGTCAATTAAAAAATCGAATAAAAACAAACATTAATAATCAACAATTTTACATTACAATTTAATTAATTAATTATCTTAGCCTATACTTGGGC
The DNA here is from genome assembly GCA_948107665.1 of Lomographa bimaculata. NCBI lineage: Eukaryota > Metazoa > Arthropoda > Insecta > Lepidoptera > Geometridae > Lomographa > Lomographa bimaculata. The sequence goes on along the minus strand of OX403607.1, from coordinate 8,915,797 downwards.
TTGGATCCAGAGATGCCCAACATGCATAGGTATATAGTGGATATTCCTCAGATGCGCACGAAGCGTTTCGCTTCTACGTTCATCATCCGTAGGGCGAAGGAGTGTAAGTCATTACCTGCGTCTTTGTTCCCCGAGGGGTATAATTTGGGAGCCTTCAAGTCAAAAGTGAATAGGTATCTTTTAGACAGACATATCACATCTTCGGTCGCATCATCACTTTCCTTCATATGAGATGGTGGTCAAATGTTTGTCTATAACGCCTTAAAAAAATCAATCTTTCTTTACCTATGCCCTTTTTGAAGTGAAACTTCTATGCTTTGAAACTCGCAACCTTTTTTAACCGAATTCAATAAAAAGAGGAAGCTCTCAATTTAACTGTATTTTTTTCTATGTGCTACCCCAAAACTTCTCTCTAGATGAACCAATTTTTGGGAAGAAAACTTATGTACCTGTCGAGAATCGAACCCAATACCCATGCTTAGAAGGCGAAAGATCACCCAACTAAGCAAACGGGCAGTTCAACTTTAAATGTTCAACTTTCAAGATTATTTCAGTGTATTATAAAATCCTACTAATATTATAAATCCGAAAGTTTGTTTGTAAGTGTGTAAGTATGTTTGTTCCCTCTTCACGCTTTAACGGCTGAACGGATTTGGATGAAATTTGGAATGTACATAGATTATACCTAGGATTAACACATAGGCTACTTTTTAACTAGATAATAGCGGGCGAAGCCGCGGTGCACGTCTAGTATTTAATAAGGTATCTCATTTATAATGACTCACTCTGAAATCTACGATTTCATTACCGGTTTATCTGTGTTGGTGCAGAAACACAGATTAAAAATAAGTAGTAGAGTAATGTGGTCACACATGACATACATTATGATAGTATGTAGAGCAGCATTAAGAGTGTGTGAACTTTTTGAATTAAACTTGTTGATAAAGCAGGGTTTCGGTTTTATAAAAAACTCAAATTTTAACCTCTGACGCAAAAGAGGGGTGTTATAAGTTTCACCGCTATGTGTGTGTCTATCTGTGGCACGTCTTAAACGAGTGAACTGATTTCTATGCGGTATTTTTTTTGGAAGGTCTCGATCGAGAGTTTTCTTATCTATGTTTGGTGAAAATCAGCGCAGCCCATTTCCAGAGCCTCAAGGGTTCTGTTTTCAAATTTTGTATTTTCCACTTGTCAATAATTAAATCTTAGATCCATAGATTAACATAGGTATATTTTTTTCTAACCTAATCACAAAGACAGTTTCAATCCAGGATTTATTACCCTTTGCTAAAACCTTTAAATTGGCCCCGTCATAAAAAATAGGAAGGTGAAAACCGAGAAATATTTCAAGTATCGATGTTTTTCTGTACTCGATTGACAACATGTCATTTGATCGACGACAAAATGATATTTTTTTAAATTCAAGTTAGGCAAACGTTTGACTACTATCTCACCTGATGGTAAGCGACAATGCGGTACATGCAATAGCATGGTAATAGCATGACTAGAAGGCACATATGCACTCACGACTGCTGTGTACAATTGTACAAATAAAAAATGCTACAAATACAAAGCATCCTTAAGATAATTTTAATTATGCTTCAGATTAAAACATTAAGAAATAGAATGTGTCGTAAAGACACACGTTAGAAGTGAAACTTTTCTATTACAGGAAGTAATTTTAATTATTCATCATATTATTTACCCCACCACTTTATGTCACACATAAAAGTTGCGGATCTGAATCTCACAGCCCTCCCATAAAAAAAATTACTTCAAAAACGCATGTGGTTCCATTTAAAATAACAAATCCATGAAAGCTATCAGAGACAGGTCTCTTCTAGATAGCAACCCAAATCCTACAAATATTATAAATGCGAAAGTTTGTGTGTGAGTATGTTTGTTCCCTCTTCACGCTTTAACGGATTTGGAAGTTTGGAATATAGCTTATACCTAGGCTACTTTTAACTTGATAATGAAGCCGCGGGGCACAGCTGGTAGATTATATGTTTTTTTTAACCTCTTCATAGCACATTAACGAGATATTTTTCAATTTTATTAAATTATCAAGCAATTTATGTAATTCTTATATCGCGTGCGCCATTCGGTGCAATAATAACAGAATAATTTTACTGTCTACCTATTTAATAATAATGTAAGGCTATCATCATTCGGTGTTTGTTACACATTGCAAATGAAATATCGTTATTTTGATAAAATACATATATATCCATACATACAGTTGGTGACAAGAGGAGTATCGGTAGTCGATACTGCACTACCTAAGTCAACTTATGTGCATTATCGATACGCTTCATGAGCGCGGTGAACATCACTACTACAATACAATACAATTACTCTTTATTGACACCTCAAAAGAATAAGGCTACAATGGGCGGTTTTATCGGTTAAAGCAATCTCTTCCAGGCAACAGTAGGTACGTAATATTCTAACTTATAAAAGGGGAGTACTCATAAATTTGACGGTTTTCCTACTGTTTTAATATATCTAGTATCCAGTTGGAGCCATTAGCAACTTAACATTTCATAATAACTTTATTCACTACTAGCTGACCCGCCCGGCGTTGCCCGGGTAAACAAAAGCTTACACATAAACGCTTTCTCACTCACAGCCCCACTGTAAAAGTACTATAAGTTGTGTCGTGGGGCCGTTAACAATTAACACCACACACACAACATTCACGTCATACCCAGAACCAGAAACATAAACTGCCCGTGGGGAAAAAACTCTTGTTATTGTGTTCCCACCGAGATTCGAACCCGCTGCTTTAAAGACGAACGCGCACTCATCTACGCCAGTGGGTAGTTCAAAGTTCGAAGACACTTCCACATTCACAGCCCCACACTAAGTTCAGTGACTTGTAGCGTGGGGCCGTAAACATCCAAGATTCACAACATATTAAAAACCAGGAACACAAATTTCGCGTAGGGAGAAAACTTCTGTTACCACCGCAAATCGATCCCGCTGCTTTGAAGGCAAACGCGCACCCATTTACGCGAGTAGATAGTTCAAAAGATGACCCGCCCGGCGTCGCCCGGTTAAAAAATATACAAATAAACACTTCCACATTCACAGCCCCACACTAAGTTCAATGACTTGTATCGGGGGGCCGTAAACATCCTAGATTCACAAAGCATTCCCAACATACTCAAAACCAGGAACACAAATTTCTCGTGGATAGAAATTTTCTAGGTAAATTACCACCGGTAATCGAACCCGCTGCTTTGAAGGCGAACGCGCACCCATCTACGCCAGCGAGCGATTCAAAGTTCAGGAACGACCCGCCCGGCGTCGGCCGGGTAGTAAATATTAAAAAACATACCCATAAACACACACAAACAGCTTTCACATTCACAACCCCACACTAAGTTCAATGACTTGTATCATGGGATCCAAGATTCACACAATATTCACAACATACTCAAAACCAGAAACACAAATTCCCGTGGGAAAACACCTGTGTTCCCACCGGGCATCAAACCCGGTGCTTTAAAGGCAAACGCCCACCTAACTACACCAGCGGGCATTTCAAAGTTCAATGATAAGACAGTCAAAAAAAAAACAGTCGAATTTATATCCTCCTTCTTATGTTAGTCGGTTCAAAACATAGACGTATGCCGGATTACGCAGTAACTGTTCCATTCTGTGATCCACCGTTTTCGCCCTCAAATAAACTTAACGATTTCTCCTAGACTATAGGTCCAAATTATGTGCAGTAAAGAGCAAATTGTATCTACGTGAACTACGTAAGCCGATGAAATAGGTTTTTTTGATAAGGATTAATATTAAATACTTAAAAAAAGCCAACGAAATAGAAGCCGCTATTTTTTAATGTGCAGGAATTCGTAGTACGTGTCGGTACATTTCTGACCCGTCCCGTTCACGGGCGGACTCCCGTGAAACTAATTTCACGATTTCTCATAGACTATTTATCCAAATCATATGCAGTAAAAAGCAAAATGTATCTACATGAACTACGCAAGACGATGAAATAGTTTATTTTGATAAGGATTAATATTGAATGTCTCTAAAAGCCAACTAAACTGAGGCCGCTTTTTTTTCAAATTTTTAACAAAGAAAAGTATTTTTCCTGAGCTATACATACATGTTAGATATATGCTGTCGCGGACTTTTTTGTAAAACTCATAAAGGCCAACATTTTTGCCATACATTGTATTCAACTATGTCTTACCATTTAGTCAGCGTACGCCGATAAAGCGGAAAGTTAGCAAATTTTTCTCCGACTTGTCTTACGAATATTATTATTTCGAACTGATAACAGACAGTTCTTTATTTACAAGATTAATTAAAAGTACTAGTCACAAGATAAGAGTAGAAAAGGGGATTAAAACAAATAATACTCAAAAATTTTGTAAACCGCTTGCCAAAGGAAAAGTGCCCAGAATACTGGCTACGTTTCCACGTTGAATAGCGATGCTAATTTTTTGTGCTAAATAAGGGCCAGCATTCTGGTCATTTGTCGCCTCGACTAAACGTTTAGATAAAAATTTAAAAATTTCGTGTGCTCCCGGTCCCCACGGACCCAAAGTTTCTACCCCAAACGGTACAAACATATAACCTCTATCAAGGTTCGAATATTTACGCCGTTTGAGGTTTTCTGCTTTGTTTGCAGCCCCGCCAGCTTGAACACTAGTCTCTAGAAGATGAGACGGCGCCAGTGTATCGACACAAGTTGCATCCCACACTAATGGTCGTCCCATCTTCCAAGGAATTAGCGTCATTCCATCAGGCCTCTTGCCATCGTCACGCATTAAACCGTTTGGTTCTAGAACTGACGGTAAGCCAGCACTAACAAAAGCCCTACGGATAATATCATTCAGGCTGGCGTGACGAGAAAAGCGACCTGCACTTTTGCTGCAGGATAGTCCGTGGTGACCCAATCGATCTACCAAATCACCGCAGTGACAACGGTGAGGGACTTGGCAATATGCACCCAAACGTAAAGATACGGCTGATCGGAAAGTATTATTATCTAAAAGGTTGCCAATATTTTTTGAAGGTAAAGCTTGCAACCAAAGACCCGATTCCCATTGCGAAGACGCAAGGAGACGAGCTCGCTCTGCTGTACAATTGGACGTATCGACTAATTTGTTCCGTTCAATCTCGCATAGCGGCCCGTCCCATAACCTCTGCGAAGGAGGGATTTTGGGCAAACTTTGATTCGGATACTAACTGATAACTAACTTTTATCCCGACAAAACATAGCCTATGACACTCGGTGATAGTGTAGCTATCTATTGGTGAAAGAATTTTCAGAATCGGATCAGTAGTTTCAGAGATTACCTTTTACATACAAACAAACAAACTTTACCTCTTTATAATATTAGTATAGATTTATAAAAAGAAAAGTAGTTGTTTATTTACTAGATGAACGATATCTCCAGCTTGTTTTATTTTTTTAGAGTGAATTTTTACGAAATTCGATTATAAACATTTAAGATTACCTTGAGAAACCGCCATAAAATAAGTAATCCAATATGCACCTATACGTGCGAAAGTCTAAGGGGATGTGGAAAAGGTATTGACACACACACAAACACAACTAATAATCACGAATGTCACTAGTTTATATATAATTATACTTACTTACATTACACATAATCAGACAGATAGTGGTAGGTATATAATATGTACTATAAATCTCTGTATTATGTAATACATACTCTAAATCCCGGCCTAGTTTGGGACTCAATTAAAAATAAAAACAAACGTTTTAACACTCTCAGCCCCACACTAAGTTCTACGATTTGTGTCGTGTGTGCCGGAAACATTCACATCACATACACAATCACATCAATAAAACAGTATGCTTTGTAAATAAATATACATTTAAAATATGTTGACATGTGTATGAACAACGTATTGTAAACTTTTTAGGAACAATAAACATTATTTTTATTATATATGTATCCTTTATTTATTCTATGGCAAAATCTGACGCCATCTTTAAATTACTCTAAACACCAGCTAAACATAAAATGAATTAAAACAGGCGGCTAATCTGCCAACACAATGGTGTAATAGCACGGTGTAAATAACAGACATGATTTGATAATTAGATAATTATTGCCATTGAAATCGAGGTATGAGTGATGATATTGAGCTTAATACGCTGTGATTATCAGTGTTGATTTGATTGACTGTTTTAATTTTGTAGAGTTAATTAACTGGTAAAGAGTAACTTAGAGGTCACAAAAGTTATCGAATGGAGCGGGATTTGAACCCGTTGTTTTGGTTCATCGGATTAAGCGCAAAATTTACACGAATCTATGCGCTATTTATGTTCAAAGAAATGAATGCTCAAAAGTTATGCGCTCGCTTCGCTCGTACCGATATTATGGCTTTGTTAAGTATTCAGTAAATCGACCCGACAAAAACAACGCGGTGGTTGTAGCTTATCTCTTAGTAAATTTTTTTTTAAATTTTGGCTTCGCAATCTAGTGTAGCCATGTCAAGTAATGATGTATTTCAGGTGTATTTCATATTAAAAGTACTAGCACAAGTCACAGTCAAAGTCAAGTAAAAGAGTCAAGGTCCAGTCATAGTCAAGTCATGCCCCAGTAAAGTGGTAAAAACTTTACTAGAACTTCTATTGGAGTTTTGGAGCAACGGGGAAAATTACGTTTTTTAGCTTGTATCATTTGCCTACACTTATGCACGTTTATTAAGTGTTAACGGTTAATAGTCCACCATTATTACACGTTAACACTCGAAGAATCACAGGTTTTGGAAAATTATACAAAATCAACAACGCTATATTTTAACTTTCGCGGCAAAACTCTATCCCGTCTGATATAAATTATTGCTCAAAAATTTTACGCTCGCTTTGCTCGTACCGATATAATGACATTTTTAAAGCTTTCCATAAACCGAGCCGCCAAAGACAACGCGGTGGTTGTAGCTTATTCCTTTATTCATCTGAGCTATAACACTATTTCTTATTTTTAATTCAATACTGTCTGTCCACTGCCGGGCGGCAGAATTCGCTGCCACGCTACAGTTTTGGAGTAATTTCTCCCAATTTTAATTAACCTTTTCTTGTCCACAGGAGCGCCTAGGCGGCGGCGGGCTGGGCCTAGGTGGAGGCGGCTTCAGGGGCGGTCAGCCGTCCCTAGCCGATTTCCAGCCGCCCTACTTCCCGCCGCCCTTCGCGCCCGCGCCTCATCCCGCTAGTCCGCATCATCAACAACAGGTGATGACACTGGACATTACTAATTAATACTAAAACCGGCACTAACTCGCATACATTTAATTTAATTGTTTTTAAGTATGTTATGTTATTGTATTGTGTATTTATTCTTTGTTATATTATGTATTTATAAATATATATTATTATAAATATATCTAGTTAATTACAACACCGATCTACGTTCTTGTATATTGTTTTTCTCTTTTCCATCCAAAGGTTGACTGGAATAGATTGCTTTTAGCAATAAGTCCGCCCATTGTACTTCGATTTAAATAATATATTTTTTTTGTGCAATAAAGTGTTTCGTATTGTATTGTATAAATAGCGCATATAGATTATTGTTGAAGAAAAATACTCGGACCAGATATCGCACAAAACGCAGTTGCATTTAGAAGCTAGACGCGCGCGCCGCGATCTGTTTGTAGTTTTAAAGTCTGTTAAATTTTGGAAGCGTTTCTTTTGTTAGAGTAGAGACGAAGCGGTTTGGTTTTTGGCTAGGGGGCAGGGTTAGATCGTGTTACGGTCGTGATGCAGGTTTGATAAATATCCTGTAACCTAAAATAGTCTAGATAGCTGAAAATATATGTTTCGTTTTTCATTTACAGTATTAAAATAAATTGGACACATATTTTTTCTTTTGTCAAATAAAAATAGCTTACGAATATAAATAGTGCGTTAAAAGTCCGCGTGACGTCACAAGCCCCACTCCCGAACTTTAACCATCTTCATATTTGTCAATTTGCATTGATTTTTCAACAAAGTACAAAAAAGGAGGTTCTCAATTCATATAGTGAATATATTTTTTTTGTATGTATGTTACGCACTATCTCCATTATGAATCGATTTTAATGATTTATTTTTTGTTTGGTAGATTATACTTTAGAGGTAGTCCTGTTAATACATTTTATCGAAATCGATCCAGCCAAAACCAAAGTATAAGCGTTTAAGTTGTTTTTTTTAAGCTTTGCTTGCGTTAATTAGTAAAGAAACCATGTCCAATATTTTATGAGGGACATCAAATATTGGAGATGTTTATGATAATGATAAATTTTTTTTTACCCAGGCATCCCTATTTAGGCATAGAAGCTTATACTATTAATAATTTCAGAGCCATGGCATGGAATACGGCGGCGGTGGTGGCGGCGCTGAATACGCCCAGCACTACGCCCCACAACAGTTGCTGCCCCGGCATCACACGCATCACGAGCCACATTCGCATTTACGGCATCACAGGGATCACCATGACGCCATACATGCGCATCACGTAAGTAAACGACTCTTAAAAATTCAAAATTTTTAATATTCTCAAAATAATTGTGGTACTTAGTACGAGGCATATCGTTTTGTTTCCTACATTATTATCAAGGACTAATTATAATAATTGTTAGGTAGGGATATAAACAAGACATACTTGAAATAGTTTTTTAAAATCAAGCTTTTACAAGTTGTAAATAAAGAGGATTAAAAGTTATATAACCAGAGAACTTGTCAAGACGAATCAAACGAGCCGAAACTCGATAGGGTTGCGTCATTGCTCGAACCTGCTCGCTATTTCAAATATTTATTTTGAAATGTAATGTTTTTTTGATAAAATGTTATTTTCGGTAATTTATTAACGGAAACGACCATGTTTTTATGAAAAAATCTCTCGTGACCACGTCCTGTGCAACCCTGCCAAAACGTCGAGGTTAGTCCAAATAATGTTATTTTGAAAATAAAAGCGCGAAATGACCCGGTTTTCTCATAAAAACATAAACGAATAAAATCTTTGAAAAATATGCATATTCTTTAAATACATCAACAATGTCAGCTATAATCTTCGCTGAAACTGTCAAATCCATTACTAAAAATCTCATGTTAAAACTGAAAACTATTCAAATACAAATATTGAATGTTCGTATATTTGTATTTGAATAGTTTTATACAAATATAGAATACAAACATTCAATATTAGAAGATAGAAGTTAATTTCCCGACTAAATCTTTTATAAAATAAAACGATAAACAAGCCAAATATTAACGTCCCAGCCCCCTTCACAAAGAATCCTTGCATAGTTTGGTTCCCTCGCGACTCTCAAGTTCCCGCCAAATTATGTTATTAGTTCCCGCCACGCTGCAGGTGGCGGTAATATGGGTGGCTTGATATTTTTATTATAAAATGAAACAACGTTTCACAGGCGACAGCCGACAACCAACCGTTTATTCAACATAAAGGAACTAACAAAACGCATAGACAATATCAATTATCTACATTTAACCCAGAGACTTATTAACTTCAAGCATAGTAATAGACAGTGCTACATTATATTTGATGTAACCGATTATTATTTCTAACACCCCAACTACATCAAATAAACAAATGTTTCTAATAAACCATAACATTATTTAATTTTAACAATCTTACTAACCCCCATCCCTTCAATACAATCATAATGTTTAGTAGCACTAAGTGCCTTTGTCAGGACATCAGCAGGCATAGCAGTTGTTGGCAAATATTTTAAATTTATAATTTTATCGCTGACGGCATCTTTCACAAAATGATACCGAATATCAATATGTTTATTTTTTCTATAACACATATAATTTGCCACCAACTTCTGCGCACTCTGACTATCGTTATACAAAAGTACTGGATTACGGCTGCATTCAGGATTTGATGAAGAACATAGGTAACCAAAACGTTCAGGCGGCCTTCTTATACGTTTAGATGTCAATACTTCTACCTCTTCTTCAGTGTCTTCAGATTGCTGTAAAGTAGAATCTAAGTCAGTCAAGGCATTGAGATATTCAGATTCTGAGGAAATGCTTTGATCCGAGTGATGTGGCTCACTCTCAAGCTTGTCCTCCTGTTTATCTTCACTGTCCGTCTCTTTTGATTGACAAATATCCCCAACTGAAACTAATACACTATCAGCGGAACATTTCTTTTCAGTTTTTTCATGACAGATTACATCTCTGCTTATTGTGATGCATCTTTTGATAGGATCATAAACTCGATATCCCTTCACGTTTTCAGAGAATCCAACTAGGATGTGCTTCTTTGATTTAGTATCCCACTTCAGCCTTTTTTCCTTGGGCACGTGAACCATCACCTCACTACCGAATATTCGAACATGACTCAAATCTGGTTTTGTATTAGTCCAGAGCTCAAATGGTGTTTTGTTATTTAATCCTGATGCAACAGATCTATTTCTAAGATAGACAGCAGTATTAATAGCCTCTGCCCAAAACGTCTTGTCCAAGTCTGCATCAAATAACAAGCAACGAGCTCGCTCAACAACGGTTCGATTTAAACGCTCACTTAAACCATTTTGCTCAGGAGTGTAAGGATTAGTTTTTTGATGAACTATACCAGCATCCTTCAAATAATTTTCAAATTCATTGCTACAGAACTCTAAGCCATTGTCTGTTCTTAATATCTTTATTTTACTGCTCTGTTGGTTTTCAACCATGGATTTAAATTCTTTGAAATACTTGAAAGCTTCACTTTTAACTTTAAGGAAGTACACAAAAGCCATACGGGTGTAATCATCAACAAAAATAACGAAATACCTTGATCCGGCTAATGAAGTTGACTCCATGGGTCCACAAACATCAGCATGTATTGTATCCAAGGGCTTGCTGCTACGCGTTCCTGCATGACCAAATGGCAAGCGTGACTGCTTTCCCTCACAACACACTGCACATGTATTTTTGTTGTTCACTGACTTATCTGAGTAAGATACACCCATCACTGCACCATCCTTCATTATTTTTAAATCGTTAGGATTCAGGTGGCCTAATCTTCTGTGCCACGTTAAACTGCTAGCCATTGAAGATGTAAATAAACAATTTTGGCACTCCATGACCAACTTGTAAACACCATCAATTAGGTCCGCCACAGCAACCAGTTCATTTTCTTTATTAAAAATATTGCAGCTTTTGTCTTTAAACTCTACTCTGTTGCCGTTTTTAATCAACTGACTAATTGATATTAAGTTTGCAGCCAGGTTAGGCACACACAAAACTTTTTTCAACGTTACTTCATATTTGCATTTTGGAGTCACCATCATGATGTTCACATCACCCGAGCACAATACTGGCATAACACTCTGATTAGCTGCTATAATCTCCTTGATACTGGGTATAAAACATGTATTCTGCATCATGTTTTGATCCGGCGTCATGTGCGCGCTTGCTCCACTGTCCAAATACCAATCTTGTTTTCCATAATTTCCACACAGGAAAACAGCCGAAAATGCGTGCGTTTTCTTGATATTTTCACTCTGCTGCTGGTTATTTAGTTTACTAGTACACTGACTCTTATAATGACCAAATTGTTTGCAACCATAACATTTTATTTTCGCCATCTTATCTGACTTTTCGTTGTTCATACGGTTCATAGACAAATTACCGCCATGACGATAAGAGCTGTCATTCCTGCCAGTGCTGCCAACTTTAGAATATTGTTGTCGGTTGTGCTGCCCTCTACTCAAGAATGCATTGCTTGCTTCGCAATCATCTCCTGCCAAGTCGATGATTTTCGTTTTCACGACATCAGCAGTAATGGCAATTCCGGAGTGCTCTATTGCCATTATCATTGGAGAGTATTTTTCTGGTAATCCTGCTAGCATTAAACATCCAATCCACTCGTCGTTCACGGAAAAACCAGTTCCTGACAATTTCTGGGCAGTTTCCATTATTTGCGTGACATAATTTGTCATCGACTCGCAGTTGTCGAGCCGAATCGAAATTTAATTTCTTAACAATGTTATTCTTCGGGAAAATCCAGAATCGTCAAACATAGTCTTCAACTTCTGCCATAAGACGTTTGTTGACGAAGCTTCTTTTATATGAACATATAGCGAGGGATCGATAGTTAAAATTAACTTGGCTTTCGCTTTTGCATCTTCTGCGGCTGCTGATTCTGGGCTTTCTTGCTTGATACAACTCGCCATGCCCTCCAAAACCAACAAATTCTCCGCGGCAAAAGCCCATTCGTGGTAATTTTCGCGCCCCTTCAACTTCGGCACGTTAGATAAGAATGAGTTCGTAGCCATTGCTGTAATTTCACTTTTTATCACAATAACCAATGTTAGCTACCAAATACACCAACTTTTAAACTTTATTTTAACATTCAGCAGAACTAAAGGGCATTTCTGAGATTTCTGAGATTTCTGAGCCCATAACCTATTATAAAATGAAACAACGTTTCACAGGCGACAGCCGACAACCAACCGTTTATTCAACATAAAGGAACTAACAAAACGCATAGACAATATCAATTATCTACATTTAACCCAGAGACTTATTAACTTCAAGCATAGTAATAGACAGTGCTACATTATATTTGATGTAACCGATTATTATTTCTAACAATTTTTTTATATCAATTTAACTCTTGTTAAATCAAGCTCGTTTGTGCTAAACTGGGCATAATATACAGTAAATAATTACAATAGGTCAAATAATAAATATTTTTCAAGTAGGTATACGTATTATAAGTTTGTTCATATACCTATCTTGTCCTTTTCACCAGTCACAGTCAAAGTCAAGTCATAGTCAAGTCATGTTCTAGTATAGTGGTAAAAACTAAAAACATTAGTGGAACTTCTATTGGAGATTTTTTATTATTTGCCTATGATCCACCAATATTACACACGAACACTCAAAGAATTACAAGTTTTAAAAACAAAACAAAATCGACAACGCCATCTTGTTAACTTTAGCGGCAAAACTACCTAAACCTTAAATAAGAAAAAAGTGTACAATTTGAACTTCGAACGATGCCATATTTTTTCTTTCTCCATTTTTCCAAGGCATCGTATTTTCAGCCAACAATGCGTTTAGAAAATAGATACGTTATGAAGAGGCCACTTCGGCAGATTAGCGGGCTAATGTTCCGGTTTCCGAACAGTTACGTCAGCGTACAATGCCGAGGGTCCTATCCGTGGACATTTTCTATTGAATAGTTTATGAAATGTTCGGCTCGTATATTTTTGGGGCAATTTGACGTGAAGGCTTTTAGCGGGAAAATGGGATCTAGATCTATTTACTCTTCCAGTATATTTTTAATATTACAAAGATACAAATAAAAGAGTTATTGACTCTTTTACGTGACTTTGACTGCGACTGGTGACTGGGACTAGTTTTATTTCCCTACTTATATAATATTAAAAAATATTAATTACTTTTTTCTGACCACAAAACCACCAAAAAAAACACAGTGTGTCGTAAAGACACACGATAGAGGTTAAACTTTTGTATTACAGGGAAACATTTTAGTTATTCATCACAGTGTTCACCCCTACCACTTTTCGTCACACAAAAAGGTTGCACAATAATCATAATTTCAAAGCCCAAAAAAAACAAACGAGAGCTACTGCATTTATAATATTTAATGCCGGAAGCGTAATCGATCTATTTAAAAACAAAATGCTACCTTCTTGAAAACATTTTGTTTTCAAAAAGATGCTACCTTCTTGGTAGAAAAACTGTACTAAACTTTTTGACATGATAACAAGCGATAGAGAGGCACGATCGGCCAAACGTTCGTCTTATGACGTTATCACGTAAAATTATCGTCTGTAAACCAAATTTACAGACAACCATTTTTTTTTACCATTGTCCATAGACATTAATTTTAGTTTTGTATTACAGTTGTCACACGGTGGCTTCGGATACGGCAGTGGGGGTGGCGGGGGTGGGGAAAGACGGGCGGAGTACGGTACCAGGGAGCAGCATGAGCTCGCGCTGCACCACGCATTACATGCTGAAGAACCGCCTGTGAGTCTCATCAGTACCTTAGACCAATAGAATCTTGGTAGTGGTAGGACTCTTGAGTCCGCTTGGGGCAGTAGCACACCATTACCAGAAAGGTCACCCCTCCATGGGCGCAATGGCCCGGTTTGCATCCGGGCCTACCGCTGGGGCGAGATAGTGACTGCTAGCGCGACCCTATCTTGCCCCACCTCGGTGAGGGACTGCTCACGGGGGAGTTTTTAGTGGGTTCGAGACACACCTTTTTCCTTCACTATGGGAGGGAAGGGAAGTGGTAGGCATTTCCCCCTCACAAAAAAAAAGGGGGTGACGAGTGCTTTGCCAAGCAGATTTTGACCCAAGTTCAAAACTGGGTGGCACTGAACTGTTATAAGGCAAGCGTGTCACTTACCATCAGGCGAACGACTTACTCGTTTCGTCACTCAATAATCATTTAAAAACCATAGTCACAAAGGATTCGTCACATCATTGGTCCATAGCTACAACATTTTTTTTTTCATAATTTTGGCTTCGCAATCTTGTGCTTTTAGCCAGTGTCAAGTAATAATATAATATTTCAAGTGGTAGAAACTTTACTAGAACTTCTGTTGGACTTTTGGAGCGAAGGCGAAAATCACGTTTTTCAACTTTGTATGATTTGCCTACACTTATGCACGTTCACTAAGTATTAACGGATAATAATCCACTATTATTACAAATTAACACTCGAAGTATCACAGGTTTTGGAAAATTGTACAGAACACACGCCACGCCGTACATAAAGAACGCCATTTTTTCACTTTCGCGGCAAAACTCTCTGAAACGAATTTATAACAACAGCGTAAATGTACCGCCAAATACTAAGTTCAATGTATTGTTTCGTGTGTGTATATTACACACACGAAACAATATAATATTTACATCACACACACAATCACACTCAGAACCAGAAACACAAATTTCCTTTGGGGAGAAACATGTGTTTCCACCGGGAATCAAGATTAGAGGATAAATTTAACCTTCAACGAACTGCTAATAAATTATTTTAATCAGAATTCCGTCGCAGAACAATATTCACAGCCAAAATCGGCCATATTCACAGCGGACATATTAAATACCTACCAAATATGTCATAATTTTTTGCTCTTGCAACATCATGTGTAGTCAATAGAATGTTTAATAAGCGGGAAATGCCCGTTCAATAGGAATTTATTAATAAAATAAGCAAATTAAATATTGGAAGCAAAGAATTTAGGAATTCGTTTAAGTAATTTTATATTGAGGGTATTTATTAATTTTTATTGCTTTTTTTAGAATGCATCGATGGATGATACGACGGGCTTTATGACGGATCTACCTCTATTAAAAAGTGAGTATTTTATATAAATATATTTATTTTGGCCGCGTCACTATTTGGTAGTTAGAGAAACTTTGGGAGGTAAAACTCCCTTGGTTGGAAAGAAATAAAGTATCTCCAAAGCGATTTCTTCCAGGCAACCAAAGGGAAAAATAAAACAAACAGGGACGGACTGAGCAGGATTGTTGCCGGCTAAAAAGATAGTTTATATTGTAATTATTTGGGTGTATGAGACGAATTAAGTCTTAAGGAGAGGAGCGCAATAAAGTCCCGTAAAGCGTAACTTGATTATCAAAGCGAAGCGTGGAACTGTAGTAACTATACTGCAGTATATAATCGAGTGTGTTGCTCGCCATCTGAAGAGATCTTGCTTGCCTCCTTTCTTACAAGTATAAAAAGTAACAAGCTCATCTAAATGTATTATTAACTTATCAAACATTATTGGTACTCTCATCGATGACCCAGCAAAGATAAAACTGTAATTAGGCCTCACACAACACTTATCGGATAGGTGTATCGATTTTTATAAGTAGACCATAATAAAAAACTCCGAATGAATCGATATCAAAGATGTATCGATCAATCACTCGATATTTAAATAGCCAGCGTTATCGTTCCGGTCATTTTGTTGGTAAGTCATTTATATACGTTCCTAATTCAAAAATACAGTTAGTGATATCGGCTCGAAATTAATTCCATTTTCAAATTCAATTTGAAGAGTTCCTATTTCGATGTAATTGGATCCTATGCAGCTAATAAAGTCGCGCCTTTTTTCTTTTTTCTTTTCAATGTAGCAGCGTGTTCCTGCCAGTATGGTGCACAGTTAATGACACGCTAATGTTTATTGTATTAGAGTTGCCATAGAGAAATATTACAATAAGAATGGCGATCACGCTGAGCGCATGTTTGGGGCGTGGCGGTGATTGTTAAGAGTAGGTACTTACCATTGTTGGTATTCCAAGCCGGGAATTTCATAATCACCTTTTCTCTATTGCTACCAAAGAGATTTTTTATGTAACTTGTGGACGTTTGTACTGTATTGGAAATATGTATATAGAATATACAATCAATTAGCTGTTTATACATCTATGATAAATCTAAAATATATGAGTATATTCAGTAGAATCATTAACTTTCATGAGTGCCTCTTTGGGGCCCATGTGAATAAACAATTTTGATTTTGATTTTTCAAATATACTTTAATAAAATTTGTATGTAATTTGATAGGCTAGCCTATGACCTACAGTATCACCTGTTAGTAGGTGATGATGTCGTAGAGAGTAATCAGGCTTATTTTAAAATTAATGTCTGTCAAGGTTAGCACACCATTAGAGTCAGAACACCATTTAGAGATTGGGTTGCACGAACATAAGAAGTGCTCTACCACTTAGGATTTCATCACGATGTTACTTGCACTAAAAGCTCAAGCCATTCTTTCGATTCGAAACCATAATTTTTTGGAGCCGCTGTCACTACGACTGCGCTACCATCACTACAAAACAGTTCACAATATAATTCGCAATACTTATCCTTGGGCACACACAGTACGAATAGTACGCTAACAGCTCGAATCAGTTCTTCCTTAGATTGCATTGCACATACTAATATTGTACCCCTAGCCAAGTTGCGGGCGTAGCGTTCTCTATTTTCTCATCTTACAGAGATAAGCAATCTAAATCTTTAATAGCAAGACTTAAGGTCTATAGACTAGTTAATAAGTTCAGCCAATCGCTCAGTTATTATTTGAAATAAGTTAAGTAATTTAAAACTTTACTGCGAAAGGCGATGAAGACTTGTTTAAGTAATACTCGAGACTATTTGCAACTGGCTTGGGGGCTTGTCTACTAGCTATACCATCATTCAGCAGTTTAATTAGTTTAAATAACCAATTTCAGTTAAAGAAGAATGCTATCTGTGGGCCAATTGCCTATCCTTACTAATATTATAAATGCGAAAGTAACTCTGTCTGTCTGTCTGTCGCGCTTTCACGCCAAAACTACTGAACCGATTTACATGAAATTTAGTACACAGATAGTCTAGAGCTTAGGAAAGAACATAGGCTTCTTTTTATCCCGGCATTCCTGCGGGTTCGGAACTTACGCGGGTAAAACCGCGGGGCGCAGCTAGTATTTCCTAAAACTAAAATAAAACTATGTACAGCAAAGAACTAAGTTACCTAAAGACATCGGGCTCATAGGTACTTAACTTATAACCAATTTTAAATTTAAAACTTAAATTAATAACCAATGTCAAAAGACTTAGGGTATGTTGTCAAACTGATATTCAATGCTGTTGCGAAGGTAGAGAATGCTCGTATGCAACTTGGCTAGGGGGCTAGTCTAATCTAGTAAATGAAGCCGATCATTAAGCAGTTTATTAGAAATAAGCAATTTTAAACTTTAACATTAACGAACTAAGGTTTACTAGCTGACAGTCGAGATTATCACGAAGGTAGACAACGGTTAGCTTGCAACTTGGCTAGGGGCCAGCATCTCAATGTCCCTATTTTTTCTCTAAAGTATTTTTATCTATGTAAAATGAGGCTCTGATTCATCATTTCTGACTGCTCCATTTTTCTCACTAGCAATGAAAGGCCGAGACGGTCTTGGCGGGTCGGGCTCTTGCGCGCCTAATGACGTGTTCTGCTCAGTTCCCGGCCGGCTGTCACTGCTCTCGTCAACCAGCAAATACAAAGTGACAGTTGCTGAGGTGCAGAGGCGACTGTCACCGCCGGAGTGCCTGAATGCGTCGCTATTGGGAGGCGTGTTACGGAGGTAAGATTTTTTTAAGACCACAAGACGAACTGACCAACGTCATCCATTTATGGTTGACATACGTAATATCCGCTCGAAGCGTTTTGCATCTACATTTATCATCTGTACAGCGAAGATGTCGAACTTACTGCCCGCGTTTGTTCCCTATTCTAAACTTGAAGACTCATTATACTGTTCTATAATCTAGGAGTCTTCAAGTTTAGATCTTCTAGGCAATCATGATACATCTACAGCCGCATCATCACTTTCCATCGGGTGAGATAGCGGCCAAATACTTACCTATCTGGCATAAAAAAATCTATGTCTTTTGCGTTTCCTGGGTACACATGGTCACTCCACACAAATGTTGCTGATCAACGTAACACATGAACAGTGACCGTATGTATGCGGTTTCAAATGTGTGCATACTATGGTTGTCTCTTTTGTACGTCCTCTGGTTTGACTGAGAACCAGTGTGTTTGAGGCAACCCGCGCTGTTTTAAATTTTAATTTAACCATTGATCGCCGTGGAGAGATGCGGGGCAAGGAATATATATAATGCAATTTAATAATTCTTCTGCAGTAATAAAAACCATTTCATTTAATTTAATTTTCATTAAATTCTGTACGTCAGTTTATTCTATTGTGTTATAATATTAGTTTGTGAATGTGCATGAGTATAAGCAAATCTTACAAAGTTGAAAATAGTGATTTTCTGTTTTCGCCCGAAAACTCCAACAGAAGTTCCAGTAAAGTTTCTACCACTTTACTAGGGCATGACTCTACTATGACTGGACTTTGACTCTTTTACGAAATACTTGAAACATGTTATATTACTAAATGGCTAAATGCACAAAGACTGCGAAGCCAAAATTTAAAAAACTTCAGCTGTCAAACTTGCTGCAAAAATAAATGTTATGGTCTGTAAGAAATGAACTTTAACCGGTCGAATTCGCGGGCAATACCATGTGTTTTAATGGTTGTCATGAAGATTTAAAATGGCAGAATAATGCCAGTCATGAAGTGTTGACTATTGAAGCGAGCATCAGCTACCTACTAGCACATTCTAAATGCATCCTCATACATAACGGTATGAATTCGATACAAGATAACGTCAACGTCACAAAGCCTCTTAATGCAACATCTGATAATTTAATACAAAAAATAATAACAAAAAATGACATGCAAAGGAAGTGTGGTTAACGAACATAACTCTTGCGACCACCAATAAAGAATAAAACAATATGGCGCCAAACCTACAGAAAATATCACTCTTTGAGTTTAAAGAACTGAAATGTGCAAAGAAATTATAAGCAAATTACATGTCGGCAGACAGCTACGTCGGGTTCTCAAAACTTTTCCATCTGTTTAAAGGCGGACATGTTATTCAGATAGATATTAAATTGCTCCATGAATAATAAATATTAGACAATTATAACCGCATCGGAACTTGCGGCCATTTTGTACTCCCTTACACGCGCCCGCTCATTACTTTTTTGCGGTGGCAACACTTTACGCGTTGCGGCTGACTGTAAATACATGTTTGACTTTCGAAGTGCGGTTATAGTATTCAGCGGTTTGTTAAGAGGAATATCTAGACTTGACGGTATTATGTGGTTTTCTAACATTGTCTATTCTTTAGCTATAATAACTTTTGAATGACCACTAGGAAAGTTCAAATCTGTAATAAAACGGACATTAATTAAGAAAGTTTACTATAAAACGATCGACTATATTATTGACAAGGATGCATGGAGGCAAACTGCACAAGCGCTTTCTAGCGACTACATAATATGGATATACCTAGGTTAATATTATTATGTATTAGAGTTAAGAAATTATTTAAAAAAAATGAATGAAAAAAATGAGCCGCCGTGTATCTTGCCAGGTTCTTTTCGAGGTGGCTGTAATTTAGCGAATCTGGCAGTAGATTCATTAACTTTCATGAGTCCCTTTTTGGGGCCCATGTATCATTGATTTTAATAATAAATACGAACAAGCACAGCCCAACGAACTTTACAACAATACTTAGTTTTGACAGATAATCTGCGACGAGTGTGAAAACTCGGCAATAATGCTGAGTCGAACCTTATTGGATCGTGAATTTAATATATTTATTTGAATATAACTCTTAAAACTAGATATACTCTGTCACTCAATGTTAGTTTTTTTTTAGATATAAATAACTATATTAATTTATTTGTTTCTCTTGTATATCTTTGATGACAATTTTTTTTTCTTTCTGTTATCGTGCTCTAAAACAAAAGGCACTCGTAATATTATGAGGGTAGTTTCGTTTAGTATTTTAGGAGAACATTAACAATTAATTCGTAGGCACACCTATTGTTAGATATACATGTATATATAAGTTTTATTGTATTACAACTGTTAAAACTTCTAGCAAATCGTACACTTTTGCTACATTGTAAACTTGTAATTATAGCTATAGTTATTATTGTATGAAACTTTTTTTGGGAGGCCTATAAAATTCTGACCCGCAACCATTTTGTGTAACGAAAAGTGATGGGATTGTTTCCCTGTATTACAAAAGTTTCACTTCTATCGTGTGTCTTTACGATACACCCTGTTTTATTTGTATATTATTTGCATATTTCATTGTATTAATTATTAGTCTTACGCCACTTAATGTGTAGGTAACATACTATAACGCGCATACAAAAAAAAAGTTATATGTTAAAACGTGGAGACCGAATCCAGAAATTCCGTAACGAAAATAACCTAACACCCCCCACTCCGACCGGCACAGCGGTGATACTTTTTAGTTTTGCCATCTATCGATGAACAGCAGAACTTTTAATGACTTTTTTGAAATATCAGGCTTGTCTCTTTGGTTCAGCAACTCGCCTCTAGGTGGCAGGAAAAAAAAATACTGCATTAATAAAATAAATAAATAATTATAATTGCATAAGTTGATAAAAAATACTATGCAATAGCTTTACCGCGGCAGTCCCCGAGTGCCACACGTCTTTTTTTTTATAATTTTGGCTTCGCAATGTTGTGCATTTATCCAGTGTCAAGTAATAATATAATTCAAGTGTATTTCATATTAAAAGTCCTAGTCACAAGTCGCAGTCAAAGTCAAGTATAAAAGAGTCAAAATCCAGTAATAGTCAAGTCATGCCCTAGTAAAGTGGTAGAAACTTTACTAGAACTTCTATTGGAGTTTTGGTGCGAACTTTTTTTGACTTGCGTAGGCAAGTGCAAAAACTAAACGTAAATACGTGTTAGAAAATGCATAAGTTAGTTAGAAAGTGCATACGTGCATAAGTCTACACTTATGCACGTTTACTAAGTATTAACAGTTAATAATCCACCATTATTACACATTAACACTCGAAGAATCACAGGTTTTGGAAAATTGAAAACTGCCTTGAGAGATGGTTGTAAAACACTCTGACGCCTGTCAATGTCAAGTTTTTATGAGAATTCCCGCGAAAACCTGTGCGTGAAGTCAAACTAAAAGTTGAAGCTGAAATTGATTTTCATATGTTAACGCTCTAAACTTATTCCAAAAAAGATGGAAGTTCTCAATTCGTCGGCATCTTTTTTTTATATATGTTACCCCAGAACTCCGTAATTTATTAAACGATTTGAAAATATTGTTTTGTTCAAAAGGGTATTATACGTTCTATTTGGTTCCATTATAATTTGATCAAGATCTGAGGAAAAGGATAGGTAATCATTTAGCTTCTATCTCACCCGATGGAAAGTGATGATGCGGTCGAAGATGCAGCATGTCAAAAAACTTCACTACTTAAATATTTTCTAAAAAAATATATAAACCGCAGCACATAATAAATAATAGTACGTACAAGTAACCGCGGTAGACTAATAGCCGTCATTATAACAACGAGGTGCGTTGTCAAAACGCCCGTTCAGCCAGTGCAGCGAGTATATTTGTTGTAATTTATTCGTATGGCAACACCGTTATAAATAATTGGCGGGAAGACTGCAGCTGGTCTTGACATTGTTTTTTTAATCGATTGGTTACCTACTCAGTTTTTAATTGCCCGACCAGCGTCTAATAGAAAACGATACATATGCAGTAAGTCTATTCTGGTCGTCAAAATACGATTGTTCTAATTGATGCGACGTCGATACGACAGTCGATTGGTTAAAATTTCAGTTGATTCGATATTCATAAAAAAAGAAAATCGTTCGATTTCGACGTCGATGTGACGCCCGGAATAGACCCCCAGGGCAGTTCGTAAGTCGTCTATAAAATGAAGTACATTCAATTGACACCATGTCTTTATTTTTGGAGGGAAAATGCCCAGCACTTTCCTTCCTTCCCAGGGGTAAAGGAAAGGGGTGTGTGGGGCTCGAACCCATTAAAAACCCCCCCGTGAGCAGTCCCTCACCGAGGTGGGGCAAGATAGGGTCGCGCTAGCAGTCACTATCTTGCCCCGGCGGTATGCCCGGATGCAAACTCTTCCGGGCCAAACCTGATGTCTTTAAATCAACTGCTATTAATCCGCTTGATGACCGAATGAGTGAACGAAATCAAGGTGCAGAACTGTAGAGACTGTATTATTTTCTAGGCAAGCATGCTACATCTTCGGCCGCATCATCGCTTTCCATCAGGTGAGATTGTGGTCAAATGCTTGCCTATCAGGCATAAAAAAAAACTTCTATTAAAGTTTTAGAACAAACGCGAAAATTGCTTTATCGATTTTGTATAATTTGCCTACACTCATGCACGTTCACTAAGTATTAACGATAGCCGTATTTTAATAATATGATACTGTCTAATTCTCACGAAAACTTTAATAGGTAATAAATACAAGATATAGATTCATACATGTTCATACGATATGATCACTAATAATTTATATTAGTGTATAATAAACTATACGCTATTTTTGGTAGGGACCTACGCATAAGCAGTTGAGTAGACTTATAAAACCACGAAGATGCTGGTGTACAGTACCTACCTATTTTTAAAAGATTAAAAAATATATACCTATCTACCCATTTCGATTTCAAGACAATCTAAATCTCGAGTATACAAGCATGCTCCATCTTCTACCACATCGTCACTTTCCATTTGGCCCACTTTCCATATTGGTTAAATGTTTGCCTATTTAGAAAAAAAAAACAATAGCATCCACATCAGTTTCTAAGTTTATTTATCAATTTCTATTCAAGGTTACGTAAAATTAAATCCGACTGAATACCTAATAGATAAATTAAAGTGATACTTTCTAATCCCACCAGCAAATCGAATTATCCATCGCACAAACACAATACCAAAATTAATCAAACTAAAATGTTTTTACGCGCCATCTTGCCTCAAGACTAGCTGTCAAAATAGACAAGAATGCACGCCATTAATTCCAAATTTAAAAAGTAGAAAACGGCTTTGTGTTGCCAGATTTAATGAATTATGATGGATTACGTAGTATCGATATTTTAGTAAAATATCTTAGGCTTTTATTTTGTTACAAGCTTGTGTTAGTATTATTTATTAATATCTGTATCTTCTCTATATATATTATAATTCCGAAAGTTTGAGTGTAGTGTGAAATAATATTATTAAGTTTCCTCTTCACGCTGTAATGGCTGAACGGATTTGGATGAAATTTGCAATGTACATAGCTTATGCATACCAGAAACAGCGTTATTAACCAAAAATTTTTTTTTTTCTTGGGAAGGAAACTCGCTGGGAATATATATACCCTTGCTTAGAAGGAACCAACACCCAACTAAGCCAACGGGCAGTTAGTTTTAATGCCTTCGCTGAAAATTATAACGTGTTTTATATTGTACCTATTTTTGTATATATTCTCATTCTTTGCGTTCTAAGGTCTGACATGATATTAGCGGAATTGTGGTGGCAATTCCACTGCAAATTCAAAAGAAGCAACGAAAATATTTTTCGGAGACAATAACCTACGACCCGATATTTCACCCTGATAATTCATGTACATTAATTCGAAATATCAGACCGTGCATGGCCGGGTTGCCAATTATTGCCTGCTCAAAATCGGTCCGTTTTGACAATGTACAGCCACTAATATTCAGCCAATAATTCATATGCATGGCTTCCAAATATCAGGGTGCGCAATACTGGCTGCGTAAAATCTCTCCGTGTCGATATTGTACGGCCAGTATTGCACAGCCAATAATTGCAAGCCAACCATAGACAAACATATACTCTCTATGCGATGCCTCGTTTGTTTAGGCGAGTTGCTAGTAAGAGTAGACATTTGCTTCTTTGTGGTATTTTTAAAAGTTTAGGTTAGGTAAGGTTAGGTTTAAAATGTGACAAAACAAAGCGCGAACCGGGCGAGCGACACGAGCGTGCCGTGGGAGCGGCCGGCGAGGCGCTCAAAACTAAGTTTTATAAATAAAAATAAAATAAGAAATAAAAAATAAAAAGTTTGTAAGAAAACTTTAAACAGTCTACATCTTGCCCTCTTAAAATTACTGGATCATCCAAACGAGGCTTTGTATTTGACATTTGTATGTACATGAATTATCGGCCGTGCATTATTGGCTGTACATTATTACCTCGTGTTAATATTTTCCGACCTGTATTGTACAGTCAGTATAGCACGAACTAATATTTCGTGTACATTAAATTCAAATATTGGTTGTGTTTTCCTGCTTGCGTATTATTGGCTGTACAAAATCGATCCGTGTTGTTATTTCACATCCAATAATATACGGCCCGTAATACACAATCTAATAATTGGATGCCATATAACGGAATACTGGTTGCAAATTACTGGCCGTACATTATCAGGCCGTGCATTATTGGTCGTACAATATAGGGACTCATATTTTTAATTAAAAATTAAAACATTTGTTTTTTTACGATTTGCTTGAAATATAGTATGCAAAAAGTCTATACCGTGTTATTGTAACATATTGTCCTAATTCACAGAAGATCAAATCTGAACAACATATCTGTATATATATTAATATTAAGTAGTGGCAGCATTAGGAGCTCTATATCAATCTACGCCCACTGCACTGCAATTATTAGCGAACCACAAGTGAATAGGTACAGACAGAAACAAAATCACTATACCATATTTGTATTTAATATTGTTTAAATAACATTTAACTTCAATTACATAATTAAATAAAATCACTAATCCATATTTCTATCTAATATATTTTAAATAACATTTAACCTCAATTACATAAAAATAATTTCTGTGGTTGTAAGTTTTAAATACAGTTATATAATTATAATCTGTATTAAATCTGAACACTAATTAAGCTGTTGAGCTGTTTGCCTTCCTCCGAAATATATTTACCTAATTCAAATATAAGACCACTCAGACCATATCTATGTTGCAATCTGTGTCACCATTTAACACCAGTAAAGCTACGAAAATTTTAATCTCATTTTCATACAACAAATGTGTATTTTATAGCAAAAAATACACATGCACATAATGCATAAAATACTAAATAAGCTCAGAGCTTATTTAAGTAAACAAATCGTTTTTTGTAGCGTTGTAGCATTCGTACTGTATTTGAGCCAGTTTTTATGCTAACTGTACTATTTACATACTGATACTATCGATTTAAACTGTGATGAGTACTATTAACTCGAATCATATTAAACTGCTTGATGTGTTTTTTTATAAAAGACGGGTATTATTTGTGCGCTTTTAATAAAAATTACATTTGACTAACATAGACGTTTTACAGATCAGCATCAGCGCAAAACAGCCGTGTTTGTTATAAAAACAAGATTGACACTTTGAAGAGAAACTTAAAAAAAAAAATATCACCTTATAATCTTTACTTTACACAAAATGTGGCGCATGAAACCGAGCAGTTTCGCTTGCTTTAGTCAGAATAAAAAATCTATGTAGGTACTACCTACCTTACTCTAGAAAAAACTTGATTCAAAACAAAACTCTACCCGCAAAAAAATTGATTCAAAACAGAATTTTTTTACACGTACCTAAATATATGGATCTAATTCATGTTTTAAGGATGGACGTTGCGTCGTAAAGACATACGATAGCAGTGAAACTTTTCTACCGACTTCACTAAAAAGTAGGAGTACTCAAGTCGACTGTACTTTATTTGTTTGAAAGATGTTGCTTTCGAATTGTTCCTATTTAAATTTGATCAAGATCTGATCAGTAGTTCTTGAAATATCGTCAATAATGCGTGTTTAGTACATCTAATCTGATCAAAGTTACGAAGATAAAGCGGTGAAGTCGGTTTTTAAGCTTTGCTTGCGTTTAATTACGTATTACAAATTTTTTATACTTTTAAATCCTGATCCGTTCCTTTTTTGTGTGACGAAAAGTAGTGAGGATAAACTGTGGTGAATAATTAAAATGTTACCCTGTAATACAAAAATTTTACTTCTATCGTTTGTTTTTACGACACACCCTGTTTTCTAGCACTCTTTAATACGCCAGTCAAATTCCATAACATTAAAATTAAATACTCATAAACAATGCACTCAAAATTAATTCGCACCAAGTTCTAAACCAACATTCCAAAACTACCTACTGTTGTCCACAAATACACTCATGTCCATTCTCTTTAGAAACTGTCGATTCATTCGATTTAGTTTTCCATTCTAAATTCAAATGTATTGTTTAGCTCGTTAGCTGTCTTCTTTTGTCGCTGGTTAAGCGGACGTGTGAAAATAAGTAAATGGAGGTTTAATTAAAATACTATCTTCATAAAACTAACATCTTAAAAACGCGGTTAATGCGTGACAAAAGGTGCTCTACCTTCAAAAAACAATATGGTTTATTATACAGAATAGGTAGACCATAGAAGGTTTTGAAAGATTCTGTCATCTCATGGAAAGCAAAGATGTTGAACGTTATCAATGCTATAACTTTGACATTCTACTGTACAAATATAATCGTTAATAGTTCGTGAACGTGCCTGAGTGTAGGCAAACCATGCAAAATTTTAATACGTAATATTTTCCTTTCGCTACAAAACTCCAAATTCTAGTAGAGTTTCTACTAGGAAATGACTATGACTGAATTATATCTCTAACGTGTAAGACTTGTTTATAAACTTAGAATATGTATAAGTATTACTTGACACAAGCTAAATGCACAAAGATTGCCGAGTCAATAAAAAAAAAACCAACGGTTTGCACTCCGGGAGTGCCGGCAGAAGTGAAAACTCGCCGCGCGGTAGAAAGAGAGGGGGATATTACTTCCTCTTTTTCGTCTTACGAATTTTCCGTCTTACGAATTCGATCAAGTCACGTGTCCTGACGCGAGTTTAACATTTTTTACCCGTCCCAAAAAAGCGCACAACGCCGCTAAAAAAATTTTCACTTCAAAAGAAGCTTTCTTTAAAGTCATTCACATTCTAGGCATTGTGTGTTTATCACTACCAACATCATCATGTATCAAACTGGAGGGGTCTATAATACCAAAAAAAATCAAAAATATCATGATTATGGATATTTTTTGTATCATTCCCGATACCTCATTAGATCGGTTACGGTATTTAGACTTTAATGGTGAATCAATTGAACTCCGATACAATATTGTAAAAAGCTTTTTGTAAGTCGATATCAATGGCGTCAGCTTGTTAACAATCTAAATAATCCGACAGGCGAGTAATCTCTTCAACTATTTGTGTAAATGTTATAAGTAATTGATGCGTTTTTTAAATTATTTAGTATCCAATTAGTGTAAGAAAGCAGTTGTACTATAAAAAGACGGTAAAGTGCGAGTCGGATTTGTACCGATGTTTCTATTAAAATTGCCATCCGACACAGACTTAGCTCGTTTTTATTATTAGTTGTTTTACTTTAGATTACATTTCAATCAATCCAAGTTTGATTAAGCATTTTTTACTAATCTTGAAGATGTTAGGGCGTCGTAATATTGAATTAAAGAAAACACGCATCTTCGTAATTTTTCATCTATTACAGAGAACCTAAAACAGAAAGTTTTTATTTTTTTTAGTTAGGTTAATAAGTAGGTCTTAATATAGGTATTAATAAGTCATAAAATTTATACGCTTTTTTTAACTTTGAGAAGAGATAAACTCAGTTCAGTCTCTCGTGACCACGGCTGGTGCAACCCTGCGTTAAGGTTAGCCAAAATATAAACGAAGAAAGAGTGAAAATCACATTGAAATTTAGGAACTGTCTTTTGTCTTATCTTATTGAAGGATATGATAGCGAAAAGAAGTTTGAAACATCCTTGTATCTATGTCCTTTTAGTTAGTTAAAAACATTTTCAAAAACACACGTAGATAATTGTATTTATTATAAATATCGAATTGTGTGAGCGAGAGGGAAGACAAAAGGAATAAACGCTCTTATTTAGTCATAACATGTATACGCTTTTTTAACTTTGAGAAGAGATAGACTCAATTCAGTCTGTCGTGACCATATGTATTATGCGTGCATTAAGATAACCAATGAGTAAAAAAATCTAAATATTGTTGCACTTTAAAAGTTAAAAAAATAATATTATGTTCTTTATAATTAAAATAACTCCTCTTTCAATAATTAAAATTATAATATTAACAAACACCTCTTGGCGTTTTTATGACCTTTATTTATTTCATCATTTAATAATACTGTCAAGGATAAAAATGTAACCTGGTTTATTATAAATATCGATTCTTTGGTGATTTGAAGCTCGTATTAATATAATAGGCGGCTTTCTACAAACTCAAAGCATTTCACTCTACAAATTCACCTCTAATAGTTCTAATATCTGAATATCATGGAGACTTACAACATACTTATCTACGAACAATATTCCTTAGATTGTTCGCATTCTTGTTTGGAGAAATGGGGTGGCAGATGATCGTCGACTAAATAAGCCCATCAAGGCGTAATGTTGGTTGTTAAAATCTGGCAAGCATTAATGATATGAATTTTAGAATAAATGTAGTAACGTTTGACCTACATTATAGTTATAATTGTACATGTACATTTTCAAAAATTAAAAAGAATAGTTATTTTTACTTCTCGTCGTTCGCATATTATTTTTATGCAGGATAATTTGAAAAAAGTACTAGACTAGTACAGTCTTTCTCTTTACTGTATATAGTTTTAGGAAATACAGACAATTGGCCCGTAGTTCAATACATGTGATAATTTGAGAAACAATACAAGCAAGTAAATGTTGTATGTATTGACATCATTCCAACCATGATTTCTGTTGAATTCTGGTTTACATGTTTTCAAATAAATTTCAAAATATATGATTATTTTTTTCTGATAAGTCTGAGGCGTATTACGCGGCGCAACGCAGTGATGCCTTTCTTTGCAGGAGTCGGACGGTGTATTTGAATCAACTTTAAATTTAGGATTGTATGGAATACATCATCTTCATTATTACGAACAACATAGCATCGGCATGGCTAGTTCTACAATAGTTGTGAACGAATATAAAGATTATATTATTAAAATACGGCTATCACTCACATCATTTGATCGGTATTGTCGACCTAGGTTTCGAGCATGTACGATTCTCTTCTTCGGGTTGAGTTTACGCAGCGATCTCTCCATATTTTAATAGTACCTATTGGCCTCGATTCTGATGTCACACACTAAATTAAATTTAAACTATTCCTTCTTTTACAAAATAGGAACACAAGACAGAGATAGCATACATTTTAGTGCTGTCAAGTTAGTCAGAACTTAGATGTCTATGCAAGCTTAGTCGAGTATGTAATTGGTATTGACTAAAAACACGCGCCTTTCTGCTTCTGCTGTTCATATTTTAATTGATAAACTAGCTTGACAGCAATAAAATGTATGCTATCTCTGTCTTGTGTTCCTATTTTGTAAAAGACAGAGGAATAGTTTAAATTGAATTTAGTGTATGACATCATAATCGAGGCCAATGTCTAATTCTAAAACTTTAAGAGAGTATAAACTTTAAGAGATAATTATTATACCAACACTCATTTTTGAGATGGTTGTATCACAAACAGAATGGGTACTACGTAGGGCATCTATATTTATACCCAAGTGAGTTCGTAAGTACAGGGGATGGTAGGCTCGCTATCGAAGTGAGGCGGACGACTGCTTCTCTTATTAGAATAGAATAGATCGTATTTATTGTTTAACTGTGTACTAAGTTCTTAATTATTAACATTTATATGTTTCAACAATGTTGAGTAGCTACTGGTAGCTTGTGCAACACGCTAGTCTTGGAGCGAATATCTTTTTTTTTTTTCCTTAGTTTTGGCTTCGCAATCTTGTGCATTTAGCCAGTGTCAAGTGATAATATATTTGAAGTGTATTTCATATAATAGGTCCTAGTCACAAGTCACAGTCAAAGTCAAGTAAAAGAGTCAAGGTCCAGTCGTAGTCAAGTCATGCCCTAGTAAAGTGGTAGAAACTTTACTAGAACTTCTATTACAGTTTTGGAGCGAAGGTGAAAATCACGTTTTTCAACTTTGTATGATTTGCTTACACTTATGCACGTTCACTAAGTATCAACGGTTAATAATCCACCATTACTACACATTAACGCTCGAAGAATCACAGGTTTTGGAAAATTTTACAAAATCAACAACGCCATTTTTTCACTTTCGCGGCAAAACCCCGCGAATATCTTTAGCTGTGCTTGATAAATATTTGAGGGCTTGTTGGCACAGACTGTTAAGTCACCCCGTGTGTCGGAGTGAACTAGGTAAGCTTGCACCAATATCGCGAGCGTTGCGCCTGCTCAATGCTGTGCTCGACCGGAACCAAGCACTTGATTTATTTACCTGCTCGCTTAACGAACTATACAATGCTGCTAAGGATATAGCACTTTGTTTGTTTTAAATTAATATTGAAATTATTTGTTTTGTTTAATGTAGGTATAGTAATTTAAGTTGCTGATTTCCTTAGTTAATAATTTGTTTTGAATAACATTGGATGAGTAAATTGGAAATCTATACAAACATAAAAAATCATCAAAATCGATTCATAATTGGCGGAGATATCGCGTAACATACATACAACAAAAATATACAGTCTAATTGAGAACCTTGTTTTTTGAAGTCGATAGAAAATCTAAATATATTTTATTTTCTTTAAGCATATCTACGAAACGCGATATTTTAGCGAATTTCTCTAAACATACCTACGAAACGCTTTCACACTCACAGCTCCACACTAAGTTCGATGACTTTTTTTTTTCTTTTTTTTTATTTAAGATAGGCAAACGTTTGACCGCCATCTCACCTGATGGTAAGTGACGATGCGGTCGACGATGGAAAATGTGGGGTTAAAAAAAAAACTTATGTCGTTATATCGTCGTATGGGTTGGAAACATTCACATCACACACATAATCACAACTAGAACCAGAACCACAAATGTTCCTTGGGGAGAAAACTTGTGTTTCCGCCGAGAATCGAACCCGATACCCCTGCTTAGAAGGCGAAAGCGCAGTCAACAAAGCCAACGAGCAGTTCGAAGTGATAGTTTTTGGTTTATAGCTGGGTTAAAGGTCTACATAAAACAGAGTGATTACATTATTTATCTTTGGGTATAATATACATAGATATATGAAGCACAGTTAGCACCTATACAGACAAAGAATAAGAAACAAATGAGGTGAATAGAGGCTAATTAAGTTTTTTGTCCCTGTCTAATCTAGAACTAAATAGAACTGCTGTCTCATGCTTTGTCTTCGACCGCTTTGGACCTGTCAAAATACTTAGGTTGCTTAACATAATACAAACATAGAAAATACTTCTTATATAGTCTATGAATGCAAATAATTGCCATTTATGTGTTCTTATTGCACGGATGCTAAATTATATAATACCAATAAAGGATGATTAATTCCGTTCAACTGATTTAATAAATAACAAACAACAAACGCATTCACACTCACAGTCCCCCACTAAGTTCAAAGACTTGTATCGTGGGTGCCGGAAACATTCACATAACACACATTACACCCAGAACCAGACGCACAAATATCCCTTGGGAAGGAATTTGTGCTACTGCCGGGAATCGAACCCATTACCCACGGCGCAGAGGGCAGACACCTGTCCACTGCGCCAACTGGGTCGTCAATAAAAAATAAGAATAATAAAAAAATAAAAAAGTTTAAGATGTTTGTTACTTAATCCAGCTGAATGGATCCTCTCGTGAGTTGCTTGTGCTTTTAACCGACTTCAAAAAAGGAGGAGGTTCCATGTTCGACTATATGTATTTTTTTTATGTATGTTCACCGATTTCTCCCCCATTTGTGGACTGATTCTCAAAATTCATTTCGTTTGGTAGATTCTTCAGAGGTGGTCCCATATAAATGTTATCGATATAGATTTAGCCAAAACCAAAATATCAGCGGTGAAGTCGGTTTAGATTATTTATAGCCTGATTTACAAAGGCGATGGCCGATGGCACAGATTACCTACCAATCAATTATGTTATTAAGGAGCAAGCGTCAATGCGTGCCTTTTTTAACCACAGTCAATTTTCCCCCTTACAATTTTTCACATAAAAATGGATATTGCATCTTATTTTACGGCCGTTACGCACGGTCATTAGTGGCATTTATTTATTTATTATAGTTTAATTCAAAGTTCGTCAATGTACGCCACAAATATATTATGTTGTTAGATCCACTAATTCTAATTTTCCCCTATTCCTGATAATAACATAATCGTCCTGTACTTTTATTCTAAAATGTTTACCGTTAAACATTTTAGAATAAAAGTACGTTTTCTAGAATGCAGATATCCTACACTTGGTAACAGACAGCCTGTTTTAGCTTTTACATAAACTGCTTCCATCTAGCGGAGAGTAGCTGATACTAATAGTACAATGAAGAACTAAACGCGTTTCGGCCCATTACAAAATACTTATTCACTTACATTTTATGGAATGTTTTGAAATAATCTGCAATCTTTCTGCGTGACGAAAAGTAGTGGGGGAATAATTTAAATGTAATGTCCTTCTAATACAAAAGTTTCACTTCTATCGTATGTCTTTACGCCGCAAACTTTTTTTTGTGACATAAATATGTATCATGTATGATATATAATTTATTCAGATTTAATTGATTACAATAATACTAAAATTATTTATTTTGTTACAGAGCAAAGAGCAAAAATGGCGGTAGATTGCTGAGAGAGAAACTCGAAAAGATTGGCCTGAACCTACCTGCAGGACGGCGGAAAGCGGCGAACGTCACGTTACTGACGTCATTAGTAGAAGGTTAGTAATTAATGTTAAAAATTAACTCAATGGATTCCTACTGTTGTAACAATAATAAGTTTATTCTGATATCACAAATCACAATGACATTAATACTATATACAAAACACGAAACAAAACTTTTTAATAGAATATTTAATTTCGTCTACTGTAAGCTGTAATATGTATTATCTCCCTTGAAATATTTGTCAAGATAGGTCCAATAGTAGTCCAGTAGCCTTAAAAACATAACAAAAAGTTAAAACAGACATCAGAAAGATAGACAAAGTAACAATCATTTATTTATAATATCACCTACAATATCTCTCTGTATTTGTACGCCTCTTTAGGCAAAACATGTTGAATTAAAATATTATGTATAAGATCTGCATGCATTCTTCTGTATTGCATGTGACTGTACATGTTTTACAAATAAAATCATCTTTTTATACTTGATAGGCTAGTATTTGACCACTATTTCACCTGTGTTATTGGGGATACTTATTAGTGTATATTTACAGCGGAAGCAGTCCACTTAGCTCGGGACTTTGGCTACGTGTGTGAGACGGAGTTCCCGGCGCGGGCGCTAGCGGAGTACCTCGCGAGACAATACGCGGAGCACGACGCGCGCCGCAGGAGGGATCTGTTGCAAGCTACCAAACAGGTAACTACTCCTGCAGTTTTTGAAACCGTAATAACGTCGGCGTACTTAAACTTATTCCAGATTAGCCGTAGTTTTCTACGACGGGTTTGATCATCGAAGTAGGGCATTTTCTCTTATTCACCTGGATTGCTAACTTATGCCGATACAAGCTCCAGTTAAAAAACCTTTTGGTAAAATTCGCTGTCAATCTAGGTTTTTTTGAGCTTTTTTTTTATGCAAAATAAGCAAGCATTTGACCACTATCTTCGATGTTCGGGGAACAAAGGCGCAGGCAATGAGTTCCACTCCTTCGCTGTAGGAATGATGAACATAAAAACGACATATTTATAAAAAAATATAAATTCTGCTTGCGTTTAAATGATTTACTTTATAGATGCAATAAAATACTGAATAATCAAGCTAACCATAAATCCTCAGGTGACCAAGGAGCTGATGGACTTGCTCAATCAGGATCGGTCTCCGTTGTGCAACACGCGGCCGCCGCACCTGTTGGAGCCGGCGATACAGCGGCACCTCACGCACTTCTCGCTCATTTCCCACGGGTTCGGGGGGCCGGCGATAGTAGCCGCCTTAACAGCCATACAGGTAAAATTTTTTTTTGTAGTGAAAACTTCTTTAGGCGCGTTGAGCACTTTTGGGTGAACAAAAATCATGGAACTCGCGTCATCGTCACCGAACGCTTTCTAATAGCTCGACGATACAATTCACAAGTTACTTAGTTTTCACTTCTATCGGCAGTCCCCAAAGACTATTTTTGTTTCTCATAAAAACATAAATGCTTTCACACTCACAGCCATAATAAGTTCGATGACTTGTGTCATGGGTTCTGGAAACATTCAAGTCACACACACACAATCACAACCAGAACCAGAAACCCAAATTGCCTTGGGGAGAAAACTTGTGTTCCCGCCGGGAATCAAACCCGATATACCCCTCCTTAGAAGGCGAACGCAACTAAGCTAACGGGCCGTTCCTATATAATAATATATATATTCATATCCAGTCAGTTCCTATATAGTTATATATTGATAACAAATATAAAATAATAATTGTCTTTTACAGAATTTCCTCAACGAGTCACTGAAGCATTTAGACAAACTCTACCCCCAAAGCGGTATGGTTTCCTCATCCATGGACAAAACAAAAATGGACCCCGACATCAAGAAGTAACAAAAGTGCCACGACGGCCACGTCGGAACATTGTGTATCGGACACGAAAGTTTTGATATTCTTCTAGCAGTATAAAAAATGTGATGAAATGCATCAAAATACTCGCTAAAGGCCTGGCCAGACCTGCGTCTAATACCGTCAATAATGACAGCACGCCCAAGCTCTTACTCGCTTATTTTCTATGACTAACAAAGTTGCTATTGAGAGAAAATACTCAATGCCAAAATTTAATATAAACGTTTTCACACTAAGTTCGATGACTTGTGTCGTGGGTGTCGGCAACATTCACATAACACACAAAATCAGAACTAGAACCAGAAACACAAATTTTCCTTGGGGAGAAAACGTGTGTTTCAGCCGGGAATCAAACCCGATATGATTTATGCTTAGAAGGCAAACGCCACCCAACTAACACAACGAGCAGTTAATTGTTCAGAAATAACGCGTTATTTGCGTGGCGAAACTTATAATTATCATTATTAGCGGCTTTAGGTGTGAGTGTGGCTGGCGCATAAGAATACTGCCATAATTATTGCGTATTTATTTCTACGATCTGCGGCTCGCATACAAATAAAGTGCAATTAATATACTCATGATTGTGAGAATGTAAATATAGATATAGGTTACCTACTAGTATTAATTTAAGCATTTATAGTTGTAAAATAATTTTAATTCAGCTCAAACATGGTTTTGTAATAAATAGACTATTTTTAATAAACAGCGTTTCACCACCGCAATACGGACACATATCATGTAAACTTTTTAATTATTATTTTTTTAATTGTGTAAATTAAAACGAGTAGTTATTAATCAGAACAGACAATGACGTATGAAAATATTTTTTACCTCAAATTGTATCTAATAAAATGGGTTTATAAAACACCCATCTTTTTTTAAATGCGTAAAGCATGCCACCAATGTTTGACTGTGGACGTGTAAGTTGATTAGTTAATTTTAAATGAGAAACAAAAACCTCTTTAGCTAGTAATTTGTAATTTATCTCATAGTTCTGCTAGTGATTCAATGTGAAAGTGTGCCAATTAGTTTTAAACTGGAAACGGCCGCAATGGGTTTCCAACGTTTTATGTAATGTAATATTTATTGTGGCTTGTAAATAAATTGTTCAATATGCGAACAGTACGAAAAATATGTCATTTAACAACTCTCTTACTGTTACTTTTTCAAATCAAAAGCATAAGCAGCAGTAGTGGATTCAGGATTGTCTGTCTTGGTAACAGCTTGCTATATAAATGATCCCATGAAGTAAGGTCTTATTCAGGATTTTGTCGTTTGGGAGGGGCTTGACCTAGTGGGTAGATTTTGCTGCCGCTGCAGCAGTAATTATCAAGAGACAATGTTTTTGGAGGTAGCTAGAACCCCCTTTGAATCCGCCATTGCTAACCGGCTGTTTGTTATCTTTTCAAGCTCGGCAAAACTCATTTGACGGATCTTGATTCAATTTAGCAATTACTTCATTAGCGATACAGATATCGGCAGCATAAATATTATAATTTAACTGAAAAATACTTTATTTCTATTCCGTCGCACCTAACCAACCCTTAGAGCGTTTATTCCTATAGAAAACACATTCAGAAAAACACACAGGTAATTATTAAAAATATCTAACTGTGCGAGCGAGAGAGAATCCAAAAGGAATAAACGCTTTAAGTAACGGCCACATTTCAAGGTTCGTGAGCACAACTGCGTATTTTCTCTATGTTGATATTGTTCATACTGTTCGTAATACTGAATAGAAAACTATTTATGAAAAGTGCTATGCTCTTTCCCATACATTTTCTAAATTATTAATTATATTATCACATTTTCCATGATTTTAATACATTCTCTGGTTGAATAATGAATCTTCATCACTCATAAAGTGCAATACATCGAAAAACTAACGATATTACTGATAAATAATAAAAACTTTGTAGAACCGATTTATTTTGCTGTTTAACATTTGGGGAACATGATTGAAAATGCTATATTGCCTATGTTTATTATGTCTTGTGATAATATTCATGTTTATTATGACTCATGATAATGCAATATTCATGTTTATAATGACCCATGATAATGCAATATTCATGTGTATTATGGCTTATGATAATCTAATATTCATGTTTATTATGACTCATGTTATTGCATATTATATTTAATTATTATGCATAATAATGTTTATTATGATTCGATTTATTTTTCCATGCAGCTGACTCTTAGCATGCATTGCATTATGAACTTTATTGTGATGTACAGAAGAGTTGTCTTATTACCCAGCCAAATAAATCGACCAATAACCTAATATGTTTAAGGAATTTAGATATTAAACTAGCTATTTCAGTCACAAAATGGAACTATCGCACAAACTCTACGTCGATACAATCTTTTCTTACACTCCAAAGCCACACTGTTTTAAAATAAAAACTTTGACTTACCAGTCTGTATTTTTGTTTTGTGAATTAAAAGATGATGTTTAATATTTTGTTTTATTTCATAACAGTTCTCTGTTTGCATTCTTGTCATTTGTATATGGATCATACAAAACAGGGTGTGTTGTAAAGACACACAACAGAAGTGAAACTTTTATATTACAGGGAAACATTTAAAATATTCATCACACCCCCTACCACTTTGTGTCACACAAAAAGGTGACGGATAAAAATGTTCAATTAAAAAAAAGAAAATCCACAGAAAAATATGGATAAGAATACAAAAAAAATAGGTTAAATATTTACCTGGAAGGAAACTTAACATTTGCTACAAAATCCCTTACAATTTTATTATAATAGGTTATTTGACCACAGTCTTGTGATGAGCTATTATGGACGGTAAACACGATACAATGTGTTTTTTTTATCACATCTTTCTTGGTAATTTATTCGTTTATTCGTCATTATATAAAGGGTGAATTAGTAAACTAAAACTATATTTAAAAAAAAGAAATCTTGAGTCAGCAAAAATCGTTAATATAAAAATTTTTCTAAACCGAGAGTAAAACCGTGCTTGCAAAGTTTTATATACTTACTAACATTTGTTATTACTAACTAAGACATACTTCCAGTTCACTTGTTTCCCTTCTTCTTTATCATCCGTACTGCGAAGGAGTCGAACTCATTGTCTTTGTTATAAATATAAGTACCCTGATAGGTATAATCTGGGAGTTCATGTCAAGAGTGAATAGGTATCTTCCATAGTATCTTCTAGGCAAGCATGCTATTTATCATTCGGTGAGATAGTGGTCAAATGCTTGCTTATCGAACAAAAAATAAAATGTATACAGCACACGTTTGATGAGTTCGTGGCTAGGGATGGCTACACTAAATTAAAAATATACACTAAATTATAAATGATTAATAAGTATAATACAATATGTTTGGCTCTAGCCACCAAACTTGGAGCTTAAACTCCTATATCTGTGTGGAAAATCATAATAAATAAAATAATTACCTATATAAAATAGCAAAACAATTCAATCATTGAGAAAAATGTCTAAAATTCAAAACACTGGTTTTAAAATGTTGGTTGCATTCGCTGGCTCGGCTTTTTTCATGTTAATAAAATAATAATTATAATTTAATGATATCATTTTTTATTTTGATTGTACCAATAAAAATATCGTCAAGTAACGCCATCTAGCGGTGAGTAGCAACATAATGTCATTCGTTGTTTTTTTTTAGGACGAAATAGCATCGAGATTGGAAACAAACCTTCGGCTTGCGAAATAGTTAAGTCAAAGATCAAATGTCAACAATATGTCATTGTCATAATGACCGGGAGGAGTATCCGCTAAAGTATTATTCTACTTTACAACAAAATTAAAAATTGAATTGAATTACTTTACAAGTTTACAACTGAAATATTAATACAAGAAAAGCATTCTACATTGTTTTGATAATGGATATCGAAGAGGAAGAAATATATACCAAAAAGTGTTACACGTTCGAACAGCCTGTTGTAGACAATTTGAATGTATTTTACAATTATTCAAACTCGGTGATAATTTTATGGAATAAATACCAAATATTCGTGTACGAGGATACAGAATTTAAAGGCGTGGATAAAATACTTATTCCAGAATTTAAAATACATCTTGTGATAGCTTCAAATAACTATTTATTGTGTTTAGATTCCAAAGAGAATATGCACTTAACATCGTTGAAATTTAAAAATTCTACGCAAAAGCGATTGAAAACGGCATTTCAACCACGAGAACAAGGAATAAAAACCTGCCTACGATACAAAGAAGACCACGTTTTATGTTTAAAGTACGACGCCGATTCATATTTCCTATGCCTGCATAAAATAAATACAGATTTCCGACTAGAAAAAAAAGTTATATTACTATGCAACAATGAACACTGGCCTATAGACGACCACAGTCAAGAAAAATATCTACTAACGAGTCGTGTGATAAATGAAGGCAGCTGGGAGCACCTTCAAAAGATATTCAAACTTGAAGACAACTTAAAAGAACACAGCAACTTACTTGTACTCTCATTTGACAAGCTCAACATCTATGGTTGCATTTACTGTGATAAAATGGCAGAAGATGAAATAACACTTGTTAAGCTTTACGAGTGTCCAGGAGAGATATGTAATATTGAAATTGTTAACTCAGGAGACTATATACTTATAGGACTTGTAATGGGTGCGATAATAAGGCTTTCATTGCATGATATCGCAAAGAAACCAGATATTGTTTATCTAAATAGTGCATTGTATAAAATGATGTTTCTAAAAGACTCTTTAATATATACTGATGGAGCTACCATGTGGAAAACAGAGAATACATTCACCAACGACATCAAATTTACTCAAGTTTTCGTCAAAAACACCAA
Source organism: Lomographa bimaculata (assembly GCA_948107665.1). Classification (NCBI taxonomy): domain Eukaryota; kingdom Metazoa; phylum Arthropoda; class Insecta; order Lepidoptera; family Geometridae; genus Lomographa; species Lomographa bimaculata. The sequence continues at coordinate 8,875,903 of OX403607.1, read as the reverse complement.
AGATTTTGTGAAGTGCGGAGATCAAATTGTTTGCACTACATTCACGAAATTGATATACAAATTCTCGATTGAAGACAAAAATGCATACTTGATTCCTAAAACAACAGACGAGTATTGTTCTGCTGAGAAATTGTTGCACAATGCTGAATGTTGGAACAAATTGTTTCAAGAGGTTGATAAAAATGACGAACTAGTCAAGAAGTTGAGCAGAGAACAGGATTGCATCACAGCATTATCTCTATCAAATAGGCCCGATTTAGTCAACAAAGCTATTGAAAGCAACATTATGGTCTTCGAAAGCTATAACGAAGCTAGCAAATTTGAGTTTGCTTTAACAGAAGAAGAAGCAGAATATTTCAAACCAAATACTTGGCTCTTTTTGATAAAAATAACAAACACAAACATCTTTAACACTTTGAATGACATTCTCTCTAATTTATCAGAAAACGTAAGAGTTTATATAACATTATCATCACCTGAAAAGATAATTAAAACAACAACTTTAAAGCTAGATGAACCACTCAAATCTATTAATGTATTGATACCTCTCAACAATTTTCAAACAGAAATCAACGTGAACATAAAAGTCGTAGTGAACATACCGGGAGCTTTCGACAACAAACAAACATGCTTAGTTTTGTATAGAAAAGACGAAATGTTAACTTCGGAACATTTTATTAAGACTAATATAAAAGCTGTTCGCTCCTTGAAGAAGCCAAAAGAAACAATAGATGAACTAATACATAAAACTGCATTATTTCAGTACGGAAATATGTTCAAATTTACTGAAATATCGAAGTCAATAGAAACTGAAAAAGAATGGATGTTTTATGTTAAATTACCCAATAATTACGAACACATATTCAAATCAAACGAATATAGTAAAAAACATTTGAGTATAGACAAAAATACTTATTTGATGCAACAGTGGGACACCGAAGAATTTCTCAAATCAAAGAATCATATAACCCTTGTAATTGGTAACGAAAAGGTTAGAGTTAGTATTCAAAATGATGGCTTTTCTAATCCACTAATAAAAGTGGTCGGGAACAATGCTAAAATAGCGTTCCATATAAGGAATTTCTTTGCGAATATAATCTATAATGATTACCAAAATCATGAGCCAGGGAAAGAATACATTAGCTACACCTTTTACACTGCTGCTGAGGTAAATTTAAAAAGTCTTGAATATACTTAATTGCTCCGGGTCACTGTGTTTTAAGACAGGAGCTACAAATCTAACAGAGCACCTGCCTTGTCTTTTATATTTATACCAATTAATATTATAACACATTAATAATGTATTTCTCTATTACAGAATCTACAGAAAAATGTGAAAAACTGCATTACTAGTTCAGCTAGCCTTGAAGATTTTTTAACATTGATGGACCAATTTGAGAAGAACATAATCGGTGCTCTGCCTCTTTAACTCGAAACATTAATAGAATTGCAATTTTAGGACCTTTTCGAGAGGCTCTGAGGAAGTACCACGACATTGCCTATCATTCAACCACCATAAGTTTTTTTCAATCTGAAGTTTTTTTTTTAGCTTTTGACCTTTATTTCAACTGATGGAAAGTGAAGAATATGAAATATGATGAAGATGTAATATGCTATATTTAAGTCTCATGCATATTCCCTTTTAAGTATATACGTGTATACTTTGTATATATACACAAAAGAAGAGTATAAATAGGTTAATGATAAGTAATATTATAAAAAAAAACATAATGGGGTTGCCAACTATAAGAATATATCCAAGCACCTGCTGGACTTAAGTTTTTTTATTTATTTAATGGAGAAACGAGATGAGCAAGTCGGATAGCATCAGGTAAGCGTCACACTTGCCCATAACAATCTGGTGCCAACCAAAGTTTTAAACCTATATACGTCAAAATCCTGTACGGCAAACCACTGCGCTCGTCACCCTGAGATATTAGATGTTAAATCTCTTTAAGCCCTGCAATTTCACTGGAAACAGCCTTTTCATCTGGAATACAGTAATGTTTGCTCACTACTGCTTGGCGGTTGAATGTGGCAATGGTGCGGTACTGCCCCAGGCGGACTGCAAAAGAGTCTACCACGACAGAATTAATATGGTAGCGGCCTTGAGCACCTAAGCTACCTATAAGTTTTTCTGTGTGTTTTGTGGGATTTACATAATTTGAATTAAAATATGTATCTTTGTTCTTTAAAAGAACTTTGAAGATTGATAAATTAAATTGATTGTCACTTGATGTGCCACATTTTTTTGTCGCAAGTTTTGAAGGAATATATGTATATATGTTTTGAACCTTTTTATAACATGTGATATTAGACAATTAAGAGAAACCTGAATGTACAAATAGAGATATAAACTAAACATGCTGTAAGTATGGTTTGTTTCATTTTACTAATAATTTTCTTATAGATTTATAGACTCCAAATAGATTAAATGATTAATGAATACATAGTTAAAAAAAATTTTACAATTAACTTTAATTAGACAACCTTGAGTGCATTAGCCATGCTATGAATTGCAATGGTGACAGAGAATGAGTTTCAAAGTTAAATATGTTTATTCCTTTGAGAGACGAGACGAGCGAGTCGCACGCCTGATAGTACTCTGTAAAGTAACATTTGTAAGAAATGTTAGAGTGGTAAATTATAAACACTTGTTTACCTTCACAATTCACCTTCAAATTTAAATAAAATATTTCTACAGACCAATTCCCTAAAAAAACATAACAAAAAAAAGGCCCTTACGGAAGAAACTAGAAGTAACAACAATCATTGGTTGCGAGCTATAGCTAATTTGAGAACAGTAAACAGAAGTATCTAGAGTGAACGGGTAAGCATGTTACATCTTCGGTCGCATAATCCCTTACCATCATATGAGTTAGTGGACAAATGCTTGCAAATCAGTATAGGCGCTTGTTATCAATTTTATCAGCTTCTTTTTTGTTTTATTTTAATGTCCTGTATCTACGGACCAATAGTCTATAATTAAACTAATAAATAATTATACAGCAAAAACTTTCACACCCGAAGTTCTATCAGGGTGTGTTAAATGTAAAGTGTACAGTAATTTTGCACCTACCAGATGTATCTTCGGTAGTATAGTGGTAAGTATCCCCGCCTGTCACGCGGGAGACCGGGGTTCGATTCCCCGCCGGAGAGAATCTTTTTGGAACTTGTTTTGAACTGGTTGAGGTATGTATGAGTATGTAGTATAATTATATACCTACTAGACAAACAGTAAATTTTCTAGTTTTTTTTCGTGTGTACATAACCAAACAAAATGTGACACAACACTAAATCTAGTAAGCCTCTGAAGAGTTCCTACAGCCACCGTCATGAGACCTTGATTAATAAAAAACATATTAAGAACAGGGAATCGATGCTAGCGAAGATGCCATCACAGATTATAATGCGTACCTGTCGTAACATATTATAGGTGTGCGTAACTGTTAGCAAGTAATGGGTGGCGTTCGCGCGTTTCCTGGCGTTTCCTTACCACGTACTTTACGTACCTTTTGACCCTAATAACAAAACGTCCCTTACTAATAGAGTAAAGGAAAACTGCGTAAAGTACATGGCATTGGAAGACATTTCTTTCGATACTTGCATGATTGTCCCGCCAATAAGGCGGGATAATACAAATTCTAAAAAAAATGATAATTTGGCGAATTATAAGATTGTAGAGAACAAAATTAGTGATGGTGACATTACAGGGGCAGCACGAGTCTTGTTCTCTAGCGACACTTTAGCCCCTTATAATTCGGATACGATACAGTCACTTCGTGACAAGCATCCGCCTGCGGCAACAAATCTCCATTTACCTGATCCACCTCAACAGAGTGACGTCACTGTTGAGGCGACCGCTCAGGATGTTGCTTCGGCTGTTATGTCTTTTAAAGGTGGATCTGCCGGTGGCCTAGATGGCTTAACACCGCAAATTCTAAAAGATCTTTTATGTGCTAGTTCTGGCGAGATTGGTGAGATACATTTAAAAGATCTAACGGCTTTAGTTAACCTGATGTTGTCAGGTCAAGTCAATAATGACGTCACAGATGTTTTGTATGGCGCAAATTTATGCGCACTTAACAAAAAAGATGGTGGCATCAGGCCTATAGCGGTAGGCACCACATATCGCCGCCTCGCGGCTAAAATCGGTTGTAAGAAAATGTTTGTTTCTTTAAGCAATCTTTTTCAGCCTATACAGCTTGGTTTTGGTTCGCGGGGCGGATGTGAGGCTGCTGTCCATTCCCTTAGAACATTTTTAAATCAAAATTGTGGAGAGGTGTTGCTAAAGGTGGATGTTTTAAGAATGCTTTTAATTCTGTTGATAGAGGCACCCTTCTGACCCAGTTGAAAGATAAAATTCCAGAGTTATATAATTTTATTTGGCAATGCTATGGCAAACCATCAAAATTAATTTACAAAAACGATGTTCTTTTGTCTTCCGTTGGCTGTCAGCAGGGTGACCCGTGCGGCCCAGCAATTTTTTCTTTAGCTGTCAATCCAATAATTCAACGTCTCCAATCCAAACTAAATGTTTGGTATTTGGATGACGGAACTCTGGGAGGTGATGTGAATACTGTCTTAAGTGATTTAAAATTAATAATTGATGAATTTAAAAAAATTGGGCTTGAACTAAATTTTTCGAAATGCGAACTTTTTGTTTGCGATAACTGTTCAGACAAATTATCGGTTTTACAAAAATTTAACTCATTGGCAAAAAAACTCATACAATATAAAACTAGTAGACAAATGTTCACTTCGCCTTTTGGGTTCGCCGATATTAGATGAATCAATTTCACCTTTTGTAGAAGAAAAAATTCAAAATTTTAAAAATTCTTCCGACAGATTGCTCAAAATTAACACTCATATGGCTTTTACAATTATTAGATTCTGTCTTTTTGTCCCAAAATTTACGTATTCTTTAAGATGTTGTCCGCTATGGAAACATGGCGCGCTCCTCGAGAGCATGGACAATATCGTAAAGAATACTCTTATATCGGTTTTGAATGTTGACATAGATGACAGGGCTTGGTCGCAAGGTTCTTTACCTGAAGACTAGGAGGCTTAGGTATACGTAAATTTTTTTGTGTTGCGTTACCGGCTTTCTTGTCCTCAGTTCATGGTACTTCTAAATTAGTCGAAAAAATACTTTCACATAGTTTGGGTTCTTTAGAAATAGCAAACCTGACTGAGGCCAGAAGCGCCTGGGAGATGGCATGCCCAAATACCGGGCTCCCAGTGAGGTTATCCTCACAGAGACTGTGGGATCGGCCGCTCTGTGAACTAGCACGGAAACATCTTTTAGATACGTGTCCTAGCGTCACAGAGCGTGCTCGACTTCTAGCAGTTTCTGTATGGGAGTCAGGGCTTTGGTTGCAGGCCATTCCCTCTTTTAATACTGGTACACTTATAGATCCATCTGCTTTCCGTCTCGCTATATGCTTACGTTTGGGTGCAAGGTGCTATGTTGCCCATAGCTGTCAGTGTGGTACTGCTGTTGACCAGCTCGGTCACCACGGCCTCTCGTGCCAGAAAAGTGCTGGCCGAATTTCCCGCCACGCCAGCCTCAACGATATCATCCGCCGGGCTTTTACCAGTGCCAACGTTCCAGCCATTCTCGAACCGAATGGTCTGATGCGTGACGATGGTAAAAGACCCGACGGCATGACTTTAATTCCATGGAAGATGGGACGGCCTTTAGTATGGGATGCAACTTGTGTCGATACTTTAGCTCCGTCACATCTTCCTGAAACACAGAATGGGGTTGGCGTCGCGGCAACTTCGGCAGAGCAGCGTAAACGGCGCAAATATGGAAACCTTGGCTGTGGTTACATATTTGAGCCGTTTGGTGTTGAGACACTGGGTCCGTGGAAAAAAAAAAAGAGGAAAAAATTCTATCAGAGCGCCTGGTTGAAGCGACGCGTGATCAAAATGCTGGCACTTATTTGGCTCAACGTATTAGCATTGCAATTCAGAGAGGCAATGCCGCCAGCATGATGGGAACGCTACCCACTGGTAGTGGGCTTGAGCTCTTGAGTTACCTATAAGCTCGATGTCTTGTAGGTAACTTTAGTTCTTTGCTGTACATAGTTTTAGTTTAGTTTTAGGAAATATAGGCAATTGGCCCGTATTTAATGAAAGTAGCCTATATGTTATTTCAGATCACATTCAAGGTTATCCATTACGCCACACCGGGCAAAAACATAACCCTCCCTTTCGCTTCGCCGTAGTCGGAAAAAGTATGTAGGTGAGGTTATGAAGTACAAAAAAATAAAAGTCGCACATAATATTAGTTCTTATTTATTAGACCATCCTCCTAAGCAGTTCATTGATCTTATCCTCGCGGTTGCCGAAGTCCCCGCCGTCGACGTAATGGATAGTCTTCTTGCGCCACCCACCGGTCGGGTTGTTCAACTTGAACGGCCACAGGAAGTTGCTGGCGTACTGGAAATAAACGAGGAAAGATTAATCACAAATAATAATATACAGGTTATGGCGAAATGAACGGATAACCTTATCAATAATTGAAACGCAAGCAAAGCTTAAAAAACCGACCAAATCGCTTATATTCCGTTTTTGGTTTGAACGATTTCGATAAAATTTATATGGGACCACCTCTGAAGTATACTCTACCAAATAAAAATCATCAAAATCGATTCATAATTGGCGGAGATATCACGTAACATATACATACAAATAATTAAACGCATGCAAAGATTAATAAAAACCGACTTCGTTTTATCTTCGGAACTTTGATCAGGATAGATGTACTAAACACGCATAATTGACGATATTTCAAAAACAGTAGTTCTTATTCCCATTTAAACTTGATCAATATCTGATCAGTAGATATCAATAATATCAATAATAAAGATTTAAAAAATAGCCACCCTGAATCTGTAAAAAGGCTGCACCGATTTTCACATAAGATAGTGTGGGGCTATGAGAGTGAAAGCATTTATGTTTGTGTAGTAAGCAATGTTCGTGTGCTAGGAAAGTAGATTGCACATGGTGTGCCTCACTATAGGGGCACACGGTTGCTCTGCGCTCCGTATATCCCACTCTGCTATAGAAACAGGTAGGCTCGTGGAGAGCGCTACAGATCACACTAATACAAGTTGTTAATCCTTACTAATATTATAAATGCGAAAGTAACTGTCTGTCTGTCGCGCTTTCACGCCAAAACTACTGAACCGATTTAAATAAAATTTGGTACACAGATTTAGTCTAGAGAAAGAACATAGAATTCTTTTAATCCCGGAATTTCCGCGGGTCCAGAACTTACGGGGGTAAAACCGCGGGGCACAGCTAGTTGCTTAACTTTTTACTCCTAATAATATGGCTTAAATATTGAAATCTCGATAGAAGTTACATATTTTTGGCATTTGGGGGTAAAAACTCTTTCATCAAGTTCATGGGGACCATGGGCACTATAAAATTTATTGATGAACTAGTGGACCCGTTACCTAAATAATAAATTAAAATACATTACTTATCGGATCGAATTGTGGATCTAAGCCATTCCTTATCCACCTGAACACATACAAACAATTTCGTCAAAATTGGTCCAGCCCTTTAGGAATTCAGTCACATACACATGTACTGAAGAATATATAACGATTTGGCTAGTCAAGACTACCTGAGACCAAAATACTGGATAGTATTTTTAGGTCAGCAATTAAGTCTCGCTGTACAATGAGCTGAAATTGTTGGATTTTTGTTGTTGTTATTTAATTAAAAGATATAAATAACGCATATTATACGCCAGTTTCAGCTTTAAATACGTAGCTGTTTTTAAGATAGACCACGGGAAAAAATAGGTCTAAAAACAAAGACTTTGATGTCCTACCAAAATGATATTTTCCAACATAGATAAAAAAATTGTTTATACTCGCGTTTCTTTTTTTTTTATCTCAACTGCTACACCAATTTTGACGTAATTTTATACTGAGATAGTTCAAATAATGAAGGTGGATATAGGTTATTTCCCAATTCATCATCACCACGAAACCAGGAGATGGATATATAAAAAATTTTGCTTAGTTATTTCTGAAAGTAAATCTTCATAACTAAAACTGAACAACTCACCACCAAACTTTTTATATTAAAATTTGACGATCAATTGTTTGATAATGTTTATGGAGATTTAGATTAGACAATCTCTAAATCAATATTGTTTAAGCCTAATGGCTGCGCCACTGGACGCACCTGGCTCGAACGGATAGCATGTGGGGAACCAAATACATCCTGTGTGGCGCAGCCCGCAGTATTACTATAGAGTTATTTAAATAAACTGACATTATGATACATAATTTTAGGACTGCGCCACACAGGAAATAATAAACTTACATTGAAACACATAATTTAAATAATAAAGAGATGCCAGTATTCAAATAGAGTTTTCTATGTGGTATGATAGAGCTCATCTCACCTTGAACTTCTCTCCGACGGTGAAGATCTCGTGGATGAGGTCCTCAACACAGATGATGTTGCTCTTGCCGAGCTTCTTCTCGATGGTGGTGTTGGATGTGATGGGAAGTCGCTGACCATCGACCTTGGCGAAACCACGCTTGTAGATCAACTGGAAGATTGCGAGATAAATATTATTAAAAAGTTGGTAGTGGGTTTGAGCACTTGAGTTATCTATAAGATCTGTGCCTTGTAGAAGTTAGTTAGTGTTTGCTGTATAGATGCATGGTTTTAAATTAGTTTTAGGAACTATAGGCAATTGGCCTGTAGATTGAAGGAATGGAACTCATTGCTCATGACGCTCTTTGTTCACGTACAGTATAATTTGTAGTGGGAGCCCAGTATGCTAAATCGGTAGTTACTAAACCGTCATGGGGACCTATTGGATTGTGGAGATTAGATGCAAAACGAAAAAAAGTTTATGACAAGAATGACTTTTTGTGTAACTTTGGTATAACTTTTTTTCAAAAATTAAAAAAATAAACAGTTGCATGGAAATCGCATTAGACATTCATAGCGGATACATTCTATGTCTTTCTGATAACCGAGATTAATCTGAAGGTTTGTTAGTAGGGGTGGCCGTAAAATGGAGTAGTTTATTCGAGTGTGTCAGATATTCAAAGGGAATGTTAAGTGAACCCAATAATTTTGGGTTCCATTGGATGACCAAAAGTCATGACCAATCTTGGAAATGTAAAAAAAATAGTGATCTTTAAATACTCGAGCCCTTCAGATTTTTACACGGATGGCGCTGCTTGATGTCCTAGTCGTCCTAAATTATAATCGGACAACTATATGGAAGAAATTCGTTAATCTGACAATTTGATAAACAATCATACTAATAATTAAACGCAAGCAAAGCTTAAAAACTAATATTTACTAGTTCATAATGTTATTTGAACATTAAACTTATTGTTATAAAGCTATCACAATCACCATGTCTTGGTACCAGAAAAATTCTCATCACACAAACTGAACCAGAAACAAATTTCCCTTGGAGAAATATCTTATATTCCCACTGGGAATCGAACCACCTGCTGCTTAGTTGGATGCGCACCTAAATAAGCCAACGGGCAGTTCACTTGTGATTCCAAAGATATGGCAAGTTTTAATGACCATTGCTAGCCTGAGGCCAACTCTCTTATGTCATGCTTTAGAGATCCATGGCTCATTTATTGATCAGCAAGGGCACCACGTGCAAGTAAGTTGGCTAGGTTTTGTCACCCTAATTCTCCTCAATCTTCTGTCTATCAACTGACATACAATAATTGAGTAAAATTATGGGTTTGTTCTACTCACCTCGCGAACACTCTTCAGGTTGGGGTATCCCCAGGCAATGTAAGGCTCAGCAATACGCAGCATGTTGACTGTAGCCTTGTTCAAACGCACAAATACTCCGTTGTTGATCTGACGCAGTCTGAATAGTTGCAGAACTTTGCGGACCTGTGAGGAAATATCATGTCATACATTTTGGCACTTGAAACATTAGGCATAATAGAGAAGAAAAAAAAACAAACGCTTTCACACTCACAGCCCTATACTTAGTTCGATGACTTGTGTCGTGAGTGTTGGAAACATTCACATCACACACACAATCACACCCAGAACCACTTATCGCTTGAGGCGGGCTTTGAACCCGTGGCCATAGGGTGTCATGCCTTATTGCTCTAACTGCTGAGCTACTCAAGCCCTGCCTGAAGCGACGAAATTATCCTTTCCTTATTATTAACGTGTTACGGTACTTGTGAAGTCATCTACTGAAACAGTTTTTAGCAACAACTACTGCCAATGAGTCTAACATTGCAGTTAGCTACACTTTGTGTTGATGACGTCCACCCAAAAAGCTTTTGCTTTGTTGAGGTAAAACTGGTGATTTGAGGTTAATTTAATTTATATCCAGGCTTCAGCCAGTAATGTAAGTAATGTAAATTAGGTAACAGCACTAGACACAACGTTACAAGGGCAAGTCTCACACTGTACCACTACACAATGGCAAAATGTTTCACATTTATAGCAGTAGTAATTTTCCTTACCTTTGGTGAGACCTGGTTAATACCACGGATACGGATGACGAAAGCAAGCTTGGCTTCACCGGGAACATAGTAGTTGCCTCGGTTGCGTGCCTGAAATAAGTTAAACAAATAAATAAAATTTCACAAGAATTTTCATGATCGCCTAATGTCTTTAAACTAAACGTCAACTTTAATTAAGAATGCATTAATGTGCACATGAATTACTGGAGTTAATTACCACGACCCCTTTAACCTTCTAACAACAGGACAGACCCTCAAGCGTCATCCATTTATGGTTGACATACCTCCAGATAGCTTGAAGCAAATTCGCTTCTTCGTTTATCAAACTTACGGCAAAGCAGTGGCATTCATTGTTTGCATCGTATGGTATGATCTGGGAGTCTTCTAAGCCTAGAGGTATCTATTAGGGAAACATGCTACATCTTCACTCTCCATAGAGATACAGTGTCTCATGCTTGCATAAAAAAAATTATGATATCAAGTATAAACAAGTAATAAATTTTTTTTAATGAAACTTTTTCCAGTACTTAAAAAAGGACTAAAAAGTTATATAACCAGAAAACTTGTCAAAGTAAATCAAACGAGCCCAACTAAATGTCATTATCTTGTTTAGTTCAGAAGTTCCTATGGCCATCTTCTATCTCCATCATCAGACCAGCTCCATGGTACTATATCATTGTATTGTCACACCAAATTTGAGTCAAATCGGACATCGGGAAGTGGGTCTAATTTAGCTTGCAAGATTTGGTTAACCAGAGTAACAGGCAGATAACGAGAGTTTTGGATTAATTGGCATGGAGCATCGGCATATAAATTGCCCAGATTACCTCTTTCAAACAATGTTGTGGCAACTATTACTGGTTTCAATAAATCTGAATAATCTTTCATTTATACTGGATATATATTTTATACTTACTTGTCTAGCTAGCCTGATTTCGTCACGTTCCCTAATGCGGTATTCCTTAACGTACTGCTCAGCGCGCTTGAAGATATCCTTCTTCTTCTTGATTGCAGATGAGCGCCTCTTGAGTGTAACCTGTACATAAAATTAGGTTAGGATTTTGGACTAATATGGTAATTACATGGTATAGTAACAAAGTTGTTTCAGAGAGTGATGTTCACAGCATTGTGGTCAGATGAACTATGCCTTTGTAAAATGGTATCATCATTACAAAATAACTAGATGTAACTAATAGTACTGCAGTTACTACAAATAGTAACTGCACATGTAACTTGCGAATTTTGAGATGTAGCCAAAATGTAGAGTTTTGGCTATAACATTAGTGTAAACACACAATGTTTTTTATTTTAGAAGTGCAGGGAAATGTACTGTTGGTATTGGTATTGCATGCACTTGCGAGGGACTTATAAGTGCGTCAACACCTTTTAATGCAAGGTCTGTGCGTATGACAATGCTTGTTTGTTTAAAGTTACCTGTAGGCGGCGAGCGCGTAGAGCCTCCCTCCTCTTCCTATGTTTGAGTACAGACTCAGGTACAGCCGGGAGCTTCTTGCTGTCCTCCTTGCCCTTCACTGGCTTTGTGGCCGCAGCCTTCTTATCTGTCGTCGCTACCATCGTGCTAGAATAATATACAGTTCTTAGACATGCATTACCACAATGTTTTACTTCCGTTTTAAGAGTGATCATAAAAATGTGCACAAACTTATTTCAGTGAAGAAGGTAGCATGGGACTCTAGGAGACCATGTATTATAGAAATTTCGCTGTTTTCAGTAAAAATTACATAATATTATTAAGTTTAATGATATTCATTTTAAATTCATCACTTAAATTTAAAAAAGCTTATTTGTTCACGAAAAATGTAGAATAAGCTGTGGCTATTGTGATTGTACAGAAACCTTCAAAGCAATGGTCACTATTAGTGATCTTGCATGTCAAAACTATCCAATAACACCAGCACAAATAAGCAAGCGCAGTGGTACTGAAAAGTAATGATAATTATTGAATAATTCTTGTAAATGTACGATGGAAATATTAAAGAAAAGCATGTTTATTTTCGAGAATCGAGGTTATGCTGACAAAAATAAACGTGATAAAAAAAAAGACCAAAAGTAAATAAGACATTAATTCCTGTGAATAGCGAAAATGATCATCAACTGAATAGATTTCGATTAATTATCTCAAAAAGAAAACATTCAAATGCACGAATAACCAAAATTTGTGAGTGGCGGCATGTCACCGTAACGCCTATCCGTTGGCGAGCACTTTACACAAAACCCACTGAACATTTTGTGATACTGACACTGTAAATAGTTTTCTTATTCTATTCTGAACAATAATAGCACCAGATTTCTAGTAAATTACTAAAAAATATCCACCTGCGAGGCAAAACTCCACGCGGCACGTGTGTCAAGTTATCAAAAAGACAGAAAATCTACTTCCGTCGACTGTCGCCATTTTTTATTTTTCCTGTGGCAACACAGTATACATTTTACATTCCAAACTGCGTCGACAACAATCGTAATGCTCACAAACATATCACCGTTTTAGTGAATTTCGTTTTCGGGTGAAGTTTGCCTGTTTTGGAACGCAATCTTTTTATTTCGTTTTCATGCATTTCGATATTCTATCAACTTCCGGTAGGCGGAACAACCACAGACCTTTATGATGCATATAGATCAACCGCGGATATTTAAATAATTATATTTTTCATTGAACAAACGTTACTATAGTTACGACTTCCTAATGCTGCAAAAGTATTGTGAATTACAATAAAATTCATAAAACAATGGTTGAAAAAGATCCCCAGCTGAGTGCTCTTGATATCGGTGAGCTAGACATGTTCGTCGATAGCATGGAGCCTTGGCGCATCGATGCTATTGGGAATCAAAGGTATATTATGTATAAATATTTTTTGGTGTAGATAGGTCAGGATTATTTATTTGCATTATTTTGATGTATTTAATGCTCATTTTAGTTGGATTGACTGGCACATTAGGCTGCAGAAATTGAACCAACAAGCTGTGCTAGAAGCCTCATCTATGCAAGAAGAATTAACAAAAGAAACACTTATTTCAAGTGGCAAGGCACGTATTATATTATTCTACTTCAATGTTATTTATCTGCGCCTTTTAATGATAATCATCTCAAATAAATATATATATATAACCGAACTAGGATCAAGATTCAAAGTTTTTGTTTAATGCTGGGAGGAAGCGCAGTAGCAAGAAACAAATTTCATCAAACACTACAATTTTACAGAGTAGCGTGACATCGGTGAATTGTGTGCTAGTAACACATCCCAAAGCCTGTTCCCAAATATTTATGCTTTGTTTACCACGTTGTGATACTTAAAACAACTACAAATCACCTATTAAACATTGTATGATCTCCAAGTTTAAATATAGTTGTAAGAAGCGCCATCTCTGTTTTAGTAACAGGAAACAAAATATATTCAAAGTTATTCATTAAGTATGGTTTTAGCTACCGGTGCTTGTTTACGAAGTGATCGGCATCCAAGTATGGCGCTTAAAGATCTACCCACAAATCTTGAAATTGGAACCGGCGCCTGTTAATACTTTTGGCGTTTACATGGTGGCAAGTATATGTTTTATTACGTATAACGTTAATATATTATAACTAGCTGCGCCCCGCGGTTTCACCCGCGTTGATAATGATGAAAAGTGATGATGATGATGATGATGAAAAATAGATGTTGGCCGATTCTCATAGATACCGGATAAGCACAAAAAATTTCATCAAAATCGGTCAAGCCGTTTCGGAGGAGTATGGCAACGAAAACTGTGACACGAGAATTTTATATATTAGATTGTTCTTTATAGTAATTTATTTTTATTTATTTAAGTCTTCTATCTACCAATATTCGGATATCGGATCCTCGCTTATAAGTGCCCACAATATAGGTGACAAAATGAATTAAATTGTTTTAGTTTGAGTATAATAATATAAACATATCCACTATTTGTATAGGTTGACCGGCACAAGGTCCGATCTAACACGAAGTGAAAGAAACTCAAAGTCGGATAAATTATTTTTAATACGAAAATTAAAAATTCAATTTTTCAAATATTTTTGACAACCCTACTGTTTCATGTCAATGGCCACCACTGTCAGATACATCCAAAGACGAATGTGGTGTAGAACGGTAGCTAATGTAATAGGGTTGCAAATGACATATTTTTTTAGAAATTTTAATTCATCATTACTCAATATTCATGCTGCTGCCGCGAATGTAGAAGTTCCCGTTATACTCCATACATGTAGCTAGCGTGGCTTGAGTATTACTACACCTTTCTGTTACACATTGTATAATATATTGAACAGCGTCATTCGGCATTGAAAGCTTGTGAAACAGGCAGTTATGTAAAACAAGCTTCGACGATGAATGTTGGATTGTAATCTAGCTTCACGCGCGTTGATGGTGATTTATCCTCAATACTAACATTTCTAACGTTGACAAGGCATAGTCATTCTTATTCCTTCGACTACCAAGTTTTATGTCCTAACGTACGTTTCTCTACTTTACTACGTCTGACCCGCAATCTTAACAATGTAGTTGACCCATCTTGCCGCTCTTGGATATCTGACTCTGCGCTTGGCTAGTCTTGACCACCACTCTGTTTATACTTTGCTATTATTATTTATATTTGCTATTTGCCTTGAATCGGTAGACACCAAAGCAAAGTGTACTTAAAATGTCGTTTTCCAGCTATACCACGAAGCAGCTGCTATAGGACTCCTAGAAACAGTTCTGTTTCACGAAGACGGAGCGCAGTGCGTCAGCGAAGTCACGGTTGATCTTTTGAACTATGCTGTGGAACAGCTCACGACTCTGCTGGCTCTCATAAAGTAAGTTACTTGGGAGCTTAATTATTTTTTCGTAAATTATATGGGATCTATTTAAAAAGCTTTAGCCATGACATTTCTTTATAAATTATGATCCGAAACGTCCAAAAAGATTACAAGTGTGATGATAGAAATTGAATTACCAGATGATACAATTTTATTGGTTTGAAGACATAATAAGAGATATCTAATACCTTTGAACGAGCAATTCTTGTATATATTTATGTTAGTATATATATAATCTGAATCTCGGAAACGGCTCTAACGATTTTTATAAATTTTAAGTATGCAGGAGGTTTCGGGGGCGATAAATCGATCTAGCCAGGTTTCATTTTTAGAAAACGTCGTTTTATCTGAGCAAATCTCAGTCATCAGAAACAGAAGACAGAATGAGATAATAAGATATCTATACTTCTATACTAATATTATAAAGAGGTAAAGTTTGTTTGTTTGTTTGTTTGTTTGTTTGTATGTAAAAGGTAATCTCTGAAACTACTGATCCGATTCTGAAAATTCTTTCACCAATAGATAGCTACACTATCACTGAGTGTCATAGGCTATGTTTTGTCGGGATAGAAGTTAGTTATCAGTTCGAAATAATAATATTCGTAAGACAAGTCGGAGAAAAATTTGCTAACTTTCCGCTTTATCGGCGTACGCTGACTAAACGGTAAGACATAGTTGAATACAATGTATGGCAAAAATGTTTGCCTTCATGAGTTTTACAAAAAAGTCCGCGACAACATATATCTAACATGTATGTATAGCTCAGAAAATATACTTTTCTTTGTTAAAAATCTGAAAAAAAAGCGGCCTCTGTTTAGTTGGCTTTTTGAGACATTCAGTATTAATCCTTATCAAAATAAACTATTTCATCGTCTTACGTAGTTTATGTAGATACATTTTGCTTTTTACTGCATATGATTTGGATAAATAGTCTATGAGAAATCGTGAAATTAGTTTCACGGGAGCCCGCCCGTGAACGGGACGGGTCAGAAACGTACTACGAATTCCTGCACTAAAAAATAGCGGCTTCTATTTCGTTGGCTTTTTTTAAGTATTTAATATTAATTCTTATCAAAAAAACCTATTTCATCGGCTTACTTAGTTCAGGTAGATGCAATTTACTTTTTACTACACATAATTTGAACCCATAGTCTAGGAGAAATCGTTAAGTTTATTTGAGGGTGAAAACGGTGGATCACAGAATGGAACAGTTACTGCGTAATCCGGCATACGTCTATGTTTTGAACCGACTAACATAAGAAGGGGGATATAAATTCGACTGTTTTTTTTTGTTTAGTCTTATCATTGAAGTTTGAACTGCCCGCTAGCGTAGTTAGGTGGGCGTTTGCCTTTAAAGCACCGGGTTTGATGCCCGGTGAACACAGGTGTTTTCCCACGGGAATTTGTGTTTCTGGTTTTGAGTATGTTGTGAATGTTGTGTGTCATTGAACTTAGTGTGGGGTTGTGAATGTGAAAGCGTTTATGGGTATGTTTTTTAATATTTACTACCCGGCCGACGCGACGCCGGGCGGGTCGGTCCTGAACTTTGAATTGCTCGCTGGCGTAGATGGGTGCGCGTTCGCCTTCAAAGCAGCGGGTTCGATTACCGGTGATAATTTACCTAGAAAATTTATCTCCACGATAAATTTGTGTTCCTGGTTTTGAGTATGTTGTGAATACTTTGTGAATCTTGGATGTTTACGGCCCCCCGATACAAGTCATTGAACTTAGTGTTGGGCTGTGAATGTGGAAGTGTGTTTATTTGTATTATTATTTTTTAACCGGGCGACGCCGGGCGGGTCATCTTTTGAACTATCTACTCGCGTAAATGGGTGCGCGTTTGCCTTCAAAGCAGCGGGATCGATTCGCGGTGGTAACAGAAGTTTTCTCCCTACGGGAAATTTGTGTTCCTGGTTTTTAATATGTTGTGAATCTTGGATGTTTACGGCCCCACGCTACAAGTCACTGAACTTGGTGTGGGGCTGTGAATGTGGAAGTGTTTATGTGTAGATTTTTTAACCGGGCGACGCAGGGTGGGGAATCTTTGAACTTTGAACTACCCACTGGCGTAGATGAGTCTTTAAAGCAGCGGGTTCGAATCTCGGTGGGAACACAATAACAAAAGTTTTTTCCCCACGGGCAGTTTATGTTTCTGGGTGTGGGTATGACGTGAATGTTGTGTGTGTGGTGTTAATTGTTTACGGCCCCACGACACAACTTATAGTACTTTTACAGTGGGGCTGTGAGTGAGAAAGCGTTTATATGTAAGCTTTTGTTTACCCGGGCAACGCCGGGCGGGTCAGCTAGTATAATAATATTAGAAGAGATACGAACTACTACCTGACTTAGACAGTTGGACATCTCAAATTAAATAGGTCAAATATTATCAGAGTTGTTATTTTTCGATCACATTGATATTGACTAATAAAAATATATCCCAGTTATCGTTCCACCACGAAATTAATGCTCTGTGTTGTCCAGGGTAGACAAACTATACATATTAATAACTTAAGATTTTCTTATTATCTTAATACTATAAACACTATCAAAGATTTTTGTACTAGAACCTCAACAGAGCTATCATTTAATTCTACTTTATTTTTATGTTTTTTATGTGTGTCCTCGTAATTTTTTTATAGTTGAACCGGTTTTGATGATTCTTTTACTTGAAAGCTGTTGCTTCCCATTTAAAGGTCAAGATCTAACCAGCCTTATTTGAGTTATCCTCATGAATGCGAATTTAATTCATTTAATCTGTCCAAGGCTTCTGAAGATAAAGCGGCGAAGTCTGTTTTTAAGCATTTCTTGCATTTAAATTATCTTTTAAGGCATGTTGATGACACGTTGTTTTGCTACCAACAGATAATCATAAAATGCTGTACCGACGCTAAAATGTGTTAGTAATTAAATTAAAAAATTTTTGGTCAATAGTAATGGATATTTGAAGCCCCTGACTGCAAAAGAGCAAGAGAGTGAAACTGCAATAGAAGAACTCGAGAGGCAAAAACGAGATCTACAGTTCGATATTAGTATGAGATCTATATCTATTGTACGGTAAGTGTCATCAACAATACATTAATTTGATTTAAAAAAGTGGCTTTGACAAGGGACTTTTATTAAGACTGCCATTGACTTTCCATCAAATGTTTGGCTATCGAACATAAAAAAAGTATCGTAAGATTTTTACTTGCAAGATAGATTCAATTCACCAAAATTTTTTGCTGAGTGGTGACTCAGCAATTCTCATTTAGAAACTCCTTTCCGGAGCCGTGTGTTTTTCGATATGTATAATCCGACAACAACCTAGGCAAACAAGCTCCATCGTCGACCGCATCCTCACGTACCATCAGGTGAGATAAAGTGGTCAAATTTTAACCTATCCCGAAAAGAAAACTATCCAAAGTATTGATATTTTGTTTCCAGTTACTTAGCAGAGCACATAGAAATTGCTGGTGTGGGTGCTTCCATAGCGACCAACTTATACAAGACACATGACGTGCCGTCATTGCTAAGCCATCTGCTTCAGTTAGAGCCATGGCAAAGAACTAGGGATAACGGAGAGTTGGAAATGTTTAACTGTAAGTAGAGCGTTTGTTAGTCCAGTTGGTGACCCATTGAATTCGTATACTTCTCAAGGGAGTACTCTTAATAGTGCAGAGTACTTGCTTGCTTATCGTATAGTGGGCAGTCCTCGTGTCAGGATTTTTCAGGCCGCTCCCACTAAACCACCACCCATCCAAGCACAGGTCTGACTGAATATTGCTTAACTACTTACGGAGTACCTACTTAAATGCAGCAAATTAATAATTCTACTATAGTTCCTTATTACAACATTAGATAGAGGGTAATGAATTAGTCGATACAAAAAATTAACAAAAAAAATATTATTACAGTCGGCCGTTGGTCCAAGCCATCTAAAGAGGACTTATCTCAGATGCACCGAAGCGAGGCACAGCTTTGGTTGTGCTTGCGGCAGTTACTTTTAGAACCGCGACTAAGCCACTATTATAATATTGAGGAGACTCGCCGCACGCATTTCTGCAGGGTATGTTAAATAAATACCTACATTTCAATTTTTTAATTAACAAAATGTTTGCTCTGCCTTTTTTACATAATAATATGTTCATTTTTATTACATTTGTGCACATGGGTACTTTATTTGAAGCACCTAGGTACTTTATTATTGTTAAATTTATTCTTTGTTATTTTTAAAACACTGGTTGGCTTAATTAAAGATACGTACTTTTCTAGTATTTTATAGGCTTTGCCAGTCTTTATTAAAGTTTCTTGATAGATTTTAACAACTCTATTATTTATAAAATAAGATAATTTATTCATGAAAAATATAAACAATTGTAAAACTTAACTAAGTATATCTACATACCACACTATTTAAATTTACAGCAAAAAAAAATAGATAGTACACTAATCTTAATTATTAAGCCAAAATTTCATCAATTTCAAATTAAAAACAGATTAGAATCAATAAACATGTCAGATGTCTCACGGTTCACGCCATCTATTGACCGATAGCTAAACAAATCGAAAACTGACCGTTTCTTCCGGACTACCCTCTCCAGCTTCAAGCAAAGATTACCGAGCTCATTCTGGACCAGATCCCACCACTGGGCGATCTAAAGATGTTCCTATGTCGGTTGTCAGTGGGCGATTACTCCAGTTTGCATAACCGCGATAATGGTGTGAAGAATCCAGGATGTACGCTCATTGAAGTCGTCCCTCAGGTAACGTGACAAGAGCTAATTTTGTCTGAATTTAATGTCTTCGGGATATAGGCGTAATTTTTTTCACGAGACAAACGCTTTTTCTTACTGATCCGATAGTGTGGTAGTATGAATAGATACAGAACTACTGAAGCGATTCTATTTTTATCTAGAATTTCATTTTACTACCTACTTCTGCCCCCATTACGTATCTTTGTTGCACGCGGTTTCTATTTGAATTAAGCAAAAATAAAACTTATTTCTTAGGAGTTACGTAATTTTCGTATTGAAACCGTTTGCAACAAAGATAGGTAATTGGGGGTCTGTAGCTGTTATTATAGACTAAAAATACAAAGACGGAGCCGGAAACATTCACATCACACATACAACAAATTGTTCTAGTTTTACTTTGGTCAGCAAAGTTTTCATACCGGAATTAGAATCCAGGACCCACGGCGTAGAAAGCTAGAATGCGTCAATAAACATACTCGCAGCCCTACATTAAGTTGGATGACTCGTGTCGGGGGTGCGCATCACACACAATCATAACCAGAACCACAAATTTTTCTTAGGGAGAAAACTTGTGTTCCCGCCGAAATTTTAAGACGATACCCCCTGCTTAGAAGGCGAAAACGCAACCTTAAGCCGGCTTAAGGTCAAGATAATAATTGCAAAACTTTAATTTCCTCTATAAAATAATTCTGTTTTCAGATAAAAAACGCATACCTAAAACAAATTCACAAGCGCACCAAGACGATCGCCAAGTCGCAACTCAACGTTTTCAACATGGATGGTTCCGAGGAATCTCGAGAGATGGCGCGCAAGCTTTTGGAATCGTACACGAGTGACGCGGCGCTTGCGTTGGACGGGGGAGGGGCGAAGTGTGGCCGGTGCGGGGAGAAGGCTAGCAAGAAATGTTCACGATGCAAGACCGAGTGGTACTGTGGAAGGTACCTGTTTTATTGGTCTTTAACATGTTATCTCTCTGGCTTTGTTCACATGAAAAATCCTTGTCATATTGAATCGCTCAGGCTCGCTTGGAATCGTGTAGGTAGTAATAGCGAATACCGTGGTAGAGTAGTTTCATGACATTCAAACACTGGTTATATTTATAAGTATGTACACTTGGTTTATTAAAAATTAAAACCGTACAATTCAATGGTAGGCAGCGAACTGCTTCCTCTGGTTAAATTCTCCACCTCCCTCGCCCCACACGGTCCGGTGTCACGTCAGATGGCGCGTTTGATGATGATTGGCTGGAAACCAGCCAACCACAACTATCAAGGTGCTTCGAGGCCAAAGTAAAATGTTGCAATGCTTAAATATGAAGTTTGGCAATTTAAAAGAACGAATCATAACAGTAGTAAACATAGGCTTATAAAGTTATAAACATAATAATATAGTGTAACTGGCTCTCGGCATAATATTTATTAGAAGCTATGGCCCAGAGATAACACCATCTATGGCCTTTGATATAGGCATAAGTATCCAAGTTCTGACACTCTGAGGAAATTGCTGACCTAAATCCAAAAATGGCATAACTATAATGTGCCAACACCATTGGGTTTTGCGAAAATTCTCCTTCAATGAGAATATTGTGCCAAGTGATAAATGTTTTTCAAGTATTTCATAAAACTAGTCCTAATCAAAGTTAAGTAAGAGCAAAGTTAGAGCCATGGTGGTAACTCGTAGCAAAGAATTCTTTGAGTTACAGTCATGCCCTAGTAATTTGGTAAAAATATTTGGAATGAAAACGAAAATCACGTTTTTCAACATTGTAGCCAGTTGGTTAAGTGGTTTTGCATATACTCATGCATGCTAAAGAACTGTTAACCTACTTCTTACCTATTTTATTTTCTGTTTCAGAGAGTGCCAAGTGCAGCAATGGCCAAAGCACAAGGATATTTGTGACCAATTTTCACTAATCACTAACGAATAGACACGCTGCTAATTTGGGGAGACGATAATGTACGACCCGATATTTCACGGTCCGATTTTGTACAGCCAATAATGCACAGTGCTCACCCTCATAATTCATGAAGTACATGGAATCTAAATATCAGGCCGTGCATTCCCGGGTCTCCAATTATCTAATCGGTCCGTGTCGATAATGTACGACCAATAATGTACGACCAATAATGTACAGCCAATAATTCATGTATATGGCATCTAAATATCAGCTTATGCTATACTGGCTGCGTAAAATCACTCCGTGTCGATATTGTACGGCCAGTATTGCCAAGCCAATAATTGGAAGCCAACCATAGACAATCATATACTCTCTATGCGATGCCTCGTTTGTTAAGACGAGTTGCGAGGAAGAGTTGGCCCAGACTGTTAAAAAGTTCTAACCTAAGAACATTAAAAACATTTGCTTCTGTGGTCTTTATAAAAGTGGCTGCAAGTCAAGGTTAGGTAAGGTTAGTTACCCCCTCCTATGGGAGGAAGGTCCTTGCCCTCTTGAAATAACTGGATCATCCAAACGAGGCTTTGACTCTGACATTTGTTTGTACACGAATTATCGGCCGTGCATTATCGTGTTAATATTTTCCAACCTGTATTGGACGACCTGATATTTCGTGTACATTGAATTCAAATATTGGTTGCGTTTTCCTGGCTGCGTATTAGCGGCTGTACAAAATCGCTTAGTGTTGTTATTACGGCCCGTATTGATAATTGGAAGCCATATCGAAAGTTACGAATTATTGGCCGTACAATATAAGGACTCCAAATTTGTCCTGCTTAATCCACTTTCATAAGTGTGGGTATTTTTAAGATAAGCTAATATGCAAGTGTTGAGGCTGACCGCAGTCATTTGCCTATTCATTAGCGGGTATCGGGATCGATTCCCGGTGGTAATATAGTTCTGGTTGTGTGTGATGTTAATTTCTGCCAACCACGAGGAGTCTTAGTAATTGTGGGGTCGTGAGCGAGGCGTTTACTTACTTTTACTTTTTACCTTAGATTGTGTTTTACTCATGTGTTTTGTGTATTACTTGGGTGTGGTTGTGTGTGTGCGGTTATGTTAATGTTTTAATGTTATGTTTTGTTTCTTTCTAGTTTTAACTTAAGGTAATTTATTGAATAAAACTGTAGTCTGCAATTTTTTTGGATTTTTTTATTTGTAACTTATGATAAGACCTAGGAATTAACTCGAAGATTTCAGGTAGTCTTTGAGCACGTCGAGCGCTGGCGTCTCCTCACCGAAGTCCTAAAAGAAAAAAGATTCTTTAGTTTTAACCTAAATATTAAATAGGCTGAAATATGAACGATCGTCGCGATAGGGCGATTGTAGAATCTACCTATTATGTGAATACACCTTTGCAAGTCATGCATCTGGTATGTAGTTTTCAAACATGTATTTTCTATTGTTTCCAGTGAAATTACTAGGGATTTAACATTAAAAAATCAGGGTAATGAGCGCAGAACATTGCCACACAGGATTTTGTACTGTTCAATAGGCCAAAACTAATTAAATGTAAAATATACACAATAAAACTATAAAAAATTTGAGTGCTAACTGTGAAGTCTCCGATCACCGTCATCGCATGTGCTCAAAAATTACATGATATAACTTCTCCATGCTCTTTTAACCATCCCAAATAGATTTTGTTAACAAAAAAAACGACCAAACGTCATCCATTTATGGTTGGCATACCTCCAGTTCACTCTCGCTTCTACATTTATCATTGGTACAGCGAAGAAGTGGAACTCATTGACTGTGACATTCCCCTAACGGTACACTCTGAATGTCTTCAAGTTCTAGAATGAATAGTTACATTCTAGGCAGGGCTATAAATGTTCGAGTGATAGGAAAGTGTTTGCGCACATAGAGCGCTACACCATAGGGCACTCTGGTTGATCTAGCGCAGTTTGTGCACTGACAACCCATGGAGGGATTGAAAGTGTTCGTGTTGCGCATCCTACTACATAAAACATAAACCTATAGGCTTCTCACAGCCCCATGCTAAGTTTGATGACTTGTATGTTGGGTTCTAGAGACATTCACATCACACACACAATTACAACTAGAACTAGAAATATAATTTCAATTAAGGTGGATTTTTATAATATATACCCTACTAATATTATAAATACGAAAATTGTTTGTAAGTGTGTATGTTTGTTCCCTCTTCACGCTTTAACGGCTAAACGGATTTGGATGAAATTTGGAATGTACATAGATTATACCTAGGATTAACACATAGGCTACTTTTTAACTTGATAATAGCGGGCAAAGCCGCAGGGCACGGCTAGTATCAAATAAAGCAACAGTGAAACAAAATGAGAATAAAAATTACTGTTATTATTTTTCCACATTTAACTATTTGACTTTTTCAGATATAATATTTTTTTTTTCTATGTAGTAAAATTTTTATTGGATTCCTTTACTAACATATTATTCACATGAGAAACTATACATTCGCAAAAAGATTGGCTGGTTATGAATTAATGCAATTGCCCCATACAGTTGGCTAAGTTGGGTGAGCGTTCCCCTTCTAAGCATGGGCATCAGGTTCGACTTCCGGCGGGAACACAAGTTTCTTCAAGGATAACTTGTGTTTCTGATTGTGATTGTGTGGGTGATTTGAATGTTTCCAGCACCCATGACACAAGTCATCGAACTTAGTGTGGAGCTGCGAGTGTGAAAGCGTTTATGTTAATGCATCGCTAACTTACCTAGGCTAAAAAATTCTGAATAAGAGCATTCATAATCCTAAAATCATAATAACCCATGGTGTTTATTACGTTCTGTTTTTAGTACCTTGGGCTTTAGATACGGCGGTCTTAGCAAATCAGCATAACCATGTACAGTAAAGCTGAAGTATACTCACTTTGATAACCACACACGAGCAGCCGACGATTTTCCTAGCCTTGCCATCTTTGTCGATCTTGCAGAGCCCAGCCCATTCGCCGAGCTTCTTGTTGTTATCCACCTGGAGGGAAACGTAAGTATGCCATTAGATTAGGTATAATTTAAAGTCGGAATGTAGCTAGTTTGCAGTGGTCATTAAACCAAAAGATTTGTAACTAGCAATTAAATAGTAAACATGGCTTTATAATTGGTATTTAAAGTGTAAAAAAATATGTCAATTAGAATTTTTGAGCTTAGACTTATAATTAGACTGGGAGTCTTCAAGTTAAAGAGTGAATAGGCATCTTCTAGTCAAGTATGCACTACATCTTCAGCTGCATCTCGCATCACTCGCATTCGGTTTTTTTATGCTTGTGAGAAAAGAGACGAGCTAGATACAGTTCTGATGCTATGCAACACTCTTGCTGTTGTAGATGCAGTAATAATCTAAACTTTACATACAAAAAAAAAAAACATTTCTCTCTCTAATATTTAACTAAAACTAAAATGCTTTATATGCTACTATCTTTTTTGCGGCGATTATGAATAATATTTTTAAGTTTAATTGGTGGCAACTTGTATTCTGTCCTGGTATTATTTCTACTCACATAGTGTAAATAATGGTGGCCCAATACAATATCTCTTATCGATTTTAGTGATCCACTATACAACGCATCAAGTGTGTAGATACGCAAGCGTCGACTCGCGGCGTGACGTCACACATTAGCGCGGTCGCTTAGTGTTATTTTGTGTTTTTAGGTGGAGGCTGTACTTTAACATATAATAATTATGTATCTATTATTTTTTAAGACAGGAAAAACTGATTCTTTTTTCTCGAGTTTATAATATATACTATTTTTAAGATATGCTAATAACAAAAACATTTGTATCACTCATTGGTTACCATATGTCAGAGATAGTAATAAAATACCAAAAAACCAGCCAAACTGATGACCGAAGCATGCCATACCAGGCTCCTTGGCTAGATTTTGTATTTTCAGGCATATTAATTCATCTTCACAAATACTAATGTTCGTGTGCTAGGAAAGTTGATAGCACATGATGTGCCTCACTATAGGGGCACACGGTTAATCTGCGCTCGTAATGTGCCCACCCGCTATTAGAACGGGGAGGCTCGTGCAGAGCGCTTAAAAATGCTGTTGCATAGATATGCATAAAATATTATTAAATAATATTTTTCATTTACCCTGTTCTCCGCCATTTTGAATAATTTCCCAAAACTGAATAGACAAAAAATTCCATATATTTATCGAAACAGATCAAAAATACCAATAATCGGTTGAGAAAAGCAAGCTGTAGAGGAGAACAGCGGGACATGCAGAAGCATATTTGCCCAAGTTCAATTCAATTTATTCACTAAGAATATTATTATATAGTGTTGAAAGTTAAAACAAAAAAGCACTTGTTTAGTTGATAAGTGTAAAATAAACAGTTTTAATAGTTATTAATAAAACTTAGTATCTGCATACCTTCACAAGTGGGATCTGATGTTCATTGCAGAGAGCCTGCACCAGTTTCTTGTAGGCAGCCTCATCACAGTTCTCGGCCAGCACGCACAGCACTGCTTGCCTCCTGTTATTAGTAGGAATTGATCAGACTTGTTATATGATCATTTATACAGGGGTGTAATGCATAACTGAGTAGGTTTCTGTGTAATAGGTATTCATAATTTTTGCCTGGATCCTATTTGTATAGATAACGTTAGGTTTTTTTCGAGACCATAAATATGTAAGTCCTCCATATACAGCTAAATTGGGTAAAGAATATGAGTAGCTCAGCGGTTAGAGCAATAGGACATGAGCAATATGTTCATTCCCCACCTAAAGCAATAATTTTTCTTTCTATATTTTACTACTTAAGTAAATATGAATATGGTGTGTAAAAATTTCAGCTAACAATATGCAAATAATTAGGTAACCAATTTAAACATAGTACATAGTTTAGTTTTAATATAGGCAATAGGCCCATAGATTGCATTGTAAAAAAAAAAAAATTAAACATGTAGAGATATATAGATAACACTTTATATAACACCAAATTACAATAAGAAAGAAAACTTTAACTATGTGTACAAAAGGTGGTCTTCACTCAAGTGATATCTTTCAGACAACCCAAGTACCTACAGTAGCAAAAAATCTGTAGCACACAAGGGAGGCCACATAGTTGAATATTCAATCAGTGCGGTACTATGAGTGTGCATTATTATCGGCAACGGAGTGGATCCAGCATGACGGGCCACGATAGATATTTCCATACATTGAGAAACTAGAACAGTCACACAATGAATGAATGTTTGGGAGGAATCCATTGCCATTTTAAATGTGTGTCTAACCATATAACAATAAATAATTGGAATATGCTATTGTCTAGTGACACCTGTTTTGTATATATTTTGTACTGCCTGTTAGCTTAGTTGGATGCGTCATTCACCTTCTAAGAAGGAGGTATTGGGTTCAATTTCCAGTGGGAATGCAGATCTCCCCAAGGAAAATTAGTTTTTCGGTTCTGGTTGTGATTGTGTGTATGATGTGAATGTTTCCGGCACCCACAACGCAAGTTACAGTGTAATAAGTTATAGTATACTTCGAAGTTAAGGTGGGGCTGTAAGTGCGAAAGTGTTTGTTTTCAGCTTCACTTCTATGTTCCATGTCTAGTTCTTTATATTATTTGTATATTTTAATATAAACCTTGAACACTTACACTTACTCAACCTAACCCAAACACCCACTTAGTTAATCAACATATAATTTTGTCCCACGGTTCCTAAAAACGTGGTGAAAAAAATTAATACAAATTATGAATAAACCGTCAACCACTTACTTGTCAAGGGCTTTGGCGGCTTCATGGAGGCCATGTACAAGGCCTCCGTGGATGAGGGCGGTCTTAAGCACTTCCTGAAGCGCTTGGTTCACATCCATGGCGCCTCCGCTCAGGACGGGGTTGGCAGGTACCTCACTAAAACAACGGGAATAGGTTATGTTGATGATCCATAACATTCATTTATTCTACTTGTCAACCATATCTGGTAGATCTGAAATACTGGTACACTACAGACATTGTCGTAGGGCATAGCAGAAGCTTTCAATACTAATATTAATGATAAAAAGTACGGCCCTCGCCGTGATGTTAAGATATTATGAGGTTATGTTGATACTATGTTTATATTAATAAATTAAACGTTTCATGGGATTTAAGAATAGGGAGTGATTTAAGACGGCTAATGATATATAAAGTTTCCGTTTAAACACAGCTCGGAAACGTAAATTAACACGAAAACAAGAGTACTTACACTTCAACATCAGCCATGGTTTTTCACTATTTGACAACCTGAAATACGAAACACAATGAAATGAATGACACGATAGCATTATAAAATAGCAGTTTTAAACACTTTGCATCAAAAGATCACTGTAATATTTAGGGATTTGTGAAAATCCACCGCAAAACGTTTGACAGTTTACCTTGCGCACAGGAAAAAGACTAGTGCTTCCAAATTCCCAATGTAATATTCGATTCGAACTCTCTTGGCAAAAATCGAAAAATCGACTAATATAATCGACTAAAAATCTATATTTCCGTAGATTCGGCGGAGAATTGAATATCTATATTAAATTACTCATCTGTGATATACATTGACAAAATAGGCATAAAACAGTGATTTTAGAGTCTAACCAAATTGTTATTTTCCAACATAGAATTAAAAAAAAAAATTTTTACTCTACTTCATATGAATTTTTTATCCCCGTTTACATGTATGAATGCACCCTTGATATTTTCATTTATAATTATCATTTTTGGCTTTGGGTCACAGCTTTACATTATCTAAGAATGTAATGTTATTTGATTAGACTAGACGAATTGTTAGACGGTAATTGCCACTGACAGAAGAACTAACAAAAGTCTACTTAGAGGACTCACTTCGCTCGATATTTTTTATTCATTATTAGCACAATATATACAGCAATATATACAGCATCTTACCTGATGGTAAGTGACGATGTGTTCGAAGATGGAGTATTTAATCTCATCTCAGAAATGACTACGCATATAAAGCTGAAACTTTCTTATTATATTCGTTATATTATTATCCTGTACTTGAACAACATACATAAATCAACAATTATTATAAGAAAAAGCTATTTTTCTTTTAATTAAAACTTTATAAATGCAAAATGAATGTCTGTGGTTTCAATTCGGGGTGAACTAACTATTAATTTTTGATTGTTTGAAAGTGGTTGGAGGTTGGTTGGTTTCGTCTTATACTCTGTTCCAAAATCTTAGATATTTTATGTAAACAAAGGGGATAACTGTGCAAAAAATATCTTTTATAATGGAAGTTTACTATGTTTGACCAAAAAAATATTTAATAATTTGTATCTAGTCGTAATCTGATCAATTATAAAATAAAATTTGTTTTGTACTATTTAATTTTACGTTTTATTTGTTCTATACAATGTTATGAAAAAGTAAACAATTTTTGATAGAAAAAAATTTTATTATACTGGTAAGACTGTAGAGGTTCTAAACATTTCTGCCACCGTCATTTACCGTTTCAATCGTTTTTGTTTTCTAGAACTCGAATGTGCTTCTCCCTGCGTTTGTGCAATTGTGCTTTGTTGTTAGACTTGTTGGTTATTGTTATTAGAGTTTATCTTGTTGTTGTTACATTTTTCGTTAAGTTTGATCAATTACTTTCGGAATTGTGATCGCAAAATGGAGCCTCACCCGGGTCCCTCGACCTCGCGGGCCTTGTCAACAACAGAAAATCTGTCGCCAGTCAAAAAGCGGCCGCGGAAATCTATGAGTGCCACTGAAAAAGTCATGGTATTGAATGCGTACAAAGAGACGTATAAAAAGTGGCCTGAAGGCGAATATTGGTCACTAACAGACTGTGCAAGTTGAAGCAAGATTCTGTTTTGGTGATGGATAACGCCCCATACCACAGCCGAAAAGTGGAATTATTACAAATTGTTAAAGAACACAAATTACATTTTAGTAAATATGTGGTGGATGAGTTGGCAGCTCAGTATGGTGTCACCATTCTACGACTGCCTCCTTACCATTGTGAACTCAACCCGATTGAGCTAGTGTGGGCCCAGGTTAAGGGGTATGTCGCACGAAATAACAAGACATTTAAGATGAATGAGGTGAAGCAATTATTAGAAGAAGGTTTGATAGAGGTGACACCGCAGAAATGGGCTGACTGTATTAGCCACACAATAAAAGTGGAAGATGAAATGTGCCAACTCAACCACATAATTGATGATGTAAGCGATATATTTATCATAAATGTCAACGAATCGGGCTCTGAATCAGACAGCTTTTCAGAATTGTCAGAATAGTTTATAAGGTGTCATCATAAAAATTAAGTATATAATTCAATGTTTTATTTACACCTTCCTACAACTCTCTTACTTTTCAGAATTTCAATTCAATTCCAATGCAAAAAATAAAAGGTTTTATTTAACTTGTTATCCTTGTGCCACGCGAGAGCAAAGCCGGGGGAAATAGAAACAAAAATATTTTTCACAAGTGAAAAATGTTTTCGACAACTGGCATGTCATTTTGACAGTGACTTTTCGTGACATTTCTTTGTTTACATAAAATATCTAAGATTTTGGAACCGAGTATATATATTTAGGCGATTTATTTCAGTCAATCCTATTTCGCACTGGCAACTTAATGCCAGCGTCAATTCGCGGTCAGTTTAAAACAAAAGAGAAACAGCTCTGCAAATGGCATTTTAATTTATTGTGCCTTTATTTTATTAATTTGTTTTGAATAATCATTTGGATGTTTATTTCTACCTAACATAGGTCTAAAATATTTATTTTGATACTTATTATTACCCAATATTTTTATTATGTGTAATCAAGATTTTCAGGAGGTTTTATTAGTAATGTTATGATGAATCGCTGTCCCGATATTTTGTTTATGTCTGAGTACATAAAAGGTGTTTTATATTTTGCAACAGTGAGAGAAGGAAAGACTGTAAAGAGTTCTGCAGAGATCCATTATTTCTCCATCGATAGTGAGTTGGTGTATGAAAACTATTACTCGGACTTTGGACCACTAAATCTTGGATGTGTTTATAGATATTGCAATATGTTGAACGAAAAATTGAAGTTATATTTAGATAAGATGACAATAGTCC
Source organism: Lomographa bimaculata (assembly GCA_948107665.1). Taxonomy (NCBI): domain Eukaryota; kingdom Metazoa; phylum Arthropoda; class Insecta; order Lepidoptera; family Geometridae; genus Lomographa; species Lomographa bimaculata. The sequence continues at coordinate 8,844,816 of OX403607.1, read as the reverse complement.
ATTACACATCTATCGAGCATAAGAAGAAAGCTAATTCAGCATTTCTCTTGGGATGCTTTGGTGTATTATGTTTAGGCTTACAGCCGAAAGATGCATTGAGACCTTTGATAGCTCAAGGACAGACCTACAGGTGAATTTTGTTTTATAATAAACTTACCGTGCCGAGAGGCTTTGCTTAAATTATTTAAGTAAAAAAAAACAATGTATACATCATAGATATAAGCTATGTATTATATTCCAAATGTCTTCCAAATCCGTTCTACCGTGACTCCGCGCAGCGTGAAGAGAAAACAAATATACCTACTAACTTTTCGCATTTATAATATTAGGATGGTTTATTACCCGACTGCCAAGGAAGGGTTATGTTTTTCGGGGTTATCTTGTATGACGCCACGTCGCTTTACGCTTTTCTTGGGGATTCCAGTCTAGGGCTTACCTCGATATATGATCTTTATTCTTTCGGAGAGTGTGGCCAATCCTGTTTCATTTACAGCACTTGATCTGATGGTCAATTGGGATTTATTTGCAGCCTTCTCACATGTGGTTGTGATTTTTTTGGGCCAGTAAATGCCAAGCAAAGACATCGTTGGTGAAGACCTGGAGTTTATGCGAGATTTCGGTTGTGTCCTACGTCTCACAGCCATACAGTAACACAGTTCTTACTTTAGACAGGATTACGAGTATATTGAGTTTAACTCTCCGAGTCAATTTCTTTGATTGCCATATAAGCCGGAGCTGCGCGAAGGTTGCTTTGGCTTTGGCAGTTCTCGAAGCGATGTCCTATTCGGTCCCTCTAGTTTCTATCTCAATACTATATTATATAAGTGAAAGCGCGGGCACATTCCACCGCCTCTGTACCGAGGAATAATGGCAATGAAATCGTCGTCGTCCAGCACCGCATCTCCGACTCAATTTACCGTGATTTCATTTGAGTGGCTCTTGTCTTAAGTCGTCCAATTTGGCTTGCATATCAACACGAGTGTGGCTAAGCAAGCATTATTATAGTGTCATAACTCAAAGCACCTAAGTTAAACTCCATTCTATACCTTGGCGCTTTTTGTGTGTTGTGTTGTGCATAATGTCATCGCGAACGACAAGAAAAGAAGCAATGAAAGAAGACAGAGACACCCCTGTCGTACATCTGCATGTACCGCTATTTCCTCCGAGACGACGCTGTTGTATATATAGGAATTATTCCTGTAGATTGCCTTAATTATGTCATTAATTTTGTCGGGTACACCAATTATATGTAGTCGGGACCAGACAATTGTACATCATCATCGTATCAAAGGTTTTTCAACGTCTACAAAAGTTAGACATACTGTATCTTGTATGTATGTTTGTAAATTTTTATATTATCTTTTCCGAATAGCTGGAAGGATTTCGACTTTATTTTTATGATCAATAAGCAAGTATTAAGGTATTGTTAAATACTTCAGTGTCTTTAAATATTCGTTTAAAAAACAACACTACCCATATAGCAAATATTTAAAATGTACACATATTACAAATTGTTAAAATGACCTTGTCTTTAGAATTAAAATCCAAAAGAGTGCGATTCTAGAATAAACTAAACTATTACAAAAATCTACAGGAATTTCCAAGATGCAACTCAAGGTGATTCACCTTACACTATTTCTCTACTCGATTGTTTGCAAGCTATATTGAAAGCAAAGGAATTGGGCTTATTCAATTTGCAAGATTTTAATTACGAGGAATATGAGAGGATGGATAAAATACATGGTGGAGACCTTAATTGGATAGTACCAGGTAATTTTTGAACCAATTACTTAGTTATTCCTCATAAAAAATGTGTTAACTGTTTTGTTCATACAATTACAGCGAAATTTTTAGCTTTCATTGGACCTGTAGACTACAGTGTATCTCTGTATCATCCGCCGGAAATGTACATTGAATATTTTCTTGAAAATAATATTAAAATAGTTATACGACTGAACAAAAGGCTTTATGATGGGAAAGTGTAAGTAATTTTAACGCATTTTACATATAAATAATAAATAGCTATTAGTATAAAATATTTATTTTAAGTATATAAATATCTATAATTTTTAATACTTACATTACAAATTATAGATAATAATAATATACTTTGGGGAAATAATATTTAAGCCGGTGATAAATAAGAAAAGACTAGTAAATCAAATCTGTAAATTCTATTACTGAGGCTTGTTACAATTATATGTGACTGTGGCGCATATTTATAACCGATTTCATATTTTTATCATTTAGCCTAACTATATATACCATACATTTTATTGTAAATCAATTAGCTAGCGGATTAATATACACAATAACAGTTAATTAAAATAGTATTTTTTTCGATCTAGATTCAATAACGCTGGTATAAATCACTACGATCTTTTTTTTCCCGACGGCTCTTGTCCGCCACGTCACATTTTAATGAAATTTCTTCAAATTGCTGAGGATTCTAGTGGTGGCATCGCGGTGCACTGCAAGGTGAGGTATGATTATAAATACATCTAAAATGCGTCCGTTTCTAAACTGTTAGGCAGAATTCTGATGAATTTTTTGTTTAGGCAGGTCTAGGGCGCACTGGCTCTCTGATTGGTTGCTATCTAATGAAGCATTATCGAATGACATCGAGAGAAGCTATCGGATGGATGAGGATCTGTCGGCCAGGATCTGTAATTGGTCACCAGCAAGTGAGCAAATATCAACTTGATGTTATTGAAGTTTATACAAAACTCTTCCCAAATAGCCCAAAATAATATTTTTGGTAAAGTTCTTAGTTCTTAAATTTTTAAAAACATATTCGTTAACAGGCTTGGCTCGAACAACTTGAAGCATGGCTGATAAAACAAGGAAATCTATATAGGTAAACAGGTGAAGATTTTCTTGTATATAGAAGACATATTACATAAAACGTCACCTCCACCATTTCGTATATCTATTGCTACAATATTTGTCATTTTCTAAGATGAACTATTTCAGTATTAAACACGATAGACCGATTTTTTAGATGTACAGACAGAGTAGACATTTTTAGATACTTAATATTTTGGGTTTATTATCTTAAATGTTGTTTTGTATAACAGGAAGCGCACATATAACAATATTGAACGGCTTCCATTCCATCAATTTGGAGTGTATTCTATCGCAGAGAAGGCCTCATTACAACGACCAGTACTTTTTCGGAAGTGTCCTTCTCCGCAGGTGGCTGTAAATCGGCAAGCACCTTCTGAGATATTTTCTTCAGATCGACCACAACCATCGAAAAGTTAGTGATATTTACGTTAATTATTATCAGTAGTTCTATTCATATTTTGTGTCACAAACAGTGTGCTTTTCTTTATTTTTAGTAGAAATTTAGTCCGATTGGAAATAACACTGTTTGTGTTGCAAAAAAAATAAATTTCTTGCAGCAATCTTTGCACATCGCATCATATACATTTGACAGTGTTATTTTTAATCGAAAAACCTGTATTAAGTTACTATCTTGCACCACATTAGTCACTTTTGCCTACACACAGATTCGGACAATGATGATGTTGAGGAAGTGTTTTTAACATCTTGCGACTTGACCGCAAAACCTTCTGCACGAATGATTCAAATGAAGGGATGTGTAATAAAAAACAATGTGATTTCGGAAACTTTGGAGGAAAACAAGTATGGAGAAAGAGATGTAATACCCCTTTGGAAAGATATACTGTGTTGTATACCATGCATGGAATTATTAAAAGATGTATTTTGGTCTATGTCGGTGCGGTGTGCAAAGTTTGCCCCTGGAATCTGTAAATCAAACAAAATATGCTTTTGTTTAAATCTGGTCAGTTTATTTTTTACATTTATTAACACGCATTAAAGCCTTATGCCTATATTTTCTAAAATTAAACGATTGTTTGACTTAAACCACTGTTCCGCGGCCTATAAATACACAGCACAGCAGTGGCCTGCTTCACTCTTTGCCCTCCTCCCTATCCCCACCTCGTTTAGGGCGCGGTGCAGCGGTTTCGGTTAAACTATTATATTATTACCCACAATAACAATGTTATATTACGCACTATAAAAAACGGTAAAGATTATTCCATTCTTTATATTATTTTTACTATGGGTTAATGAACATGTTTTCTTTTGAGGCAGCTCCTACCAAGACCAAAAAGGAACCATTCGACCAATGGCATGTGAAGCCCAAAGTGAACTTACAAAAGCCTAGTCCAATCAGGTGAATCTGTTGAAATATATTTGAATTGTAACAATAAGTGACTATAAGTGCAAAAACAGTCGTACGCCTCGAACTGAGAACTCGCGCCCAATAGAGTAAAGCTTTTGACGTTAATTGCTTATAACTTTTTTCGTTATAATAATCGTTAGGTTTTTGTTTTATATAATATGAGGACATAACGGATATTATATGCAAGTTCCAGCTTTAAATCATTATGTTGCCGTTAAGTATTATGCCGTTATTCTATAGGTCTAAAAATAGTGACCGGAAGTCATACTAAATTGTTGTAAGAGTATGAAACTTTTAAAAAATCTATGTAGTAATAGTTTTTTAAAGGTTTCATACTCTACCTGCAAAGCTCGTTACAACGATACATAACACGCGGAAAAAAGATTAGCTCCTCACTATATCCAAAAATATATTTAGCTCTTCTTATAGGGATAAATAAAAATATCCTAGCTTCATGGTAATACCTCTACCACATAGTCTAGTACTAAAGACTAAAGTGACTGCCTTACGCCTACGATATACCAAAAAATATAATCGCGCGAGCGCGGCGTCAGTACTGTCAGTCCGAGTTTGTCATTCGACACGGAACGAGTCCACAAAACAGCAAAATAAAGTTAGAAATGGTTATATTATCTTTGTTTGGTACATTATGGACTTGGGGTTAGAGCATGTGGATTGTGGACTGATATAACTTATGTGTAGCTGAAAGTCAAATTGTGACATTTTCGAGCTTAGCCCGATTGTTTTATTTATTGTACAATAACAATACAAATTGCAGAAAGGATCCAAAAGAATCGAGCGCTAAAGCATCTCGTCGTGGAAGCGGAGGCGGTGATCCTAGAGCGACTTTCTCAAAAGCTTCGTCTAGAACTTCATCTCCAGTACAAAGATCTAACACCAAATCGAATGTATGTTGTAGTTGTTATGATTTACAATATGTCCGGACGCGAACTACTGACATTTATTTAAGTTTAGTTTTTATATTATTGCACTAAAATAAAACAAAAAGTATGGCAAAAATGCTGGCCTTCATGAGTTTAACAAAAAATCCACAACAGCATATATCTAACATGTGTAAATAGCTCAGAAAAATATTTTTCTTTGTTAAAAATCAATTATTTGATAAAATAGCGGCTTCTGTTTTGTTGGCTTTTTGAGGCATACAATAATAACCCTCATCAAAATAAAACGATTCATCGTCTAATGTAGTTTATGTAGATACAATTTGCCCTTTAATGTATATATTTGGGACAAATCGTTAAATTTATTTGAGGATAAAAGCCGTCGGTTACAGAATGAGTAGCAGTTACTGTGTAATCCGGCATACTTTTACGTTTTGAACCGACTTTCATAAGAAGGAGGATATAAATTCGACTGTATTTTTTGTTTTTCCGGTTATAACTTATCTTTGAACTTTGAACTGCCCGCTGGCGTAGTTAGGTACGCGTTTGACTTTAAAGCACCGGTTTCGGATCCCGGTGGAAACATACGTTTTCTCCCCACGGGAAGTTTGTGTTTCTGGTTCTGGGTATGATCTGAATGTTGTGCGATAGTGTTAATATTTACGGCCCCGCGACACAAGTTTTAGTACGTTTAGTATGGGGCTGTGGGTATGTATAAAGTTATTCTAATTTTTGTGCATGGGTCAACATTATTTTGGTGAAAAATTAAAATGGATACCATTTCAAGAGGGATAAGGTAGGTCGTGGTAAGAGGTAGTTAAATGTCAGTAGTTTATTCCTGAACAAATTGCTTACATGCATTTTCTTTAATATAATCATCTCGAAATGAATTGATAATATTTGCTATATTTTCCATAATGTTTTATTTTCAGGAATTGTACAATAGACCACATGGAGGTCCATGTGTAGGTAGTCACCTTAACTCTGCTATCACTACGTTTCGGACAACGACTGGTCCTGTGATAAAAAACGTCAATGATGCTCGAGTAAGTATATGTGTGTTATTTTAGTGCATATATAAGTGTAATAAAACATTATATAGCTAGTTACACAGAATAAAAAAAGATACATTTTATTTTGTCAACTTGATTTTAAAGACGAGTATGTATTTGTCAATACTAACACTACGATATTTAATACAACCATACCTAATCTATACTATTACTAGCTGAACCAGCAAACGTTGTTTTGCCATATACATTATTTCATGGACCACCTTTAACATTTAGGGGTATGAAAAATAGATGTTGACCGATTCTCAGACCTATATGCTCACAAAATTTCATAAAAATCGGTCGAGCCGTTTCGGAGGAGTTTGGTAACAAACACCGCGACACGAGAATTTTATATATTACTAGCTGTCCCGGCGACCTTCGTTCCGCCTAACAGTCAATGAATGTGCATATTTAGGAAGCCATACTCGGCATGCGTTACAATGTCACGTGACTATATTATTATAACCTTCATGTTTATGTTTGCCTAGTACTTTACCAAATCCGAGTGACGTATGTGAAAATGGAAAGCATGTCGAATTGTAAAAAAAAAATTAAAGAAATCTACGTTCTTAAAAAGTATCCTATGTCCTTCTCCTGGCTCTAAACTACCTCCCTGCCAATTTTCAGCTAAATCGGTTCAGCCGTTCTTGAGTTATAAGTGGAGTAACTAACACGACTTTCTTTTATATATATTAGATATTAATATGGTGTAAACATGTAATATATTTGTTATGACAATATGAAAGTTGTACCATGTGTTTTTGGACAGTTTTCATTTATATGAAGTAAGGACTGTCATTTGCTTAATGTAAATTCTTTATTATACTACAAAAAAAACTTCGCATCATGTAATTACTCAGTCTAAGTAAACGCTATTGCAAGAATGAAAATTTTCATTTTATTTTATTATCAATAGGTACCGCCTATAAAAAAGTGGGAGCTTTTAATTTTGTAATAAACGTATTTTTTGCAGAACTTTTTGCTGAGAAGTAGCAGATATAACGAAGAACGGGAAAGACAGTTAATCTCTTCTGTTACGATCACACCTCAATCCTATACATCAAATCGTACATCCAACTTTACCAATGTTGGACGTGCTACTCCACCACCACATTTACAGCCTTCTACTTACAATCCAGGTACTATAACAATCCAGATAATACTAGCTCATCTCAACAATAGTAAAGTAATTATTAATTATCATCGGCTGGTATGTACTTGCTTGTAATATGCCTCCCACTTTTTATGCTAGTAGCTTCGGTCCTGCGCTATTCATGTCCTAGTTTGACTTATTAGTAATATCGTCAACTAATTTTGCTGCTGTACGGCCGTTAGCCCTTACTCAGCCGCCAATCTGTTACAGCCTTACTCCGTTTACGTCTACCGTCACCTCGATAAGGTATACTACATAGATTGTATTCTTTGAGCTTGAGCTTTAGGTAGGCTTTTTTTTAATCCTTGCCTGACTACATAATAGTGACAAATTTACTTTATATCAGTTACAATTTATCATCTCAATTAGATAAATTGGTTACCAATCAAATAGTCTCCGACAGCTCTTTTTGAAACCAAATTATTTTCGGCTACTCACAAATTTCTTTCTGTACATTTGCGTTGCCTGTTTTGACGTGATAACGTCTTATCAATCGATGAACACGAAAAAGTGTCACGTTCTGCCTGAGTATGAGAGTGCAAGCGAGAGCGCTGAACAAGCGGCCTAAGCGTTCGTCTTATGACGTTATCATGCAAAATTATCGTCCGTAAACCGACTTTACAGACAACCAATTTTTTTACTGACCCAAAATTTTATTTGAAATGTATAATTAATAACTAATTTTAGAAGACAATAATTATTTATATGTTCTTAATATATCAACTATTGCATATATAATACAACATGCTAAAATTAATGGTCATCATAATATATACATTTATATTTGCTTGTAATATTGCAGCATCCAGAGTTTCAACGCAGATGCAACATCGCCGGCGTTTGGGTCGTAGTCCGAGTCCTGTACAATCACGCGTAATAGAACAGAACCGAGCAACAAATACACCGCCCCCGTCTAGAGAAAGAGACCCTGTGAAAAAGGACTCAAAGATTGCACTGAGAGAAGCATTATCCAGGCTGAAACGTAATTATCAATTAAAAAATGTAGTTTGTTGTAAAAAAAATTAAACAAGCATATTTATAGCAAAAGTTACAGAATAGTAGCCACAGGTAAATTATATAATCATCGGATTGATGTGTAAGCAGTAGACAATGCCAGGCGGCTATAATAAATACTATATATCACTCTCTTATTGTGCACGAAAGTGGTTATACACATTATTTATACATACATGTACATCAGTCTCTCTAATAGTCATAAAACGGTAAGGTTATTCTCTGTCATATTTAAGAATCATAATTAAGAATGAGGATACTTATCATGCTTTCCATTTATTGGACTAAAAATGCAAATTATTAGGTGAATTGGCACCGATTCTTGGATTACACCATCCAATCCAAGAATCGGTGCCAATTCACCTAATAATTTGCATTATACAATATATAAATATATAAAATATATGACCGATTGTCGGATATGTCACATATAATAATATTATTATGGTATATATAGATCGAATAAAAAAAAAGTTATTTGACAGATAGTGTAACAGGAACAAATTTTGGAAGATAGCAATTATGCGTATCTTATATTCACTGCATATTATGTTATGTTGTGTACTAAAATAGTTTATTTTTGGTTGTTTCTTGCATTAAGCGGTTATTTATAAGTAACCTTCCTTCACAAAATAGCTTCCAAAATAGTGGCAATAATTTCCAAATTCGAATCGTGTTGCTGTCATGATACTATTGTCAAATATCTGACAATCTTTTGACAATGTCACTCTGAACAAATGTCGTAGTAAACATAACCTCATCGGTATGACGAAAACTGGCGAAATTTCAATTAATATATTTTTATTTAGAAACAATGTTTTCCCCGTAGTTGTTTATTGATATTGTGAGACTTTGATCGTGCTATCGCCGCCTAAGATGGGTGCTTTAGTTACGAAAGCTTTGCGTCCGTTCAAATCGTTTAACATCGAAAATCGCGCGCATCGCGTTATTTCGAAAGAAAAACCTACGCCGGCGCCAATGTACCCAAGTAATTTGGAGGACTTGAAAAGAACGCTGGAATCTGACCCGGATATAGCAGAAAAGTTAGATAGGAAAGACTCGGCCCTCGATGATAGACTAAAAGATGTTTATGTAACCTCCTTCGGTAAGCCAGAGGATGACGTTACAAAGGAGATGCGACAGAAGCAGAACTTAGATCGGCCCCTGCCCCAGGACCGTAAATACGTCGGAGACTTCGAAATGGGATTCAAGGAGCCCGATAAAATAACTTACGGGCGTACAACACTCAGGCACGCTATAAATTTTATCTCTGCTTATCAAATCAACCCTGAGGAGGTACCTGCTTCCAAAATAGCTTTAGAATACAAAATGAAGGAAGAGGATGTAGCCAATATACTCAAATACTTTAAAACGTTTGAAATTTACATACCAGAGACTAAGAAATCAGCTGCGGTGTTTGCAGGTCCTGCTCTGTTGAGAAAACAAATCCTGGATAATAAACTTAAAGAAATAGAAAACGCTAAAGCGGCTGCAGCTATCGCTCCAAAGAGGAAAACTGAAGAAGAAATTATTATAGAAAATAGTAGGAAACAAGTTAAAGATGCAACTTAAGTTAGGCAAAGTTATTATTTTTTGCTATTAAAGCTTATGTGATAACTTAACTTTTTTAGTTTAGTTATCGAGGTCAGAAAAGTATTGTCGAGAGGTTTAATTAGTTAGAAATGAATATAGTTATGTTATAGTAAAATATGTTACCAGTTACATACCTCTGTAATATATGTTATTTATGATATCGAACAATTGGACTTAGAAAATAAAGCAGTTTTTGTTATAACTTAGTTTTATTGATGTCATAATTAAATTAAGGATACTTGATAATGAGCATTCCAATAGAGAAACATCAATTTAAAAAAAATAGGATTTGCTACTTTTCATAGTTTCTTTAATAAATATAATTTTCTTTATAATCTTTTGTGGTTAGGAAATAGTACCTTTCATAGCACACAACATTATACTAGAGTTTCTTGCCAGGTTCTTCTCGCGATGGCTGTAATTTTGCGAATCTGGCAATAGATTCATTAACTTTCATGAGTGCCTCTTTGGGGCCCATGTGAATAAACGATTTTGATTTAATTTGATGATTGACTAAAATAAAGATATTAAAATTTTGTAGATACCTAATATTCAATACAAGCTGTGCTCAATGCTTCAGAAAGTAAAAATATGTTATCTCTTTCACGTTTATGGTTGCCTAGTATTAACAAAAAAGCCATTCTATATGTATAAAATGTATGAGAAAATGTTTTTGTTTTGTTTGTTTTTGGATGTTGACTTGTTGTATGTAATAGTTATTCTGCTATTCAAGGCGGAGCCAAATCCAACAAATCAAATATCATAAAAATTTGTTCAGCCGTTCTTAAGTGATAAATGTTTCACCTGACTTTGTTTTAAATATATAGATTTTAGTTGTATTCACAGTTTTTACAAGTCGTATTCATATTCACATATCAGGTCAGCCTTGTCAGCTGCGCATCTAAAATAATTTGAGGCTTTTATTAATATTTGGCTTATTAAACTATTCACTGTGTTTATAAAGGTTTATATATACTGTATGACTAGGTAGTCATACAGTTACATTCAAGTATAGGGGTCATGGTCTAGTCATAGTTAAGTCATGCTAATATGGAAAGAAATTCTAGGACTAAAGATTTTATATATTTTCTGGAGTTAGTATTCTTTGCCTACTATGCGCGTATAATAATCCACTATTGTTAAGAATTACAAGTTTCGTAAAATAATACAAAATCGACAACACCATTTTATCACTTTCGCCGATTGACTTTTCAATCAAAAAACGAAATTAAAATCGTTTATTCACTCTTAAAAGTTGACTATAATGCCAGATTCGCAAAATTACAGCCATCTCGAGAAGAACCTGGCAAGAAACACGGCGGCGCATTTTTTCATTCATTTTTTAAACAATATATTTGAGTTCTAATTAGGATCTTGCATGTTCGTTTTTCTAATCTTTCAGTGGATCGTTATCACAATATCGGTGTACACAATGTACCTACACAAAGGTACTGACTATAGACTATAGACTGGGTATAAAAGTTTTGAGTGTACTTTATTGGCCAAGTATTATTTTCCTCCCCGTATTAGTACCTAAGTATTGTTATTGCAGTGACGTCGCCTCGAGATGGTTCGATGGGTGCCGCGTCTGTGGGCGCAGCGTCGCTTGGAGCGAGACGCGACGCGCCCTCGCCCAAGCGGGCCCCGAGCGTGCGCTCTGATGAGCGACCGCTGGCCACGCAGGGAGATCTCTTGAACAGTATCAAGGTAACACCAGAGCTGCTCGTTATGAATCTCTGTAGCAAACATTTCGAGTTGTAACTTCGGTCCTTGGTCTGTATGGAGAGCGTCAATCATAGCTATACGTGACGCAAGCGGGCCCCGAGCAGTCAGATGAGCGACTATTGACGACGACGCAGGAAGGTCTCCTAAGTTGTTAAAATAAATTAATTTGTTACTGGTAGTGTGAAGACAATGTTGCCACACTACCCACTTCACTGCGCTGCACTTTAACTTAATAACAGTGTTGTTTTTTCGTGTGCGACGTCACCTGCCGTTCTCAACGGAAGACCAGCGCTGGTTTTTTAAACCAGCATTATGCTGAGTTGAGGACGGTTTGTGGTAAAAATGTAAAAAAAAAAAAACTATTTGTACCCTTTTGTAATTTTTTTTTTTTTGCCACAAATAAATCTATGTCTATGTCTATGTCTAAGCAGTATCAAGGTAGCATCACTAGAACTGCTACTTAGGAATGTTTATGTATAGCAAAGATATCGAGACGGAACTTCGGTCCTAGGTCTGTAGGTAGTGCGTTACTCAGAAAGAGACGTGACGCAAGCGGGCCTAAAGCGTGAGGTCAGGAACCACGCTCTGGAATGTTTCTGTATAGCAATGATTCTTCCTAATGAACTTCGTTCCTAGGCCTACAGACAGTCTCACAACGACCCAGATGTGACGCGCCTAAGAAGGTTCCGGAATTGCAGTACGATGAGTGACCACTGGCAACGCAGGGTCACTTCAAACCAAACAGTTTCAATGGCGATATCACTTAGAGCGGATCATTTGTAACCATAGTTTGTTCTGTATGTAGCAAAGATTTCAGAGGACAGGTCTATTCCGGGCATCAATTAATCTATACATCGACGTCGAATTCGAACGATTTTCTTTTCTTATGAACCATCGAATGGACTAAACTTTCAACCGATCGACTGTCGTATCGACGTCGCATCTATTCGAACAATCGCAGTTTGACAGAATAGACCTAAAGTACAGTTCATTTTAAACACATTTTAATGTCCAAGTGTTTAGAAAAGATTACTGTCTTCATATTACTTTTATTTGCAGTTTCAAAGAAGATTGCGCGATACGCTACACACGGATAAGTTACACGAAAAATGCAGGTAACATTTTAGAGTGAAATTGCAACCTCCCCTTTTACCATCCAATTCCATCATACATAATTACCATCATCTTTTACGATCAGACAAACTGCAAAAAGTCATCAATTTATAGTTGACACATCTCCATTTCGCTCAAAATGTTTTACTCTTCTACGTCTATCCTACTAATCCGATAGGATCATAATATTAGTAGGAAGTAGGATACTACTTCCTATTAATATGGGTGTCTTCAAGTGAATAGGTACCTACCTTCTAGGCAAACATGTCCCATCTTCGGCTGCATCGTCACTTCCCATGGTGAAATAGTGATCAAATGCTTGCCTATCCAGCATAAAAAAAGATTCCCGGTCAGATAGAAAGTGTTTCTGGCTCTGGGTGTGAAATGTGAATGTTTCCGTCACCCACGATACAAGTCTTCGAAGTTCTTAAGTGGAATGTAAGTGTGGAAAAGGTAAAAAAAACTGCTTGAATTTTTCAGCGATTCTAACAATTCTTACAAAACAAATATCAAGAATACAAACTCGCGGACAAGCAATATGCGGCACGACACTTATGATTTAAGGTGAGCTACAAATCTGTTATTAAAATTTGGGACGTATACTTACTTCGACTTCAGCGACATGACCTTCGATGGTGGGACTTATCACAGGTCACTGCGAACTAAATAACCAAATGTATAAGACTGGTGCCACTGATAGTCCCTTATGTCGTGGCTGCCTGCGGGAGAATGAAACTGTGGATTGTGGAACAGGTGATGTTACACTGTGAGGCCACAAAAGAAATACGAGCCACAATTCATCAAACATTCCAACGCAACAGTCGCCATCATGCCCACCTACATCCTCACCGCTGAAACAATTGTGCCAGCGACCCAAAGCCGCACTCCGATATATAAAGGAGTTGGGGTGGCTGGGCTTATCGCCCTCCAGTTAGAAATAGAATTGGGACGTATACATTCATACTTACATACACAGTACAGTGTACAGTTGTGGGCACGATGGGCATGCCCACTACGTGACTTGTGACGTCACACATAATAGTTTTATTATAAAGTTAGTTAGTAGGGGTTAGTCTTAAATAATAATTGAACAAAATGTTTAAATTAAATATACGCATTTTGAAAAGTCTCATGGGGGTCTAGGGGAAGGGGAGGGGATCGAGCGCTAAGGGGAGAGAGGGGGTCCAAAAATCGCTAAAATCCCTCACGTAATTAACGGATCGAACGAAGGGGGCCCTTATGACTAACAACAGGGACCGACAGCTTACCGTGCCCTACGAAGCACGGTGATACTCAGTTGAAAGTCCCACACTAAACGGTCACCCATCCAAGCAGTGGTCTGACTGAACATCGCTTATCCTCTATGTAATAGTTCATGAAAGTTATTTACGAGTCGTTGCCGGATTCGCAAATTTACAGTCATCTTGAGAAGAAATTTGTGATATTCCACCATGCCGTGTTTACCATCTAACAACAAGACAAACAATCAAACGTCAACCATTTATGGTTGACATACCTACAGTTCGCTCGATGCGTTACGCTTCTGTGTTCATCATTCGTACAGCGAAGGAGTCTGCGTCTTTGTTCCCCGAAAGGTATAATCTGTGAGTCTTCAAGTCTCGAGTGAATAAGTATCTTCTAGACAAGCATGTCCCATCTTTGGTTGCATCATCACTTTCCATCAGGTGAGATAGTGTTCAAATGCTTGTCTATTCTGCATAAAAAAAATGTTATCCGTAAGTTAAAATATTTTTTTTTGTTCAGTTATAACTTTAAGTGTGAATAAAACTTTTCTTCCAGTCAACGAGAGAAGCCCTGTCCGCCGACAAAGAGTTTCTTCGGCCCCACGAGACCATTGTCGCCGAAAGGTCGACGGAGCCCACACAACCTCACAGATAACTATTATCAAAATTAAACTAATATACAACTAAATCTAATAAAAAAGTTTATTTTTATTTCAATGAGTTTTATTTACAATTTGTTTATTTACAATGTCAATGGGCTCGAGTTTCGAATTTTACATAAAATAGCCTTACGATTAAATACTGTTCATATTGTTTAAACTATTTACATTCGTAAGAAGCTCGTAGTACGAAAGTGACGTCTCACGTCTAGTGACGGCAAATTGACACGAAAGTGATTACAACACACTGTCGTCTCAGGGCAATAACGTCGCCCTGGCACGAAAGGAAAGTAAAATCTCCCAACACGAAAGTGACGGCCCTGGACATGAGTGTTCTGTACACGATAGTGTGCGCGAAAGGACCATCTCCCCTACACGAAAGTGACGTCTCCACTACACGAAAGTGACGGCCCTGTACATGAGTGTTCTGTACACGATAGTGTGCGCGAAAGGACCACCTCCCCTACACGAAAGTGACGTCTCCACTACGCGATAGTGACGGCCCTGTACACGAGTGTTCTGTACACGATAGTGCACGCGAAAGGACCACCTCCCCTACACGAAAGTGACGTCTCCACTACACGAAAGTGACGGCCCTGTACATGAGTGTTCTGTACACGATAGTGTGCGCGAATGGACCATCTCCCCTACACGAAAGTGTCGTCTCCACTACGCGAAAGTGACGGCCCTGTACACGATAGTGTACGCGAAAGGACCATCTCCCCTACACGAAAGTGACGTATCCCGTACACGGAAGTGCCGGCACGTCCGGCGAGCACTAGGCAAGCGCGGGGTCTGGCGGCGGCGGTGCCATGCAGTTCCCGTCGGGGTAGCGTTTTTTAAACGCCGCTATTAGTTCTGGGTCTACGAGGCGGACGCCGTCCACTTGGTTGCCAAGGGTTATCCTGAAATGGGAATACCAATTATTTCTGACAGGAAACAACACAGAACCCTCTTTGTAATCTATTGTTACATGCTTTTATTGAGTTTCACCTGTTCCGTAATCTCTCGGTCTGTAATCAAATCTTGCAAGCTTAATTAAACTTACTTCTCGACATCCGATGGGACTCAAATGTGGTACCTTACGCACATTTTATTGGCGAAGAGTTCATTTTTATGTAGGACATGTCAGTGCTCCATAGATAAACACATAACTCTCCTTTGTGTCACGCAGTCGGGAAAAAACTAACTTCGCCCCGCGGTTCACCCTCGTATTACTTTTAAGTAACGTATGTATTAATTCTAGGTATAACTAATGCACATTTCAAATTTCTTCTAATTCCGATCAACTGTTGCGGCGAGAAGAGAAAATAAATATACTTACACATTAGTAATATTAGTTTGAGTACGGTTCTAGACTCAATAGAAAATTACGTAGTGAATCAACCATGACTACATCTTCAGCCACATCATCACCTTTCAACAGGCGAGACAGTGGTCAAATGCTTGCCTACCTGTGGTTGGAATCTAAATTCGAACCTACCCGATCTTTAGCCTCTTCACTGATCCATCATCGCTATAGTCTGCCTCTAAAACACCAAATGTACTCACCAATTAGGTTGGACGTTGTGTGGACGTCCGAATAGTTCTATCTTTCTTGTGCTGGGACTTAACCTCTCTGAAAAATAAGTTTATTGATAGTTATTGATTTATTGTCGGGGATATTTTTAAAATGTTGATTTTGCAATTCGTACCTATAATTCCGTAGATTTCGTCAGGTTTGTGCGAGGTGGCGCGTACTTCCGCAACGATGACGTCACAGTCCAGGCCTCGGTTCAAGTTGTCCGGACTACCTTTCATACCAACCTGAAAGAACATGGAGAGTTTTTGAGACATGTGGCTGCGGGTGGGATCTTGGAGTAAATATTAATAACGATCTGACATTCAGACACCATGTTATAGATGTACTAGCCGTGTCCCGTGGCTTCGCTTGCCTTGATCAATTTAAAATTTAAAAAGCCTATGTGTTAATCCTATAGGTATAAGCTATGCACATTCCTATTCCGTTCAGCCGTTGCATTAGAAATAAATTATCAATTTTTATTGTATTTATGGTTCACTATATTGGCGATAATGGCTTACATATAAATGATAGATATATGCTGTCGCGGGCTTTTTTGTAGGAAGATTTAAGATAAACATTTCCATTATTTATACATTATATACGTGTAACGGTTTTTGCGGCGCACGCCAGAATAGCTCGCAAATGGCAGATTTTTTTCCTACTTACTTGACACTTATCGGTATATTTTGGACAATTCACACAATCCTACTAATATTATAAATCCGAAAGTTTGTGTGTAAGTGTGTAAGTATGTTTGTTCCCTCTTCACGCTTTAACGGCTGAACGGATTCGGATGAAATTTGGAATGTACATAGATTATACCTGGGATTAACACATAGGCTACTTTTTAACTAGATAATAGCGGGCGAAGCCGCGGGGCACGGCTAGTATCTTTATAAATTATAGCCTATGTGTTATTCTGATGTATAAGCTATAGTATTGTAAAGTTTCATTAAAATCCATTCAGTAGTTTTTGCGTGAAAGAGTAACAAACATCCATACATACCTACAAACTTTGGCGTTTATAATATTAGTAAGGATGTAAAAAGGCTTATTCCTGTTCGATGATTTTGGTTGCATATTGCGTCGAGCTGAAAGCTTTAGTAATATAAAAGCAATACTCTAATCCGAAGCCAGCTCGAATGTAACGCCTTCGTGTAGGCTCGGCATGAAACTAAGTACACTCTCTTGTTGGAGCGCATACAAAACAAAGGAGATGTTTCAAAATTGAAGGAGCCAGAGGAAAATATTTGGGTTTCGTTATAATTATAATAGGACTATAAAATATGTTACTCGCTTGAAACTCGGAACAGAGTGACATTCAGTATCTTCTTGTCATGACTGCCCCAAAAATAGAGTTAACATATTTAAAAACTCACTAAATAATAATTTGTAATAATCTTCTGCAGATTCATTTATTTTTAAGAAAATGCAAAATTTTTCTCTAATTTTACAAGCTTTTATTTAGCTTGCACTGTATGTATGTATGTTTGTTCGGGTGGAATCTTGCAACTCAATTTTGAAGCAGATATCTTCAACCAAGGAGCTGAAATTTTGTATTCACGTTAAGTTTAGATGACAATGCATGGTTAGCTGTGTGACGTCATTCTAAGTCCAACATGGCGGAACACACAAAATGGCGGTCAAGTAATTTTTAATGCACTCCTACAATATGGGTATCAAATGAGGCTGCTGAGAATATCTTCGAAGGTGACATCCAATATGGCGGACTTCTAAAGGCTTGTCTTTAAAAAAGTTTTTAACAAGTAACTTATTTCTATGTATGATACACTAGCCGTGCTCCGCGGCTTCGCCCGCTATTATCAAGTTAAAAAGTAGCCTATGTGTTAATCCTAGGTATAATCTATGTACATTCCAAATTTCATTCAAATCCGTTCAGCCGTTAAAGCGTGAAGAGGGAACAAACATACTTACACACTTACACACAAACTTTCGGATTTATAATATTAAGTAGGATAGTGCTGGCCCAAAATGAAACATCTCTTATACCAGGTACTTGTAGTGAGGTTATGGGGTCTACTGGTCCTACCAAGCAGTGTTCCTTGCCGTGGTTGAGCCAGTGTCCGGTGCGGCCGGTGCGTATGATCCGCTGCAGCTGATTAGTCTTCACCCAGATCAGTTCGTCCACTCGCTCGTAGCCCCACAGCTTGAGGCATTCCCGACCCAGCTCCATCGCCCTGGAGGATATCAGTTAATAACACCAACTTTGTTGTTGTATGTGTGTTGTGATTGTATGTGTGATGTAAATGTTTCCGGCACCCACGACACAAGTCGAAGAACTTAGTGTGGGGCTGTGAGTGTGATAGCGTTTATGTTTTAACTGTGCGAGCCCCCTCGTACTTTTGTTACATAATAATTTAAACGCAAGAAAAGCTTGAAAAAACCGACTTCACAGCTTTATCTTTAGAACTTGATCAGATTAGATGTATTTAATACGTATTATTTAAGTTATTTCAATTCAAATTTAAATGGGACCAATGGGAAAGCAACATATACCGAACAAAAAAAAAAATCTAAATCGGTTCACGTGGAACGAAGATATGAGGTAAACATTTAAAAAACAAAAAAATACGGTCTACTTGTGTACCTCCTCCTTTTTTGTGAAGTCGGTAGAAAACCTATAAACACAGCTAATATAAAAAACAGCGAAATCGGTCAAGCCATTCACAAGTGATCTTTCATAAACATAAACGCTTTCACACTCACAGCCCCACACTAAGTTCAATGACTTGTGTCGTGGGTGCCGGAAACATTCACATAACACACGCAATCACAACCAGAACTAGAAACACAAATTTTCCTTGGGAAGAAAATTTATGTTCCCACCGAGAATCGAACCCGATACCTGCTTAGAAGGCGAACGTTCAACCAACTAAGACAACGGGCAGTTAAAAAAAGTGAGTAACTCTATATATATATATATATATATATATATATATATATATATATTTTAATGGTCAATTCTTTTTAATATTAACTAAGTACAGTCTAACATGTCAAAATAAAAATATTTTTATCAATCAATAAATAATACATCCAATAATATGGATACGTCAACTTGTGCCCCCTATATATATATATATATACTAGCTGCGCCCCGCGGTTTCACCCGCGTTGATAATGATGAAAAGTGATGATGATGATGATGAAAAATAGATGTTAGCCGATTCTCATAGATACCGGATAAGCACAATAAATTTCATCAAAATCGGTCAAGCCGTTTCGGAGGAGTATAGCAACGAAAACTGTGACAAGAGAATTTTATATATATATATATATATATATATATATATATTAGTGATTCGCCCCGGCTTCGCCCGTGTGCAACACCTGCAGCGCCATCTGCCGGGCTAATTTGTGAATCTAAACCATCTTGGGCGCCATCCAAACGCATACAAACTAATTCATTCAAATCGGTCCAGCCGTTTAGGATTTCAGTGACATACACACGTACAGTAGAATTATATATATAAAGATATATATCTTTATATATATAATATATATATATATATATATATATATATATTATTTGAGACTAAGATAGCGTTTGACCACAATCTCACCTGATGGAAAGCGACGAAGCGGTCGAAGATGGAGCACGCTTGCTCAATAAATACCTATCCACTCTCTTCTTGAACAATCCCATTTTTTTTTTATATGTACGATAGGCAAGCGTTTGACCACAATCTATCCTGATGGAAGGCGATGATGCGGCCGAAGATGTAGCATGCTTGCCTAGAAGATACCTATTCACTCTTGACTTGAAGACTCCCAGATTATACTGTTCGGTGAACAAAGACGAGGGCAATGAGTTCCACTCCTTCGCTGTACGGATGATAAACGTAGAAGCGAAACGCTTCGAGCAAACTGGAGGTTAATATATAGTAAGTGGTGTAATGTTATTTTACCTGCCCGTGACCCACAAGAAGATAAGCCCGCTGTCCTGTAACTGTGGTACTCCGAGGCAGCGCATCTCGTCGTCAGACATAGTCCCGTAGGGGAGCTCCATGTGGATGTCCCACGGAGGATCCGCCATTATCACCGCGAATTTGCCTGTATATGTATGGACATGTATTTATACTAGCTATGCTACGCGGATTCGCACAAAATAATTGTGTAAAGTCGCCTATGTGTTGTTCCAGATTCATGTTCCAAATTTCAACCAAATCGGTTCAGTATTCGGTGTGATTAAGTGATAAACACGGACAAGACAACATAAAAAGAGAACTTTCTTTTATATTTTCCACTTTTTCGGGAATAAGACATAACCAACTTTAAATCATCATAGACCCTAAATCATCATTTAAAATGAAAAATGGTAAAATAAACCATCTTCGGCCGCATCATCACTTTCCATCAGGTGAGATAGTGGTCAAATGCTTGCCTATTTAGCAAAAAAATATCTAGATATGATTTTCGAATACTTTTTATTTGATTTGCCTACACTCATGCTCGTTCATGAACTATTTACAGTTGATAAATCTACCATTATTAGACTGTCACACACGAATAATCACAAGATTCGGAAAATCTAATACCTTTAAACGAGCATTTTGTATATATGTATATATATTATCTGAATCTCGGAAACGGCTCCAACGATTCTCAAGAAATTTAGTATGCAGGGGGTTTCTGGGCGATAAATCGATCTAGCTAGGTTACATTTTTAGAAAACGTCACTTACCAAAAAAAATCCAAGCAAAGCTCGGTCCAGGTACTAAAACTAAATCGACAACGACATTTTTTCACTTTCGCGCCATAACTTTTTATTTACTTTTCTAGCTTGATCAACGTATGGTCAGTATTACTAGTTGCTCTGTGAGTAGAAGACCTCGCGTATTTTTCGAAATAGCTGTTTTTTTACGTTTTCAACCCCCATATCTCCGCTTTTGAAAATTTTCCGGAAACTGAATCGACACAAAAGTATATAATTATCGAAACTCCTCACAAAATTTTACGAGAATCGGTTGAGAAATGCAACCAGTAGAATGGAACAACTGGAAATCCGGACGGACGAATACAATTTTGCCCTAGCTGAAATGGAGACTCTTAGCGCTCGCTCAGTCAAAAAGAAAAAAATAAGGGAACTAAAATAAAAATAAGATAATATTAATAAACCGCCCGAAAAGCCTATTGTCAAACATTTTACACGAGCAGCCTGTGGGTCAGCTACACACAAAGATCACTCAACGTCCTACGAGTACAGTATAACAATGTTTTTAGGATGCTGTTAGGACTACCTCGTTTCTGTAGTGCATCAACCATGTTTACGGAGGCGCGGGTTGACGGTTTCCACGCCATCATGCGGAAGAGAACGGCCTCCTTACTGGGCAGAATTCGGGGTAATAATAACAGTATCCTTAAAACTATTGCTGACAAACTCGATTCGGTAATTATGCAGAAATTATGTAACATTTGACTTTTTTATAATGATACTTTTGACACTACTTTTGACATTAATTATGATAAAATTGTTTATGATTTATTTTTATTAATGTATATTTATAGTGATTATTTGAATGGATTTATTATGCAACTATTAAATTATATTAAATATTAAGATAACATAATTATAATGATTCTACTAACACAATGGACTGTAAATTGTCTGATCAATAAATGAATAATAATAAACGTTTGCCTATCTTGTTTAAAAAAAATTAAGAACAATTTTTTTGAGCTGTTAATTAAATATTCGAGATGTTATTATGACCAGTTGAAAAACATATTGAGCAGTTATTTAATTTAATGGCGGTTGATTAATTATTGCACCAGAAAAACTTTGATCGCATATAGCGTTACCGCCCATTTAATTATTTTCCTGCACAATTATAATTATAGTACAATTATTTTTCTATATTCACTGATCCATTTCATTATTTTTTATTAGACATTTTTGTTTACTTTACTGCTTAGTTTTAACTGCTGAACTAATTATTAAACGTGCCATTTATAATTTTTAACTTACCTAAACCGCTATTTACAACTCTTTAAATTGTGCCAAAAAATAATAGGGGCGTCCAAACAAAACAAATGCTCACCTAAAAACGTCATATCGAGGTATCTGAGGTCACACTGTATCCATTGCGGAGGCGTCAACGTCAGCACGCCATCCGCCGGCTTCAGAGATAGGCTGGAGCCTGCAATACATGCCAAAAAGCAACTTTGAACTGCCCGTTGCCTTAGTTTCGCGTTCGCTTTCTAAGCAGAAGTATCGGGTTCGATTCCCGGCGAACCTTTGAACTGCCCGTTGCCTTAGTTTCGCGTTCGCTTTCTAAGCAGAAGTATCGGGTTCGATTCCCGGCGAACCTTTGAACTGCCCGTTGCCTTAGTTTCGCGTTCGCTTTCTAAGCAGAAGTATCGGGTTCGATTCCCGGCGGAAATACAAGTTTTCTAACTAGCGAAAATTTGTTTCTGGTTCTGGTTGTGATTGTGTGTGCGATGTGAATGTTAAACTAGAGGCCTATTAAAAGTTTTAATTATAATTTAACAAATTAGCATAAAACACAACAACAATACATATTAAGGAACCCTGTCCCCAATTAGGTCTCGTGAAGTCGTGAGAGCCGGTGTTGTTGGGTTACAGCAACATAATACGATAGGTTGGGATTAGGTTAGGTTTAGTTATAAATATGTAATAGTTGTGACTGTTTTCGGCAGCCGCGCTACAAGTCTTTCTAGTTTGTGGCTGTAAGTAGGATGGTTTTCTTTTTTATTAGGGTTCCGTACCAAAAGGCTAAAGACGTACCCTATTACTGACACTTCGCTGTCCGTCCGTCTGTCACCAGGCTGTATCTCAAGAACGGTGATAGCTAGACAGTTGTAATTTTCACATATAATTCTATTGCCGCTATAACAACAAATACTAAAAATAAAATAAATATTTAAGGGGGGCTCCCATACAACAACTAGATTTTTTTACCGTTTCTTGCTCGATACTAATAACGGTGACAGGTAGACGCTTTTACTATTCACAGAATATTTAGTTTTATGTTCTCTTTAAATATAATTAATTAAAATAAAATAATAATGATAATTGTACGGAACCCTTCGTGCGCGAGTCACACTCGCACTTTTTTTTATTTTTTTCTTTTTTAACAAACGCTAACGCATTCACACTCACAGCCCCACACTAAGTTCAAAGACTTGTATTGTGGGTGCCGGAAACATTCACATCACACACACATTACACTTGGCCGGTTTTTTCTAGGCTCCCGAGGTTACGCACACTAACTCAATGTGCACGTGCACGGCTAACAACAAACAAGATCAAACCTAAATCGTGAAATAGAATATCTATACATAGGTCAAAATGTGATGTGAATATTTCTAATAAAAGTTTTCACTTAAGGGGCCTGCGGAGGTTGATTTGCCCATACAATCGTAATACCGAAATTATTTATAATTCAAGCATATTACCACCATACTGTGCTGTTATTCAGTTTAAAAACATATTAATCTAGGTTCCTGGATAGTTTTTATTCCAAAATAATTACCTAAAACGAGATATAAACCAATTGATTTTCACACATTATTACGACGTAAATGTCGCAACTTTAACTTATTCGTTTTGTATTATTTATTTATTTATTTACCAAAAAACACATTAAGTAACACATTATACATACATTAGAATTTGTCATGCATTCTGTATAAACATAGTTACAGTCATTTAGTTATGTCACTGCGGGCCCCAAATTAAAAACTAGCACATTTCTTTTGTCATTACAACCGGAACATAGATTATCATTTCTAGGTACTATTAATGCAAAAAACAATGGCTAAACATTACATTACATTCATAATTTTTGGTATTACGGCACCTATCATAATTTGTTCGGTCGGTAGTGCTATCGCATCAAGCATGGGCACAGTTTGCCAGTTAAACAGAGACAGCCTATAGACTCGTTTCACACACTCCCCGGCCTCTTAAAGTGTAGCAACGCTACAATAGGCGTGTAAATAGTTACCATTATGAGTCCCTTTCGCTATCGCTTCAGGCAGTTTGGCGCTGGCGTTAGGATCCGTATTGTCTACCTCATAGTGAACATATCTGAGGACAAACGTTATTAATTAAAAAAAATATCTCGCTATCACACTCAACTCAGGTGTGACAGATTCAAATCATTTTTACCAACTTTACAAAAAGGAGGAGGTACTCAAGTCGACTGTATATATAATTATATTTTTATGTTTATTACCTCATAACTTCTTTCCCCGAGAACCGATTTGAATATTTTTTTTTAGTTTGTAAGATGTTGCTTTCCAATTGGTCCCATTTAAATTTGATCAAGATCTGATCAGTTGTTATGTTTCAATGTTATATTCGGCTTAAAACACGAAAATTTTGACTTACTTTGTAGTCAACTAGTTTCATCATTGAAACATAATGTGTAATACTCACGATAGTTTTAACATTAAAATTGATCAGTTGTTCTTGAAATATCGTCAATAAAGCGTATTCTGTGGACTACATTGACGATGTTCTCATTTTTAACCGACTTCAAAAGTTACCTCATAACTTCTTTCGTTGTGAGCCGATTTTGATGATTATTTTTTTATTTGAAAGCTGGTGCTTTTCATGTGGTCTCATTGATATTTATTTTTTAGGACTTATTGATCAAGCTCTGATCTCTAGTTTTTGAGTTATCGTCAATAATGCGTGTTGAATACATTAAATCTGATCAAGGTTTCGAAGATAAAGCGGTGAAATCTGTTTTTTTAAGCTTTGCTTGCGTTTAATTATGTATTGTATTATGTAATGATACATATTTATTATAAGCTATTTTAGTTTATACCTAGATTTAATAAAAAAGATATTACTATTAAAACTATCGTGAGTCGTATTCATGTTGGTTTAGTTCCGGTTGTACTATTAATCTAGCTGAAAAAAGTCAAAACTTTCCTATTCCTTAAATGTACTTTAAATAGTAAATAGTCGTGAATAGATGCCAAATGATGCCAATAGTGTCACAATTACTATGAGTTAGGTTGTTGCATTAAATTATAGCTGTTCATGTACAATGAGTTCCTGTACTTATACTATGAGTTAGATTATTGCACTGTTCATATAAAATTAAATCCTATGTTGTTACTATGAGTTAGACTATAGCATTACCTTGCTGCTGCCAAAATGAGTTTCTATGGTGCTACTGTGAGTCAGAATCTAAACAATCTAACTGATGCCCTTGCATATCTATGTAACAGTTCCTATACTGTTAATATGTGATATTGTTTTGTACTCACTTGCAGGTAGCTGCCCATATAAAATTAATTCTCATATTGTTACTATGAGTTAGATTGCTGTAGTAACTTGCATCTGTCCAAATAAAATAAGTTTATACTATTGCTATGAGTTAGATTGCTGCATAACTTGTTCATAAACTGTTCATAAAAAATGAGTTCCTGTACTGTAACCATGACTCAGATTATTGCACTAACTTGCAGCTGTTCATAAATCGAAATTCTAAATTCAAAATCTTTTATTCACATGGGCCCCAAAGAGGCACTCATGAAAGTTAATGACTCTACTGACAGATTCGCAAAATTACAGCCATTATATATATAATTAATTCCTATTTCATAACTTTGAGTTATACTATTGCACTAATGTGCAGCTGCTAAATAAAATGAGTTTCTATAATGTTACTTGGGTTAGAATCTAAGCAATCTAACTGATGCACTAACTTGCATTAATGTGAAAACTATTACTATTCTGTTACTGTGCGAGATTGTTGTACCCACTTGCAGCTGTCCATATGGAAACAGGTGTTGAGAAAGGAGCAGTCCCCAAGCGACTCATCCGTATGGGCCTGTATGATCTTCTTAAAGTGGAGCTTGTTACAGGCGTCAGCCGCCGGCCGCGTTCTAACACATTCTGCGCGCGTGCCGTGCGGACAGAATTCCATCACCTGCGCACCTGTAGCAAAAACATGCTTATTCACGTGGGCACCAAAGGGGCATTCATTAAAACATTTTGATTTTTTTTAAAGATGTGGCACAATGGTTAGGAGGCTTATACCCTGCAGTGGGTCGATACAGGCTGATGATGATGATGATGACATTTAATTGTCTTTTTCGAAAAATTCAATATTATACCTGGCCTAGTTAAAAAAATAAAAACATGATTATTTTTTTCTTTCGAGAAAATAAATAACTTACTTTATGTTTGTGGGTTAAAGTGGTATAACAAACCAAATGTTGTTCCAGCATCTGTCCTTATGAGGTTATTCCCATTTAATATTAGATCACCATTGTTTAATAGGTGAATTAGTGGCCAAGAGCTAAGTCCTACCTCCTTGGCTCTTGAATTTATCAGCCAGTGACTTTTCTTTCGCCGTAGGTTTACTAAGAAGGTCCATTATTTCTTCCCCAACTCGTTTGACAGCTTTCTCTCTGCTCGAAGGCATTGCCAGCAATGACTGAAAAGTTATTTCACACATTAAAAAAGCTTGCTTGCTTGTAGAACAGACTAGAAGCCGGTCTTAGTGTCAGGAATTATTTATGCCACCTGAAGACATCAGACATGGCTTAACAACAGGTGTCCTACGACTAACAACCGAAACGACAGCTTAGCATGCCTTCCAGTGACACTCAGTTGAAAATTATTTTAAACAGTAACCTATCCAAGCACTAGTCTTACTGAACATTGCTGAACCTTGTCAATTAGTTACGAACGGACCAGGCGGACTGCTCTACGAGTGTAAATATTTAGAATTATTATAAGCGAAATATTATTTTCTCTTGCTCCCCTGGTTAGTTACCTTGCATCGAAATACAGTCATAGTGAACCACCCTCAAGTCGAAAAATCTATCGATAGTGATTAAGGAATCGCTAGACTTAATATTCCAGCAACTATCCTTGAGTCACTCATATTTACCACCTTGAACTGCATCACACTGGAACAACTATGCCGGCATTTCAGGGCAATAATGCATAATGTAATGGAGTTGTGATGGCTCGGGTGAAGGAAATGCACAATACACTGCACAGCTGGATGTCAGTGTAGGACTTATCCCACTCATGATTAGAACTATAGTGGTCAACTGGTCCCCATCACAAATAAAAAAGCAAGATAAATGTCACAGGAGACAGCTGAGCCTAAATTGTCTCATGCATTGGAATCCAACTAACTAACGCAGCTTCTTAGTAAAATTACATATTCGTTTACAAGCTGCTCCCAGGCCATGTGCCAACTTAGATTGGGAGATCGGTATTTGTTTTGTTGCAGACATTGTGGTTAGTGTTTCCGCTGCATGAAACCATGTAGAAAACAGTGTTCTCAACATGTTTTTATACACTTTTTGAAAAACCACAGTAAAAATGACTTACCATAAGGTCAGCATCGCCTTTTGATGCTTTCTTTTCATCTGTGACAGTCTTGGATACTTTCGGATGTGTAGGTTCTTCCTCTGTGGCATTATTGGATACAGCTGAAAATAAAACAAACGTTTTCACACCCACAGCCCCACAGAAGATCGAAGATTTGTATCGCGGGTGCCGGTAACAATCACAGCACAAATAATCACAACCAGAAACACAAATTTACTTGGGCAGAACTCGGGCGTTGTTTCAACGGGAATCAAACTCGATACCCCTTGCTTAGAAAGCATACAAACAAACATGGCCAGTAAGGATTTAATTACATATGATAAAGTTTTTGTTTATAAAGTATTTTGTTTATGCTAGCAACTATATTCAGTTGTAATGAAAGAAAAATTTAGCTTGGAACAGGATTTGAACTACTTATCTTTGGGTCACCAGCGCAACGCCTAAAGCACTAATCCATTTAAGCTCCCACTCCATGCAGAATAGAAGTATAACAGTTACTTCCCTATAGCAGTGAGTCTAGAATAGTGATATTTCCGTAGGCACTCCATATTTCTCGCCATGGTTGATATTCCAACTCCTCGTCTGCATTTACCCGTCTTACCCATTCACAAATAATGAAGAAAAGTAAACGAAAGAGCAAGTTAAAACGGCAGATGCACGTCCTCACGTTGCAAGTGCACCTCACCAATATACGTGGGTTGCACTCAAATCTCGAAGCGGTCCATCATCATCTTGAGACCTCGAAACCGCACTTGCTTTTTTTGACGGAGACGCAGATTCGCAAACCATCTGACACGGCTTACTTGGACTACCCAGGCTACATCCTGGAGCACCGTTTTGTCCCACGCGCTGGTGTGTGTGTGTATGTGCGAGATGATATTTGCTGTCTGCGTCTTCGTAATATTGAACACCCCAAATTCTCTGTGGCTTGGATACTGGTGGACACTGGCATAGAGAAAATTATCTATGCCTGTGTCTACCGGTCTCATAGTGGAGATTGTGACACAACTCAGTTGGCTGAACATCTCAGTGAAGCTGCAGATTTGGCTCAAATGCGCTATCCTGAGGCTCAGTTGGTGCTTCTGGGGGACTTCAATGCTCACCATCAAGAGTGGTTAGTCCCACACCAGTTCACTGATCACGCGGGAAGAGAGACGCAAAGGCTAGCTTTGACGCTTAATCTCTCCCAGCTCGTCCAAGAGCCTACTCGGGTGCCTGACATTGACAGCCATACTGCCAACTGCCTCGATCTGTTGATGACAACTGAACCAGACCGTTACTCAGTATCAGTATCTTCACCGCTTGGTAGTTCTGATCACTGTCTGGTGAAGTCCGTCTCAGTTTACTCCCCGCCGGATCCCAGCTTTAAAGGTACAAGGCGTGTGTGGAGATATAAATCAGCAGATTGGGACGAGATGCGGCATTTCTTTTCTTCTTATCCTTGGCGGCAAGTTTGTTTTTCTTCAAAAGACCCTACCAACTGCGCAACTGCTGTTTCTGAGGTCATCAATCAGGGAATGGAGTATTTTATTCCATTCTCTGATAAGTCTCTAAACGGTAAAGCTCGGCCCTGGTTTGGATCCGATTGTTTACGTGCTGAAGTACTTAAACATGAGGCATTTTTGGCCTGGGCTGATGCTCGAAAGCGTAAGTCTCCTGACACAAAGGCATTGAAGCGAAAATTTAACGTTGCTGCCAAGATATGCAAGAAAACATTAAAGAAGGCCCGATTCGACCACGTCAGCAGTATAGGGACCAAACTGGCTTCTTACCCCGCTGGTAGTAAAGCGTTTTGGTCCTTAGCTAAATCAGTTGAAGCAAACTTCTGCCGCTCCTCACTTCCTCCTCTGCTGAAACCTGATGGTTCGCTAGCTCACACTGCCGTTGAGAAGGCAAACTTATTTGCGAACCTTTTCGCAGAAGCTTCACGTCTAGATTGTTCTGGTGAGGTACCTCCAAGCCTGCCTCACTGCGGGGTTTCCATGCCTAAAATTCGCATCCGGCAAAAAGAGGTACTAAAAACACTTCGAGCTCTAGACGTGAACAAAGCTAGTGGTCCTGATGGTATACCAGCAGTTGTGCTTAAAAACTGTGCTCCTGAGTTGTCTCCGATATTGACACGCCTGTTTCGAATTTCTTTTGACGCCGGCCAAGTCCCGTCGTGCTGGAAGCTTGCCAACGTACAACCTGTACCAAAAAAAGGTAGTCGTGCTGAACCTACCAACTATAGGCCCGTATCTATAACCTCCCTGCTTTGCAAAACGATGGAGAGGGTGATTAACAACAGGCTCTTGGCATACCTAGAACAAAATGATCTACTTAGTGACCGACAATACGGGTTTCGCCGAAATCGGTCCACTGGTGATCTTCTAGCGTATGCCACACACATTTTGAGCGAGGCCATTGAAAAGCAGGGTGAGGCTTTAGCTGTGTCATTAGACATCTCAAAAGCTTTCGATCGGGTCTGGCACGATGGCCTTCTTAACAAGCTCCCATCATTTGGATTGCCTGTGGGTTTGTGCACATGGATATCTGATTTCTTGAGGGAACGGTCGATTCGAGTAGTTGTAGATGGATGCTCGTCCAACCAAATGGCCATCAATGCCGGTGTACCTCAAGGATCCGTACTCTCTGCAACACTTTTCCTACTTCATATCAATGATCTGTTGAAACCCGGTACCTTTGGGTATGCAGATGATACGACAGTAGTTGCAAGGTACGTACCTAACGCTCGCGCAAGTAGTGTAGATATCCAGCACCACCGTGAGGATATGGTTGAACAGCTTAACTTGTCCTTAAAGGCTGTGTCCAACTGGGGTGATGCTAATATGGTTAGGTTTAATGCTTCTAAGACTCAGGCGTGTCTATTCTCTGCTAAAAAAAGCCAGTTTCTTTTAGCTCCCATCTTCTGTAATGTGCCCATCCAGATAGGCAATCAACTAGAACTATTGGGTGTCAGTTTGGCATCCAACCTCAACTTTGGTTCGTATATCGAATCTAAGGCCAAAGTAGCTGCAAAAAAACTTGGTATTTTGTCGAAGGTCAGGCGGTACTTCACACCGGGACAGCTTTTAAACTTGTATCAAGCGCAGGTCCGGTCGTGTATGGAGTACTGCTGTCACCTGTGGGATGGTTCTGCCAAGTATCAGCTGCGGGCTTTGGATTCGATAGAGAGACGCGCGAAGAGGCTAATTAACAATGACGCTTTAGTTGAAGCCAGATTGCAAAGTCTTGAACATCGGTGTAAAGTTGCAAGCCTATCGGTATTCTATAAAATACATTACGGTGAATGTGCTCAGGAACTACACAACCTTGTTCCCGCTTCACCTTTTTTCCACCTTTCATCTAGAAGAACGGCGTCGCGTCACCCATTTATGGTTAAGATACCGTTCATTCGGACGAAACGTTTCGCGTCTACATTCATTTATAGAACAGCAAAAGAATGGAACGCTTTGCCGTCGTCTGTGTTTCCCGAAAGGTACAATTTGGGTGTGTTCAAAAGTAAAGTGAATAGGTATTTACTAAGCAAGCGTGCTCCACCTTAGACTACATCGTCACTTTCCATCAGGTGTGATTGTGGCCAAAGGCTTGCTTGGTCTGTAATAAAAAAAAAAAAAAAAAAAAAAAGTGAGTCTAGAATACTACTAACCTTTCCTCTTAGTGGCTGGAGTGTCAGAAGACTCTTCCATTAAAGCTGCCAGCACTGCAACGAGTCTCACAGACTCCGCACTAACCACCTCTATTGTTGCGTCAGTTGTGCTTTCTGTACGTTCTTTGATTCTGGAATTAGATTTATTTCTGACAAATAAAACTTATACCTTTAAACGAGCAATTCTTGTTTATATATATATAATCTGAATATTGGTTCCAACGATTTTCATGAAATTTTGTATTACCCCTTCATACTAAGTATGGGGGGTGATACATCGATCTAGCTAGGTTTAATTTGTATAAAACGTCATTTTAAAACGTCACGTTTATACAAGAGCTGCTAGAAGTATTGAGAACCTCCTCCTTTATTTGAAGCCTGTTAAAAATACTCACATTATAAGTTTTTGTGTGGCAAACTTCTGCAGGAGACTAGCAACTATTCCAGCGTCTACATCACCCAGTCCTGGTAGTAAAGCGCTGGCTGTAGCTGGTAATTGTAGCTGCATGTCGGAGAGTACTTGTAGGAGACGTACTTCTAGAGATGTTGATGGCGATGGCTTTGGCTTCTGTTGAAGTTGGGGAGCTGTAATAAGAATGTTATGATGATAATAGTCAAACTGCCCGTTGCCTTAGTTGGGTGAGTGTTCACCTTCTAAGCAAGGATATCAGATTTTATTAACACCGCAAACACAAGTTTTTTCCCCAAGAATAATTTGTGTATCTGGTTCTGGTAGTGATTGTGTGGGTATTTTGAATGTTTCCAGCACCCACAGCACAAGTCATTGAACTTAGTGTCGAGCTGTGAGTGTGAAAGTGTTTATGTTTAAGTAATATTTTAACTGTGATAGTAAGTGTATTGGATTCTAAAACTGTAAGCTGGCATAGTTGGTTGCCTCGCCACCAAGTATTTCAATACTTCACTGAAAGCTCAAGTATGTGGTAGGATAACCTAATCTAATTATAAGAATTTATTTACGGATCTTACTTTCAACTTTCTGAGTTGTTGGACTTGTCGCCGCGCGTTCATTACCACTTCCCGAGCTGCCCTCTCCATTTTCTCCACTCCCCAGACTACCGGAACTCAAAATAGTTTGGAGCTTTTTCTTTCGCTTTTCAAGCTTCTCTCGTAAGCTATTGCGCTTGCTTTTTACAGCTTGGATCTCTTCCCAAGCGTCTGACATGATTTGTAAATACAATGTTTATCCAGTTAAACTTCGCGACACCGGTGATATATTTACGCTGTTACATAAAAAAATTCAAATATTTCTCAACTATGGAACCTTATGACGACTAGGTAGTATACATTTTACAAAAATTGGTAAATGAATATGTTATTATAAATGATAAATTCGGCAAACTCGAGTAAACAATTTTGTTTGAGATGCTTAGCTGCCCTTGCTTTTAACTTCTTCGCACTTCATATTCATACTCAGTAATATCATAATGTGTCATTGTTCAACTGTCAGAATCAGAGCCATAATATTTACATATGGCACACCAAGAAAGTTCCGAATTGATTGTGTGCAGTTGCATAGACCCCTACTGTAGACAAAAACAAACGGTAGGAAAAATCAGGACATAAAAATATAATACATAATAGAGTTTTACCGCGAAAGTTAAAAATATGGCGTTGTTGTTTTTTTATAATGTTCCAAAACATGTGATTCTTCGAGTGTTCATGTGAAATAATGGTGGATTATTAACCTATTATTATTAAAATATTATTAGCGTTTGTGAATGGCACTAGATGTATATAATAGGCAGACGTGATGCTTACAATCAGGCGAGCGTCTTGCTTGTTTAAAAAAAAGGTTTGGTTTAAGCTAATCATATGATGGAGTTATTACTCTATCTATGCAACTGAATATTTGCTACTGTAACTTTAGAATAACAATCGGTGGTGATATAATTCCAATGTTCTAGGCCTAGCTTCCACTCTCAACTGCAATATTATAACTTACGACCGCGCCAACAACGAGCTTCACCCCCATATCCACAAAATTGCGCCACTGCACGCCCGACCGCCGGACGTGTATTCACACACGACATCGTCCCCAAGGGTGACAATGAAGATGAGGGAGCAAGAGACGGCAGTGACTGAGCCCAAGTCAAGGCAGGCAAGGAACCCCCACCAAGATTCCCTGAGGGTAATAGCCCTAGGCACTCAGCTTAGGCTAGAATGGTCGACATTGAGGCCTATCACTGACGCCAAGACAGGCACAGAAGCAAGTACTGATTGACTATAAATTGCCATCAGGCGCAACAGTGATTAAAAATTACATCCTAATAAACCACGACAGATTTTTTTATGCTAGTGAAAAAAGAGACGTGTTCATTCGTGGTATAAGCAACACCCCAGCCGCGGCCGTTTTACAGCTGCAGTGCCGATGTGGATGGAATTCTGAATGTACATAACTTATACACAGGATTGACATAAATGTCAAATTTAAATTTGATTAACGCGGGCTAATCTGCGGGGCTCTAATTGTGTTGCAATGCATCATCTTTCTCAAGATTTAACTACAACTATTAATCTTAAAATGTGGGCAATTATTAAAAACAACAACGAATGTATAATTATGGCGAATATAAATAATATTATTATTAATACATTTTTTTTGGCTATTTTACGGTAATATGTTTTTTTGTCCTGGTATTATTTTTCTATTGGCGTAGTATAAAAAAGCACTGCCTAACTAATTTCACGATTCCTTTTTTTATTTGACAACCACAAAGAGTGACAGATGGCATCAGTCTGATTTTATTTTTGTATAACCGCTTACTTTGTGGGAGGGGAAAGGATTTCAAAAGATTAACTAACGGAAGCTACAATCTCCGGGTAAATAGAAAACAGTTGTGTCCAATGCAACGTTAAGTCCAAACCATGAAACCAATAAGTACAACATATAGTACGTATTAATTTTATGAATAAAGAATCTTCTTCCCTAGTGGTTTCAAGGTACCTCCTTTGTACATCAAGACCTCGGGTAGATTCCAGTAGAGTATATTCTTTTCTATGCTCCTGACCCTGTATTACGTATCTTTGTTGCGAGTAGTTTCTATGTGAATTAAGCAAAAAATATCCTTAGTAGTTTTCGAATTGAAACCGCTTGCAAAAGAGGTAGGTAATACCAGTCTAGCTATGTTTTCGTCATTAATAATTAAATGCGTTGGTTACATATCCCGGTAGCGTGTAATAGTATTCTGTGGTAGGTTTGTTTTCTATCTCGACGGTCTATGCATGAAACGTAGTGGTTAACAAAGGTATATCAATCCGTTTAGTGGTTACATTTAAACGTAGTGATTACATTATCTTTGGTTACATTATCTTTGACTAATAACAATATTTTTATCTGACAGACAGAGTATAATATATTTTTGTTAAAATGCCTTTCGCTCCGGAATTACGCTCTCACTCTCAACGAGTCTGTTCTCTTTATAAAAAAGCAATGAGGAACATCGAGGCTTTTTATGTGGCAAGGTAAAGAAAATTGCACACTTATAATCACACGAATATCATCACATCACATCACAACCGTAGACAAAACAGTGATGTCCAAAGAAAATAATTAAACGCAAGCAAAGCTTAAAAATAACTGACATCACCGAGATCACCGCTTTATCTTCGGAACTTTGATCAGATTAAATGTACTAAACACGCATTATTGATCTTATCTTGATCAAATTTAAATGGGACCAATTAGAAAACAAAAAAATTTCATTGCCGGTTCACGGGAAACGAAGTTATGAGGTAACACACAATGACATGTCGATTCCTTATATACATACCTCCTTCTTTTTTGTGAAGCCGGTAGAAAAGAAGAATGCCTTATCCTTCACGAACCGAACATTCACGAGAGTCATTTGGGTACCCCAAAAGTGCTCTGTCTTTGGAGTTCCACTTGATATTATTTTTTAGGACACCCTGTAAAAATCCGATTGAAACTCTGTCTCTATTTATTTGTAAAGTTTTTTAACGGTTAAAGGGCATTATGCATTATCCTTCCTGCTGTACTTAATCGTCGTATATACGATTAAAAACAACCTAGAATGCTCGACCTACATCCATAATTGTTTGATGGACGTGCACGAACCATTTTCCATCCAGCCAATACACCCACCAGTTCCACTACTGTATCATACAGCCTACTGAACCTATGTTTACTTGGCTTTTGAAATGAAACGCTGCTAGCGTCTTTGTTCCCTGAACAGTATAATCTAGGAGTCTTCAAATCTAGAGTGAATAGGTGTATTCTAGGTAAGCATACTATCACTTTCCATCAGGTGAGATAGCGGAGAAAGAATTAACTATCTAGCCTAAAAAAAAAAAAAAAATTGGATCCGCAACCTTTTTGTGTATGAATAGTTAAAATGTATCCCTGTGCTACAAAATTTCAACTTCTATTGAGTGTCTTTACGAAACACCCTATTTATTGAGACATTCAATATTAATCCTTAACAAAAGAAAATATTTCATCATCTTCGGTACGAGTAGATAGATAGATAGATAAACACTTTATTGAACACCTTAACAAATACATGACAAGGAATAATAAGCTAGAAAATAAGTGTAACAACAGGCGGTCTTATCGCTAAGAGCGATCTCTTCCAGACAACCTTTGGATGGAGAGGAGTAAGCAATTAAATTGGACGTCGGTGTTTTGTATAAATATAATAATATAGAAAATACAATAAACAATAATATACCTAAATTAAACTATGATATAGAATACATAAATATAATACATAACTATTATACATATTTGCGTGACGAATAGGATGTTCACCTTCAAATCATGACAACAAAGTAAATTTGTATTGTTATGTTTGACCTGCAAGATAATGTATTTTGACGGAGTCTTTAAATATTGCCAATGATTGAGCTCTTTTAATTTCAATAGGAAGCTTATTCCACAGTCGAACAGCTTCGACAGTGAAGGAGCTGTCATAGAATGTGGTTGGAGTATGTTACTATTTGTATTAGAGTTGATTTGGTAGATAATATTATTATTTGTATTAGATGAGTCTTGTACGAATGCGGTGGCAACGGGTTACAGATTAAGCAATAGTTACTGCGTAAGACAGCATGCTATGCGTGTAGGCTATAGATACGTTTACAAACGTTGGGTGCGAGTCCTTCTAAGCAGCGGGTAGGTAACGGGTTTACCTGTAAGAAAATGGGAAATTTGTGTTGTGGTTCTGAATATGACGGCCCCGCGATACAAATCTTTGCAATGGGACCGTGTGTGTGAAAGTGTTTATGTTTATATTTATCTACACGGACGAACGCCTGGTTCAATAGTGTCACAGTCAGTACGAAAATATAATCTAAGTTATAGTTTGTTTTGAACAGATTCGTCGTGCGCTACCAACAAGTATTGTTGAGAGCGGAATTTGACAAAAACAAATGTGTTTGTGAACCTAAAGAACAGCGTCGTCTATTGTGGCTTGGGGAACACGAACTCTTTATGAAGCAGAACCCATTACCAGCTTTAAGTAAATGTATGTATAGATTAGAGTAAATAATACTTTTAAAATATATGTACTTGTCCCTTGGAAATATCACAACGCAAACACGTACACACAACAAGCCTGCACACTTACACACAGAAGCACATGCATACGCACATTCACACATACTCTCTCTCTCACACACACACACGCACACACACAAACTTAAACTCAGTCATTCTCTCACCTAAACAAAGATTAAATTTTACCACACAATTATTTTATCATAAATAATGTTTGTAAACAATGCTTCCTTCTGTTTATTGCCAACCACAAACTAATATGCAGGCAGAGGCGGATTTACCAGCAGGCTGAGTAGGCTGGAGCCTAGGGCGGCAGATTTTAGGGGCGGCAAATTTGGGACCTATTTTTTTTGACCTAGTTTACATTCATACTAATTAAGGAAAAAGTGGTGTAATATAGTGTATTATGTAGGTAGTAAACTGCCCATACTCTATCATCCTATTACACCAACTTTTTTATTGAGTAGGTACTTTGTTATTATTAGTCAGATGTAAACTTGGATAAGTCGCGCCCTCTATCTCGAAAATGGTTCAAGATATAAAACAATATTTAAACAAAAGTTGTAGAGAATTTAATCTTCTACAATATTTATAATACATACAAACAGCATAAAACCCATGGGAAACGAAATATGTGCAATAAATATGT
Organism: Lomographa bimaculata; assembly: GCA_948107665.1. NCBI lineage: Eukaryota > Metazoa > Arthropoda > Insecta > Lepidoptera > Geometridae > Lomographa > Lomographa bimaculata. The sequence goes on along the minus strand of OX403607.1, from coordinate 8,807,394 downwards.
AAAAAATCGATATGTTGACCTCTGACCTTGGAATATCTATAGTCGCGGACATCCTACTATAAGTGGGTTTTAGGGTGCCAAAATATAGGTTTATACAACTTTATGGCCGACTATCTCACATTCCGAGATTCTTGCCCTAATTTGACTAATATAACTGGACTATAAGGAATTGAATTGTAGAGGTCGATAAGGGCGGCAAAATTTTAATAGCCTATTGGCGGCAAATGTGTAAATCCGCAACTGTATGCAGGAAAACTAAACACCTTTAGTAACCGAACTTTTATCATTTAACTCACACCCGAGTCTCAAGATACAGGCCTCGAGCTTAGTTTGAGACTCGATGTTAAAACTGTTCTACACACTTACGAAAAATTTCAACTTTGTAATTTATTTTAAGAGAATTTCTATACCTTTATAGCAATAAATGTATCTTATTTCTCTTATACTTAACACAGTAACACTAACTGCGCCCTGTCACCCGTCAGTCCGTCGTAAGTAGCTAGACCATTAGTCTAATAAAAATATCGATGATTTACATGACTTACATATATCAAAATAAAAGTTTAAACTCGAAATTTTATTGTTTTCTTTCCAGTTGCTAAGTCTATTGGTAGTACCGCTTGTGATAGAGTCGTGCCAAGCCCTGATTGGGTGCTGGATTATTGGCACCCACTTGAGAAGGCGCAGTACCCCGAGTATTTCAAGCGCCGCGAGTGCCGCAAATGCGAGTTTATTCAAAAGTGGAATAATGGCGTTGTGTATTGAAATGAATTAATTTATTAATAAATTTAATTTCTGTTACAACTTGTGTTAATAAAGGTCTGTCTTTGTATATAATAGAGGGATAGTGGAATGTAGACTTTGTGTGTAGTTCCACTAGACACTTATAATTGGGTTAAGTACTCTTAATTCAGAGTTAATTCTTTTAAGAGTCTGTCACCCGAAAGGGCAGACTTTTGTTACGCTAATGATAATTTATTTTAAGATCTTTTTATACACAGTCTTACAAATTTTTTTTTTTATATTCTTGAGCTCTACAGCTTTCACGATCCCCGTCCCGGGCGAGGACTCATTTAATCGATCTGTCTAAAGACAAATTTACTCTTTGGTTTTTGATTTGACGTTTACGTACGACCGTAGTATAGTATTCTCTTTGTTTTTGATTTTTGAGGTTATGTTAAGTATAGTTATAGTTATTTAATTTAAAAACAAATATTGAAATTTAAATTGATTTTACCACATAGTAATTCATAATTCTTTGCGTATTCGATTTATAACTCCTTTCCAAAATTAATAACAATGGCCGACAAAGTACAACAAGGAGACGAAACTAAAACGCCTATGACCGATGAAGATAGACTGGTACTTTGTCAGAAATTAGACCAAGAGCTAGACGACTTTATTGACAGCTTGGAAAAGAAGAGGTACACAGAAGGATGGCCAGAGGACCGCTGGGAGGTGAGTCTAAAGTCAACAAATACTCCTACTTACCTCTTAACTCATGTCTCCCCGTTAACTCATTCTTGAGTCTTCAAGTCAAGAGTGAATAGGTATGTTCTAGTCAAGTATGCTACATTTTCGGCCGCATCATCGCTTTCCATCAGGTTGAAACTGAAAAACTATTTATTGGTAATTCTTTTAAATTTTTACTTTCTACATATTAGGTTAATATTATCTAAGGACCTATGTTAGGTTTGATATCTAGTTAATTTTCTATTTTTAGAAACTCCAACTTCTGCACTGTCCGTGCAAATCTTAACACCACCAGTTTGAATAACCGCCACTAAATATTGTAATGCAAATGTGAATCATCATCGCCAGCCTATATCAGTCTACTGCTGAATAAATACCTCTCCAATTTGACGCTACTGAGCATGATCCTTAGCTTCCTTTATCCAGCTCTTCCCAGCACTGAGATCATTCATCCTATGAGCATAAGGCATCCAGTACTATGTTTGCCATTTTGCAGTATCTAGCACATCATAGTATCATACTAATATTATAAATACAAAAGTTTGTGTGTAAGTGTGTAATGTAAATTTTTTTTTGTCTTGTACTATATTTCCTAAAACTATATACAGCAAAGAACTTAGTTACTTACATTATTATATATAATATTTGTTTTCTCTTCACACTGTAACGGCAGAACCGATTTTGATGAAATTTGTAAAATACATAGCTTCTACCTAGGTTTCACATGTCCAAAACTCTTAATTACAGCAAGAAATGGACAAGCATCCATTCTTTATGAAGTCAACACCCGAGAATGGAGAAATGTCTGAGCTTGCCGAAGGTCTCGCAAAGCTCAAATATGATCCCGAAGAAAATACTCCTCTGGAACTCGCTACGAACTATAAGGAGGATGGCAACTTTAATTTTAAGCATAAAAATTATAGATTAGCTATACTAGGGTAAGTGACGTTTGCCTGAAGTATATTTCAAGTATTTTTTTGTCAACTTGTTAGTTTTTAACGAATTGTTACTAGAAATTTTATATACAATACTGATTTCCGCAGCTTAAAGTGTGGCCTTTGTTTCGTACCAGGCCATTATCAGTAATGTATAGAAATACATATTATTATGTGTTTCTATAGAAGGTGATATATGGATAAATATGTATTTATGTGCTTTTTGCTTCAAATAAAATGTCGCTGCATGAAAATTGCTTGGCAAGTAATAAATATTTATTATAAAAGATTATAATTTCACATCAATAAATTAGATTGAGTAATGTATAATTTTTTGTTATTATTTATTATCACATGAAGTACCTTTTTGATAACATCACTCTTTTATTTCAGTTATACAGAAGGCATCAAGCAAAAATGTGACAACGCTGAAATGAACGCAAGCCTGTACAACAACCGAGGAGCTTCTCACTTGCACCTTAAAAACTACAGATCAGCTCTCTACGATAGCGAAAAAGCACTAACATTCAACCCTGAACACAACAAAGCTAGAATCAGAGCAGCAAAATCGGCTTTTGAAATAAAAAAATTCGATACATGCATCGAACACTGTCAAAAAATACTACAAGAATCCAATGATAAAGAAATCACGGAATTCCTTAACAATGCTAAAAAGAAAAAGTTGATGCAAGAACGTGATCTACGTAAAAAAGATAGAATAAATTCAAAGAATAATGAACAGAGAGAGAATGTAATAAAGGCTATAATTGAACGAGGGATAAAAATATCTAAGTGTGATGATGAAGATGATATTGATTTGTCGAAGCTGGAGCCTAGTTTGCCGGGCGCACAAGACGCTATAGTACACATTGAAAATGGTTTACTCAAATGGCCTGTTCTACTTTTATACCCGGAGTACCAAATGACAGATTTTGTACGAGCATGCCCGGAGAATGTTTCCTTACTATGCCAATTGGAGCAAGTTTTCCCTGCACCGTGGGACGAAAACAATCAATACAGTATCGACAGAGTCAATGTGTACTTCGAAGGCTATGACAAAATGCCTCATATCGTCGATCCATCCAAGGACTTAGCGTATTTAGTTAAGATGAAATATTTTGAGTTGAAAGCCGGAACGCCTGCGTTTTTCGTGTTGCCACGTGGAAGTGTTATTGAGAGGAGGTTTTTAGAAAGTTATATATGATTTTTATGTTTTTATTCAAATAAATCACGTTGTTATTCTGGTTCTGGTTCGTCTAAGTCGAAGTTGCCTTGCTGGTGAGGGTAGAATGGACCTGAGTTCTCGAAATCGTCACTAGGGTCTTGTATCGTAGGGTAGGGGTGATGTGGCATTCCACCCATCCATTGTGGATACCAGTATAAGCCCTGTGAGTAAACATTTATAGTTAGAATAGCGGATCCGTTAATCAAATATTTCAAGAATATTAAAATAAAATATTGTAACACAAAATATTAGATATTGCTAAAGATTGCTAACAAACTTTAAATAACCTTTAATCTGTTAATAAGATAAATTAATTAAAAAAGCAACATTTATTGGATCTAAATGTGAATCTAAACCTTTCTTGAATCAACCTGAACACACAATATATTTCATTGTAATCGTTCCAGCCCTTAAGTAGTTCAGTCACATATACTTAGAAAACTTTTTCTCATTGACTTAGTCCTTAAAAAGCATAAATCGCTTCCATTTGATGCGAGAATCCAAAATCCATCAAAAACAATACCAAAATGCAAAACGGCATTTGCCAACAAACAATATACCGCACAATCAGCTTTTATTTAGAATATAGCTAACAGAGGTTAAGATGTATACTCTAAAAGGTTCTATGAATGTAAAAAATATATTATTAGTTGGGTAACACCGCTTAGCTGTAACAAAACTAAATTGCTGCTTCAGGTTCATTCATAATCCAACACTCATGCAAACACACACACACACACACACACTCACGTACACACAAACATCCCTACACAGATTATTTTATAGTTTTACAATAAAAGCAATTCTTATTCTATTCTTATTCATGAGAAATGTGTCTAGTTGCTGTTACTAACATTCTAGTGCTGTATAAACGCTTTCACACTCACAGCCCCACACTAAGATTTCTTGTGTCGTGGGTGCCGGAAACATTCACATCACACACACAAACACACCCAAAACCACAACTTCTCTTGGGGAGAAAACTTGTGTTCCCGCCGGGAATTGAACCCGATACCCCTGCTTAGGCGAACGCTCAACCAACTAAACAAGCAGTTCATGTGGTTAGTGTATGTGACAACGCAATGGTGTGGTAATGCCCCAAGCAGATTCTGCAAAAGAGTCTGCCACTTCAAAAAAGTAAGATTTGATATTATAGCTACCTTATTCCCGGCAGAAGCTATGCATGTGAATCGATCGTCGTGCAGTTCTACGATGTCCAAATAACTTTTGCCAGCTATGGAGCCGTAATTCGGAGGGTACATGAACAGGCAGCCGTCAAGATTGTCTGAAAAACATTAAATGATCATAAAATCTAATAAGGAGCGCAGATATAAAATATGTAGGTACATTAATGCATCCTCCTTGGTTGGCTCTCCTTATCTCTAGCGCCAGAAGAGATACAATAGTACGCGATAGAAAGAGGCCATTATCATTTATAATTTTTACCGACTTCCTAAAAAAAGAGGTACTCAAGTCGACTGTATTTTTTTTATGTGTTTTACTTCATAACTTCTCTCCACGTGAGCCGATTTCGAATATTTTTTTTAGTTTGAAAGATGTTGCTTTCTAATTGGTCCCATTTAAATTTGATCAGGGCTGATCAGTAGCTATTGAAATATCGTCAATAATGTCTATTTTGTGACGAATAATGCGTACTTTGACGATGTTCTGGTTTACCCGACTTCAAAAGTTACCTCACAACTTCTTTCGTTGTGAGCCGATTTTGATGATTTTTTTTATTTGAAAGCTGGTGGATCAAGGTGCCGATGATAAAGCGGTGAAGTCGGATTTTTTAAGCTTTGCATGTGTTTAATTATTTAAGTAAAATATGTGTGTAAAACGTTTGACCTGATGTTAAGTGACGATGCATTCGACGATGGAGCACGTTTGCCTATAAGTTGCCTATTACTCGCGAATGACTACTTATCAGGCAACACAGACTCTAGGATTTTCATTCCTTTGCGGTTCGCATAATGAATGTGAAAGCGAAACGCTTCGTCCTCATTTGTGGAATATCTACTACATATAACGGTATCCTTTAGCAGTCTATATGTAGAATAGTTTGAGTTTCTGAGTCACCCACGTCCGTAGGAGGATACCCCCTTAAATCTGACTCCCTACACGTGGTCCCCGGGTGGTGCTAATCAGGTGACATTTGAGAGGTGGTAGAGCATTTTGTGAGTTGCTCGCCTGGCTTGCTACCAAAGTAGCTTACCACCATCAAGTTGAAAGTCTGCCGCCAAGCCAAATACGGTGTTCCGGCAGTTATCCTTGAGAGCCTGCGTATTCCAGGTCTAGTGTGTTTACCAGCTTCGATCACATCGTCACTTAGCATCAGGTGAGATAGTAGTGAAAAACTAGCCTGTCACAAAAAAAAAAAAAAGTGATAGGGGAATAACAATGTGTAATTCCTTGGCACTCTTTCCGAAATGTATCCGATAAATACTGAGAGACCTTGCGACGTGATGATGCCCTAAGTTCTGAAGATTTGCATCAGTCAACTGATCGCAGCCAGTAAGTCTCTTGGCTCTTCGCTGAATGTTGTTAAGCCTTAAGTTGGTAATTAGCTGAACCGTCCCAAAGATGAGAACAGTATTCCATACATGAACATACTTGTACTTGATACAAATTGAAGAACTGTCCCGATGTGAAGTGCCGTATCATCTTTGCAAGGATTCCAAGCTTTTTTGCAACCGTTAGGGAATTAGACTCAATGTAAGCGTTATTCATTGGTTCCTTACAAGGTACTGTAATATTGACATCGTCTTCATCGATGTCCGGTTTAGGAGTCGCCTCTACATACGGTGGCACGGGGTCTATTCCGGTTCCCGGGTCGCCCGGGATCAGGAAGGGTCCTGTGGAAACCAAATGTTATGATCCTATTTCTATTGAATGGGTGTGAGTGATTCGATCGACTTTAATTGTTGTTATTTATATTAATTACTAGCTAAACCCGGAATGCGTTGCAACGCCACGATAGTGTTTTACCTCTCACGTTTATGTTTGCCTAGTACTTTTCGACGCCCGAAAGACATTATTATCTGAAATATTCAAATTTTCTGCACAATATTCTTTTTTTTCCGGAATAAGCCTTCTACAAAACTTTAAGAATTCTAAGCAATTTAACCTTAAAATATTTCCTATTCATATGTAGGCGCGAGATCTCAATTCGGTGCGAACAACTAGTATATATCTAGATGGAACTTAAAATTCACCGCTGGTGTAGTGTAACTGGTTACATGTCTGCGTTCAACGCAGTTGGTACCTGGTTCGAATCCCTCTGGAATGGTTACGTAAGGTTTCTGGTTCTGGTTGTAATTGTGTACCAAGATCATCTAGGCTAGATGTGAATGTTTCCATACACATAATATTAGTACCTACATTAGTAAAATAGAAGACTGTGGTATTGTGTATAGAAGAATGTGACTATAAGACCATGGTATTGGCTTACCTACCTCCGTAATGATTGGTGTAATTCCATTCGCAGACATGATGGTCGCAGATGAGCGGCGAATTAGGCTCTTTGGTATAGAAGCTGTGGCCGTTTGGCGTCCTCTGAAAGATGAAGATAGTCATCATCTTAGTAACAAATCGTTCCTAGAGTATAGGCATATATCATTCCGACACTCTCTAACTCTCTAATCTTATTACTAGCAATATTGTTTTCACTTAGTCTTTAGGAGTTGTGCTTGATGCGTTCACGTCTCCCGTCTTTAATTTTAGTCTTCCAAAGCTGCTGCAGATTCTGTGCGGGTCAGATAACGCGGGTCTGGCGAATCGTTCAAATGTTCTGCATAGCCAGCATCACACTCGCATACTTAAGCGCATTGTAGACGTCTTATTCTTTCTCAATCGTTGTCAGTTAAATCAGTAATAAAGCGGGCATTTATTAAGAAAGTTTAGGTATAATAAAACGCAACGATGCAAGGAGGCAAACTGCACAAGCGCTTTCTGGCGACTACATAATATATACCTAGGTTAATTTTCTCACACTTATTATTACACTATTAATATTTTCACACTTTATCGCCCATACACTAACACTAGTTAATAAGTTCTTTTATAATTAGTTACGTGTTTACTAACCCATGGACTGTAAGTTGTCTAAATAAAGAAATTTGAATTTGAATTTGAATATAATTCCTGTATTAATCATTAAAGAATGCTTAAAAAAAATGAAAAAATACGCCGCCGAGTTTCTGTTGGCTGTCGGCTTAAAAGATTTTGATGTTGATTGCGCAATTTTAACCACTCGTTTGCTGCACTGAGTACTTCCGAGATATCAATACTATACTTCTTTTAGTATGTCGGATACCTTCAGGCAGCTTGAAAAATCCTGACACGAACATTTTCCACTAGTACATACGACAATGTTTGCAAATCTTCTTTTTAGCATACTTACCAAGAGATAATCGTGATGCCTGAATCTCAGCCCTTGTATGTTAAAGTCAAAGATGAAGGACCCTGAAGCGATGATGCAAGAAACAGCTGTCAGTGGAGGCAGCTTGTACATCACCAGCCCGCACTTGACGATGGCCTTGGGTAGAGTGGACACGTCGCGCTCATTCTGTAGTATCTTTTTGAATGGGAACCTGGAAATATAAGACTAATACTACGATCTCTATGGTAGCGTGTTGGGGGGAGGGAGCGTCGTGACAGTCAATACTATCTTCTTAGTTTCTTATGTTCCTATATCGCCAGTAACTTAACTCTTATACTAACTGGCGGTTATATGGCCTTCGCTGACGTCTTTAGTATCAGTTTTGATAGTAAGCCTTCTGTCAGTTCCAAAGAAAAGTTCAAAAAGTATTTGTTTTACCTAGGCACCGAGTATTCTGCTAAGGACGTGCCTTATGCACATGATTATCTGCAATTGCATTGTATGATTATTAAAAAAAAAACATAGGTTTACTCACTGGTAAAAAATAAATAATAACTATTAAAAACATTACATATAAAATAAAAATTAGCATTTATTTTTATTATTATTTTATTTTTATTAAAACTGCAGTCAGATCCGCTCAATTACATATGCTGCCACATTGGCGCTATTTATGTGACGTCACAGTCCACGACCCAATGAGTGCCGTGAAGAAAAGTCACGAATTAGTCTAGCTAATACCATGCGTTTTTTCTCTTTTGAATTTCCCATAAATTTTTGTCACGTGTTTTCATTTAAATTCCGAATTCAAAAGAATTTAAATAAGACTAAGTTTATACCTATAATAAATATTAAAAATATAATACTTGACCTCCATTTGAATCTCATGCATATTTCTTACTGTCTTTATTTACCAAACTAAAGCGAACTAAAACGATTTGTTTTAGTTTGACCGAAACCGCTGTAGCGCGCCTTAGGAATGTGCGGCAAGGCGGGGGGGGAGGGAAGGGTTATCTTTGATGGCGGATTGGCAGAGCGGAGTGGTCTGCTTTGCCCCCCCATCTCGCCCAACTGCCTAAGGCGCGTTATAGCGATTTTGGTCTAATTTTTCAATGACACTTTGTAATATCTGAGCTTCCCCAAGTTGAACGGCTGGCTGAAGTAATAGAAGGTAACCAACTAACCTAAATATACATATTCCATTATGGCATTCTAAGCCATGCAAGTAGTTGTCCGTCGGGAACGAGATGCTTGGGTCATCGAGCAGGTAATATTTGACCTCGTCATGGTAGTGAAGGAATCCAAGGAAGACGAAAGATCTGTCTCTACAATATGGCGCTGCTCCACGACCCATGAAGTATATATCACTGTACAGCTCTGATAGGAATATGTAGACGTTCTTGCCACAGTAGAACTCTGAAATAGTGTTACCACCAATGATATTTGTAAATAAGGGTACATGACAAACTGTCAAACGCCATCCATATATGGTTGTACCTCCAGTTCGCTCGAAGTGTTTCGCTTCTACGTTTTATCATCCGTACTGCGAAGGAGTGTAACTCATTACCCGCGTCTTTGTTCCCCGAACGGTATAATCTGGGAGTCTTCTAGTGAATAGGTATCTTCTGGGAAAGCATGCTACATTTTCGGCCGCATCATCACTTTCCATCAGGTGAGATAGTGGTCAAATGCTTGCCTATCGAGCTAAAAAAAAAGAAGCCGAATATAACATTGAAACATAATGTGTAATACTCACGATAGTATTAACATTAAAATAAAAAAAATATGCGTTATGCTCTTATATCCAGTAAACAAAAACTGGTCCAGATGCATTTACTAAACGACGGCATATTTTCATACCATACAGTTTCAGTTTTATTATTGAGCTATTTGTGGATATTGTAATCACAAGAACAAACTGTTGCTGCTTATTTGGAAAAAATCGATAGCATTTTACGTGCGATACGAACGCTAGTCCGATTATGACTGAGGCAAATTGGGTGCGTTACATCATATTTATGCGGTCCAGTTTCTAGGTGCTTATATTTTCCTACATTTAATAACATCATTGGTTTCTGGTTACCACACATGTTGGTTAAAAATAATGTCGAAGATGGTCCACTCGTTAACAAAATCTCAAAAACAGTCGCCCGAACATCGTTTGGGTTTTCACAGGGATAGCCCTTGGAAAACAACATATACATTTTCAAATTCAGTGTGAAGTAGGACCGTATTTTGTACAACGTAGCTAGAGTAAGCCAGGCAAGCACGAAAAAATGCTCTGCCACCATAAACATCACGATGTTACCTTCACCGAAAACTCAAGCCCGTCGTGGGATTTCAAACCGCGACTGTTCAGGGCAGGGAAGATCTTCACGCCGACAGCGCTTAAAATTATATGTACAACTTAGCGTGTATTTAGTTGTAGGTACCATACCCTGACTGATATAAAATTCCATGGGCACTGGTCCCCCTGTGTACGTGGCTTTCCTCTCAGCGGCTATTGCGTTATGGTTCTCATACATGGTCAGCATGTTGTCTAATACATCATCTAGTGTGATGAGCAGGACCTGCAGTTTAGTAGAGATAAGTCAGATTACTAAGTTTAAGTTAACTAGAGTAATGAAAATAGATAGAGCGACGTGACTCGGAATTATATGTTTCTGACCAGACTACCGAGAGCCATTACCTCCTTAGCCTCCTTACCTTTAACTCTTGAATATGTAGTTTGACAAAACGCCCCAAGTGGTCCGTCGCTATATGGATCCGTTCGTTTATAATGTACTGTAACCAAAAAACAGTACATTTTTATTTCTATAGCAATAGCCATGCTGAAGTAGTAAATTAAGAATGGTTAAATATCGTGGGATTTGAACCCGCGGCCTAACGTGTCATGCCCTAATTTACTCTAACCGCTGAACTACACAAGCCCTGCTTCAAGTGACGAATTTATCCTTTCCTTATTATTAATATGGGGACGTGTGACGCCATCTACCTGAATAGTTTGAAGTTCCAAGCGATATTTTTCCTTTCTAAGTTTATAACTACATACCTATTACCTGCGAAGCCTCTATTTCAGTCGTGGAGCATCTTGACAGTTCCGTCTCTGGTGATCCTGCAGGCTGCCATTTATGCAAGAAGGCACTTGGAGGACTATTCTAGGCTTGGCGATGGTCACAATTACGCCATAAGAAACGTCCCATCGGATACGAGGAGTCTCACGGCGGCTCACGAAGTCATCGAAGCTATTGCATGTCATGGCACCGACGGTATACAACAGATTGCCAAAAGATGTTCGGAACGCCACTTCCGAAAACTTGTTTAAAGTTAAAATTAAGAAATGGCTTGTTAAGCAGGCTTTTTATACATATGACGAATTTATTGAAATGAGAATTACTTAATCGTATGTACGCTATTTTGACATGAATTAATAATAATTTAATTTATTATCCTTAACTTAACTACTATTTCTATTGGGTACTTCCCAACGGATCATAGTATCGGATTTTCACATTAACCGATCATAAAAGTTGTTCCCATCTGACATTTATGAATAATTAATTTTATTTAATTTATTTTTACTATTTGAATATTATTATTTCTACATTGTTTTTAACCTGTAATAATTATTTATCAATAAAATGAATATTAATAATCATCCATTTTTCTGCATTTTTTTAAATCCCAGATAGGTAACCTAAGCATTTGGCCGCTGTGTCACCTGATGGAAAAAAAGGAGTGGAGCAAGACCTTCTGGTTCTTAAACCAGTAACTGGTTTTTTTTAAACGCCATCACACTCACAGCTCCACCCTAAGTTCAATGAACTATGTCGAGGGTGCCGAAAACGTTCACATCACACACACAATCGCACCCAGAACCAGAAACAGAAAATCCCCTTATAGGGAGAACTTGTGTTCCCGTGGAATCGAAACCTATACCCCTACTTTGACTGCGTGTGCGCATTGCACACCTAACTAAGCTAACGGGCAGTTCAAAGTTCGGTAGGATGTACCTGATCTTCAGCTGTCTTGATCCGGAGCATCTCAGTCTGATACAGCCATAGGTTGTCGAGTTTGTCTGTAGGATCGTGGCCGTATATCTCGAAAGCGTCGATGATCATCGCTAGCGTCAGGTTTTCGTTCGGCTCCATGCAGCATGGGTGGTTGCGGATGTTGTATGTAGTCTGCATCAAACAAACAAACGCTTGATAAAACTCACACACATTTTGAACTATTAAAAATAAAACGGGAATTAGCGATCCTCGCGCTCTTCCCAGCAGCAGCAGCTCGCATTACGAAGAGGGACGTGACGGCGAACGCTCAGCACGCCTCCTGAAGAAGGCTTCCGAATGAAGCCGAAACAATTGTCGATCTTCACATCGACAACGCATGCGTCACGCTAATTCCCGTTTTCATTTTAATTCAATCACACCCTATGTGTGAAAGCCTATTTACAGCTCCACACTAAGTTCAAAGACATGTGTCAAGGGTGCTAGAAACATAGCTGCCATAACAGATTCCTGTAACGTGACGTCATTAAAAAGTCTGCATTACGAGGAAATTGTAATATACTCGGTGACTGCATCTTTTTAGATGTGACGCGACTAACCAAAGCAGCATGGTAGCTAGCGTTTTGACGTGGAAGTAAAATAACGCAAAAAAGGGCTGCCTATAATGTCATGTAAACATTCTAATAGATTACGCAAAAATGAAAGATGGGTAAAATGCCCTATTATTCGATCTTCGAACGTTTGTGTGTGGACAAAAGGTAAACTTTAAATATAGAAGTAACGCTGCTTTCTGGTATCATTACTCGATTTCTACCAGCAGCGTAATTACGATATGCAAACTATGCTGATATGTAGAAAACTCGCGCCTACTCTTAACTTAAGCCCCGTTTAATAAATAACATTAAAAACTTAGAGTTATGGTATATTTTAGATTGCTCGCTTACCATACATGTGTTATTGAATCATCCAAATAATATTTAACCTATAATTCATGTAGGTACCTACTTACCGTCAAACGTATCCAAATGAAACATATTGTAAGCACCGCGCATGCGCGAATGCAAACCTCCATTGTTGTAACATGGCGTCTGAAGTAATGAAAAGCGCGGGAATTGGAGCAATTAGCAAATTGGCAATTTGGTTGTTATCAGGGCCATTAATTATATTTTTATTCTAGAATGGTGTTGAATAAAATACTTATTATTATGAAACAAACTTTACAAATACATATTTAAAGTATATCTGCCTCATTGCACCAATGTAGGTTATGTAGTATTTTCATATTAGCTTTTTGAGGCCTTAATCTTAACCAATAACCGATAATAAATCAATACTTCTAAAAGTCTTAATAGGACTTGATCAAACTTATTTAGAACTAAAAAACAATTACAAATACCTTTGATCACAAAAAAATCATATACAAACATAGATTTATCTCGGGCACATTGCATCCGACTTTTTTTTAATAGAACAACTAGATAGACGCTAAACCCTTATTAGTTGATGACGCTATTTAGGCGAATCGAACACCTCCTTTTTTAGATCGTCAATAACGTGACTTCAGGTTTTAAACAGTTGGCGCCCAACGTGGGACAATGTAAATATTATATCGTAGATCTTACAGATTACTTTCAAGCAGAGTCGCAGTTCATCATTATTGGTTTACGATTGTATACCTAAGACGTACCTGAGTATTCAGAAAAGGGAAGGGATAAAATAAAATAACAATATCGAATAACATTTTATATCATTTAAAATACACACCTAGAATCGTTTCACCACTATACATGTTTTATTAAGTAGGAAGGTATAACTTTATACAACATTATTGCATTGGATACATCACTAGTTATTTTGAAGCTTTCAGAATAACGGTTGAAACTTTAATATAGGCCTCCACACTGGGTCCAACGACGTCGTCTTACGTTTTCTAAACAAACCATCGGACCTAAACCAAACGTCAATATGATTGTTATATTATATTGATCATAGACATCATGAATCATTCGACCATATAAACATTTATTAAGTTTTATTATATTACTTTAGTATTGACGAGTGAAAATATTCATTATTATTTTTATGCGCTAAATAATATGTTGACTTTGCCTTAAGGCGAAGCTCTCAGTGAGATGTAATCAAGATAGCAGCATGTGTCCTATATATGCTGCTGTCATTACGCATGCAGAGCTAAAATAAACGAAACAATAGTATATAGAAATAACAACATCTGCGTAATCGTAACAATAACGTTCGCAGTAACGTTACATCGGACAGAAGGGGTTGATCCGTTCTTGCCAGGTTCTTCTTGAAATGGCTGTAAATTTGATAATTTGGTAATTAGAATAATTAACTTTCATCAGTGCCTATATGGCCCATGTGAATAAACGTTATGATTTTGATAAGTGCAGTTTATCAGAAAGTTAAAAATCATTTATTTAACAAGTAATCTAAGGCGCATAAAATATATGAAAGTAATCCGTTTAGATTTTCTGTAACGTTTGATTTTCAAACACCAAATTAATCATCTCTAGACGAAGAAAAAGTACGGAATCAGTGTAATTTTCAACGTTTAAGTTCTTAGCTAAAAGCAAGCTGCGTCACTTTCACAAAATGTAGAAGATTAAACGTATAAAATACGTGTAGGTATCTGTTTTGATTTGTATTATGTAGTCTTTCAAAAGAGACGGTATCCGCTAAAGATTCATTTTTTTAATAGGTCGGTTTTTGGTGGCGGACTCGTTGGACACTAAATATGCAAACAAATTATATCGGGCGATATGTTCCACCTTATTTGGCTTACTTACTAACGTCCTGTATGACGTAATAATACATTATTTTATCCATGGAAGACAGTGTGATTTATATACTTATTTATAAATTATTATTTTATTTGTAAAGCATTCTTCTATTGCTATATATATTTCTGAATATAAATAGATTTATTGTAGCGATGACACGTTTATATATTTTTTATGAAAAACTTTAATTAAATACTTGTAACTAGCCGCGCCCCGCGGCTCCGCTCTCGGTCATAATGATTGATCAAAATATAAATATCCTTCAACATTATTCAAACTTTTTTTACCAACCAACATTAAAATTAGCCCAAAAATGTTGTAAAAAAAGTAACAAAGAACCTAGAAATCTTAAATTTTATTGATTCACGATTTTCATTTGTAAATACCGATTTTCATTTGTTTTTTTTAAGCTTAAAAAACCCGTGCTGCTATCTAGCCGAGGTAGTTACACGGAGAGAGAAATCTCCCGTTCTACTACTGGTAGTAAGTCTAGGCTAGCAGTTTATAAACTGACAGACAGTAAGCACATTCTGATTTTAGTATTATGTAATATGATGACCAATTCTATTACACTAAATGAGGTTTGTAGATATCTTATTGTCACAAACAGGCAAACGTGCTTGTATCTCGCATAGTTATTAGTAAATCATTAGTAAAAAATCTCGCAAATACTTGCCGCACTCACTAGGATGAGCTAGCTGGAGCACAGCTGGTATAATCCGCGCTCGATGAGAATGGGATGGTACCTTGTCATAGTAAATCTAAAAATTACAGTTCTCAAGTAGCGTTAGCAAAAAAGTTTAGAATATTATTTATAAATATGTTATTTCTAGAGTCTTTCATAGCGTTATCACAATACACAAAAATGTTACAGGGTTGTAAATCATAATAAAGATTGGGTATATTATTTTATTTTTTGTATTTGTGAGCAAACCCATAACTTCGTCAAAGGATCTCCTGACAATATAATATAGTTCCTGAATCACTAGATTCGTTATCCATAGCCAACTGCGTCATCATTATCAAAGCGTTAGAACACCGAAAACAACTAGCATATGCGAGCTTCGTCGCGAGTTTGCCGACGCTACGGCTGGCTTTAATTCCAAAAGGTAGTATCCCATTCTCATCGCGCGCGGATTATATGAAACGTATGGTATAAGTTAGCAAAATACGGTATCGCTGGAATAGCATATATCTAATATCTTTAAACGAGCAATTCTTGTATATATATATATATATATTTATAACTGTGTAATCTGGATCTCGGAAACGGCTCCAACGATTTTCATGAAAGTTACAGATTAGGGGTTTTTCGGCCCAAGAAATCGATTTATCAACGTTCCAGGTCCGAGAAATGCTCGGTTCCCAAACTGCATTTGAAAAACCGGGTTTAAGAAACTATCAGCGCCATCTATTACGCCATGACCGATGTAAAAAACTGTTTCTACTCGACACTAGATAGAGCTTTCTGAAGCTGCAAATTCAAACACATTCTACCAAAAACAAAAAACCGAGCAAAGCTCGGTCATCCGGATATTGATATTAATTTGAATAAATAACAATAGTCACTTAATGTAAATAAAGTCTATATAAATAATATCCATATAGTTTCACATATTTGTAAATTCACAAAGCTAATGTATATCACACAATGCGTAATTTTCATTTAATATTCTATTCAACTTGTACAGTTATTAATACATTTTCTATTTTATAATATTCAACAACAATTATGACTAGAAATGGAAGACTTGGTTACATTATTTCACGCATATTATTTAATTATTTACCTATACAATAATTTTATTTATAAACAAAATACTTAATAATATTTAACTAAAATAAATGCACAAAATAACATAATAACACGTCAAATGTTAATTTATTAATCTTAAATAAAATTAATATATATTAAATAGCTAAGAATAGTTTAAAAATAAACCAGAAAGTAAGTACCCATGTAGGTATATTTGATCTGATAAATAACTGAACTATTTCTTGTATCATCCAGTATTTGCAATTCCATAAGAAAGAATTGAGCAGGAAGAACTTATAATAAACCTAAAATAAAAAAGTACACAGACGATTAGGACCAGTTTCACAACTTCCTAATATTTTGACTGGCAGAATTTCATGGATATTCTTTTTAATTTCTTCCCAACTACGCAGGAAGACATGTTGCATTCTTCATTATTCACCAGCCCTACGTATCTTTGTTGCTATTTGAAATAAGCAAAAATGCACCTTATTTCTTAGGAGTTTCGTCAGTTTAGTATTGAAACCGTTTGCAACAGAGAAGTCAGGTGTCTTTAAATTCCAATATTGTATCCTTGGTACAATAAGTAAGAAAATATATAAACTATATGCATGATTACCAATATCAAATAAAAGCGCTTCAAAATATAATTAAAAAAAAATGTGAATAGAATAAAACGTAAAAGAATCTTGTTTTAAAATATAAGAAGTTATTTAATATCTACTTGAACTCGGGTTTTAATTTTTAACATTTTTTGTTGAACTATCTGGATAGGATAGCGCCTATCAATATATTGTAATACAGGTCCTAGTACATTTAAAATATAAGTACATACCTAATTATTATTTAGTACATAAGTATTGTCATTTTTATTACTTTTAATAATACCAATTATATCATGTCTGAGCTAGAGTGATACTTTTGTCTAGCCTCGGTAAATCTACCAATAATAATGTAAACATTATCTAAATACACAGGTAATAATAACAATTGCACAAGCAAATAAATATTTTTGTATAATATTATTATTATGTTTTAAGCTATATTTCATTTACTTAAAATGGAAGACTTCGTTGTTATAATATAATGATTTCAAAAACATATCTTTTTTGTATCATGGAAGACATAGGATTATAACATTTAATATAATATTATTAATATATTATATATCAACTATTCATTTAGAATTTTTAATTTAATATCGAAATAACATCTAACTCATTACTAATATTGACGTGAACATTGAAAATAACATTCTTCTAGTTGACTAGCTATAGCGTGTAACACTGCAAGCCGCATTGTTTATAAATACGACAAAATATAAATATACGGTTATTACTGTTATATCTAAAAATAGTTCAACAATTGTTATTGTCTAGAGGTACTCTGAATTAAAATGGAAGCCCAATTTTGAAGGCTTTGATAAGGGCTGAGCCAGAATCATACATGCCTATAACTCCAAATAGTACTCCAAGACCTATAATGAAGTAATCGTAAGCGATGGTGGTGCTCTCCAACTGGCTGCCCTTCAATTTGAGATGGAAATACGCCGGCCAGATGAAACTCAACATGGTCCCAGTGAAGCTGCCAATAAAACCCATGAGAATAGCAAAATGCGGGATGAATATAGCCATCAGAATGGTGAACATTATCACACCGAGCCTCCAAGCGAGTCCCCACACCTTCAATTCTCCGTCGAGAGCGTAAATTACCGGGAAAAAGGTCTTAGGCTTGCCCCTGAAAAGAGCACGTTCGAGAAGATCGCAAGCTGCGTAGTAAGGCAACGGGTAACTGAGAACCGCTTTGATCACCAGGAAAAAATTGACGAGCCCTTTGAAGCCGGCTGAACGAAGATTGTTTGTGATCACTTGTTGAGTATCGTTTTGGAAGGTCAAGAAACACAGATACCCGAAGATAGACTTGAAAGCCGCTGCAGCTATATGTGACCAGTTCAACATCCACTCGAACCTGGATCGGTCCTCCATGTTCCCCTCTAAAGTTGGCAGAAAGATCTGCGAAGTATACGAGAACACGATAACTCCGAGGCTGATAGGAAAGTTCTCGAAATCCAAACTCCACTTTACTTTGCCCCACCCCCAGTCACCGATGTATAGGATGCAGTAACCGAGAACTATGGCATTTATGATCAGATGGCTCATGGTGCACCAGAAGGACAGCATGCTGACGCTCGCCAGGGATTTCAAAAAGGCTAATGGTAAAAGGAATATGCCTGTAAGCATCATCCAGGATCGGGTGTCGATCGAGCCATCGGGGAAGGTGCCAATCATCAGGTCGCCGCAAACGACTACGTATAGAATGCAAGTCATTAGCAATTCAATGATTTGAGCCAGATTGACGATTCTAGCGCCGTACTTTTTACCGAAGCACTCTTTTGCAATACTGACGTAGGAGTCCCGGACTCTGACCTTCTGGCCCGAGACGGGATCGTCTTCGTAGAGGCATTCGACGAGGATCTTGCCGGTGTAGCAGCAGATGTGAGCGATGCCGATCATAGCTGCGATTGCCCAGTAGCCTCCTTGGAGAACGGCAAACGGCAAGGAGACCACGAACATACCCTGTTTAAAACAACTTTAATTAGCTCGATGGAATGACAAAACTAGAGAGTTGGGTCTCAAAATCGAGCTAAATGTTTGTGATATCACAAACATTGGTTCATGATATATTAAAATTCATTTAACCTAAAATTAACAGTATAAAAAAATACGAGTATCTAAGTATTAACTTTTTAAAACATACTATAATTAAACGCAAGCAAAGCTTAAAAATAACCGACTTCACCGCTTTATCTTCGGAACTTTGATTAGATTAGATGTACTAAACACATATTATTGAAGATATTTCAAGAACTTCTGATCAGATCTTGATCAAATTTAAATGGTACAAATTAGAAAGCAATTATTTCAAACAAAAATATTTCAAAATCAGTTTACGTGGAACGAAGTTATGAGGTAACACACATAAAAAATAAATACATTCGACTTGAGTACCTCCTCCTTTTTTGTGAAGTCGGTAGAAAATATATCAATCCAGCTAATGGAAGTTATTTATAGTTTTTATTGATCATTTCATGTCTTATATATTTTGTTGCAAAAAAAAAGCATGAATGTAAAGATTGTACGTTACTTATTCAATATGAAGGCGGTTTGCCTGTAGTGTTTGTGGAGTATTATCTATAAAAACTTATAAAACCTTATTAAATGACATCTCAAATACCTGAATGGCGTTAGTGACGTTCCAGGCTGCTTGGAACTCATTGATCTTCTGGCCTGGTTTGCCTCCGCCTTCTTCGAAACCACCTTCTTCAGATGAAGCGTAGAAGTCGACGCTTTGCATGCTTTGTGTCCTGAAACATGAGGCTCGGCGGTCAGAAAATGGTTAATGGATATATTAGCATATGACGGTATCGCAATGTAGTTTGTCTGGTTCTTCAGTTTGAGTTCTTTTATTATCCGAATTAAAATAATTAAACGCAAGCAAAGCTTAAAAAAACCGACTTCACCGCTTTATCATCGGAACCTTGATCCACCAGCTTTCAAATAAAAAAAGAATCATCAAAATCGGCTCACAACGAAAAAAGTTGTAAGGTAACTTTTGAAGTCAGGTAAACCAGAACATCGTCAAAGTACGCATTATTCGTCACGAAATAGACATTATTTACGATATTTCAAAAACTACTGATCAGATCTTGATCAAATTTAAATGGGACCAATTAGAAAGCAACATCTTTCAAACTAAACAAAAATTTTCGAAATCGGCTCACGTGGAGAGAAGTTATGAGGTAACACACATAAAAAAAAAGTCATTAAAAAAATGGAGGAGGTTCTCAATTCGACTATATTTTTATGTTACCTCATAACTTCTTTGAAAGTGAACCGATTTTGATGATTTTTTTTTATTTCAAAGCTGGTGCTTTAATCAAGATCTGACTAGTGGTTTTTGCTCTATAATGCGTATTTAATTAATTTAACCTAATCAAGGGGTCCGAAAATAAAGCGGTGAAGTCGGTTTTTTCTAGCTTTGTTTGCATTTAAGTTAGCAAAAGGCATATAGGCCTTTAGAGAAGGGATGTGCCGTTTACATTTATAATCCATATTTTGTTTATTAATCAAGGCAAAAGTAAAGTAGTTTTATAACTACGGCTCTAAGTAAGTTGTTGGGAAGGCGTGTGATGATAAGGTTGAAAGTTTTGTAGAATTTCACAATATTGCGATGGATGGCATAGTACGTATACAGCAAGGAATTAATTCGTAATTCGGAGCTGTGTTCCAATAGCTCGGTGGTTAGAGCGGTATTTAAAACCAGAACTGCGTGTTCAAATCCCGCTACATAATATTTTGTCATTATTTTTGCAATTTTAACTTTAAAGACCGTACCATACCGTACCTAGTACTTTTAGAGTTAATATGTAGGTATGTGTTACCTCGGGGCTCCATCTTGCTGCGGGAAGGTGTTCTGATAGCTGGTGAAGGAGTCTTCGGCTTGCAGTTCACCACTGAGGAACGGGTTGGTGGGATTCGTAGACTGATACGTGGGAGAAGTAGTCTCGTTCATGGTTGACAGTTCACAGCTTTCGCCCATGTCTGCAATCGGAATTATTGTTGTGATTACTTTGTAGCTTGTTTTACCACCTCCGGATAAGATCCTGTTAACTTACGTGGCATATAATTACATAGGTAAATAACAATGTAAAAAGGAACGGAATTACCTTTCCTTTTTATAAGCTTTTATTTAGTTTCACCTGTCCCATTATCTGTCGGTCTGTAATCAAATCTTACAAGCTAAATAAGACCCACTTCCCGATGTCCGATTGGACTTAATTTTGTTGTAGATACTTTTGTATCTTCTGTGACAGTACCTTGATATGGTATCATGTAGCTGGTCTCATGATGGAAACGGAAGATGACCATAGGAACTTTTGAACTAAACAAGATAAACCCATCGAGTTTGGTTCGTTTGATTCTTCTTGACAAGTTATCTGTTTATATAACCCTTTTACCCCTTGTCTATTCACAAATGGTAAAAGCTTGATTTTAATCAACTTTTTAACGTATTATTTGTTGACGTTTATTTAAAACTGGAAACGGTATAATCTGGGAGTCTTCAAATCAAAAAACAGGCACCCATGAAAGCTACTGACTCTACTGCCAGATTCGTAAAATTACAGCAATCTCGAGAAAAAACTGGCAATAAACTAGGCGGCGCATTATTTCATTTTTTTTTAAACACTTTAACACTAATACAGGAATTATATTCATTTAGGTACCTATATCTTTATTATGTAGTCACCAGAAAGCGCTTGTGCAGTTTGCCTCCATGCAATATGCTTGTACATTTATTACATATTCATGAAACATATACGTTCATTACATTGAACATAAAGGTACATAGTACCTTCATGATATGTTCCTTGAAAATGTTTCATCACAAATGCTCGGAAAGTAGGTATCACTCGGGAAGCGCAGAGAAAAATTACCACTTTCAATCAATAAATATGTATAGGTTTTGGTAAGCTACATACATTTTGCTATTTCCTCGCATGTGTGTCGCAATTTGTATGGCATGACCATCTATTACACCCACGAATTACAATTGCCCGCAACGCTCGATCGTGGGCCCAAATGTCTCGCGTGTAAAATGTGATTCACATTCCTTATTTAACAATTTACTAATAAATTATGGGCCGATATTTCAATCCTCAGATAAACCTATTAATGACATATTAATTGATTCATGTAATGATTATAATAATATGACACAGCTAAAATTAGATAAGTAAGATATTTAAAAATTATATTTTAAATATTTATTTTATAGTTTATTTATCAAGTTTTATTCAACAACATATATAAATACTAAAAGGGTCATTAAAGCGTATACAGTCAAAAAAGTTAATAAAATAACCCACCCCTGACTGTACCCGGTGCAAAGGTGCCCATGACGCTGGCAGCATTTCCACGCTGGATAGCAATGGCCAGCCTTTGCACCAGAAACGAGCCGGAGCGGGAGTCACCACTGGTTTCCCTTATCCGGCGCCCTATCTCACTGACCAAAGTTTTGACTTCGGCCCCCCAACAGCCCATGGTCTCAACGGCAATGGGTACAAAGTGATATTGTGGCTCCATCGCCGCATACTTGAGCCGCTTTCTAGTCTCAGCATCCTCCGCAGCTGCCGCCGGTGAGTGGATCGAGCGACTCAGGTGACTAGCGGCGACCGTGCTGACGCAGGTAGCGTCCCACACCAAGCACTTGCCCTTCTTCCAGGGCACTAGAGTCAGCCCGTCCGGTCTTTTACCATCGGATCTACTAAGACCCGGTGGCTCCAGCACGCAAGGGACATTCGCCGACACGAAAGCTCTGCGAACTATGTCGTTTAGGGCATGGTGTCGCGGAAATCTACCTGTGCAACGACGACAACTCAAAGCGTGATGACCATTGGCCTCCACCATAGAACCGCAGGTGCATCTATGAGGTTCACACACCTTGCAGCCCAGGCGGAGAGCCACTGCCACACGCAATGAGTTGTCATCTAGTAAAGTGCCCAGATGCGGCGACGGAAGAGCTTGCAGCCATGCCCCAGACTCTGACTGCGACACAGCCCGCAGTCGCGCCAAGTCCACCCCTGAAGCATTGTCCAGGATTTGCTTAAAGAGCCGCTTAGCCCCAACGTCATCCCAAGCCCTCTGTATATGAGGAGATTTCGGGCGCGACGCGCCAGAGTTGAGGATAGTCCACGCCTCTATTGCATCGGACACATAAGGTATACTCGCCCTGTCACCATCGGAATGAAGAATACGAGTGACAAGGTCTGCAACCCCATGCGCCGACGCAAGAAAAGCCGGCAAAGCAACGTCACCCACGCGCCTCAACCCCAGACCCCCGTACCGGATCGGCTGAGAAGCTTGAATCCACTGGGACTCACCGAAGGAGACATTGAGCAGCGACTCAACAGTAGACTTAAATATTTTAAATTCAATAATATTAATTAATTAATGACATGCTTTTACATTAATTTTTTTACTATGGAATATAATTAAAAAAAAATTTATTTTATTTATTTACATACTATATTATTATCAAATTTTAGTTAAGTGTCAAAATTATTATAAATATAAATTAGTTTATCCTACTGTTATTTAAGATGTACATATAAATTTATCGGATATTAATTGTAACAATATGACTTGCCCAGTGTAACAATCTTTGTTATAAGGCGAATAAATAATTCTAAACAAAAAGGCAGCACTTATTTCTATATAAGTAAAAAAGTAAATTTTTCAATAGCAGATAGACTTTCTTTCAGTAAAAAGTAGATTATCAGACGAATAACTTTATATATGTTCCTTTGACGGCTAGTTAAGGCAATATTCAATAGATTTCGTGATATGTTACGCATATAATACAGCCTTACAAACTGTAGGTTTGTCTCCCATCTCGATAAATATAACATGTCAAATGTCAAATGGATAAAAATCGTCGCTCTCTCTAATCTGCAACTTTGTGTAAAAACATCTCATTTCGTTGAAATAAGTTGAATATACATAGTTACAAAAATAACATCAGATCTGATCAATAACAGAGCATAGAAAACTTGAAAAAATATTATTTAGTACTAAATTTGACAGATAAATTTATTGATTTGAAAACTGACCTTTGTCTAGGGTATCAAAAATTAGCCCAAATCGTTATAACATGTTTTATGTTAATTTATATTACAGTACATCAGCTACCGTTTTCTTCCCATAAAACCGTTACATGCTATCATGTTTTATACCAATAAAAGAACGGGAAATATTTTTACCAATTTACAAAGTACGGCATTAACAAATGAGAATCACCAAAAATTAGTGAAAATTAGCAAAATAAAAGAAAATCGGATGAACATTTACATGTGTAAAAAAAAATCAAGATAAATTCAAATCAGAAAATAACAAATGAACGTTGGAATATCATGTTTTTAAGACTCAATTGGTGAAAGATGCTTACCTAGATTCGCGAAGCGTACATTCTGGGGTGGACGAGGTGGTGCTCCAGGCTTGTCAGGCATCTGCTGCCTGACCGTCTGCATCGCCACGTCTAAGGCATTCCTCAGCGGAGGCAACTTGCTCGTCAACCGTCCGAAATTCATCGTGACGATGTTCTTTCAAACCAAGAGTTTAACAAGAGAAAATATTCTCAAAGGTAGCCTTACGTAATTCTAAAGATATATCAGCTAACCGCGATTTTTCGTACTTGGAAGACGTCGATTATCATACACTATTATAATTATTCACAGTTATTAACTTCTTAACACTATTTTGGAAGACTTCAGTTAAATTACATTGTACCCTATCGTTGATGAGCAGCCATTTTCAGGAGTCTGGTTTCATGATAGTAAAACATCTGTTTTTTTGGGATTTTGACACGTTTTTTTATCACTCGGTTTGTAATTTGTTTTTAGGTGTATTTTTGCTGATTTTTGAACATTTTTTACGGTTTTTGTGCAGTGGCTGCTCAGTACGGTTGGTAAGGGGTGGCTTCACCCTCGGCGCGGGGTAGATGCGCGGTGAAACGATCAATAGATCGGACACGGGGGTGGCTGCCAACAATATTAGTGTGTCAGAGGTAAATCTTTGATGCAGCGTTCTCATGATTTTCTGTTTCAGTGTTAGGACTCTTCTATTGTAGAGTTTCTTACTGTCTATATTTTTGATAAATCAGCATTTTAACAACATTATGATAGGTGTCTCTTCTATTCAAAACAAATTTTCTATGCCACTTTGCTCGCGAATAAAAATGTAGGACTATCTACTTACCAAATGTCATTTAAGTCTGCCCAGCTATTACAGAAACACCTTCTTTCAAATATGTTATCTGCACAGTCACACACAGACACACACACTCACTCATAAAACATGCATACACACGTACAGATTTCAGATTTTTATTTAAGTCCAGTGATGATATTACAAAATCGTCAACTTCTTGAAATTATTATTAGGATAGACTGTAGAGTATAAAAAACATCTATATATTTTTTAGTGCTTACACTCTTTAACTCCATGCCTAGCTTAGGAAATATTCATATGACACACACAATCACATCGAGATCCAGAAACACAAATTTCCCTTGGGGAGAAAACTTATGTTAGAAATCAAACCCTAATATACCCGCTGTTTAGAAGGTACCTACTCAATCAATTTTGCAATCGAGTAGTGCTAATAGCCAAATAGAAAGAATTGTTTTCCACACATTCATCTATCTATGATTGTGATGGTGACATGTGGTGGCCATTTTATACTAGTAAGAAGAAACAAGTTACGCTGGACGCTCGCCCGATGGTGAGCAAGGCTCTCGCCTATATGCATTGCCACAATTACTATTACTAATAAGTTCCTCGTGCTATCTTATGTGCTCCTCTCCCTGAGACTTGAGATGTTACGTCCAAATATGCCCAGTAATTACAAAAGCAACTCGTCCCGTCAGCGGGAACTAGTCCTAGCGTAGTTCTGTTATTCGGTTGTATGGCATAGGGGTGGTACCGCCCCAGGCGAAATTTCACGTAGTTTTATATTTCTGGCCTTGTGGCCCGGGGTAAGCTATTTTATTTCTCTTCACTACCTTTTTTTATTATAATACTAGCTGTGCTTTATCTAGGTAAGTCCCGGAAATACAAACTATGTCCTACTGCTCTACTAGTTGAGCAATCTAGTTGAGCAGTGGGCAGATCAGAGGTAATACCCACTGCTCAACTGTTCATAGTTGAGCAATTACCAGTCGAGCTGTTGGTATTATCCACTGCTCAACTTAATGCTGTTGAGCAATTTAGTTGAGCAGCGGGGAAGAAGCGGACCTGCAGGAATTCCGGGATACATTTTTCTTTCATAAGAGCCTTCTCCTGACAATAATTAATACAACAAAAAAAGAATTAGAGAAATTGTTCCATCCGTTCACGCGCGATTATGAAGGGAAATAGAGATTCATTTTTGTATGAAAATGAAAATGAAAAATCCTTTTATTTGGACAAAAACTTAACTAATTTGTAACACTCCTTGTACTTATAACTAGCTATAGTAATAGTAGGAACACTAATATGTGTCAACACAGCATCTTATATTATAGCTTGGCTCATACAGGTCGTATATATCGATTTTTTATTAGTTATACATCCCAAAGGATCTATCCGTTTATATTATTACATCAGTGTATAATCTGAACGGTATAATCTGGGTGTCTTCAAGTCTAGAGTGAATAAGTACCTTCTAGGCAAGCATGTTCCATCTTTGGCCGCATCGTCACTTTCCATCAGGTGAGATAGCGGTCAAATGTTTATCATAATCATAATCATAATTCATTTATTGCATATCTAGTATAAAAAAAAAAAGTGTGCGTACTGCGAAACATCTCGAGAATTTTTAACTTCGTTTTGCTTAGTAGTCGGGTTATATAAAATAGTAACAAAGCCAATTTGCAGAGTAGAACTTGATTGGTCATTATTACTAATTGATCGTTAGTAGGTGTCGACTGAGCGAGTGCAAGGCAGTCGCCGACATGGCTCGGTTACTTTACACCAATCATATCTTTGTTATTCAAATACTTTTGTTATTATTGTGTTTTATATTTTTTTCGGTAAGTGGCCTAATCTCTTTGGTATCGACTTAATGAAACCTTTTTGGAGAAAAGATAAACATACTTGGCACATTTACACACACATTTATACACACATTATTTATATAACGGATGTACCATTATTTGCTCTTAGCTTACAATACATTACCAATACCCTTTATTGCATACCAAGAAAAATACTACAACCCAAAACATTGCAACAGCATAACGGTACAATTTGCGGCCTTATCGCTAAGCAGCGATCACTTCTAGACAATCTTAGTAACAGACCTTATAAAAAAATTGCTTAGTAATAGGTTCGTGAGTCAGGGTCTACATCACAACGTTCTGACCGGGCGCTATATACCAGATAAATTAAAAAAAAAAGTTATGTAAAATTATCTGCCAAATAAGTGAACAGGGAATTCTCAGGTGGTGAAACAGGATCTGTACTATAATCTAAAATAAGAAGTTATTGATCACACATTGAACCGATTTGGATAAAATGTTGAATGTATTGATATGATTTTCGCTATAACTAGAAGCGATAGACGTCGAAGATCTCATGCACGAGTATATTTGGTAAATTTTATGGATTCTTTGAGATACCAAACTTTTCAAGCAAAACATTGCTTGAAAAGTTTGGTACAAACATTAACTACGAGAGAATGTCTTTGTGTTTTACTTTTTGCACTAATAATGGGATCACCGTGATGACGACACAAGGGTGACGTCAGTGTTGGGAACGTCGGTGTCGCTCCATCTAGATGTCGTCACGGGCGACAAGAACTGACCCGTTTATTACGTAGCAGTTTGCTACGTAAATACCTACATATTACTTGCTACGGACTTATAAATTTATTGGTAGTTGTTACGTCATGATTGTAGCATGTAGCTACGTAGCTGACGTAACTTGTTGCTGCGGACTTGACGTAGCTTACTGATCGATGCGAGATCTCTAAATTGTCACGGCGACAAGAGCTGACCCGTTTATTACGTAGCAGTTTGCTACGTTAACACCTACATATCACTTGCTACGGACTTATAATTTATTGGTAGTTGTTACGTCATGATTGTAGCATGTAGCTACGGGCTTGACGTAGCTTTTTGCTACGTAGCTGACGTAGCTTGTTGCTGCGGACTTGACGTAGCTTATTGATCGATGCGAGATCTCTAAGTTGACTTGGGTGGTTCAGCACTTTGTCCGACCATCCGTCTGTCCGTCCACCATACAACCGAATAACTTTAAATTAACAGAAAATATGAACCCTAAGGCTAAAAACCAGAAATGGCGATGAAAAAGATATAAAAGAAAATGTTAAGGAAGCAAATTATTTTTATTTTTCATCTATCCTTGTGGGGTATCGTTGAAAAGAGCTCTGCAAGTAGTGTAAGAAACCGGTTTAAAAAAAATCTATGTTGGAAAATAACAACTTGATAGGCCACCAAGGTTACTGTTTTTAGACCTATTTTGTCCCGGGATCTATCTCAAAAACGGATTAACATTTAAAGCTGAAAGTTACGTATAGTAACAGTTATATCCTCTACTTGAAACAAATACAGAAATCAAACAATTAGGCTATTATTAACTATTAGGCAAAATGCAAGTGCGAGATTTCAGATCGGCGCGAACGACTAGTTATATCGTAGTGATAAGCTACGTTAGATGTGAAGTACGTAACATGTAGCGATTTAATCTCCATAATTATCATTTGCCTCTGATCTTGTCTGAATTCTTGAAGGTTTTTGCAGCATAAAATAGCATGATATCTGTAGCACCTGGCTACACCTTGACCGTAAATCTCGGCTATGTATATGACGTAGGTTATTGCTACGTTATGTCCAAAACTGGTCCATTGTCCTTTTTACCATGATGCCTTGTACTTAAAAGCTATCTGTGTGTTTTCTAGCACTCATACCTAATACAAAACCATCCATGTTGCCAATCACCGGCCGAGAATTTGACCTTAGCGATGGTGATAGATGCGTACGAGATATATGGGCACGACCCTACAGACAAGCTGGACCATCTGGCGCATTATCAAATAGAGATGATGAAGATCAAGCGAGCCCCGGACCAGGTAATTATAAGACAGTACAACTTTTTTTATTCCGTATGCTGGTTATACTTTGACACTGGTAAAACATCATCAATAACATAAAAAGCATACAAAACCACAATCCTAGCTTAGTCTGCTGGCGTTCGCCTTCGAAACAGTGATATCGGGTTCGATTACTCCTTTCCTTTTCTACCAAAAAAATTTTTAGTTCTCAATCAAAATCAAAATAAAAATCGTTTATTCACATGGGCCCCAAAGAGGCACTCATGAAAGTCAATGATTCTATTGCAAGATTCTCAAAATTACAGCTTGGAAAATACATTCTGGTTCTGGTTGTGATTGTTTGTGTAATGTGAATGTTTCCAGCACCTAGGACACAAGTCATCGGACTTAGTGTGAGGCTGTGAGTGTGAAAGCGTTTAAGCATTTATTCACAGTCACACAGTACAAAGACTTGTACCGCGGGTGCCGAAAACATTTACATCACACTTTGTGTTTTGACTATTGTCTCACATAATGGTAAGTGCTGATTTGGATGGAGATGTATATCTATATGCTAGGTTTAAGAATGATTGGCTCTCAACGGTGACTGCTGGAACATATTTTTTAGTAATTATGGCGACAAACTTTTTCTACTTGAACTACGACTGTACAGAGTATTGTATATTATTTTTGTATTTCGGTACAGAGTACCTAAAGATGTTTTACCACTATGGATTTTATTACGATTTGCCTTCACCGGATGCTCAAGCCTGTCGTAGGATTCAAAACGGCGACACCCGATTAAAAAGGGGTTTCCGACGACGCCGCCATTACAGCTTCGTTAGTAGGCGAGCTTCTGATAGAGATAAGTACAGGTAAATTGGCGATGAACCAGTTTGATCATTACTCTTTACCATTAATGGTTAAACTGGGACATAGAAGGGTGCTGAAGTGGGACTTTTTATATTGGAGAAAAAATGACTTTTTATATTGGAAAAAATAACTTTTTATATTGGGGAAAAAATACTTTTAATATTGGGAAAAAATGACTTTATATTGGGGAAAAAAATACTTTTTATATTGGGATAAAAAATACAATAGTTACTTGTATTACTATGATTGGGTTAATTGAAATCAAACTGTTTATATTTTATTACAAGCTTTTATTTTGATTCACATGTACTGATTACAGACCGACAGATAACGATTTATCGGTCTGTAATCAAATCTTGCAAGCTAAATTAGACTCACTTCCCGACGTCAGATTCGACTCAAATTTTGTGTGCTTATGTATCTTCGGTGACAATATAATGATAAAGTACCATGGAGCTGGTCTGATGATGGAGACGAAAGATGGCCTTAGGAACTAATCATAGAAACCCATCGAGTTAGGGCTCGTTTGATTCGTCTTGAAAAGTTTTTTGGTTATATAACTTTTTAGTTCTTTTTTATTGGCAACTGGTAAAAGCTTAATATTAAAAATATTAAAGTATTTATTGTTTTTTCTTTCAGTACATAATTAATGAGCATGTCCACATAGCGACTGACCATTTACAAAGGTTTATTACTTTACACGTAAAGGAGTTAAAGGTAAGAACTGCTGTCAACTGTTTAAAATGTTTCAATGCTCTTCCACCAAAATGTTCAATATACACTGATTGAAATATTTAGTGAAGGTGCCAGTGTTTCTATTTTCTTTCCAATTTGTATAAAATAATGAGAATCGATCAAAAAATAATATTGTGTTAGTTATTGCGTGAGGGCGTGGTGTAATTTTCACTACCTCCCAAACTAAAATGGGGTTGGATTCATATAACTTAATTTTGGTGGAATCCAAAACTCAGTCTCTTGAATTGACCTATAATTTAATAAGAATCTAAACGATTTTACTCACAACAATCGGTGCTCCTTCATCAGTCGAGTACGCGCATAGACCGTCCGGCGTTTCGGCTGACGCTGGACGGTCTACGCGCGTACTCAACTGGTGAAGAAGCACCGACTGTTCCGAAACTAGTCTAACCAGTCAGATTTCTAAGTCTTACACATATAAAGGATTTAAAAGATTTCACTCATTTTTGTTGGCCTCGATTCTGATGTCACACATTAAATTAAATTTAAACCATCCCTGTCTCTTACAAAATAATACACAAGACAGAGATAGCATGCATTTTAGTGCTGTCACGCTAGTTTATCAATTAAAATATGAACAGCAGAAGCAGAAAGGCGCTTGTTTTAAGTAAACACCAATACAACACATACTCGACTAACCTTGCATTTACATCTAGGTTCTGACTAACTTGACAGCACAGCAGTATGCTATCTCTGTCGTGTGTTCCTATTTTGTAAAAGACAGGAATAGT
The DNA here is from genome assembly GCA_948107665.1 of Lomographa bimaculata. Classification (NCBI taxonomy): domain Eukaryota; kingdom Metazoa; phylum Arthropoda; class Insecta; order Lepidoptera; family Geometridae; genus Lomographa; species Lomographa bimaculata. Next base: position 8,775,805 of record OX403607.1, on the reverse strand, counting down.
TTAAATTTAATTTAGTGTGTGACATCAGAATCGAGGCCAACAACAATGAGTGAAATCTTTTAAATCCTTTATATGTGTAAGACTTAGAAATCTGTCTCTTTATTCTACTTCCAGAAAATTCGCCTGTTATTAATTTTTGTTTTGAGAATTCTTGGGTTTTACTGGGTGGTTTTACTGGACTATATTGTTAATCCTTGTAGGTTTTGCTGATAGCCTTGGATGACACGATAGACAGCATGTTGACTATGTATGATAATCATAATGCGATCAAATCGGAGCGAGTGGCGACGTACAATTCGGCGGTCGGCGGCGCCGTGCCAGCCGAGTTTTACATAAGTCAAGGTAAAGTTTGTCGGTATTTTTACCGACTTCCCAAAAAAGGAGGAGGTACTCAAGGCGACTGTATTTTTTTTTATGTGTATACTTCTCTCCACGTGAGCCGATTTCAAAATTTGGTCCCATTTAAATTTGATCAAGATCCGATCAGTAGTTCTTGAAATATCGTCAATAATACTTATTTTGTGGACTACTTTGACGATATTCTCGTTTACCCGACTTCAAAAGTTACCTCATAACTTCTTTCGTTGTGAGCCGATTTTTATAATTATTTTTTATTTGAAAGCTGGTGCTTTTTATGAGGTCCCATTAGAATTTGACCAAGATCTGACCCCCTATTACGTATCTTTGTTGCACGCAGTTTCAATAAAAATTAAGCAAAAATGAACCTTATTTCTTAGGAGTTTTGTCAATTTAGTATTGAAACCGTTTGCAACAAAGATAGGTAATCGGGGGGCAGATCACTAGTTTTTGAGTTATAGTCAATAATACGTGTTTATACATTAAATCTGATCGAGGTTCCGAAGATAAAGCGGTGAAGTCGGTTATTTTAAGCTTTGCTTGCGTTTAATTATATCGGTTACATTTCGGAGAGTGTGCTGCGGAATTGCACGATCTCAATCCGCCACCCACATTCTATAATCGGACAACCAGATGAACTGCATTGTTATCGGTATGTAGTCAATAGTCTACAAATGTACACGATACGATTTGCTTCCAAGTTATGTATTATTCGCACCGCTAAGGGATGGAATTCCTTTCCCGAGTCTGTGTTTCCAAACCAGTATAATCCGGGAGTCTTCAAGTCACTAGTGAACAAGTATCTTCTTGGCAAACATGTTCTATTGTCGATCATCATTTACCATCAGGTGAGATGGTGGTCAAAAGTTTCCCTATCACCATTATAAAATAAAACCGGCCAAGTGCCAGTCGGACTCGCGCACAAAGGGTTCCGTACCATTATCTATAAAAACGGCAAAAAAAACACGTCTGTTGTATAGCCTCCCTTAATTATTTATTTTATTTTATTTTTAGTATTTGTTGTTAAAGCGGCAATAGAAATACATCATCTGTGAAAAATTCAATTGCTAGCTATCACCGTTCTTGAGATACAGCCTGGTGAAAGATGGACGGGCGGACGGACGGACGGACGGACAGCGAAGTCTCAGTAATAGGGTCCCCTTTGGGTACGGAACCCTAAAAAAAAGTACATTTTTACCGTCGCAAAAATCACCCGCACCTGTGATTTAGAATCGATAACTGAAAAGAATAAAAATAAAAATGAAATGTCAAAATGTATCTAAAAAAAATTGTTCGTTACTTCCTGGTACTATGGCGCAGACAGTTCAGTAGTAACTGTCAAGTAAGCTATGGCAACTCTTAGACAGCTACGGGGGTTGATCATGTCTCAGCCATTTTGAAAAATATGCGATTTCTTCAGCTCACAGAGCCAGTAGTCTTCTATCTATATATATATATATATAATATAAATCAATGCCACTTTTCGTTGTTATTTTATAACTCAAGAACGGGCTCACCTATCCAAACCAAATGTTTAGGCTTTGTTCGGACTATTTAGTAGATGGTTTATCTGAAGTTTGCACAAAATCGGTCGAGCGGTTCTTCATTTATCACACCCGGGCGAAGCCGGGGCGGATCGCTAGTATGATATAATAATATAATAGCTAGAAAATCACACTAATATTGTAAAGGCGAAATTATGCGAGTGTGTTGGTATGTATGTTACTTCTTCATGCACAAACAGCAGGACCAATTTTGATGAAATTTGGTAAGGAGGTAGCTGACACCCTGGATTATCACATAGGTCTTCTTCTCCCCGAATTCCCGCGGGTCCGGGACTTACGCGGGTAAAACCGCGAGGCACAGCTAGTGCAGTAATAATAATTTGTACAGAGTTCTACTGCGGCAAGAACGTCTACATATTCCTGTCTGAGCTATACAGTGATATTTACGAGATGGGGCGCGGAGGTGCCCCCTACTGTCAAGGGCGGGCCTTCCACTTCCTGGGATTCGTGCACTTCATGGACGAAGCGAAGTACTACTTGAAAGAAGATAGCAGTGTTGTGTTCCAGATGGACAACTATATACACGGGCTTGAGTGTCACCTCGGCATCTGCATCTTCAGGTATAGATCATCATATAACCTTCTTTTTGTTATCTTTTTTTTTTTTTTGTCTGACATTATATTTATTATTTAATTGTAACATATAATTTGTCATTTGGTTTTTTTTTTTATTAATGTGTACACTAGATAATGGAAAATGTATGGGTCTTAACCTGAAATAAATTATTTTAATTTTTTTTTTTAACTGACTGACTTAAAAAAAAGGAGGAGGTTCTCAATTCGACTGATATTTTTATGTGTGTTGCCTCAGAACTTTTTTCTAGCTGAACCAATTTTGATGATTCTTTTTTATTTGCATGGAAAGCTTCCATGTGATCCCGTTAACATTGATCAAGATCTAACCATAGTTTTTGCGTTATCCCTCAATAAGGCGTATTTAATTCATTTAATCTGATCAAGGGTTCCGAAGATAAAGCGGTGAAGTAAAAATTTTTAAGCTTTGCTTGCGTTTAAATTATATAACCGACGCAACGGTGCGACGCAATTTAGGGTCATGTGTTTATATTCTATGTATATATATATTTTAATTCTTTGTGGCGTTCTAGAGACCAAACGCGTGGGCCGATTTTTATGATAATTACGTCAATCGATTTGTCTTCATCTTTCGAGTGACACTAAAAGCATGTCGAATGAATGACGTAATAATATCTATGCTATACTGCTATTTTAATGTTCCCGCGCATATTTACACTTTTACACATGAGTGTACTTGTGTATTGTTTCGACTGCGGTCTCGTGGTCAAACCGTTTTGCAACACCAGTGTGACTACGAGTAATTTCTTTTACTCGTAGTTACACTGTGTGGTGTAACTAACGGTAAATTATTAAAACATAAGACTTGTGGTCATACTTCCTATGTAAGTACTGCTTTGTCGGAAATAAATACTTATTTTTAAATTTTTATGTCTTTGAGAGACGAGACGTCAGAACATCACGACATCATTAATAAACTGTTACTAAACTTTAAGACGTCGGCAATTAACTTTATTGAGATGAATTATCGGTACTTATGTGACATCAAACGTAATGTTCAATATGTTTATTACAAGGCAAGTCATGCCATCTACCAGTTCTACGAGTACATAACCATTTAAGACCATTTGCTAAACGTCAGAACATCGCGACGGTCACGAGCAAACGGTCTGTGAAAATAATGATCGCAGGGTAATGCGCTTCTTAAATCGACTAATGCACTCTAGTACCGTTCCGGTGTGCTCTAATTCGGAGACGAGCATGTCGGTTGCCTAAACGCCGTGGTAAACGTCACGCTTGCCCGTCACAGTTCAGTGCCACCCACAGTTTCGAACTCCTGCGCAGCAAAGCACTGCGCTCATCACCCTGAGATATTAGAAGTAAAATCTCTTTAAGCTCTGTCATTTAAACAAACAATCAAACGCATTCACACTCACAGCCCCACACTAAGTTCAAAGACTTGTATCGTGGGTGCCGGAAACATTCACATCACACACACATTACACCCAGAACCAGAAGCACAAATATCCCTTGGGAAGGAATTTGTGCTCCTGCCAGGAATCGAACCCAGGGCCCACAGCGCAGAGGGCGGACATCTGTCCACTGCGCCAACTGGGTCGTCAATTTCACTGGAAACATTGCCCTTCAATCCGGAACAGTAATGTTTACACACTACTGCTTGGCGGTTGAATGTTTGACAATGGTGTGGTTTTTTTTTATTCTCGATAGGCAAGCATTTGATCTCTATTTCACCTGATGGAAAGTATATGCGGCAGAAGATATAGCATGCTTGCCTTGAAGTTTTTTTTTTTATTCAATATAGACAAGCGTTTGACCACTATCTCATACTTATTCCCTCTTGACTTAAAGACTACCAGATTATACCGTTCGGGGAACAAAGACGCGGGCAGTGAGTTCCACTCCTTCGCAGTACGGATAATAAACGTAGAAGCGAACAGCTTCGAGCGAACCGGAGGTATGTCAACCATATATGGATGACGTTTAACAGTTTGTCTTGTCGTAAGATGGTAAAACGGGCATGGGGTAATTAGCTCGTGTAATTCCTGCGCACACTCTCCAAAATGTATACGATAGAATACCGATAGGTTGGTAACCTGACGTCGGTGACCGAGACTGCAATTTAGACTAAACTAGCGTGTTGAGACACTGGGTCCGTGGGGACCGGGAGCTCATTCTATTTTCAAAATTCTATCAGAGCGTCTGGTTGAAGCGACGCGTGATCAAAATGCTGGCACTTATTTGGCTCAACGTATTAGCATTGCAATTCAGAGAGGCAATGCCGCCAGCATGATGGGAACGCTACCCACTGGTAGTGGGCTTGAGCACTTGAGTTACCTATAAGCTCGATGTCTTGTAGGTAACTAAGTACTTTGCTGTACATAGTTTTAGTTTAGTTTTAGGAAATATAGGCAATTGGCCCGTAGTTAAACTAGCTTGTCATCGCCAATGAGACTTTTATGTACTGCCCCAGGCGGACTCTGCAAAAGAGGCCTTAGTCCTACCACTATAACTTTTACCTATATTTATATATCATGCATATTCCCTATTGGTTCATCCCTATTGGTGATCCCCAGATTTCCTTTCAAGAAGAACTTGCAACATATCCGCGACGTGTCCACTCTCCCCAAGGCCATCGTCAAGTGCGGGCTGGTGATGTACAAGCTGCCTCCGCTGACAGCTGTTTCTTGCATCATCACCTCAGGATCCTTCATCCTGGACTTTAACATTCAGGGAGTGCGGTTCAGACATCATGATTACTTGCTGGTTAGTATTTGTTCAATGGGTTTCTAATTTACTCGATTTTTATGTTATTAACACTTGGAGTGCAAGGTAGGGTCTGTCAGACCTACTATTGAATTTAAATAAAGGTAGTTTTATTTCCTACTCCTCTAGTACCTGGGGGCATGATACTGGATGACATTTTTAAAGTATTTTCTACAGTACACAGCATATTACAAAAAAAAAACGCATTCACACTCACAGCCCACACTAAGTTCAAAGACTTGTATCGTAGGTGCCGGAAACATTCACATCACACACACATTACACCCAGAACCAGAAGCACAAATATCCCTTGGGAAGGAATTTGTGCTCCTGCCGGGAATCGAACCCAGGACCCACGGCGCAGAGGGCAGACGCCTATCCACTGCGCCAACTGGGTCGAAAAAAAAAAATCAAAAATCCGACTCGGGTATTTTTAACTCTTTTACGCGATTATATAAGAACTTTATGACAGACATAATTATGGCGTCTGGCGGACGCCTAATTGAATTTTGATAACAGTCATGTCTTAAGTGACACTCGCAAGATTAAGACAAATCGATTGACGTAAGGATAATTAAAATCGGCCCAAGCGTTTGGTCTCTAGAATGCCACAGAGGAACAAACATGCAAACAAACATATACACATAAGTAGTCTGATAAATATTGGACCTTACTTTTCGCGCTGTGTGGTAAAAGGCTATTGTCTGGCAATGCCTGGGGCCCCTTCAACCTGCCTCGTAGGTCGCAAGCCCAAATCTTCTCAAATTCCACTCGGCAAAACGATTGGCCCGCACAGTGCATACATAATTGCTAAAAAGCTCGTCTGGAAGAAAGCCTAAAATATTTTTTGGAGGTAACCATCGATTTACTAATACGTAGGTTTTGGATTCGCGCTCAAAAGTGTACAAGGAACATAGGCGACAAAACGGAATATAAGAGACAATTCCGCCTCCCTAAAAACTTTGCAAGGCGAAATCGTCGGGGTTAAAACGGGAAATGCAGGCTTCTTTTTAACGGTAGCATACCAAAGATTGAAAAACACTAAGTTTTATTTCTAGACCATACCTAGTGGACACACGTACTATACCAGAGAGCCGTACTCGCCGCTAGCGTGCGACCACCATGTCTGCGAGTGGAACTTTACTAACTTCTACGGAGGTATTATATATTTTATACAACTTTTATATTACCATTTCAACTTAGATGTGCCATAAGTTCATCTCCAATTATACGAGTTAATTCCACCTTGTCCATTTTACCATCTAACAACTAGACAAACTGTCACACGTCATCCATATATGGTTGACATACCTCCAGTTCACTCGAAGCGTTTCGCTTCTACGTTTATCATCCGTACTGCGAAGGAGTGGAACTCATTGCCTTCGTCTTTGTTCCCCGAACCGTACAATCTGGGAGTCTTCAAGTCGAGAGTGAATAGGTACCTTCGAGGCAAGCATGCTACATCTTCGGCCGCATCATCACTTTCCATCAGGTGAGATTGTGGTCAAATGCTCACCTATCAGGCATAAAAAAAAATCAAATGTGTCACTACTAATCTTATACGTTTAAAAAATTGACTAATACAAACTTTTATCGTGCAATTTTAAACATTACTAAATGTGAATTATTATATACTAGCCGTGCCCCGCGGCTTCGCCCGCCATTATCAAATTCAATAGTAGCCTATGTGTTAATCCTAGGTATAAGCTATGTACATTCCAAACTTCATCCAAATCCGTTCAGCCGTTAAAGCGTGAAGAGGGAACAAACATACTCACACACTTACACACAAACTTTCGGATTTATAATATTAGTATATTAGTAAGATGTAAGATAGTATGTATTATAGGGTTAAGAACCTAATGAGTAATTACATAGGTATAAGTACCTATGTAATTACTCATGTATTGCCCGAGAGAGCGAAAAGCATCTCGTCCGGATTTCCGGTTGTTCTCCTCTACAGATCGCATTTCTCATCCGATTCTCGTGAAATTTTGTGAACAGGTTCATAAAAAAAATATTTTTTCAGTAATTTCGAAAAATGCGAGATCTTCCGCTCACAAATCCTAGAAATTCAAAATCAAAATCGTTTATTCACATGGGCCCCAAAGAGGCACTGAAAGTTAATGAATCTGTTGCCAGATTCGCAAAATTACAGCCATCTCGAGAAGAACCTGGCAAGAAACTCGGCGTCGCATTTTTATTTAAGAGCCTGTGCAGTTTGCCTCCATGCATCTTTGTCATTAATTATTTTTGGTATGACATATAGGGTCAGAGTTTAATAGTAAACAATCTTGCAGGATATGGTTTAGAATCGGCAACAGGTCACAATAAAATAAGCTGTTATTTAAAATAGGTCTTAAACACGTTAGTATAGAGCTTGTTTCTCAAATGATTCCATGAACAGGTCCGTTCATAATCCCGGGTGACCCCGGCACAGGCCTCTCCCCGATCCCACCGTTCATCGAACAGACGACGGAGGCGCCGTCTACTACGCCTTCAGGGTTGGACTTCAACGAAAATATCACATGTAAGTACATTAAATAAATAAACGATTTCACACTTACAGCGCCACACTAAGATCTAAAACTTGAGTCGTGGGTGCCGGAAACATTCACATCACACACAATCACACCCAGAACCAGAAACACAAGTTGTCATTGGGAAGAAAACTTGTCTTCCCGCCGGGAATCGAACCCTTGATTCGAAGACGATCTTTGAACTTAGTGCTGGTGTGGAAGCATTAATGTTAACGTTAATTTATATATTGAATATTCCACAAGTGCGGACAAAGCGACTAAGTGCGCTTTGTCCGCACTTGTGGGGCGGTGAGTGAGAAAGCGTAAATTTATGTTTAGTATTGTAATAAGACACCATCATATCAGGGTTTTTGGTCAGGAATCAAACAATAAACTTGCTTTTAAACACTTATATTCTTCCCTTTATTCGCACACCTTTACGATTTGAGCTCCCGACTAACACTGACATGCTTCTTACAGCTCCACCATCCGCTCGATGACATCAACGAATCACAACTCGGATTCGCTACTTTTTAAATTCCGCTCTATGATTGGCTGGCATCATCCGCCGACAGTGGCGCCATGAGTAATCTAGACTTACCCACATAAAATAATATTTATCGATATAAAATATCAATTATGATTGTAAATTAACAAACCCTAACAATATAGATATACCAATTCCTTGACAATTTATAGATTCTCTGGATGGGTGCTGGTTCATGTTTCCTCCAAACTACGGCTCCATCGCCGGCATCAGCTACCTCGACCCACTTACTGTCAACGAGTACCGGTTTACATGCAGTGGGGGTGGCAATAAGGTAACATTCAAATGGGGTGGCGAGGGTAGTACTCGATGCAACCGTGGGGCGGTGTGGGTAGTCACAATACAATAAATAATGCTATATTAGAAATTATATAAACACATTATGCGTCCCTATATGATTTGAGGGTTGCCTTTGATTTTTCTGGGATGGGAATCATCAGAATACTTGTTACCAATGGGACCACCTGGGAAGTATAAGTATCCTTTCAAATAATAAAGAATTTCTCGTATCGGTGATCTTCTAGTAATCGGGGAACATAAATAAAAAAAAAGATTACGACAAATTGAGAACCTCCTCTTTTTTTAAGTTGGTTAAAAATAGAAGTCAAACAAAAACTATAAACCTACAACTACAACTACGACTACGACTACGACGACAACGACGACGACGACGACTACGACTACGACTACGACGACAACGACGACTACGACTACGAAAAAAATATGTACCGAAAAAATACGCATATAAATCATTACATCCCAAAAAAACACTGAAAGTACGTTGACAGGCATATTAGAAGAGAAGAGGACTAAATGAAAATGAATATATTATAAGTACAATTAAAATCAATATGTTATTATTCAAAATCATGCATATTTTATTTTATTTATTTGGTGTCATGGTTATTTTAGTAAAAAATTTAAGAAAGGTTTTAAAGTGACAAAATATTTAATGTTAGTTTTCACTTAGTAACATTATCGGATTGGGTATAAGCGAATATGTTAAATAATCTATATATATAAAAGAAAGTCGTGTTAGTTACTCCACTTATAACTCAAGAACGGCTGAACCGATTTAGCTGAAAATTGGCAGGGAGGTAGTTTAAAGCCAGGAGAAGGACATAGGATACTTTTTAAGAACGTACATTTCTTTTAATTTTTTTTTTTACGTTTCGACATGCTTTCTATTTTCTCATACGTCACTCGGATTTGGTAAAGTACTAGGCAAACATAAACATGAAGGTTGTAATAATATAGTCACGTGACATTGTAACGCATGCCGGGTATGGCTTCCTAAATATGCACATTCATTGACTGTTAGGCGGAACGAAGGTCGCCGGGACAGCTAGTAATTTTATAAAGGAGGTGATCTCATTAGGAGTTTAAGTATCTTAAAATTTCACATAGTTATTTCTTTAAAGTTTAATTTATCTCTGAGATTGTAACTTTTTGTCTTCTAAATATTAAATAACAAGCTGGTACCCGCGACTTCATCCGCGATTTAAAGTACACATTTTGTGCTTACACACGTGCAAACACATAAACATTCGGATTTACAATCTAAAAAAGGATGGTGATGGACGTACCTGGTAAGATTCAAACGTCCTTACAAATTTAACCTATCCCACACAAACTGTACTGATTTTTATAATAAGAAGTCACTACACACTATATGCTCACCAAATCTTATCGAAATTGGCCACCACATATGCTTACGCAATAAAAATGATTTCTATTTCTATTTCATACAAGTATGTCTCATTTCAAACTACTGCTAAAATGTTTCCTACTAAACAGGAACAAGACACAACATAACAAATTTGCCCTTTCCCACATGAACTGTGCTGATTTTCGGAATCAATAGTAGTCAAAGTTTTATTCCAGAATTGTAGCTATCTACCTACCGAAGCTATCTACCCGAGTATTAATGAAATCAAACTAAAATAATATATTTGTATGTAGTAGCATTTTCGTCAACTTACTTTGCAGTTTCCTTGCCTCTGCATAGCTGTGGGATATATTAACCGTTTTGTTCCTCCTAGGGCTTGTACTGGTACCCGCAATGGATGGGTGCACCCCCGCACCACCCCTACCCTGCAGTTGGCGACAACCCCGCGGACCGCGGGTCTCCCCCAGGCGCTTACTACCCCCACCAAATTCCCATGGAACCCGGACCGATAGACAATCGTCATTAAACATGTTACTATTATTGTTGTATATATTATTTATAAAAACCTCTTTTAGGAACCATCTCGATTTAATGCGAGCACGATTGTTGCCGCAGTCGATCATTACTATTCATTACTAACATTACTAGAACTGCCCGTTGGCTTAGTTGGTTGAACGTTCGTCTTCTAAGCGATCGGGGTCGATTCCCGGCGGAAAAAACATTTTTCTACCCAAGAAAAAAATGTGTTTTGGTTCTGGTTGTGATTGTGTGTGTTATGTGAATGTTTCCGGCACCCAAGCGTTTTTTTCTTTAATTATCGAGCTCTCAATTGAAACTATATTTATTTATTTATTATTAATTTAATTCTTTATTGCACAAAAAGTATTAAAGGTGGACTTAATGCTAGAGACATTCTCTACCAGTCAACCACACATAGTAGACGAGAAGAAGAGTGTAGGCGTGCATCAAAAAGGTATAGAGAGGGAGAGAGACAAAGGAAAGCTAGATGATTAGTTAAAATAATAAATATACATAAATGATTATATACATATGTATGAACATGGTAAAATATCTACTTACAGTGCTAAAATCATAACCCTCCTTTTTACTTTGCCGTAGTCGGGTAAAAATAAGAGGGAATATAACAGCTATCATTACTGGAAAAGAAACAATGGTATTGCTGCTTTCAAATAATGCATAAAATTGAAAAGCGCGGCTGTTTCTTTCAACAGATCTGGGTATTTGTTCTCGTAATTGTTTTATAAACAAAATTCCTTTTATAACAGTTAAGTGAGGTATAAAGAGTCAAACTACGGGCTGCATCAGTCAGTGCATTATACTTTCGGCGTTTATGGTACAGTCATAGTCAGTTGATAGAAGTTGTGTCGTCAGAATATAAGGTAACAATATAAGGTAACAATTTTCAAGTATTAAAAAACATAGTTAAGATTTTGCAGTGGTAGGATTCTTTTGATTCTTTTTCTTTTTCAGGTGAGATGGTGATCAAAAGATTGCCTATCATGAATAAAAATAAAACACACCATTGCCAGACATTCAACCGCTAGTATATATAGTATTCTTTCGTCTGCGCCTTTCTTGGCGTCAGGTGTAGGCCTCAATGTTGGTCCATTATTGCCTAAGCTGGGCGCCGCGGCCGAGGGCAATTACCCTCGGGGAATCTTCGCGGGAGCTCTTGCCTATCTTGGCTTGTGCCCCCTTCTGAGTCTTCCGGTCCTATCTATGGTCTTCTCAGTCACTGCCGTCTCTGGCTCCCTCGTCTTCGTCGTCACCCTTGGGGATAATGTCGCGTGGGAGTGCACGCCAGGTCGTTACGTCCGGCGGTCGGATTCAACCGCTAGCAGTGTGCTAACATTACTGTATTCGGGATTGAAGGGCAATATTTCCACTGTAATCACAGAGTTTAAAGAGACTTAACAGCTACTACCTCAGGGTGACGACCGCAGTGCTTTGCCGCACACACTCACATCCCCATATTAAGTTCGATGACTTGTGTCGTGGATGCTGGAAACATTCACATCACACACACAATCACAACCAATATATCCTACTAATATTATAAATCCGAATGTTTGTGTGCAAGTATCTAAGTGTGTAAGAATGTGTAAGTATGCTTGTCCCTTTCACGCTTTAACGGCTGAAAGGATTTGGATGAAATTTGGAATGTACATAGCTTATACCTAGGATTAACACATAGGCTACTTTTTAACTTGATAATAACGGGCCAAGCCGCGGGGCACGGCGAATGAATCTTATATAATTAATTTAATATACAAGTTCTGTGTAACACTGACCTGTGCAAGACCATAACCAAGTGCAAGCGTGACGCTTACTATCAGACGAGTGACTTGCTAGTCTCGTAACTCAATAAGATGAAAATCGTAAAAGAGAGTCTGAGAGCTTTATTGATAAATTTTGAAAGGAAAAAATATTGCTTGAGGCAGGGTTTGAACCCGCGGCCATAGGGTGTCATGCCCTATTGCTCTAACAGCTGAGCTACTGAAGCCCAAGACAGAGCTTTCCGATATTTTAAAAATTTCCTTGTATACGATTGTAATTAAACTGACATGCGTTTTTCTACCGACTTCACAAAAAAGGAGTTACTCAAGTTGACTGTATTTTTTTTTGTACCTCATAACTTCATTCCACGTGAACCGATTTTGAATTATTTTTTGTTTGTTTGATGTTGCTTTCCATTTGGTCCCATTTAAATTTGATCAAGATCTGATCAGTAGTTCTTGCAATATTGTCAATAATGCGTGTTTAGTACATCTAATCTGATCAAAGTTCCAAAGATATTTAAAGCGGTTAAGTCGTTTTTTTAAGCTTTGCCTGCGTTTCAATTATTGAGGGTATAGTTTATAATATATCCTAGAATAAATAATAACTTGCTAACAACAAAGAGTGATGCATAAATTCCTTCTTTTTTTGTTTCCCACTATACCAATGGTCGGCAACCTTTTGAGACGGAACAGTCAAAAATTACAATTCACAAAATTTCAAAGTTTTTTTTCTTGCCAACAATAATCCTTAATGCCAACAATAATACCTACTGTACTATGAGAATCGAATAGACAACGCTACGCACTCTTTATACCTACCTAAACATCCCATAATTTACTGTTTCAACTGCATAAATGTACTTTTTTGCTGCCTTTGGAGCCTAGTTAATGGCTCGATAGACATGCCGCCTTATCCTCGTTAATCGATACTGAACGTTTTTTTAAATAAATAATATTTGTGTAAGGAACTAAAGAGCCGCAGCTTCACATCCAAAGAGCCGCATGTGGCTCGCGAGTCGCAGGTTGCCGACCCCTGCACTATACCATTTTGATGGACGCCTACCTAACAGACATGGTAGACGAGAAGAATAATGTCTCTTCACCTGCCATGGTTGACAAGTAGAGAATGAATTAAACAAATAAACTTATTTTCCTCTTTCAGTGGACGCTCTAAGACGACGCGTGTCGAAATAGATATTTCTTCGCCCTAGTCACAATGGATTCCATCTTACGCTTCATCACATTAAGTTTAACAATACTAGCAGTGTCTCCCTTTCGTGATTGGCCATATAAGGAGACTGCCATTAGCTACGTCCACAGAGTAAATTCAGGCATTGATACATTTTTCGACAGAGCTATAGCAGTAGTTTATGAACGGAGTTCAACACTGTATTACTATAATAGATACAACACAATCAACTATACAACTATGGCTTTAGGAGTTATGATAACTGAAGAAATGGTACTATCTTCATATAACCCGTACAGAGGATTGGAACGATACAATCATACTTTACCCAAGATGATCATCACTGCTATGACATATCGACTAGTAGACAATGTACCGACGTCGAGGTCTTACCAATTTGGTAGAAGCACTGAGACGATTGTATTCGACATTCAGTGTGGCCGAAAAGTGATTCCGGAGAATCCTATGGCGCAACTTCGAGATGATATGCGACATGGAACACATAGGCCGAAGCACGATCTCATAGTATTCAGAGTGGCCCCAATTATTAAATTTACGTACCCCGTGCCCAAACGCCTCTTAAACTTCGATGGATTATTGACAAACGAAAACAAACATCCAGCTTGGCCTGATAGGTACTGGAAATTATCCTCAGGTATAATAAAGACTGAACTGGCGGGACCGGACGATATGCTAGACCGTCACATAATATGGACATCAATTGGACACAGAACTGATAGCCATATAAACACGACTAGATTTTTGCATAAGGAATATGACACGACTGAGAGTTTAGTGGATTGTGATAAATGGTTTCCCAGATTGTGGGGGCGTTTTTTTTGTATAAAAAATCATAACAATTTCGTTGGCCTTAACTCTGGTGCGTTGCTTTTTTCGGGCGAGAAGCTTTATGGGGTAGGTTCATTTGCTTTGTTTAAATTTAAAAAAAGCATTCTTGTCTTTACGGACGTCAGGTTGTATTATGATCTGATATACAAAACCTGTACGAGAGATGATCAGATTCACGGTAATTAATTCCACCTTTTTTAATTATGTCAGGCTAACGTTTGACCACTTCTGTGTCTATTTTTTATGCTAGACAAGCAAGCATGCTTGCCTAAATACCTATTCTATCTAGAGGTGAACACTCCCAGATTATACCGACCAAGGTAGACGCAGACAATGAGCTCGACGCCTTCGCTGTACGGCGATGAACGTAGAAGCAAACCGCTAGCGAAACGGAAGTTTGCCGATCATATATGGAAAGGAATCATAGTGGTAAAAGAGGATGAGTAATATAAGAAATAAACTCGTGTATTGCCTGCGCACTCTCCGAAATGTATACGATAGTATACCGATGGCCTCGCAACCTTAAATAGATGACCGAGACAACAGTTTCGACTCGACTATACCTTAACATCGCCAGTGAGTCTTTTGGCTGGTCGTCGTTGTAACTGATAATGTGACCGAGGTTGATAACCTCGTTAGGCCTAATAACATAATTGGCTCTCGTTGTTGGAACACCACTTGAAGCTTGGCAGCAAGGTCGCGTAATGCTATAATAGTATTTTAAGTTTTCTCGTAAAATCTCGAAAAGTAAGAAATATATCTAACCAAGTTACGGTTAATAAAGTGTGCTGTATAACTGTTAGTTTTATTTAAATTTTCCCCACGGCCTCGCCCGCGATAATTTTCGAAATATCATCAAAACTCCAACTCCGTTACAAAATGTAAAAGAAAGTGATTTTTATTCGTAAATATTTCCGTTATTTTAATAGTTATTCTGCTATTCGGGGCGGAGCTAAAACAAACAAATCAAATATCATTAAAATCGGTCCTCCCGTTCTTGATTTATAAGTGTTGTAACAAACCCAACTTTGTTATATAAATGTAGATAAATTAAAATTTGAATAAGTAATTATTATCTAAAAATCTATACAGTCAAACTCATTCAAATGTGAAACCGGCTAAATGGAGGGTAGAAAAAGTTAAGAATTATATACTAATGGCTTTGGGAGCTGCAAACCTGGCATATTTTTTAAATGGCTGAAATGTATTTTTTTTTACGTTAGCCGACTAGACGACGCCCGTTACTTTTACCCAGCCATTATGAAAAAATATATACCTGAATCGACAAAAACTTCTATATAATAATCGAACCGCCCGCTCCATGATTCAGAAGTTTTCGGTAACTTACCGAATCGATACGATTGAATAATTTTCTCTTTAAAAATAAATTTTATCGTTAGTTACTAACCGAATCTTACGGTAACTGACCTGATTCAGAACCGTATGGTTCTGAATCAGGGGTTAGCTCACAAAATGTCACAAGAAACAAGAAATAAATGCTGTCTGACTGTTTATCTGTGGATTGAAAAATCGGAAAAAGAAAATATTAAATTATAACGTATGTACATTAAAATATGCCATTGTAATAATTATTTGATGAGAAATTTACCAAAGGTTTAATATGTTATAATTTGCTTAAAAGAAGACTAGCATAAATAAGATGAAAGAAGCTAGTAGTTTCTATAAACTGTTTCGGTAGATGACGTCGCACGTCCCCGTAAGACGTTAATAATAAGGAAAGGTTAATTTCGTCGCTTCAGGCGGGGCTTGAGTAGCTCAGCGGTTAGAGCAATAGGGCATGAGATCCTATGGCCGCGGGTTCAAATCCCGCCTCAAGCGATAATTTTTCCTTTCTAAATTTATCACTATAGTTCTGCCTAGCATGGCTAATGCTATATAAATAAAATCACTAAATTATAGGCGTGAAATTATATATTGATTTGACTAATGCCATATATTTTATTTATTTTACATACGCACATAATTATCAATAAGATTTATGTAATTAGGGATTGTAATAAAACAATCTTAACTAACCATCTTACCAAATGCAAATTATTGTTTCTGTAAAAATTGTTATTAAACATTATTTAAATGTTTGTTTAAGTTATTTTTTTCTATGAAATTAATTAATTAATTATTGTATCATCTATTAGATGTTAAATTAATTTTACGAGTGCAGTGCCGCGCAGGATTTCGAATCATATACCTAAGTTCAAAACTTTGGATGGCGCTGAAATGTAAAAGGCAAGCGTAAACGTAACAAATACTTATAGATTTTTTATTTACAATATATAACAGAAAGGTGTAGTAATAGTACTCAAGTCACACATCTAGCTCAATGTATGGAGTCTAACAGGAACTTCTGAATTCGCGGCAGCACCATTAAAATTGAGTTATGATGAGTTAAAGTTTCTAAAAAATTATGTCATTTGCAACCTTATTTCATCAGCTACCTTTCTACACCACATAGCCTTTGGACCTAGACGTCTGACAGTGGTGGACATAATAAAGGTCAAGGTCACGCGCCACAGATGTAATCGTAGGGTTGGCAAAAAAATATTAGATTGAGAAAGATAGAAGGTAAATAATATTATAATGTATTGATTTCGCTTCTATTGTGTTACAAACATATTGTATGTCCGAATGTACAAACTGTTGGCACAACAATTATAACATCTTCTATGTACACAATTACATATCTTTACTAACATTATAATGCGAAAGTTTGTAAGTATGGATGTCTGCTACTCTTTGACGCAATAACTACTGAATGGAATTTAATGAAACATTACAATAATATAGCTTGTACATCAGAATAACAAATAGGCTATAATTTATAAAGATATTGTAAGAATTGTCCAAAATATGACGATAAGTGTCAAGTAGGAAAAAATCTGCCATCTGCGAGCTATTCTGGCGTGCGCTGCAAAAAACCGTTAGAGTTACACGTATATAATGTTTATTATTATTATGTATCATGGAAATGTTTATCTTAAATAGTCCTACCAATGTTATTTTTGTAATGTTGCTTCTGCATCCGTTTCTGCTAAACTAAGGCCCGGTTTCCACCAAAGCGGAGAGGAGAGGAGATGTGTTATAACTAATCAGATTTCGTTATTTCCACATCTCCTCTCCGCTTAGTTTCGGTGGAAAAAGATCAAGCGGAGAGGAGAGATGTCTAATTTTTCCATAGAATTTTGTGCCGCGAGCGAGCAAGCGGCGCGGCAAGGGCGGCCGGGCGGCAGCCCTGTCTCCCGCTGCCTTCTCCCCGCACACCCATAAGCGTCATTCGATTGACTGACTTTGAATGCAAGAGTCGGTCCGCCCGTATTTTAATATTTTTAGTAGTTTAAATATTGAAGAATTAATTGTGTTTCTTAACCTCTAATTCCCTAATTCCTCTTCCTCAAGCAAATTAAGATATAACTTTTGTAACGACATGACGTCTTCCTTTCGTAAACAGCACTTGACTGATTTTGAGCTCTCACAGCTCACATCTCTGCTACGCACGGCTCACATCTCCTCTCCGTTACGCATCTCCACTCCGCTTTGGTGGAAATAACCTGCCAGCTTCGCAGCACAACTCTCGTCTCCTCTCCTCTCCGCTTTGGTGGAAACCGGGCCTAAGTCAACAGGCAGTCTAATTATTTACAAACTATATTAGAATTTCAGTTTAGTGTCATTATTATAAGTACTATTTAACGATAGTGTTTTCTTTGTTATTGAAGTTGTTAGTCAGTGAACATTTTATTTGTCATTTATAACAATATGATAGTATACATACATGCCCAGTGTAATTATATTCTATTGTATCTCTTATACTATTTCGTAACATATTTTCTCACAGTTACAGTAAAATGTTTTTGTAAATATTTCGCCCCCCTAGCCAAAAACCAGAACGCTTCGTGTCTATTCATTCAAACGTAACGCTTTCTAAATATAACAGACCTTAAAACTTGTTTAAATAAGGTTTGAAATATCTTGAATTGTTATTTAGCGTTCGCCGAGATTGCAAAGTTACAGACAAGCAATTAGAAACCCTTGTAACCAAGTTTTAATGTCTGTTACATTTAGAAAGCGTTTTGTTTGATAGAATAGAGACGAAGCGTTTTGGTTTTTGGCTAGGCGGCTCGTTATTGACACTAACATGAGAGTGACCATGGTAGCTTAAAAACTTGTTAAGCGATGACGTATCCCTGGAATCGATGACTCGTAAGCAACACAATGATTCACATAAGAATCGCTCTGCTGTTTCGCAACCAAGCCACCGTTATTCGATTCTTCCTGCGCTACCCGGAAACAGACCGCCGGTGCACCGTGGAACAATTGACTCAGCATCGTCATCGTTCACTTTCTGATTCACATCGAATTGATTGTCGTTTGTTTGGTAATTAAATAATTGTAATTTTTATTAAATAAGTTCAAAATCTTTTTCGTTTTTTTTGTATCCTCGTCTGCAGACGTACTGTTTAACTTAAAAATATTTGTAATTTTATATTTTCATCCATAAATTTTGTTAGATGGTCTATCAACATTTTTATCACGTGTTTCACTGAATTTAAACGCATCTAACAATAATCCACGTGGAGGACTACTATTGTCCGGCATAAAGTGTTTAGTGTCGACCGGCTCTTCTTTTGGTGCAACTGATCTCAACTGTTTTTCATTGAGTGACGCAGCTGGTGGCTCCTCATGTATACCTTCCATTGCCAATACTTTTGCTTTGGTGGTATGACCCATTGAAAAGTAAAGATTCTCAAATTCCTGAATATTTGCTGAACGACGCAAATAATAATAGCAGCCATACGTAAGACCGTTGAAGTACGCCGCGTCTGAAAATCAATAATTTTTTACCTGACTGCGCGACGCAGAGGCTAAACATAACATAAACGCTTTCACACTCACAGCCTCACACTAAGTTCGATGTCTTGTGTCGTGGGTGCCGGAAGCATTCACATCACACACACGATCACAACCAGAACCAGAAGCACATTTTTTTTTGTTTTTCTCTTTTTCCATCCAAAAGTTGACTGGAAGAGATCGCTTTAAGCGATAAGTCCACCCTTTGCACTTAGATATAAATAATATGATTGATTTTTATGTTATTATATTTGGTGCAAGAAAGTGTTTTGTATTGTCAACTGAATAATTAAACGCAAGCAAAGCTTAAAAAAAACCGACTTCACCGCTTTATCTTCGGAACTTTTATCAGATTTAATGTAGGTACTAATCACGCATTATTGACGATATTTCAAGAACTACTGATCAGATCTTGATCAAATTTCAATGGGACCAATTGGAAAACAACATTTATCAAACTAAAATAAAAATTCGTAATCGGCCCACGTGGAGAGAAGATATGATGTAGTGACATCGGTAAGAAGAAAGTTATGAGGTAACACACAAAAAAAATCAGTCGACTTGAGTACCTCCTCCTTTTTTGGGAAGTCGGTAAAACTGTGAGTCTACTTTTGATTTAACCTTCTAAAATTCCCTTTTAATTTCCATCGTTTTGATACCTTCTCGATAGGTTTGGTTAATGATTTTTGTACTTCTACTTAACAATTTTTTTTTTATTTTTTTTTGTGACAGGCTAGTGTTTGACCACTATCTCACCTGATGATAAATGACGATGTGATCGAAGCTGGTAAACACACTAGACCTGGAATACGCAGGCTCTCAAGGATAACTGCCGGAACACCGTATTTGGCTTGGCGGCAGACTTTCAACTTGATGGTGGTAAGCTACTTTGGTAGCAAGCCAGGCGAGCAACTCACAAAATGCTCTACCACCTCTCAAATGTCACCTGATTAGCACCACCCGGGGACCACGTGTAGGGAGTCAGACTTAAGGGGTATCCTCCTACGGACGTGGGTGACTCAGCCCCCTAAAACACTAAAACCCCCTATTTCGCGCCAGAACTCCGCCATTTTATTTTTATTTATCTATCTAAGGACACTTGGGTTTTAAGACTTATAATCGTCTTAAATATCGAAGTCTGAAAGATACGAGGTTATACAGAAAATACACAAATATACATACATGCAAGATATTCACGAAAAACATAAGCCAGGGATCGGCAACCTTTTGAGTCGGAATTGTAAAAAAATACAATTTACAAAATTTCAAAGTTTTATAGAGCCACATTTTTTTTCTTACCAACAATAATCCTTAATGCCTACAATAATACCTACTGGTATCGTATAGAAAACGCTATGCATGCGTTATACCTACCTAATCATTCCATAATTTACTTGTTTCAACTGTATAAATGTACTTTTTTGCTACCTTTGGAGGCTTGTTAATGGCTCGATAGAAATGGCGTCTAATCCTCGTTAATCGATTCCGAAATTCTTAATACATTATTTTTTTCTAAAGAGCCGCAGCTTCACATACAAAGAGCCGCATGTGGCTCGCGAGCCGCAGGTTGCCGATCCCTGCCCTAGGCAGTCGGGTAAATAATTAATTGAAAAATAAAACAGATTTTTCTATTTTACTCAAACTCCTCCGAAACGGCTCGACTAATTTTTATTAAATTTTGTGTGCATATCGGGTAGGTCTGAGAATCGGTCAACATCTATTTTTCACACAACGAAATGTGAAGGGTGGTCCTACCCAAAAAAAAAACTTATTTTTTAGCCAAATTTTTTTGTTTTTATTTGTTATGATACAATATTGAAAAAAACATACAACCCTTAATTTTTACCCTGCTACAATCAACGCCTATTTTTTTATTTCACTAAAAAATATTTCCTAGAAATTATGTATATGGCAAAACAACGTTTTTCTATTCCTACACAGTTCTATGGTAAAAATTGTTTTGATTTTAATTTGATTACTTACTGTGTCGTGGATGAGTAGGGCTTCCAGACCACTTTGTCCTGTATTGACAATTTTCCAACACTATTTCACATTGATTGTAGTAATCCTCAAAACTCCAAGTTATATGATTAAACGCGCAGACCTTAACTAAAGGAGTACTGAAAAGTTTGATTAACAATTTATCACATTACCAAAGAGTTTGCAGCTGACCGCAGGTTTGTTTGCTATCTGGATGCAGATTAAAATGGTGTTTTTTTTTTTTAATTTATGAAATGAACTTCTTTTGGGAATAATGCTGAGAGTGAAGTTTTACGATGCGTAAAAGAGACACCATGAAGTTTTTTTTCTTTTTGGCTTCGCAATCTTGTGTATTAAGCCAGTGTCAAGTAATGATATATTTCAAGTGTATTTCACATTAAAATTCCTAGTCACAAGTCATAGTCAAAGTCAAGTGTAAAGGAATCAAGGTTCGGTCATAGTCAAGTCATGCCCTAGTAAAAGAGGTAAACACTTTACTAGAATTTGTATTGGAGTTTTGGAGCGAAGGCAAAAATCACGTCTTTCTTCTCATCGTAACACAAGATCCCTAAAAGAATATTTGATTAAGTAGTGTAATATATGCTTGCCGAACTGCTCCCTGGCAAAGTTGGAACGTTGTAGTTTACCATTCCCAATTTTCCATTCCGTCAAAATCAGACAAAATTCACTGGATTGTAAACTTCTCATAAAGGGAGGTTTATTAGCGAGCGCTCACATTTTGCGAAATGGCTCTTAAAATGTGGGTGCTCGCGCCGTAATGTACGGCGCTTGCATTTACATCGCAATTTTATATAGCAGTTTCAAGTGATGATAAATATTATTTTGTGAACAATGTAATAAATTGATTATTTTTTAAACTTTTGATACAGATTCAATAAAGACCAAAGTCACGTTTGAATTTTGTGTCACAAATGTGACCATAGTAAATAAAAAATGGAAGTAAAGTAGGATTAAAAAAGGGTTTTTTATTTGTTTTTTTTATTAATCAACGTAAATAAAAATCAAAATTCCTTAAATTTTAATCTGTTGTCGTTTTTACTAAAACTAAGTTCTGAAGATTGAATTTTATAAAATAATTAGAGACATTTAAAAAAATCTGTTACATTATGTGATAATTCCAAAGATTGATCTTTATTTAACAAATATAAAACAGTATGAAATCTTCTCTCAAGATAGTAAATTCACTGAAGGTGCGAAATGGCTCTTAAGCAACAACCACTTTGTATAAGAAAACATCCTCTATGTCCCCCTGAAAATGTCAGCCAAGTGCCACAAGATCCTTGATGCCATCGAGATAGGAAACAAACCTACGGTTTGCTACAACATCCTTGCTTGATGCACATGGATGCACTGTAGTTATGTTTTTTTTCTTTTAATTTTGGCTTCGCAAATTTTTGCATTTAGCTAGTGTCAAGTAGGTAATAATATATTTCAAGTATATTTCGTGTTAAAAGTCCTAGTCACAAGTCACAGTGAAAGTCAAGTAAAAGAGTCAGGTCCGGTCATAGTCAGATCATGCCCTAGTAAAGTGGTAGAAACTTTACCAGAACTTCTATTAGAGTTTTGGAGCGATGGTGAAAATCACGTTTTTCAACTTTGTATGATTTGCCTACACTCATGAACGTTCACTAAGTATTAACGGTTAATATTACACCATATTACACATGAACACTCGAAGAATCACAAGTTTTGGGAAATTATACATAATCAACAGGAAAATTATACCAAATCAACAACGCCATTTTTTCACTTTCGCGGCAAAACTCCACCATGTGAAAAAAAAGTAACAAAATGACGTTGTTGATTTTGTATAATTTTCCAAAACCTGTGATTTTTCGAGTGTCAATGTGTAATAATGGTGGATTATTAACCGCCAATACTTAGTAAACGTACATATGTTTAGGCAAGTCAAACACTTGGAATAAAAACAGATAATATTTGAAGATACACTTCATAAAGTAAAGTACTACACCCCTTATTGAATAATTAAACGCAAGCAAAGCTTAAAAATACCGACTTCACCGCTTTATCACCGGAACCTTGATCAGATTTAATGTATAAACACGCATTATTGACTATACCTCAAAAACTGGAGATCAGACCTTGATAAAATTTCAATGAGACTATATAAAAAAGCACCAGCTTTCAAATAAAAAAAGAATCAACAAAATCGGCTCACAACGAAAGAAGTTATGAGGTAACTTTTGAAGTCGGGTAAACGAGAACATCGTCAAAGTACGCATTATTCGTCACAAAATAGGCATTATTGACAATATTTCAAGAACTACTGATCAGATCTTGATCAAATTTGAATGGGACCAATTAGAAAGCAACATCGTTCAAACTAAAAAAAATAATTTCGAAATCGGCCCATGTGTAGAGAAGATATGATGTAACACAGATAAAAAAAAATACAGTCGACTTGAGTACCTCTTTCTTTTTTGGGAAGTCGGTAAAAATAAGTATTTTATATTTGATGAGAATGTTATCGTTTTATAGAAATGTTACTTATGTAGAATTGCTAACATTGTGAATATTTCAATTCAAAACACAGAAATTCAACCCATTTCTATTGTCGGACATCAAGGAAGACTCCTTAGAGACATCGGTGTTTGGTAGACATTCCACAAATGCTGACGAAGCGTTTTGCTTCAAACATTTAAACTTACGTTGCTCTTATGCAGTGGACAAACTCTCCTCTGCATGGTGTACGTTCTTTGCCATGATATACTTGAAAAGCATCTTTGTTGACCAAATCCCAGTCCATACCATCAAACCGAAATGGTAATTCCATCAGCTTCATTGCGTCTATTGTCGTCGTTTCAAATATATCGGGTACTGAAATTACATTACGTGAATTAAGTCAATATAATTTAAACGCAACCAAAGTTTAAAAAACCGACTTCACTGCTTTAACGTCGAAACCCTTGATTAGATTAAATTAAATTATAATGTAAACACAAACAATGCTTAAAAATCTACTTCACCACATTATCTACGGAACCCTTGTTTTTTTTTATTTGAATCTAAGCCAGCGTTTGACCACAATCTCTCTTGATGGAAAGCGATGATGCGGTTGAAGATATAGCACTCTTGCTCAGTAAACACCTATTCACTCTCTTCTTGAACAACCCCATATTATGCTTTTCGGGAAACACTCTCTCTAGACTCTAGACGGCGGGCGTTCCATTCTTTGGCAGTTCTCATAATGAAAGTGGAAGCGAAACGCTTAACGTCTGTCTAGATGATCGGTAGTAGAACAGTGATGTGGGTATAAGATTATGCAATTCCTTTGAACACTTTCCGTAATGCAGTTTGTAGAAAGTTTAGAGGATTGCTACTTTTCGTCGATGATCGAGACTGTAGTCGAGACTCGGCTAATGCATAGTCATTGATCGTCTCTTAGCTCGTCGTTCCATAGATTCCAAAGGCTCCAGCCTGGAAAGGACCTGGCCGATCCATCCTAAAGGTGGCCACATTACTCCATACCAGACCGAACTTGAGCTTGGTTTAAGTTAAACAGTGAACTGGTGTGAAATACCGCCTAACCTTTGATAGAATGCCCTTTGCAGCACTCTTGGCTTTGAATTCTCTGTACGACCCGAAGTTAAGATAAGAAGTGAGTGTTACGCCCAAAAGCTCGAGCCTAGTGCTGATTGGAATCGATACATCCGCGAAAGTTGGAGACAGTTGAAACGGGCATTTTTTTGAGGAAAATTGACGTGCCTCTGTTTTTGCAGCATTAAACTTAACCAAGTTAGCTTTACCCCATTCGGAAACATTTTTCAAGATCAAGCTTAGTCTGTCCACCGTGGTTTCTCTCTGGTGCTGGATGGTGACACTACCGGCGCGGGCATCATATTGGTATCTTGTGATTATGGTACTGTGATCTGCATATCCGAAAATGCCGGGGTCAAGTAGATCGTTAATATGAAGTAGAAATAATGGTATTAATAGCCATATTGGTCGAAGGATCAGCCATCAAGGACAACTCGAATCAACCGTTACCTCAGGAAGCCAGAGATCCCGAATATACATAAGCCAGGAGGTAATCCGTAAGATGGGAGCTTGCCAAGAAGACCTTCGTGCCAGACCCGATCAAAAGCTTTTGAGATATCCAGTGAGATTAAATTAATTAAATACCCAAGTTTTCTTCACAAGTGAAATTTGTGCTTCTGGTTCCGGATGTGATTGCGAGTGTGATGTGAATTTTTCAGGCACCCACGACACAAGTAATCAAACTGACTTAATTACTCAATTAAAAATGTACTTACGAGTCGTTTCAATTATTCTGCCTGTAACAGCTAAAATTTCAGCATAAATAGAGAATATTTTTAATATTTTCTCGTGTAGTTTCTTCATCGTACACTACGAAAATTGACGATGTTGCTGTTATAAAGATTCTAGTTCTGTATGTGACAACTATAATTATTTAGTAATAACTAGCTTATTTTGTAAAAAAAACACGTCATAACTGAAGTTTGACTAGAAATATTATTCTGAGAACTTTAGTAATCTAGTTGTCTCAAGTTTTTTTCTCCGTGTAGAACGTTACTGTCGAGAATGAAGCCGTATCTATCGGATACTTGTTCATGTAGCCAATTATGTAGTCGTTAACGTTGGCTACGTTTATTATGTAGACAGAATGAAGCCAATTATTTAGCCGTTTATGTAGATTATGTAGACCGAATGAAGCCAATTATTTAGCCGTTTATGTAGGCAATTATGTAGACAGAATGAATCCAATTATTTAGCCGTTTATGTAGGCAATGATTTAGCCGTTTATGTAGCCATCACGATAAGGAATGACATGTAGTTACAAATTTAATGAAGTCTTTGTTTGCTAATTATCATGTTCAATCTTAATTAACTTCGGCTAAGAGTAAAATAATTCAATCGTTATCTTGACCTCGATTGATCAAACAGGGTAATTTTACTTTCGTAGAATGGAATCAGTGGTTATGACCACTAAACTATACTACTTATAATAAAATTGTAACAGGGAGATGTCTATACATTGAAGATAATGATAATAAATTAATATGGGGAGTTTTTGAATGAGTTCGGTAATTTGTTGTAAACTTTTATTGCTGTAGCAAAAGAATTTATTTTGAATAGTTCTAATCTGCAATGATAGTAGAGTTTGAATTGGTTCCTGGGTGTAACAGTCCTACCAACGACTTCACTTTCAAATCGGGTCATGGTTTGAAAGAATAAGAACTTTCTTTTATTGAATTCTTTGAATTTGAATTCGACTTCGTACGGTGGAATTTAGAAACAGTATATTTCTCAGAGTCAGTTGATAATTAAATACCAATATAATTAAACGCAAGCAAAGGTTAAATAAACCGACTTCACCGCTTTATCTTCGGAATCTTGATCAGATTTAATGTATTAAACACGCATTATTGACTATAACTCAAAAACTAGAGATCAGATCTTGATCAAATTTCAATGGGACCACATGAAAAGCACCAGCTCTCAAATAAAAAAATAACGATCAAAATCGGCTCACAACGAAAGAAGCTATGAGGTAACTTTTGGAGTCGGGTAAACGAGAACATCGTCAAAGTAGTCCACAAAATAGGCATTATTGACGATATTTCAAGAACTACTGATCAGATCTTGATCAAATTTAAATAGGACCAATTAGAAAGCAACATCTTTCAAACTAAAAAAAAATTCTAAATCGGCTCACGTGGAGAGAAGTTATGAGGTAACAAACATAAAAAAATAATACAGTCGACTTCAGTACCTCCTCCTTTTTTGGAAAGTCGGTAAAAATGGACTTGGAACGGCTAGGTAAACAGTTTATTTATGTGCAAAATAAAACAACAAAAACTATAGTTTATTTGTATACAACATTCGATGATCTACCCAGGAGACATAATAAACAAATAATCTGAGCTAGTGCCCCGTGACCAAGCAAGCACACGTGAAAGCAACATATCTTATTTTGTGTCTGTGATAGGCAAACATTTGACCACTATCTCACCTGATGTTAACGACGATGCGGTCGTCGCTTAACATCAGGGTTGTATAGTTTAGGTATTATCTCGGGACTTAATCGCGCTAAAAAACTATTTTTATTTACCTCGACGTTTCGGCCAAGTTGCATTGGCCATGGTTTCGAGAAGACTTGAGACCATGGCCAATGCAACTTGGCCGAAACGTCGAGGTAAATAAAAATAGTTTTTTAGCGCGATTAAGTCCCGAGATATTACCTAAACTATGTGTTCGAATCGCGAAAGTTTAAAAATTACAATCAGGGTTGTAGTACTTATCTGGGAAAACACGCAGTGCGCATAATGAACGTGAAAGCAAAACACTTCTTGCGAATTTTAGGAACATCCACCAGGTGGTTCTATGGTGGAATGGGGATGGAGGAAATAAATTTTGGAACGCACTCTCCGAAGTATATCCGATAAATATCGAGAGACTCGCTATTCTGCGACGATTTCCTAGGCTCTGATTTGTCAGCTGGTCTGTGTTAATGAGTATCGTTGTTCTTCGCTTAATGGTCTCTAGTGCCTCAAACTGAGAACCTCGAACAAAGGTGAGAACAATACTCCATACACGAACCGACTTGCGCACGATATAAGTTGAGCAACTTTCCAGGGTTGAAGTATTGTCTCACCTATGCGAGGGTACCTAGCTTCGGCCAATTTGGCTTTAGATTCTATATAAATGTTTATGTACAGTTCTTCCTGATATCGACACCGGGTGAAATTGTTGGGAATGAGAGGTACGCGTGGTATGAAAATACTTCACCAGCTCTACAGCCCGGCTAAGAATTTCGGCCTCTATAATCTTCTACTATATAAAAATAAGTCGGGTTTTCCTTCCTGACGCTATAACTCCAGAACGCACTAACCGATTTCCACGGTTTTGCATTCGTTGGAAAGGTCTCGGGCTCTGTGAGGTTTATAGTGGCGAAACGGAGTTCGCCGGGCTTACTAGTATTATATAGAAGCAACACCACTTTGAGGCTAGTTCCATTGCATTGGATTGGTTAAGTTCCGAAGCAACATAGTCGGAATACCTACTTTCAGAACGAAGCTATGCTCGGTGAGTTTAGTTGCAGGAAAAGAGCTACAATACTGTATCGTTAGCATCGGTTTGGTCTAGAGCTATGTGTATAGACCGGTATACCACCTCGTCACCTTCAACTTTTTCCAAAATACTGTAATTTATGGCAGCTGCTTGATAATTATTGGGCGCAAGTATTGCTCTTTCACAAAGCCAAAAATTGTACGGCGCGTTACTTGACTTATTATTATTATTATTTAATACTTTATTGCACAGTAAAAAGTGTACAAAAGGAGGACTTAATGCTAAAAGCATTCTCTACCTGTCATCCAGCGGTGGAAAATGAAATGACATGAGGCGTGCATCAATCAGGGATAAAGAAAATATATGTAAATGAAATTTATATCTAATTGTAATGTACATAAATATAAAATACTTAAGATTATACATTCTAATAATAAAAAAATAACATGAATATCTAAAAAATATAATATATAAGAAAATATCTAAATAACATATAACATAAATAATAACAAATACATACTAATATCAGTGCTCAGAGAAATTTGTTAACATTATAAGGCTTTGGTAATCATTTTAAGTAAATGATCTTTAACGTGCAGTGAGAAACAAGCTTTTATTTTTTTACTTACATATTCATACACAAAATTAATGAGTTCCTCTACTACACAAACAATCTTATAAAGGTTTTTTGGTAGATTTACTAACCCGAATTCGATGATCTTGAAATGAAACCTTCGGTGATTTAAAAAAGAACGTCCGAAAATTCTTGCGCCCAGGGCTTGACACCTAAGTGAGCCATCATGTCACTTTCCTCGATCCTATCCTACGTGTTAATTTAGCTAGTTTAAATGCGCTTACAAACATCCGGACAAACAGACAGTGCGGTAAAATGGTTATATTTTAAGTTAGATCTGTAGCAATACATCGGTGAAAACAGCATTCAATTCCATGCAGTAGTTTTTGCGTGATGCGCATACAAACATCCAGACAGACAAACAGACAAGAATTCCAAAAATGGTCGCTTTGGCTTCTATTGCTCTGATAAAGACCCCCCATATTAGTTTTTCATCAATATTTTCAATGTACAGACTTCGGCCGGTTAAAAATGTATTATAAGTTTAGATATAGATTTTGAGACTTTATCACTTATACATTTTGAGTACCTGGATGACCGAGCTTTGCTCGTTAAAACGACGGATTCTCCTCCTTTTTTGAAGTCAGTTAAAAATAAAAGCTAGCTAGATCGATTTATCGCCCCCGAAACTAAACTAAATAAAAAAAAAAAAAAAAAAACAAAACAATCGTTGGAGCCATTTCCGAGATTCAGATTATATATATATATATACAAGAATCGCTCGTTTAAAGGTATTAGATTTGGCCTGGATGCAAACGCGTATAAAAATTTTGGAATAATTACTAACATACCTGCGAAAGTTTTCATTATACGTTAGAGATTTTTACCGACTTCACAAAAAAGGAGGAGGTACTCAAGTCGAATGTATTTTATTTATTTATGATAATTTTTTTATGTGTTTTACCTCATAATTTCATTCCACGTAAACCGATTTCAATTTTTTTTTAGTTTGAAAGAAACATCTTTCAAACTAAAAAAAAAATTAAAACAGCTTTCCAATTAGTCCCATTTAAATTTGATCAAGATCTGACTAGTAGTTTATGAGTTATCCTCAATAATGCGTATTTCATTCATTTAATCTGATCAAGGGTTCCGAAAATAAGTCAGTGAAGTTTTTTTAAGATTTGCTTATTTTAGCTATCATTGTAGCAGCTGCCTACAAGGTGCCATAGCTGACTTGACAAAGCAAACCAACTTTCAAATAATAAAAAACATCAAAATCGCCAGAAAGAAGTTATGAGGTCATTAAAAACAAAACAATCGAATTGAGACTTGAGACCTCCTCCTTTTTGAAGTCGGTAATAATAGGTGATGACTACGAGAGGTCCCTGCTTACCCCAATGGGAGAGAGGTGTGACTACTATACCTAAGGCATATTATTATGCATATGCATATTATTATACCTTCAGTAAGTTTAGCAGGCAAAAAAAAAAAGACGTGTGGCACCCGGGGACTGCCGCGGTAAAGCTGTTGCATAGCATTTTTTATCAACTTATGCAATTATAATTATTTATTTATTTTATTTATGCAGTATAATAACGCCGAAACTCAAAGCAGGCATGAGTCACCAGATTGCGGGGCGAAGAGGGGGATTACGCATGCGCAGTAACGCCGATACAACCAATGCCACCTAGAGGCGAGTTGCTGAACTAAAGAGACAAGCGTGATATTTCAAAAAAGTCATCAAAAGTTCTGCTATTCATCTATAGATGGCAAAACTAAAAAGTATCACCGCTGTGCCGGTCGGAGTGGGGGGTGTTAGGTTATTTTCGTTACGGAATTTCCGGATTCGGTCTCCACGCTCAAGGCCCGCGATAGAAGCTATGTAATTGCTTAAAAACATTTGAATATAGGTCCTCCTTCTTATGTCAGTTGGATCAAAACGTAGAAGTATGCCGGATTACGTAGTAACTGTTACTCATTCTGGGGTCTACCGCTTTTATCCTCAAATAAATTTAACGATTTCTCCTAGACTATTTGTCCAAATTATATGCAGTAAAGGGCAAATAGTTTATTTTGATAAGGATTAATATTGAATGCCTCAAAAAGGCAACAAATCAGAAGCTCAAGAAGGCTCATGAAGGCCAACTTTTTGCCATACGTTGTATTCACCTATGTCTAACTGCTTAGTCAGCGTATTCCGATAAAGCTTCCAGTTAGTGAATGTTTCTCCGACTTGTCTCACTAATATTATTATTTCGATCTGAAAACTAACTTATATCCCAATTAAATGTAGCCTTTGACCAGAGATCACTATCTCTTAATGAAATATCTTAAATATCTTAGCTATCTATTATAGAAAGAATTTTCAGAATAGGATCAGTTGTTTCAGAGATTACCTTTTACAAACAAACAAACAATCGAAGAAACTAAATCTTTATAATTTAAGTATAGATATAGATTTTAGATACTTATTCAATGTTATTATTATTGTATTAATCTATTCCATTATTGTATGAATCTATTGTCATCATTATTCATGTCATTTCATTTTCCACCGCTCGATGGTAGTTAATGCTTTTAGTATAAAGTCCTCGTTTTGTACAGTTTTTACTGTTCAATCAAGTATTAAATAACGATTACAACATAAGCATGCTCAGCAAAATTGTTTAACTTATGATTGCCCTATAAGTAACATTTTTGTATAAATAATGTTTATTCTAAAGTGCAATGAGAAATGATAGATGGGTAGTATCAAACACTTTAATCAAACCTTTCTATACATCTATCGACATATCTATCTTGTGGTTTGAACCAGTAATTAAAATTATTGGTTGTAAATTGTTCTAGATGGTTTTGGAAAATCTAAAGGCAGTGGGTTCTTTTGCGATTGTAATTCACCAAACGCATTGACACCTTCCTGTTGTCGGTAAGAATCCATTTGATTTAATACCAACTTAGATGATGGAGCCTGCATTTCCTCGATTGGTCCTAAAATTTCTTCTTTAGTGGTACCTCCCATTCCAAAATACATATCTTCGAAATCTCTAATATTCCTTGAACGACGATAGTAGTGATAGCAGCCGTGCAATTGACCATTGTAGTACAATGCATCTGAAATAATATTAAATATGAGAGAGACGTGCAAAGATTGTTTATTTGATCTTTTTTTATATTTGGCTTGCAACACAGACTTAGTGAGGAGACTCAAAAGAACTAAACCTTTTGAGTTAGTGTAGTGATGTGACAGTGAGATACAGATAATGAGTGCTGTTAACTATTAACCAAGAACATATGGTTGGTAGGTGGGTGCTTGTGTGGTGACTAATAAATAATCTATCTTCTTCTAAATATATGTAACTCAAAGGTGACTGACTGACTGACTGACTGACATAGTGATCTATCAACGCACAGCCCAAACCACTGGACGGATCGGGCTGAAATTTGGCATGCAGGTAGATGTTATGACGTAGGCATCCGCTAAGAAACGATTTTGATTAATTCTACCCCCAAGGGGATAAAATAGGGGATGAAAGTTTGTTGTACTTCTTAACGCGAGCGAAGCCGCGGGCAAAAGCTAGTTGTCCATAAAATCCAATGCACGCTGTTTATTGGCGTCACAATTTAGAAGGAACGGAAGAAAGTCACAGAAGGAACAGTTCACACAAAACAGTCAAGATAGGCACAAAGTAGAAGTATGAAATGCGAAAAGTCAATACAATAACACAGCGAAGTAAAATACGCGGGCGAGTGTAGGTAGGTAAGTGTTCCGAGGTATGCCAAAAACACAAGAACAAAGTGTCTTCCCAATAATAGGGACAGTAAGAAAAGAGTTATTGGACATATTCTTAGTAGGTATACTACATATACTACGTGACGTCTGGTGGCCCTGGGATCTTACTCTATTAAGACTAATAAGTAATTTAATTTTGACCTAATCTGTTAAGTAGAGTTAACAGTTTAGGTCAAAATTAAATTACTTATTAGTCTTAATAGAGTAAGATCCCAGGGCCACCAGACGTCACGTATTTTCTGACGAAGGAAATGTGGACGATTGAGTAGTGTTAGTATGTGCTAAGAACGTATTTTAAATATTTTTTTTTATACGAACCGAATTGCAATGCTTTAACGTATTATAGCATTGCAATTCGGTGAGGCAGTGCCGCGAGCATGATGGGAACGCTACCTGCTTCGGAGCATAATGTTACAATACGCAACATGAACACGCCCCTCAAAATGTACAATACGTAGAATGTGCAAACCGCAAAATGAGCAAATCGCAAAATGAGCAAACCGTAAAATGAGCAAACCGCAAAATGAGCAAACCGCAAAATGAGCAAACCGCAAAATGAGCACAACACTCAACTACAAGTACGCCCACGTTCACACACAATATTTTTTTGAACAACATTAATCATTATGATTGTCAACCAATCAAATCTCATTACGGCTATTTTCAAATGAAATACAAAATTAGATAAATTCTTATTTATTTTAAAACAAAATATTCCCTCCATACGTTTACTTTTGCCCAAGTCGGTAATGTACATTATGCTCCGAAGCGACGCTACCCACTGGTAGTGGGCTTCAGCACTTGAGTTACCTATAAGCTATTGAGCTTGCAAAGGCAGGTAACTAAGGTCTTTGCTGTGTAGATGTAAAGTTAGTTTAAGTTTAGTTTTAGGAATTATAGGCAATTGGCCCGTAGGTAGAGGACGGTAATAAAAAAGATTTTTTAAATGGTTTCATTTTCTGTTTTAAACCTGTTTCGTACGATACCTCAAATGGGAGGAAGAGAAAAAAAAATTTGCCTCCGGTCACGTGTATTGTCTCCCTTTAATATTTTTTTTCCTAGTATATAGGATTAAATAAATTGATATCTAAATATAATTGTAGAATATGTAATTAAAATAGTGTTCATTTAAAAAATGTAAGTTAAATATTTCATAAATAATTTGATTGTAAATTTGCTATTACCATGTTTGTGTTGGATACCCGTAGGGGTAAACTGCATTCACCTAATGCATTTCCATCTTGCAATGTTATCATGACAGTATCCCAATAAATATTCTATTCTATTCTATTCGTATATTGATTCAAAATCAAAATCAAAATCGTTTATTCACATGGGCCCCAAAGAGGCACTCATGAAAGTTAATGAATCTATTGCCAGATTCGCAAAATTACAGCCATCTCGAGAAGAACCTGGCAAGAAATTCGGCGGCGCATTTTTTCTGACAGAGATTCGCAAGAGATACGTAGTAAGGGGCGATCATTTGGATAATATATCCAAAGTTTAACAGGAACTAAAACTGCCCGTAAGTTTAACTAGGAGCGCGTCCGCCTTAAGCAGGGGCATCGGGTTCGAACCCGGTGGCAACACAAGTTTTCCCCCTATGGAAACCATGGTTTTTGGTTCTGACTGTTTTTTTAGGCCAGACAGGTGGCTGTTATCTCACATGATGCAGTGATGATGCGGCCGAAGATGTAACATGCTTACCTAGAGCATACCTATTCGGTCTAGACTTGAAGACTCCCAGATTACACTATTCGTGTGATGTGAATGTTTCCTGCGCCCACGACTCAAGCCATCAAACAAAACAAAACAAACAAACGCATTCACACTCACAGCCCCACACTAAGTTCAAAGACTTGTATCGTGGGTGCCGGAAACATTCACATCACACACACATTACACCCAGAACCAGAAGCACAAATATCCCTTGTGAAGGAATTTGTGCTCCTGCCGGGAATCGAACCCAGGACCCACGGCACAGAGGGCGGACGGCTGTCCACTGCGCCAACTGGGTCGTCAAAACTTAGTGAGTGTGAAATCGTTTATGTTAAGTTAAAACAAATACTTACTATGGTCTTTGTCAATTTTATTGTACCACCAGTAAGATCTATATCTGCAATTTTCGTAAATTATTTCACATTGGTTGTAGTAATCCTCAAACCTCTTTGTGTACCTGTTATACCCACAAACAGCGACCAAAGGAGTGCTGAAAATTCAAAATGTCACATTATACAATGGACCTATTTCGTAAAAACATTTAATCCGGGTTAGCGGTCCTATTCGACTACCCAGTTGGCGCAGTGGACAGGTGTCCGCCCTCTGCGCCGTGGGTCCTGGGTTCGATTCCCGGCAGGAGCACAATTTCCCAAATGATATTTGTACTTCTGGTTCTGGGTGTAATGTGTGTGATATGTGAATATTTCCGGCACCCACGATTCAAGTCTTTGAACTTAATGTGGGGCTGTGAGTGTGAATGTGTTTGTTTTGTGTTTGATTTGTTTTATTACTGTGCTTTGTTTTTTGTTTAAGTGCATTTATTTTAAGCACCTTGTATATTAAGTTCCAACTTCACCATAATATTTATTTACCTAGATAGATAGATATATTCTTTATTAAACACCTTAAAATAACAAAGAACACAAATAGGAATGACAGTAAAAAATTATATAAGTGTAACAATAGGCGGTCTTATCGCTGAGAGCGATCTCTTCCAGACAACCTTTTGGATGGAGAGGAATAACCCAACATAATAGGACGTCGTTCTACGTTCATAAAAGATTAGATAGAATAACAGTGATAATAAAAACTTATATATACTTAGTTAAGTGATAATATATACTTAGTTAAGTTCGGCATTCTTATTAAATTTTTAAGAATGTACACATTTTGACTTGCGAGCCAGTTTTAAACCCAATTGTCCCAATTTTTTCTCCGTGTAGATAATCTTTATCAAAATAGTACGTACTAGTATTAATTAAGTAACCTTGTATTTCATGCAAGTGAATTCTTATTCTTTATGAGAAATAAATATCTTAAACCGTACCTAACTACATTAATGGTACTGGCAACCCACGTCCACCCCAGTTTCACACGGGTGTACATAATTTAGACAAATCAAAAATGGTTACTCAGTGAGTCAACCGTAACAGATAGAGATATGCCATAGTAGAGTTTTCTTTAGGTTTTTTAAAGAATTATAATTCTTTAGTACATCATTTTTATGTATCTCTTAAGGTTAAGCCTATGTTAGCCATGCACATTAATATTTCAGCGGCTTAGTTGCAAAGCACTGTTTTTTTTTCTATTTACATATAAACTTACTTGTAGTCAAGTAATGGAATAGTCACTGGATGGCTAGTGACTGAAATAAAAAATTAAGAGCATGAATGCTATGAGAAATATAGTTATTGTTATAATAATAATAATAAATAAAACCGGCAAAGTGCGAGTCGGACTCGCGCACTAAGGTTCCTACAAAAAATCAAGTTTGTTGTATGATAACCCTTAAATATTTATTTTATTTTATATTTGTTGTTATAGCGGTAATAGAAATACATCATCTGTGAAAATTTCAACTGTCTAGCTATCACCGTTCTTAAGATATAACCTGGTGACAGACGGACGGACGGATGGACAGCGAAGTCTCAGTAATAGGGTCTCGTTTTTACCCTATACGCGAGAAGCCTACCCTAAAAGCAAGGGCGGTTTGTGGCGAACCGTCATAGGTGTTTGGCGACACCGCGTACCCCGAGACACTCCCTGGGCTAAGTGGGACCCCTGATCCTCGGCTTGCCTTAATTGGCCGTCTGAGGGTGGAGGCGCAAGAGCTAAGTTTCTAAGCTCCAAGGATGGAAGTGATAAAGGGCATAACGTCGGGAGTAGCGTTTCGTGAAACTGCAGCAACACCTCTCAACACCCTTTAGCCATCAACACCAACGTTGCTCCTTATGTCGCCAATGCAGGCGGCCCTTATGGGGAGCCCGTTCAGCAGGTGGCAAGTCATCACCTGCCTACATATTTTTTAATGAGGCGGAATTGGCAGGTGCCGTAGTCTCATATATACAATGCAATACTCTATGTTTGTACTCACTATATAAGGCATAAGTCACAGTTATTGTCAACCCAATGTCATCCATCGCCTAGTCACCTACTCCATAGTTAATAATATATTATTATAAAACAAAACGAAATAAACAAACAAACGCAAACGCATTCACACTCACAGCCCCACACTAAGTTCAAAGACTTGTATCGTCGGTGCCGGAAACATTCACATCACACACACATTACACCCAGAACCAGAAGCACAAATATCCCTTGGGAAGGAATTTGTGCTCCTGCCGGGAATCGAACCCAGGACCCACGGCGCAGAGGGCGGACACCTGTCCACTGCGCCAACTGGGTCGTCAACTGGGTTATAATTATTGTAAAGGTGTGTGCAAGCATAAAGCGGCGTTAACTTCCAACATAAGAGATGTCCGTCGTATGTTTGGACACGCCTGATATGTTATTATTAAAATGTAATTATACCAAAGGGCCTCATAGAGTTGGTTACGGCTCCGCTAATGCCTTACAAAGGTCCGGGCATGGACCCGTGAGATACAATAAAAAAAAAGCATCCACATCACACACACAATAACAACCAGAACCAATAACACAACTTTATCTTGGGGAGAAAACTTGTGTACCCGCCGGGAATCGAACCCGATATCCTTGCTTAGAAGGCGAACGCTCGCCCGAAAGCTAACGGGCAGTTTAAGTTATTTACAATCTTAATTAGGAATTAACTCAGGTAATACTGCGCCAGATTGTAAACGATAGAATGGCCTCGATTCTGATGTACACTCACTAAATTAAATTTAAACTATTCCTGTCTTTTAAAAAATAGGAACACAAGACAGAGATAGAATACTGCTGTGCTGTCAAGTTAGTCAGAACTTAGATGTCTATGCATGCTTAGTCGAGTATGTTATTGGTGTTGACTAAAAACACGCGCCTTTCTGCTGTTTATATTTTAAATGATAAACTAGCTTGAAGCACTTAAATGTATGCTATCTCTGTCTTGCGTTCCTATTTTGTAAAAGACAGGAATAGTTTAAATTTAATTTAGTGTGTGACATCAGAATCGAGGCCATATCGATGAATGTATAAACTAACGTTGACTTTATGCAGTCGAAAAAATCTCCGTCACATTGATTTACTTCATTCCCGCTTTCGCCAGCTCGGTCATCGATATAGATCTGTTTGGGATGAACGTCCCAGTCCAGGCCGGCAAACCTAAATGGTATTTTCAGTAGCCGAATTGGGTTAAGAGTCGTAATTTCGCCAACAACCCCACCACGTTCGTAATACTCATCAGCAGCTGAAATCATAAGCCCTAATATATTAACACTCCCGAACATATGTTATCTGTACCAATAATTAAACGCAAGCGAAGCTTAAAAAACCGACTTCACCGCTTTATCTTCGAACCTATTATATGATTAGTGTACTAAACACGCATTATTGACGATATCTCAAGAACTATCGGATCAGATCTTGATCAAATTTCTGCCTCCTCCTTTGTTGTGAAGTCGGTAGAAAATGCAGTCGACTTGAGTACCTCCTCCTTTTTTGTGAAGTCGGTAGAAAAGGTTTAGTAATACTTGGTGGTGTGTATGTGTGTCGTGCCAGGAATCGTCTGCCAGAGAAAGTATGTTGTAAAAGGATATAATATTAACCTTGAAAATATTAAAAAAAAAACAAATATTTTTGATAACCCTACGGTTACATTTGTGGTGCGTGACTTTAACCTTTGGTATGGCTACCACTGACGTCTAGGTCCAAAGACCATGTGGAGTAGAACGGTAGCTGATGAAATAGGGTTGCGAATTACATATTTTATAGGAACTTCGAATAAAAGTGAAATAAGATGAATAAAAGTCTTTTATTCATCTTATTTCAATATTCAAGCTGCTGCCGCGAATTAAGAAGTTCCTGTTAGACTCTATTCATTCATAGCTAGATGTGTGTTACCTTATAACTTCGTTCCACATGAACCGATTTCGGTTTTTTTTTTTTAGTTTAATATGATGATGTTGCTTTCCAATTGGTCCAATTAAAATTTGATCAAGATCTGAACAGTAGTTCTTCAAATATCGTCAATAATGCATATTCTGTGGACTACATTGACGATGTTCTCGTTTTCTACCCACTTCAAAAGTTACCTCATAACTTCTTTCGTTGTGAACCGATTTTGATGATTATTTTTTTATTTGAAAGCTGGTGCGTTTGAATTTGATCAAGATCTGATAACTAGTTTTTGAGTATTCGCCAATAATGCGTGTGCAATACTTTAAATCTGATCAAGGATGGAGAGGAAGATAAAGCGGTGAAGTCGGGATTTTTTTAAGTTTTGCTTGCGTTTAGTTATATGTATTTAATTTCAATCCTCGACGCCAACATTAAATTGTGATACTCGTAGCGGTCCTCCAGGTAAATCAATCAAGTTACTGATTGGCAATGTAAGACTAGTCAACCGACTTAAAAAAGGAGGTTCTCAATTCAAATGTATGTTTTAAATAAATGCCTATTTCTATAGTCTTCAATGATTGAAACGCAAGCAAAGCTTAAACAAACCGACTTCATCGCTTATATTTCGGTTTTGGCTTGACCGATTTCGATAAAATTTAATGGGAAATGTGACCACCTCTGAAGTATATTCTACCAAAAAAGGTCGTCAATCGGCTGAAAATATCTATTGCTATGGGGATCTGCTGCCGATGTTGAAACTATTTTTATTCTACAAAAGAGAGTGGTTCTTGCAATATATGATATGGGTCCGCGCGAATCTCTCAGGGATTTTTTTAAAGAAACAAGCATACTTACCATGCGTTCGCTTTACATTTTTGAAAATATTTTGCATGTTCGCAAAAATATTGGTAAATATAATATAAGTGCCTATTACGGTTATGTTTGCCTTCAACTATCTTATGGTATCATCTTCTGGGGAAATTCAGTAAATATCCAGACCACATTTCTACTCCGAAAAAGATGCTTGCGTAGCATTTACAACATGGATAGTACCGAATCTCTTCGAGAAATATTTAGGTATTATAAGTTCTTAACTCGAACGTCTATCTATATACTAGAAATGTGTATTTTTGTAAAAAATCACAAATCAACATACTTTAACCTACAGTCTACTCGCGTTGATAGATTGCGAATTAAGTACAGATATCATATGTGTAACCCGCTAGTAAACAATACAGCCTTTCATAAGAGTAGGTACTTACATAAACGCAATCAAAGTCTATAATAATTTGCCTACGGAGTTTAAAGTTTTACATGGCACCAAATTTAAAGATGGCTTTAACATAGAAATATGATAAAAATACAAGTTACTAATAATATGTTAAAAATAAACGTTCAAATGATTAATAATAATAGACAACATTTAAAATATAAATAGATAAACATACAAAATATAAACATATAATAAAGTAAGAATTACATTTAATACCTACAATATATATAAATTAAAATATTTAACTTACCTGAATAAACAACCGAAATTTCAACAAATATAGTATGTATAGATAATATTTTTACGAGTACTTCCCTCATTGTTGAACGTTGTAGACGAGATCGTGAACGCATCTGTCAGATACGCGTATATATTTCGTTCATTTAGATAGATACATAAGGGGAGTATTCTTGATTACGCATAATCGGCAATTTTTCAAATTTACGGAGATATATTTCTCAGTGATAATTATTATCTCTGAGAAATATATCTTCGCATGCCTAATGCGAATGCATTTAATTGAGACGTGATCACCTCTTGCATCACTCTATAATCTCCTTAAATAATTTCGGCGTCAAGGATGCCCAGGAGTCCTGGCCAGGAATCTGCGAATTTAAAGACAAAAGGGCAGGTTAATTAATATTCTGAAATTACAATAAGTAGGTAAGTCCAAGAGATTGTTTTGGAATCCACCAATTTATAGAGGAAGTTAGAAAAATACATCAATCTCTGCAAATCTATAGCAAAAATGCTAACCACATTTTTTCCACATCATTTACAGACCGAGAAAAATGTTTCCCATTCGAATGTGGATTTGACCCCAAATCATCTGCACGAATTCCATTTTCATTACATTTTTTTTAATTACAATATTTTTTTTAATTTTTGATGTAGAAATTGCTTTATTTTTCCCATTATATATTATTTATATAGTTATAATTTCGTCGGATGCTTTTATTACTTATTAATATTACCTATATACAAGAGAAACTATACCTACATTTAGAAAAATTGTCTGATGAATTATTCAGACCAAATAAGAAGTCTATTTGGTCTGAGACGACACCCTTTTTTTTTACTGGGCCATATTATACACACAAACGCATTCACACTCACAGCCCTACACTAAGTTCAAAGACTTATATCGTGGGTGCCGGAAACGTTTACATCACACACATAAATACACCCAGAACCAGAAGCACAAATATCCCTTGGGAATTTGTGCTCCGGCCGGGAATCGAACCCAGAACCCACGGCGCAGAGGGCAGAGACCTGTCCACTTATTATTTAAATACATCAAATTATTAAACTGGACTCATTATACAACCTTTAAGCATTATCTCACTTACCTTTACTCCTAAAAAGTTCCTTGCTACACACTGGACATATTTGGTTCGAGTGGACTACGTGCGGGGCGCGAGCACGGGAATTTTAGACGAGCGTTTATGTTTATGTTATGTTTATTAACTACGTTTACCGAATCCCAAACTTAAAGGCTTGAATGAACTTAATAGCTGCTACACACTGGACACATTTGGTTCCAACGGAAGACGGCGTGAACGGTCGCGGGCCTTGTCCAACTTCCTATTTAGTTTCCTGATGTAATCACACTAATATTATAAAGGCGAAAGTTTGTGAGTGTGTTTGTATGTTTGTTACTTCACAATCAAACGGCTGGACCATTTTTTAATGAAATTTAGTAGTTATGGAGGTAGCTGGAATTCCCGCGGGAACTAACGCGAGTAAAACTGCGGAGTGCAGCTAGATTTACTAATAAAAATATAAAACCGGCCAAGTGCGAGTCGGACTAGCGCACGAAGGGTTCCGTACCATTATGTATAAAAAATCAAGTTTTTTTGTATGGGAGCCCCCTTAAATATTTATTTTATTTTATTTTTAGTATTTTTTGTTAAAACGGCAATAGAAATACATCATCTATGAAAATTTCAACTGTCTAGCTATCACCGTTCTTGAGATACAACCTGGTGACAGACGGGCGGACGGACAGTGAAGTCTCAGTAGTAGGGTCCCGTTTTTACCCTTTGGGTACGGAACCATAAAAAATTGCAAATATGAAAAATTCCGATTTTGCGTTTTTTACAGAATAACCGCTGTATCGTGATAAGGAGACATTAAGTATCCTCTTGTTAATGAACTAAATTTGCTAATTATGATCTTAATTAACTCGCTAAAGAAGTACAGTATAATTCAATCGATATTTTGATAAGAACTCGCTTGATAATTTTTAACCGACTTCAAATAAGGAGGTTCTCAATTCAACTGTTTTTTCTTTATCTCGTATGTCTATTTTGTAGATATGTTACGCGATTATGAATCGATTTTGATGATTGTTTTTTTGATTGGTAGAGTAACTTCAGAGGTGGTCCCATATATTTTTTTTCGAAATCGGTCAAGCCAAAACCGAAATATAAGCGATGAAGTCGGATTTTTACCGACTTCCCAAAAAAGGAGGAGGTACTCAAGTCGACTGTATTTTTTTTTTCTGGGTGTTACCTCATAACTTCTTTCCAAGTGAACCGATTTCGATTTTTTTTTAGTTTGAATGATGTTGCTTTCTAATTTGATCAAGATCTGCTGGTCCCATTTAAATTTGATCAAGATCTGATCAGTAGTTCTTGAAATATCGTCAATAATGCTTATTTTGTGGACTATTTTGACGATGCCCTCGTTTACCCGACTTCAAAAGTTAGGTACCTCATAACTTCTTTCGTGCCGATTTTGATGTTTTTTTTTTACTTGAAAGCTGGTGCTTTTCATGTGGTCCCATTGAAATTTGATCAAGATCAATAATGCGTGTTTAATACATTAAATCTCATCAAGGTTCCGAAGACAAAGCGGTGAAGTTGGTTTTTTTAAGCTTTGCTTGCGTTTCAATTATACTTTAACTAATGTCTACATGAGTATGAGATTTAGTAATTTGATGATTTTAATTATTTAAATATTCGCCAAACAATTTTTTTTCACACTCACAGCCCTACACTAGGTTCCGATGACTTGTGTCGTGGGTGCCGGAAACATTTACATCACACATCCAAACACGACCAGACGAAACTAGAAACACAAATTTTCCTTGGCGTGAAAACTTGTGTTCCCGTTGGGAATCGAACCCGATACCCCTGCTTAGAAGGCGAACGCGCACGTTAATACTAGCCCAACGGGCAGTTCATGGCAATGGTGGTGACCGTAGAGCAGGAAACACACTCGCGAGCAGAGAACAGAGTTCCTGCTCTGTGTTACTGAATAGGAAAACAACACATGGTTTTATATAACTTTTATTCATATTCGTAATCATTATAATTTACACAAACATAACGAAATCTAATGTTCAACCCATTACATCGTGAGCTACTTACTATATGAAAATTATTTTATGTTATCCTTTATATATATTTATAATTTATATAACAGTTTTACCGAAAGCTTATAACTAAAAATCGATCACTAAAGAAGTGGCGTGATGTTGACCGTATGTAAGTGGAGATCGTCCTAAGAAATATGTAGTCAGCCTTCTACCAAAATAAAATGAAGGAAATGACGCTCAATTCATCTCAGTTTGTCTCTAGACTCTCAGGCGATAGGACGTGCGACACATACAGTGATCTGCTAGAAGAGCTATCAAAACAAATTTCTTGTTATCGCATGGTTGCTATATTCAATACCCAACTATGTGATATCAATAAATTAAATGTGGCGAGGATCAGATGCCATATTGTGGAAATAAAGAAAAAGTAAAACGACCAAAGTTAAGTGGGGTATCATTGAACAGGTTGTTTAAAATATAAAAAAAAAATCATCAATTGAAGGAACATTATATTTAAGGATATTATATATAAGGATTAAAGGAACTATAACGATTTAAAGTTAGTTTGCAACCATTCCCACTTAAATTATCAACACTTATAATAAAGATCTTACATCGGTCGTACTTCACTTTTTACACAGTCGGGTTTTGTTTATCTTTTAGTACATTGACTTTCTTGTAACGATTTAACTATACATACATATTATGTAAAGTATATGTCTGATTGTTTGACTTGTTATAAGTTCTTTCTAAGACCGTCCATTCATTTTATTTTGGTCGAAGCAGTCAGCAACACAACTAGTTGAATATCGCTAGTTAAAAAAAATAGACAAACCATATTAAAATGACGCAACTATGCTTAAATATAAGGGCTAATCATGCGCAGCTCCTCATAAATGCAATTTTAAAAATCTAGATATATTCAACTACTTTTCTTGCTGACTGTATCTTAGACCTCCACCGAATTCTGACAATTGCATTGAAAAGTAGCTCTTATGCTCGTCACAATATGTGC
Organism: Lomographa bimaculata; assembly: GCA_948107665.1. NCBI lineage: Eukaryota > Metazoa > Arthropoda > Insecta > Lepidoptera > Geometridae > Lomographa > Lomographa bimaculata. The sequence continues at coordinate 8,731,584 of OX403607.1, read as the reverse complement.
TTAAATACGGCGAAGGAGGCGATGTCTCCGAGATTAGTACACGAGTTCTACAAGGATTTAACTGAACGTAGCGCGCAAAGAGGATCGTATCCACGTTCAGTAAGATACTTGTAAAACTATACGTGCTCTCTTCGAGTTGGTAGTGCGAAAAAGGATCTAAATGAACGACACCGAAAGAATAAAAATATATAGATGTTGAAGTTAAACTTATATTGGCGCGTTTGGGAAAAATGATATTTAAATTTTTACGATGCGCGCGTACATCGACATCTAAAAGCGACGCCATGAAGTTGGTTGGTAATTGTCTTTCAAGTTTTAGTATGAACTGATAACTATATTCAAGGTAGTCATTTTATGTCATTTTTCACAAACAAAGAGTACTGGCTCACGGGATACGACTTTTAATTATTCTTGTTTTTTTACGCTAAAGAAGTATAACTAATTACGTGCGAACATTACACACAAGTTTTTTTTAATCAATTATTTTCCCGCGCAAACTATCTGTATCACTTGTCAGCTGAAGCGCAAACTTTGTGTAGAAACAATTCTGCCAATTTAAGAAATTAAAAAATCTGCGAAAATCAAAAATTAAACATAGTTTGGCGGCAATTATTTAATGGCCCTATTGTGTTTGAGTCTTTTGCACCGCGTTTGACGCTACGCTTAGCTTGTAATAACTACTATGTAACATCTTCTTCTTCTTCTTAGTTATGGCTTCGCAGTCTTGTGCATTTAGCCAGTGTCAAGTGATAATATAATATTTCAAGTGTATTTCATATTATAAGTCCTAGTCACAAGTCACAGTCAAAGTCAAGTAAAAGAGTCAAGGTCCAGTCATAGTAAAGTCATGCCCTAGTAAAGTGGTGGAAACTTTACTAGAACTTCTATTGGAGTTTTGGAGCGAAGGCGAAAATCACGTTTTTTAACTTTGTATGATTTGCCTACACTTATGCACGTTCAATTAGTATCAACAGTTAATAATCCACCATTATTACACATTAACACTCGAAGAATCACAGGTTTTGGAAAATTTTACAAAATCAACAACGCCATTTTTTCACTCACGTCAAAAATATATAAGAAGAGATATATAAGACCGTCATTTATTGATTATTCTCTGGTTTTACGCACGTTCATATAGATCCTAGTCGCACATGTGAAATAACGCATTTACTCAATGGTAAAAGGTTGAATTACGGGACTGAAAATGCCAAACATGTATAAATCTTTTAAATATAGTCTGTTCATAGCTTAATATATACTAAACTAAACTTATATTTAAGGCGGATGACACACTTATAAAATTTAATACACACCTGTGTCATTGTAGTCAACAATTTGCGCTTTTTCTATGGGCAGGCACAGAGTATATATAAAAAACACCTGTCAAAATGTAGGTGTAAGAAAATGTAAGAAAATAAATGGATGCGGTATAATAACATATTATTTTCATCATAGGCATAAAATAGCATTCATTATGGAAAGTTTTTTTTTTTTTTTGCAAAACCTCACGAATTACTACTCAGGCTTGCCGTATATATACTTTTAATTTCTTTGTCTTACTTTTGTATTGTGACAGATAGATAATATAATCACGGATTATTTATTGGAACGAAAGTTCCTTATCGCGCGTTGCGAAAGGGGGCTAGACGGGAAAAATTAAGACCAAAAGTTGTAACGACACTTTTTGCTTTAGTTGTAAGTTCGTTCTCGCCCGAACACCGAAGTTAAGCAACGTCGGGCGCGGTCAGTACTTGGTTGGGTGACCGCCTGGGAACACCGGGTGATGTTGGTTTTTCACGTTTCTTTTAATTTTGGAACGAAAGTTCCTTATCGCGCGTTGCGAAAGGGGGCTAGACGGAAATTGAACTTCGTTCCATCCGGGTGTCGCTTGACTTCTCAAGTTTTTTATCTATACTAGGTTACTTTGAATTAACGCTCCATACTTCACAGGCGGGGTAATGAAGAAATCTAACGTAAATTACGATAATAACAGAAGTTAATTAAATTTTACCTACACATTTGTAACATCGACCAATTAACTACGGACCTCAGGTCTAATACAAACTTCAAGCTATAAGTGTACTGTTCAACCTATACAAATGTAGATACATGTTATAAAAAACAAACAATTTAATTCATGGTACATATCTTCATTTCATTAGATATTCCATACACCCATTTATTATAACCCTTCTATTACATTCTATAGTTCTCTCCATCCGAAAGTTGCCTGGTAGAGCTATTAGTGATAATGCCGCCTGTTGTGATACTTTACGTATAAGCTTGTTTGTTACCTTTTTTATCTCATTTTATTAAGTGGATCAATAAAATATTATCTATCTTTATTTATTCACAGCTTTTTGTTTGCAACAATCTATCAGCGAAGCGAAGGGGGATTGTCGCTTATATTACGTTTTGTCGCCTATGTTCAGTGGACACTTAAGAGGGCGGACCCGAGATCCATGTATTGGTAGATCGATGTTCTATGATAATAGGTTTTATGTTCATATACATACGGTTCGTTTTAAATACACGCGCGACGTTGCTGTATGTAGTTAGAAACTTTCCTTCAGTGTCGAAATTAATAATTTCCGGATAGGCAATTGATCACTAGCTCACCTGATGGTAGTAGACGATGCGGTTGATGATGGGCTATTTCTAAAATGTACACTATTAATGATTATAACAATATAAGTTTATATTAATTATATCATGTTAGTTTACAATATAAAGGTGCGTCCGTACATACAAGTCATAAAATAAATGCAAAAGGGAGATGAGTAGATATGAATGTGTTAAAACTTACACAGATAGCTTTTGTAGTGTGTAATATAATCTTCGACCAACAATTTGCTAGAATTAATGCAAGTAAAAAAAAAAAAGTTCAAAATCACAGTATAAAAGTGGTAAGAAGTCAAGTGTTGACTTTATTTGTTGCTTTTACATTTTAGCATTCTATGTCTATGATCGAATTAATCCTGCATATTCTCATCACAAAAAAAATCGTAGTTCCTTTAGTTTGAGCATAAAGGTAAAATGGAAAGAGAGGGGCCTATAAATTTCAGACAGTAAGTGGCTTCTGTATGTACCCTCTTATCATGACAGAATGAGATGCAATTACATAAAGTTGCAGATGTTAGATAGAGAGGGATGATTTTTTAGACGCGTGAATTGCGTGAACAGATAAAGTTATTCATTTGGTAATTAATTTATTAATCAGTCAATATAGTTAATGAAAAAAAAATTACTATATGAGCAATAACAGCTGTCTTTGCATTTATCTGAGGATGGAAAAATCGCCCCAGAACGTTTTGTTTTCAGTTTTTACTTTTACTATTAAGTATTCTGTGATAAAACGAATATTCAAATTTCAAGATGGCCGACATGTCACGCGTTTTTTCCCGCCGTTTCAGTGTGCTCGCCGCTAACTAGCGTCATTTGTTGATCGAAGATCTTATATGTGAGGTCTTAAACTTAAATTTACACAAGCTGTGGTACGCAAGCGGGCTATTAAACATTACTCCATTCGTACAACAGTATATTGAATTTCGCTTAACCGTCTCTTTTTGACAAGCTCCATATTACATGGTAAGTCGAAAGTAGTATCGTTTTACTGATATAGAAATGAGCTATTGTTTAGTGGTATCCGCGTTCATGGCTTCAGCTTGTTGTTCCGTGAGTAGTATCTGTATATTTTTGTATATGATGACAACACGATGACAAAATCGTGTAAAACATAGGCGTAGAATTGGCTTCGCGCACACAGCGCGTTCCGCGGTCAAATAGCTTTCTCTGTAATGTATGGTATTCATTTATGGAGGGTAGATTCAGGACAAACAGGCTAACTGTCAAACCGTGACAGTTTACTTGCTTTGACTGGAAAGAAAGCCCATCCTGTCAACACTAGCTACAGCTCATAGATTATTGTTATTGTATTTTTACTCTAACGTGAAATAATATTTTTGTAACTAAATATTGTGCAACGAGTATTAAATATTTTGTAACATATAACAGTATACAATAACTTCATAAGAAAAATAAGAGAATTAGTAGCAAATGGTTATGCAGTTGGGTCATACATTTTTGTTTAGTAATATACTTTTTGGATCCAACCTCTTTTGATTAGAATTCAAGTTTTCCCGCGCCCTGTGTGCGCAAGATAAAATTAAAAAGCATTCAGCTGCGGTTTGACCGCAGAACGCTTACATTCTATTTGGTTCCCGCGTAAAATTGACATGTCAAAAGTGACGTCCAGTGATTGCCAAAAAAGAAGATAAAGTCACTTATCTATGAATCAGCTCGGCCGCTCTATATTATCTATGGCAGGATTTCAAGCTTTCTGTTCCACGTCCTCTATTTCGAATTCTTTCTCCCAACTTTCATCTGAGTTGGCGCTCGCGTCGTCTTTAACTTCCTTTTCGCCGAAATAGTCTTCAACAAGATTGTTCCCGCACACGTCTTTTTTAGGACTCTTCTTCGGCGATCGGCCATTTTTATTGTCTATGGGTTTCTTGTCACTTTTTCTCTCTGCCTTGTTGTTCATTTTGTCTCTGGTCTGTGCTGATTTTGTCTTTAATCTCGCTACGTCTGTGTTTATGTTTTTAGTGTTGTTATTCGCTACGTCCTTTGTGGTTTTGGGTTGTTTTTTTGAGGCTATCTCTTTTTCGTATTCTTCTAGTAGTAGGATTTGTTGTTCCTCTGTTAGTTCTACGTCGTCGGCAAAGTCTTCTGTGGAAAGAGGTATAAGCGGTTGTAGGTCTACAAGAATTTAAAAGAACATGGCGCGTAAGGCGGACGCGTACCCAATTTCCACCCATTCATTAGAACTTTGTATACATTTAATGGAACCAATATTTTTTTCCCTGAACAGTATAATCTGGGTGTCTTCAAGTCTAGAGTGAATAGGTACCTTCTAGGCAAGCATGTTCCATCTTTGGCCGCATCGTCACTTTCCATCAGGTGAGATAGCAGTCAAACGCTTGCCTAACTAGTAAAAAAAATGTGATAGATATGTTTGGTAGACAAATCAAATATCTTTATATATATACTTACGTTTTGTAGCCGCTTCGACTGCTAAAAATGGCCAATGATAATTAATATCCCTATCGATCCGATCGCTACATACATTCAATAGCTATAGGTAACCAACACTTATCGACTCGAAAGCCCTATATAAAATTCTTTCTGAAAATTCTACCTTACTAAAGCCCCGCAGACTGTATAGCTCTTTTATTATTTATACATACTAAATAGCTATTGACAAGGACTTACGTTTCTGTGCTCGATTGCTTTCTATATATATAAATGATTACGTTTGGTAGCCACTTAATCTACCCCGGTATACCCCCATCGACGCCATAGCTCTAAAGGCCAAATAACTACAGATACTTGGTCTACCAAAGTATAGCCCCATCGACTCGATGGCCCTATAGGCAAAATAACTACAGATATGTGCTAACGTTAGGTAGACTCAGCCTACCGAAGTATAGCCTCATCGATTCGATAGTCCTATAAGGCAAATAACTACAGACAAGTTCGTACGTTAGGTAGTCTTAGTCTACCGAATTATAGCCCCATCGAGTCGATAGCCTATAGACTCAATAGCTACATAGGTATAAGTACTTACGCTTGGTAGTCTTAAGGTTACCGAAGTATAGCCACATTGCATCGACTCGATAGTCCTATAGGTCAAATAGCTACATATAAGTACTTACGTTTGGTAGTAATAGTCTACCGAAGTAAAGCCCCATCGACTGGATCCTGTGACTCAATAGCTCCATAGATACGTTAGGTAGCTACTTACTACTTACCGTCTTCCCAGGTAACGTTGTCGACAGAGACTGGCGTTTCCGAAGTCTCATAGGATTTGTCGCTGTCTAAACCGGATAGGACTTTTTTTGGACTGCTGGAAGAGACATTAAAGTTATTAGTAAAGCTTTATATGTAAGGGATAGTTGAAGGCCACTATTAAAAAAATTTGACGAGCTTCCTCTGGCTTGCATCTTCATTACAGATTTTGTCTTTTTACAAAAATTCGCCCAAAACATTTTAAAGAACGAAGTGAAATTAAAAAACAAAAGCGTGCGAAATTTACCACCCTACCATCAACCTCCTTGTCAAAAAGTAGTCTATAAGAAAAAAAAAAATCATATGATTATGTGTACTCTACTAATATTATAAATCGGAAAGTTTGTGTGTAAGTATGTTTGTTGGCATAACTCTTAAAAGGTTTAATATAATTTACTTTGGTATAATTACATTTTTAACCATGTATTTTTATCATATATTTTTACCCGACTGTTTAGGAAGGGTTATGCTTTTCGCGCGAATCATATATGTATGTATGTTTTTCTTTATTACTCGTATCTTCAAACGACGGATTTCGACGGTTAAGTTATCGTTATATTCGTCTTAAAACCGAAGTGTTTTTTCTACAGACTTTACAAAAAAGAGGAGGTACTCAATTCGACTGTATTTTTACTTCTTTCAACGTGAACCGATTTAGATTTTTTTTTTGTTTGTAAGCTGTTGCTTTCCCATTAGTCTCATTTAAATTTGATCAAGATCTGATCACAAATTTTTGAGTTATCGTCAATAATGCATGTTTAATACATTAAATCTGAAGAAGGTACCGAAGATGAAGCGGTGAAGTCGGTTTTTTGAGCTTTGCTTGCGTTTTATTAGATAGGTGTTTGATAAAAAACAATATGGCGGATTTTGACGCCAAATTGTAATACGTTAGTAAAAAAAAACCCAAACCTTTCGGGTAGATTAAAATTTTCGCTGTCGGATTTTTTAAATTTTCAGTACACTGACTTGTTATTTCATTTGTAAAATTGGTATATATATAACTCACGTCTGTATAGGTGCGGGCGGGGCGTCTTCTAGCGGCAAATGTGAAAGTACTGGGTCAGCTGTGGGAACTTCCATCGGCTGCTTGCGAGACGCGGCGGCGAGGCGGTCTTGTAGTAACGCCACACGGAATAAGTACCTAGAAATCAATAAAATAGGTTTTTAACAAATAAATTCATATACTGCCATATAAAGATAGCAGTCCGGTTAGCTAAAATTTTATAGTTTAAAATATATACCATCATTGGTTAGTAGTGTATCTGGCAAGGGGGAAGGTCTGCTCAGTTGTCGATTTTAAATCCCCCCTGCAGGATTGTACACTATTTACCAATGACGGTATATATCCAAATGTATGTTTTTTTTAATTTTGACTTCGCAATCTTGTGCCTTTAGCCAGTTTCAACTAATAACATATTTCAAGTGTATTTTACATTAAAAGTCCCAGTCACAAGACAAGTAAAAGAGTCAGGTCCAGACAAAGCCAAGTCATGCCCTAGTAAAGTGGTAGAAACTTTACTAGAACTTCTATTGGAGTTTTGGAGCGCCTTATCCGTTTTTCAACTTTGTATGATTTGCTTACACTTATGCACGTTTACTAAGTATTAACGGTTAATAATCCACCATTTTTACACTCGAAAAATCAGGTTTTGGAAAATTATACAAAATGAACAACGCCATTTTTTCACTTTCGCGGCAAAGCTCCATAAGTTATTTGAATGTTAATTTCATGCTAGACAAAGAATGCAATTTAGCGGCTTGTGAATGTGTCAAGGTATCATACAAAAGTTACATTACAGGAACATACCTACTAAAAACTTTTAATGCGTTTATCTTAAAATGTTTCTTTTCTTGTTATATTGCGCTTGCATGAGCGACAACATGTCCTTAATTCACCGCTGCACGCTGGCAGAGGAAGAGGAAGAGGAGAATAAGTGGATTCACGGGGAGAGGAGAAGCGGTGGTTTGACGGGGAGAGGGGAAGAGGTGGTTTGACGAGAAGAGGGAAAGAGGTGTATTTACGGGTAGAGGGAAAGTGGTGGATTGACGGGGAGAGGGAAAGAGGTGGATTGACGGGGAGAGGGGAAGAGGTGGATTGACGAGGATTGAGGTGATAGGATAGATTAGTACACTCGACGGCGTCCGGCACCAGCTTGTTGTAATGCGCGTGCAGCAGCGGCTCAGCGGCCAGGCGGAGATGTAGCTGTAAGGAAGGACAGGGCGAGGCACTGACCTCTCCCAGAACAGTTCGGCGGAGACGGCGTCCGGCACCAGCTTGTTGTACTGCGCCTGTAGCAGCGGCGCGGCGGCGAGGCGGCGCGCGGCGGCGGCGGCGGAGATGACGCCGGCATCACTCTCGAGGCTGGCGTACCACGCGCCGAACTCCGCCTCCAGCGGCGGGACTATGAACGTCGCGTCGACGCGCTGGATCTTCTCTAGTTCCTTCTGTAACGACAAACGTCTACGCTTGCACACTCGCGACCCCACCCTAAGTTCGATGCTTCATTTATTAAGCTATTGCATAGCTTCTATCGCGGGCCTTGAGCGAGGAGACCGGATCCAGAAATTCCGTAACGAAAATAACCTAACACCTCCCCCTACGACCGGCACAGCGGTGATACTTTTTAGTTTTGCCATCTATCGATGAATAGTAGAACTTTTAATGACTTTTTTGGAATATCGCGCTTGACTCTTTAGTTCAGCAACTCGCCTCTAGGTGGCAGGAAAAATAATACTGCATAAATAAAATAAATAGATAATTATAATTGCATACGTTGATAAAAAATGCTATGCAATAGCTTTACCGCGGCAGTCCCCGAGTGCCAAACGTCTTTTTTTTGTTTATTTACTAGCCATGCCCCGCGGCTTCGCCCGCCATTATCAAGTTAAAAAGTAATCTAAGTGTTAATCCTGTATAAACCGGAATAAGTTCTGTAAATTTCAAATTTCATCCAAATCCGTTCAGCCGTTAAAGCGTGAAGGAACAAACATACTTACACACAAAAATTCGGATTTATTATATTAATAGTTTTTAAGAAAAACATACCGAGGTGGGCATTACAGATTTCCAATTCACCGACCCAAGATTATTCACAAAAAAGTTATTAACTAAGGAAATTAGCAACTTAAATTACTATACCTACATTAAACAGAACAAATAATTACAATTCAAAATGAAACAAACAAAGTGCTATATCCATAGCCGCATTGTATAGTTCATTAAGCGAGCAGTTAAATAAATCAAGTGCTTGGTTCCGGTCGAGCATAGCATTGAGCAGGCGCAACGTTCGCGATATTGGTGCAAGCTTACCTAGTTCACTCCGACACACGGGGTGACTTAAAAGTTTGAGCCGAGCGACGTACCCATGATATAGGACAGGGATGACGAACTAACTGGCATGTATATGCCAAAATTCTTTCACCAATAGATAGCTACACTATCCCTGAGTGTCATAGGCTATGTTTTGTTGGGATAAAATTAAGTTAGCAGTTCCAAATAATAATATTCGTAATACAAGTCGGAGAAATTATTATATTAATAATTAGCTAACTGGCCGCTTTATCGGCGTACGCTGACTAAACAGTTAGGGGGCATTCATTAATTACATGAGGTGATTTTGGCGATTTTTCGTACCCTCTCGAGATGTCGTGAGATGTTGCCCCTCCCCCTCCCCCCACACCTACACTCACGAGAGATTTTTCGAAATGCGTTTCGTATATGCGTTCGTTTGGTTGTCTGGAAGAAATCGTTTTGAGCGATAAGACCGCCCTTTGTGCTCTTATGTTATATTTAAGATTTCTTTGTAAGTGTTATTTTTTGGTGTGCAAATAAAGAATATATCTATCTATCTATTTAATGTAAATAAGTTAATATGTGCTTGATTGCGTTGAATTTATTTGTTCAATTCTTTTTATTTAAGACTAACCCCTACTAAATATATGATTTAGACATAATTCAGTAGTTTTTTTTTACTTCATTAAACCCACCTTTCTCGCAACATTACACTGAATCTTACAAAAAAAATACGTGATATTTGCTTTGACACCCCTTCCTCCCACGTGAGATTGGGTGAGGTTCGGCTCGACCCCCGGCATACTTCTACGTTATCCGGCATACTTCTAGGTACGTTTTGAACCAACTTACATAAGAAGGAGGATATAAAATCGACTTAATTTTTTTTTTGTTTATTTGGCGTTTGCCTATAAAGCAGCGAGTTTTGTTCCCGGTGGTAATAGAATATTTCTTCCCACGGAAAAAATGTGTTACTGGTTTTGAGTATATTGTGAATGTTGCGAGAATCTAGGATGTTTACGGCCCCCCGAGAGTCATGCGTAGACAAGTCATTGAACTAAGTGTGGGGCTGTGAATATGGAAGTGTTATTAAGTTCGATGACTTGTGTTCTTACAAAGTCCGATGACTTGTGTCGTGGGTGCCGGAAACATCACATCACTCACATCCACAACCAGAACCAGAAACACAAATTTTCCTTTGGGAGAAAAAATTTGTCCCGGCTCGGAATAGAACCCGATACCCCTGCTTAGAAGGCGAATGCTCACGTCACTAAGCCAATGGCCAGTATGACTTTACCTTGTAAGTGGATAACATCGTAGTATCGCCTGAAGACAATATAACTTCGGTGTCGTCTTCATCATCAGGTTCTGGGTTTAAAACTGTGCTCACTTGACCTGAAACCGGCAAAATTTAGCAAATATTTGTTTCATAATATATCAAAATGTTCGAACAAACAAACGCTATAAATATGAGTATCATTAGTTAATGCGGAATTACTCAAGGGTCAATAATAAGGCCCCTGCTTTATATTATTAACTGACTTCATAAAAAAGGTGGAGGCTCTCAATTTGACTGTCTTTTTTTTTTATGTTTACCTCATAACTAATTTCTGAGTGAATCGATTTGTATATTTTATTTGTAAGCTGGTGTTTTCCCATAATGAAAAAAAGAAATATTGACAATTGTATTATGTACTACTAGAAGAATAAACGCTGTCTGTATGTTTATCTGAGTGTTGAATAATTAAACGAAAGCAAGGCTTAAAAAAAACCGACTTCTCCGTTTTATTTTCGGGATACTTGATCAGATTAAATGAATGAAATACGCATTAAGGATAACTCAAAAACTGCTGATCAGATTTAAATGGGACCAATTGGAAAGCAATATCTGTCAAATAAAAAAAAATTTGAAATCGGTTCACCTGGAACCTGGAACGAAGATTTCAGGTAACAAACAAACAAAAAAAAAATACAGTCGACTTCAGTACCCTTTTTTGTGAAGTCGATAAATAAATTATAATGTGTACTTACCAATGAATGTGCTGAAGCTTTTTTTCATAACATTTGCTGGTGATTCCGGTACATCCAACTGTAAAAGGAAAGTTGATGATTTAAAATTAGTTGTACTTACATATCCTTTGGGCAGTGTGTGTTCAGTGAGTGACGGATATCATTAAAGCTGTAACTATAGACTTGAATGAGAAAGGTTTCTGTGTTGACTAAGTGGCTCAACACCAGTCAAGGGCTTTTAACTTCCTAAACCAATAAGATGTAAATTACAAACAATAAGCAAAGCTCATGGGCCTTATCACAATTTTACTTTCACCTTATGTTTGCATATATGTCTATGATGAATTGAAACTGCGACCACTTGATTATGAGGCGCTCACTCATCACAATGAACGAAGAAATCACTACTTAAAAGCAAGTTACACTAAGAGTTTTTATCGTTTGCTCATTTGACCACTACCACTGATGGAAACTTATGGTCAAGGATTGTAAACATCTAAAGAATAGAAGTTAAACATTACCTTCAGAGTTTTAGTCACAGCGCTGGAGGTGGAACTGAAGACATGGCTGGCTTCGCTTTTGACGGCACTCCCAATTTCATCCAAATCTTTTTTCACCATTGTGTAAACTTCCGCTGACTGTAAAATAAAATATTTTTTATTTATGTTAGTGTTCTACTATTATTCCATAGCAATAATAGTAGAACACGAATATGTTGAAATTCTATGCATTAAACTACAAAGGAAATTCTAATGCGCAATACATGTGTGTTAATACAGTGAGTGTGAGTGATTCTTTTTATTTTATTTTTTACTAGCCGTGCCCCACGGCTTCGCCTGCTATTATCAAGTTAAAAAGTAGCTTATGTGGTAATCCTAGGTATAAAATATGTACACTCCAAATTTCATCCAAATCCGTTCAGCCGTTAAATGTTTTATATATTTTTTAATAAAATAAATAATATTTGAGTATGGAACTAAAGAGCCGCAGCTTTACATCCAAAGAGCCGCAAGTGGCTCGCGAGCCGCAGGTTGCCGACCCCTGCTCTAGACCAAGAACTGGCTCTCAAGGAAACCTACCATAACATCATTTAAAGTGAATATGGCAACAGATTTTTCTACACAAGGATGGTGAACTTGGACTGTATTTCTGTACAAGATAGCAAGCAAGGCAGGCAGAAGAAAATTTTGGCATTTTCTCGTGAGTCAATCGCCAAGTAAGTAGGTCACATGTAACACAAACCTTAGATTTAGCTGAGGAGATCCAACTATCCCACCAGTTGTTGGCAGGCCTCACGTCTTGCGGGGTGCTGCATGGCTCACTGGGACTGGCTTCTGCGGACCTATCATGAACACATTTAGTTAAAGGTAAAATAGCATAATAGCAAGGTATGCGAACAATATAAAAAAAAAAATTATGTATTGTAATATTTGTTGCTTTGGTTTTGTGACAGTTTAATGCCACTTGATTGTACTACTATCATTTTACTCATATCCTTTGCTGGATGGACAAAACTATCAACTACAGATGGACCTACTCCCCGATTGAGTGTGTTGTATACGCTAGAAACTGGTCGGAGTATTTTTTGACACAAAAATCACATGATCAAGAGCTGGTTGGTACCACAATGAATAGCAATCGCGATAGTTTTACATAATAAAAATATCAATCTTTTTATACTAAATGTTTCATTATTATGTTTCACTTCCTTCTATCATCCATACAGCGAAGGAGTGGAGCTCATTGCCTGTCTTTGTCTCCCGAACAGTACAATCTGGATCTCTTCAAGTCTAAGAGTGAATGGATTTCTTGCATGGACCATCTTCACACCTATTGGCTGAACATTCCATCAGGTGAGATAGTGGTCAAATGTTTGCCTATAGTGGTCAAATCCTTGCCTATTAAGCATAATAAAAAAATCACCAACTGTCTCCACTGCCTATTTTGTATATTTTTTTTTTTAATATTTTATTCAAAAACACCAAAAAATATTTGCAAATTTTGTCTCATAGTGCAATGAAGATTCACTACCTAAGGTGATTCACCAGTATTGTATGAGGCATTATGTCCATAATTTTTGACTTCTGTGGATAGTGATAAAAAAAAGTTGATTGTATTGTTTGTTTGGTCAACACATCTTCCATTAGATATACGTCAATTACATGACTCTTTTCCCATAAACATTACAAAAAGACGTGTGGCACTCGGGGACTGCCGCGGTAAAGCTATTGCATAGCATTTTTTATTTTTCAGTTTCTTTTTTCTTCACAAAAAGCTTTCGGTCATGTTGAGATGTGAACTCCGTACCGATGCATACGATTCAGTATCCAATACCATTCGGCTACCGAGTCTTCTAACTACAACTTCGAAATAAGCATATAGGTCTTGACGTTTACTTTACGTAAACGTCAAAACCTATACGCTTATTTCGAAATCATAGTTAAACGACTCAGTAGCCGATTGGTATTGGATACTGAATCGAATGCATCGGTACGGAGTTCGCATCTCAACGTGATCGAAATCTTTTTGTGAAGTCGCTAGAGGTGTTAGGTTTTTTCGTTACGGAATTTCTGGATTAGGTCTCCACGCTCAAGGCCCGCGATAGAAGCTATGCAATAGCTTAATAAACAAACAAACAAATGCATTCACACTCACAGCTCCAAACTATGTTCATATACTTGCATTGTGGGTGTTCACACCTAGAACCAGAAACTCAAATATCCTGTGAGAAGAAAAATTGCACTCCTACCAGGAATCAAACACAGGGCCCAAGTGCAGGTCTCTGCCCTCCACGCCAACTGGGTCACCTAATTAATTAATCATTAATCTAAAAGAACAGACTGTGCTACAAATACCTGTCCTAAAAGTCAGATTAGAAGTGGATAGGCAATGCACCAAAACAATTTGGCATTATACAACCAATATTGAGGTCAACTCTACCTCAAGAAATGGAGCAACAGTAAAGCTAGATTTTTGCAGATACTGTTACCTCGTTTCGGTATGATCTAGTTGCTTTGTGTTCCTGCCATTTACATGTATAAATGTTAAATGCGGAACTAATCTAAGCTACATTATGTTCTGAAAACTTGGTTTACCCTTGGCGAACTAAGTAGACGGGTGGATTTCAACATATCCGTAAATAATTTATAGCACCGTACGAGATACGCAGAACACAACAATTGATAATTAAAATCAGAAAACTAGTTTTCTGATAAGCATGTACGAATGACAACAAGCAAGGATTCTTGAAAATATGCATTTTATACTCACTTCTCAGCCATCTCTGTGAATAAGCGTTACTGAAGGATTATTAGGAGAACATGGATTGTTAGAAATATATTTTAGCGATTGAATTTGTGATTGTTTTTACAGAAAATTTAGAAATATTTTTGACATAGTTTTGTTTGCATTGACATTAGGTAGATTACGTTCCGTTCTACCGTTCTGATAATATTCTATTTAACATTCGATAAATTGTTATAAATAAATAATCAATCTTTTGGATCGTCTTTTCAATAATTTTTATTTTATAAATAAGCCACTCGTCGTTTTCAGTAAGTTTGTGAAGCACACAAATACAATATAAGCTTATATTTAAAAGAAACTTGCTCACTTCTAGAACCCAACCGGTCCCAACCAACCCAATAACAAAGTAGTAGCTGTAGTCTAACTGATATAAAAGTAAGCCCTATCTATATTCAATTTCAAATCTGTTATTCAAAGGAACACTTGCAAGGTTCAAAAATTCGTCCAAAATGCTTAAAAAGATAACAGAACTATAATAATAATATTGTAACACGTAGGTTGAAACGTTTAAGCACATCAAAGGTACAAGACAGTAAAAATACTTTGACTGTTATTCACTAGATGGCAGTTTCAATCACCGAATCGTTCATGCATTCGAACTCTGAACCTACTGCGCAGAGGGCAGACAGACACCTCGCCCACCTCGCCAATGTGTTTGTACTGTGTTTTTACACATATATAATTAAGTTTTTAAATAACCTGATTTATACAGAGTAATTTCTAGGTGCCTACCAGAAAGCTCTCAGACCCTGATTCTTTTCATTCACAGACCACAGAGAGTACTATTTTCATTCTGCTACTTTCTTTTTTCTTTCAATTTTGGCTTCGCAATCTTGTGCATTTAACCAGTGTCAAGTTATAATATAAGTATTTCAAGTGTATTTCCTATTAAAAGTCACAGTTAAAGTCAAGTAAAAGAGTCAAGGTCCAATCATAGTCAAGTCATGCTCTAGTAAAGTGTTTATTTCTAGAACTTCTATTGGAGTTTTGGAGCGAAGGCAAAAATCACGTTTATTCAACTTAGATGACTCGCCTACTTATGCACGTTTACTAAGTATTAGCGGTTAATATCCCCCATTATTACACAATAGCACTAGACGAATCACAGGTTTTTAGAAAATTATATAAAATCAACAACGCCATTTTTTCACTTTCGCAGCAAAATTCTTCTACGAACTTCTTCTGAATACTATTTTTTTAAGATGTCGACATATTCTATACAATCTATAAAATTCATAGTTGTATTAAACTATCCCGCAAGGAACGGCATCGCTACGCCGCTGCACCTCATATTATGCACGCTAACGCCAGTTGACACTTCACACTAGACTTAAACAGAGAAGATAAATAATATCAATTATTAATAAAAAAATAATATGTATTAACATTTTTTTTTAAATTTAATCGAAATATCTTAAATAGAATGTGTAGTAGCAGTACCACGAAAGACGTTGATTTAAAAGGAATAATGCGCCAAGAAGTTAGTGCTATTTTACAAATTACCCCGTATACCTCCTCTCCAATTTCACATCCGTTGTTGCAACGTAAGTATTTCCCACCAAATTTAATCCCTAAAAGAGCAATACATTATAATTATGGTTAATTATATTAATACCAGACCTTGCATATTAATTTGTATGGGAGTCATGGGACGGTATCTTCAATCTGGTTATTCAATAAGGTGGGTTATTTTGCATGAGCGCTTGTTCTGGCGAAAGATGCTGGTGCTATGATAGGTGCTTGTTTGTTTTGAAGCTCTGGAGGGCTTGGCTAATGGCTAGTGCAAATAGTTAGGGAGCCTAGTGACGTGTTTTAGAGGTGTTTTTAAAAGAAAAATGTCTCGTTGCTTTTGCTTACTTAAGCTTTTTAAGCTACATCTGATGACTAAAATAATTTAGTAACACTCCCAAAATTATTTGGAAACTAGCTGCTACCCGCGACTTCGTCCGCGTAGGATAAATATGTAAAGAATTTAAAGTACTTTAGAATAGAATAGAATAGAAAATTCTTTATTGTACACCAAAAACAGTTAGTTACATGGTAATCTTAAAAAACTAAAGTACAATGGGCGGACTTATCGATAAAAGCGATCTCTTCCAGTCATCCTTTGGATGGAGAGGGATAGTTTTATAAAATGAGGCGGTGGTGTAAAAACATAATAATAGACATAAATACAATTTACACTATTACTTTTTACTGTTTTATCATCATTATTATACATATTGTATTTTTTTTTGGTAGCACAATAGTCACACACTCATACACAAGAAAATACACTTTCTAATTTCAAAAATATAAGTTGTGGTGGTGGTATCATGGTGAGTTTCAAATATTTGATCAAATATAGGTATAATAATAACACACACCTTATTCTAGGTTTATTTTACAGCCACGCACTAAGTTCGAAGAATTGTGTCGTGGGTGCCGGAAAAAATCACAACAAACACACAATCACAACCAGGAACACACATTTTCCTTGGGAAGAAAACTTATGCTCTCGTCGGGAATCGAACCTGATATCAATGCTTAGAAGGCGAAAGCGCACCCAACTTAGCCAATGGGCAGTTCCAATGTTCAGGTTGTTAGCTATTCATTTACCAAATGATATCAAAATCCAACCAGCAGTTAAACACCTCATTTCAAACAATTCACTTTACCGTATCCTACAGAAACAGCACTGATGTTCGAGAGAGAAGAGAAGTGAACTTTATAACTTCTCTCCTCAGACACTGAAAATAAAAAGAAGACTATGTCCTATTCCAGAATCATAGCTACATATATCTATCCAAATCTTATCGAAATCCGACCAATTATTTATTAGTTACCATTAACTGTAGAGAAACCTCATTTCAAACAACTTAACAAACTTTTTTTTTGTGTTGGGTAAAATGCCTACCTCTTCCCTTTTTTCCCAGGGGTGAAGGAATGGGGTGTGAGCGGCTTGAACACACTAAAACACACTGTGAGTAGTCCTTCGCCGAGGTGGGGCTAGATAGGGTCGCCCTCGCAGTCACTATCTTGCCCCGGCAGTAGTCCCGGATGCATACCGGGCCACTGCGCCCATGAATGGGTGAAGGTTGCATACCAAGGCCACCTCCTAGATGCGTGGGGCTGTGCAAGCCGAAGGAGAGTCCCCTGACTCTCCACCAGTGACCCCACTACAAAAGAGGAGAGAGGAGACGGGCGAACCGCCTCGTTCACCCACGGTAAAAGCGTAATAGATAAAGGTTGCTTGCTTGTTTGGAACAGTGGGCAGTCGTGGAATCAAATCTTTTCAGGCCACCTGAAGGCATCCGACAAAGCTCAACGACTGTTATCTTATGACTGGTGACACTCAGTTGAAAATTCCACTAAACTGTCACCAATTAAAGCAATTGCCTAATATCACATTTATTTAAAAAAAAACATGATAGGCAAACCTCTAACCACGATGCGGTCGACGATGGAGCACATTGGCCTAGAAGATGCCTAATCACTCGCGACTTAAAGACTCAACCATAGACCATGTTTTAATGCTTAACCTTATCAATCAGTAACGATCGACCAGGCAGACCACGCTACGAGTGCTACATGGATAGAGGTACTACTCAATCAAAACCTCGATCCTCACATCAAAGCCCATGCAAATTGTTGTATGAAAACATCAATATAGCGAATATTCGTAGCTGTATACATTACGGACACGCCCTCTGTATGTTTTCGATCGTTGATTCGGCTTTCTTCGTTATTATTTTGCTCGCGAACGATGCTGTAACGGCCTCGGTGGTACAGGTGATTTATAATGGGACAATATTATAATTAATTGTCATCTAGATTATAAAAGGACCAAAGAAATACCTATGGCATTTATTCAAAACGCACAAAGTATGTTCATTAATAGATTTTAAGATATTGTTTAACATCTTTAACAAGTCTAAAAACAGTGACTACTCAGTCACTGAAATTTTTTACTATTTGGGAAAAAAAATCACATCTTTGACAAGCTGTATCTATGCAACCAATGGACCTAGAGTGCTTGGGTTGGGCTCAAATTGTATCAAATTTAGTTTGCTTTACGCAACGATATCCGAAAACGATTAATTACGGTAGTTTGTTAGAAAAAACTGAAACAAGTGCCAGTATTTCTCGGTTTTTCGAGCAACCTGTGTGCACAAGGTTTTCGGTATAACAAACTTAGGTATAAACTACTCTCATTGGACCTAACGACATATAAAAAAAATTAATTACATGCGCTTTATCGATGTTTGTCTTTTTTGTGTCGATATTGACTGGCCTATTAATATTTTCATTTATATAATTTCATTTGCTATGTTTGAATTTCGGCCATAGCTTTTTCAAGTAGAGTAATATTGGTGGATTAAAAACTATTAATAGTAACTTAACGTGTATGAGTGCAGACAAATCATACAAAACTGGATGTAGATTTTGAATGGGTGCCAACTGTTAAGGTCACAATGTTCTGCTTTAGAATACTGTTTTTTGCAGTCGGCTTTTTTTATTTAGTAATTTATTTTAACACGTGGATACAATACAATACAAAACAATAACTCTTTATTGACACCAAAAGATAAATACAGCTTACAGAGAAACTTATAAAATATAGGTACAATGGGCGGTCTTATCGCTAAGAGCGATCTCTTCCAGACAACCTTTGGATGGAAATATAAACAAAAAGTGAAAGTAGTGGATAATGATATGTTTAAACACCAAGCGATATTACTTCTTTCTCTATTATAGATAGATACATATTCCATAATTCTATCCTACAACTGCATTAAAATGTATTTCGAAAAAAAAACTTTTCAGAATATTTTATTGAAAAAGGAATCATGCTGTACAGTATTATGAATGGATAATCTCAGCTCTAATAACACTCATCGCTCAATCAGCGCGGGCATGGCGCGGGCGATGACGTCACGGCGCGTGATGCGCCCCGCCCGCCGAGAGATGGCGCTGGCCGATGCGACGTGTGTGCGGGCCGGGGGAATGAACTGAGGGTATCAGTTTGTGCCGGAAGTATGGGGCGGATGTCTATGGTCAGGGGTTCAATCCCTGTGTTAATGTCAATTTATGAATTTGAAGCTGTCCTATGCTGTAAAATGTAACGTGTTAAAATAAACGTGCGTGTATAATACCTGTATAAGTTATACTACTTTAGCGTAACAATACAAAAAAAATAAAAAAATATCCCTTGCGCCAGCACTCTTTGTTTTTGTGAAAATAATACATTAAATGACTACCTTCAATATAGTTATCAGTCTGTGTAGCATGGATCTGTTGCGCATCGTAAAAAATAATTCTCATACTTTTTTCCCAAACGCAGCAAAATAAGTATAACTTCTAAACATAATGTAGCTATAACCCAAGATCCATTTCTTTAGTGGCGTCAGGTGTGAATTTAAGTATTCACACAAATCTGGTTATAAAATATTTATTAAAACCTAACTGCCCGTTGGTGTAGTTGTGTGCCCGTGAAGATAAGTGAGTTGTTTTTATAGCATAACTGCATGTGTCGCACGTCCTATTGCCTCAGAGTCTAGAGACTGACTGAGATGAATTGAGCGCCGGCGCTCATTTCCTTCATTTTATTTTGGTAGAAGGCTGACTACATACCCTCAAAATCACGCCACCTCTTTAGTGATCGATTTTTAGTTATTAGCTTTCGGATAACTGTTATATAAATTATTAATATATATAAATGATGATGATATAAAATAATGTTTATATAGTAAGTTAGCTCTCGATATAATAAGTTGAACTTTAGATTTTGATGTTTGTGTAAATTATAATGATTACGTACATGACTAAAAGTTATATAAAACCATGTGTAGTTTTCCTATTCAGTAATCAACACAGAGCAGGGAACTGGCTCGCGAGTGTGTTTCCTGCTGCTGGTCACCACCATTGCCATGAACTGCCTGTCAGCCTTGAAAGGTTCGCGTTTGCCTTCTAAGCAGCCTGTATCAGGGTCGATTCCCGGTGGAAACACAAGTTTTCTCCACAAAATTTACAGCATTCACGACACAAGTCATCGAACTTAGTATTGAGTTTATTTGGTTGGGAGTGTGAAAGCGTTAATGTTTAGGCATATCTAAATCCAGAATCAAAAATCAAAATCGTTTATTCACATGGGCCTCAAAGAGGCACTCATGAAAGTTAATGATCCTAATTACAATGTGGGAATTATCCCTATACCGCTATATTCCTATTACAAATGATTCATTCAAATTGATTAAATATTCACGAGATCTATAAACATTCATCTGCTAGGTGTGAAATTAGCAAACAGTTTTAATTAATAGCGTCTGTATTGGCTTGCGCAAGCCAGGTTTAGCGTTGAGAAGTTCTGATTGTTCGGAGATCGCTGCGTTGATCTGTTGGAAAAATCGTGCTTACATTGTATGATGACGATAATTTCTACATTTGGTGGACAAAATGATAATACATATTTTAAATATAAATATTTTAATTTAATTTTTTTTAATTTTGCTCACAACAGACCTAGTTACCATGCCACTAACATTGATCGAGCGAAGCAAGATCTCTAAGTTGACTTGGGTGCCTCAGCACTTTGTCCGCCCGTCCATCCATCCATCCGTCAGTCTGTTAGAGGCATCCATTTATATAATAATTTTAATGACCATTTTTGGCTATGGATCATAGCTTTACACGTTCTCTGAGAATTTATTAAGTTGTTCTGTGAGTGTGAATGCGTTTGTTTGTTTGTTTTTTTAGTTGTATGGCTTAGACGATAGATGCCTCTGACAGACGGTCGGATAATGGATGGACGGACGGACAAGCTGCTCAACCCCAAGTCAACTTATAGATACTATCTCGCTTCGCGCGGGTAATTGTTGAAGTGGCAGGTAATAAATTAAAAAGTAATATTTTTTTTCCAAGAAGATAAAATAAACGTCGCTACAATAAATCTTTTATGCATTCGCTCAATCTACTACTACCGCCGGGTTACTAATAGTGTCGATTGTAGGGCCTTTATATATTTGTATGTGTTTAGCTAGTAGTAGTATATCACGTTAATAGGCATTAACGTGATATACTTTTTAATTATTTTAGATAGTCAACCAGATGAACTCGTATTTATGAAAAGGCAAGTCCACGCTATTTACGCCGCTGCCGCGCTGGTCCTGGCTTCGATTCTCAGCATGAGCATAATTTGCTTGTCTATGGGCATTCTGGTCTGCTTCTTCTTCAGCTTCTAGGTAGCTATTAGTCATACCGCCTGTTGTGACACGTTACGTTGTTCTGCTGTGCTTAAGGTTTGCTACCTTTGTTTTATCTCATCTTATGAAGTGGATCAATACACTATTATCTATCTAATTTTCGTGTTTGTGTTTCCGGCACCCTCGATACATGTTGTTACTTTTGGTAATAATACGTTTTTTTAAATGAAAATTAAATTGTAAAATCCTTTGTTCATCACAAATCGTGGCCACCTTACCACCGTGGGCGAAGCGTGGGTGCGTTCCTATGTGCAGCACATTAAATTTGATCGCCGCAACCTGCGCACTGCACAAATAGATTTATAATATTCTGCAACTATTCATTATTAAAATTAGCCAAGTATCGTGAGGAAGTAAAGGTTACGAAAGGGATTCTGTTCAGAAAATATCGGGATTGCAAGGTCGGGCCTTGATTTTGATGAGTGGATGATACCTTTTTCGAAGCCTGCCGTTGCAGTCAGTATCAGGTTTTATGAAACCATCCATTAGAACCACGGAAGAGGGAACAATTAGAACAAAGTCTAATTGCCTTGGCACGCATTTGACCACTATCTCAACTGATGGTAAACGACGATGCAGTCGAAGATGTAGCATGCTTGTTTCTCTAGATTTGAAGACTTCCCAGATAGTTTGTTAGCAAATTTTCCCATAATTTAATTTTTACTCTAGTATATTTTTTCTTCGCATTTTACACCTCGCTATTGTTCACGTCGATTTATTTCTTAAGTAAGTTTTTCTTTTTTTCCTTTATTTACCAATTAAAATATTTACAATAGGTACAAACAAACGGTAATAGCATTTAAAACTAAGGTTTGTAGGGATAATGCTATCATTTTCAGTCTACATCAAAGTGAAAACTAGGTAAGGTAAAGGCTCCTATTACAGAGGTACTCAAAATCGACTCCCATTACGGAGGCATTTTTATTTTCGTGTATTATTCTCGTTTAAGTAAATTTAGATACACCAAAATGGAGTCTATCCATTCATAGTCTTTTACTTCATCACATACCGGACGTCCGGAAATGTAACACAGAGGCAAGTCACAAAAATCAAACAGTGACTGTCACGGCGGCGATACGGCCGGGTGTTTCATACAAACGCGGAGCGACGTACGTAAGTGCATTGATATTTAATATCTAAGTTTTTTATATCAATATGCCGTTCAAGTGTGTGAATATGTCATTTGTAGCTTTTGTCTATCATTTTACTAACTATATGTTTAGGTTTTATCCTATTTGCAACTGTTTTTATATATAAAAAATAAAAAACAAAACCACGCCGTAATAGGATAAGAATTTTAAAGGTTAGTCCCAATACGGATGTATCATCCGTATTAGGAGAAATACTGTATTACATTTATTTGCTTACAACTTTCAATATAATAATGTATTTACTTAGTTCTAAGTTGACTTGAAATAATGTTCAATACCACAAACTAAAAACCAATTTCTGCGGTATGATTTATCCTCTAGAAACCCTATTTAAATATGAAAACTGTTGAGTGTAAAATGAAGGTTTATTAGAAAGGTAAAAAAAAAAGGTGTATTTTAGTCCATCAAAAAGCAGTCATCTGTATAGTCGTTGACTTGAGTCTTACATACCTTAACCAAAATACTATTGTCGATCGACTAAGTTACCTTCATTGTTTATGTATCGAAATTTTGATGGGTCAGAATAAGGATTATTAAAACACAAGCAGTTCTCCTATTACGGAGGTAGGAATTCGAGGTACCTCCGTGATAGGCTCTATGAGCTCCTAAGGCGGTGGGCATGCCTCCGTAACAGGAATTTCATAGTACCTATTATGGAGTAACAAAATGCATTTTTTAGGGTTCCATAAAAACAACTTATAACGATTCGTTCTCTGTTTAATGGGAATTTGGCACCAAATACTCTTTGGCACCAAATTCGGGAAATCATAGCCAATTATTTTCCGAATTTGTATGAAAAAAGTAATACCTCAGAATTTAGAAATGTTATTTTTATGCTGTTAATTTTGATAGTCTGAACCATCTCACGAGAGGTTTATGGTATTAAACACATAACCCTGTATATATAAGTGTTGTTTTTATAAAAAACATTAAGTTCCTATTAGTTATAGGGAGTTAATTCAGTTAATTTTGATATCGTTGTATTTTTTATTGGTTTTTGATTCTATAAGCATAAATTTTTGTAAAAAAATAATGGCTAAAAGTGTTGTTTTTGTACTCGACATTGTTTATTAAGTAATAAAGTTGATTCTTCATAAAACTTAACACATGCTTTTTTATACCATAAAACTAGCAAGCACCAGGCGTAGTGCATATTCCAGGTCTAGTGTGTTTACCAGTTTCGATTGCATCGTCACTTACCATCAGGTGAGATAGTGGTCAAACACTAGCCTGTCAAAATAAAAACAAAAAAGCACCCAGCGGTTTCACTCTCGTTATTACCGACCCCGTGGGAATATTACGAAAAACAATTTTACTATGTTCACACACAAGTCATATATAAGCTAGTCATCTTTTTACCAAAGTTTCATTCAAATCAGTTAGACACTAATAGCCTGAAAACATTAAAAACATATCAACATAGTCCAATTCGCATTTATAATTGGTTAGAAAAGATATTAATTATTTTACATTTAACTACCTTACCATCCGAATTAGGAGCCGATTACCGCCGTAATTGGCTTGAACCTTAATCAAACCTCCGTAATAGGGAAATTCGACTTGAGAACTAAAATATTTTTTATAAATTATAAACAACTTAATAACAGACAAGGTGTTACAAGAAATATACAATTTAATCTCCATTATTGCCGAAATTTATTTTTAATACCTATCTTGATGCTTACAAATGCTTATTTTTCTTTGTTACTTTCAAATGTTGCCATTTACCTCCGTAATAGGAGCCTTTACCTTAAGTGCATTTATTAATCATGAAGTATGTCTAGATTAGATAAAAAGTAATGTTTTAATTATGCTTTAATGTTTTTAGTTTAGTAGGTATAATAAGATTACTTATGCCGTTCGGGGAACAATGACGTGGGCAATAAGTTCTAATCCTTTGTTTTTTATATCCATATTCAAACTACGGGCCAATTGATTGCCAATTTCCTAAAACTATATACAGCAAAGACCTAAGTTACCTACAAGACATCGAGCTTATAAGTAACTAAAGTGCTAAAGCTCACTACCATCCTTTAATTCCGAAATCCTTCAAGTTCGACCGCATCGTCGCTTACCATCAGGTGGGATAGTGGTTTTTGCCTATTTTGAATAAATAAATAATTTCTCCATGTAAGTAAACATTTATATGACGTTTGATAGTTAAATAGAGCACAGTGAATTTATGACGTTTGATATAGTTAAAAAGAGCACAGTGAATTAATGATTAACTAGCCGTGTCCTACGGCTTCGCTCGCGTTGATCAAGATAAAATTAAAAAAAGCCTATGTGTTAATCCGTTAGGTATAAGCTATGCACATTCCAAATCCGATCAGCCGTTGCATCCTACTAATATTATAAATCCGAAAGTTTGTGTGTAAGTGTGTAAGTAGTAAAAATATTAAAGTGGAGTACCTAAATCATTTGGTCTTAGTGTGAACCCATTAAAGTCCCAAGTAATTATAATTGGTAGTTCCAGAATGATATCGAAGATTGACTGGTTCCACCTCCCTCAGGTTATTTTTGATGGCACCTGCATTAAAATTAGTCAAACTGTTAAAAATCTAGGTGTTATCATTGATAGACAACTATCTTGGGGCCCACAAGTAACCGAAATAAGTCGAAAAGTATTTGCTTCTGCGGGATCACTTCGAAGACTTCGAAACTTTCTACCTATCACCACTAAAATTTCTCTGGCACAGTCCCTATTGCTGCCAATCCTTGATTATGCCGACGTCAGCTACACTGATTTAACTGAAGAGCAGTTAAATAAGCTTCAACGCATCCAAAACTTCTGCATTCGATTCATATTTGGGTTACGCAAGTACGATCACATTACCGAATATCGTAATAAGTTGAAATGGTTGCCCATGCGGCGTCGCAGGGATGCTCATGTTCTTTATCTTCTCTATAATATTCTCTTTAGCCCTATGACTCCTCCTTATCTCAAAAAACGTTTTCAATATCTTCATTTATCTCATTCCCTTTCTCTTCGTTCTTCAAACACTCTCCAATTAAAGCTTCCTCAAAACACACTATCTTTTTATGGAACTTCCTTCACAGTCCAAGCTGTTCGACTGTGGAATGCTCTGCCCGTGAATATAAGACACGCTAAAACTATTGACATTTTCAAAAATATGGTCAAGTTACACTACCTGTCAAATAATTTTTGAAACTATTATTTGAATATTTTAGATACATATGTATTTATTTATTTATATGTTTTTAAACGTATTAATAAGAATATTATGTACATATATTAATATTTGTATTAGGTATACGTATTGTATATACATATATAAATGATTTATTATTTATATATTGATATCCACATATAGTGCTATTTATATATTGTGTTAAATTGTATGTAAGTAGTATTTAAGTTACACATCAGTATGTAATTTGTTTTATACTGCATGAGTTGAGAACACCACCTACAGCAAAATATTTTTACTATCCTGTCCATCCAAAGGTTGCCTGTAAGAAATTGCTTAATGTGATAAGGCCGCCCATTGTACAACAAATATTGTTTTTCGGTTATTTATTGTTATTGTTTTAAACTACTTATTGGTGTTCAATAAAGAAATATTGTATTGTATTGTATTGTATTGTATGTTTGTTCCCTCTTCAGGCTTTAACGGCTGAACGGATTTGGATGAAATTTGGAATGTACATAGATTATACCTAGGATTAACACATAGGCTACTTTTTAAATTGATAATAGCGGGCGAAGCCACGGGGCACGGCTAGTACTTTTATAAATTATAGCCTATGTGCTATTCTGATGTATAAGCAATATTATTGTAAAGTTTCATTAAAATCCATTCAGTAGTTATTGCTTGAAAGAGTAACAAAAATACACAAACTTCCGAGTTTATAATATAAGTACTATATAGTAGGATACTATATAGTAGTATAGGAAGGAAGTATGGATTACTCGTGTAATTGCAGCGCACATTCTCCAAAATGTAAATGATATAACACCAATAAGCTATATAGCTATAATGCCTATCCTACGCCTTAGACACATATTTTTTGTGTCTGAGCATTTTGTTACTCTAAATAAACCAAAAGTGTTTTACCACCTTCTAATAGAAAATCTGTAGCCAAGCATCAAACGGTTTTCCGGCAGCTATCATTGAAAGTTAGATTTTATTCTAGGCTTTTCCACCACATATGACAGGTAGAACTAATTTTAATATATGATCCTGGAAAGGACCTTTTAAATGCATAATGATGTGGGTTAGGTAGTTTTTGTCAAGCATCCCTTCATGCAGGTTTGACACAAAAGAAACGATTTCCTGTCACCCGTCAGGAATCCATCACAACTGGCCACTGACAAAAAGAAAGAAAAAAGCCCTTACGCCCTTACCATTTTACCAAGTTCCATATTCAAATCACGACGCGCGACGATTAGCATCCAAGATGGCCGACGCGAGATTTTCGGCCAGTGATACAAATTTCAATTTCCTGTTTTCTTTATCGCGGCAGCATGATCTAAGTTTGACAAATAAGTTCATTTTGACGAGTCAGTCGGTGATGGAGCGACCGCTTTATCATTTTGAATGATCGTATCCAGTAGCCGGCTTTGGGAGATGATAAAATGTTGGACACTTTGAAAATTCGTGAGAAGAGAATATGAATAATAGTAGTTACCTGAAGAAGAAAAATGTTATAAATCATGAAGAGTTGTTCGAAACTATGTTCTATTATGTAGTTAAAGGTACTTTCAGCTGCAACAACATGTTAACTTTTCCAAAACAAATGTATCTAACTATTTATCTAAACGGAATAAATTTTAGCTAACTGAATGAATAAATTCTGTTGACATTACTTAGTGGGTAGATTTTGAAAGCTAAGAGATGCTTACCGTTTGTTATTGCATCCTGTAGAGCTTTCTAGTATTAAAACAATTAAATAAACTTGTCTTTTGCTGAAATTACCAGGACCTCGTTATTATGAATGGAAATAAGTACCTACCTATAAGAACCTACTTACTTGTAACTTGGGTATGGTCACTGGGAGCTGTCACAGCGTTCCCGCGCGCGCATAAATCTGACAACGACATTCTTTGCGACCGATGCCGCCACTGGCTTCTGTTGTCTCGTTCATTCTGCCACATTCCAACTAAAATTTAACTGTTGAAGGGAATTTAAAAGATTATAATAAACAAAAAGTTTTGCCGCGTAAATGAAAATATGGCGTTGCTGATTTTCCAAAACCTGTAAATAAATGTGTAGGTAATAATGGTGGATTATAATATACATTTCTATTCAAAAAGCTCAAGCTAAAGCCGAAAATTTAAAAAATCTTTGCGGTAAAATTTCAAAATGTTCTGCCGTCATCGTTAATATTTATATTTTACCAGCATTCACTCGGTTTATATTATAAAAGTTGTTCCCCGCGGCTTCGCCTGTGTAAAATAAAAAAAGATTATTTATCGAATCGAATTGTGAATCTAAACTATTCTTGAATCCTCCTGAACACACAACAAATTCATCCAAATCGGTCCAGCTTTTTAGGAGCAGTTCAGTGACATACATCCGTACAGAAGAATTATATATAGATATATCAGAGGCATTGAAAATGTTGGAAAAATAGTAAAATATTGACGCCTCGTAAGTCTCGTATATAAATGCGGCAATTTGCACCCATCGCGCCGGAGAATTGGCCTCTTTATAATAAATACTTATTACAATAAATAATATTAAAAATATTCATCGCTTTATTTTTACTACCAAACATTTAAAATCCCTGAGAATTGAGTATCAAAGATTAATGTAAGTTTTTCCCACGTTTAACATCAAATTAACAATTTTTAGAAATGTTCATTACCTGTGCTGTGCTGTGATAATAATAATAATAATAATGTTAATTGTTGTAATAATAATAAAATATAATAATGATACATTGCTTCTTTTCAAATTTCATGGCTATGGTCACGAAAAGTTAATAAATTTAATACCTTTAATTTTCCATCTATACAGCAAGTAAATTTAATCATTAAATTCCCGATATTAACACTAAATATAGTAAACTTTGCTGTTATGGGTTTTTGAAAAGTAACGCCTCAATCAATTTTATTTTTACTTTTATTTAGTTTCACCTGTCCGTTGTCTGTCTATATGTCGGTCTGTAATCAAATCTTGCAAGCTAAATTAGACCCACTTCCCGAAATTCGATTGAATTATTTTGTGTACTTATGTATCTTCGGTGGCAATACAATGGTATGGTATCATGGAGCTGGTCTGATGGAGACGGAAGATGTCCATAAGAAATTCTGAACTAAACAAGGTAAACCCATAGAGTTTTGGCTCGTTTGATTTCGTCTCTGGTTATATAACTTTTTAATCTTTTTTATTTGCAACTGGTAAAAGGTTGATTTATTTTCTACCGACTTCACAAAAAAGGAGGAGGTAATCAAGTCGACTGTATTTTTTTTTAATGTGTATTCATACTCATAACTTCGTTCGACGTCAACCGATTTTGAATTTATTTTTGTTTGAAAGAAGTTGCTTTCCAATTGATCCCATTTAAATTTGATCATGATCTGTTCAGTAGTTTTTTAAATATCTTCATTAATGCGTGTTTACTATAATCTAATCTAATCTGATCAAAAAGAATATAAAGCGGTGAAGTCGGTTTAATTATTTTAGTAAATTTAATAATTAATTAAACACCTCATTTTCCTAGGAGCTACGCCTACTGTTGTACTCATCAGTTTCATTTCCATTATATTTTTAAGCTATTGCATAGCTTCTATCGCGGGCCTTGAGCGTGGAGACCGAATCCAGAAATTCCGTAACGAAAATAACCTAACACCCCCCACTCCGACCGGCACAGCGGTGATACTTTTTAGGTTTGTTTTTATTATATACAATCTTAATAGACCAATAAGGACCAATTATTCTACAAGTATCACACAGAAGCCGCAGTTACATTGTAAAACATGGACAACTCATTTTCGAACGTATAAAATAACGCGAAGCAATTACAAACTTTATGGTCTCCTACGCCCCTAACACCTTTAAACTTTTAAAGCTTATTATTAAGTAAAGCACAAGTTTATTGCTGTTCTTAGTTAGCCACAAAAGTCTGTAACTCAGGTTTTAAAACTCGTGTGGTACAAAGTAGATAAAAAAAGATTAAGCTAATTTGAAGTTTATTTACTGAACGTTAAGGTTTGCTTTCGTTTAACAGGAAAGGAGATAAGCATTCAAACAGTTTACAAATTAAGGACTCCTAATGGGGTATTTAAAAAAATGTTTAATTGTGACGGTAGATGTATTAGTGTGGATATGACGTTAGTGTTTGTTTGATAAAAGTCTGCTATTTTCAGATAAATAAATCCATTTGTGTTAGTAACATTATTACTTACAACTATAACAATCATAATAAAACATCATATCTTAAAAGAAAACAATAAAATATAGATAAAATACAATAAAAAAAATGTCATATAACATTTAAAATATCGCTGCGTCCGATACACGACGATCTTTGTCCAATGCTTCAGTATCGAACCATCAACCCTTTCGGCAACAACGCGAAAAAGGCTGTTGGCACTGCCCCGCACTCGTCGCATTAGAGAGGCAATGCGCTTTCGCATAATGGCGTAAAAATCATCTACGCGAGCTTCTGCGAACATTCCCGATGCACTACAGAATCGTGGCAGTCCCATCAGTGCCCTAAAAACATTGTTGTACTGGACCCGCAGAGCACTGTAAGCCTTTTGAGTAAAGTCAATCCTTAGGCTGCATGTGTAAAAAGATTGGCAGTACGCCCGAAACAAAGGACTTTTCACACCTTTTGAGCAGTTTTCAAACCTACGGATCAACATATTGCTCCTGACTTCCAGCGCTCTACGTTCCCTCTCAATGTCTGCAATATCCGTTTGCGACGCAGTGAACCAGTGTCCCAAGTACTTTAATTCAGTCACTTGTTTTAGAGCGGTTCCTCCGAGTGTTACTGGCGGTACTTCAGGATAGTTTTATTTTTGTTGAAAAATTAAAGGGTGTATCCACACTAGTCTGGCGTCTAAGTCCCATTGGTCCGGATCTGGATCTGCGATCCAGGAAGGCACACGAACTCGATTCCATCTGCGCTTATTTGTTGT
Source organism: Lomographa bimaculata (assembly GCA_948107665.1). NCBI lineage: Eukaryota > Metazoa > Arthropoda > Insecta > Lepidoptera > Geometridae > Lomographa > Lomographa bimaculata. The sequence goes on along the minus strand of OX403607.1, from coordinate 8,700,618 downwards.
TGGCTGCGGGACACAGATGCTGTATCTGCTTTACACTTTAATTAATTACTGATCCTTTGATCAAATGAACGTTTAAACCGAGTCAAATAGGCCGATTATTTGACTCAAAGTTGCCTCATATTCCCCCTATTTTAAAGTATTTTTTTTTCCGCATTTTGGCTCCGTAATCAATGTACATTTAGCCAGTGATAAGTGATAAAAAAAAATTGGTGTATTTACATATTTCACAATAGAAGTAAGAAGCTAGTCACTAGTCACTTTAATTAATATTACTGATCCTTTGATCAAATTAACTTTCAAACCGAGTCAATTAGGCCGATTATTTGACTTAAAGTTGTCTCATATTCCCTATATTTGGTTTCTTTTTTATTTGACTCCGTAATCTATGTGCATTTAGCTAAAGTCAAACAATAAAATAATTCAAGTGTATTTACATGTTTCATAATAGAAGTCTTACAAGTCACAGTCAAAGTCAAGTAAAAGAGTCAAGGTCCAGCAATAGTCAAGTGTCTTTAAAGTGGTAGAGACTTACTAAAACTATTATTATTATTATTGTTGACACATTGTTACACTGAGCAGCTTATTAAGCTGATACGTGTTTATCACTTTTATGCACTTTTTGTTTTAAATGTTTGTTCAATCTATTTTTCAAAGAGTTTACTGAGGGAGGACACTATTGGAGTTTTGAGACAGAAACAAAACAAAACAAACGCATTCACACTCACAACCCCACACTAAGTTCAAAGACTTGTATCGTGGGTGCCGGAAACATTCACATCACACACACGAATACACCCAGAACCAGAAGAACAAATATCCCTTGGGAAGGAATTTGTGCTGCTGCCGGGAATCGAACCCAGGACCCACGGCGCAGAGGGCGGAGACCTGTCCACTGCGCCAACTGGGTCGGCAAAACGGAAAACGGAAAAGCACGATTAAGTGAGTATTTTTTAAATCATGAATATCTAATTATGGTATTTCATTCGCACGGTTTACTATAATTTCACAAATAGACATCAAAGTCTACCGCAAGGATATAAATCCTAAGACTCCCAGCTAGCTCTCAGCCTCTTTACATAGCGGATGCTGGCCATAAATCAAGGAATAGTTGAAATAGCGGGTAAAGGTCGCGCGTGAGCCGCCACAATTAGATAGCACTAATTAAACTTAACTAATTAAACTTTATTATTTATCGAAACGGGGAACGGAGTTGATCTTTAGTTTATAGTTTGCTTAGAGTTGTACCCCGAAGCTTTGTTTGCGATATAAAAAAAAAACAACGGGTTGCACTCCGGGAGTGCCGGCAGAAGTGAAAAGTTGAACATTTTTCGCCGCGCGGTAGAAAGAGAGAGGGATATTACTTCCTCTCCTTCGTCTTACGAATTTTCCGTCTTACTGTCCTGACGCGCCTTGTCCTGAATGACGCGAGTTTAAAATTTTTTACCCATCCCAAAAAAGTGCACAACGCCGCTAAAGAAGTTTTCACTTCAATAATTAAAAGCAAGCAAAACTTAAAAAAACCGACTTCACCGCTTTATCTTCGGAACCTTGATCAGATACAACGTGTTAAACACGCATTATAATAATGATCTGATCTCTAGTTTTTGAGTTATGGTCAATAATTGACAATAACTCAAAAACTAGAGATCAGATCTTGATCAAATTTCAATGGGACCACATGACAAGCACCAGCTTTCAAATAAAAAAATTATCATCAAAATCGGCTCACAACGAAAGAAGTTATGAGGTAACATTTGAAGTCGGGTAAACGAGAACATCTTAAAAGTAGTCTACAAAATAGGCATTATTGACGTTATTTCAAGAACTACTGATCAGATCGTGATAAAATTTAAATGGGACCAATTAGAAAGCAACATCTTTCAAACAAAAAATATATCATAACTATCTGTTCCCGGCACGGCATGCGATGCAATGCCACGTAAAGAAAAAGTGTTTTACTTCTTGCACGTTTATGTTTGCCTAGTACTTTAATGAAATGAAATGAAATGAAAAACATTTATTTGGCACTAAGGATAAGATAAACAAACAACAAAAACATGAAATAGACAATAAAAACAACTTATAAAGGTAATTAGGCATAAGTAAAAAAAAAAAGTGCCAAAAGGGTCGTGACTCAGCATTATTGCCAATAGGCGCTGATTTTCAGTCACAACCCAGAGGTGGCAGATCTAAAACAGTAAAAATATAAATATATATATATATATATATGTATAATATCATATAACATTATTATAAATATATAAAAATACAATAAATATATAATAAATAAATAAAATAAGTCTAAATAATATAAAACATATACACATACATATACACAAGCATATAAATTTACATATGTATAACATTTTTAACAATACTAGAAACTTAATTACTTAATTATTACCTCTTTTATGTTTGACTTACCTTACCAAGTCCGGTTTGGCCGCGAAAGGGTAAAAATGCCTTTGTCGATTTTGTATAATTTTCCAAAAACTTCTAAAAAGCGGGCAATGAGTTCCACTCATTGCCCGCTCTTTAGAAGGCAAACGCGCACCCAACTACGCCTGCGGGCAATACAAGTTCATCCTCGCTGGCATCTTATATTTGAGCTACCTACATGTTAAGCTTTTGACATAACCATACAAATACTGTCAAAAAAACCAAGCGGTAGTTCATACATAAAAAATCTTAAAGCTCAACGTAATAAATAACAACAGAAGCATTTCCATACATCATAGCCAATAAAGTACTTTTCCATGCAAATTTATTCAGGGTCCGAGTAAACTCCCAGTATTGGGCTGAGGACACAGTACAAGAACCTGGCAGTAGCTCAACTTGCGCTAGACAAGGTGTAGCAGATTTTAAGCGTTTGGCAAATCCCGGATTGAACAAATCAAATACTTTATTTATTTAATACATTGACACAAAAAAACAGTACAAAGAGGACTTAATGCTAGAATAGCATTTTCTGCCAGCCATCCTGGAGGTGCAGAGAAAAGAATGGCGATGCAGTAAATGTATTAAAAAAAAAAGGATACTAAGTAAATGCAGAAATATTGGTAAATGTCAATGATACAAACATAATATATGTGCAGAACAGAGTACCTACCTAAAGAAAACTGCATGCATCGCATAGCTCGAGCTGCGCATGTGCGCATCTTCTTAGCACATTTTACTTGCTCAGCTACATCTTAGCCTCAGTGGAAACTGTCACATAGTTTCGTAGCTTAGCTTTCAGCGCAGCGTAGCTGCATAACACGTCGTGGAAAATTAAGCACCCTAAATCTTTGAAACCTGATGACAAAACAATAACACCATTGTAAACATATGTTTAAATAGTTACCATGAGACACAGACATTAAGGCATCGTTAGTCAACAGAGACATTTCTCTTATCAACCTATTTTAAAAAAGGAGGTTCTCAATTCGACTGTACGTTTTTTTTAGTATGTATGTTACGTGATTTCTCCGCCAATTGTGAATCGATTTTGATGATTTTTTTTATTTATACTTCAGAGGTAGTCTCATTTTATTTTTATCGAAATCGATCCAGCCAAAACCAAAATATAAGCGGTGAAGTCGGTTTTTTAAGCTTTGCTTGTCTTTAACTATTTTAATGATTTTATAATATTTGTAGCCAAACATTTGACCCTGATCTTACCCGATGAAAAGTGATGATGCGCCCGAAGATGTAGCTTGCTGAGAAGATACGTATTCACTCTTGAAGACCAATTTTGTGGTGAAACATACTTTTGTACCCCATATTATGCTCACTAATTACCCCTCCCCTTTATCACTTGGTCTACTGCTATGCTACTGTACGTTGCCCGTTCTGAGGGGGTCCTTTTGGTCCTGTTGCCTATTTACCGACGACGTGGACAGCGCGTGCGCGGTACTAAATAACAGTGTCGCGCTAGCCTTTACACTCGCCGACTGGACCGCTTTGGACGAGAAGTCGCCAGGTGATGTGAAGGGAGTCTGCAGGAATATGGCATTGAAAAAAATGTTTTATTTTTTCTGACAGCAATGACCTAAGTTACCTAAAAGACATCGAGCTTATAGGTAACTCAAGTGCTCAAGCGAACTACCAGAGTTCCCATTATGCTGGCGGCATTGCGTCTGTATGCTGTATATAGTTTTAATTTAATTTTAGGAAATAATTGGGCCGTAGTTTGAATTAGTTTAAATCGTTAATATCCGGATGACCGAGCTTTGTTCGGTTTTTTGTTTTTGGTAGAATGTGTTTGAATTTGTAGCCTCAGAAAGCTCCATCTAGTGTCGAGTAGAAACAGTTTTTTACATCGGTCATGGCGTAATAGATGGCGCTGATAGTTTCTTAAGCCCGGTTTTTCAAATGCAGTTTGGGAACCGAGCATTTCTCGGACCTGGAACGTTGATAAATCGATTCCTTGGGCCGAAAAACCCCTAATCTGTAACTGTCATGAAAATCCTTGGAGCCGTTTCCGAGATCCTAATTGTGATTACTCATATATATACAAGACTTGCTCGTTTAAAGATATTAGATATATACAATACAATACAATACAATAACTCTTTATTGACACCAAAAGATAAATACAGCTTACAGAGAAACTTATAAAATAAAGTACAAGTACAATGGGCGGTCTTATCGCTAAGAGCGATCTCTTCCAGACAACCTTTGGATGGAAATATAAACGAAAGTGAAAGTAGGGATGGTGGCGCGATAAAATTAATGAAATAAATTATAATAATAATACTAATATTTTAAACTACATAAACAATACATACTATTAAAAATAACAGAATATATGCCCATTCTGCATGCCCCCGTCCTGCGCCTGCGCCTTTTTGCCCAACTCCCGTCGTATTTCGGCTGCGCGCGTTTATCGCGTATCATCAGATACGCCGCTATCAACCGATCTGGCGTATCTGATAGCTTGCACTGGACACGCCTGATTAGCTGATACACTGCAGTCGTATTAGAGAAATTAAAACTAATTTGAATTTGGGTAAAAGTTTTGAGATTTTCATTTTCATATTGAACTGCTCGTTGGATTAGTTGGGTGGCGTTCGCCTTCTAAACAGGGGTATCGGGTTCGATTTCTGGAACACAGGTTTTCTCCCCAAGGAAAATTTGTGTTTATGATTCTGTTTGTGTTTGTGTGTGTGATGTGATGTGATGTGAATGCTTACGGCACCCAAGACACAAGTCATCGAACTTAGTGAGGGGCTTTGAGAGTGAAAGCGTTTAATAATATTGTTATATTCGCAAATACATCTTTCTATCTAACAATAACACAAACAGTCAAACGTCATTAATTTATGGCAGACATACTCTGCTCGCTCGAAGCGTTTCGCTTCTACGTTTATCATCCGTACTGCGAAGGAGTGGTACTCGTTGCCCGCGTCTTTGTTCCATAAACGTTATAATCTAAGACTCATCAAGTCAAGAGTGACAAGGTACAAAAAAAATAAACATACAGGCAGGCATGCTACATCTTCGGCCGCATCATCGCTTTCCATCAGATGAGATAGTGGTCAAATGCTTTCCTATCGAACATATATTGATAAAAAAATACATTGACAGATATAAATTAAGAAGTAGTGAACGTAGTTTTAAAATCAGATTTGTGTATAGTAGGCACTTTTAGGTTAAACAAAACACATAGTTTTTTATAACAAATTTCCGACCTAGTTGGCGCAAAGGGCAGATCTCCGCCCTCTGCGCCGTGGGTCCTGGGTTCGATTCCCGGCAGGAGGATAAATTCCTTCCCAAGGGATATTTGTGCTTCTGGTTCTGGGTGTATTTGTGTATTTGTGTGTGTGTGATGTAAATGTTTCCGGCACTCACGATAAAATGTTTAGAACTTAGTGTGGGGCTGTGAATGTGGATGAGTTTGTTTGATAAATGATTTAAGTTTTACACCGAACCTCCTTAAATCCTCAAATTGTAACCAATATTTTATTTATATTTTATATTTATTTCTCCATCTTACATCTATTATTACAGGAAAAACCCAATGCAATAGTATAGTTTCTTAATTCTTTAGATACTTAACATAACATAAAACTCTTAAAGCTACCTTTGTGAATTCACTCAGAGTCATATAATGGTCTAATGCTTGCGTATTCCACATAAAAAAATATACATTCGTACTATTATATTATAATGTGTAATAATATGTATTTATATTATAATTGTTATATATCATTATTTATAATTCAGTAGGTATATTATAATTTACATTTTTTATTTTTAATTTTGCATCTTTCTGAATTTTGTTATGTTAAAACACCGACGTCCAACTTTGTTCCGTAATTCCTCTCCATCCAAAGGTTGTCTGGAAGAGATCGCTTCTAGCAATAAGACCGCCTATTGCTACACTTATTTTGTAAGTAATTATTTTCTATTCTGTTTTGTCACAAATATGGTGTTCAATAAAGAGTTTATCTATCTATCTATCTACATTATATAACAAACTGATTTACAGTTGCTTAAATATAAACTCGATAAATGATCTGTATCTTGTAAGTAATGTAGAGGCAATAAGTCGCGAGTGAGTTTTCTTAACTGTCGGCTAAATGGTTAGTTTAATAATAATAATAATAATAATAATATTTATTCACATATAAGTACAAGTTACAAATAACAAATACAGGACACACATATGATCACGCAGCTAAATTAATTGGCTTGTAATGACATTTTTTTAGGGTTGTATGACACGTAGAACCTACACTAAGAGTAAATCTTGTGTTGTAGGTGTCTACATAATCTCCAATGTACAAATTGCTGTAGTATGTTAGCCACTGGTTAATAATTTAGTTTGATTAAGACACACTTGACCTATATATATACATATATATAAATAGTTAGGAATTTACTAAAATTTAAATTAATAGTTAATATTATATAGTTAAAAGTAGTAGTGTGTGTATGTGTGTGTGGTGTGTGTGTGGTTTTGTGGTATGTGTGAGTGTTGTGTGTTTTTCATTACTGAATTACTTTTAATAGTTTCTCAGTTTCGTCATAGCTGAGGGTTTCCAGCCAGGCAGTTATTGCAAGTTTGGCTTCTCGAGAATTAAATGTTACAAGTTGCTCTATCTTTTTACTTGCTTTGTTGTACAGAAAAGGTCCTAAAAAGAAGTGATGGCGATGTGCCAGTTGCGAGTTACATTTTTGTTTATTAAAGACCCTATCTTTTCTTCTTTTGTGAATGTAAGAGTCTTTTATTAGGGTTGTTTTTTTATGTTGGGTCAGTATATGATTTAAGACGCTCAATTTTTTTTTTTTTATACTAGATAGGCAAGCATTTGACCGCTATCTCACCTGATGGAAAGTGACGATGCGGCCAAAGATTGGCGGACCGATAACACCTCACAATCCCTATACAGTTCAGAGGTAGAATACATAAACGGCCGAAAAGTTGCTACTTTTAGGACAGCGCGTTGAGCACGTTCTAGTGCTATCATATGGTTGCTACATGCGCCACCCCATGATGTATTGCAATATGTTAATAAGGACCTACAAAGTGCATTATATACACTAATAGTTAGTTTTCTATCTGCCACATCCCGAAGATGCTTGAAAACATAAATTAATTTACGTACTCTTTTACTAAGGCTTTCAATGTGAGGTTTCCAAGACATTCTGGCGTCCATGGTTACACCTAAGTACCTTATACTTGGGACACAGTCTAAAGTCGGGCAGGTACAATTACCTGCTATACAATCCGTATTATGCGCTTTCAAATTGATAACGGGTTTTTGGATGTGTGTGTTTGTAAATGTAATAAATTTAGTTTAATTATTATTAAACCAAGAGTTGCCAATCGTTTGCCTTTGCTGGAAAAAACTGTCAGAAAAACATCGCCCAAGATAATCTCTTCAATTTGGAAGAACTCCTCAAGGATAAAAAGGTTGGAAGAACTGTACAAGAGACGGTGTCAAATTTTCTATCGACTTAACAAAAAATGAGGAGGTACGTACTCAAGTCGACTGTACTTTTTTTTTCTTAATTCTGCTACCTCATAACTTAGTTCCACGTAAACTGATATCGAAAAAAAAAACCGACTTTACAAAAAAGGACTGCTCAAGTTGACTGTATTTTTTTTTATCTGATCAGTAGTTCTTGAAATATCGTCAATAATGCGTATTCTGTGGACTACATTGACGATGTTCTCGTTTTTAACCGACTTCAAAAGTTACCTCATGACTTCTTTCGTTGTGAGCCGATTTTGATGATTATTTGAAAACTAGTGCTTTTCATGTGATCCCATTGAAATTTGATCAAGATCTGATCAGTAGTTCTTGAAATATCTTCAATAATGCATGTTTAGTACATCTAATCTGATCAAAGTTCCGAAGATAAAGCGGTGAAGTCAGTTTTTTTAAAGCTTTGCTTGCGTTTAATTATAATATGAATATAGCATTAGCCATGCTAGGCAGAACTATGGTAATAAATTTAGAAATGAAAAATGATCAGTGTTTGACACGTTGGCCGTAGTAGTTTCTATAAACTGTTTCGGTAGACGACGTCACTATAAGACGTTAATAATAAGGAAAGGATAATTTCGTCGCTTCAGGCAGGGCTTGAGTAGCTCAGCGGTTAGAGCAATAGGGCATGACACCCTAAGGCCGCCTCAAGCGATAATTTTTCCTTTCTAAATTTATCACTATAGTCAGAACAGTCGTCTATATTCACTGTCCATCTCAATATATCAGCGTCAACGATCTACTAAAATATACAGATATAACGGCTAGTATACTCATACCGGTAAGTGTACTGTGCAAAAAAAAAAAATATATACTCACGGATCTTGGAGTTAGCCGAAAAAGCTAATTCCACTAACAGTTCATTATTTTATCATAATCATAATAATCATAATCATAATCATTTATTTGCTTTTAACATGGTATAAGGATGTTACATTTGAGATGAGCCACATGTTAAGCTACTTAATATCTAGCACGCAAAAAACCTACATATTTATCTATTGAATTTATATTGTATTTTCATTACATATTAAAACATATTCAATTATTCTTGTATATCAGTAAAATGAATAGTTTTAATTACCAGCCGTCACTTTTGACAAGGGTAAACCATTTTTTTTTATACCATCGGAAAATTTAAAAGAAGATAGGGTCATCTGGAAAACTACTGCACTGATTTTCACCAAACACTTGAGCATACTCTCGATTAAATAACCTTTCAAACAAAAACTAACTAAATAAAAAAAAAGTCCAATGTTTCCCTATCTTGAATAAAAAAAACCATTCAGCCATTTGTGAGCTACAATTCCATAGATAGACACACACTTATATTATACACGTTAAACAAACAACACCCTCTTTTGCGTCGGTGCAATTTCAAATATAGTTGTTTCGATATGAAATTTAATGTCTTGTGATTTATTTTACTAGCAATTTATTTATATCAAAATCGTTTATTATCGTACAATCAGATTCGCAAAATTTCAGCCATCTCGAGAATAAACCGGCAAGAAACTCGGCGACGCATGTTTTCATTCATTTTATTTTAAACATTCTTAATTATAAATACAGGAAATATAATAACGTAAACGATATATATTTTTTTCAATAAAAAATCATATATATTCGACGACCCAGTTGGCGCAGTGAACAGGTGTCCGCCCTCTGCGCCGTGGGTCCTGGGTTCGATTCCCGGCAGGAGCACAAATTCCTTCCCAAGGGATATTTGTGCTTCTGGTTTTGGATGTAAAGTGCGTGTGTGATGTGAATGTTTCCGGCACCCACGATACAAGTCATTGAACTTAGTGTAGGGCCGTGAGTGTGAATGCATTTATTTCAGTCTTACTTAACCCCGCGATTATGGCAAAACGTCGCAGGTTTATATAAATAGGAATAAAAACGCTAAACGATTTCACACTCACAGCCCCACACTAAGTTCAATGACTATAGTCGTGTGTGCCGGAAACATTCATATCACACACATAATCACACCCAGAACCAGAAGCAAATTTCCCTTGGAGAAAAGTTGTGTTGTGTGAGAATTAACACGAAACCCCTGATAAGAAGGCGGACTTAACCAAGTAGCAACGGGTAGTTAATTAATGGCTAATAATTAATTCATGATTAATTTAAGTATTGATTGTAAACATAGGAGATACAATGGTTAGTAGGCTATGTTTTGCCAGTGTTAAGTGTAAGTACCCGGATGCCCGAGCTTTGGTCAGCTGAAAAAACGGATAAAACGACGTTTTCTAAAAATTGAAACCTAGCTAGATCGATTTATCGCCCCCGAAACCCTCTGCATACAAAATTTCATGAAAATCGTTGGAGCCGTTTCCGAGGTCCTGATTACACACTGATATATATATATATATATATTTATACTAGTTGACCCGGCGAGCTTCATACCGCCAATTGTCTGTGGTCGAATATTCAGAAACATCTGTTTGACAGGTACGAACAGTTTGTATGGGAAAATAAAATACTACTTTTTACTAATTTTATTGCAATTTCTTTATATTTTCTCACCTTTTAAACCTTCCCTGAACTGCCACAAATATTTCAAGATCAAAATTAGCCAAATCAGTCCAGCCATTCTCGAGTTTTAGCGAGACTAACGAACAGCAATTAATTTTTATATATGAAGAAGATATACAAGAATTGCTCGTTTAAAGGTATTAGATAATGATTCCCGCTTTTTCAGCTTCACAGCGATATCCCTCGCGTTGTATCTGTATTTTTAGAACATCGATGGTCGGCAAGCGAATCATCCTAAAGGTAAATAAATCAGCGTATACGGTAGCCGTATAGTCATATACATAGTAAGCGGCGTTCACAAAGCGGTTCGAGGACAAGCGGCTTTTGCACCATTGTAATATAACAATCCATCTTCTTGTTTTATAGAATACACACTCTATAAACAGACGATGGGAAGAGGCATGTAATTGACAGTCACTGAGGTTCGCTATTGCAAGAGCGATAGCTTCTTCAATAAGTTTTAAAATACAGAGAGACATCTACGGGTTAACTTCTAATAAATATTGTAGTCATCATGCATGAGATATTTACTAAGTCTAGTACAATCTTATATTTATGTAAGTATTTGTATTGTTATGTATAATTGTTATTGGTCGCTCGGCACTTTGTCAGTCTTTACGTCCGTCCGTCTGTCAGAGGCATCTAGCGTCTAAACCATATAAGCGAATGACTTCAAATTGTCTCAGAATATGTAAAACTACAGCCCAAAGCTACTCAAGTTTATATACCTTTGTGGGAAATCGTTGAAAAGGGCTTGAAAAGTAGAGTTACCTATTGTTTAATTAAGCATACACTCGATAAACAATACTTAGTGTTTATTCAATCAGATCGTCTACTACCTAATTAATTGTGTTGTGATTGAGCCCCTCAATCAACCGATCGGATCAGAGGTATCAACTGCAGATCAAATCGATAGCGGCAATGAATTGGAGTAAATAGAATAGTTAAATCCATAACACTGCTTTGAAAACGAACTAGAAACTGCCTATCTGCATACCTACGGATACCTAAATGCGTAATAATGTTGGACACTTTAATTTAACAAACAATAAACGCTTTCACACTCACAGCCCCACACTAAGTTCAAAGACTTGTATCGTGGGTGCCGGAAACATTCACATCACACAAACATTATGACCAGAACCAGAATCACAAATATCCCTTGGGAAGGAATTTGTGCCCCTTTCGGGAATCGAACCTAGGACCCACGGCGCAGAGGGCAGACACCTCACTGCGCCAACTGGGTCGTTAAACAACAACAACTTAATTTACGCGAGCGAAGCCATGGGGCACTGGTAGTGTACCAAACAATCACATACATTACTTACTATATCGGACCGCACTGTGCAAATATTACCACAGAATATATATTAGGGCCTAATTAATTGTATTGTGATTGAGCCTTTCAATCAACCGATCAGATCGGAGGTATCAGCTGTAGATTGGGCCGATAGCGGCACAATAGGGCTTCGCTGTGGTCCGGGGTTGACTGACATACGTATTGGCCCGCTGGGGCTAGTTTTGGAGTCTTCAACTTTTAATACCTAGAAAATGCTCTAAAAATCTCTAGCTGCTTTAATAAGGCTTAGGTTTAAGCAATCACCAGATATAATGAAATATAACGCCCAAAAAATCGTAAGTACTTACCAGAATTTAATCCCCATTTTAATATGAAATTATCACCAATAAACGTAAAGTCTGCTAACCTAAAAAAGGCAAGTATCTTCAGAATAATCGCTGGGTACCCAAAAAAGCCACGCATGCACCAAATATGTACTCGCATTTTATTTAAAAATTTCATCCAAATATGTTACTATAAATCAATTTTTCGTTTTATAAATATTTTTGTATTAATTATAAAAATATAAAATAGTTAACCTTAACCTACAGTTATCCGATTCGGTTCTGTCCACATAATACTATTACTCCCTACCGGGAGGTTCAGTCACAGGAAAGTTTATTTTATTTTTAGTGGCCATCTAAATTATACCCAAAGTTAAAATTTGGTGCACGCGTGGCCTTTTTGGGTTATGAAAAGTTTTTGTAGTGCAGGCATGACTAAATAGCCCGAAAGATTTTGGTTCAGGCTTCATTTATTTGTACATATTATATTTTTTTGGATGAGGCTGTTTAGGGCAACGGTTGTTTTTTTGGTGGTCATTAAATTTCATCCCCTTTAATAATAGAACCATACTTATTATAAGAATTTATGTAGTTTCACCTGTCTAGTTATCTGTCGGTCTGTAATCAAATCTAGCAAGCTAAATTAGACAAGAGTTTTGCTATGAAAGTGAAAAAATGGCGTTGTAACTTTTGTATAATTTTCCAAAAACCTGTGATTCTTGAAGTGTTAAAATGAGTAATAATGGTGGATTATTAACCGATAATACTTAGTAAACGTCCATAAGTGTAGGCAAATGATACCAAGTTGAAAAACGTGATTTTCGCCGTCGCAGCTCCAAAACTCCAATAGAAGTTCTAGTAAAATATACCACTTTACTAGGACATGACTTGACTATGACTGGACCTTGAATCTTTTACTTGACTTTGACTGTGACTAGGACTTTTAATATGAAATACACTTGTTATATATTATTACTTGACACAAGTTTGCAAAGCCAAAATTAAAAGAGAAAAATGTAAGCAAAAAAATAAGTGTTGTCGGGGAGTTGGATTGCCTCAACGTTCTCATGGTGATGAAGGCTTCGTCCTTGAGCTTCGACGAGCTTCTGTCTTTGATGGCATTGTAGATTTCATAGGAATGCGAAATATGTTACTATAAGTAGGTACCTAAGGCGAATGGCTTTTCAGCCCTTTTGAGAATGTATTCAGTATTTAATCTTAATTCATGGTGAAACTCTTAAATAAAGTACTTCAATTTTCTTTCCTTCGAAATATTTTCTATTTTTTTAATTTTTTGATGTTTGGCTACGCAAACTTTTTACATTAACATGTTTATTTTAACAATTTACAAGAATGAATAAATATTTCAAGTTTCTAATTTTCCATAGTCCTAGTCACTGGTCACAGTCACTGTCAAAGTCAAGTAAAAGTCATGGTCCAGTCATAGTCAAGTCATGCCCTAGTAAAGTGGTAGAATCTTTACTAGAACTTCTACTGGAGTTTTGGAGCGAAAACGAAAATCACGTTTTTCAACTTTGTATGATTTGCCTCATGTGTGTAGACACATACACAAACTATTAACGGTTAATTTTCCACCATCATTACATATTAACATTCGAAGAATCACAGGTTTTGTAAATATATAGACTAGAATAATATAGTAGACACAGAAATCATCATTTGCACGTCTGCTTGCAGACTGAATATATGGTATCACTACTTACATTAAGATCTATATTCTGGCAAATAAAGGACTTGATTGATTAATTTGGAAAATTATACAAAATCAACAACGCGATTTTTACTTTCGCGGCAAAACTTATTTACAAATGGGTATAATTTAGACGGCCACCAAAAATTCTGAACGGGTACCAAAATGGATAAATGGTCACTAAATTACGCCCAAAAATAAAATTTCCTGTGACGGAACCGAATCGGATAACAGTAGGTTAAGGATATTTTTTTAAAATAATTAATATAAATATATTTATAATACGAAAAAATTGATTTATTTCATAATTTTTTAGGAAACGTAATTTGGTGACCATATTAGTCCATATTAGTAACTGTTTAGAAGTTTTTTGGTAACCGTTTAGAATTTTTTGGGCGGTGTTTAAACACAAGCCTTTACAAATTTTCTGGTTGCAAACAATTTTCCCGCGCACAATATCAAAATAGTTCGGTGTTGCCGTACGCGATAAATCACCCGCCGCTAGTGGCGCGTCCACTGCGGGGCCTCATTTACCTGCCTCGCTATCGCCGCCGATATCGCCGATAAAGCTCGCCGATAAATAAAATATTGACGGGTACACTTGCGGGAAAACAGTAAGTTACGTTTATCTTGAAGACGTTTTAAAATGTATTCTGATTTTTGGTTTTAATTATATACATGCATGCTCCTATCGACGCGCCCAGGATTTTTTAAATTTGGGCTCTGAAAGCTCGCATATAGCCGTTGTCAAGTAATACATATGTTTCAAGTTTATTTATTTAATTTAATAGTTTATAAAAACTAATCTAGTCACCAGTCAGAGTCAAAGTCAAGTTAAAGAGTAATGCACTTGTAAAATTGTAGATTTTTTTTAGAAATTCTATTCGATTTTTGGTGCGGAAATGAAAATCACGTTTTTCAACTTTGTATGATTTGCCTACATTCATGCACGTTTACGAACTAGCAGTTAATTATCCACTATTGTTATAAAAGAATCATTTTGGAAAATAATACAAAATCGACACTGGCTTTATAAACTTCTTTTAAATCTTTTCAGCAAAACCCCACCACGGCAGCAACAAAATCAAAAATATTTTGCTCCCTTCTTAACATTTTACTTTAAATCACTCGTAAGAGTGTTTTAAATTTGAATCAATTCACTCGTGTGATTTAGACGCTAGATGCCTCTGACAGAAGGGCGGACGGACAAAGTTACCGACGATCAAAAAGTATATTTTTTAATTTATTTATGATCTTTGTCGTTAAGCGACCAAAAAGATCGTTGTATGTTGTAAGCATAGATTAAATAAGACTTTTTAGTCTATGGTTGTAAGCTGAAATTACAAAAAAAATTGAAAAACTTTTATCACGTCTAAGTATTATCCATTTTCCCTGCGCCTGTACTATTCGATATCCAGTTTAAATTAGCCACGCGGCGGAATCCTCCGCCATTAACATAGGAGGGATGCTTCGTCCTACATTACGCACATGCTTAGCTAAAAGCCGGTTAAAAGCTTTCGCAATTAGCTATATCGATAGGATTTATAATTGGGAAGGAATTTCTGCTGTTTTGATCGCTTGATGAATTAAAAGTACTATTTGTTCGCTCCGAACTGAGGTCCAGCGCCTTCATTGTTACTAATTGAAAAAATCTTTTGAGGTTCTTCTCGAGATGGCTGTAATTTTGCGAATCTGGCAATAGAATCATTAACATTCATGAGTGCCTCTTTGGGGCCCATGTGAATAAACGATTTTGATTGATTGATGGAGGTTATTTGCTTATTACTTTATTTGTCATTTTCAACGATACCCCACAAAGGTAGATAAACAAAAATTTGTATGTTGATTACCTACGCGTATTACCCCTTAAATATTTATATTTCATTGATTTTAATAGCCATTTTTGGCTTTGGGCCATAGCTTTACATATTTTCTGAGAATTTGAAGTAAATCACATGTATGGTTTAGACGCTAGATTCCTCTGACAGACGGATCGTAAGCAATATCATTTCTTCTTTTTATCTTCCTTGTGGGGTCACTCTGTCCCCCCACAAGGGAAGATAAATGGTCAGTCTCACTCTGCAAGTCTACTTGCAGAGTTATTTTCTACGATACCTACGTACTCTAGTACGGCACCTGTTTTAAAAATAATTATGTTGAAAATTTACAATTTGGTAGGCCACCAAAGTCACTGTTTTTAGCCCGTTTTGTTCCGGGGACTATCTCAACATTTTAAGCTGGCTTAACATTTTAAGCTGAAATTTAAGTATAATATCTTGTGTTTCCTGTACTTGAAAAAAAAATACAGAGATCAAACAATTACTATAAAGAAAAAAGTTATTTAAGCAATTAACCTCATAAGTTTTTCTCTATTAAGCAAAATGTAGACGCGAAATTTCAGACCCCCTATTACCTATCTCTGTTGCAAACGGTTTCAATACTAAATTGACAAGACTCCTGCGAAATAAGGTTCATTTTTGCTTAATTCAAATAGAAACCGCGTGCAACAAAGATACGTAATAGGGGGGCAGTTCGGCGCGAACGACTTATTTTGTTATGAATTTTAATTTTTATAAGTATAAATGCATTTTTACTACAGACAATGTATTAATGCTAACAATCGGTTAAAAGTAAAAAAACAATTATGTATATTCTCTATTCAGCCAAAACCTCTACCACAGACAATCAAGTTTAATTCGAACTCTCAATTTGTACAAACGCCGGAATCAATAAAAAACATTCTTCAATCGTGATGAGTATGCAAATAAGAGTTATGACAAGTAAGCGAAGGGTGGTCTGACGAGGTGTTTTTTATGAATTACTAATATATTTATGAAGTGACGGCGACATGTCGATCTATGAATATTAAATGTCTGTCTGGATCTCAACTTTCTTGTTTGTTCGTTTGACACTCGAGAATCCGAGTTCGGGGCAAGGAGGTAGGTATACATAATATTATAAATTACTAGCTGTGCCCGGCATGCGTTGCGATGCCAAGTAAATAAAGTGTTTTACCTCTTCACGTTTATGGTTGCCTAGTACTTCGATAACGTACTAAAAACTTTTTGGATATTGTTCATACAAAAATACTAAAATCGTGAATTAAAAAAAAAGGGGAGTGAAAAATACTGTACAACCTATGAGTGTTCTCGTACCTACCAAATATACAAAAAAAAAAACATTAAAATAGATTGAGCCGTTTCGGATAAGTACGACCACGTGACACGAGATATCTAATATGTTTAAACGAGCAATTCTTGTATATATATATGTATATATATATATATATGTAATCTGGAAATCGGAAACGGCTCCAACGATTTAATGTTTTTATGTATATATAATTCTTGAATATATATATATATATATACAAGAATTACATAAACATAATATACTTATCCAAAGACTGATTAAACCGTCTGAAATAGACGTATAAGGGCTATGACAATTACAATATACAGGAATTGCTCGTTTGAAGGTAGGTACTTATTAGTTATACAAAAATGGCGTTGCTGATTTTGTATTATTTTATATGACTTGTGATTCTTCGAGTGTTAATGTGTAATAATGGTGGATTATTAATTAACTATTTATAATCGTGAACATATACTCGTATGAACATGTGTAGGCAAATCATCACTTCATAAAAGTTTAGCTTTTACTGCAAAACTTCAATAAAAGAAGTTCTAGTAAAGTGTTTAACAATTTACTACATAGATACTTTTGTGTAATAATGGTTTATTAACCTTATACATGGTTACGTGCATACTTGAGTGTAGGCAAACCCTACGAAGTTGAAAAACGTGACATTCGCTTTCAGTTTCTACCACTTTATTAGAGAATGATTTGAATATGACTGAACTTTAACTCTTTTACTTGACTTTAACCAGGACTTCTATTAAAAAGAATATTTTTCACACTTGAAAGATTTTATAACTTGACACTGGCTGAATGCACAAGATTGCGGAACCAAAATTAAAAAAGAAGGATTTGGGGTGTAGTTTTCTTTTAATTTATTTGCTGTAAAACATACAGGGTAATTTGTAAAATACCAGAAACCTCATATTCCAACAATTGAGACCGATATCTTTCATGATGCGGCTATTGTAATTTCCGTTTTATGATTTTACAAATAAATTTTGAATTATATTATTTAATCTTCTCTGTCTAAGAAGTCAAGTGACAACTGGCGTTAGGGAGTTTTGCCGCGAAAGTGAAAAAATGGCTTGTTGATTTTGTATAATTTTCCAAAATATGAGATTCTTCGAGTATTAATGTGTAATATAGGTGGATTATTAACCGTTAATACTTAGTAAACGTGCATACGTGTAGGCAAATGATACCAATTTGAAAAACTTGATGTTTGCATTCGCTCCAAAACTCCAATAGAAGTTCTAGTACAGTTTCTACCACTTTACTAGGGCATGACTTGACTACGACTGGACCTTGACTCTTTTACTTGAAGTTGACTAGGACTTTAATATGAAATACACTTATATAATAGGATAGTCTTAATTATTTAACATTATAATAGTAGAAAAGGGGATTAAAACAAATAATACTCAAAAATTTTGTAAACCGCTTGCCAAAGGAAAAGTGCCCAGAATACTGGCTACGTTTCCTCGTTGAATAGCGATGCTAATTTTTTGTGCTAAATAAGAGCCAGCATTCTGGTCATTTGTCGCCTCGACTAAACGTTTAGATAAAAATTTAAATATTTCGTGTGCTCCCGGTCCCCACGGACCCAAAGTTTCTACCCCAAACGGTACAAACATATAACCTCTATCAAGGTTCGAATATTTACGCCGTTTGAGGTTTTCTGCTTTGTTTGCAGCCCCGCCAGCTTGAACACTAGTCTCTAGAAGATGAGACGGCGCCAGTGTATCGACACAAGTTGCATCCCACACTAATGGTCGTCCCATCTTCCAAGGAATTAGCGTCATTCCATCAGGCCTCTTGCCATCGTCACGCATTAAACCGTTTGGTTCTAGAACTGACGGTAAGCCAGCACTAACAAAAGCCCTACGGATAATATCATTCAGGCTGGCGTGACGAGAAAAGCGACCTGCACTTTTGCTGCAGGATAGTCCGTGGTGACCCAATCGATCTACCAAATCACCGCAGTGACAACGGTGAGGGACTTGGCAATATGCACCCAAACGTAAAGATACGGCTGATCGGAAAGTATTATTATCTAAAAGGTTGCCAATATTTTTTGAAGGTAAAGCTTGCAACCAAAGACTCGATTCCCATTGCGAAGACGCAAGGAGACGAGCTCGCTCTGCTGTACAATTGGACGTATCGACTAATTTGTTCCGTTCAATCTCGCATAGCGGCCCGTCCCATAACCTCTGCGAAGGAGGGATTTTGGGCAAACTTTGATTCGGACAGGCTATTTACCAACTTGCCTGTGCCTCACTCATAAAAGAAATTTCAAATGTATCCAAACTAGAAGATAAAATAGAATTTATTAAATTTTGTGTACTGTACACTGAGGACAAGAAAGCTGGTAGAGATACACTTGAAATTTTGCGAATAATAAATAATATAACAAATAATAATATATTATATAATATATATAATATATTATTATTTGACAATGGCTAAATGCACAAGATTGCAAAGCCAAAATTAAAGTAACGTATTATGCGCGCATAATACGAGGCGCAGTGTATGTGGTCAACAGTTTAGATCTGTTAATGTGAAAATCTGATACAATGATCCGTTGGGTAGTAAAAGAGATCCCTGTTACAATGTAGCATTCAGAAGAATGTCGTAGAACTATTTGAGCTAAGGATAGAATAGGAATCAAAGTCCGACAGCTTTCTGTAATATATTAATTTTACATGTAATTTCACATGCCACCACATGGCAAAATAGAAGGACGATTCAACCATGAAGACCAATATATTATTATATACTCTATTTTGTGTGAAATATACTCATTTCATTTCATTTCATTTCTGGTAATTTTTACAATAGCCCTGTATATTTAGCTGCGACAGAACATTGAAAGTATAGGGTATGAGTTCGAGTGTGTACAAAATGAATGTTTCTACTTATCTCCAAAACGGTTTTACCGATTTAGATACGGTTTTCTTTAAGTTTACTTGATCGAGAGTGTTCTTAGCTATGTTTGTTGAAAATCGTTTCCAAAGCAACCTTTTCTAGAGTAGGTATATTCTGTTCGTCAAACTACGGTTGATCGAATTGATGCGACCGACGTCGATACGGCAGTCAATCGGTTGAAAGTTCAATCAATTCGATGGTTCACTAGAAAAGAAAATCGTTTGATTTCGAAGTCGATAGATAATCGATGCCCGGAATAGACCCGAGTCGAGGATATTTAAAAAAAAAACTTAAAGTCCTCAAAGATCATGTAAAGCTATGCCCAAAGCCAAAAATAGCAATTAAAACGATATAAATGAAAATATTATAATAGGTATAAAAAAGATCTTAACACTACAGTAGTCCACGTGACCACTCGTGTAAGTTTAATGGCTGACGACTACATCACTGTAGGGCTAACATGAAATCGTATCTTAATTAGGTTAACTATATTAACCTTATTAGGTATATTTAGCTACTAAAATCCACGTGCGCTATCACAAGATGTCCTTTTTACCCAGTTTCAGAAGCAAAACATATTTAACGATCCATTGTTGCTACGTAATAAGGCTTTCAAAACATTCGGTGGCAAATAGAAGAGATCTACCGATAAGATGGGGATATGTACTGAATGAGAACAAATATTGAACTGTGAAATCGAATTTAAAACTATAGAAGAGATGATGAAGTTGTAGTGAGATCGGTCTGTCTTCGAATTCTACGCGAATGAGTTTCCAGTGAAGGTATCATCGAGAAAATGACGGTCAATTTGTATGCTTGGAACTAGCCACCGCGATGACGATAGAGCCAAATAAGTACCAGCATTTATCTCACGCGTCGCCTCAACCAGGCGCTCTGATTTATTTTTGAAAATAGAATGAGCTTCCGGTCCTCACGGGCCCAGTGTCTCAACACCAAACTGCTCAAGTAACCACTGCTGAGGTTTCCATATTTTCGCCGTTTGCACTGCTCTGCCGAAGTTGCCGCGACGTTATTCTGTGTTTCAGGTAGATGTGACGGAGCCAATGTGTCGACACAAGTTGCATCCCAAACTAAAGGCCGTCCCATCTTCCATGGAACTAAAGTTGAATTAAAGTCATGTCGTCGGGTCTTTTACCATCGTCACGCATCAGACCAATCAGTTCGAAAATTGAAATTAAAGTATAACTTTGTTAATGTAGATAAAATGACAATATTTCTGATGATATTTTTCTAGAACTTTATATTGCCTTGTCTAGAAGCCCTTAGCCGATTGGCGTATAGACTGTTCTTAAATGTCAAAATTAAATCCCTTCCAAGTCATATACGATAGGGTAGTCTGTAGTCAATGGAACGGTTGGTCGGCAAAACGTATGCAAACTGTACAATAAATGTATCGGCTATCTACAAAGGCGCATCTCTTTGCGCCCGCGCCGGCAGCCGCGTGTATAAGGGAGCTGTGTAGTGAAAGATAAGATATCAAACGATTCACTACACAATAAAACGAACACAAAAAAATATATCCTACTAATATTATAAATACGAAAGTTTGTGTGTAAGTATGTTTGTTCCCTCTTCACGCTTTAACGGCTGAACGGATTTGGATGGAATTTGGAATGTACATAGATTATACCTAGGATTAACACATAGGCTACTTCTTGACTTTATAATAGCAGGCGAAGCCGCGGAGCACGGCTTATTTGAAATAAGAAGCTGTTATTTAGCTGGTAAGTTTACAAGTAGACATAAGGTCTTTGCTAAAATAGGTTTAATAGGTGGACAATTTAGTAAGTACAGCATGGTTTTTGCTTTGTCAGCATGCAAATATTTAATAGTGTAAATTAAATTTATAAATTATTAATTATGCCGCCAGCATGATGGGAACGCTACCCACTGGTAGTTGGCTTGAGCACTTGAGTTGCCTATAGGCTCGATGTCTTGTAGGTAATTTGGTTCTTTGCTGTATATAATTTTAGTTTAGTTTAAGGAAATATAGGCAATTGGCCCGTAGGTAGAAGATACTGAATAATATTATTTTATCTATATTCATCAGTTTATAAATTCAGTACTATTCAAAGTAAATTACAACTAATAGAAAACATATTTATACCAAATATAGAAAATAAAGAAATGAAATATATACCTATTAGGTATAGAATACTTTTAATAAATCAATGTTTTTTCAATTAATTATGATTCAAGTAAATTCAATTAGGAGGAGTTGGACAATTTAGGAATAGACGTACTGATGTCTATACTCACTGGCATATCCGTTTATAGTATGTTTACCCGGGTGTACCCAGCGGGTCCAGTAATAATAATTTAAACGTAAGCAAAGCTTAAAAAAACCGACTTCACCGCTTATATTTCGGTTTTGGCTTGACCGATTTCGAGATTTTTTGAGACCTCTGAAGTATAATCTACCAAACAAAAATAATTTTAAGAATCGGTCCACAAATGGGGGAGAAATCAGTGAACATACAAAAAATAAAATACATACAGCCGAACTTAGAACCTCCTCCTTTTTTGAAGTCGCTTAAAAATAGACGCAGTGGGCATGACTCTGTCCCTCTGCGCCGTGGGTCTTAAAATGGTTTCCCGGGATCGATTTCCCTGGAGCATAATTTATCTACCTTCTTTGTGCTTCTGGATCTGAGTGTGTGTGTATGTGTACTTAAAACGGGTTGGTCATCTTTGAATTTTGAACTGCCCGCTGGCGTAGCGCGTAGTTACAAAGCAGCGGGTCCGATTCCCGGTTGGAACACAAGTTTGTGTTTCTGGTTCTGGGTGTGATGTGAATGTTGTGTTTTATTTTACGGCACCCACGATGTGTTAATGCGTAAGTTTTTTCACAAGTTTCTCTTGGAAAGACTTGTGTTCCCACCGGGTATCGAACCCGATAACCGCTATTTAAAAGGCAGACGCGCAACTAACAACTGTTTGTAGTAGGTTGCGTACGTGATTTCGAAGGGCGTCATTTCGATGACGTAATCAATGGTACGCTCTTATTAATTAGGTATATCCCATTACTACATTATACTATAGTATGACCACATAATAATAAGTACCTTTGCTCGTTAAAACGACGTATTTTAAAAATGAGCCTAGGCGTTTCTAATGAGTTCTTTTTTTATTTTTATTTGATAGGCTTCATCGTTAAGCGACCACATCGCCCTGTAAGAAAAATCAACAGGATAATATCATATAACACTGTTAATTAAAGCTAATTCGTACAAATTGTTTGTTAACAATATCAGATATGATTACAAAAGGAGAAATAAAACATAAAGCACTCAAAAGTTTTGTAAACCGCTTGCCGAAGGAAAAGTGCCCAGAATACTGGCTACGTTTCCAAGTTGAATAGCGATGCTAATTTTTTGTGCTAAATAATCAAGTAAAGCTCAAAAAAACCGACTTCATCGCTTATATTTCGGTTTTGGCTTTTTTCAATTTTTTTTTATGTGACCACCTCTGAAGTAATAAACAACATCAAAATCGATTCATAATTGGCGGAGATATCGCGTGACATAAATACAAAAAAAAACATACAGTCGAATTGAGAACCTCCTTTTTTTGAAGTCGATTTATAAATGGAGAGATCGTGGAAACGCTTGACAGTATTATACGCAGGTTTCATTCAACCAGTGGTCTACAACATTTGTGAATGCTCTCTTTTTTATTCCCTTACTTCTCTTGTTATCTACGATAGAACGGAGAAGGTGTTATATGTGTTTAGTGTGTGTGCAATATTTATTAGTAGTAAATTGTAACAAATTAGTTGAATAAATTTGTTTTTTCTTTCAGAGCGAGTGTTTCCATTAATTTTTTATGCTAGATAGCCAAGCACCACTATCTCACCTGTTGGAAAGTAAAGATGTGGCCGAAGATGATGCTTGCTTGCCTAGAAGATACCTATTCACTCTGAAAACTCCCAGATTTAACCGTTCAGGAAACCGACAGAGGAACAGGAAACAGAGCGGGCAATGAGTTCCATTCCTTCGCTGTACGGATGATAAAAGAACAAGCGAATCGCTTCCAGCGAACTGGAGGAATATCAACCACACATTAATGACGTTCGACAGTTTGTTGTGATGATAGAGTACCGATAGACTTGCGACCATCAATTATCTCCAAAACAGTTTAACCGATTTCGATGCGGTTTTATTTGATAGATAAGTTACTTTTTTTATTAAATTGATCCTATGTTTAGTGAATATCTGTGCAGCGCATTTTTATATGATTTTGTCCGCATGTTTATACAAATTAGTATATTTTTTAA
The DNA here is from genome assembly GCA_948107665.1 of Lomographa bimaculata. NCBI lineage: Eukaryota > Metazoa > Arthropoda > Insecta > Lepidoptera > Geometridae > Lomographa > Lomographa bimaculata. Next base: position 8,676,404 of record OX403607.1, on the reverse strand, counting down.
ATCTGTAAATTAAGAAAAAGTTAAACGCTTTCACACACTCAGCCACATATTAAGTTCGAAAACTTGTGGCATGGGTCAAAACATTCGCATCAAGCAAAAAATCACACCCTGAAACGCAAGTTTCCCTTGGGGAGATAACTTGTATTTCGGGATCCAACCCGATAACCGCTGCATACAAGGCAAATACAAACCAACAACGCCAACGGACGATATAACCATTCTCCTCTTCTCTCCTTTCGGGCGCCAACGTAACTATGTTTCGTAACCAGTTACCTAAGAGGAAATAGTCGTCTTGTCTCGTAACCAAGTTACAAACGAAGGTTTTTCTGTCTGTTTTTGTATCATTCTCGCAACAACTGCATTTTCTTGTCGGTAACTTAAAAATAAATTGTTGTAGGTATCGTCTCGTAACTAGTTACAAACTAAGACTTTAGACTTCTTTTTTTTAGCATAAAAAAATAAAATCGTTTGTTTTTTTCTACTGACTTCACAAAAAAGCAGGAGATACTCAATTCAACTGTTTTTTCAAGTGTGTTACCTCATAACTTCTTTCCACGTGAACCAATTTTGAATAATTTTTTGTTTGAAAGATGTTGCTTTCCAATTGGTCCCATTTAAAGATCTAGATCTGATCAGTAGTTCTTGAAATATCGTCAATAATGCGTATTCTGTGGACTACATTGACGATGTTCTCGTTTTTGACCGACTTCAAAAGTTACCTAACCTAAGACTTTCATGATTATTTTTTATTTGAAAGCTGGTGCTTTTCATGTGGTCCCATTGAAATTTGATCAACATCTGATCACTAGTTTTAGAGTAATCGTCAATAATGCGTGTTTAGTACATCTAATCTGATCGAAGAAAGCGGTTTTTTTAAGCTTTGCTTGCATTTAATTTTTATTGTAACAATTTCGTAACCACCTTTTTCATCAACTTCATTCATATGATTAAAACACAAACCATGGTAAATAACAATGGTTTAATGTAGGTATAAATGGTCACGTGTAACTAAATTTAGTTTTATTTGATTATTAATCCAATGTTACTCCGGGGTTTTTTCGTTACTTATCATACGGTAGTGGTACCTACCAATAACGAGTACATTTGGTGTATATGTGATATTGCACGTAGCTAGAATTACACTTAGGTTATTAAATCAACATCATATTTTCAACCAATTTTAAAATAGGAGGTTCTCAATTCGACTGAATGTTTTTTTTCTGTATTTACGTTACGCGATATCTCTGCCAATTATGAATCGATTTTGATGTGTTTTTGAAGTGAAAACTTCTTTAGCGGTGTTGTGCACTTTTTTAGGATGGGTAAAAAATTTTAAACTTGCGTCAGGACACGTGACCTGATCGAAAATTCGTAAAGCGAATAATTCGTAAGATGAAGGGAGAGTAGATCGCGGCGCGGCGTAGGAGAGGTAGTAATATCTTCCTCTCTTTCTACCGCGTTTCTATGGTGACGATGGTATTGTTATTTCAAAAATGCACAACGTTAATGTTCAAGTTTTCACTTCCAGAGAAAAATAAGATTTCACTTCTGCCGGCACTCCCGGAGTGCAACCTTTTTTACTGAGTATACTTCAGATGTGGTCCCATATAAATGTTATCGAAATCGGTCAAGCCAAAACCGGAATATAAGCGATGAAGTAGGTTTTTTAAGCTTTGTTTGCGTTTCAATTATTATTACGACAAAAAACTTTGTATGTGTAAGTATGTTCGATAACTTTGCTGATTTTTTTTTAATACTGGATGGGCAAGCATTTCACTGCTACCTCACCTGATGAAAAGTGATGATGCGGCCGTAGATGGAATATGCTTGCCTAGAAGGTACCTATTCACTCTAGACTTGAAAACACCAAAATTGTACCATTCAGGGAACAAAGACGCAGGCAATGAGTTCCACTCCTTCGCTGTACGGATGATAAACGTAGTAAATACATCTAAACAGCAAGAAAGCTCATTACAAGACAAGATATAGATAATACAATTGCTCTAGCTCCCACTTAGCTGCGTGCTTATCAAATCCCCTTTGACTCTGGATACTTCTTATTCTAATTAAGACCAAACAACACTTTGATGCGATAATTGTTACCGCAGGTTTATACTTGCGGTAACATAGAGGCATCAGCGCAGTTAAAAAATGATGGCGGTCGCGCATCTTATTTTTCGATTTCTATAGTTATTCTACCGACTTCACAAAACAGGAGGAGGTACTCAAGTCGACTGTATTTCTTTTTATGTGTGTTATATCCTCATAACTTCTTTCCACGTGAACCGATTTTGAATTATTTTTTTTTAATGATGTTGCTTTCCGAGTTTTTCTCATTAACATTTGATCAAGATTTGTTACCTCAAATCTTCGTTCCACGTGAACCGATTTCGATTTTTTTTTTTTACAGATGTTGCTTTCCAATTGGTCCCATTTAAATTTGATCTAGATCTGATCAGTAGTTCTTGAATATGGTCAATAATGCGAGTTTAGTGCATCTAATCTGATCATGGTTTTTTAAGCTTTGCTTGCGTTTAATTATTGTAAACTCGAAAAATAAGACATAAAATTGAATAATCATTGTCTGAATATCGGATAATACATTCTGTATTTTCTTACTATTAATACTATTAAACGTTTAATTAAATTATTTAAATGCTTCTTAGTAAGTCACCTCTTTAATACCCCTTTTACCGTCTAACAACCAGACAAACTGTCAAACATCATCCATTTATGGTTGACATACCTCTAGTTCGCTTGAAGAGTTTTGCTTCTACGTTCATCATCCGTACAGTGAATGAAACTCATTGCCTGCGTCATTGTTCCCCCAGGGGTATAATCTGGGAGTTTTCAAATCAAGAGTGAATTAGTAAGTATCTTCTAGGCAAGCATGTCACAAAGGCATTAAAAAAAACAAAACAGACCAATTGCCCATAGTGCTACCGCGTCTTTCTTTGAGGATGAAGGCTTCCGTATGAAGCCGAAACAATTGTCGATCTAGACAGCGACAACGCGTAAGTTATGATAATTCCCGTTTAAATTTTAATTTAATAGTTCAAAATGTGCATGAGTTTTTATCAAGTCACGTGATAATTTTTGAATTAATATTTTTTTTATTATTTTATTAAATCTCTTGAAAATGTGATTAAATTATAAATCAAGCATAAGAGACACTGGGTCCGTGGGGACCGGGAGCTCATTCTATTTTCAAAATTCTATCAGAGCGCCTGGTTGAAGCGACGCGTGATCAAAATGCTGGCACTTATTTGGCTCAACGTATTAGCATTGCAATTCAGAGAGGCAATGCCGCCAGCATGATGGGAACGCTACCCACTGGTAGTGGGCTTGAGCACTTGAGTTACCTATAAGCTCGATGTCTTGTAGGTAACTTAGTTCTTTGCTGTACATAGTTTTAGTTTAGTTTTAGGAAATATAGGCAATTGGCCCGTAGATAGGCAGTTGAGCATACTGTTGGTCTTTTTAATCAATAAAGGAAAAAAAAACTGATTTTGAGTGATTTGATATTTTATATTCCCTTACAGTAATAGTCTTAAAAAGTGTTCTTTCTAATATCATACAGATGCCGACGAATCACACTTATATATAAATCCAAAAGTTTGTATGTAAGTGTTTAAGTATGTTTGTTTTCTCTTCACACTGTAACAGCTGAACGTATTTGGATAAAATTTGGAATGTACATGGCTTATAGCTAGGATTAACACATAGGCAGCTTTGAAAATGTACAAACGTGATCGAAGCTGCGGGGCAAAGCTATAGTCATACTAATATTATAAACCCGAAAGTTTGTGTGTACATATGTTAGTTTTCTCTTAACCCTGTAACGGCTAAACGGATTTGGAACACATAGGCTACTTTGAAATTGATAAACGCAGTCCAAGCCGCGGAGCACGGCTAGTATTTTTATAAATATTGCTTTATTATGAATGCTGAGAAAAAGTTTATAAAATCGCGCGTTTAAGGAGATATTTTGGTTCTTACCGCAGTATCGCTTAGCTTTCCCTGGATGTATAACTTTAACCCTGGTTCAGAATATTTTATTGGAGTTCTAGCGGCTATTGCTACCTTTAATGGCGCCATTTTTATGTGAACTGTTATTTTATCTTAGTATATTTGCTTGATAAAATAATAATTTCATCTATATTGACAGATTTATTAGCTTGATGAAATAAAATATATAGAATTACTTCCTCAAGTCCGTCGCAGACAAAAATTATAAGACCAGTTGATAGCGCATTTTTTTATTCAGTATAAGCAAACTTTTGACCACCATATCACCTGATGGTAAACGATGATGCAGTTGACGATGAAGGACGTTTGCCTATTCACTCGCGACTTAAAGACTCCTATATTGTATTTATCAGGAAACACAGACTAAGGTAAGAAGATAATTGATGTTGTGTACGGCTTGAAACACGTCTAAATTTCGACTTACTTTGTAGTCGACTAGTTTCGGACAAATTAGTTGTCCTTCATCAGGATGAGTCAGACGCGCGATACGCAGAGGCGAGCGGCTCTAGCCTCGGCGCGTGACTGTAAAACCGTCTCACCTTTGTAGTCGACTACAAAGTAAGTCGAAATTTAGACGTGTTTCAAGCCGTACACAACATCAATTATATGTAATACTCACGATAGTTTTAATTGTCATATCAGGTAAGAAGTTCCATTCCTTAGCGGTTCGCATAATGAATGTGAAAGCAAAACGCTTCGTCCGCATTTGTGGAATGTCTATCATATAGCGGTGTCGCTTAGGAGTCTGTCTTGATGTCCGATGATAGAATGGGGATGGGGGAATTAGATTGTAATTCCGTTGCACACTCTCCGAAATGTATCCGATATAATACCGAGAGACTCGCCACCATGCGATGATGCCCGAAGCTCTGAAGTTTTGCATCAGTCAACTGGTTGCTGTTAATAAGTCTCTTGGCTCTTCGCTCAATAACTTCAAGAGCCTCAAGTTGGTACTTAGCTGAACCGTCCCAAAGATGAGAACAATACTCCATACATGAGCGCACTTGCGGTTGGTACAGGTCGAGCAATTGTTCTAAAGTGAAGTACCGTCTCACCTTTGCAAGGATTCCTAGCTTTTTGATGGCTAGTTGGCGCATGAGGGTATATCATTTTCCTTCATAAATGGGGTAGGGGAAGGTAAATAATTCACCAGCGGGGGAAGGGGGCGGGGTTTGTACGCTTGTGATTGGCCGATGCGTGCATGCTTGTGATAAGCCAATGCATGTGACAGTTGTTTGCGTCAGTTCTGGATCGACCAATCATTACTACTGAGTTGATGCTTTTAAAGGCATGTTGTTTTCGTGAGAGGAGAAATGATAGTAGTAGTCATTTGTTTATTTTGTCTGTGGTCGCTGCAATGTTTGTGCTGTTTCTAGAAGATAATATTTCATTTTTATTATGTTAAAAAGGTTACTTTAAAAAAGTTTTAAATCATTTTAGAATAATTTAAAACTTTTTTGAAGCCCTTGAAATTCACTGACTGAGGTTTTCCATGCCATAGACATAATAATATGCTGAGCTGGGACCCACATTCAAGACACTCACACTATGGGAACGCTACCCACTGGTAGTGGGCTTGAGCACTTGAGTTACCTATAAGCTCGATGTCTTGTAGGTAACTTAGTTCTTTGCTGTACATAGTTTTAGTTTAGTTTTAGGAAATATAGGCAATTGGCCCGTAGTTAGACCGGAAAAAAAAAACTCACACTATCACACTCTTTATTTTTCTTGCCTATTTGTTAGTGTATGTACATAAATTTTTTTTTATTTTCGATCCGCAATCTTCGCGACAGAACCTCTACTGTTTTGTTTTAGAATTGTTATGTTGTGTGTGTAATTTTCCTTTCTTTTTATTGTTTTGGTAGCTTCCACAAAAATATGTTATGATGCGATTTTTATAAATAAGACGTTTTTATTACATTTTTACTAACTGTATATTATTCTATGGGCATTATCACTCATATTATTAGGCTGTATCGGTACGCCATCGACACGTGCTTTCCACGCCTGTGATGTTTTAAGATAGAATGACTTATCACAACTTTTTACATTTTCTAGTAGGCGTTACACGCATTGTTTTTATTTTTCTAATTAAATTCATAGACTAAAGTTAAATTTGAAGTGAAACCACGGAGCAAGCTAGTTGCGCGGCTATTGCAGCTGAGTCTCTCAAACGGCTCAAATTTGAATATTTGCGCCGTTAGCAACTTGACAAAGGTTTTATATTTGTGCCGTTTGAAGTTGAGACGCTGGGCCTATGGGGACCGGGTGCATAAGAAATTTTCAAAGATTTGTCTATGAGACTGATTGAGTTGGCACATGACCAAAATGCTGGGCAGATGGCCTTGCTATACAGCGTGGTAATGCAGCAAGCATTTTGAGCACTTTGCCAAACATTAAAGATGATCTAAACCATTTTTAACTTCTTTTCTTGTAACTTTTTATTCCTCTTGTAACTGATTATGTATCGTTATAAACTGTACCTTATATAAACTAAAAACATTGAAGTGTGTGTTTGTTTTACTACCTATGTAACGGCTAAATAGGCGACAAATGTTGATGAATTTTGGGTTAGTATGTAGATAACCAAGACCAGGAGATAGAGGAGTCTTTAAGTCGCGAGTAAATAGGCATCTTCTAGGCAAACGTGTTCCATCGTCAACCGCATCATCTCTTACTATCAGGTGAGATAGTAGTCAAATGTTTACTTATCCTAAATAAAATAAAAAAAAGTCGGCTCATTATGTCGATACTTTAGTAAAATAGAAACATACCATCCTAATATTCCAAAAGCAAATAAAACAAAGCTCACTCGCAAATAACTCGTGATAACTCAATTGATTTCGATATCTAAAAAGTTTTTACAAGTTGTTTTTCTCAAACATCTATACATCAATACTGGCCGGGGCGCGCGGCAGGGGCGTGTTCAGGCGGGCCGCTAAGGTAATTACAGGCGAGCAAAGCCGCGGGCCGATAAATGTGCACCCCTGCCCCGCGAGCGAGCAAATTATTTGGCTCTTTATTTGATTTTTTTGCACTTACGCGCTTTCTGTTTCGGGGCGTCGAGCGTTTGATTCTAAGGGAAGTACGGATATAGTGTTAAGAAAATAAATGATTAATAATTTTATTTTGCGGTAGATCGTATCGACTAAATGAGCAGTTTGTGGGTTGATTATCGAGATAAGTGATGTTTATGAGCTTGGGATTCGGACGGTACCGCTTTGATTTCGCTACGGTAAATGTTGTAATTTACTTTTGGATTCAATTTACATTATTCTACTGTAGGCTTCTTGATACGGAGTGCCTATTTATTTGCTACTAGATGTAAGTGGTTTAAATTGCAATGCCACGTAAAAAAAAATGTTTAACCTCTTTCAATTTTGAACTGCCCGTTGGTTTAGGAGCGGGCGTGTTTTTTTTTTTCAACTTAGGCAAGGCAAACGTTTGACCGCCATCTCACCTGATGGTAAGTGACGATGCGGTCGACGATGGAGCACGTTTGTATAGAAGATGCCCATTCACTCGCGACTACTTTGCCTTCTATCGGGTTTGATACCCGGCTCGAATATAAGTTTTTTCCCATGGAACATTTGTGTTTCTGGTTCTGGTTATGATGTGAATGTTTCCGGCATTTATGACACAAGTCTTCGAACTTAGTGTAGGGTTGTGAGTGTAAAAGCGTTTATTTTTATGTATTTATTTAGATACTAACCGCTAACTTAGATTGATCAATCTGTACATAACTTATAATTTAAGTTTGGCATTCCATAACTAAAACAAACCGGGCTAAACTTATATACTATAATCATACACCAAATATTGTTATATGTTTCAACAATTAGATGACATATAAGAAAATCACGGATTTCCTTTTTTTTATTCTCGATAGGCAAGCATTTGACCACAATCTCTCTCATCATACATATATTTCAGTTTATTTATTGACATAAATGACGTTTGGTTTGCTTAGCAAAAATATAACTATTGTTAGAGATACTAGTTGTTCCCTGTACTGAGACCTCGCGCTTACATTTTGCCTAATAAACAAACATTTTGAAGTTAATATCTTTTTTTTTTCTTAATTATGTTTGTTTGATTTTCCTCATTGTTGTTCAAGTACAGGGTATAACTGATATTATAACATGAGTTTTAGCTATAAATGTGTAACTATTTATCAAATGTTCCTACCAAATTGTTATTTTGCAGTTTCATACTCTACTTTCAAAGACACCGTACACGAATAGAAAAAAATGCCTTCTTTATTTTCAGATATATCGTTTTAATTGCCATTTTTGGCTTTGGGCTACAATTATACATATTCTCTAAGAATTTGAAGTAATTCGCTTGTGCCATACAAGTGACTTAGACGCTAAATGCCTGAAAGACGGACGGGCGGACAAAGTCCTGAACCACTTAAGTCAACCTAGAGACCTTGTTTTATAGTTCTTCTACTTTGCGCTTTTTTATGTTTGATAGGCAAGCATTTGACCACTATCTCACCTAATGTAAAGCGATGATGCCGCCGAAGATGTAGCATACCTGCCTAGAAGATACCTATTCACTCTTGACTTGAAGACTGCCAGATTATACTCGCTCAGGAAACAAAGACGCGGGCAATGAGTTCCACTCCCTCGCAGTACGGATGATAAACGTAGAAGCAAAACGCTTTGAGTGAGCTGGAGGTATATCAACCATGAATGTCTTTTTCTTAGATGGTAAAATGGGTTTGGGGGAATTAGCTCGTATAATTCCTGCGCACACTCTCCGAAATTCAAACGATAGAGAAACGATAGGCTCGCTACCTTACGAAGCGAAAAAAGTCGAAGCTTACTTAATAGTTTCGCCTCTAGTCCTTACATTGTCTTCTATATAATATCTTATGTTGTCTTTTGTCGATGCTTACTTAATAGTTTCGCCTCTAGTCCTTACATTGTCTTCTATATTATCTTATGTTGTCTTTTTAATTATATATAATGGGGTGCAAGGTAATTGTAAATAAACAAATATTTGAATATAAATTTTATTGCTTCTTATAAATTTTCTTAAAAATTAGGAAGAACTAAATTTCGCAGTGCGAGTGTCAAATTAAAAAATAAAAATTGCAAAATAATCTACAGTTACATTTTAACTACATTTTAGTACAAATATAAATCTATGAGATATTTTTATTTTTAATCCTACAATTTTATACACATAAAAGAACATAACTTATTAAAAAATTATAATATATTTTTATAGTAGTATCTACAGACTTAATGGAAGAACTAATAATTGAAATGATTCGAAATTATTTATATTTTTATCTAATACACGAAATATACAAAAATAGTTACAAATAAATAATCTTTTACAATAGGAATCGTATTCGCTATCTCTATTATGATAGAGTTTTGGACGTAATTGTATAAAAAAGTTTTTTTTTTATTGGACCTTCTTACATACTCGTAGCACCAATGATACGTTTTTAAAGTCTTATATTTAAAATAACAATTTTTTGTTTCGAACAATTGGTAGAACATGTTCATGCATTTTTTTTACTTTTTATTTTTTTTCAGGTCAGTCCCGATTTGCGAAGCTTTTTTTATAACGATAATAACATTTTTCAATTAGGAACCTTACTGGCAGAATCGATAAGTTACATTACATTTATACACTCTTTAATTACTAAAACTATAATACACAATATGTCGCGGAGACATCCAGAATTTGAGTTAGGTACATCACTTTACTTTCATAACAAAATATTCTCAATTAGGCCTTAAGTACTTGTCATTATCGACTACATCACCACTTTCCAACAGGTATCATAATAGACAAACACTATCCTGTCACTTAAACTTTTTTTTTTATATTTATTTCCACATCGCTATAAAGATGCGTGACTAATTCTTATAAGAGAATAACTTTCTTGGATTTTTTTATAGATCCTTATATATCCGACTTACACAAATAGCAGACAAAAATTTAGTATGTTTTATGATTTGTGCATTTTATTATCATCAAATATTTTACTAGTCAAATAAAATCTGTCAAAAGATAAACAGTCTGCTTCTGGATTATCACAAATTCGCACTAAGCAAAAGTCATAATACAAGTCATAATTACAAGGAAACTCTTTGGGCTACATTCAAGGAAGAGTCATTTCCTATCCCAGATCAGTCCTTAGTCAATTGCTGTAGCAGGTCTGCCTGACTCCAGCCAGGATGACGCTGAACTCATCTTCAGGTCTCACTTCAGCAACAGGAGTGGCAGGAGTGTAAGGCGCAGGAGGCGTACCGGCGATCACCGAAGCGTAAGGAGACGGGTACATCCTCTCAGAGCAATACTCAGGACCAGGAGGCTGCTCTCCACAATATGGGGGTCGGTACCCCTGCTGCTGCTGTTGCTGCTCGTATCTATACTGCTGCTGTTGTTGATGCTGCTCCATTGCACCTTCCTGAGCATAGTCTAGATACTTATCAAATTCACGAGCGTCCACGTCCGACTCCGGCGACCCGGTCCTGATCTCCGGACGCTGAGTCATAAAGCCTTGCTCAGATTCTTGAGCCTGGTTCGGAGGCTCCTCAGAAAAGTAAGACCCTCCGGTATCGTACTCGGTCTTCGGCTGTTCAGGGTAATGCGACACGTAAGAATCTTCAGTTTTATACATGTGCTCGTACTGCTCGTATGGATGATACTGAATGCTGTATTCAGCTGGAACTGGTCCGCTCAGCGCGGATGTAACTCTTGGTGTAGAGGTTCCAAGAGTTTGCTGGTCTTGAGACGTCGCTACTGGCGGGAAGAAAGTCCCAGTCACGAGCGGAGGCTGTTCCGTAAGAGTCCTTTGAGTGCACATGACGTACATCCCATTAGCCATGCCCATGGCAGCTACAGGCGCTGGGGAATATGACCCTGGTGTCCTGTACGTCTTGTATGGAGAATAAGAATCAGATATAGAAGACGCATTAATCGCTCGTCGCCTTTCCTCGTAGAAGTTCTCTTTTTCGTTCTCAACGGGAGACGCATCGGGCGTAGGAAGGGGTGCTTCAGCAGGGGCACTCCTCCGGCCTTGAGGCTCGGGAGACCTCGCTGGCGAAGACTCCGGCGTTTGAACGTGTCCATTGAATTGATTCCCTTGGTAGTCAGACGCAAGAGGCGAAGTTCTGTACGGAGAGAACCCAGCGCCGGGGTTGTGAGTGAAACGATCTGGCGATCCTGTGTTGGTCGCGTAGGGGGAGCCTAAAGCGGCTGAGGCAGTAGGAGGAGCGCTGACGGGAGTCGCCGGCTGGTTCGGACGGGCTTTGTTTTGCTTCCGTCTCCGGGGTCTATACTTGTAATTCGGATGCTCGGTCATGTGTATGACCCTAAGTCTCTCCGCCTCCTCGACGAACGGCCTCCTGTCCTGCGGTGTGAGCGAGCGCCACTTTTTACCTGTAAAAACAAAAGAACAAATATGAGCACATTGTTCGCCTTTACATCGCTACACGTTTTTACACGGCTACCTACGGAGAAAATCGACGCGCCGTGCGTGGAACATCACGATACTTTTTTTTACTTTTTACTAGCAATACATCAAACTCAGATAAATGAAACGTAATACCTTGTTTATGAATATTGCTTTACGAATCTTGATAACATGCCCGAGAATAATATTAGAGGTATGTAAAATAAATAAAATAGTCGCTTCTGTCAGAGTCAAGCTAAATAATCACGATAGTGTTTTATCAAATAACTATAAAACACGTACTTTGAGCGTCTCATAAATTACTTCATGCCACATTCGACCAAGAACCATTGTACCTTTAATCGAAAACAAGCCGTAAAATTATAGGTATAAAGTTTATATTAGTTTGTAGAGTGAAGTGTGAGGTTTCCAAGAGAAATTATCGAGGAGACTTGAACAATCTTTAAGGATATTTATCAACGTGACACTACTTGCTACCGGCAAAACAAACAACTTTACTTTTAGTGAGGTGTAATATCGATGTGAGCATTATTTTATCGATAAAGTTGAAATATCGATAAACTGCAATAATATAAACCCTTGGGGTATGAAGTTGAATAGTGCCTATGATTTGAAGCTATAAATCTAGTTATGCAACAACGAAACATGATTTGCATATTCTCTTAGAGGGTTATACGCGTATTATGGTTAAATTGATGTTACGTACTAGAATTTTCGATAAGTTAACTCTCTTAATATAATTTTGTAATAATACCTATAACTTCTATAATTGTACAGTATAATCACTAATATCATAATAACCTGGACTATAATAATTAAACGCAAGCAAAGCTTAAAAAAACCGACTTCACCGCTTTGTCTTCGGAACTTTGAACAGATTAGATGTACTAAACACGCATTATTGACGATGTTTTAAGTATTGATCAGATCTTGATCAAATTTAAAAGGGACCAATTGGAAAGCAACATCTTTCAAACAAAAAAAAAACTAAATCGGTTCATGTAGAAAGAAGTTATGTAATAACTAGCACACATATAAAAAAATACATTTGACTTGAGTACCTCCTCTTTTTTGTGAAGTCAGTAGAAAATAATCATCCATCCACGAAATATAAGTTATTGCATAACGCCTGACAAATATTTGCATACTGTGACGTTTAATTCTGAAAAGCTACATTTTTGTATTTAGCTACATACTTTTAATATAATAAACTAAGTATTTCAATGGATCACTAAACAGTAAAAAACCCGACTGCGAAAAATGTTAACCTACTTTTTTATGTAATCCCATTTTAATTTCCTAATTTTTTAATTAATTCTATTTCGCGCCAAAAATTCACCATTTTGTTTTTTTTTCAAACACCTATCTATGGACACTTTTTAAGATGAATATAAGGATCACTTAACTGTCGAAACCCATCCAGCCGCTTGGAAGATACGAGGCAATAAAAAAATTTACAAACATACATACAAGATACGCGTGAAAAACATAACCCTTCCTTGGCCGTCGGGTAAAATTATTTATTTCTTTCTTTAAATAAATAACTGACAATGCTAGAGGCATCCTCTACCAGTCAAATACTTAGTTTAAAAACTGTATTATCGATACTATACATGTATTTACTAAACAGTGAAACTAAAATAATTCCTCTGCTGTGTAGTAACATGTCTTCTTAACAAAATTCCAGGTACGTAAATAATTTGAAACCAATAACTCCATAGAGTACGTCACTCAGTCTATCCTGATATCACGGTACCTGCTTGACTGATGTCAAATGTCAACTTGACAAATGACGGGAAGGGGCTTCCTGTAGCGCCGTCTACGTCCATTAGTGAGGGATACCGAATTATCGATGTATTTATTTATTGATGATTTTAATTAATGATGTATTAGTTGGTATATCTCGGAGATTAAACGCTGTTTTTATATCAGCGAGGCTTTGTATATTTTCGTTATTATCTGTATTTTTTTTTATGCTGGATAGGCAAGCATTTGACCTCTATCTCATCTGATGCTTGCCTTGAAGGTTCACTCTAAACTTAAAGACACCCAAACTGATGAGTTCCACTCCTTCACTGTAAGGATGAAAACCTAGAAGTGAAACGCTTCGACTAATTGGAGGTATGTCAACCATAAACGACGTTTGACAGTTAGTCTTGTTGATATATGGCATGGAGGAATCATATCATGTGATTCCTGAGCATATTCTCCAAAATGTAATTAAAAAATATATGTATTAGTTAATGTAGTACAGTTACTATGTGTTAAGAGTTTTAACTGTATTCATAGCTAAAGCATTAAATCTAAGCTCGAGAGTATAGGCAAACCTGCAAGGAGTAATCAACATTTAAAAACAGTTGAACTTCCTGTTGGCGTAGTTTGATGGGACGTTTGTATAGATTACGATTCCTGATAGAAACACAAATGTTCTACCCAAGGGAAACTTGTGTTTCTGTTTCTGGGTGTGATTGCTTGTGTGTTGTAAATGATTCCGGCACCCACGATACAAGACATTGAACTAAGTGTGGGGCTGTGAGTATGGATGCGTTTGTTTATTTGTTTAATAAATAGCTGCACCCTGTAGCGGCGACTATGTTTTAAAATAAAAAGTAGCTTGTTCCATGGTCTTATAATTAAAACAAAACTAGCTTACTCCAGGGTCTTATAATAAAAAAAGTAAAAATCAATTATTGAAAGTTTAAATTAAATTGAAAAAAATAATTATAAATTCAGATGTCAACAGATGAAAATAGTCTACGTTCGTAGTTATTCAACACGCGTTTTAAAGATACAAATACATTGCAACAACAGTGTCCATGTTTCACGGTCAAGTACCCCGTCAAGTGATTATTTTTTGTTCAAATTAGTCATTTGTCGAGATAACAATCGACATTTGACTACCGGATGCCATCGCGCTGTCACCTCACTAAAGGACTATTAGAAGGAAAAGTGCATGTAGCTACTAATATTATTAATATACACTTAGCGAGCCTTTTACTTTAACTTATAAATAAATGTAACAAAAACTTTTATTTCAAATCAAATCAAAATCATTTATACACATAGGCCCCAAAGAGGCACTCATGAAAGTTTGCAACCATCTCGAAAAAACCAGTTTCATCAGTGAATTATTGTGTCAACATATTTATTACTGTAATCATTTTAAGTGGCTCTGATAAGTAAACTTGCCAATTATGTATTCAATTAAATCTGTTCTAACTTTCATTATATTTGGTAACTTCTCTAAACAGGTACAGGCGGCTCTACCTTTTCTATACAGTTGGACAGCTGCTTCCAGGTACATGGATATAGTGAGGTTGGTAGTTAAATAATTAATTGACCATATTATGAGACAAAGGTACTAGGCATGTAAGCAAATTTCACGTTTTGTTAATTTATCTAAAGAAACAGAGTATGTTTTTTTGTTGTTTGGAAGAAATTGATTATCGATAAGACCACCCTTTATTCTCCTCTGTTATATTTAAGTTTTTTTTGGAAGTACTCTCTATTTGTGTGCAAATTAAGCATTAAATGTATCTATCTATCTGAGCTCTACGTCACCAGAAGACACAAATGCCTGTTGTAAGCGATTTTAATGCATAGTAATTTATTTTAAAGATTTTCTGTTAATTTACTTGTTTGTGGTGTCTTTTGCTGTATATATTCTTTATTTAAATTTTAGTACCGTTTAAAAAATATAAAGGCAATCGGTACACGGAGTTGTTTATTATAAACAGTTTTGTTACTAACTGTACCTCAGGACAATTTTGTCCAAAATATTTTTGCAAGCGTCTAATAAAGCTTTCAAAGTGTTACGTAGAACATTTATGGAACATTTCTTGGGACAAGGTTTGTCAATTAACGACAACGGTATTATAATTAAGCTCTGGCAGCAACTTTTAAAAAACCTGATGATCCTGAAAAATAAAAAACCTATTTGGCGACCGTGGTACAAAATAAATAAGTAAACCAATTAAAACATAAATACCACTAACGTACGTATCAAAATAAATAATCTCAATTTTTTTTTACAAGATGTACAACAAAGAATTTTTGTGATTTTTTTATATGTACAAATAATTATTTTTGCAATTTAGTTCCCATTCGAGATTAGTATGTTATATCGCTTTAAAGTAAAGAAGGTTTAAAAGTTTTTTTATGTTTTAGTTTTGACATATTACTTATTAAATAAAGTCATTGCTAAACACTAAACTATAAAAAAAATTGTCGCTATAATCACCAAAAAATATGTTCCAGCATCTATCCTTGAGAGCTAATCATTCTTGGCATAGTTCACAATTCACCATCACGGTAGCATAGTTGTTATAAACTAGCCTACCAAAGATAAAAAACTAAATCACCAGTACCTAAGCTTCTAATAATTCTTTGCCACCCAAAAGTGTATTCATCATGCATTGACACTAATCCTTTTTCGGAAGACCACCAGAGCAGTAACCTTACGCTTTATCAAGTTTAGTCGGTGTCGATAGACGATAGGACATACGATCTTTGGCTATTAAAATATACCTAGTATATTATATATGTTCATAGAAAGTAAACTTCGCCCCGAACTGAGATCTCGCGCCTACAGTTTACCTAAGGCCAAAGATGGAACATGCTTGCCTAGAAGGTACCTATTCACTCTAGACTTGAAGACACCCAGATTATACCGTTCAGGGAACAAAGACGCAGGCAATGAGTTCCACTCCTTCGCTGTACGAACTTTTGAGGTTATAAGTTTTTTTCTTAATAATAATTGTTTGCTTTTTGTTTTTGTTGTTTAATTAGAAGATATTATGATTATGCAAGTGTACGATTCCTGATCAATGAAAATAAAATATATTATAGAAGAAATTTTAATAATTAGAAATAACGTAACTCAATCTCAACACTGGCTTACGAATCACACATTTTTATTAAAATAAATATTTAGATAACAACGAATAACATGAATATATTGAATAATATTGAAAAAAATAATATCACCAACATCAAAATCCGTTCAATACGGACAAAACCTAACTGTCACGATATGTACATCCTGATTGATGTCCATCATTCACCAACTCAAAAAAAAACGAATAAAAACCTCATTTCTGACGTTTGAAGGCCACATGACGTTTAAGAATATACCTCACGTCTAAATTCAAGCCCAGCTAATGACTAGCCATTTATAATGATAAGATATTTTTGGTTTTGGGTGGTTTTCCAGAAATTTGATGGACCAGAATTGATCTTTTTTTACGGTCTATTTATTTCTACCCACGCTGCGTGACTTCACCTGCATTGTACAGAATGCAACATTTTTGTCACATATAGATCGGTTGTTTTTTTTGGCTTCGCAATCTGAGTGCATTTAACCAGTCTCAAGTAATAAATAGTTTAAGTTTTGTTAATCTTTAAATATATAATTCTTCTGTACCTGTATTCTACACGTGACTGAACTCCTCTTTAACGGCTGGACCGATTTTGACGAAAGTGTTGAGTTGGATTCAAAAATCGATCCGATAAATAATGTCTTTAAAAAAAGAAATAAAGTCTTAGACTATCAACTGATTATGTATCTTCTAAGTAATCATGCTACTTTATTCGCCTCTTCACTTTCTATAAGATGAGGTTATAGTCAAAACAAGCATGAATCCCGAGGAACTACAGAAGCCAAATTTCCATAAAAACTATACGACCACAGACTAATGACGACACGGTAATGGACCTATCTATCATCCGTGTTATGACTCGGTGGTCCGTCCCTATCATTAATTAGATCGATTAATGATAATCATTCGATTATTATAAATAATCGGTTCACTTCTAATTGGAGAGTTGTCTATGGTTGTTTTTTTTTTTGGTAGCCGGATTTTTTGCTGAAGGTTGGTTATGAGTCTATGAGATTTTGATTAGTATTTGTTTTATTATTATTATTAATTAATTGTATACGAGTGCTGTTTACTTATTTATTTGTACTCACAACCTCAGTCCGCGGGTTCAATTTTGTATTATTTTATATAACTTGGGATTCTTCGAGTGTTAATGTGTAATAATGGTGGATTATTAACTATTTATAATCGTGAACATATATGAACATGTGTAGGCAAATCATCACTTCATCATTCATAATATATAACTCAAAGGTGACTGACTGACTGACTGACATAGTGATCTATCAACGCACAGCCCAAACCACTGGACGGATCGGGCTGAAATTTGGCATGCATGTAGATGTTATGACGTAGGCATCCGCTAAGAAAGGATTTTGTTTAATTCTACCCCCAAGGGGATAAAATAGGGGATGAAAGTTTGTATGAAACTTTGTCAATTTTAAAATAATACTTCTTAACGCGAGCGAAGCCGCGGGCAAAAGCTAGTCACTTTATAAAAGTTAAGCTTTCACTGCAAAACTTCAATAAAAAAAGTTTTAGTAAAGTTTTTAAAACTTTACTAGGTTATGACTTGTCTATGACTGGACAATGACTCGTTTATTTAACTATGACTGTGACTGGTGATTATGATTAGTTTTATGAACTATAAACTTGATTAATAAGTATTACTTATATTAATACACAAATGATGCAGCAAAAACGCAGTCTGCATTTATACATAATAATATAATGAATGTACTGGTCACCATTAATGTTTTAATTTTGCATGCCACAATGGCGGAATATGGAGCACTAATGTCATCACTCCCACGGGCCAATATTTCCTAAAACTATGTACAACAAAGAACTAAGTTACCTACAAGATATCGAGCTTATAGGTAACTCAAGTGCCAAAGCCTCTCTGAATTGCAATGCTAATACGTTGAGCCAAGTAAGTGCCACTCCCAATAAATTTGTATTCGTATTTATAAGAAAGTCAATTTGTTGTGAAATATAACCGCCCCTATAAACATAAGCAAATAAAGATCACGCAGGCTTTAGAAATAAATCGATTTAACTGCTCATCATCTGATATCGATCTGGGATTCGATAATATCTCGTAATTGGTACTTTTTGTCGTCAAGGGATCGACGTCTACATACGATTTTAACGATTGGATGAAGAATCAGAATACCAACGAATGTCTTTTTTTAAAGTAACTTTTATTCGTAACTATTATTTATCGATATATATATCGATTTTATCCGCGTAAGTTCCAGACCCGCAGGAATTCCAGGATAAACTTTCTACTATAAGAACCTTCTCCTGACAATAATTAACACAACAATAAATAATTAGCGAAAATGATCCATCCTTTCACTCGTGATGCGATGGCCAAGAGAAATAGAGATTCATTTTTTTTTATACATAGATGTAATCTAAGAATTGCCTATATTTTCTAAAACTATATACATTTACTAGCGGACCCGTTAATTCAATAAACTAATTAATAAAACTTTATTCGTTGGATCGAATTGTAAATTGGAACCATTATTGAATCCAAGATTATGATTCTAAGTTCATTTTGACGGCCGCTAGCTTTCTAGGATTAAATTTGACATTTCAAACTACAGCTAATATATTCTCAACTGGGATTTTGTGATTAACCTTAACTGTTCGCTTGAAACAATTATCCATTCCTAATTTAAAATTAAAAAAAAAGATATCAAATTCAACAATGCCAACTCTGTAGCAACGAAAGTAAAATCGTATTCCATTTGTTTTTAGCGCAATCATTTCGATTGAGATCGGAATAACGAAACATACTTCAACTTAGTTAAGATTCGAGTAATTTGAACTTGGAACAGTAAAGAAGCTAAGTAACTTGCATAATTCATTATACCAATCTCTCGTATCGCTTAATCAATCCGAAAATGGTTTTTTCCAACTCGATTGGAGCAGTAGTGTCGCACTCACCCGATAGATGGCAGCATCGATTTTTTGCCGCGACGGATGTCGAAGCGCACGAGTTGCATTCTAAATTCGAAATTTATGCCATTCCTCTCTATCTAGAACGGAGTTTATAATGCTGTCTCGTTTCAGCAAAATATTTTTTTTTGCATTTCGATTCCGAGTGCGTGGTCAATTTGGTTTTTTTATAGTGGCCTGTCTCATAGTTGTGCGGTGGACAGTGGCAGTTGTTTTATTGGTTTGAAATCGAGTTATTTTACGATTTTGGCTCGCTCGCGATGTAGGCTTGCATTTGAGATCGCCGCCCGTGAACTCCTGTTTTGAAAATTGAAATAAGAACGTACTTTTTTTTACCCTAAGTACGTTAGGCGTGTTTTGCAAGTTAGGTTTTTGAAAAAAGTATTGATTCTTTACATTAACAACATAGGCAAAGCAAGAAAGGGACCAAATTTTTGGATTTCGAGTGCTTTGCAGTATTATTAAGATCTATTAGTATTAGGTAGGTACAAGTAGGTATTGTTCTTCAAGTCTATGGGAAGTAATAGGAACTAAAGAACGTAATCTTGATTATTTTGTATTGGGTACAGTTCCTATGTATTTTATTCAGATTGCATTTATTATTTAAAACCAAAATCCAATTTCTTGACATGATAATTATTGTTTTTGTTATTTATTAGTTTTTTGCTAAGGTACTGGTATTTGTAAAAATGGTAAAAAGAAATAAAAATCGTAAATTACAAATGATAAAAAATAGTTTCGCCTTTGAACTCACACATATAAATTATAACTTATAGGACAACAATGAAATGACCATACAAGTATTTTTCATTAGGGAAATTTGCGTTTCTGGTTGTGGGTATGATTGTGTGTGTGTGTGTGTGTGTGTGTGTAAATCTTTAGACACCGATACCGATACTAAACTTAATTTAATTATTTTTGTATAATGTTGACTTATTATGAAAAATGTCAAAGGTAATAAATTCATACTATGTCAAAAAAAAAGGAAATATTCTTTCAAACTATAGCAATCATTTTCAGTCAACCAATTTTTTAAAGCAGATTTAAACATATGCATTGGAAGTTCTTTTATTCTCTTAGGAACCACCCCCTTGGGCATATATCTTATTTATCTCTGAACCTCCCTAAGAGAACAAAATAAATTAGGTTACCTATACACCTTTATGCTAGACACATATGTACTCTTCTCAAAGATCTTTACTGAGAGACTGTATTCATGGAAGTTGTAAGTCATCGTAACACCTCATTTGAATATTTATTACACGCACATCAAACTTCGTTGAGAAAATATATCTATTATTCCTGACAAACAAGCTAAGTTCCATTATGTACATTGCTGTGAGTGTTAAATATTTTTTATCTTTAAAATATATTATTTACCTTCCCTGTATATGGTGTCGAGTGTCAACTGGCGTGCTTATTACGAGGCGGAACAATGTCGTTCTTTACGAGAGAGTGAAATTTAAACAATTATCTATCTATATATATAAAAAAAAATCAATGCCACTTTTCGTTGTTATTTTATAACTCAAGAACGGGCTCACCTATCCAAACCAAATGTTTAAACTTTGTTCGGACTATTTAGTAGATGGTTTATGTGAAGTTTGCACAAAATCGGTCGAGCGGTTTTTCATTTATCACACCCGGGCGAAGCCGGGGCGGATCGCTAGTTTATTATAGATTGTATAGAATACCTAGATCATCTTAATTGATACGGAAACTCTATTTAGTTCTAAGACTTTCTTCTGAATGTTATATTATATCATTGAGAAGAAAGTCGTTGAACTATATGAGGAAAGGGTTAAAACAAGAATATATTATATATATTATTATATATATATATATATACATACTATTTTCTAAAATAATAAATAAATAAGAATCAAGATCTGTTAGCTTTCTAGCATTTTTAAAATAATACTGTATAGACGCTAATGTCACGAACATCAAGAAAAATGACAGGTAGAGTTTTGCCGCGAAAGTGAAAAAATGGCGTTGTTGATTTTGTGTAATTTACCAAAACCTGTGATTCTTCGAGTGTTCATGTGTAACTATGGTGGATTATTAACTGTGAATACTTAGTAAACGTGTATAAGTATAGGCAATACACATTTATATAAACGTGATTTTCGCCTTCGCTTCAAAAAGTTTCTACCACTTTACTAGGGCATGACTACGACAGGACCTTGACTCTTTTACTCAACTTTGACTGTGACTTGTGACTAGGACTTTTAATATGGAATACATTAAAAATATATTATTACTTGACACTGGCAAAATGCACAAGATAGCGAAGCCAAAATGAAAAAATAAAAAAATTTATCGGTAGTTAAGGAACATTATCTACTAAAATTCTGCAATGCGTTAGGTATAGCCGTAATATTAAATAAACCTTTTTCAAGCCAAATGCCTTTTTCAAAAAAAGCACATCACATACTTCATGACGATAAATATCAAGCTTTATACCCAGCACTTGGCATATGTTTAGTGTTTAGCATTCAATTTTACACTTCCCGCACAAATCACTTGAAGGTGTAAATGTTCAAAGTTGCGGGTAGTCGTAACATCAATAGATTACAAATGGCCGCCGCTAGAGGGCGGTACGTTATTCACGCACAAAGCCTAGGGCTAGACTTTATTGGACACTACAAAACTTTATTACGATGTATAGGATTGTTGAGGGTGCAAGAGATAAGCTCGAGCGGAGAGAACGCGATTTTGGTATCTGTTTTCTGTATGACAACTATTGACAACACGTCTTAATTTTTTCAAACGTTTATTGATTAATGTGAGGAGAAGAAGCACAAATGTCCCTTAGGAAGGTTTTCCTGCCAATAATCAAACCCGATACCCCTGCTAAGAAGGCGAACGCCGCACATTCAATTAAGTCAACGGGCAGTTAGAGGTTAATTATTTATTTTAAATTGCACATTAAAGATAGATCAAATGGTTCAAACTATTTAATCTTCTTCTGATTATAATATATAAGGTAATTTTATAATTATTATTTTATCAGTAGCTTTTACAGTAACACTTTCTTACTGTTGCCATGGTTCCACGGCATAATTAGTTTGGGTATAAAAGTTACCTGTTTAGATAGTCCTTTGTAGTCTATCATTCTCTATATTATAATGATATTGCTTTCACGAGAAACTTAAATCTGTGTTATGCTAACTATAACTGCGACCGCCCTATTGGAATTTACGGTAAAGTCGCGACTAGAGTAAGGCACATTTATTTTAAGATAAGCTACGGAAATTTATGTATTACAGGGAAACATTAGAATTATTTACAGTGTTTAAACCCTAACAGTATTTGTCCTATAAAAAGATATGTGGCACTCGGGGACTGCCGCGGTAAAGCTATTGCATAGCATTTTTTATCAACTTATGCAATTATAATTATTTATTTATTTTATTCATACAGTATTTTTTTCCTGCCACCTAGAAGCGAGTTGCTGAACTAAAGAAACAAGCGTGATATTTCAAAAAAGTCATTAAAAGTTCTGCTATTCATCGATAGATGGCAAAACTAAAAAGTATCACCGCTGTGCCGGTCGGAGTGGGGGGTGCTAGGTTATTTTCGTTACGGAATTTCTGGATTCGGTCTCCACGCTCAATGCCCACGATAGAAGCTATGCAATAGCTTAATACTTCAATAATTATTATTTGTGTAATATTTACGTTAATCGCTCAACACTTCAGCCACGAGATGTAGCGTGTGATTTACCTCTCTCCCGCTCTTCTTTCGTTCCCCACTCCACACAACAAAAGCTCGAGCCATTCGTCTCCGAAGCCGAGTCCGAATAAGCCCGGCTTTATGGTTTTCGGCACTGCTTATCCGACATTTCGGAGAACAGAGAAAAACGTTTCGTCGGCAGTAAAGAAAAAACAACCGACATTCCCCGGGAACATTTATTAGACACTACTGTTCTTGGCTTGCGTTCTTTGCGAATGGTACTATTTACGGACGGAGTTTATGTATTAGAGTTATTGCGGTGGACAATGGTACAGGGTACCAACTGTAGCTTGTTTTATGAGATATTAGAGGTAACAGTGATGCAACTGCAAATGCAGTAGCGATGAGGGTGAGGCGGGAACTGCGTGCTTGAGATATATAAACAGAGAGATTTTTATTTTTTCCTTAGTTTTGGCTTCGCAATCTTATGCATTTAGCCAGTGTCAAGTGATAATATATTTCAGGTGTATTTCATATTATAGGTCCTAGTCACAAGTCACAGTCAAAGTCAAGTAAAAGAGTCAAGGTCCAGTCGTAGTCAAGTCATGCCCTAGTAAAGTGGTAGAAAATTTACTAGAACTTCTATTGGAGTGTTGAAGCGAAGACGAAAATCACATTTAACAACTTTGTTAGATTTGCCTACACTCATGCACGTTCACTAAGTATTATTAACGGTATTTACACTCAAAGAATCACAAGTTTTGGAAAATAATAACAAATTCTGGTAACAAACATTCACACACACAAACTTTCGGGTTTATAATATTAATATGTAAGATAAGATAAGGACCACTTTGTTACTACCAAATGTGCATTAGAAATAAATATACAAAACCAACAACGCATTTTTTTCACTTTCGCGGCAAAACTCCTACACAGTGATTAAACAGATATATAGTAAAAAGCATGGTTTATAACGGACTGACAGGCGAAAGGACTGTATGTCAGGACCTTTATATGTGTTAATGTTATAACATATAATGCAGTAATTCGCTTGATGGTAGTGGTGACACGTGCGTTTCCATTATTTTTCTTAGTTGGAATCCACTCATGCTTGACACCTATGTTGTTAAGTTTATAGCAATAATTATGACAGTCCTGACATAGCTAAGATGCTGACGTTATAAATGTGTGAGTTTGTATTAATACCTGATGAACAATCAAGGCCCTGGGGAAACCTAAACATCACCAGTTCATCGGTGACGGGTCTATGTTCAAGAGAGGATGTTGAAGTATGAACGCATCCACATGTTTTATATGATCTATGGTTGTTCATAGATGTCGTTTACTCTATTCTGGGGTCGTAGCTTTTTCTAGAATAAATAAGCTCGTTTCTCGAGTTTTGTCGCGAAAAAATGGAGTCGTTGATTTTGTATTATTTTCCAAAACCTGTGATGCATCGAGTGTTAATGTGTAATAATGGTGGATTATTAACCGTTAATACTTAGTAAACGTGCATAAGTGTAGATAAATGATACCAAGTTGAAAAACGTAATTTTCGCCTTCGCTCCAAAACTCCAATAGAAGTTCTAGTAAAGTTTCTACCACTTTACTAGGGCATGACTTGACTATGACTGGACCTTGGCTTGTGACTAGGACTTTTGATATGAAATACACTTGAAATATATTATTACTTGACACTGGCTAAATGCACAAGATTGCGAAGCCAATATAAATAAAAAATATAAAGAAAAAAAAAGTTCGTGTCTCTTTGTAACATCGTTCTGTCTTTTTTTTTTATTTGTGACAGGCTAGTGTTTGACCACTATCTCACCTGATGGTAAGTGACGATGTGATCGAAGCTGGTTAACACACTAGACCTGAAATACGCAGGCTCTCAAGGATAACTGCTGTCTATTATTTCATCAGTTTAGGTCTGCAAAAATTGAGTTTGTAAGGTCTAAAGTTACATGAAAAGATGATGTCAATATCTTTAGGGATGAGGCCATCGTATTCGTATGTAAGAATAGACTATAGTTACACAAGAAAAGGACATATCATCGATCGAGCGAAGCGAGATCTCCAAGTTCAGTACTTTGTCCGTCCGTCCATCTGTCAGAGGCATCTAGCGTCTAAACCATGCGAGCGAATAACTTCTAATTCTCAGAGAATATGTAAAGCAGAATAATTTTTTTTCTCTACCTTTGTTGGCAAGTAGATTACGAAATTGGAATTAGAAAAAATCTATGTTAGTAAATAACAACCATGAAAAAAATGTTTCGGGCACCCACGACATAAGTCCCCGTACTAAGTGTGGGGCAGTGAGTGTGAAAGCGTTTTAATTATTCATCCATTCCTGACACATCATCCAAGACATAAACCACGTTCTCTTTAAACCTCAATTCATTCCATTAAATCTCATACATAAAAAACTCAAATTCGTTCCGTAATCAGTAATTCCGTATCATGTCACCGACGATATTTATTTTCCCCTAATTTGACTGTATTTCCACTGAGGGTCGTGGTCATTAATCATATAACTATCTCTTTCTCGCATATACAAAAACGTATTGTCGTCCCTCTCGATCGCCTTAAAATGCTGTGAGTAGGACGCGCGTGCCGAGTTTTGTTTTTATAGTTACAAGAAGAAGCATAAAATCGGTGGATTGACTTCTAGTCTAGTTGACTTCCGTTTGTTAAATGGAGCATTAATTTTAGGGGCGCCATAAAAAAAGATTTTCCTATTGACTATTGCTTTTGACTATTACACTACTAGCCGTGCCCCGTGGCTTCGCCCGCTATTATCAAATTAAAGAGTAGCCTATGTGTTAATCCTAGGTATAATCTATGTACATTCCAAATTTTATCCAAATCCGTTCAGCCGTTAAAACGTGAAGAGGGAACAAACATACTTACACACAAACTTTCGGATTTATAATATTACTGCCCGTGCCCCGCGGCTTCGCCCGCTATTATCAAGTTAAAAAGAAGCCTATGTGTTAATCCTAGGTATAATCTATGTACATTCCAAATTTTATCCAAATCCGTTCAGCCGTTAAAGCGTGAAGAGGGAACAAACATACTTACACACTTACACACAAACTTTCGGATTTATAATATTATTACACTATATATATATAAAATTCTCGTGTCACAGTTTTCGTTGCCATACTCCTCCGAAACGGCTTGACCGATTTTGATGAAATTTTTTGTGCTTATCCGGTATCTATGAGAATCGGCCAACATCTATTTTTCAGCATCATCATCATCATCACTTTTCATCATTATCAACGCGGGTGAAACCGCGGGGCGCAGCTAGTTACACTATATGTACAAATACCTTGGTATAAGCGGTACCTATTGAACAAAACTGCTCATATATTAACTACTCGCTCGCCCCGAACTTTGACCTCTGTTAAGGCTTGATTATTCCTTTTTATATATGCAATTAAGAGACGAGACGAGCAAGTTGCTGGCCTGATAGTAAGCGACTTGTCTAATACAGTTCAGTGCCACCCAAAGTTTTTAACTTATATAGGTCAAAATCCTGGGCGGCAAAGCACCCCGAAGCCTGCCTAAGCCCTATCAATGGAAATATCGCCCTTTAGTCTGGAATATAGTAATGTTTACATACTATTTAAACATATTATTTAACATTTTTTTTTTTTATTATTATTTTTTTTACTATTTTTTTGTTTTTTTTTATGCGCTTGAATATCTGGCATCACAAATCACAAATAAAATCACAATTTTTTTATTGCCAAAAACTGTGTATGAAGATCTTACAAAAACATTGTTAGGTTTCAACAGTTGCCCTTTTCGGACGTGCAATTTAAAATAATAGGTACATAACGAACAACACAACATAATATAACATGACAACATTGGCAAGTCTTCATGTCTTGACAGCATCTAAAAGCCAATTTTCTTTACAAGAAGTGAGAGATACAGTACGTTACTTTGCCTATAACTTTAAAACAACGCTTTGGTAAGACATCGCTGTGAAGGTTAAATAAAGGTGGCGGCACACGTGCTCATTACGCGCGCTTTTATTCGCAGCGCGTGACGCGCGCGGTCACGTCGCCAGCACGCGCCCGCGTCGCCAGTACCCGTTCGCATTGTATCACGAGTCGACTGTCACGTCACGACAAACTAAGTTAACGTCGGCAACTAGGCTTGCAGATTACTGTCCCAAATTCAACGATGATAAAACCAATTGATAACGCATGAGGCTAATTTGACCGAAACACAATTTACCAGCGGGTAAAGGGACGAGGTAAAATGTATGCTTGTGATTGGTGGATGCAAGTTTCTGATTGGTCGGTGCAAGATTTGGCTATACAAATTGTATAACGTACCATAGTGTTGAAACATAAAGTGTTCATCCGACTAAGTACCGTATCACAGTAATAAACGGTTATACTGTAGCTTTCCTAGAGAGCCTGTTCCTATTAGGCCTTGAATGCAAACCAAACTCGACAATGGCCTCGATTCTGATGTCACACTTAAATTAAATTTAAACTATTCCTGTCTTTTACAAAATAGGAACACAAGACAGAGATAGCATACTGCCGTGCCGTCAAGTTAGTCAGAACTTAGATGTCTATGCAAGCTTAGTCGAGTATGTGTTGTATTGGAGTTAACTAAAAACAAGCGCCTTTCTGCTTCTGCTGTTCATATTTTAATTGATAAACTAGCGTGACAGCTCTAAAATGCATGCTATCTCTGTCTTGTGTTTTATTTTGTAAGAGACAGGGATAGTTTAAATTTAATTTAGTGAGTGTACAACAGAATCGAGGCCAATATCATGTCTTCAACATGTGAGATGGCTTAACGCTAGCAAATCAGTAATAAAATCACGTTTTGTTACGATGTGATTGATGTAAGAAATATAAAGTTACAAGTGAAGTCAGATCTTAAGTTTACCGTAAAACAATGGAAATACACCAGCATTGTGACACGACATGGCTAGTAGTAGCTTGTATATATCTATATTTTAGAAACTTAATCAAATATTACTCACACTTTTCGGTATTTAAGTAAAAATACAGTTATTTTAGAGTAGTATTTAGTGTCAGGTTTATTTATATCTGATAGGCTAGCATTGTGTCATTAGCTTATGAGATGGTGGATGATGGCATGGTCGTAGATGGTAACTTAGTAGTCTTTCTCAAGGAAGATGCCGGAACACCATTTGGTATACTTTGGACTGTACACTGGTGGTAAACGACGACTGTAGTACGATTCAGTGGTAGTGATTGTCCCGGCTAGCTAATATAAAAAAAAATACATTATAGAAATATTTCTTCTACCTTGTGAGTTTTCAATTATCAAATTTTATCTAAAAAATAATACGTCTTATCTTAAGTGAAATTATTAAATTATGATATTAGCTTAACTTAAAAACTCTGTTAATTTTTTGCTTACTTAAATAAAGGTCTCTTTTTAGTGTCATTTTTGCCTCAGTAAAACTGATACAACATTTTGTTTTACTAAACAGCAGTTTAAGAATTTTAATTTTAGTTTATATGGAAGAGTAATACCAAATTGGTATTCAAATTAATTAGGAACAATTTCAACGACATTTGCAATCCCGTAGCAAGCAATGAAAACGCGCACATATTGCGGCAAGGCCTGCGTTAAGTGCAGGTTTCTTAAAAAAATCTCCACCGAATGCGCTCTTATGTGTTACGGTAAACGTCCTATGATCTGCAGTAACCATAATACACAAAGGTTATCTGGAAGAAAATGCTACTTAGCATAACTGGAACATAGGCAATATATTCACCTATATACCATACCAGCTTTATCTCGAGACAATATGGAATTTTCTTTCGGAGCAATGTCTCCGCCGAATGTGAATCCCATGTGTTTTTTAATTCTAGACAGGCAAACTTTTGACCACCATCTTATCTGTAGTAAGCGACGATGTGGTCGACGATGGAGCGAGCTTGACTAGAAGATACCTATTCACCCGCGACTTGAAAACTCCAATATTGTACTCATCAGGAAACACCGACTTAGGCAAGGAGTTCCATTCCTTTGAAGTTCGTCAATGAATGTGGAAGCAAAACGCTTCGTGCGCATTTGTGGCATGTCTACCAAAAAGCGGTGTCGCTTAGCTGTTTGTCTGCTTGTCCGATGATAGAACGGGGATGGGGGAACTTAATCGTGCAGTTCCTTGGCACACTCTCCGAAATGTATCCGATAAAAAAACGAGAGACTACCATGCGGCGATGACCTAATCTCTGAAGCTTTGAATTAGTCATTACCAATGAGTTTCTTGATTCTTCGCGCAATGGTGTCGACAGTTCAATGGTATGTTCTGTAATAACACACGTGGAAGCGCGATGCGCCTAGTCTTAACTGGTCGTGTTACGTTATTAGTTCAAATATTATTATTAACGTTGACGCGTTGTTACGTGTACGGACTACTCAACGTGTAGACGAGCTAGTTCAGCGTACGCAGGATGCGGTTGACGTGGTCGGGTTTAAGGATATTTAAGAAAAACGTAGCTATCTTCTGCGAAATAGGTCTTCCGTGCGTGTTATAGTTACTGGAATATGCAATAAATGTTTATAATCATTTTATTTTATAGCACATGAACAGCTATATTGTTATAATAGACGGAGAACAGTAGACTTATAGGCATTCGCGAGGAAAATGATATATGTATTGATTAAGAAAGCTTATTATAAAACTAATGACTACATTAATGTCAAGGCATCTTCCCTTTAATAGAGACAGTAAGAAAAGTGTTATTGGACACATTATTATTATAGTACTCTTCTTAGCAGTTTAGGTCAAAATTTAATTACTTATTAGTTTTAAGCCTAGATCGTTATTCCAGTGATGTACCAATAGTATAAAAAAACATGACAAGGAAAACTGCATAAGCGCTTTCTGGCAACTGTATAATATATATATCTAAGTTGAGTTCCTTTATGTATTAGAGATGTAAGATTGTTTGAATAAACAAATACTACATCGAGTTTCTTGCCAGGTTCACCGCCAGCCATACCAGCAATACCAGCCAAAATTACAGCCGTCTTGAGATAGCTGTAATTTTGGCTGGTATTTATTTAATCTGGCAGTTGGGATCATTAACTTTTATTACAATAAATCAGAAAAGACACAAGAAGTAAAAATATATTGTATGACATATTTTATCCAGTTATTTTGATTTAAAAACTAAAAAACGCATTCTATGGTATGCGAGCAATCTGAAAGTATCTTAAATCTTTAAACGAGCAATTCTTGTATATATATAGGTAACAAACATTTTAAAAAATACAAAAAGTTGAGGACGTCCTTTTTTAAGTAAAAAAATAACAAAATGCTTAACTAGAAGAAATGAAACGAAGAAGACGGAGCGCGCGTTGATGTCTTTTGTAGAGAGACGTTTTTGTAAGGCGACTCATCTCTCTACTTCTTGAAATTACATCAAAAGAGTACAGAGAGAAAGAGAGGTGCATACAATTTAGGTAAGCCGCGTTGTGCGAGCTGAATTGCACTATAATGCGTTGTTGCAAGAGTCTTTATTACAAACTTTTATGTAGCCTCACCTGTCCCATTGTCTATCTAATTATCGGTCTGTAATCAAATCTTGCAAGCTAAATTAGACCCACTTCCCGATGTCCGATTGGACTCAAATTTGGTGTACTTATGTATTTTCGGTGACAATACAATGATATGGTACCATGGTCTGATGATGGAGACGGAAGATGGCCATAGGAACTTCTTAACTAAATAAGATAAACCCATCGAGTTTGATTCATCTTTGATTCATATTTTATTATTATTTACATTTTTAGCTGACATAAATTAATTATATTATGATTGGTATTTCTTTTTTAAATTTTAATTCTGTGCATATTTGACATATTTTTTTTTTTTTTGATTTTTATTGTGAATAATTAACATTAGGTATCTGATTTTTTATGTATGATTAATGAAATAACAATCCTTTAATTATTGTAATTGGAGTAAGCATGTACCGTTTTAATTAAAGTAAATAAATAAATTGACGAGTACTCTGGTTATGTAACTAATTGGTCCTTTTTTATTTACAACATAGTAAAAGCTTGATTTTGAAGAACATTTTAATGTATTTTTTGTTTGAATTTGCGGAGAGAAACTTCTGTATTTGTTCCAATAAATATTCAGTGCTTTAAACAGATAAACTAAATTTTCAATTCAATAAATAACTCATCCAAGATTCCAGCATCTTGTTGGAAAATTAGATGTCTATTGGAAATCGTTCGTGACTACCCATTTACTATCCGACTGTGGATAGATGCAACTGTCTATACTGTAAACGGGTTAGAATTGAGACGTGGTCAGTTATGAATAAAATATGAGGGGTCAACCCTAGGTGAGGTAGGGCGCTATCGATGCATTGAAGGTTAAGTGAGCTAGGGTTAGCAAAATTGTTTTTTGTACAAACGTATTGGTGGTTATCTAATCCCATTTGAGTTGTGTAGTGTGTGTATTGACTATTCAGTTAGCGGTGGGCAAGTCTCTGCCCTCTGTGCCGGGTTCCTGGGTTCGAATCCCGGCAGAAACACAATTTTCCTTCCCAAGGAATGATTATTTACCGATTTCCTAAAAAAGGAGGAGGTACTCAAGTCGACTGTGTTTTTTTTTATGTATGTTACCTCATAACTTCTCTTCGCGTGAACCGATTTCGAACATTATTTTTAGTTTGAAAGATGTTGCTTTCTAATTAGTCCCATTTAAATTCGATCAAGATCTGATCAGTATAGTTCTTGAAATATTGTCAATAATGCCTATTTTGTGGACTACTTTGACGATGTTCTCGTTTAACCGACTTCATAAGTTACTTCATAACTTCTTTCGTTGTGAGCCGATTTTGATGATGATTTTTTTATTAGAAAGCTGGTGCTTTTCATGTGGTCCCATTGAAATTTTATCAATATCTGATCTCTTGTTTTTGAGTTATAGTCAATAATGCTTGTTTAATACATTAAATCTGATCAAGGTTCCGAAGATAAAGTGGTGAAGTCGGTTTTTTTAAGCTTTGCTTGCGTTTAATTATTTAATTAATTTATTTATTAACGGGTCCGCCAGTATATAATAATGTTCTTACGACGAAAGAAACTTCCTTAAGTACCAAGTTTCTAAAAGCTGTGTGATGAGAATATAGTAAAAAAAACTGAATCTTTAGAAATCCTTAACTTTCCTCTCTCCGATCAACGCACATTTCTTAGCGGCTTTGATCAAAGTATTGTAAAATCGTCGACGTATATCGCATCCAGTCTGCAGTACAAGACCGGCGTATATGCACAGTTATATACACTTTAGCATACACATATTGTGTCGGCAGTCTATACAACTATAAGTCGTATAATCGCTGTATAAAGGAGTGTATAGTCTGCGGTGAGTCGGCTACCGTTCGGCGGCGTCTTTTGAGATGCCAGACGCGTGTCGTGCGACGTGTCGCGTCGTCCGCGTCGTCGCTTTGTCGCGCGACCGCCGGAGTTTAACTTTAGGCCTGTTTAGAGTCGTCCATGGTTTTTAAATACTTTCGTTTTTATAATGATAAAACGCTGTTTCCCAAGTCACTTATTATTTTACTATCCTACTTATATTATAAATGCAAAAATTTGTGTGTGTATGAATGTTTGTTACCACGTATCTCCGTTCTCATGAAACGATAAACCGATTTTCATGAAATTTAGAATGTAGATAGTTAGGGTTTTGGAATAACACATGCCTATATGTTATTCTTGGCTTAATTAAGGCAGGCGAAGCTGCGGGACAGGGCTAGTAAAAAAATACTTCTTAATGGACATTTGTGTTTTAGATTTTTTTTATACTATATATGCTTATATAATTTCTTAAAACGAAAGAAAAAACATTAAACCTATACTTTTTATATTTATTATGTTTTTTTTATTTTCATAGGCATGTCAATATTCGAGTTTACTGGACCTAGTGAGAACTTGAATGTCAATCTACGTCACAGTCATATTATTTTTTAAATACTGTACTTACATAAGCATAATATAGATAAATTTAATTTGATTTATTAAAATTAATTATTTTACCTACTCCAGTTTAAGCAAATTTTCTTACTTAGAATTTTTTAAAAGTAATATATAGATATTTAATATAACAAACATATATATATTTTTTTATACTAGATAGACAAACATTTTACCAGTATCAGACCGGATGGAAAGTGATGATGCGGCCGAAGATGTAGCAGGCCTGCCTGCATTCAATCTCAAATATAACCATGTATATACAAACACAACTACTTACCTAATGCAAAAGAGTCTATAATCAAAATACTGGCTTAGTTACCTCGTTGTACAGCGAGACTTAATCGCTGAGCAAAAGACGTTTGATGAATGAACTTTGATTTTAAAATAGAAAATAATCTTCAAATTAAAATTCAAAGTAAATACAGCTAGTAATTAGTATTTTTTTATATATTGTCACGTCATATAATAAAATAAAAATATATTCATCATATTGCTCCGAAGGCCAGAGACAACTGTCTCGATGCTTTTCTCACTGCCCAGATGTTCCCATAGGTCTAAATTTAGTGTCAACGACCTCAAAAATTCCACAATTCCAAACAAAATTACAGACCAGCAATCGTTCGTCGCCCAAATGACACGCCCGTAACGGCCAAATGACATAATTGTCAAAATAGTCACTGCGATGACAGCCGCACGTGACATACAAACAGAGAGAGACAGATCTATTCGAGAGCTTTCAGTCCGAAAGTGACAAAACATAGCCCGCCAGTGTCAATTATAGGCGGGAAAACGGAATTAGAGAGGAGAACATGCCGGTTTGAAATTTGGAACCGTTTCGTTTCATATCGATAAATCGATCGATTTCGTGTCTCGATTGCGTGTGGTCGAATTTCTAAGAATAATTGAATATCACTATTAAAATAAATTCTATGCTATTACAATGATTGCGTCTCTGAATGAATGTGACTCATTCATGTCGTCGGCAAAAATATCGTCAATATTTAACAATATTAAATGTTATTTGTGTTCTAATAATATTGATAAACAAGTTCCTCGACTTTATGGGTGTATTTATTAGAGGCTATAATAAAGTCGATTAAATATTTCGCGAGTAGTGTTGTACCTTTTCGACGCCTGTCGTGCATAAAGTCGATGATCATTTCTCCTAATTATATGTATGCGAGAGGGCAGAGACTTTCGGAGCGATGTGGGTGTTCGAAATGTAAAATTATGAGTTGGCGCGAACGTGCGACAATGATATTTTCTTAATAATGAATCGTGGCACTGATTGCATGTTATTATGGCTAAGTTATCATTCGGCTATCTCAATATTATGAATTACCTATTGCGTCAAGGATTTGTAACCATAATTTTGTTTCCATGTAGCTTCAACCTAAAACACTTTGTGATATAATTATTTATTTATTATAGAGTATAATTTAAAATCGTCGTATAGACGTTTTTCTTAAGTTACTTTCATATCAACATATGTTTTTTTTATCAACCTACAGTAAATTTTTTTATGGTTACTCATCTCCCATTTTCACGATATTAAGAGCACGATATCAAGGCTGTGCTTCGGTCCGAGCACGGTTGTAATCACAGGCGATTATAGATCGTATAAACACATAGGGGCGCGTTGAGCGGAGTAACATTATGGCCTGTGTCACGCGTGTCATACTCAGATCATTACAATTTTTCGTAAAATTCCCGAAAAGTAAGAAACAAATGAAACTTATTTAACAGAAAAATCTTTCATCGGTGTGCTATTAATGAGTATTATCAAGCTTGTCGCTAAAATATTAATCAACTGGGGGTAAATATGATATAAAATATTATTAGATAAACACATAATAATAGCTAAAATGACCTTAGGACGGAAAAAAAGCTCTTTTTTATTTTAACAACAAATTCTTTCTTTTAATTTAGGCTCAGTAATTTAGTCTATTAGCGAGTGTCAAGTAATTAAATATTAAAATGTTACATTTTATTTCATAATAGGAGTCCTAGTCACAATTCACGGTCAAAAACAAAAAAAAATACCTGTAAAAAAACTTAACCTATATTTGAATCTCAAGTATTTACCCTATTTACCAAATCTCTCATATACCGTAATAGTGATCCATAAATTCGCGCCACATTTCATTTACACCTTCAACATGTGGTGACATTTTTTATTTATCATTTGGACACTGCAAACAGCTCATTATAAAACGATAAATATAATTATCTCGCTTTCAAGTTTGCGGTGAATGCGTGTCATCGGATTAAAGCTACACTTATTTTGTACCTCATAAATATTACCCAGTTATGTTTTTTATTTGACAAAATGATAAACTGGCCACCGACCACTTTTTATAGCTAAAAAGTATTGATAGTGAGTAGAGTTTTTGTTTTGAAGTAAAACTTTTTGGAGTGAAACTTCTTATGGTAGGGCTTTGAATATCTGATTGGCAACCTTTTTGTGTGACGAAAAGTGGTGGGGGTTACCACTGTGATGAATAAGTTTCCCTGTAATACTAAAGGTTAACTTCTATCGTGGGTTTTTTTTATGACTTAAACATTGTTTCTTCTTGTTGTTGTTGTATTTTATTCAAGATAAGCTAGTAGTCATTGGCGAATAGTGGACTAACGGACCACTATTTTACTTGATGGTTAGTGACGATGCGGTCAACGATGGACTTTGGCTAAGATTTTGTTTCCAACCGACTTCAAAAAAGGAGGTTCTCAATTCGACTGTATGTATTTTTTTTTGTATGTGTGTTACGTGATTATTTCGCCAATTATGAATTAATTTATATGATTTTTTTTTGGTAGAGGTTTTCCCATATACATTTTATTGAAATCGATCAAGCCAAAACCAAAATATAAGCGGTAATGTCGTTTTTTTAAGCTTTGCTTGCGTTTAATTATAATCTTCGTAAACATAAAAGCTTTCTCACTCATAGCCCTTCAATAAGTTTGGTGACTTGTGTCGTGGGTGCCGGATTCACATCACACACAATCACACTGATAACCTGAAACATAAGTTTCCTTTAAGGAGAAAACTTGTTCTCGCCGGAAATCGAACCCGATACGCGCACTCAACTACGCCAGCGGGCAGTTCGAAATATGCCTTTTAAGATAGTTACGAAAATCTTATCTATTTTGTTAATTTCATACAAATAAGCATCATTAAGTATCATAATCTTATTTAATCGAAACATAAAATCTTTCTGACCCAAGAATAATTGATTCATCGAACGATCGATTATAGCCAATTAAAATAAAAACGATAAAAAACACAAGGAAGCTACTACACTAGCAATTATATCGATAAAAACTCGATTATGATGAATTAATCAACTCTACTCATAGTTATGGGGTATGGGAAAATCGCTAGCAGGTCAACTTTCTTTAACAAGAAATGGAATGATTTAACTAAGAGAAAATTGATAAAGAAATGGAAATCTGGGAATAGTGTGTTTTTTTTTATTTCTCATGGCCTATGTTGTAACATAGTGGTCTATCTATATACATAAAAATTAATCCGTATTTACCTTGCTCACGCCATAACTCGAGATCGACCAAACCGATTTAGATCATCGTTTTTTTTTTAAGTTTTCTCATACTTTTTAGAAGGTTCTTACTCAGAGAAAAATTAAGAAAATTGCTTTAAAAAAGGGGAAGTTATAAAAAACTAACTTTTTTTAAATGTGATTTTCATTTGTATATCTCTATTTTCACTTATTTTATACCGACTCTAACTTGTTTCTACCGAATTTAATTCTTACTTCTTTGGAGTGTTAGTAAAACCTATTTAATTTTTAATTTTTTTACTTCTAATATCATGAGTTAGTCGAAGTACCTGCGACATATATCAAATACCTTTAAACGAGCAATTCTTGTAGGTATATATATATATTTTTTTATGCCTGATAGGCAAGCATTTGACTACAATCTCACCTGATGGAAAGTGATGATGCGGCCGAAGATGTAGCATGCTTGCCTAGAAGGTACCTATTCACTCTTGACTTGAAGACTCCCAGATTGTACCGTTCGGGGAAAAAGACGAAGGTAAAGTATTTAGACTATATATACCTATATACTCTGAATCTCGGAAACGGATCCAACTATTTTCATGAAATGTTGTATGCAGGAGGTTTCGGGGGCGATAAATCGATCTAGCTAGGTTTCATTTTTAGAAAACGTCGTTTTAACCGACCAAAGTTCATCCAGGTACTTTCAATAAACCAAGTAAAACAACGAGACTCTACGAGAGACTGGCTACATTCATAATTTATTTTATAAATTGCCGGAGTTTTTATGCAAATTTGCATAATAATTGAACGTTTAAAGCATATCCTTCTTTAAGTCGCATCGGCATAAATTAGGAATAACGTAAATATATATAGACGCTTATTATCGCCGGCGGCTTTGTTTTTAAGAACCTAGAACTTCATGGTAAAAATGCTTTTAATGCTAGATCAATCTAAATATTATAAAGGCGAAAGTTTTTGAGTGTGTTTGTATCTTAGTTACTTCTTTTCGGTCAAACGGCTGGACCAATTTTAGTAAAATTTGATATGGAGATAGCTGACACCTAAAAAAGTTAAAAGTTCAAAATGTGCGTGAGTTTTTATCAAATTATGGCTGACACCCTTGATTAACACAAGATACTTTCATCCCGGAACTCCTGCGGGTCCGAAACTTTCTTTCACACCATTTTCGTGATAGAATATTTGATTCTATAGTAATGTTACCACATTGACAATGCACGAAATTGTTGCAATTAAAGATTGTGATGGATGATTTAAGGTGTAAGAACCGAAATAACTTTCAGTAGAATCATTAACTTTCATGAGTGCCTCTTTGGGGCCCATGTGAACAAACGATGTTAATTTTTCCGACTTCAAAAAAGGATGAGGTATGTTTTTTTTATCTATGTTCACTGATTTCTTCCCATTTGTGGACCGATTCTCAAAACTCTTTTTTAGTTTGGTAGATTATACATATAAATTTTATCGAAATCGATCAAGCCGAAATATATAAGCGGTGAAGTCCGTATACTTAAGCTTTGCTCACGTTTAAATCATTAAGAAAATTAAAACTATCGTGAATATTACACTCTGCGTATCGCGCGTCTGACTCATCCTGATGAAGGACAACAAATTTGTCCGAAACTAGTCGACTACAAAGTAAATCGAAATTTAAATCATCAATTTGAATTTTGTCCCACCGAAATCTATTAGAATTAAAAAAAAATATTAATAGCTAATCCGCTGTGGACTTTTTTTTTTTTTTATTTGTGACAGGCTAGTGTTTGACCACTATCTCACCTGATGGTAAGTGACGATGTGATCGAAGCTGGTAAACACCTAGACCTGCACTAGTCACACATAAACTAGTAAAATCATTTCAAATTGAGATTGAAATCGCTTATTATTCGCCAAGTATATTCGCGCCCACATCAAATCACGTATACGAAATAAAATGTACACATAAAAAGACTTTAGCTCCGCTTACTCGAGTGACTGGCTATGTGTTATACCTAGAAAATACTGGACACGTATCGCGGTAGAGGTGACATCGAGGTATCGGAATGAGTAAAAACATAACATATACATGAACGCTTTCACACTTCCAGCCCCACACTAAGTTCGAAGACTTGTGTCGTGGGTGCCGGAAACATTCACATCAACTTATACTTATGTAGTAAGATTCGAAACTGTTATACCTGTATACCGTAAATAGCCGTCTAAAATGAAATTAACTGGCATCTTAATTTGATTACTCGACTTCCAAGATAAGGAAGTTACACACACAATCACAACCAGAAAGAACCACTTGTGTTCCCGCCGGAAATCGAACCCGATACCCCTGTTTGGAAGGCGAAAACCCACCCAACTAAGCCAACAAGCAGTTCATGTTAGGTTCTTATAAATACATTTTAGTTAAGTTTATTTCTCATTCACTTTTGGTGAGTGCACAGAAGGAAGATATTAGAATAAAAATATCTGAAAAATGTAAAACAATGAAAAATCATATATATCTACAATACAATAATTCTACGCCTTTCTGAGTGACTGATTGTTGTGTGTCACAAACTAATATTGTATAGTTTTTAAGTCGAAAAAAAGAAGAGGTGACACGCGATGGTATAAACTAAATTAATTTAATTAATTAAATTAATTTATTTAATTAATTAAATTAATTTATTTAATTAATTAAATTAATTTATTTAATTAATTAAATTAATTTATTTAATTAATTTATTAATTCACTAAACTGTAACTTAACACGTTACAGTTTAGTGAATTAACTGTATCAAACTTACCTAACTAAAGTAGAAATGGTTCTATAAAAAAGCTTTGTTAAACATTAAATTTTTTTTATAAAATATTAATTTCTATTATATTTAGAGCCATAGGAGCTACAAACAGAAAATTATGTAAATGAAATCCATATTAAAATATAATTAAACTTGTAAAGAAAACTTCGGAACTTTGGAACTTTCAGCCTAACTCTATTTAATTTTAACGTTTTTTTCTTCACTATTTTTTAAATTTATTTAAAAGCTACGTCGTTTAAAGCATAACAAGTCAATCGATAGTAAAAGCACATAATTAAATGAATTTAAAATAAAATAAAAACTTAGGCATTCATAACGATTCTGTTTATAAAGTCAAAATTTTGCTTAGTCACAATGAACGCACACAATATTAATACATCGAGGTCGCTACGATCCCAAAAAAATATTCTTAAGACCGTCTCTAGCCCAATATACAGTTCAACGCAGAAAAAGAATTATTTTTCGTAAGAGCGGGCGCGCGCGCAGCGACCCGCGACGTTGCTTCCTGTTAGGTGCTATGACCCCGAAGAAATGGTCTCCACCAAGCGAACTTTGCCTTAACACGGCGTTTTTTTTTCTCAATTCGTGAACGCAGGAAATTGATTGGTGTATTTTCGAACGACAATCGACGTTCATTTAACGCTTGGCGGAGTTCGATTTTTGAATACGTTGACGTTTGAATTTCGTATGTTTTTTGATGGGTTTTTGTTTTGACTAAGTAATTTTAACATTTTTCTTTGGACTGAGTTTTTGCTGATCAAGTATACCTCATTATCTCCTTTCTCTCTTCCTACCAAATGAAGTCGGCTGTACTCTTCCTGGAGGAAGAGTATGACTGAAGAATGAATTATGCTCTTTTGTATTCTTCAATGATTCTTCTAATCGTAAACTCATATTGTAATGACAAAAGATCGGTTTTGATCGGGAATGATCGGCTTATTTCGAGCGACTGCGCTGACTACTATCTCATCGCCGAAGACATCTATTTATTCACGATTTGAAGACTCCAAGATAGTTCATATCTCTGAATACAGACTATGGCAAGGATTTTCACTCCTAGGCAGTGATCATAATGGACGTGGAAGCGAAACGCTTCGTGCGCATTTGAGGAATATCTATATAGCGGTACAGTATCGCAATATTGTCTGTCTTGTGATCCTATATTAGAAAGGTGATGAGAAAATAAGACTGTATAATTCCGTGGCACAATCTTCAAAATTTAACCAATAAAAAACAATTACTTAAATTATGTCAAGTTTTTTATTCATTATAGACAAGTGTTTGACCACTGTCTCACCTGATGGTAAGCGATGATGTGGTCGACGATGGAGCACGTTTGCCTAGAAGATAGCTATTCACTCGCGACTTGAAGACTCCCATATTGTACCTATTAGGAAACACCGACTCAGGCAAGGTGTTCCATTCCTTTGCGGTTCGCACAATAAATGTTGAAGCTTTGTTCGCATCCGTGGAATATGTACCATATACCGGTGTCGATTAGCAGTTTGTCTGCTTGTTCGATGATAGAATGGTGGAAAAGTGTTTTGTAGTTGACTAATTCAATAACGCTATTGGCTGTCCTCCTGGAAAGGACCAGAACCGTGATCCCTCACGGTCCCAAAGTACCCCAAAACCCCTGTCTTCATAAATAAACATAAACGCTTTCACGGCTCTACAATCGAATGCGAGTGCCGTAAGCATTCACATCACACACACAATCACACCCAGAACCACAACACAAACTTCCCTTGGAAAGAAAACTTGTTTCCGCCGGGAATCGAACCCAATAGAACCCTTAGAAGGCGCAGTTCATTCCGGTCACCTTTCCGCAGCGTGTGACTATCCTAATGCGGAAGGTCACGTCACGGGCAGCTTGCTGTGACCATCATTACCTTCAGCGATGAGTTATAATTGTCTATGGGACCCTTGACGACAAAGGGATCGTCTATGGCAATTAAATCGAGGCTTGGGACTGAAATTAAGATTTCTACGTATTATAATGATACATAAACATTGCTGTAGTTACATCGACGTTCTTCTTTTATCAGGTCGCAAGCTTATCGGTATTCTACCGTATACATTTTGGCGAGTGTGCGCAGGAATTACACGAGTTAATTCCCCCATGCCCGTTTTACCATCAACAACAAGACTGTCAAACGTCATCCATATACGGTGACATACCTCCAGTTCGCTCGAAGCGTTTCCTTTCTACGTTTGTCATCAGTAATGCGAAGGAGTGGAACTCATTGCCCGCGTCTTTGTTCCCCGAACGGTATAATCTGGGAGTCTTCAAGTCAAGAGTGAATAGGTACCTTCTAGGGAGGCATGCTACATCTCCGGCCGCATCACTTTCAAGGTGAGATAGTGGTCAAATGCTTGCCTATCGAGCATTTCACTTATTTGGCTCAACGTATTACTTAGCATTGCAATTCAGTGAGGCAATGCCATTTCAAAAATGTAGGTAACAGAGCGCCTGGTTGAGGCGACGCGTGATTAAAATACTGGTACTTATTTGGCTCAACGTATTAGCATTGCAATTCTAAGACGCAATGCCGCTAGCATGATGGAAACGCTACCCACTGGTGGGCTTGAGCACTTGAGTTACCTCTAAGCTCGATGCCTTGTAGGTAAATTAGGTCTTTGCTATATAGTAAGTTCCGTTTTAGGAAATATAGGCAATGCCTCTCTGAATTACAAATATTATTGCTAATACGCTGAGCCAAGTACCAGCATTATGTTCACTCGTCGCCTCAACCTCAACCAGGCGCTCTGATAGATTTTTGTAAATAGAATGAACACCCGCGACACAAGCCTTAGTGTGTCGCTGTGAGTGTGAAAGCGGAAAATAAATTAGCATTGTCAATTGTCATCGATTCACAATTCTTCATAAAGGTCCATTCACACTGGACGTATAATCGCGTGTGATCTCTCAGACGCACCCGGAAGGTCACGCGTCACGGGCTACCTCACGGTTAAATGTCGGATAATTAAGGAGGTAATTACGTCATTATTGCAATCTAAGTGGCTTTAGTTTTGTTGGTCCATCGTCGTCGATCGTAGTAAGCCTGTGTGTGTCTAAACTATCTATTCTTGTTGCTTGCTTGCTTGTCGCCTATATTATTATAGCCAATTGGGCAGTCGGTCAGGATTTTCGAGGCTGCCTGAAGTATCCGACATGGCTTAACGACTGTTGTCTTACGACTAACAACCGGGACCGACAGCTTAGCGTGCCCTCTGAAGCACGGTGACACTGAGTTGAAAATTCTACTAAGAGGTCAAGCACTGGTCTTATCTGTTTTAAGTGAAAATAATAGATTATATTATATTTTTAGAAATGCCTTTTGTCTTAATGAGGTTCACGTCTGCCTTCTAAGCAGGGGTATCGGGTTCGATTCCCAATAGAAACACAGATTTTTTTCCCCAAATAATATTTTTGTTTCTGGTTCTGATTGTGATTGTCAGTGTGATGTGAATGTTTCCGGCACCCAAACAATCACATTTCGAACTTAGTGTGGAGACGTGAGTGTGAATGAGTTTGTTTGAAAAAAAACCCGGGTTTCTTG
The DNA here is from genome assembly GCA_948107665.1 of Lomographa bimaculata. Taxonomy (NCBI): domain Eukaryota; kingdom Metazoa; phylum Arthropoda; class Insecta; order Lepidoptera; family Geometridae; genus Lomographa; species Lomographa bimaculata. The sequence goes on along the minus strand of OX403607.1, from coordinate 8,633,501 downwards.
CCAGGTTCTTCTCGAGCTGGCTGTAACTTTGCGAGTCTGGCAATTAGAGTAAACATAACTATAATATCATCGCAACTTTCATGAGTGCCTCTTTGGGGCCCACGTGAATAAATTATTTTGACTTTTGATTTGCAGTATTTGCACTCTCTATAATAACGTTAAGGAAAAATATTCCGAGGAAATTAGTCCAAGAATCACAAAAATTGGAGGACAAAATATGTGTTTTTTTTAAATATAAATACAGTAATATATTTCCTAATAACATTTAATAGCATTACAGCCAAAACCTACGTTACCTACAATTTATCAAGCTTATAGATAACTCAAGTACTCAAGTCCACTACCAGCATTGCGTCTTAGGATTGCAATGTTAATACGTTAAGCCAAATAAGTACCAGCATTTTAATAACGCGTCGCCCCAACCAGGCGCTCAACATTTTTGAAAATATAATTCATTGTTTCTAACATTAGTGTTTGAAGTATGTAAGCTGATAAGCGAAGCCAAGTTATAATAATTATACAGCTCAAAGGCGTCGGCAAAATTAAATATTTAATTCAAACTATAACATCAAATCGGTAAAAGTAAAACAATTCATAGACAAAAGTTTACATAGACCGGAAAAATATTATGACAAGCACTTCGTTACATACGAGTATTATTAAACATTACTATTGACAAAACAAACATATAGATAATAATAAAACAATTAACGTCATACCGTGCAGTGTAAAAGAGTTTTCACGCCTTTTGATCTAAAGAAAAAAAAAGACTGCCCATAGATTGCGTAACTCAGTTAAAAATCGATTTAATTCCATGGAAATAGAGTTCAAGTTGCTTTAAGCTATCAAACCTGAGGACGTATCAATTAAAAACCATAGAGTTCATTCATTAACAGAAATCAAACAATTCTAGATCTTAAACAGATGGTTTTAAGTCTAAAATAGTTTGATGTTATAGTTCATTAAAATTTGCCGCTAGAGAATCGGTTAATGGTGTTAAACGAATGATATGTTAGCTATTATGTTGTGATATGTTAATTAAAGAATCTTTGAGTGGTTTTTAACACGATTTAATTTATGTTATTAATTAGAGAAAAAAAATGCTCTGATAATTCACCTTGCTTACAAGTTAAACAAATTAGTCAGGTTAAAACATCTTTTGTAACTGGCTCTGCAAACTTTGTGCATTTAGCTAGTTCCAAATAAACGTTCACAAATATAACCTAAAAATAAAGTAAATAATCCACAGTCATAATTTTATTATAAACATAAAAATAAACACTTTCAAACTCACAGCCCCACACAAAGCTCGATGACTTGTGTCGTAGGTGCCGAAAACATTCACATCACACACACAATCACAACTAGAACCAGAAATACAAATTTTCCTTGGGGAGACAACTTGTGTTCCCGCCGAGAATCGAACCCGAAGCTGCTTAGAAGACGAGCGCTGACCCAACGAAGCCAACGAGCAGTATTATTGTACAATCTGAGGAAATTATACGAAATTGATTTCGCTTTCGTGGATAACCACAGAGGATGTTTTTTTGGCTCCGCAATATTTATGCATTTAGCCAGTGTCAAGCAATACAATATTTTAAGTGTTTAACATATTCTAGAAAGAAGTCCTAGTCATCAGCCACAGTCCAAGCAAGTAAAGTAAAAGAGTCATGGTCCAGTCATAGCAAAGAGGAACTTTTTATACCGGAAAAGTCATAGTTAAGTCATGCCCTACTACCTAAAGCGGTAGAAACTTTACTAGAACTTCTATTTGAGTTTTGAAACGAAAATGAATATCTAATTTTTAAACTTTTTTACATTTATTATCTTATGCACATTCACTATCAATCTATTGATAATCAATCCTGATTACGCAAACGAAAAAACACAAGTTTTGGAAAACAATACAAAATCAACGACGCCATTTTTCATTTTCGCGGCAAAATCAGCGTGCCTATTCCAACCCGCATACCTATTCCGAAAAACGGAGATTTTCACGCATCGATTGCGTTTCGATCCCGGCCTAATGCATAAATGTATATTATTATTGTAAAGTCGACTTATAATTGTAAAAGCCGATGTATAATTGTATAATAGTGGGTGTAAAGAAGCCGTTTTATGGCGAAGTAGTGCAATATGTATGAGGCGCGGTTTCCCATGACGGACGTTATACATAACAGTACTGCTGTGATTGAGTTACATATTTATATGAGTTTTTGCGCTAATTGATGGGGTCAGTTAACTTTGAACTCGACAGTTTTTATTAAACAAGAACGCTTGCACGAACAAATTGAAAACTAAATATTATTGGAACTTTTCATTCGTCATAATGCATGCTTAAATACGCTTGCGACCCCATACGAATGTCGAAGAATTAATACAATGCCTATACTTATAAAAGAACAGCAGTACTTTTTACCCGACATATGTATGTTTGTTTGTTCCTTTGTGGCGTTCTAAAGACCAAACGCTTAAGCCGATTTTGATGATTCTTACGTCAATTGATTTATCTTAATCTTGCTTGTTCACTTATTGCGCAGTCGGGTTATTTTTTTTATATATTGACTTGTTTAGAGTTTGCAAAGTTGCGATCTGTTTTATGTAAAATTATATTTATATTAATTAATTTAATTTAGACTGCCCGTTGGCTTAGTTGGTTGAGCCTTCTAAACACATCGGGTTCGATTCCCGGCGTGAACACAAGTTTGCTCCCCAAGAAAAAAATGTGTTTCTGGTTCTGGTTGTGATTGTGTGTGAGGATGTGAATGTTTCCGGCGCCCACGACACAAGTCATCGAACTAAGTGTGGGGCTGTGAGTGTGAATGTAAAAGCGTTTAATGTATTAATTTAATACATCTAGCAGGATACAAATTGTAAGTTAAAAAATTCAGTATATTAAAAATTACCTTAACTTATACAAATAACTTCTTTAAAAAAAATTGCCATCTGAAAAATCTCTACACTCTTAATTAGGTAAAAATATGCCGAGAGCCAGCACCCAGCTATTTCACATCAATTAGATAAAAGTTGTTACATTATTGCATCATTGAGGACTATGGGGTGAACATAAACGCGATCTTTAGCGTGTTTCAATTACTCAATGATTAATTAAATTAGAAATGTATTGCACATGGAATTGTCTGCTGTGGCTAAGTTGGGGACACTTTCTTTCTTTCTTTTGCCTTAAGCACCGAGTTCCGGTGGAAACACAAGTTTTCTTTTTGAGGGAAATTTGTGTTTGGTTCCAAGTGTGATTATGTGTATAATTGTTTCTGTCATCTGCTACAATATTAGTCAAACTTAGAGTTAGGTTGCGACGTTTATATTTGTTTTTTTTTCTCGTAATTATTTTAAAATCATATGTGAGAATAAGAAATTCTTTTTCGTAACACCATATTGCTTTTCTTACAAAATTTTGACTGTAATTTTTACGACGAAGTGGCATCTTTAACACACAAACACAGTGTATGTTTGTGTGTCTCACATACCTATATTAAAAAAACTTGTTTGCTTTGCAAGCTAATCAAGTTAGATATGTATATTTCTTTGTTAGATAGATTCGTAACTTAAATTAATTAACTATGTCTAAAACAGTATCATTGTTATTTGAAATTGTGAACATTGTAACAAATTTTTTCGGAGAGGGGGTTGGCAGTTGCGACGCAGTTTAACACTACTGCATGTGTCATCGTTTTATCAATATTTTGTCTTTCCTACTTTGTTTTGAATACTATACGATTTTTTATTAATATTTCGGAGTTTTATAGTTCGGCACCACACACAAAATTTTAAAGTTGGCATTGTCGCCTATTTGCTCGTGTAGATGGAGAAGTCGGCATTGTTTTATTTAGTTTTACTTAAGTTTAAAAGTCACCAACTTATGCTAACCAAAAAATATTGTAAGGTACAAATTGTTAATGAAAAAATGTTAATATTCTAAAAATTCTTACACTCCCAATTAAGCGAAACTATGCCAAGAGCTGGCACCCGCTACGTTACAGCAATTAGACTAAATTAAATTGGTGACACGATTAATTAAGATATTCGTGAAAGTCAAGAGTGCGAGACAATTGTGCGAGAATCCCACGGATTCTCCGTGTCACCTACATTACGTTTGTGGATCACGGTCTCTGTAGAAATAGAGATGTGCTCGTTAGGGTTAATGAAAATGATGTGGAAGATTTTAATGCTTGCGCTTGGGCTAATTGGATCGAGATCTTTGGGCGTGTGCGATGCGAAGATATGAGTATTTTAATTGATTTTGTTGTGCAATATGCTAGGCAAAACTTAAGTTATCGGATGCTATCATGCATATACGCATACGACATGCAAGCAAGGTCTGTGGAAACATTTTTGAAGTGAAAATTTCTTTAGGCGGGTTGAGCCCTTTTTGGGTGAACAAAAATCATGGAACTCGCGTTATCGTCACCGAACGTCCAATTTTTGTTGAGCTCTACGCGCGATACATATTGCTCACGATCGGGGGTCAACTTATAATGGTTATATATATATATATTTATATATATATATTATGCATAGTTTTCACTTCTATCGGCAGTCCCCAAAGACTGCATGTTTTTTTTTTAGACTACTAAAATTTCGTAATTTCAGTTGAATCTTTACTAGAATTTTTACCTGAAAAGAGTGCAATTGAATTGAAATACATATACTCACACTAGTAAATTTAGAAAGAAACAATATAATATATCCTAGTACTGACCTGACTGGAACATTTAAAGAAAGAAAGAAAATACATTAAATATTTAATACGAAAATCGACTGCGGTTACAAACGTTCTCGAATCGAAAAGCGGCCTGCTCGTAAGAGTAGTATTATCATTGTGAATACGTCGAGTAACCAATATATTTGTTTGTGTTCCCAGATAAGTACAATCTTGGAGTTTCAAGTCGAGAGTGAATAGATATTTTCTAGGCAAGCGTGTTCCATCGTCGATCGCGTCGTTACTTAACATCAGGTTAGATAGTGGTAAACGCTTGCCTATCACATATAAAAAAAGTCTGTACAATTTTCGAACTTGTATCACACTGCTATCTTTCAGAAGAAATATCTCGAACCCCGTCCCCTCTAATTACAAACTGTTTTACATACAAATCTCGAACCAATTTGTTCGTGCCATTAAAATTCAAAGAGGAAGCTGTAATTTACGAGCTATAAGTCGATTTGTGATCTTGTAGGAGTATTTTGAGCTTTATGGTGAAGGGATAGAGTTGATGTTTACGAGAGATGAGCTATGGGTCGGCGCGATGGTGCGTATTGACACGGGTGGGTGAATTTACAAGTGGAGCAAAGGTGAAAGAACAACGCATGCGCGGGCCTTGGAGAAACTCTGAAGTTGTGATGTGTGGAAGACAGATTGCAATAGAACAAACAGTATATTCTGGTCGTCAAAGTACGATTGTTCGAACTGATGCGACGTCGATCGGTTGGAAGTTCAGTCGATTCGATGACACCTATAAAAGAAAATCGTTCGATCGACGTCGATGTAATAATCGATGCCCGGTTCGCAATTCAACTCTTTATTTCGTGTATTACCTTAGAACTTTTTTCTACGTGAACCGATTTTGATGATTAATTATATATATAATTTTTCTATGAGAACTGGTGCTTCTTATGTGGTATAATTTACAAATGTATATGGAATCACATGGAAAACACCAGTTTTCACATTAAAAAAGAATCAACAAAATCGATTCATCAAGGGAAAAGTTCTGAGGAACGCTCAAAAAAAAGTCGAACTGAGAACCTCCTGTTTTTTGAAGTCGGTCGAAAAGTGCAGTGTCATGTGTAAGAAACTGTATTCCATTAATTAGCTCAAACCTTAATAACTTTCCACTGCCCATTTCTCTAAATGAGTCAGCTGATTAAGTTAATTAACATGTATATATATTACTATTTACATATATTTCTAAGTACATTCGAACTGGGCCGGGTGACGACCTATGCTAAGTGTTGCCCAATCTTCAGTGCCCTGAATACTTGAAATAAAAAAGACAATTTTATTCTGCTTTCGTAGTTATCAAACGAGGAAAAAATTCCACTTTCGTAGCTGGTTATGAAAGTTTAGTTACGAACGTGGACGAAAGGGAGATAAATAAATACATTATTGTATTACAGTTTGCTTTATTTAAAAACTAGCCCCCACGCTAGTGCCTCACGGTTTCACCCGTGTTAATCAACTCAATAATTTAAACGCAAGCAAAGCTTAAAAAACCGACTTCACTGCTTTATCTTCGTTACTTTGATCAGATTAAATGTATTAAACACGCATTATTGACGATAACTGAAAAATTACTGGTCAGATCTTGCAGCATCAGCTTTGAAATAAAAAAATATTATCAAAATCGGTTCACTTAGAAAAATTTCTGAGGTAACACACATAAAAAAAATGGATACAAGTTTTTTCCACAAGGGTAATTTGTTACTGGTTCTGGGTAAGTTGTATATGTGATGTGATTCCGGCACCCACGACAAGTCATCGAACTAAGTATGGGCCTATAAGTGTGAAAGTGTTTATGTTATTTATATTTAAATATATAAAAAAAAATTGTTCTACGTTAGTCTCGCAAAACTCAATAACGGCTCGTCGACCGATTTGGCTGTTTTTTTGAAGTGAAAACTTTTTTAGCCGTGTTGTGCACTTTTTTGGGATGGGTAAAAAAAATATTAAACTCGCGTCAGGACACGTGACCTGATTGTAAATTCGTAGGAAGGAAAATACGTAAGACGAAGGAGAGGAAGTAATATCCCCCTCTCTTTCTACCGTGCGACGAAAAAATTTTCAAGTTTTCATTTCTGCCGGCACTCCCGGAGTGCAACCCGTTGTTTTTTTGTTATGTTCGTTATTGCCAGGGCAAGGTTTGTAAGGTTTGTTTGTCTTTTTTTAATCCAGCGGGAACTGCACCCGGGCGGAGCCAGGGCGGAGCCGGGGCGGATTGCTAGTGTACAAACCCTAAATAGACGTACTAGGGCTACTTAAGCCCTAAACCCAGTCACATACTCATAAAAACGACGAAATTATGACAACCGAGGTTGACTACCATTATAAAATTCGTACAATAGTTCTTTTTTGTCATAATTCCATTTGCTTAGTCATAATGAAGTGGGACAAGACATAATGTCGGACAACAAAAACGGATTCTATAATATTAGACATAATTATTTGACAAAGGACTGTATTGCACATAGCGGCGGTGGCGCGAGTTCGAGCGATTAGCGTGGTGTGGCTACAAGCGATTGTGACTACAAGCGAAGACGTGATGAATTTGACCGAATATAATATGATTATGCATTTTTTGTGCAATTTTACGAATCTGGATGTAGAGTCATTTACTTTCATGAGTGCCTCTTTGGGGCCCATGAGAATAAACGATTTTAATTTGATTTTACAATACTTCTAAGCTCTACTTAAGCTTTAACTCACAGCTTCAACTTTGATAGTGATAATAGGTATGAAGCTTATGACTGAATTATTCAATATAGTATCAATTTAGTTTAAAATAAAAAAATAAATATTTTCATTTTCTGTCCGCTGGCTCAGTTGGGTGCGCGCTCGCCTTAAGCAAGGGTACCCGTTTCGATTACCGGTGCAAACATAAGTTGCCTGCTAAAAAAATATATGTTTTTCTGATTCTGGTTGAGATTGCGTGTGATATAAATATTTCCGACACACAAAAAACAAAACAAAAAAACAAACGCTTTCACACTCACAGCCCCACACTAAGTTCAAAGACTTGTATCGTGGGTGCCGGAAACATTCACACCACACACACTTTACACCCAGAACCAGAAGCACAAATATCCCTTGGGAAGGAATTTCTGCTCCTGCCGGGAATCGAACCCAGGACCCACGGCGCAGAGGGCGGACACCTGTCCACTGCGCCAACTGGGTCGGCAACACGACACACGTCATCAGTCTTAGGGGTTGTGAGCGTTTAAAACTTGACCTCGCTAACCGCCTAAACTGCGGCCGCGCCCGATAAAAAGCTGCATACACACGTTCACAATACATCGCCCTTCGCCATGGCGCAACCGCGCTTTTTTGCGCAACGCAACGTTCGTGCGAAAACACTTCTTATTAGCCTGAGTTTCATTGTCGGCCAGCGGCGATTTATGAGTGTGAGCAACGCCTTAGATCGGATGATAATTTGCGAAATAGTTAATCCTTGCTAGGAGTACCTACTAAAGGTTTTTTTTTATTTGTGACAGGCTAGTGTTTGACCACTATCTCACCTGATGGTAAGTGACGATGTGATCGAAGCTGGTAAACACACTAGACCTGGAATACGCAGGCTCTCAAGGATAACTGCCGGAACACCGTATTTGGCTTGGCGGCAGACTTTCAACTTGATGGTGGTAAGCTACTTTGGTAGCAAGCCAGGCGAGCAACTCACAAAATGCTCTACCACCTCTCAAATGTCACCTGATTAGCACCACCCGGGGACCACGTGTAGGGAGTCAGACTTAAGGGGTATCCTCCTACGGACGTGGGTGACTCAGCCCCCAGCCCCCAGTATCTATCTACCTCCGCCCTACTGTAAGAATCTTTCTACCTGCGTCTTCCTGGCTTGAATGAGTGCTTATGACGATGACCAAGAACAATTTTCTGTCAAATTGTTTATATGTTTTTTCTTTTGTGATTAAAATCTTGTATTCTAGTAATTGCCAAACAGTGATAATCAGTGCGAATGGCTGTATCAACAAACCTCTTTTAATAATAATAATAATTTATTTATTTATTAAGCTATTGCATAGCTTCTATCGCGGGCCTTGAGCGTGGAGACCGAATCCAGAAATTCCGTAACGAAAATAACCTAACACCCCCCATTCCGACCGGCACAGCGGTGATAATTTGTAGTTTTGCCATCTATCGATGAATAGCAGAACTTTTAATGACTTTTTTTTAATATCACGCTATAACTCGCCTCTAGGTGGCAGGAAAAAAAATACTGCATAAATAAAATAAATAAATAATTATAATTGCATAAGTTGATAAAAAATGCTATGCAATAGCTTTACCGCGACAGTCCCCCACACGTCTTTTTTATTTAATATAGCACTGCCACATCATACATATTAAAATTAAACTTAAAATTAACAACAAGGGAATTTTCCAAATAACGGAATAATAATAACGTTTATTGACACAAAAACCATTAACAATGTCAGGATATTTTTGGCCCCCAAACTAGGTTAACCTGTATCTTGGGGACCTCCTTCCTATTTGATTCAGATAGGTCTTATTATATGAAACTATTTTAGTCGGAAGGTGAAAATCACGTTTTTCAACTTTGTATGATTTGCCTACACTTATGCACGTTCACTTAGTTTTATCGGTTCATAATCCACCATTATTACACATTAACACTCGAAGAATCACACGTTTTGGAAAATTTTACAAAATCAACAACGCCATTTTTTCACTTTCGCGGCAAAAACCTCCTTTTACGTTATTACAATATGGTGTCTTGTTATTTTTTTTTTTTGGTATAGTACTGCACCTACAATAAAAACTTTTAAATAAAAAAGTACAGTTTTGGTGGATGGAGATGTCTTCTTCATCCACCAAAACTACATTTTATTTTTTGTTATTTACTATATGCGTCCAAAGATTTCAGGATTCTGCTAAATACAAGATTTTTGGAGCGCCCTATAGTTAATTTTCCCAAGCCCGTTTTACCATCTAACAGCAAGAAAACTGGCAAACATCATCCATTTATAGTTAACATAACTCCAGTTGGTTCGAAGCGTTTCGCTTCTGCGTTTATCATCCGTACTGCAAAGGAGTGGAATTCATTGCCTGCGTTTTTTTACGCTTTCACACTCACAGCCCCACACTAAGTTCTATGACTTGTGGGGTGGGAGCCGGTAACATTCACACAGAAACACGAATTTTACTGGGTGAGAAAAACTGTGTTCCTGTCGGAAATCGAACCCGATAGTTAGAGACGAGCACGCGCCCAACTAACCTAATGAGAAGTTCTAATTTTATCTTTTTTTATCTCATATAGGCTAGCATTTGATTACTCTCACCTGGTGGTAAGTGATGATGTAATCTAATTAACAATTTAATCCAAATCCGTTCAGCCGTTATGAAGATACAGATTTTATTCTCCCAAGATACTCATGGTATGTCATCCATTTATGGTTGACATACCTCCAGTTCGCTCAAAGCGTTTCGCTTCTACGTTTATCATCCGTCCCTGAACGGTACAATCTAGGTGTCTAGAGTGAAGAGGTAATCTAGTAGGTATCTAGTAATCTAGAAGTCGTTAAGTCAAGAGTGAATAGGTATCTTCTAGGCAAGCAAGTTCCATCTTCAGCCGCATCGTCAATTTCCATCAGGTGAAATAGCGGTCAAATGCTTGCCTATCTAGCATATAAAAAAAAAATCTCACACACACTAACATTTAATTTTGTAGTATGATTTAAGATGGAAGCAATAAAAATAAAAAAAAATAATATAATTTCGAAACCGTTACCTATATACCGACGTCTTAAATAAAATTAACAAGCATCTTAATTTGATTACCCGACCTCCAAGATTAGAAAGGCAAAATGACTAATTAAGTAAAAAAACTCGGTGCATATGGACTGTGTACACTTCTCTATTGTCTCGGAAAATATATTATCTTTAATACGTACATAGAGCGTTTTATCTGATTTTCGCACGGTTAGTGGTAACTGTACTTGCACAGGTTGTTTGAGTTTCGTTATGGGATATAAAGTGCTTATTATTGTATGAGGATGAAGAGCAGGCTCCAGTCAGCTCTTGGTTCTTACTATGGGGTCATTTTTAGAGAGAGTCTCGCAAAAAATAAATATTTGAGAGGCTATGTGTGATAGGCACTTAGATAAGTCAAATGAAAGTTAATCCTACTAATATTATAAATCCGAAAGTTTGTGTGTAAGTGTGTAAGTATGTTTGTTCCCTCTTCACGCTTTAACGGCTGAACGGATTTGGATGAAATTTGGAATGTACATAGATTTAACTAGGATTAACACATAGGCTACTTTTTATCTTGATAATAGCGGGCGAAGCCGCGGGGCACGGCTAGTTTACTATATGGTTGTTAGGTTTCAAGCAGGATGATTAGATTAAGCAAAACGAATAAATCTTTTATGGCAAATGTGGTTAGATTTTACAATAGAATTCCTAAAATGGATAACCACTGGAACAGTTCAAATCCGTATATGACAAGGATGCATGGAGGCAAACTGCACAAGCGCTTTCTAATGACAAGGATGCATGGAGGCAAACTGCACAAGCGCTTTCTAGCGACTACCATAATAACACCTAGGTTAATATAATTATGTATCGGAGATTATGAATGTTTAAAAAAAAATGAAAAAAAATGCGCCGCCGAGATTCTTGACAGGTTCTTCTCGAGATGGCTGTAATTTTGCGAATCTGGCAGTAGAATCATAAACTTTCATGAGCGCCTCTTTGGAGCCCATGTGAATAAACGATTTTGATTTGATTTCATTTGATGCTTGTGAACCCTGTTCGACACGTGTATCACCGTAGAGGTGAAACACGTGTCGAACAAGCATCGACACGAGGCATCCTCAGGACCTGCTGATTCGCTGAACGCTAGAACGAGAGTCCAAGAAGTAAACCTGATCGGGATTAACACTAAGTATAATAAATTACCTTTGTCGTTTTGGATTTCCGAATAGTAACGCCTAATATTTATTTTTTTAAGTCAAATCAATAAATATTGATTTAGATAAGCTGCTTTAGTCTGCAGACGCTAAAGCTCTTAGCGTATACCGAGTCGTAACCCCTATTCATGACACTCACTAAAGCTATAAGCGTATGCTGAGTCGAAACCCCTATTCATGACACTCACTAATGCTCTAAGCATATGTTGTGTCGTAATCCCAATTCATGACATTCACTAAAGCTCTGAGCGTATGTTTAGTCGTAACCCCAATTCATGACACTCACTAATGCTCTAAGCGTATGTTGTGTCGTATTCCCAATTCATCACATTCACTAAAGCTCTGAGCGTATGTTTAGTCGTAACCCCAATTCATGACACTCACTAAAGCTCTAAGCGTATGCTGAGTTGTAACCCTTATTCATGATACTCACTAAAGCTCTAAGCGAATGCTGAGTCGTAACCCCTATTCATGACACTCACTAAAGCTCTAAGCGTATGCTGAGTTGTAATCCCTATTCATGACACCCACTAATGCTCTAAGCGTATGTTGTGTCGTAATCCCAATTCATGACATTCACTAAAGCTCTAAGCGTATGCTGAGTCGTAATCCCTATTCATGACACTCACTAATGCTCTAAGCGTATGTTGTGTCGTAACCCCTATTCATGACACTCACAACATCACACTTCTCCTTCTTTTATTTTTTATTATTTATATATGTATTTATATCTTGATCTTTATTGAATAAAATTATATTTTCACTTTTGACGAAGATTATGCTGACAATATCCTAATTTATCTCAACTAAGATTTCTTGATTTTTCTGTCACTTGTCTACGTATGGATCAGTGTCTACGCTATGGTTCGTAGACACTGACCTCTACGTAGATAAGTAACGGAAATTTATGATATATTGGATTAGAGAGGCTACTTGGTCCGTAGACACCCTGTGAACTTCTAAGTCTAAGTGACATTTTGTGTAAAGTGTTTGCTCCTTATGTTTTAGACTTAAACGTTCTAATATTATTATTTTTTGACGTTACTTACAAAGGCGTGTTTTACAATACTTTTAAACTATTATTATTACGGCGATATAACAATATTTATCAACGATTATAGAAAAACTAATCAAAACAATTCAGGGAGGCAGTGCCGACAGCATGATGGGTACGCTACCCACTGGTAGTGGGTTTGAGCACTTGAGTTACCTAAAAGTTTGATGTCTTGTAGGTAACCATTAAGTGTTTGTTGTATAGATGTATAAAGGTTTAGAGGATAGAGGATGCATAAAAATAATTAAACGAAAGCAATTCAGCGAGCGATTCATAATTAAAAGAAGATAACCTCCTTTTCTGTAGTCGGTTGAAAATCGAAACCGACATGTGTAATGAATACTAATTTTGCGCAGAGACGTTCCCGAATGACTCCGACGAGGACTCCGAGGAGGAGTCGGAATAGGTTCCCTAACGCAAATCCAATTACAAGTTGTATAAACAAAAATGTAATTAAAATCAACAGCACAAACTAACACCCTGTAGAGCGTAGTGAAGCAATTAATACGTTTGCGACGCGTTACGCCACTCTTGCGCAGCCATCCTTGACTGGCGACCGCTCCCGAAAACAGATACCTATCTAGCGCGCCAACTTGTTGAAATAAGGCTCAGTATGTATACAGTTGCAGAGCCTCAGTCATCGACGTAAGATAACTAGCCTATCGGTATTCTATCGCTTACATTTCGGAGAGTGTGCACTCGAATTACATCAGTTGATTCCCCCATGCCCTTTCTATAATCGGACCACAAGACGAACTGACCAACGTCATCCATTTATGGTTGACATACCTCATGTCCGCTCGAATCGTTTTGCTTCTACATTTATCATCCGTCCAGCGAAGGAGTGGAACTCGCTGCCCGCGTCTTTGTTGCTGGCCAAATGCTTACCTATCTGGCATAAAAAAAAAGTTTTTGATGCTACATCTTCGGCCGCATCATCGCTTTCATCAGTTGAGGTAGTGGTCAAATGCTTGCTTATAAATCATTAAAAAAAATACTTGTAGTGATAGGACTATTTTGCTGTCCGCCTGGGGTAATACCACACCATTGCCAGTAACTTATTTTTTACGCAGGTGGGTTTTTAATTTTTAGTAGGTATTGTTACTATAGTTAATGCGGGTGAAACCACGGGACGCCGTGTTGCTAGTCCTACTATACTACTTCCTACTAATATTATAAAGCCAAAAGTTTGTGACTTATTTGTATGTTTGTAACTTCTTTTTCTTTTGCGAATCTGGCAGTTGTCATTAACTTTCATAAGTGCCTCTTTGGGGCCCATGTGAATAAACGATTTTGATTTTGATATTGATCTTCACACTCAAACAGCTCGACCAATTTTGAGGAAATTAGAAATAGAGGTAGCTTACACCCTGGATTAACAGATAGGCTACTTTATATCCCGATACAGCGGGTAACACCGCGGCGCACAGCTAGTTGTTATTAAATCTAAAAACTTTGCCAAGTTAAACTTAAACACCAAATTCATCGACCGGTAAAAGCTAAGGCTGTGCGCACACGTCCTGAATACGCAATATGCGCACGCGCACGTGACGTCACTTCCGTCGGGCCGTTGGACCATCAGCTGGTGGATTCCAGTTAGTTTTGTGAATGAGAATATCATTTTTATAGACATTATTTTTTAATCTAGCTATTTGCTTTTTTCCCCGCATCAATCGGTACAGTATATAATGGGTTTCGGCATTTTTAATGTAATGTATGCGTGGGACATTTTGCGATTGGGACGGTTTGAGAATGGAACGAACTGCGAATGGGACGTATTGCGATTAGAACCGTTTGAGAATGGGACATACTACGAAAGGGGCGATTTGAGGATGGGGCGTTCTGAGAATGGGACAATTTGCGACTGCGTTACCAATTGCGAATGGGACGTTCTGCGAGTAAACCTTATTAAGGTTAAATACTACTACTTAATAAATACCACACTTAGGGGTGTAGCTAGTTACAATACAAGATTATTTGTAAATTACCAAAAAGCTTTCAAACCCTGACTTTTGTTCTAACCCTTAGCTCATTTCATTTCCAGATTTTTTTTTTAGGTTTCGTAATCTTGTGCATTTAGCCAGTGTCAAGTAATAATATATTTCATAATATTTCAAGTGTATTTTGTGGTAAAAGTCCTAGTCACAAGTCACAGTCAAAGTCAAGTAAAAGAGTCAGGTCCAGTCATAGTCAAGTCATGTTCTAGTAAAGTAGAAATTTTCTTCTATTGGAGTTTTGGAGCGAAGGCAAAAATCACATTTTTCAACTTTGTATGATTTGCTTACACTTATGCACGTTTACTAAGTATTAACGGTTAATAATCCACCATTATTACATATTAACACTCGAAGAATCACAAGTTTTGGAAAATTATACAAAATCAACAACGCCATTTTTTCACTTTCGCGGCAAAACTCGTTCGTTTTCAGACTTGCTTCTGAAATAACTAAAATGATGTATTTGATACAAACTAAAATAAATAATTGTTTAAACAACACTCTCCTGCAAAGCAAGGCATTGCCGCGCCGCGCCTCGTAAAATGCACGCCTACGACGTATAGTATAGTATAGTTGACACTTGACACCATGAATTGAGGAGAGGAGATAATAATTAATATATATTGAAACATATAAAAAAACACATAAGAGAATTTGCAATAGCTGTACCACGAACAACGTTGATTTTAATGGTTGCTATGATGTCCCAAGAGATTTTAGGTATTTTTGCCGACTCCCCAAAAAAGAAGGAGGTACTCAAGTCGACTGGATTTTTTAATTTTTTTTTCTGTGTTTTGAAATATTTTTTTAGTTTGAAAGATATAACTTTCTTATTGGCCCGATCAGTAGTTCTTGAGATATCGTCAACAATGCGTGTTTAGTACATCTAATCTGATCTAAGTTTAGAAGATAAAGCGGTGAAGTCGGTTTTTTTTAAGCTTGTGTTTAATTATATAAATTTCCTTTAAGTAAAAAAATCTGAGCTCTTGTTGGCAACTGATCCCAGGACCCGGGAACTAGAAAGCAAAGCCTCCTCAACGCCACGTCGCCAACAGAATCATCATATCATAAAAAATATTAGTAAACTTAAAATTCTTATTAACTTTTTATTAGTTCTCAAGGTACTTGTTCTCGAGTCAAAGGGCGTCCTGAATAATAAGTTATTCCAATTTACCTATTTGTATGTTTTTGTGCCAAGGATTTATATTAACAATGCAAATGGAATAAGACACTGCAAAATACATTATTCAGTTGGAAATTATAATTAAAAAGTTGTGTATTTTTCAATCCCTTTGGGCAGTTAATGTTTTTTTTATTTTGGCTTCGCAATCTTATCCATTGAGCCAGTGTCAGGTAAATAAATATTTAAGTGTATTTCAGGAGTTTTGCCGCGAAAGTAAAAAGAATGGCGTTGTTGATTTTGTATAATTTCTGGCTAAATGCACGAGATTGCAAAGCCAAAATTAAATGGAAAAAAAGTGTATTTCATATTTAAAGTCTTAGTCACATGTCACAAAAAAGTCAAGTCATAGTCATATTTTTTAACTTTGACTGTAACCGGTGACTACGAGTAGTTTTCTGAAATACTTAAATAAAATAAAAAATGCTTATATAGTCGGATTTATTATAACACTTATAACTCGAGAACGGGTGGACCGATTTTAATGACCTTTGAATTGTTGGATTTGTCTCTGCCCGGAATAGCAGAATAGGAAAATGCACAAATAATAAATTTCGCGGGCAAAGCTGCGGGGAACAACTAGTATTTGTAAATTAAAATTATTACACATCGAAATATTAATCGATAAGATTTATAAGGATATCAAAAGATTAAAATAAAAGATTATAATTATAATTGAAACGCAAGCAAAGCTTAAAAAAACCGACTTCATCGCTTATATTTCGGTTTTGACTGATTTCGATAAAATGTATATGGGACCTCTGAAGTATACTCTACCAAACGAAGTAAAAATCATCATAATAAATTCATAATTGGCGGAGATATCGCGTAACATACAAACAAAAAATATATATACAGTCGAATTGAGAACCTCCTTTTTCGAAGTAGGTTGAAAACAAGGATGCGTAAATAGTAGGAAGCAGTTTAGTACTAGTTTTTGTGCAACTTAGGTCTTATTACCTTCTTCTTCTACTAAATGACTACCATTGGAGTGATTCCAAATAAAGCTTACTTAACTACCCGTAGTGTATATTTTAATTTAATTTTCGGGTCATTAACCATTGCATTGAATAGACTGCCTTGAAGATCGTATCGTGAAATAAACATTAATTCGTTGTGAGGAAATATTCTTCTTGCAATGTGGGCGTTGATTTTAAACACAAATACATGGTTTTCTACTCAACTGTACTAATTAGTAAAGTGGCAGCTAGGCAGGCGAGCATTCGTCAATGCCCTACCCAATGGATTGTCTTTAAAATATAATTTTGACTGTCACCAACAAAATGTAAGTTTGAAAACTAAAACACTCGGAGTTTTTGCCGGTAAATTGAAAAATTAAATAAATTTTGTATTAGCCTCAAAATATTTGTTACATGGCACTCTACGAAATTTTAAGTATCTATAAATTATATTGACAATAGATTAATGCATATAGATTGTGAAGCCAAATTAGATAGATTCAAAAGTAAAAACTACCAACAGGGACTTTTGCCGCGAAAGTGAAAAAATGGCGTTGTCGAATTTGTGTTTTTCAAAGCTAATGTTTATCTAATATATAAAATTCTCGTGTCACAGTTTTCGTTGCTATACTCCTCCGAAACGGCTTGACCGATTTTGATGAAATTTTTTGTGCTTATCCGGTATCTATGAGAATCGGCCAACATCTATTTTTCATCATCATCACTTTTCATCATTATCAACGCGGGTGAAACCGCGGGGCGCAGCTAGTATGTTATAATAGTGGATATTAAATAACTGTTAATAGTTCGCGAACGTGCATAGTACACTCATCATCGGCAAATCATATAAAGTTGATAAAACGTGAATTGCATTTTTCTCCAAAACTCCAATAGAAGTTCTAGTAAAGCTTCAGAAAGGAAAGTCTTGACTTTGACTGAACTATGACTCTTTTACTTGACTTTGACTGTCACTAGTTATATGAACTTACAATATACTCGAAAATTATTTAATACTAGACAGTTGCTAAATGCACATAATATGCAGAACCAACATAAAAAAATTGCTTCTCATCACTGAAAACAAAAACAATCGTCTTCAACTCTAAGTTATATATTTTAATAGCCGTGCCCTGCGGCTTCCCTCGCGTTGATCAAGTTAAAGTAGTCTTTGAGATAATCCTAGGTATAAGCTTCGTACATTCCAAATTACATCCAAATCCGTTCGTTACAACGTGAACAGGGAACACATACACACATACTTTCGGATTTATAATATTATTAAGATTAAGAATTTAATTTAATAAAACATAAGCACCATGATCAATCACACTTATGAAATCATTTAGTCTAACGGCGTTCAGCCAGTACTGACTGTACTGTACTTAAAAACTCCAAACTCACTTTAACTTCATATCGCAATAAGAAAATTCGACATCTGTTCAGTTTTTCAAAGGTTGTCATAAAATGATATTGTGATAGGATACTAAAGCGGCAACATGTTTTACGCTCGATTGTATAGGTAGAGTAGAGAAAACATGAGGTTTCCCACGAAAAAAGGGAAATTAACCGTGGTGAACGTGTCGAAACTTGTTGCGACACGCGTTGCGTGTAGTATGCGAAGGCTTTAGTGCGTTGACATTAGAAAAAGTCGTTCGAAGTGCTGTCATATTGAAGAACGTTTTGATTCTGCTATTTTAGAAGTTTTTTATTTCTTTAAATTTTGGCTTCGCTTGGCATTTAGCCAGTGTCAAGTAATAATATAATAATTCAAGTGTATTTCATATTAAAAGTTTACTAGTCACAGTCAAAGTCAAGTAAAAGAGTTGAAGGTCCAGTTGTAGTCAAGTGGCCTAGTAAAGTGATAGAAATACTAGAACTTCTATTGGAGTTTTGGAGCGAAGGCGAAACTCAAGTTTTTCAACTTTGTATGATTTGCCTACACTTATGCACGTTAACTTAGTATTTACGGCTAATAACTCACCATTATTACACATTAACACTCAAAAAATCACAGGTTTTGGAAAATTATACAAAACTCACTACAGATGTTCTCCCTCTAACTTTCAGAGAAACTGTTTTACCCACGAAGTAAATCTTTAATTAGAACCTCGCTACGGTGATCTTCGGCTAATTTTGAAAGTCAAACAATTAACCAGATTCACATTCACAGCAGGGACTGCTCAATAATTCGATTGCAGTGGAAAAGTGCCATGGTAACAGTACACAGGACTTTGATGCTTAGTTCTTCGGAAAATTGTACCTAGTAATTTCGTGTGTGATGTGGATGCTTCCGGCACTCACGATAAATCTTCCAAATTTGTGTGGGGCTGTGTTATTTTCTTATTTAGGTATAAAAATACTGTCCATAGGAACATCATTCTATGTTTATATATATGTATTTAATAATTTTTGTTTTAGTTATTAACTGTGTCTTCATAAAGAAGAATTTTGCAAACAATATTCTTTATTTAAAATAGGTAATATAATCTGCGTCTTGTTAACAAACCAATTACAAAATTACCATAACTAGAAGAGAACAATTACGGGCAATAAGGAAAGACGGAAAAATACCGCTACGCCGTAGACGCCGCGTAGCGCGCATTTGGAGATCCCTCAGCTTAACGGGAAACTGTTTTTATTTAAATTTTTTTTATAAATCAAATATTACGTTACTGAAAATTTGTTTTTGTTTGAAATATGTACGGTATAATCTTCAAGCCTAGAGTAATTGAGTATCTTCTATGCTACAATCTCGGATGCTTATCACTTTCCATCAGTTGAGATAATTGGTCAACTGAATATCTAGCATAAAAGTAGTCAATGTTTTTACTTAAAAACACAAACAAAACAAACGCTTTCACACTCACAGCCCCACACTAAGTTCAGACTTGTATAGTGGGTGCCGGAAACATTCACATCACACACACATTACACCCAGAACCAGAAGCACAAATATCCTTTGG
This sequence comes from Lomographa bimaculata, assembly GCA_948107665.1. Classification (NCBI taxonomy): domain Eukaryota; kingdom Metazoa; phylum Arthropoda; class Insecta; order Lepidoptera; family Geometridae; genus Lomographa; species Lomographa bimaculata. The sequence goes on along the minus strand of OX403607.1, from coordinate 8,613,666 downwards.
GAAGGAATTTGTGCTCCTGCCGGGAATCGAATCCAGGACCCACGGCGCAGAGGGCGGAGATCTTTCCACTGAGCCAACTGGGTCGTCAAGTCCCAATAATAATATGTATTTTTTTTTATACAACAATACATTTGACTTGTTTGCACAAGCGTGTGCTCGGCGAGGCGGCTGTTTAGTACCGATTTCTTTGATAATTAGACTTTTCTATGTCTTTGAGAGACGAGACGGGCAAATCGCTCGCCTGATGCACACGATTACGTATTAAAGTTCAGTGCCTCCAGAGTTTAAAACTTAAACTTCAACTCAGAGTTTTAAACTTAATTAAAACTTTTGCACGGCACAGCACTGCGCCCATCACCCTTAGTTGTTGAAATAATATACACTATTAATATTATTGTTATTGGTTTGTTGTATTTCAATTATGATTTTTTTAAGTAAAGGTCTGGTCAAGAGTACCCTAAACCGACGCGCTTGTATGAAAGGATTGATGAAAATAGACGAAGCGAGAGAAGTATGTCAGGATCGTAGCAAGTGGAGAGATGTGGTCTCTGCCTACCCCTACGGGAAAGAGGCGTGATTTTTATGTATGTATAATTTTGTTAGGTATCTACGATAGTGTAACGATGCATTTAATGTTAAGCTTGCAATATATAGCAAAACATTTTGTTTCTAGCCGTGAGAACCAGTAATTACTTTGGTTGTTGGTCTTCCTTATAAATAAACTAGCTTTTGCCCGCGGCTTCGCTCGCATTAAGAAGTATTATTTTAAAATTGACAGTTTCATACAAACTTTCATCCCCTATTTTATCCCCTTGGGGGTAGGATTAATCAAAATCCTTTCTTAGCGGATGCCTACGTCATAACATCTACCTGCATGCCAAATTTCAGCCCGATCCGTCCAGTGGTTTGGGCTGTGCGTTGATAGATCACTATGTCAGTCAGTCACCTTTGAGTTATATATATTTAGAAGATAAAAAAACTACAGAACCCTTTCGTAGAAAGTACTACTCAAATTGACTATATAAGTTTCCCATTAAGTCCTTCAGTCGATCAGCTGATGCAATTAAAATTATAATCGAGTTTTAATTTTTTGCCATTCAACAGTCACAAGAAATAAATAAATATTTGTAATTGCTAGGAATTATGAATTTAATTAATAATAATTAAAATGATTATGAGTGGTTTAGTTTTGATTTGTAACTTTTTTCAATGTGAAACGTTCTTGTAAAAATGATTAAAACTATTATAACTGACTTTACACAAAAAAATATATTTTTCTTATTACAAAAAAATACAGCGCAAGTCTTTATTTATTTATTAAAACTTGCACAAATACGATCTACATAGGAGCACTTAATACTATAGTTTTTTCTACCAGTCATCCTGCTATTAATTATTCTAATAATGCTTATTAGAAGATTTACATCGGCTAGCTATACAATAAAACGGACGTTAGGAAACCTAAAATGAATTTAGAATACATAGTATATATATTTAGGTATATGTATATAAAAATGTATCAGACGTTAAAAAATATATTTTAGATATATGGTTTACATATCAATTTCTGGCTCTAAAATCTGGCTTACTACCCCCTATTGAAATACAGTTCACAACCGTTTCGATAAATCTGTGGGTAAAATAATTTATTTTTTTTTTGTTTTATTACAAACCAAGCAAACGTTTGGGGGGGGAAATGCCTAGAATTTCCCTTCCTTTTTAAGGGGTGTGTGGGGCTCGAACCCACTTAAAACCCCCCTGCGAAGACCCTCGCCGAGGTAGGGCAAGATAGGGCGCTAGCAGTCACTATCTTCCCCCGGCGCGGTGGGCTCGGAGTCCGGATGGAAACCGTGCCACTGCGCCCATGGAGACGCTTGACTTAACTATACCACCGTTATTTTGCTTCACTAAATGTGTTTTCACGTAAGCGTAGTGATAAATCGAGTGCGGCAAACGTGAGATACTAGCTTTCTTTCCGCAAAGATGTTTGATTAAGACCTCCAATAGCTCCAATAATAATATTTAAAAAAAATCTAAAAATTAATAAATTTTTGTAAAAATAATATGACAATAAAATTATAGGGGTAATTTTTTGTCATGTTATTAAAATAAAATTATTAAATCAAGATAAACCTTTAACAATATTGGGGAATCAAAAATGGAATGGGGCAGCTCTTATTTTTTAAATTAAAAGAGCGTCTTAATAATTCAATACTGCCAATAAACACCCGCCAAATCTAAGGACCAAATTTCAACAAGCGCCAACTAATCGTTTCCATTGTCCAATGCTACCAACCACGCGTAACCGATCTCAACTGGGCGGATCTTGCCACAGCCTCATTAAAGATTCTAGGTCGGCCTGCAATCGTTAATTAGAGAGATAAGTGCTGTATTAATTGTGTACCATTGGAGCGACTATCGCGCCATCTTGCGGAGAGCGGCGAAGGTGAAGTACAGACGCGCGGGTTTTGTACGCGGGCATGTTTTTTTCAGCAGTTCAAAACTATTGTTTACGTTGATATAAATGAACATAAAAATATTAGTTTTTAATAAAGACTTTATTTCTTAATAATAGACTTTATATAGTATTTAGTATATGCTAGAGTTTAGGAAACTTTCTTTTCAGATTTTTCACCGACTTCAAAAAAGTAGGACGTACTATGTTCGACTGTATGTATTTTTTTTATGTATGTTCATTGGTATCTCCCGCATTTGTGGACCGATTTTCAAAATTATTTTTTGTTTGGTAGATTATACTTAAGAGGTCCCATATAAATTTTATCGAAATCAATTAAGCCAAAACCAAAATATAAGCGGTGAGTCGGCTTTTTTAAGCATTGCTTACCTACGTTTAAATTATTTATTTATTTAGAGAAGATAATGCTATAATGGGGTGTATTAATAAATCTTCTAGCTACTCGTCAACGACATCGTCGATTAACATCAAACTATAAAGTGGTTTAAAGTTTGTATATTCTAGATAGAAACGTGTTAGTTATAGCCACGGCAAGATGTTTAACAGTTTTTATTGTGTTTATTTCTCTATCCGTAAACATAATTTTTACTTTCATATTTAAATAGAGCGAATGAAACTAAACTCTAGATGATGTAATTTTACTAAAGATATATTTATTTCTTAGTTTATACAAAAGGGTACAAAGTTATTGTCCTAAATCAATAACTAATAGTCGTCAAATCCCTAAATTATTATAAAAATTTTAATAGTAACTAGTAGTTTCAACAAATCAAAATATTCATTTTTGTTCTCAATCGCTAAATAAATTCTTGACTATCAAAGTCAAGACATTTACTAGACATAACAACAGTAATAACAATATAAATACGAAACAAAAACAATATTCTAATCTAGATATACACAAATCTCAATACAGTAGATCTATGCCCATAGGCAACAATCCCGCAAAGCTGCCCGTATTGCCGCGCGCTTGACAACCGATGTCTTAACATTTTTTAATATCTGTGGCGTTTTATACGCTACATCTAAAGGCGCCCTAAACGGTGTGATCTTAAGACTTCGTTTGCGATTTATTGGCAAGCGAGAAGTTGTCTGTAATTGAAGTGATATTTAAACTATTTGTATATTTAATTTAAATACAGGATTTTAAAGTGGTCACTCACATAAAATATCTGATCTCTCTATCACTCAGATGAAAACTCATTTTGAACTATTAAAATTAAAATTAAAACGGGTATTAGCGTGACTTACGCGTTGTCGATGTCTTGATTGACAATTGTTTCGACTTCATTCGAAAGCCTTCTTCAGGATGTGTTTAGAGGGCTAGCCATCATGTCCCACCTCGCAGATTATAATTATTGTTAAAAACAGAATGTTGACCATAAATCTTTAGTTTTTATCATGGATTTGATATTTTTGCTTTGTTATAAGCGCCATGATCACGAGATCAGTTCTCATGTTCATTCTCGAGTTCATTAGCAGAAAATATTGACGGTCTTTTAAAAGGCGCTGGTAAAAAGTAACGTAATAATAATATTATAATTAATCTAAAGCAAAATGGTTTTGGTAATACTTATCCGATTGTTGAACTCACGACCGATAAAGTGGAGATTTTTTTTGCCAATATTGAAGCCTTACCTGAAAGTAAAGAAAAAATATGTTAGAATACATTGTTTGAAAATATATAAATAAATGAAAGAACTATTAAAACCATGCAGCATTTAAAAAAAAAAGGAGTTTTTAAATGTGAATATTATCTTTTTTTATTTCGGAAACTTTTTATAGCTGTATTATACCTATACCATAATATATAATATTATTAGATATTTTTTTCTAATTTTACGAATTATAATTAAACATAAAGGTGAGGGTTTGGGTGTTAAAAAAGTTTCTCCGTTATGGCTCGACAGAATTGGATGAAATTTAGAGCGTTAATAGTTTGGATCCTAAAACATAAAGTTATTTTTTATCCTCGATAAGAAGCTGGGAAAAGTTAGTATGGCCGTTAACAAAATATATGGTTTCTTGGTAAGAAGGTCAGAACAATAATCTCTACCATAATACCTACTTAATATTATAAATACGAAAGTAACTCTGTCTGTTACGCTTGCCTTAACCACTGAACCAATTTTGATGAAACTTTTGTATAAAGATAAACTAGAGCTTGGGAAAGGACATAGGCTTTTTATCCCGGAATCCCCGCGGGTCCGAGACTTACGCGGGCAAAACCGCTTGGCCCAGCTAGTTCTAAATAAAGGTCTTTAAACACTTAACACCTTCCAACCTCAAGAACAAAGCACTGTTAAGAGTACACTGTATTATCTATGGCAACGGCCGGACGGGCCCAGTTAAGCGGCAAAATTCAAATTTCGAACAAGCGAGAGGAACGAGAGATATCCGTTCCAATTTCGCAAGCTCGCGCCAAACGGAGGCGTTGGTGCTGAACGTTACTAATTTGAATTTGGAACGGGGATACGGTTTGGTAACTGCCGTTTGATTGGCTGACTCGGATCGAGAAACTATTTGTCGTTTTATTAAAATAGAAGTATTGAAAAAAAAAACACTATTTAGAAATAGGCGTTCGAAATTTACTGACTAAACAAGAATCTCGTAAACTAACTATGAAGCTACATTAGCAGGAAAGTAGTCTATGGACAGAAGACGTCAGCAAAGCAAAGATTTTGTTTTGTGATTAATATCTACAGTATCTACACCCGATTCAATAGTAGTTTTAAACGCTTGGTTGTCTGAATTTTGAATTTGTAATCTATTGGAGCTGCTTTTGAACGGATCTCTTTCTGTTTTATGATCGCCTGGTACTAACTTTTCTTTCTATATTAGCACACACACTAACTAGTATACGAAATATGAGACCTCGATCTTTAGACTTTTTTTTTTTTTTTTATTTGTGACAGGCCAGTTTTTGACCACTATCTCACCTGATATTAAGTGACGATGTGATCGAAGCTGGTAAACACACTAGACCTGGAATACGCAGGCTCTCAAGGATAACTGCCGGAACACCGTATTTGGCTTGGCGGCAGACTTTCAACTTGATGGTGGTAAGCTACTTTGGTAGCAAGCCAGGCGAGCAACTCACAAAGTGCTCTACCACCTCTCAAATGTCACCTGATTAGCACCACCCGGGGACCACGTGTAGGGAGTCAGACTTAAGGGGTATCCTCCTACGGACGTGGGTGACTCAGCCCCCTAAACTTTATCAAAACGTTGTCAAAAAAGCCATTTGACATTAATTAATTATATTCTACTAAAGTTGCCGAGACCTATGAGCTCGTGAGTTCGCTGTATAGACTTAACTTCCAAAAGGTATTTAGAGATACTCGTAGATAGACTTAGTAATATTTTTTGTAGTAATTATTTAAGATTAATTATAAAAACAAATGTTTTCATGGTCAATCAGCTTGGATGTATATCTCCTGCATTATATTATAACACTAGAATCCCAAGACGCGTCTAACTGTCGTCACGGGTCGCGCGTCGCAATCACCCCGCGCGCCCACCCGTGACGACCGACCCGAGCAATCGGAACGCTTGGTTGTTTGAATTTTGAATTTGGAATCTATTGGAGCTGCTTTTGAATTGATCTCTTTCTATTTTATGATCGCCTGGTACTTATTGATCGATATTTTTTCGATAGATTAGTTTCTAACTAACGATAACTCAAATTAGGTTTTTTTAAATGCCCACTGGCGTATTTAAGTACGCGTCAGCCTGTTTAAACAATATCTGGTTTGATTCCCGATGAGAGCAATAGTTTTTTCCACAATAAAAGTGTGTGGTTCTGTTTCCGAATATGATTGTGTGTGTTATGTAAATATATCTGACACATTTCACAAAATGAGTCGTAAACGAGTACATATATATTTTTCAAAAAAAAATATGCATTTTTGGAGCAAAAGCAAAAAAAAACACGTATCTTTTTTAATTAATAGTTACAATCGTTTTTTGTTTTCACGGCGAAATCCTAAATGGTTCATCAGTGATTTTTTGGCCTTTGTTTATTTTGTCAGTAGATTAGATTTTTTTCTCGACAGTCATATAAAAATATAAAGAAAATTTCTTCAAATAAAAAATATATGGGTAATTGTTTCTAATACTACAAAAAACAATGATCAATTTATATGCACCAGTTGCACGTAACAGTTTACGAACTATGAAATCTTCGCAATTTAGAGATCCCAGATTCAAGTTATTTACATTTCTCCGTATGAACTCAAGCAACACGGCATAATACGGAAAGCGGGCGAAAGGGGGAATTACTATATTTAACGCGCGCCGTGACCCGTGACAACAGTTAGTCGCCCGACCTCTCGTGTGTCGAGGTAAAGAATGCTCCAGTGTGTTGCTGCCTTTATAACTAGCTTGCAGATTTGAGACTTCAAGTTTTTTGAGTCAATTATTACTCAATGGTTTTATTGATCGAGATCTCTTAGTTGACTTGAACAGTTCAGCTGTCCGTCCGTCCGTCAGAGAAATTTAGCGTCTGAACCATACAAGCTTTTGAATTCAAATTTGGCAATTACTTCAAAAATGGCAAATTACATAAATGAAAATAATAATAATTCAATATGTAGGTAAGTGAGGAGCAAAATGTTTTTTTATTTTTTCACCTACCTTTGTGGTACATCTATCTATCGTCGAGAAGGACTTGGCAAATAGAGACGAAACCGGTTTAAAAAAAATCTATGATGGAAAATAACAATGGTAGGACATTAAAGTCATTGATTTAAGACCTATTTTGTCCCTGGGGGAGAATTCGAAGTTATTAGCTTGTTAGGTTTAGACGCTAAATGCTTACGACGTACGGACGGACAGACAAAGTACTGAACCATCCAAGTTAACTAAGAGACTTCGCTTTGCTCGGTTATTAATATCAGAAAAATTCGGTAATAGGTAGATTTGAAACCAGGACTTACTGAGAGGGCCTCAACTTTAAGACGATTTCGGACTGAAAAAGGGCCTTAAAACTATGCAAAACATGGGTAATGTTTAGTTTTAGACAGTTTTTATAAATGTTTGTTACCTCTGAACTTTTTCTAGGTGGACCGATTTTGATGATTATTTTTTATTTGAAAGGTGCTCTTCCCATGTAGTCCCATCATTGATCAAAATCTGACCAGTAGTTTGAGTTATTCTCAATATTGCGTTTTTAATTCATTTAATCAAGGGTTCTGAAGATAAAGCTGTGAAGTGGGTTTCTTAAAGCTTTGCTTGCGTTTATTTTTATGTTAAAAGTAACTTTACCGTAGTTTGGCAGTATATCAGATTGTGAATGAGCAGTGGAAGGTCATGTCCGACACGGATCGACTGAGCCGCTCCTCTGTCACACTGCTGCCCACCGGCGTACAGGGTGCTCAGATATATGGACAGTGACTCTTCACTTCAGCAATTATCTATCACTTTCAGTACACCGTTCAAAATTCAAATTATTTATTGGAATAAGTACGCGTATAATTACGAAATATTATTTGTCGAAATTATTAAAAAAAAAAAAAAAAATTTTAAATAAAAATAAAAATTACAAACATAAAATCAAAAGACAAGTCACAAAATTATCAAATCAATATCGTTTATTCACATGGGCCCCAATGAGGCACTCATGAAAGTTAATGATTCTACTGCCAGATTCGCAAAATTACAGCCATCTCGAGAAGAACCTGGCAAGAAACTCGGCGGCGCATTTTTATTGTCATTCATTATTTTTAATCATTCTTGGATTAACGCTGCGTGCCTACATTTATATTCACCTCTCTTTCCCTCGCGTACTCTTATCTCTTCTGGCTCGCGGAAAAACATATAGAAAATTATACGCCAAATGATACATTTGGATAAGATTTTGGTCAGATTCACAGTGTTAAGGTCTTGACTGATAATATAAAGGTCTAAAAAACTTGTTTCTTTTTTATGCTGAATAGACAAGCGTTTGACCACTATCTCACCTAATGAAAAGTGATGATGCGGCCGAAGATGTGATATGCTTACTTAGAAGAATTCACTCTTGATTTGAAGACTCCCAGATTACCCCTCGGGGAACTTTTTTGAAGTCGGTTGAAAATCAAATATGGTTTAAAAAGTTGCTAAATTGGGTGCTACAGTCCCCTTAACTGGATCAAGTACACCACAGGATTTGTAACTACGCTCATAGAGGACAGAAGTGAAAAAGTGAAGATGCCCGAAGCGAAGTAATGACTTCTGTCGACTAAATTATAAATCATCCTGTATTTCCGATACAGCAACCATAATGTGTGAAATCATGCGAGAACTTCAAGGGCGCGGTAATAATACAAATTTATGGGAAACTTACCGCGGGCCCCTCGGTTTTTGTATTAAATGTGTCACGTATACGCCAGCTCGCTCGAAGCGTATCGCTTCTATGTTTATCATCTGTACTGCGAAGGAGAACTCATTGCCCGGTCTTTGTTACCCGAACGGTAGAATTTGGGAGTTTTCAAGGCAAGAGTAAATAAGTATCTTCTAGTATTTACAATTAAATAATCTTTACTGAATAGTCTTAACTCAATCACACTAATATTATAAATCCGTAAGTTTAATCCAGTTCGCTCGAAGCGTTTCGCTTCTACGTTTATCATCCGTACTGCGAAGGAGTGGAACTCATTGCCTTCGTCTTTGTTCCCCGAACGGTACAATCTGGGAGTCTTCAAGTCAAGAGTGAATAGGTACCTTCTAGGCAAGCATGCTACATCTTCTGCCGCGTCATCACTTTCCATCAGGTGAGATTGTGGTCAAATGCTTGCCTATCAGGCAAAAAAAAAAGAAAAAAGTAAAATTATAAATATAAACTACCTAGTTAACACAGTGGGTAGATATCTGACCTCTGCACCGTGGCTCCTGAGTTCTATTCCCGGCTAAACCACAATTTTCGTTTCCAAGAGATATTTGTGCTTCTGGTTCTAGGTGTGATTGTAATATGTGATGTAAATGTTTCCGGCACCAACGATCTAATCTTTCAACTTAGTGTGGGTCTGTGAGTGTATGTTTTTTGTTTATATACATTAAGACATCAATAAACCAAGTTATCTATAAGCTGAAAACTAAAAACCTGGGTTAAGATAACTTATGTACAAAAAAGTTAGATTTTATTTTTTTTTAATATGGAAAAATTGCGCCGTCTAGTTTCTCGCCAGGTTCTTTTCGAGATGGCTGTAAATTTGCTAATCTGGTAGTAGAGTAATTAACTTTCATGAGTGCCTCAATGGGGCCCATGTGGTAAAACAATTTTAAATTGCACTCACTACTGCACTGCACCTTGTCTTGTTTTTTCTTATGTAAATAATGTAACGTCGCGTGTTGCCCGAATAAATGTATTTTCTTTCTTTCTTTCTTTCTTTCAGCGAGGTGAAATTTTTGTTAAATTGTAGCTAAGCAATTTTTTTTCTTTATGATTTAAAAAAAAATGCATCATATAATTGTTTCATTAAACTAAAATCTAAATTACAACTAACCAAAAATAACTATAACTAGATATAAATATGTACAACACTAAATCTAATAGACAGCTACCAGTTGGCAAAGTACCCAAAATTGATTAAGCAATTAATTAAAAATTAAGAGGAGTAATAAGTAAGACTAGAAAAGCATTTATTTCATTTAAAATTTTTACTCCAAACATATTGCCAAATGAGTAAACAGTACAAAACTACTTTTATGTCCTCAAGATTTCGTGATGGGTCAGCGAATGGTATTTACTATTTTATTTAAATATATATACCTTTCAAGCGAATAGTTAAGCTTTTAATGAGATTTCTAGCCATGCTTCGTTACGCCAAATGTCACATTAGTTTTACCTATAGCTATCTACTTATGTCCATTGATACCTATCCACTCACGACTCAAGTGAATGAACTGTGTTTTGAATTATAGACACAATCGGAACAAACTTGTTTTCGGGATTAGGGGTGACACGATGGAGATATATTTTTAATTGAGTATGAAAATATGTTCAGAAAATTAAGTAATTTAAACGCAAGCAAAGCTTAAAAAATATATTTACTAGCACATTGAAAAGGCCCGATAATTAAAATAAACTATGTCAAATAAAGTTTTTGAAATATTTGCCTTTAAAATCACACTAAAATTATAAATCCGAAAGCGTGTAAGTGTGTAAGTATTTTTTTTTTCTTTTCACGCTGTAACGGCTGATCGAATTTGGAACATAGGTATGTAGCTTATAGCTAGGATTAACACATGAGCTACTTTTTAACTTGATAAATAAGGGCTAAGCCACGTGATACGGCTAGTGTAAAATAAAAAAAATATTGACAACCCTATGACCGACCACCGCCGTACGTACATTTCTGTAGTGACGCGCAATCATTTATCATTTCTATCGATAGGTGATCGACTAGTTCTACACAATTATACACTAACAATATTAAAAAGTACATACCTACCTATCTGATATATTTAATAAATCTTATTACAATGGAACAAGGTACAGTTTAGAAGTTATAGGCGATATTGCAGAGGTGAAGATAAGTTGGTTTTAAAAGTACCGGTTGATTTCATTCACACTAGGTGACGTACGGTTAGTTTAATTGTGTTATGTTTAACCTTTGTTGGAGAATGTTTTAGGTATCTGAACTGGTATTGTCTCTTATTATTTAGATATAAATAAATGAGGGATTTCACACTCACAGCCCCACACTAAGTTCGATGACTTGTGTCGTGGGTGCCGGAAACATTCGCATCACAACCAGAAACAGAAACACAAACTTTCCTTGGGGAGCAAACTTGTGTTCTCGCCGGGAATCGAACCCTAAAGGGAAACTTAGGGTTTTGAAATTCTGATCCGCAATCTTTTTGTGTGACGAAAAGTGGTGGGGGTAAACACAATGATGAATAATTAAAATGTTTCCCTGTAATACAAAAGTTTCATTTCTATCGTGTGTCATAAAGACAAGAAGTGAAACTAGGACTTGACCTGAACTGGATTATAACTCGTATTCTTGACTTTGACTTGTGACTAGGAATTTTCTTACGAAATATGTAGATAGTAATATATCTATAAATAATTGAAACATTTTATTACTTTAACTGGCTTAATGCACAAAGATTGCGACGCCAAACCTGAAATAAAAAAAAAGGTCGTAAAAACACACAATAGAAGTGCAACTTTTGTATTATAGGGAAACATGTTAATCATTAATCACAGTGTTCATCATTCCTCACCACTTTTCGTCACACAAAAAGGTTGCGGATCTAAATTTCAATACCGTACCAGAAGTTTCACTACAAAAAAAAGTTTCGCACAAACTGGCTAACAAATACTTCAAACAACATAATTATTCTTGAGTCGAAGCATATATAAACAAAAACTATTATAGAACAAAAAAAACAACAGGTTGCACTCCGGGAGTGCCGGCAGAAGTGAAAACTTGAACATTAACGTCGTGCATTTTTGAAATAACAAAACCATCGTCACCATAGAAACGCAGTAGAAAGAGAGGGGGATATTACTTCCTCTCCTACGCTGCGCCGGCGATCTACTCTCCCTTCGTCTTACCATAGTAGAACCATATATTTCTACTATGGTCTTACGAAATTTCGAGCAGGTCACGTGTCCTGACGCGAGTTTAACATTTTTTACCCATCCCAAAAAAGTGTACAACGCCGCTAAAGAAGTTTTCACTTCAAAAAACATGCTATCTGTACCTAGAGCTGTCAGTCTGTCACATCAAGACGTAATTAACATAAAAGATAATGAAATTATTTTATAATGTTGCCAACACTACCCAGTTGTACCAATTTGTACAACATCTGTACCAATTTCCTATGATTACAATATGAGAGAGAAAATCTCGAGTCATCGCGACGTGGGCGTCGGCCGTCTGTTAGATACTTCTCAACGGTACAGTTATAGACAATTCATATTACATTTTTACCCGACTGCCAGGGCAGGGTTATGTTTTTCGCATATTTGAACTGCCTGTTGGCTTGGTTGGGTGAGCGTCCGCCTTCTAAGCAGGGGATCGGGTGCAATTCCCGACAGGAACAGAAGTTTTCACCTCGAGTAAAATTTGTGTTTCTCAAATGAGATAATAAGTCATTAAACACAAAAACATAAACATAAACGCTTTCACACTCACAGCCCCACACTAAGTTAGATTGACGACTTGTGTCGTGGGTGCCGGAAACATTCACATCACACACACAATCACAACCAGGCCTAGAATCACAAATTTTCCTTGGGGAGAAAACTTGTGTTCCCACCGGGAATCGAACCCGATGCTTAGAAGGCGTACGCCGGCAGTTCATTAAGTTTATATTACTTTATAGTAATAAAGTTTTAGGCAAACATAAACATAAAAGAGGTTATATACTTTTTTTCATTGTTATTCAGAAAATGTGAGATTTGAAAGTTCCCATGTCGGATGTAAAATGGAAAACGTGTTACACCGTTGTTAAACGGGCAACACTCCGTATCAGAATCATTTTAGCTGTTCAAGCGAAAAAAGCTAAACCCAAGCTTTCAAAATTGAGATGTAAACTGCAATATTATACTAAAGTATGCGATTTCTTCACTCGGCGTACGTACATACGGACTACTACATGTGGTTGTATTAAATACATAGTAAATCACATAAAGGTTTTATGTGACTTCACTCAAGTTTATTGCGGCAACACTCTGGTAAGGACAGCAAAGAAAGTATTGAAAAAAAAATGTTACATCTCACTTATGCTAAAACGATTCTGAATAAGTATTTATCCTCTTTTTACATTACAATGGTTAAGGTGATAGTGGGCTTGAGCACTTGAGTTATCTATAAGCTCGATGCCTTGTCTTAGCTCTTTGCTGTACAGATTTTTACAGTTTAGTTGAGTTTTAGGAGATATAGGCAATAGATAATAAAAACAAAAGTAAAAAAAAAATGCAAAAGATGTTTGAAATGGACACTTACGTTTATACTTTTTTTTGTGTAATTGAAAGACAACACGTGTCACTTTTTTCTTGATTTATTATCATTCTTAACGCAGGCATAACTATAGAGTACTGCACTAGTAGTTTTCACAGGAGTATTGTGTATATTGCACTACGGTTATAAAAAGACTCGCCGAAGCTCACGAACAAAGACTTCATCGCCATGTGAACATTAAGGCAATGTAGCTCCTCGACAACACAGACTTATTGAGAAGACACAAGAGAACTAAACCTTTTGAGTTAGTGTAGTGATGTGACAGTGGTTGCTATTAACAAAGAACATAAGAACAAAATATCTTCCCTTTAATAGAGACAATAAAAAAAGTTTTATTGTACACATTCTTAGTTTACTTATAATGATAGAAATACAAGTATTTGACCACCATCTCACCTAAAGGAAAGTGAAGACGCGGACGAAGATGCAACCTAAAAGATAGGTACCTATTCATTTGAAGACTCCCAGATTAAGAAACAAAGACGCGGCCAATAAGCTCCACACTTTCGCGGTACGGACGATAAACCTAGAAGCGAAACGTTTCGAGCAAACTGAAGGTATGTCAACCATAAATGGATGACGTTTGAGGGTTTGTCTTGTTGTAAGATGGTAAAAGGGGAATGGGCGGAAATACTTCATATTACCTTCTGCAGGTACTGGTACTACTCCGAAAGAGAATGATACCTATCTTTCCCTCTCATATCTCTAATTTTTTGGTGATGTTTCCTTTCAGCATAGGATATTGTACATATGATTTATTAATTTAAATACGTGTCGAGGTACACCACCGTCCCTGTTTGTAATATTTTTATCATCTCCCTTTGGTTGTCTGGAAGAAATCGCTTTGAGCGATAAGACCGCCCTTTGTTCTCCTATGTTATATTTAAGATTCCCTTGTAAGTGTTATTTATTTTGGTGTGCAAATAAAGAATTTATCTATCTATCTATTGTTATTACTATTAAAATATTTGACATGGCTAAATCTTCTATTAGCATCCCGTTTTTGCTGTCGGTACTCTGTATTCGCTTATATTCGCTTGCGGTTACGCTTGTGCCTTAACGATTTTTCCACCGCCATAGCCTCCGAGTCTTATGAGGTACATGCGAACACAAAAAGGTTATTGAATAATTGACATTGGATTGAAAGCCTTACTTCACTGAACAACTACAATTTAGAAATCCCTGGAGGGATTTGTGACAATTTTCTATATATGTTATAGCTTAAGATAAACCAAAAAACTAAAGCACAACTCCATATTATACTTTTCGGGAAACACAGTAGACGGCAGAGCGTTCCACTCCTTGGCAGTTCACATAAGTTGAAGCGAAAAGCTTCGTGCGAATGGTTGGTATTTTTACCATTAGCGGATGCCGCATTGCCGTCTGTCTAGATGTTCGGTAGTAGAACGGTGATGTAAATGTTTCCGGCACTCACGATACAAGTCTTTGAACTTAGGGTGGGGCTGTGAGTGTGAATGCGTTTGGTGTTGTTGTTGTTGTTTTATCTCTTTGAGAGATGAGACAAGCAAGTCTCTCGCCTGATGGTCAATGTCACGCTTGCCCAATAGAGTTCAGTGCCATCCAAAGTTTTGAACTAAGGGATAGTAATTCGAACTCCTGCGGCAAAACACTATTGATATTAGATGTAAAATCTCTCTGAAGCCCTATAATTTCACTGGCAACATTGCCCTTCAAACTGTCAAACGTCATCCATATATATTTTTTTTCTTTTTTATTCAAGATAGGCAAACGTTTGACCGTATGGTTGACATACCTCCAGTTCACTCGAAGCGTTTCGCTTCTACGTTTATCATCCGTACTGCGAAGGAGTGGAACTCATTGCCCTCGTCTTTGTTCCCCGAGCGGTATAATCTGGGAGTCTTTAAGTCAAGAGTGAATAGGTACCTCCTAGGCAAGCATGCTACATCTTCGGCCGCATCATCACTTTCCATCAGGTGATATTGTGGTCAAATGCTTGCCTATCAGGCATAAAAAAAAACATGTTTGCTTACTATTGCTTGGCGGTTGAATGTCTGACAATGATGTGTTCTATTTATTTTTTTATAGTGCCAAGTTTATGCTTAAGTTATTCCACTTAAGCACTCGACTGTACCGGCAAGTTAAAGTTAAGTAAAACAGCAATGAAACCGGAGCACGACCCAAACTTGTTCCCGACGCTTTTTACATTTACATTCGAAGGATTTCGGTTTAGGAAATGAAAATAATAACTGAGGAACCATTTGGAATCCAATGTGAATGGATAAGTATAATGTGTTTGACTGGTAGATATTGCACAAATGCGGACATAGCGTTTTGCTTCTAAATTCATTGTATGAACCACAAAGTAATGGAACTCCCTGCCTGAGTCGGTTTCCTGATAAGACTCCCAGTCTTCAAGTCGCGAGTGTATAGGTATATTCTAGGCTATCGTGCGCCATCGTCACCACATCGTCGCATACCATTAGGTGAGATAGTGGTCAAACGTTTTCATATACTGAATAAAAAAATAAAATTTTCTACCTATATACAAATCTTTGAAGCTGAACAAATCACCACCAAATTCAATATATTTTACACCAGCCGTGCGTCACGGTTTCGCCCGCTTTTATCAAGTTAAAAAGTAGCCTATGTGTTAATGCTATAAGCTATGTATTACAATTTTCATACTAATCCGTTCAGCGTGAAGAAAAAAAAACAAACGAGCACACACACATAAACATTCGGATTTGTGTTTAAAATCTAAAACAAACCTATTTTCAGAATACGTTTCATAAATGAATGAGAAGATTTGGTATTGTTGCTGTTATGACTGTCGAACTTCAAAGAAAAGTAATAGGCAAACATAAACATGAAAGTGGTAAAACACATCTGTAAGTGTCATTGCAACGCATGCCGGGTAGTAACATTATTATTTAGGTACTACACATTTAGCCATTTTTTTGTTTTATGAAAAATACTAAAGTTTAAACATTAAATGATTTATAATTATATCATTTGTAACAGCTAAATGGTTTTTTTTGAGTCCGATAGGCAAGCGTTTGACCTCAATCTCTCCTTATGGAAAGCGATAATACGGCCTAAGTTGTACTAGGTTTTAGATATTCCTAGTTGACAGTTCATATCCCAAATAAATAAAAAAAAAGCCGCGGGGCGCAGCTAATATCTCCAGAACCCGGATATATCTGCTGTTTTACATAACATTTAATTCTACAACAAAAGTAAAACGAAAACTACAAATAAAAACAGTTCTCTACACAAATCACCAATCCTTTCGCTCGATTATTATCATAACAAAGAAACCCTTGAAAAAGTTAATTCTCAAAAACGATACGTCATTGAAGATATTAATACTTTAGTACCATAATAAGCCTGGTAGAAACGCCCAGTCATCCTGAGTTAACATGGTGCCGTGGCTTAGAAAGCCATTTAAAATTTAAATATTGTTTAGCGTTGGATGTCGCTCTGAAATATCTAATACCTTTAAACGAGCAATTCTTGTATATATATTATATACTAGCCGAGCCCCGCGGCTTCGCCCGCTATTACCAAGTTAAAAAGTAGATTGTGTTAATCCTAGGTATAATCTATGTATATTCTAAATTTCATCGAAATCAGTTCAGCTGTTAAAGCGTGAAGAGGGAACAAACATGCTTTCGGATTCATAATATTAGTAGGATGACTGGTAAAGAATGCTTTTAGCATTAAGTCCTCCTTTTGTACACTTTTTATCGTGAAATAAAGTATTAAATGAATAAATATACAAGAATTGCTCGTTTCAAGGTATTAGATATTTCATCATCTGAATCTTGGACAGCTCCAACGATTTTCAGGAAGAGAAAGATTTATTGGTTTTACTTTTTTATGTACGATAAGCAAGCATTTGACCACATCTCACCTGATGGAAAGTGATGATGCGGCCGAAGATATAGCATGCTTAGCTAGAGATTCAGAGAACAAAGACGCGGGCAATGAGTTCCACTCCTTCGCAGTACGGATGATAAACGTAAAAGTAAAACGATGACGTTTGACAGATTGTCTTGTTGTTAGATGGTAAAACGGGCATGAGGGAATAACTCGTGTTATTCCTGCACACACTCTCCGAAATGCAAACGATAAAATACCGGTAGGACTAATTAATTACTTAATATAAATCATTACACACAACTATTTTATGCTTAGTGTAAGCTAAAAAGTATTTGGTATCTCCAAATGCTGGCTACCTCGCTGTATGAAATTGCTGAGCAAAATGCATAATTCAAAATTCTAAACAATTTATTCACATGGGCTCCAAAGAGGCACTCATGAAAATTCTAATAACTAGAAGACTCTACTGCCAGATTCGCATAATTACAGCCATTGCTGCATTTTGTAGAGTAAGAGAGTTAAGAAATATTTGTAGGTTCTCTCGAAATTAGCAACAGCCAGTGTTTCATCCATCTTGGTGAATTTGTTCAATGATTAACCTACTTTCATTTTGTAAGCTATAACGTTACAAATCTGCGTAACGAGATGACTCATTCGCTCAAGACTATTATGCTTCAACTATTACCAAACTGTTTTAGTTTCGAAATATACTCGTAGCTTACTGCTATATCTAATAGAACTGCTCGTAGGCTTAGTTGAGTGAGCGTTCGCCTTTTAAGCAGGGGTATCAGGTTCGATTCCCGGCGGGAACACAAGTTTTCTCCCCAAGGCAAATTTGTGTTTCTGGTTCTCGTTGTGATTGTGTGTGATATTAATGTTTCCGGCACCCGCAAACAACACAAGTCCTTAGTGTAGGGCTGTGAGTGTGAAAGCGTTTATTTAGCGTTTACATATTAATGTGAGTATTATAGTAATAGAAAATACTGCAAACATCTTCGGCCGCATCGTCACTTTCCATCAGGTGTGATAGCGGTCAAATGATTGCCTATCTAGTATAAAAAACAGATCAAAACAAAATAATAATAAATACTAATATACCATATACGAGTTGTCGCTCATTAAAATACAGGAATTCACATCGTCATGATAATATTTATGTTCAGTGACTTCCTGCGTCAATAATGCATTTTTTTTCTCAAGTATGTATCTTATTTTTAAGCCTTATTTATTAAATGTTGTCTTTGCAAACTATGCGCATTTCAATTATAATATTTATCCTATAAGGGACATGATATACAACGCGCCCGCCACGCGCCCGAGGCGCGCGCTCTGTACTGCCATCATAAGGAAAAAAGACGAGACTGGCATTTTACCGACTTCCCCAAAAAGGAGGAGGTACTCAAGTCGACTGTATTTTGTTTTTATGGGTGTTACCTCATAACTTCTTTCCACGTGAACCGATTTCGATTTTTTTTTTTTTTAGTTTGTAAGATGTTTCTTTCCAATCGGTCCCATTTAAATTTCTTCAAGATCAGGAGTTCTTGAAATATCGTCAATAATGCGTATGCTGTGGACTACATTGACGATGTTCTCATAACTTCTTTCGTTAGCCGATTTTGATGATTATTTTATATTTGAAAGCTGGTGCTTTTCATGTGGTCCCATTTAAATTTGATCAAGCTCTGATCTGTAGTTCTTGTCTCGTCAATAATGCGTGTTTGGTACTTCTAATATGATCAAAGTTCCGAAGATAAACGGTGAAGTCGGTTTTTTAAGCTTTGCTTGCGTTTAATTATTATTGTCAAGATATACATCAGAAATGTCTTTACAATTAAGTATATGTTATGACTTGTAGCAGATGCGTCTAAATTAAAAGCAAGATTTAGTAGATTGTAAACTCGGCGAAACATTTTTTTTCATTAATTCCTTTTTATATCATTCTTAATCACTAATACATAATGATATTAATCTAGGTGAATCTATATTATGTAGTCGCTAGAAAGCGCTTGTGCAGTTAGCTTTTTGAACAAACACCTTATTTTGTATTTATTTTTTACACTACCTATTGTAAAAGTCGTTCTAATCCTATTGCAGCTTACCAAATCACATTCCTTCTGTAATCGATATTATTACAAACGATAGAACAGCACAGTTAATAAGGTAGCCTGTTTATCATATTAAACGTCCTTCTATGATCTAACCATAATGATGGATAAGTGCTGCCTCGGTCGACAAATAATGAGGTAAGTTATCGATAGTCGTTGGTGAAGCGAAAAATCATCGTAAGGAAAGTATCGATAGACGTATATCTTATCGAGTATTTAAATAAAATAAAACAGGTAAAATTATTTAAATATTTATTTATTTATATTTTTACTAGACATAAAATTGCAATTTTGTTTCTAACAATTTTGCGATTTTATTCATATAAAAGACTTCAACGCATGTTCTGGTTTGTAGAACAGACAATGTTGGTTCACAAAATCAGATATAAACTATTTTAACATAGAATTGTTACATAATAACATGATATATGATCCAACTGCTGGGTAAGAATGAAAATATGAAGCCGTGGCAATGAAATAGTAGTTAGTTGAATTGTGTTACTATTAAGCAAAAGTAAACACAATTCAAGAAATGGAAATAATATAAATATGAATAAAATATGATCTTTATTACTCAAAAGATTTTTTTTTAATTTTTGCAATTTTATCTTGATGTACGCTACTAAAAGTAGTATATTAAAGTCGCGAAAAAAATTGTTCTTGTTTTTTGTGGATGTATTTCAAAATTAAAATACTTTTCTACAGAAACCTTATCTCAAAATCTTTACTACTTTAGCATTGAGAAATTTAAATTTATACCAATATTTTTTTTTTTTAATAAAAGTATTCGATTTTAGTAAAGTTTGTAACACAGTATGTACATCACTATATCGTGCATACCGATACAATTAGTCGATATCGGTGGCGCAGCGCTAACTCGACATTTACAAACATTTGTCATAGACAACGCGCTGTAGCGCAAACGGAAGCTGTAGAGTTGCCTTAGCCATAAAAATAATATAAATGCCGAAGCTTTAATTTTATCGTATAAAACAAAAATACATATATATATATATTAAAAAGAAGGTTTTAAAAAAAAATTATATTGAAATTTTAAAATAATCTTCTTTTTATGTACGATTCTTCTGTATGTGTCTATCTGATTGAACTCTTCCTAAACAGCTGAACCGATTTTGGTGATTTTGTTGTTCAAGTGTTTGTTCAAGTGGATTTGAGAATAGTTTAGATTTAAGTAGAATAAATTGATTTTACGAAAAAAAAAGGTAAAAAAACATTTTTTCATGGACAGGAACACGTCACACAGATTTGGTAAAGTACTAGGCAAACATAGACATGAAGGAGGTAATAATTTAGTCACGTGGCATTGTAACGCATGCCGGGTAAAGCTAGTATCGATAAAAATTCAGATTTCTTGCACAGTTGCAATATAATATTAACTATCACTATATCTTATTAATTTAATTTAAACGAGCAATTCTTGTATATTTGTATATATACATATCATCAGAATTTCGGAAAGGGCTCCAACATATTCATGAAATTTTTAGTATGCAGTATGGAGTTTCCGGGGTGATAAATCGATCTAGCTTTCATTTTTAGAAAACGTCATTTACCAAAAAAAACGAGCAGAGCTTGGTCATCTAGGTACTAACTATTTATATTACTAAAACTATTTATACTTTCATTTATTAGAAGTTTTGTGGAATACTACTAATTAAAAAATAAACACGTGAAAGCCATTCACCTTAGTCTTTTAAAAATACACGGTTATGTTTACAAAACTAATTTTCAAACTTGTTGCGATGCCAAAGCAAAAAATGTTGCCATTTACAATTAAGGTTATCTACACTTAATAATGTATTTTTTTTTTATTATGTAAATTGAATATCTGTGGTTTTTTAATGGAAATGTTGCAGTAGTATATTCATGTCTACAATAAAATATTAATAAATATTTAGAAAACTTCAACAGTATTCGGGCTCATTATTGAGAAGCTTATAATACCAAAAAAAACAAAAAAAAACACTAATTCTGATCCATAAATGGACGACGTTTGACAGCTTTGCTTTGTTATTTTTTACACTCACAGCCCCACACTAAGTTCAATGACTTGTGTCGTGGGTGCCGAAAACGTTCACATCACACACGCAATCACAACCAGAACCAGAAACACAAATTTTCCTTTGGGAGAAAACTTGTGTTCTCGCCGGGAATCGAACCCGATACCACTGCTTAGAAGGCGAACGCCACCCAACTAAGCCAACGGGCAGTTCAGTCATTTAACTCATTTATTTACGCTTACGTTATAAACGTCACATTGTAACTACCCATAGACCTCTCCACTTTCTCTGACCAGTACCGAGAAGTGTTATCTCCTTCACTCGGTCCATCTCTCATTTTTGGACCGCACGGGACGCGGCCGGCAGGCGATAAGAACGGATTAACTAGAACTATTTATCATTCACTCGTTCTTTTTGTTTTTCGTTCACTACCGTTCGCTCTAGGATGGATAGGGCACGTGTGTGTGTGTTGGTTTGCTTTGCCATGTACGTTGACAGGTTTTTTTTTTTATTAGTCGATTGCTCTTTTTTATCTCAGATTGATTAATCGTGAACTTTTTTTTTGGCTTCGCAATCTTGTGCATTGAGCCAGTGTCAAGTAACTATATATATCAAGTGTATTTTAAATTAAAAGTCCCAGTCACAGTCAAAGTAAAGGTCCAGTCATAGTCAAGTCATGCCCCAGTAAAGTGGTAGAACCTTTACCAGAACTTTTATTGGAGTTTAGTAATACTACTTACGTTTAGTGATACTAACTTTCATTGGAAATAGTAATGTGCAGGACCTTTAATCGACATTTTCATTCGTTCTCATACTTCTTCGTACTGCAAAACCGTTAGAACGTTCACAATTTGACTTTTGCCGCGAAAGTGAAAAAATGGCGTTGTTGATTTTGTATAATTTTCCAAAACCTGTGATTCTTGTAATTTTATTGTATATAAATGGTGGATTAACAACCGTTGATAGTTCATATAAGAGTAGGCAAATCATACACAGTTGAAAATATATGATACTATTAGCCGTGCCCCGCGGCTTCGCCCGCGATTATCAAGTTATAAAAGTAGCTTATGTGTTAATCCTAGGTATAAGCTATGTATATTCCAAATTACATCCAAATCCGTTCAGTCGTTTAAGTGTGAAGAGGGAACAAACAAACGTACACACTTACACACAAACTTTCGGATTTATAATATTAGTAGGATGACTCGACCGTAACTAGACCGTGACTTGACTTTGACTTCGAAGTCTTGTTTATATTTTATACACTTCTACCAAAAAAAAAAATGCATCACTTAGTTAACATTCACTTACATTACGATTTAATACATCATCAAAACAACTGACCACCTCATTGTCCAAATAAAAAAAAAGATGCAGCCCAAAGGCATTAACCTCAAAACACAACAACACCAAATCTGTCGACCGATTGGGAACTAGACTCGTTACGTCACTAGAAACAATACAATACAATTTAATGTTCGTCAACTAAAACAATACGAGACAATGCTAAGTTCATTGCTACACCTTCTCTTTCACTGATCAATGGTTGTGATAGAAATCTCGTGAAAACAGCTGATCGGAACAATGACGAAAAACAAATGAACCTATTTAGAGTGGGTATATGTGAATGAACGCTACCTTGAGGAACTCCTGATGCTCACGCAAATATAAAAGAACAATGCCCTATTGTTGCCGACGTCATAGGTCGGAATATGGGTCAGCACTGGCCGAAATACGACGATCAGCTGATCCCACGATCAAGCTTCTTTTTTTAAATGACGACCGCCTTCTTCTCTATAATTATTTCTTTTTTCGGATCCTAATTGATGTGACGTTGTGTTGTTTTTGCGTGGGATATTTTACGCTGGCAACTTTGCTATTTATGTTCGGGTAAACGAGTTCCTTGTTGGAATGGAGTGTTTAGTTGTTAATGTTTTATTATATTGAGATGTGGATAAAAATAAGTGTTACAAAAAAGCGTATAGCGTAATCTAAATACTGAATAGCATCAAATATTTAAACGGAAACAGCAAAAAAATCCATTAAAGCTTAGATTAGTTGCTGTGAATAACTCGCTAATTTATTAGCAGTTTGTGATTTTCATTTTAAAATCAGATAAGTTATTATTAAAAATAAATTTAAGCAAATTTATATGTTATGCCGTTAAATATAACTACAAAGTGTTCATTTGTCCTTTCTAAGTTGTATTAATATTATTATTCAAAGCGATAATTTTCGTTTCTAAATGTACTTCTATATTTCAAAAATAGTTGCCGCAACGGATCCTTACCAAACTGGAATTTATACAAATGGATAAGTAGTTGTAAATTTACACAACTGCGTGACCGAAAAGGGAATCATCACGTAATGAAATGTTAATACTATAAACTGCGCGACTAACTATAAACTTCCTTAGTTAATAGCTTACCCGGTGTACGCCCGGACTCACGGGGATTCCGGGACAAAAAGTAGCCTATGTGTTAATACAGGCATGTCAGCTACCTCTATACCAAATTTCATCGAAATTGGTCCAGCCGTTTGAGCGTGATAAAGTTACAAACATACTCACTAACTTTCGACTTTATAATATTAGTGTGATGTGATACTGCGCCCCGGATTGTCACATCACACCTATATTATGAAGTTCAAGATACCGCGTCTCGCATTGTCACCCGCATTGACTATGATGATTAAGATAATTAAGAACTAAATTAATATAATATATTAAATATGTTAATAATATCGCTATTTTATTTCAGGTTTTGTTTTTATCAAGTAACAAACATCCTAACGTCCAAACTTCCGTATTTATATTGTGAAATTAAATCGTAGAATTATACACGAGTGAAGCGTAAATAGTTTGTATGAATGCAAAATAAAAGAAAAATTTAAAAAAAAAGTTTTGGCGGGAACTCAAGATTCATAGATTTGTCACCAAAGAGTTTGCACTATCTCGGACGTCACAATCGTGAGCAAGGACGATGCCAGATAAGAACAATTGGTAAACATCGGCACGTGGTCTCAACACAATGCGGCATTGTCCTCGCTCGTGCTCCAGCTCTAGAGATGGCGATAATTGGCCATTTGAAATTGGAATCGCATTTTTCGACGCTATTTCAAACATGGAAGCGCATTTCTCGTGTCACCAATGTCAGGTTTTGAAATTGGAGCTCTTTTTTTTTGAGCGCTGTTCTGAAATGAGATCAGCATTTTCGGCGATGCAGAGAAGTTTTTGTAAGGAATTTTGAGATTAGACATTATGTTTTAAAGCTTTAATAAGATTAATTAGACATTATGTTTTAAAGCATTCGTTAAAAAATGTGTCTAGATGATAGTCTGGTGCTTATTATATTCTAATACAGAATATACATAACATTGTTTATGTGTACTTATTGAAGTGATTTTTTTAATGGGATGGCTTTGAAATTCTGATCCGCAACTTTATTGTGTGACGAAATGTGGTGGGGATTAAAATGTTTCCCTGTAATACAAAAGCATGAATTTTATCGTGTGTCTTTCCCTGTTTTTTAATTGCTCAGCAATCTGTGGCTATTTAACCATTATCAAGTTATATATTATATGTATACGTAAGACGACCCAGTTTGTTTCGGTGGAAAAATCTCTGCCCTCTGCACCGTGGGTCTCGGGTTCGATTCCCGGCAGGAGCACAATTTTCTTTCCCAAGGGAGATTTGTGCTTCTGCTTCTGGGCGTAATTATGTGTGTGATATGTAAATGTTTCCAGCAACCACGATACAAGTCTTTGAACTTAGTATGGGGCTGTGTCTGAAAGCGTTTGTTATATATACTTGTGTATTAATATTTGGAATATTTTATTATCTCATACTAGCGATCCGCCCCGGCTTCGCCCGGGTGCAATTTCCAGTGGGAAAAAATGTGATAAATGAAGAACCGCTCGACCGATTTTGTGCAAACTTCACATAAACCATCTACTAAATAGTCCGAACAAAGCCTAAACATTTGGTTTGGATAGGTGAGCCCGTTCTTGAGTTATAAAATTACAACGAAAAGAGGCATTGATTTATATATATATATAGATATATATATAGATAGATAAGATATGCTATCTATCTGGCATGAAAAAAAAAGAGATGTTTCGAAAAAAATAGAAAATCGAAAATGCATTTTTCAAATATTACAGTTTCGCGGCTACAACCACTGTGCGGGGGTAATATACGAGTAGTTATGTTTTATACATCATGAAAGTATACATTTTTTATTTATTGTAATTTTCTCGTACGTCACGTCGTCAAATATAGAACTTAATACCTTTTCATGACGCATTTCATGACAGCTAAAGCTATTTATTGCACACAAATGAATAATTTAATTCACATCCACTTTTTATGTCTACATAAATCATATGTTTAATTAAGAGTACTCAATTAAGAAACTAGTATATTTATATTAACGTATAAATTATAGTATGATAACAATGGTTCATGAACGGTGTTGCAAAAAATACATCCAAATGTTGGATAAATAATTAAACGCAAGCAAAGCTTAAAAAAACCGACTTCACCGCTTTATCTTCGGAACCTTGATCAGATTTAATGTATAAAACACACATTATTGACTATAACTAAAAACTACTGATCAGATCTTGATCAAATTTCAATGGGACCACATGAAAAGCACCAGCTTTCAAATAAAAAAATAATCATCAAAATCGGCTCACAACGAAAGAAGTTATGAGGTAACTTTTGAAGTCGGGTAAACGAGAACATCGTCAAAGTTGTCCACAAAATAGGCATTATTGAAGATATTTCAAGAATCAATCAGATCGTGATCAAATTTAAATGGGACCAATTAGAAAGTAACATCTTCCAAACTAAAAAAAAATTTCGATATCGGCTCACGTGGAGAGAAGTTATGAGGTAACACACATAAAAAAAATACATTTGACTTGAGTTCTCCTCCTTTTTTGGGAAGTCGGTAAAAGATAGAAAATCGAAAAGACAAAAATAATAGTATAATTGTTTCCTTGTCACTGGAATAGTTAATCCTGATGTCAGCATAGGTTAAAGACTGTTGTCTTACGACTAATTACTGGGACCGCCTCGATTACCGTGAACTCCGAAGCATGGAAAATATCGCTAAAGTCTCCCATCTAAGCACTGGCCTTACAGAACATTGCTTAACCTTGTCAATTAGTTACAATCGACCAATCATAAGCAATAGATAGATAGACTTTTACTTGACTTTGACTATGACTTCTGACTAGGACTTTTTATACATAACCGGCCGTGCCCGAGGCTTCGCCCGCTATTATCGAGTTAAAAGTAGCCTGTGTGTTAATCCTAGGTATAAGCTATGTACATTCCAAATTTCATCCAAATCCGTTCTGCCGTTAAAGCGTGAAGAGGGAAAAAACATACTTACACACTTACACACTAACTTTCGGATTTATGATATTATTATTAGTAGGATACATAATACATAATATGTAATACCTATACTTGAAACATTTTACAACTTAACATGGGCTAAATGCAAAAAATTTGCGAAGCCAAAATTAATAAGTAAATAACTAATATTAACTGTCAACTAAGTTATAGACACTGTAGTAAGTACTGATTAAAATCAAGGATTAAATAAGTTAAAAATAATTTACTGAAAGGAATTATATATGCCTGAAATAACTTTCCAACGACGACCGTATAATTTACTCCTAATATTTTTCCATCTTTACGATGTTTCCGATGACCTTACTGCGGGATTAGTTGGAAATAAATTATATTGACATTGACAGCTATAAAACATTATTGACATTGACAGGTACGTATAAACTCTGACAGCTACTGAAGTAAACCCTCCTTTTTATTACGGGAGGGGTGTGAAGTTCGCGATGTAAGATAATTTTGTTATACCTCGTCCAGCCAATGAATTTACTTTTGACATAAGCACGCATAAGAATTTCATAAATATTAACGCTTTTACACTCACAGCCCCACACTTAGTTCGATGACTTGTGTCGTTGGTGCCGAAAACATTCACATCACACACACAATGACCAGAACCAGAAACACAATTTTTGTGAGAAAACTTGTGTTTACGCTGGGAATCGAACCCGATACCCCCTGCTTAGAAAGCGAGCTCTCGCTCAACTAAACCAATGGACAGTGTTTTATTTTATGTTATTATTGACAAGCAATCATAGACTAAAAAAAAATTCTTGGACGCTATTTTTTTTCTGTAATATTAAAGTGACGTGCTCTTAAGTTCCGATATATTATATCAAATACATATATCGATATTTATTGAGCCCACAAATGTAACAAAGATTACTTGAGTATAAAAAAAAAATGCGCCGCCGAGTTTATTGCCAGGTTCTTCTCGAGATGGCTGTAATTTTGCGAATCTGGAAATAGATTCATTTACTTTCATGAGTGCCTCTTTGGGGCCCATGTGAATAAACGATTTTAATTTGATTGATATATTTTTCCACAACAATATAAAATGGAGAAGTGAAAATTAATTTCATTCATTTTATTTTCATGAACGTACTAATGATCGATAAGATGTGGTTAAATGTTTAAATCAGTAATATTGGATATATATACCTACTATTTAGTATATATTTAATATTATAAA
Organism: Lomographa bimaculata; assembly: GCA_948107665.1. NCBI lineage: Eukaryota > Metazoa > Arthropoda > Insecta > Lepidoptera > Geometridae > Lomographa > Lomographa bimaculata. The sequence continues at coordinate 8,585,631 of OX403607.1, read as the reverse complement.
TGCGAATGTAACTCTATCTGACTGTTACTCATTCTCGCTATATCACTGAACCGATTTAATGAAATTTGGTACAAAGATAGACTAGAGCTTGGAAAAGGCTACTTTTTATTCAGGAACTAGCAGTGCCCGCGACTTCGTCCGGTGATTATTGGACTTTTAGTAAGGATCCCTATTTTTTTTGAAAATATAATATAGCCTATAGCCTTCCTTGATAAATGTACTATCCAACACTAAAAGATTTTTTCAAATCGGACCAGCGGTTCCTGAGATTAGCGCGTTCAAACAAACAAACAAACTCTTCAGCTTTATGATATTAGTATAGATTCCCGCGGGTCCGAGACTTACGCGGGTAAAACCTCGGGGCACAGCTAGTATGATATATATAGAAAGAAGTTATATATAGCAAATAAAACTAAAAAGGTAGTAAGTAAGAATTTATATTACTTACATTTTAGTACATCGGTAAAAATATTTTTTACAAAAACACTGCAAAAAATATTAAAAAGAAATTTGCTAAAGTGTTGCCAATCCACCACCGTTCGCCCATGAAAGTTCCTATAAATCATACATGGCAACATTGTAGGGATCGTAAACGCACCGCACCATCCGCGGATAATTCGATGGGTTCTGAGAAACTCGGATCCTTCAAGGGGTTAGCTTTTTGGGTACCAGTTGTTATTTTTTTTCTTCGTCTGTGTACTGAGTAACGAAAAGAAGGCTTGTGTTTAAACACCGCCCTAAAAGTACCTATTTCACAACCAAAAAAATTCTAAACGGTTACCAAAATGGATAAATGGTCACCAAATTACGTTGGATAAATGGTCACCAAATTATGTATCCTAAAATATTATGAAACAAATCTATTTTTCGTATTATAAATATTTTTGTATTAATTATTAAAAAAATAACCTTAACCTACTGTTATCCGATTCGGTTCTGTCATACGAAATTTTATTTTAGGAACCGTAATTTGGTGACTCATTTATCCATTTTGGTAACCGTTTAGAATTTTTGGTGGCCATCTAAATTATACCCCGAAACGAGCAAGACACTCGCCTGGTGGTAAGCGTCACGCTTGTCAATTACAGTACAGTGCCACCCAGTGCTTTGAACGTTGGTAAAAATCCAGCTCGTGAAAGCACTGCGTTCGTTACCCTGAGATATTAGATTATTATAACTAAATATTATGCTATTTTATGTGTTGACTGTATATTTTTTAAATTGTAAATTTATGTATTCAAAGTATTTTAACCGAATTAAAAAAGAGGAGGAGGCTCTCAATTTAACTGTATTTTTTGTGTGTGTTATATCTTAATTCTAGATGAACCGAGTTTGATGATTTTTTTATTTGAAAGCTATTTGAAAGCTGGTGTTTTTCATGAAAACACCAGCTTCCAAATAACTGTGGACTCACACATGTGGTCCCATTTAAATTTGATCAAGATCTGATCAGCAGTTTTGAGTTATCGTCAATAATGCGTATTTAATAATCGTAATTCGTAATATTCATCTGATCAAGGGTTGAAAAAAACATTAATTATAATATACCTTCTTAATTTTAGTTTTAAGTTACTAGAATTATAAAAGTTAGTATCTCTTTTGATGTTCCATCAAGATTTTTTGTATTGCATTTTTTTTCTAACGCATTCACACTCACAGCCCACACTAAGTTCAAAGACTTGTATCATGGGTGCCGGAAACATACACATCACACACACACATTACACCCAGAACCAGAAGCACAATTATCCCTTGGGAAGGAATTTGTGCTCCTGCCGGGAATCGAACCCAGGACCCACGGCGCACCAACTGCGCCAACTGGGTCGTATTGTATTGTACTATTTAAAAATATATATCATTACGTCCGAGTCGTCCAGCAAGCTCAACCAATTACTCCGCCATTTCGCGAATCGCAATAAACATTGGAACATGACGCCACGTTAATATAACACCGTCGTCTCATTTGCGGGTCCCATTTGCCCCTTTTTGTGGCCCATTTGCCCTTTTTGCAGTTATGGCCTCTTGGAGCACGTCCGACCGATTCGTTTCGATGGAATGCCTATGTTTCGACGGATGGCTGAGATTTTTTGAGTTAAGTGTAAGTGCTTTTTTTGAAGGTTTTAGTTAAGTTATGTTATTACTAGCCTTGCTCCGCGGCTTCGCCTGCGTTAATTAAGCTAAAAAGTAGCCTATGTGTTATTCCGGAACCTACACTATCTACATTCTAAATTTCATCAAAATCAGTTTATTCGTTACGGAGATACATGGTAACTAACATTCACACACACACACACACACACGCAGAGGCAAACTTGCGCATTTATAATATTATAGTATGGTTGTAGTATGAACTGCCCGTTGGCTTGTGCTGTCCCATTGGTTCCTATTTAAATTTGATCAAGATCTGAGAAGTAGTTTTTGAGCATGTGGTTTTTTTTAAACATTGTTTGCGTTTGATTATCTTTTATTTGAATATGTCCGGTTGTTTTATAAGAAGATCTAAAAATATGTTTCATGCTTGATTTTTTTTTTATATGTGACAGGCTAGTGTTTGACCACTATCTCACCTGATGGTAAGTGACGATGTGATCGAAGCTGGTAAACACACTAGACCTGGAATACGCAGGCTCTCAAGGATAACTGCCGGAACACCGTATTTGGCTTGGCGTCAGACTTTCAACTTGATGGTGGTAAGCTACTTTAGTAGCAAGCTAGGCGAGCAACTCACAAAATGCTCTACCACCTCTCAGATACTGGTTTTAATTTTTTTTTTTTTGAAAGCTTGTGCTTTCTAATAAAATTGCTTCTCGTGCGTATATGCTCTATTCCCATTGTAATTTGATCAAAAGGCTGACCAGTAGTTTTTGAGTTATCCTCAATAGTACGTATTTAATTCATTGAGATGATTGCATGGCTTTTTTTTTATATACTCGTTAGGCAAGCATTTGACCACTATAAAAAGAAAAAAAAATAGTTAAAAAGATAAAGAAGAAGGTTTAAATAAATATTAATTTTAAAAAAATAATTCATTTTAATATTATTATTTTTTAGTTTTTTTTTTAAGATAAAGCGGTGAAGTCGGTTTTTAACCGACAAAAAAAGAGGAGGTTCTATGTTCGACTGTATGTATTTTTTTATGTATGTTCACCGATTTCTCCGCCATTTGTGGACCGATTCACAAAATTCTACTACTACTGCTATATCTTTTGTAACCATTATAATATAATTATTATAATTCACTACTTTTGCTCCGCAGACATGTTATAAAAAAAATTCAATTTGTTCTTATGACTGCCCTGCTATCAATCCTCCTGAGGAATTAGTGATCCACCGAAGCATCGTTTGCTGATTGGCAGGAGCACCACGTGCACGTGAGGTGGTCGGCAAGCTGTTATATCGCTCTTATCTATTTTATCAACCGTTTTGTTTGGTAGATTATACTTCAGAGGTGATCCCGTATACATTTTATCGAAATCTATCAAGCGAAGTGAAGTCGGTTTTTTAAAGCTTTGCTTACATTTAAATTATTAAGCGTTGCTTGCGTTTACATTATTCAAGCTTTGCTTTTTTTTTGTTTATTCCAATACCTAGTTATCTAAATATATATAACTCAAAGGTGACTGACTGACTGACTGACATCAACGCACAGCCCAAACCACTGGACGGATCGGGCTGAAATTTGGCATGCAGGTAGATGTTATGACGTAGGCATCCGCTAAGAAAGGATTTTGATTAATTCTACCCCCAATGGGATAAAATAGGGGATGAAAATTTGTTGTACTTCTTAACGCGAGCGAAGCCGCGGGCAAAAGCTAGTACAATTATAAATATTCAAGTATTATTATAAGCTTTGCTTAAGTTTAAATTATATGTCCCAGTTTGCGAATGATCATTGCATGAAATACCAAATGTGTCCAGTGAATCATATTTAAGTTTCTGCTTCCGTAGCATAACACAATTATTATTATAGCCGTTATACAATCGAGTTTTCTTATACCTTCTCACGGTCATATTTTAATATCAAGCGATATGTTTAATAAACTATAAGGTAAAACATGAACTGGCAACCCGAGCCGTGTTTAGACTGATCCCGTGAATGAGTGTAACTCGAGTCTCGATTCGTGAATGTCGAATCGATTCGTAATCGATAATTATGCTTCGATTTTAATTGGGAAATTGATATCACGGACAGATATATTTTTATTTATCTAATATCTCTTGTGACGGTGTTTGTGGTCGCACTCCTCCGAAACGGCTTGACCGATTTTAATGATATTTATTGTATATTTGGTAGGTATAAACGTGTACGTACAAAAACCACTTTTTTTAGTTGTACCGATTTTGAAACCCAAATCCCGATTTTATTTACTTGCCCCGTATTTTGATAAACTGGATCAACACTAGTTACAATGCCACATAAAGAAAAAAGTGTTATACCTCTTTCGCGTTTATGGTTGCCTAGTACTTTAATACCTACCATACTAAAAAATTATGAGTTTATGTTTGCCTAGTAATTTACCAAGTCCGACAGACAACTCACCAATGTTCGAGAAAATGTATTTTTTTTCATACATTATCTATTGTGAATTTGATATTTTAATAGTTTTTATATATAGGCGCAGACAAATCAAACAAATAAAATATAATAAAATCGGTCCATCAGTTCTTGAGTTATAAATGGTGTAACTAACCCGACTTTGTTAATTATAGACACTATCGTTAAAGCCCCAATTCCGTTACAACATGAAAGAAAAAAAGTTTTTTTTTTCGTAATGTTTCCCCATTTTTACCGACTTCCCAAAAAAGGAGGAGGTACTCAAGTCGACTGTATTTTTGTTTTATAGTTATTATGCTATTCGGAGATAAATCCAACAAATCAATGATCATTAAAATCAATCCATCCATTCTTGTATAACTCAAGAATGCATGTTATAGTGTTGTAACTAACCTAACTTTGTTTATTAAAATATAATATACTATACCTACTGTTGCCACGTCCAAGTAGCCATTAAAACTTAACTTACGCATACTTAATCGTACAAATTACACGGAATATTTAGATAAACGCATCATATGTATACGGTACTTAATCGATGTTTTACGGTTGACATAACGGTGCTTATCGATTTGAGCTACTTGTGATAATGCCCTAATTACAATAATGTATAGAGGGATATTTATATGTTAAAATATAATATAATTCAAGGTACCAACTGGGAACGCTACCTACTAGTAGTGGGTTTGAGCTTTTGAGATATCTACAATGCATAAATTGCATAATTACACATGAACATTTACGAAGAATTAAGTTTTGGATAATAGTCCAAACACCAACGCCAATTTTTCTTTCGCGGCAAAACTCCCTTGTATGCATTTTGTTTTTAAATGTTGGCTTCGCAATCTTTTGCATTTACTTGTGATAATATATATCAAGTGTATGTCATATTAATAGCCAAAAGTCACAGTCGAACAAAGTCAAGTAAAGCAGTTATGTCATTGTTCATAATGTGGGCACTGGCTGAATATAGATATGATAGAGTGGCAAGAATTTACTAATTTTGTTGAATGTTGCATAGATGAGTTATCTTATTTTTTATTTTGGCTTCGCAATCTATGTGCATAATGCCAGTGTCAAGTGATAATATTCAAGTATAATTGAGTATTTCATAAATGTAGTTGTACGGTTTACATAAACCGTACATGTACTCAATATATCACTTGACACTGGCACCATGCACGTCCATTGCGAATCCAAAAAAAATAACTCATCTATGCAACGTTCATCAAAATTACCAAATTCGCGCCACAATACCATAGACAATCTATATTCAGCCAGTGCCCACATTATGAACCTAATGACATCTACGTTTGACAGTTAATTGTTTTTCTATTGGCTTGCGCTTACGACCGTCTACCACATGCATGTTAAATGCACCGCGCATATAAATGCATAATTATTCAGGGCCGTGGTGTGCCGCTTTGATGCGACTATAATGTTATTTTACTTTTGAATGGCGTTAAGCTATCTTTGCTTTTATGCTAAAGAGGTTGCCTATGTGTGGTCTGGCTTGTTCTTGAATATTCAGCCTAACAACGCAGAGGTTCTCTATGGTTAAACTTACTTTTTAAGATGTTGTTTTTCTTCTATGAGCTAGTTACTGCTACATAATTATAGGTACTACGTTTATTATTTCTCTTAATTTTGGCTTCGCATTCTTTTGCATTTAGCCAGTATCAAGTAATAATATAAAATTTCATTCAAGTGTATTTCATATTAAAAGTCCTAGTCACGAGTTACAGTCAAAATCAAATAAAACAGTCAAGGACCAGTCATAGTCAAGTCATGCCCTCGTAAAGTGGTAGAAACTTTACTAGAGCTTCTATTGGAGATTTGGAGCGAAGGTGAAAATTACGTTTTTCAACTTTGTATGATACCTATACTTATGCACGCTCACTAAGTTTTAACAGTTAATAATCCACCATTATTACACATTAACATCCGAAGTATTTGGAAAATTATACAAAAACAATAACGCCATTTTTTTACTTTCGCGGCAAAACCTCCATATAATTTTTTCATATTAGAAGTGAATGAAGTAAACCTTTTGAACTAGTGTAGTGATGTGACAGTGTAATATAGTGAGTACTATTAACAAAGAACACAAGTACAAAGTCTCTTCCCGGTAATAGAGACAGTAAGAAAAGTGTTATTGGACACATTCTTAATATATTACTCTACTTAGCAGTTTAGGTCAAAATTAAATTACCTATTAGTCTTAAGAGGCCGGGGAGTCTTTGAACGAGTCTATAGGCTGTCTCTGTTTAACTGGCAAACTGTGCCCATGCTTGATGCCATAGCACTACCGACCGAACAATTATGATAGGTGCAGTAATACCAAAAATTATGAATGAAAATGTAATGTTTAGCCATTGTTTTTTGCATTAATAGTACCTAGAAATGATAATCTATGTTCCTGTTGTAATGACAAAATAAATGTGTTAGTTTTTAATACAAAACGAATAAGTTAAAGATGCGACATTTACGTCGTAATAATGTGTGAAAATCAATTGGTTTATATTTCGTTTTAGGTAATTATTTTGGAATAAAAACTATCCAGGAACCTAGATTAATACGTTTTTAATCTGTATAACAGCACAGTATGGTGGTAATATGCTTGAATTATAAATAATTTCGGTATTACGATTGTATGGGCACATCAACTTCCGCAGGCCCCTTAAGGCTAGATCGTAATTCCAATGGTGTACCAAACGTAATTAGTACAACATAAAAAAAAAATATATATATTAGAAGTTTTTGACTGGATAAAATGGCGAAGTTACGCCTAGTCACCGTGTTACTATCGGCGCGCGGCGTCCTGTTCATCATCTGTCATGTTACGCGTGTCGAGTCGGACGTCGCGTCGCGTCGTGAATGCCGGCCTTTGTCCGCTTGTATGGTTCACCTTTGTATGCCTATGTAAAACATGGGTGCGGGCTGCGTTTTAATTTTTTGTACATGTTGGATGTACTGTACTAATATCTGTATTGTCGACCCAGTAGGGGCAGTGGACAGGTCTACGTTTTTTTTTTTATACTATATAGGCAAGCATTTCTCCGCTATCTCACCCGATGGAAAGTGACGATGCGGCCAAAGATGGAACATGCTTGCCTAGAAGGTACCTATTCACTCTAGACTTGAAGACACCCAGATTATACCGTTCAGGGAACAAAGACGCAGGCAATGAGTTACAATCCTTCGCTGTACGGATGATGTACGTCCTCTGCGCCGTGGGTCCTGGGTTCGATTCCCGGCAGAAACACAAATTCCTTCCCAAGGGATATTTCTGCTTCTGGTTCTGGGTGTATTTGTGTGTGTGATGTTTCCAGTGCCCACGATACAAGTCTTTGAACTTAATGTGGGGATGTGAGTGAGAATGCGTTTGTTTGTTTGTTGTATTCAAAGACCACATCGTCGCTTGGCATCAGGTGAGACAGTGGTTTGCCTATCTTGAATTAAAAAAAAAAGGAATCTTAGGTATTATATCCACCGCATCGTCACTTAACATAAGGTGGTGGTCAAATGTTTGCCTATCACAGATTTTACTTAACGCTAGCAATTGACCACAATCTCACCTGATGGTAAGCAATGATGCGGCCGAAGATGTAGCATGATTAATGAATGATTAATGAATCTTGACTTGAAGACTCCCAGATTATACCGATCGGGGAACAAAGAGGGCAATGAGTTCCGCTCCTTCGCTGTACGGATGATAAACGTAGAAGCGAAACGCTTCAAGCGAACCAGAGGTATAAAAACCATGAATGGATGACGTTTGACAGTTTCTTGTTTGATGTACTATAGGTATTAATGTCTGTATTCAGAGACTTCTCTTATAACATAACATAAACATAAACGCTTTCACACTCACAGCCCCACACTAAGTTCAATGACTGTGTCGTGGGTGCCGGAAACATTTACATCACACACACAATCACAACCAGAACCAGAAACACAAGTTTTCCTTGGGAAGAAAACTTGTGTTCCCGCCGGGAATCGAACCCGATACCCCTGCTTAGAAGGCGAACGCTCATCTAACAAGGCCAACGGGCAGTTCAAAATTCTTATTAAATTCTTATGTATAAAGATTAAAGAAAAATATACTACTACCTACTACTACTACTTGAACTGCTCGTTGGCTTAGTTGGGTGGCGTTCACCTTCTAAGCTGGGGTATCGGGTTCGATTCCCGGCAGGAACACAAGTTTTCTCCCTAAGGAAAATTTGTGTTTCTGGTTCTGGTTGTGATTGTGTGATGTGAAAGTTTCCGGCACCCACGACACAAGTCATCGAACTTAGTATGGGGCTGTGAGTGTGAAAGGGTTTACGTTACGTTTATGTTTACTACCCTACTACTGCTATATGAAAGAGGTGGTAGAGATTTTAAGAGGTGGTAGAGATTTTAAGAGGTGGTAGAGCATTTTGTGAGTTGCTCGCCTGGCTTGCTACCAAAGTAGCTTACCACCATCAAGTTGAAAGTCTGCCGCCAAGCCAAATACGGTGTTCCGGCAGTTATCCTTGAGAGCCTGCGTACTCCAGGTCTAGTGTGTTTACCAGCTTTGATCACATCGTCACTTACCATCAGGTGAGATAGTGGTCAAACACTAGCCTGTCACAAATAAAAAAAAAAAAAAAAAAAAAAAAAACAGCTGCACCAAACATGAATAAATAAAATATTCACCTTTCAAATAAAAAAAAATAATCAAAATACAATTGGTCCAGCCGTTTGGGAGCTAGCTTTTTTTTTAAACCACCGGAAATTGGACCCGGGTGAAACCAAGGCTGATCACTAGTACTTTACTAAAAAAAAACATCCATGCTGTAGTAACAATAACTGCGAAGAAAAATAATTATTTCATAAACCTATCATTTAATGATAGTGACGTAATCAAGATTACATCTACTTTTAATTCTAGTTTATAAGCAAAACGGTTTAACCTTGCGAGGCTATATTCTAGACTATGTAGACGACCTAGGCACGCGATACCTCCTCCATTTCTAGGTTTTACTCGGAACCTACGTAGTGTTTTAGTAGCTTACTATAATAATATTTAGATTTTTTCGGTCAAGGCGATAGCTTTTATATTTTTAATTCATAAGGAAAAACTGAAATAAAATGTATATTTTCCAGTTTTGTAGTGTTTTACTATAAACACATTTAAATTTAAATTTAGTCAGTCTTACTTATAAAAATGTCGCTAAGCAATGCTTAGCCACCTCTTAGTTAAGCAGCTCTTAAGCCCATAATCAATGATTAACTTTTTTTCACTCATAAATATTAGTTAGCCGCTGCTTAGTTGAGGGACGCAAAGATAATCGAAAATAATCGAAATTTACCCGATCGCCACAGATTATAACCAAAATAGTCGACTAAAAGTGAAATTATACGAGTAGAGTTGTCAAAAATGTGGTTTTATTAATCTATTAAAATGAAAATAAAAGAAAGGTGACATTCAACGGTTGTCGAAGTAAACAATTTTGCACCTTACGTAAAAGTTTTGACACATTTATTATTGAAAGATATAAGACCCGCCATCTTGCCTCTTAGCAAGTATTAAACTAGGCAATGGCGGTGTTTAATTTTGACAAATATTTAAGCATTACTTAACGCTAAATCGTGTTTATGAGTGAATTTTTTGTTAAACTGTAGCTAAGGAATTGATTAAAAATTAAGAGAGGTTTATAAGTTAGACTAAAATGTATATAGTTAATTTTTTTTTCAATATTATAATCAAAACAAAACATAAACGCCTTCACACTCACTGCCTCACACTAAGAGCTCAACCGGCTGCTAAGAAGTTGGGTATCCTTGCTAAGGTCAGGCAGTACTTCACATCGGGCAGTTTCTCATTTTATATCAAGCTCAAGTCCGATCGTGTATGGAGAACTGCGAACACCTGTGTGATGGATCCGTTAATTACCAGCTTGAAGCTCTTGAATCTATTGACCGGCGAGCCAATAGACTCATTGGTGATAGTAGGCCAGTTGAGTCAAAATGCAGGGTCCATCCAATAATTACGGCACACCCTGTATAGCTTGGGGAGTCCGGGTCTACACAGTAAGACAGTGACTATGGGTATTAATCATTCTGATTGTACCCCTAATGTTGAAGCTATGAGCTTTGAGAAACTAATGACCTTGCGAACTAATGACCTTACGAACTAATGACCTCCTAAATTAATAATAATTTGCGCGTGATAGGCTTGTTAAGTCAGTTCGGTCATTTACTGTATCTATAGTAATATAAAATATTAGTTGGTCCCCGCGGCTTCACCCGCGTAAATTAAAAATCATTCCTAAATTCACTTGTATGCACATAATGTATTTTATCAAAATCGACCCAGCGTGCAGCGGTTTATGAGGAGTTCAGTCACATACGTACAGAAAGAATTGGTAATAATAATAATAAAAGATAGGCAATTGTCCCTTAAAATAGAGTTTAATGTTAATTATGTAATTTAATTTTAAATAAATATGTACAACGTAAAAGGTAACATTTAATGAAACCTACATTCTAGTAAATAAATTATTTTGATTTTTTTAATTTTGAATAAACATGCCTCTCCTTTAAAGGAAATGATTATTTAAATTTGATGTACCTACATATTAATTATATAGGGATTTACACCTTTATTTAAAAAAAAGCAATTATTCAACTTGACAGCAATAAGTGTCCTAAATGATAATCCCCGCAAAAGGGTAAATATAATTTAAAACAAATTATGAAATAAGTAATTCTAATCAAATTATTCATGGGCTTATGTAAATTTCGAAAATTTGAATATATAATATTTTAATATTTAAAAAACATAATTAATTCTATATACGATGATTAACAAAGTACTTGTTTTAATTTAATAGCTACTTAAAATAACTTCTTACCCAAATTTGTTGGTTGGTTAAAAAGGTTCCACTCACCTGTAACAAAAAAAAATGGTATTATTAATTTTGTTTTATATAAATATCTTATTAATTTAATTAGGTACATCTTATACATATAACAATTTCGTGTCACAGTGTTTGTCGCCATACTCCTTCGAAACGGCTGAACCGATTTTGATGAAATTTTATATTCACACTTGGTAGGTCTGAGAATAGGTTGTTATCTATTTTCATCCCTCTAAGTGATAAGGGAAAAAAATTTTTTTTTCGGACATATTATATTTTTTATGATTTAGCATTTAAAAATACATACAACCCGAAAATTTCACCCTTCTACGATCAACCCGTATTTTTTTATTTAACATAAAATATATTTCCTAGAAATAATGTACATGGCAAAACAACGCCGGGTCAGCTAGTTAGTTAGTACATAAAAAAAGTTTATATATGAGAGTTTTACTTCAAAATTTTATTTTTGAAGTAAAACTTCTTGGGGTTTGGACATTCAGATCCGCAACCTTTTTGTGTGACGAAAAGTGGTGGAACACTGATGAATAACTAAAAAGTTTCCTTGTAATACAAAAGTTTCACTTCTATCGTGTGTCTTTTTTCAACCGACTTATAAAAGGGAGGTTCTCAATTCGACTGCATATTTTTGTGTCTGTATGTAACACGATATCTCCGCCAATTATGAATCGATTTTGATAATTGTGTAGATTATACTTCAGAGGTGATACCATATAAATTTTATCGAAATCGATCAAAACCAATATATAAGCGGTGAAGTTTGTTTTTTAAGCTTTGCTTGCGTTTAATTATGTAAACCTACACCATTCTCTCACAACACGGGTTTACGCTTTAGTTAAACTAACGTTACTTGTTAATTAGTTGATGAGAATTTAATTGTGAGAGAAAAAAATACATTTTACTATTAACTAGTTTATTGCCGCCTATAAATCTTAGATTACAGACCCAATTTACCACATAATATTCCCGCCAAGTGACGCTGCAGAAGCTACACAAAGCCAGAATCAGTAGTCAGTCAGAAAAAAAAACATGCAGTCTTTGGGGACTGCCAATGGAAGTGAGAACTATATATAATATTTATATACACAGGATACACATAGCTCATGGAAAGAGTAGGTGACGATGACGCGAGTTCCATGATTTTTGTTCACCCAAAAAGTGATTACCGCGCCTAAAGAAATTTTCACTTCAAAATGTTAATTCTTATCGAGCGAGGACAAACGAAGGGTGTATTACAATTTTATCGAAGACTGGCAATGCTTCGCGGGTTTTCATTAGTTGGAATATAAAGTATGCCCTATTCCAAGGTCCAGACTATCAATGAAGGTACCTCGTATCAATAATACTCACAAACATCAAGTGTGTTTTTGGCTGACGGGAGATTTGACGAGAAAGTGAAAAAATGGCGTTGAAGATTTTGTATAATTTTCCAAAACCTTTGTGATTCTTCTAGTGTTCATGTGTAATAATAGTTGATTATTAACCGTTAATACTTAGTTAAAGTGCATATGTGTGGGCAAATGATACCAAGTTGAAATACGTGATTTTTGCCTTCGCTCGGAAACTCCTATAGAAGTTCTAGTAAAGTTTCTACCACTTTACTACGACATGACTTGACTGTGACTGGACTTTGGCTCTTTTAATCGACTTTGACTGTGACTTATGACTAGGACTTTAAATATGAAATACACTTGAAATATATATTTACTTGACACTGGCTGGCACAAGAGTGCGAAGCCAAATTTAAAAGAAAAAAAGCTCAGACCGATATGTTTCCGATCTCAATTTATTTCACATAATAGCAACACCAATAATAATTTGTACCGTACGATTGAATGCCCATCAAAGCTCCGATCTGACATTAAAAGACCCGTCAAGCTGCCCATTCACGATCCTCCCACGCGACTCGCGTACTAACGGAACTTTTTTATTCATAAAATATGAATGCGCGCATCCAACAGACACAACGTTTATTAAAACCTTATATATACCTATAGGTTCAGATTCAGATTCAGATTGTTTATTGCCTACATATATACAGTACAAGATCTTACATTCCAAAATGTAGGTACAATGTCTCAAATGTCGGGCGCAGCAACTTAAGAGAGAAGAAGACGCAATCTTAATTATAAAATTTAAATATTGTCTTCGAAATAGTCATATATTGAGTAGTAAGCTTTCATTATTAATAATTGTTTTAGGTTTTTCAGGAATTTTGTACTATTTACGTAGCCTATTATATATTCTAACATTTTGGTTCAGGTTTAATTCATTTTCAGATTTATCTGGATTAAAAAAAAAATCTAATATATGAAAGTACATCATATGTCTATCATTTGCAGAGTATGTTTCTGCTTCACAGGAATCAAGTGGAGATATTCACCCATCTGATGATATACTTAATCCCATAATATGAATAATTTTGTAAGGCCATTTTGTTAATACTATGTAGGTATACATGTAATATATTTATTTCTGATTTTGATTCAAGAGATAAGCATTCTATAACCCTAGAGGATGGAATGTTAGACTTCGGGTCTAACACTCCATCTATTTTGTATAGGTGAAACCACAGCGCATTATAAATAGTCCTAATCTGTGGATGAAACATGAAGCTCAACTTATGTTCCCATTATGGCGCGAAAGTGAAAAATATCGTTATAAAAATATAATACATACTTATTATAATTGTAAAAAAGTTTACTCCAAAACTTGTCATTTTTTATTGTTAATAGTTTGTATGCGTGCATGAGTATTGGCCAATCATTGCATACAAAGTTGAAAACGTGATTGATATCTGGATTAACTTGATTTTTTGTATTATTTGACACTGGCTAAATGCACATAGTTTGGCGAGCCAAAAAAAACTACATCCCGTAGATATTAGGAATTAGGGTAAGTTTACATAAAGAACAAATCCCTTCAACATAAACGGATCAAAAATAACATCTACACGACTCAGAGAATGGCAAGACACATAACTTATACAGTAGGTAATTACTGAAATAACGTGTCAAAATAATGTTGTTACTTAGACAAATTGAGTAAAAACAAAGATGCAATAAAAACTTATGAACTCCTTTATAATATTATTATCATAATAATTACTTATAGCGCGTTCTGAGTGCATTTAATTTATAATTTATACAAATGAACTCGTTTGCACGTGCAACCATTTGGCATTATGACATATTACCTTCTCCCAAGATGGCGGCTATATAAGTTTAATTGGAGATATAATTATCTATGGTAGACGGAGAAGTTGCCATTAAAATGCGGACTATTTATGTATAAATATCTGGTATATTAATTTATTTAGTTATTAATGTGCTATCGGGAATTCTACTACTACTGCAATATTTTTTGTAACCAATATAATTATTATAATTCACTAGCTTTGCTTCGCAGACATGTTATAAAAGAATTGCAATTTGTTCTTATGACTGCCCGCCTACTATCAATCCACCTGAGGAATTAGTAATCCACCGAAGTATCGCTTGCTGATTGGCAGGAGCACCACGTGCACGTGAGGTGGTCTTGAGCGGCAAGCTGTTATATCGCTCTTATCTATTTTATCAACCGTTTTGTTTGGTAGAGAGTTCAAGGTCACATATAAAATTTTCTGAAATCGGTCCAGCCAAAACCGAAATATAAGCGATGAAGTCGGTTTTTTTAAGCTTTGCTTGCGTTTCAATTATTTTTATAAATGTGATATGTTATAATCATAACCAAACTTTTGATTTGGTAAATGTTTTAAAATCTCATGAGAATAATGCTGAGTAACACTTATGCCTAAGTTATTTACGAAAAAAACATACCCACACATGCACAGACGCCTACGCAAGAGGCGTTCGAAACTTTAAAATCCGAACACATTTGCAATTCAAACGAGACAGGGTGGATGACGTCGCCGGAAATCAAGTAGGCATTAAAAATACCATATCTTTTCCTTGAATATTTATTTGTATATTGAATAGTTCAATATTTATTAAAATTAATTTATTGCCTTTGCTTGTTACTATGTAGGAATTTATATGAGTCAAGATAAGTCTCTAGGTGTTTTATTAAAAATCCTTTATCAAGTTCCTGTACAACGGAAAAATATTCTCGTTGCTGTTACTAACATTTTAGAATTCTTTGGATCAAAATTATTTGGTAACAACTAGCTTATTTTGTAAAAAGAACGTAGTAATGGTAACTAGTTTATTTTGTAACTGTAATGATGACTAGAACATTTGTTTCTGAAAACTTAAGTAGTCTAGTTGTCCCAAATTGTTTTCTCCGTGTGAAAATATCTAGGCGGCTATTAGTTTTTGACCGACTTCAAAAAAGGAGGAGGTTCTCAATTTGACTGTATATTTTTTTTATGTGTGTTAACTCGGAACTTTTTAAACTGGTTTTGATGATTCTTGATTTGAAAGCTGGTGTTTCTCATGTGGTCCCATTTAAATTTGATCAAATTCTACGAGTAATTTTTGGGTTATACTGCGTATTTAATTTATTTAGTCTGATCAAGGGTTCCGAAGATAAGGCGTTCTATTCGACTTTTTTAAGCTTAATATTTCATAGGTAATGTGGGTATTCATTATATGTATATCTTAATGTCCTAATCTTATAAGACTATTGAAATAATACCTGAGTATAATACGCAAAAATAAGACGTAATATCGGTACTTAATAAAATAGGTATAGGCCGCATCGTCACTTTCCATCAGATGAGATAACGGTCAAATGCTTGCTAATCCAGTATAAAAAAAACATATTTAATTTTGCCTTTGATTGCAGTTGATGCACGCCTCAAGTCATTTCATTTCCACCGCCGGATGAATAGCAGATAATGCTTTTAGCATTATGCCCTCTTTTTGTAAACTATTATTGTGCAATATAAGTGCTAACTGCCCGTAGGGTGAGCGTTCGCCTTCTAATCAGGGGTATCGGGTTCGATTCCGGCGTGAGCACAAGTTTTCTCCCCAGGAATATCCTTGTTTTGATTGTGTGTGATGTGAATATTTCCGGCAACCACGACACAAGTCATCGAACTAAGTATCGGGTGGTGAGTGTGAAACCCTTTATTTAAAACAAATTATGAAATAATATATAAACCATGACAGTAGTATTTATCAGTTTTATGGCTAAACTTAAAATAAAAACTCAAATAAAACTACCAAAAAATTTAACAAACACTGGCAACATTTCACTGTCAACTACCAACATAGAGAAACAAAACTAACCTTTCCAAACTCCTTGGACTCGACCGCCTCGCACTGTCAAACGAGAAAAGAAAAGGAAAAAGAAAAAGAGGAGCGTTTATCTCGCGTACGTCGATAGCATCGTTTTGTCGTCGGATGTCGACTATCGACATTTTATCGATAAACGCGCTGACTGGCCGACACTAATTGTGCCCTATCGATGTGCGGCGGCGAAAAACTGCCATGCAAATATGGAAATAAGGACTTTGTTTGGGATCGATTAAAAGTTGAAGGCTACAAGTATTTTTACCATTTTATTTTATTCATACGATTTTTAAAATGGTCTAGAATTATAGACCAAATCAGAAAGGAGGCAAGCAGCGAACAGACGATAGGTGATAAGGAGTCAGGTATGCGGTGTTTACACTGTTATAGGTTGTTGTAGGAACTAGTTCTACTACTCGGCATATTTTTACCGACTAAAAAAAAAGAGGAGGTTCTCAATCCGACTATATATTTTTTTAATTGATTTTATTTATATGTATAGCATTAGCCATGCTAGGCAGAACTATAGTGATAAATTTAGAAAGGAAAAATTATCGCTTGAGGCGGGATTTGAACCCGCGGCCATAGGGTGTCATGCCCTATTGCTCTAACCTCTTTTTCCTTTCTAAATTTATCACTGTATTTTTTTTTTATTTGTTTTAATGTCTGAGAAATGTTTACTAGGTGAATTGATTTTGATGATTATTTTTTTAGACTTGACTCTCTAGACTTGAAGAATCCTAGATTATACCCTAGAACCAAACATCATAGGCGAGATAAAAGACCATAGACTGCGCTGGCTTGGTCATCTAGAGAGAATGGGTGCGGATCGTAACGTCAAGAATGCGTAGATCGCTTAGGTTCCGGAATGACACATAAGCTTTTTTTACCTTAACGCGGACAAACCCGCGGGCACGGACATCTATAAATGCATGACGTTTGAGTGTTTGTCTTGTTGTTAGAAGGTAACATAATATAATAATATCAATGTTTTAGTGGTAGGGCTCTTTTGCAGAGTCCGCTGGGGGGGGCACACCATTGCCAGACATTCAACCTCCAAGCAGTAGTGTGCAAACATTACTGTATGCAGGATTGAAGGGCAATGTCTCCAGTGAAATTACAGGGATTAAAGAGATTTAACATCTAATATCTCAGGGTGACGCGCGCAGTGGTTTGCCGCGCAGGAGTTCGACCTAAATAAGTTCAAAACCGACATAGCCCGGTGGATTAGCAAGTTGAAGTAGCAATGGGCAGGGCACATAGTACGTAGAACTGATGGCCGATGGGGCAGAAAGGTTCTAGAATGGAGGCCACGGACTGGCAAGCGCAGTGTCGGAAGACCGCCCACAAGGTGGACGGACGACATAATGAAGGTCGCAGGAAGACGCTGGATGCAGGCCGCTAACAACCATTCTTTTTGGAAATCTTTGGGGGAGGCCTATATCCAGCAGTGGACTTCTTGGGGCTGAGATGAGAAGTTCAAAACTCTGGGGCACCACTCAACGTTTTGGGATTTGGACACGATCTTCAACAAAATTGTCAAGCTACTTCAGTCGATCTTATGCAGTACTTTACATCTCTTAAGTTGTGATGTTTTAGAGCTCAGCAATCTTTTGCAGTGTCAAGTAATCAATATTTTTCAAGTATAATAGAGTATTTCTTAAAGGCTTGTGTTTACCAGCCAAAAAAGTACCTATTTTACTACCAAAACAATTCTAAACGGTTACCAAAATTGATAAATGGTCACCAAATTACGTTTCCTAAAATATTATGCAATAAATCCATTTTCCGTATAATGAATATTTTTGTATTGGTGTCCGTGTAAATTATACCTCATTTTCTTATATAGTCCTAGTCACTAGTCACAGTCTAGTAAAATAGTCAAGGTCCAGTCAAAGTCAATTCATGCCCCAGTAGTAGAGACTTTACTAGAACTTCTTTTGGAGATTTGGAGCGAAAGCGAAAATAACTTTGTATGATTTGACCACACTCATACACGTTCACGAACTCTTTTATTACACATTAACATCCAAAGAATCACAAGTTTTGGAAGATAATACATTAGCGACGACATATTTCACTTTCCCGCCAAAACTCCAGTTCTGATTTTTTATGATTGGTTATGGACCAATCAATACATCATAACCAACCTCTTCAATAACACTACGCTCCGGCAAGCACGCTCCTTACTTTATATTGTTACACTTTATAGGTATCATTATTTCCATTTATTAAAATAAACACGCACTTAAACATCACCCGCTTGAATTTTGTGCTAAGGCACACCCATTTCGGCATATTTGTTTATATGTTAATAAGTGTTTAAATATAATTAGGTTTTTGTACTTCTAAACGTGTCGAAATAAATTATTTTTCTTTCTTCTTTCTCCTTTTTTCCTTCTCATATTTCTAGCTGCAACAATCCATAGACAATTCCGCCGATCTCAATGCTATCAATAAACCGGGCGCATGATTCTGCGTACGCGCGATGGCCATTGGTCGGCGCGGTCGTCCGCGCTGGTTCGCCATTGGCCGGCCAAAGTTGTCGGCGAACTCAAAGCCAAGAGGCGGCGACAGACCCCGTGACAGGTGTCGATGCTCTTGCGGCCGCTATGAATATGGATTCAATGCGAAATGCGTTTATCTCAAAATCTCCTCGCGTTTTCTGACCGCCTGGTACTCGATTTTGATTTTTGGTGCGATTGTGTAGTTTGCGTGTTTTTTTGTCTTTATTAATTGCTTGTATTTTAATGTAAATAGGATTAATTTAGAAGTATCTAATTAGAATTATTATCTTTTTTTGATTTGAAAGTGTTTTAGCATGTTTTTGAAGGTTAGTTTTGAAATCGTCTGAGATTATGTAAATTCAGTTTTAAATTTAAACAATGTCGTATAGCTAGTATCAAACAAGGAATAATTTTTGACAAACATTTAAGGAAATGTTTCCTTAAAATTTACTATGTATATTTTTTTAATGTTATGTATTTACAATAACTTTATAATATATACTATATAATATATATAGACTATTTTTGTTATTTTTTTAATTTCGCGATCTGCAAATATGTTTTTAATAGAAAACCGAATTATTTCGCGCTTTTATTTTCCCAATAACATTATAATTTGCTATTCATGAATCAATGCAAATCGACCAGCAGCCATTTGGATACTAGACACTTGTATACGTAAAACTGTTTCATACATGGAACTAAAAACTTTTCCTTTCCATTCAACAAAGAGTTTTGTATTCACTTCAACCTTATTTAAATATTTTTTTCTACTATATCATTTGTTACTTTATCATCACTAATTTGAATTAGAATAGAATCGCTCTCTTTAAATATGTTACTCGTATATTCGAAGACGGCTGGACTGATTTGGAAAACTCTTTTTTTGTTTAGGGTATATATAGTTTGTGTTTCCCGATAAGTATAATCCGGGAGTCTTCAAGTCGCTTCAAGAAACGTGCACCATCGTCGATCACATCGTCACTTTCCAACAGGTGAGATAGAGGTCAAACGTTTGCCTATGTCTTTTGGAGCTAAAAACCTCGTATTTTTCGAAATGGCTGAAATACTTATTTTTTTTGCGTTATCAACCCCCATATCCCCGCCATTTTGAAATATTTACAAAAACCGAATCAACAAAAAAATGTATATACTTATCGAACCTGCACACAAAATTACACAACAATAATTTGAGAAATGCGACTTGTAGAGGAGAACAACCGGAAATCCGCCGGACATACGAATGCAATTTTGCTCAAGCTGAAACGGAGATGCATCGCTCGCGCTTCACACTCGCTCGGACAAAAACTCTTAATCACACTCTTACGTGTAGCAATGGAACCCCAGATTTATACAGTCTTACTTACAAACATGTCGCTAAGCAATGCTTAGCCATCTCTTAGTTAAGCAGCTCTTTAGCCCATAATCAATGATTTACTTTTTTCACTTCTAAACACTTTTAGGGGCTGCTTAGCATAGAAAAGAATATATTCTACCCGAACTGCTTAGCTGAGAAACGCACAGAGAGTTGAAAATAATCGAAATTTACACGATCGCCATAGATTATAATCAATAATCGACATAATAGTCGATTATTGGTTATAATCGACTAAAAGTGAAATTATCGAATACTGCCGTCAAAAATCTGGTTCTATCATCGACATAGGAAACAAAGCTACGGATTACTTTAGCTACAAAATCCTTGGATTTTATTAATCTGTTGAAATGAAAATCAAAAACAGGTGACATTCAACGGTTGTCGAAGTAAACAATTTTGCGCCTTACGTAAAAAGTTTTGACACATTTATTATTAAAAGATATCAGTCCCGCCATCTTGCCTCTTAGCAAGTTTTAAACTAGGCAATGACAAATAATTTTGACAACTATTTAAGCATCACTTAACTGTAGCTAAGCAATTGATAAAAAATTAAGAGGGGTTTATAAGTAAGACTGCTAAAATCAAAGCGAAACCGATGCTCGGTAGCGGCTACCGACAAACAAAACGCAAGTAGCTCCTGCTAAGTACAGCCAGCACCAAAGATAATGATGTGTTGCGATAGAAATCGCTGCATCAGATGGTTAAGTGCAGACTCGTGTATCGATTACAGCTCTTTAATTACTTATCTGCTGACTGTACCTAAATCACCCGATTAAGGATTGTTTAGTAAAATATTTATGCGATGCGTTAATTCGCAATGTAGGTTTACGAGACGTTTAAATTGTTAGAGACGATCTAGTTGGCGTAGTGGGCAATTTTCTGTCCTCCGCGTCGTGAGTCTTAGTTTCGATTCTCGGCAGGACCACAATTTTCTTTCCCAATGGACTGACCCTTGCTTCTAGTTCTGAGTGTGGTTGAGAGTGTGATATGTAAATATTTCCGGCACTCACGTTTTTGAACTTAGTGTAGGGCTGTGAGTGTGAATGTCTTTGTTTGAATATTCTGTATTTTACTAGGTACGTCCCGCGGCTTTACCCGCGTTTTAAAAAAGCAACCAATTCCAGGGAGTCAAATAGGAGAATATTTACGTAAAAGTTTTTCTCTATTAAGCAAAAAAGTGAGTATTTTGTTACCCCGCGGTTTTTTACACGCGTAAGTCCCAGGAATTCCGAGATGAAACGTAGCCTATGTGTTAAAGCAGGGTGTCAGCTACCTCCATACCAAATTTAATTAGACCCGCGGGAAATCCGGGATAAAACGTAGTCTATGTGTTAACCAGGATGTTAGCTACCTTAATACCAAATTTCAATATACCCGCGGGAATTCTGGGATAAAACATAGCCTATGTGTTAAACTAAGGTGTCAGCTACCTCCATACCAAATTATATTAGACCCGCGGGAATTCCGGCATAAAACGTAGTCTATGTATATTAAAACGTAGTACCTATCTACATACTCACAAACTTTCGCTTTTATAATATCAGTGTGCTTGGCAATAGTTTAACAGTCTCGCATTGAGCAATTTGAAAGGCTATAAGGCCAGATAATTCACAGTCTAGCCAGGTGGCTGCATAATCCGTTGGCAACTTGGCAGCCAACCAGTGTCGGCCACATAGGTTGGACCAACCATTGTGTGGGGTACGCCCCTGGTTTGGTAATGCTGGAGCTGACGCGAGGTAAATGCGTAACCTGTAGGTCTATTCTGGTCGTCAAAATACGATTGTTCGAATTGATGCGACGTCGATACAACAGTCGATTGGTTGAAATTTCAGTTGATTCGATGTTCATAACAAAAGAAAATCGTTCGTATTCGACGTCGATGTAATGCCCGGAATAGACCCCCAGGGTCGCACTACTTGATACCACCGTGCTTTACAAGGTATGTTAAAACTAAAATAATTCATGTATAACAGTAGCTCATTCTATTTTTTAAAATCGCCTGGTTGACGCGACGCGTAATCAAAATACCTTCTAGGCAAGCATGCTACATCTTCGGCCGCATCGTCACTTTTATCAGGTGAAAGGTGAAATTGTGGTCATATGCAAGCCTATCGGGCATAAAAAGAAAATCTTTACCAGGCACACACATAGAATACACTACAATTCAACAATTCAATAGTTTTCGCTTGACAAGGATAAAATTATAAACATTAAAAAATAAACATCAACTCTATCACACTCACAGCCAGTCACAGCCCCACACTAAGTCCGATGACTTGTGTAGTGGGTGCCGGATCACAACCAGAGCCAGAAACACAAAATTTCCTTGGGGAGAAAACTTGTGTTCCCGCAGGGAACCGAACCCGATACCCCCTTAGAAGGCGAACACTTATGCTACTAAGCCAACGGGCAGTTCATTACTTCATTCATCATTCTCTCCTTAAAACGTTAACACCTTATTATAGAAACTCTTGAAATATCCATACATAAATCACCTAGCGTCATTAACGTCGTGCCCATTTGCCATTCAAATGACGCTTCGATACACTAGAATTAACAGGCGATTAATATATTCAGATGTAAGACGAATGATTCTTGACAACATAATTCTAATATGCTTGATTTAAACGACGTGTCTATCCAACAAGATTTATTCTGAACTAAATATATGAACAAGCTAGACAATTATTGTCTTAGGCGGGAATACTTTTTTGACAAATACATACATCATCAGATTTATATTTTACTAGCCGTGTCCCGCGGCTTCGCCCGCTATTATCAAGTTAAAAAGTAGCATATGTGTAAATTCTAGGTATAATCTATGTACATTCCAAATTTCATCCAAATCCGTTCAGCCGTTAAAGCGTGAAGAGGGAACAAACATACTACACACAGACTTTCGAATCTATAATATTATAGTAGGATGATTGATATACCTCCAGTTCGCTCGAAGCGATTCGTTACATTTATCACCCGTACGGTGGAGGGGAACTCATTGCCCGCGTCTTCGTTCCGTACCTAAACGGTACAATCTGGGAGTTTTCAAGTTGAGAGTAAATAGCATGGCCGCTTCGTCACTTTCAATCGGGTGAGATAGTGATCAAATACGAGTCTATCCAGCATAAATAAATAAAAAAATACACAATTGATGAAACCGTATATGTATCCGTATGATAATACCTACCCACTAATTATTATAATTTATTTTCATAGCATTAATTTAGTTGCGTTGCGAACAAGCAAGTGGCCAACTATACTGGATACAATTACATTTACTACATATAAATACTACTACGATTCAAGTACTTACTGAAACAAATCATGTAAAAAACCGAGCTTTATTAAAATTACAAACATATAACTAGGTAACATATATCTTAACTATATACAAACTAAACTACCTAACAATATAAACATGAAATAAACCTCCATACTATCAAAGAAGTTACATATAGAGATCAACTGATCAATACCTACTGCAAAATATCGTTGGTTGGAAGTAAGTCTAAATGCGAGTTTTGCCGCGAAAGTGAAAAAATGGCGTTGTTGATTTTGTAAAATTTTCCAAAACCTGTGATTCTTCGAGTGTTAATATGTAATAATGGTGGATTATTAACCGTTAATACTTAGTGATCGTGCATAAGTGTAGGCAAATCAAACAAAGTTGAAAAACGTGATTTTTACCTTCGCTCCAAAACTCCAATAGAAGTTCTAGTAAAGTTTCTACCACTTTACTAGGGCATGACTTGACTACGACTGGACCTTGACTCTTTTACTTGACTTTGACTGTGACTTGTGACTAGGACCTATAATATGAAATACACTTGAAATATATTATCACTTGACACTGGCTAAATGCACAAGATTGCGAAGCCAAAACTAAGGAAAAAAAAAAAAGTCTAAATGCTATAAAACCGCGAGAGAAATCTGCAAAACTTACGGATTAGCAAAATACAATCCAGCATTTTGATTACGTGTTAGCCCTATATATTTCTACTATAGCTCTATCAGTCTCCAAGCCAAATCTTTATTTTTGATCATGCTTGGTCCCCATAGTATTTCAACTCCCTTATACAAAAAATCAGTCACATGAAATTTAATTCAGCATAATTTGCTCATGAACAAAGACTTCATCACCGTGTGAGCATTGAGTTATATAGGTCATGGAAAGCGTTCGGTGACGATGACGCGAGTTCCATGATTTTGTTTACCCAAAAAGTGCTCAACGCGCCTAAAGAAGTTTTCACTTCAAAAATGCATAATCTTGGAGTAGGTATAGGTATTGTGGGAAGAAAGACTATGTCATTAAGTATATTATGCTAATGAACATAAAGATAAAGAGCTACATATAATGAATGTCTGATTTTCGGCACTAACTGTATGTATGTAGGTACCTACCTACAATACAAGCCGTACTAAGAATTAGAGGAGTCATGAAGACTGTCTGTCAGTCAAGCGATGACATTTCGCGCTAACAATCGCATAATAAAAACCAACGACTCAACGGGGCCAAAGGTTGTAAACAACATAACCATAAAATCACCCAAATCAGGCCCAACATTTCGGCATTCTTTAAAACTAATTTCCCCATGAATAATACTCATTATCTTCTTGGAAATCTATGACACCGCCATTACATACGTCAATTGTCACCATATCTGCCGACAGAAGCCGAACACAGCCGAATATAGCCGAAGACGAATCAAATATGGCCGCACGCATTCCGATTGCATCTAATAACCTCAAAATCGAATGCAAAATGGCGTATTGAATAATGACACCGCTTCGTTTAGCATTCCGACATGCCATAAACGTGTACGCATTTTCATTTGGGGCTATTGTGTTGGTCAGATATTAGTATTGATTTCAATAAATAAATTAAACGTATGCGGCCGCGTATAGCATAGGTTTGGCACGCGCTCAGGACAATCGGTGAATCGTCAAGTCCGATTCGTTATTACTGATTTTATATCTTTTGACTCATGTATCGCGTACGTGAGCTAGGGCATTAACTCGCGTGTAATTTCATTGCAAACAATGTTAGCAAATAAAGACGTAGCTGTAACGCCTGCAATTGTTTTATGGTATGCAGATGCGTCTAGGTAGGCTTGGAAAATAAAAACGCAAGTCGAATCGTAATTTATGAGTGAGATCACCGGCGAATATAAAAATAAGTGATTTTTCAACCGACTGCAAAAAATGAGGTTCTCAATTCGAATGTATTTTTTTTGTATGTATGTTACGCGATATCTCCGCCAATTATTATGAATCGATTTTGATGATTTTTTTTTTGGTAGAGTATACTTCAGAGGTGGTCCCATATTTTATCGAAATCGGTCAAGCCAAAACCGAAATATAAGCGATGAAGTAGGTTTTTTTAAGCTTTGCTTGAGTTTCAATTTTTTATGTTGTCCTAATGTTTCGCTTTTTAGGCATATCCTATTTATCTCTACTTACTTACCTAAATGTCATAGGTACTGACATAGATTATGTCAGCGACTACCCGAATCACATCACACTAATATTACAAATCCGAAATTTTGTGTGTAAATGAGTAAGTGTGTAAGGATTTTTGTTTCCTCTTCGCGCTGTAACGGCTTAACGGATTTGGATGGAATTTGGAACTATACATAGGATTAACACATAGGCTACTTTTTAACTTGGCCATGGCTAGTATTTCATAAATTAGATTATATTTTGATATAAAATCACTGGCAATTTTATACTCAGAAGAGAGAAAATAAAAAAATGTGTAGGCAAGGAGGTTGGAATACATAATCCTACTAATCCTCCTACTAATATTATAAATCCGAAAGTTTATATGTAAGTGTGTGTGTAAGTATGTTTGTTCCCTCTTCACGCTTTAACGGCTGAACGGATTTGGATGAAATTTTGAATGTACATAGATTATACTTAGGATTAACACGTAGGCTACTTTTTTCTTGATAATAGCGGGCGAAGCCGCGGGGCACAGCTAGTGTATCATATTATTATGTAGATAAACATAAACATAAAAGCTTTCACACTAACAGACCCACACTAAGTCTAATGACTTGTGGGTACCGGAAACATTCACATCACTCAGACAATCACACCCAGAACCAGAAACACAAATTTCCCTTGGGGTTCGAACCCGATACCCCGTTTATATGGTGGAGCACTTAACAGGCAGTAAACAAATAAATAGAAGGTCAAAACAATTGTAATGCTATTAAAATGTATAGACAGCTAGAAATGTAACTTCTTAGCAGAAATGCAAGATTAAAGTGTTTATATCGCAAATACAAGATAAAGTCCGTGTTCATGACCCAGTGTGGTAAGTGGTAGGTAAGGTGATGTTTCATAATGATGGCGATAAATTAATTTACGTCAATACTTAACAAAGTAAAAATTAATTGAACTGCCCGTTGGCTTAGTTGGTTGGCGTTCGCCTTCTAAGCAGGGGTATCGGGTTCG
This sequence comes from Lomographa bimaculata, assembly GCA_948107665.1. NCBI lineage: Eukaryota > Metazoa > Arthropoda > Insecta > Lepidoptera > Geometridae > Lomographa > Lomographa bimaculata. Next base: position 8,558,590 of record OX403607.1, on the reverse strand, counting down.
ATTCCCGGCGGGAACACAAGTTTTCTCCCCATGGTAAATTTGTGTTTCTGGTTCTGGTTGTGATTGTGTGTGTGATGTAAATGTTTCCGGCACCCACGACACAAGTCGTCGAACTTAGTGTGGGGCTGTGAGTGTGAATGCGTTTTTTAACATGTATACTTAGCTCGAGCCGACGGACGGAATGGAACAGTCATAATCCTATATTATAATCATCCTACTAATATTATAAATCCGAAAGTTTGTGTGTAAGTGTGTAAGTATGTTTGTCCCTCTTCACGCTTTAACGGCTGAACGGATTTTGATGAAATTTGGAATATATATAGATTATACTTAGGATTAACACATAGGCTACTTTTTAACTTGATAATAGCGGGCGAAGCTGCGCGGCACGGCTAGTATATTATAAATCCGAAAGTATGTGTGTAAGTGTGTAAGTATGTTTGTTCCCTCTTCACGCTTTAACGGCTGAATGGCTAAGCAATTTTGCGAATCTGGCAATAGAGTCATTAACTTTCTTGAGTGCCTTTTTGGGGCCCATGTGATTAAACGATTTTGAATTAACTCTACACAACAGAATACTCCCAAGTTATACTAATTAAGACAACAGACGCTGGCAATTTGTACTTGTTTACTGCTTTGTTCCACTGTTCCATATATAACTGCTGGACAGATTTGGTTCAAACTAGTTAATACTACCTCGACTGTCATAATCACTTTCATCCTACTTCCTTACTAATATTATAAACGCGAAAGTTTGTATGTATGGATGTTTGTTACTCTTTTACGCAAAAACTACTGAATCGATTTTAATGAAACTTTAGAATAAAACTTTTACATCAAAATAACACAAAGGCAAAAATAACACAATTTATAAATAAACTAGCCGTGCCCCGCGGCTTCACCCGCTATTATCAAGTTAAAAAGTAGCCTATATGTTAATCCTAGGTATAATCTATGTACATTCCAAATTTCATCTAAATCCGTTCAGCCGTTAAAGCGTGAAGAGGGAACAAACATACTTACACACTTACACACAAACTTTCGGATTTATAATATTAGTAGGATTGTGTGAATTGTCCAAAATATAACGATAAGTGTCAAGTAACTACTTTTTAACTTGATAAACGTGGTCAAAGCCGCAGGGCATGGCTAGTATGTGACAACGTAGACAAACCAGTCAAACGCTAGCCAATCAGACATAATGAGATCCCCAGACAGTGTCTGGGCTCCCAAAGTCACTCTTGCGTACTTCGGCACACCTTGTAAGGAGGGCAGTGACTGCGTCCGACGAATCATTTATTCAAATGGGTGTACTTTTGTCATTGACTACAGGCGCCCTCTGACCTTGTTTACTTGTGGAAAGTAAAAATGTCGTTGATTATTTATTTTACTTTATAGACTTTGATTTTTAAAGTTCTGTGCCTCAAAAAGAGAAAAAAATCTTTGTTCTCTGAACTGTACAATCTGGGTGTCTTCAAGTCTAGAGTGAATACAGGTATCTTTTTTTTTTTTTGATTAGGCAAACATTTCACCACTATCTCATCTGATGGTAAGTGATGATGCGGCCGAAGGTGTGACATGCTTGCCTAGAATATACCTATTCACTCGAGACTTGAAGACTCCCAGATTATACCGTTCGGGGAACAAAGACGCAGGCAATGAGTTCCACTCCTTCGCTGTACGGAATAATAATTCTAATTCTCCTTTCCTGTTTCTTCTAGGCCAGCATGTTTCATCTTCGGTCGCATCGTCACTTTCCATCAGGTGAGCTAGCGGAAAAATGCTTGACTATACAGCATAAAAGACAGAAATAATTTTATGGACACAATACAACTATTCACAACAACAAATAATTAAATCCAAGCAATGCTTAAAAAAACCGACTTCAACTCTTTATCTTCGGAACCTTTATCAGATTAAATGTATTTAAATTATTGACGATAACTCAAAAACTACTAATCAGATCTTGATAAAATTTAATTGGGACCAATAGAAAAGCACCATCTTTTAAGCATTTTTTTTTTATCAATATCGGTTCACGTGGAATGAATTTATGAGGTAAAACACAAAAAAAAAACCAGTCGAATTGAGTACCTCCTCCTTTTCACGTAAACTGATTTTGATTATTTTTTGTTTGAAAGCTGTTGCTTTCCCATTGATCCCATTTGAATTTGATCAAGATCTGATCAGTAGTTTTTGAGTTATCGTAAACAATGCGTGTTTAATGCATTTAATCTGATCAAGGTTCCGAAGATAAAACGGTGAAGTCGGTTTTTCTTAAGCTTCGCTCGACGAGTTTAATTATTTTTAAAACGCGTGGAGATTTCAATTTTAAAATACTTTTTTTTTACTAAACAACTTCAAAAAAGGCCAGGTTCACTATTCGACATGTTTTTTTGTTTGGTTCCTCATGAATAGCATAAAAAAGTTTTTTTTTTGTAAGTAAGAATTTACTTTCAGATTGGACAATAGGAATTTTATAGAAATCAGTTCAGTAGTCGATTTCTAAATCAAAATGAGTAGAAATATGTCATTCGTAACAGTCTGTGTAGCTACCATATTTTTATTCCGCTAAATGCGCCCTAATATGTACAACATACACCCTATGCCTCGCCTGTGGGGAGTTTTGCCGCGAAAGTAAGAAAAATGATTTTATATAATTTTCTAATACCTGTGTTTCTTCGAGTGTTAATCTGTAAATATCCGGAAGACCGGCTTTGCTCGGTTTTTTGTTTTTGGTAGAATGTGTTTGAATAAGCTCCATCTAGTGTCGAGTAGAAACAGTTTTTTACATCGGTCATGGCGTAATAGATGGCGTTGATAGTTTCTTAAACCCGGTTTTTCAAATGCTGTTTGAGAACCGAGCATTTCTCGGACCTGGAACGTTGATAAATCGATTCCTTGGGCCGAAAAACCCCTAATGTGTAACTTTCATGAAAATCGTAGGAGCCGTTTCCGAGATCCTGATTACACACACACATATAATTATATACAAGAATTGCTCGTTTAAAGGTATTAAATAATGGTGGATTAGTAATCGTGCATGAGTGTAGGCAAATCATACAAAGTTGAAAAACGTGATTTTCGCCTTCGCTCCAAAACTCTAACAATAAGTTCTAGTAAAGTTTCTACCATTTCACTAGGGCATGACTTGACTATGACTTTTATTAATATGAAAAACACATGAAATATATTATTTTTTGACTGGCTAAATGCACAAGATGGCGAAGCCAAATTTAAAATACCAAAAAAAATCGCCTGTCATGACTATCGTGAGTAAACCGTTATTCAAATGATATTCTCGGTAACCGGTGTAACGAGCTATCAATTATACCTAGTAATTACTGAAACGACTAGCTAGCACTTTGTGCCTACGCTGGGATAATGCGATCGTTAATTATGCTAGTGCGTTTATGGACCGATATTAAGCATATACTAGTCGTTCGCGTCGAATTGAGATCTCGCGCCTACATTATGCCTAACAGAGAAAAAATTTTGAGGTTACTTGCTTATAACCTTTTTTCTATATAGTAATTGTTTGGTTTCTGAATTTGTTGTTCAAAAACAGTAAATAACGGTAATTATACATAAGTTTCAGCGTTCAGTGTGAAGCCGTTTATGAGATAGACCCTGGAACAAAATAGGTCTTAACAGTGACATTGGTGGCCTACCAAATCGTTATTTTACAACACAGATTTTTTTTTGAACCGATTTTGTATTCTACTTGTCAAGCTTAACGATACCCCACAAAGGTAGATAGAAAAATAAAAAATATTTTGCTCCCCACTTACATGTATGGGAGAGCCCCCTTATTATTTTCATTTATATAATTTTAAATGCAATTCCTGGCTTTCGGTCGTAGTTTTACATATTCTATGAGAATTAGAAGTCATTAGCTTATTTGGTTAAGACGCTAAATGCCTCTGACAGACGGACGGACGGACAAAGAGTGCTAAACGACCCAAGTCAACTTAGAGATGTCGCTTCGCTCGATCAATAAGACCTTAAAACCTTGACATAAGGACTACTAATAAGCAAATTACATTTTTTTTTATAAAGCAGTATTATACATTTTTAGTCCGGGTGTCATACTAAATATCTACAGTTCATTACTTCGACAAGTTGCTTACTTCGAAAAAATATATTTCGACAAGTCATTGCTTCGACAGATCATATATTCGACAAAGAATAGTCCGACAAAACTAACTTCGACAACGCACACTTTAGAAAGACCACTACTTCGACAAACCCTGCTTCGACGTGCATTTGTTCGGCAGATAATTTATTTCGACAGAAACATACCTTCGACATAATTCTTCTCTAGTTTCATTGGATTTCAGAGCAGAATGTATGTTTCTGACGAAATAATTATCTGCAGAACAAGTGCACGTCGAAGCAGAAGTAGTGGTCTTTCTAAAGTGTGCGTTGTGGAAGCTAGTTTTGTCGGACTATTCCTTGTCGAATAAATGATCGAAGCATTGGCTTGTCGAAACATATTTTTTCGAAGTAAGCAACTTGTCGAAGTAATGAACTGTCGATATTTAGAATGACACCCATTAGTCCTTATGCTTGAGTTTTTAAGGTCTTATTTCGTTAGCATCGCGATAAAAAGTTCGCCGTCTGTCGTGTGGCCACCGACAGACAGACAAAAACCCAGTTATACATAAACCCAGTTTACGCAACACAGTAAAAGCTGCTTAAACTTTTAAGTAGAGTTTAGTTAGCAGTCCACCTGCTACCGTTGCCAACCTAAATATCCAAAAGTGACTGCATGCCTTATCGTGCCAACACCACAGAATAAATAATAGTAAAGTACCAACAGTAAGTGAATTCGAATAAATTCGAAATTTGAAACGTCAATGCGCACGCGCTGCGGTCATGACTCATGCGCCAATAGGGTCACGGCACGCACACAGATTAAATCATAGTGCGTATGAACTGTGACAGAATAGTTCATAGTTACTATGAACCATACTTGAGGTCTTACGCAGATTAGGTCGTAGGTAGTTTCTTAAATAGTCAGATTAATGCATAGAATATGTAACAGTTTGTACCTATATGGTATAGATTATGCAATAGTTAGTAGACCCGCAATCGACGAGTACGAAACTGTTGCTAAGTTTTGATTACGTTTGTTGTAGTTGGATCTTATGATCTTGATCGTTTAGTAAAGCAATAATTCACTATTTATTGTCACATAACTTCCCAACTAGTAAACATTGCTTATTTGATACTCAGTTTTCAGCTCACTGCTTTGTCTAGTTTTTTGCTGATGCAAAATTTCACTCACTAAAAAGAAACAAGACTGAATTTATAGGAGGATGATGATATTAGATAGATAACATAACTTTTTAAATTAATAACTTTAAAATAATTATAAATACTAATTCATATTAAGTACAAACAGCGATCTCATCCAGACATTTGACCAACAATTTTAATATAATAATAATAGAAAATATAATAATGCTTTAAATTTGAAATAAGAGGCGAAATATTGATTCCAAAAAGAGCTGTGGATAATGATGGTAGAGATAAAAATATAACCGAATTAATTAAAACTAAGAATAATACGTATAATAAAATTAATAATACTCATCAAGCGAATGAAGGAGAAATCGGCTAGTTTAGTATAGAGTCGTCTTTGTCACTCACTACATTACGTTTTGTCAGTCTCATCAGTCGCAGTACAAGTTCGATAAAGCGCGGTACATGTAGGTACATAATTTACCGCCGGGTTCCTTGTGCCACAGCCACACACTAAGTTTGATGACTTGTATCATGGGTGCCGCAAAACATTCACATCACACAATCACAACCAGAACTACAAATTTTCCTTGGGGAGAAAGCTTGTGTTCCGGGAGGCGAACCCTATACCCCTGCTTAGAAGCAAACCCAACTAAACCAAGTTCAAATAATAATTATGACAATTGTTTAAAAAACTACTTAGCTGAAGTATCAAGACATTTATGTCTACTACACGCGCCTACATGACGGCTGGCGTAGGTTCAAGCAGAGAATAAATACGTTATAGTAGGCGCGATAGATATGACTCCACGACAAATTGTTATTACGAATTAATCGATATTGCATCGATTGTTATATCGACTGTCGGAGTATCGATTTGTTGGAACAAGTTTTTGAGATTGGTTTAAACATAAATCTCAAGAAACTAACATGTTCTATTTTCTTATTAATTTACAAGTTGCGTTATTATTTTTCAAGTCTATATAGGACTGGAATTAGTAGCTTCCATTTTTTATAACCGACTTCAATAAAATTAAGGAGGTTCTCAATTTGACTGTTTTTTATACCTTAGAACATTTTTCGTTTCTCTTTTAGTTGAACTAATTGTGATGATTCTTTTTTATTTGAATGCTGGTATATCCCATTTGGTCCCATTTAAATGTGATCAAAATCTGACCAGTAGTTTTTGAGTTATCCCTCAATAATGCGTATTTAATTAATTTAATCTAATCAAGGGTTCCGAAGAAAGCTTTGCTCGAGTTTAAAATATTGTCTAGCATGTTTTTAAAGCTGTAATAGTTTTTTTTGTACTAAACCTATATGGAAGGCGCTTTTTTGAAACCTACGATAGATTTGAGATTCCGATGAAATTATAAAAAAAAATGTCACCGAAATCACCAAAAAACATATTTCGGCAGATACGTAAGACCTATAAAAAAAAGTTTTTTTTTTTATTAAATTTTCCTGGAAGATGTTACATTCGTTATTTTTTCTAGTGATCACCTGCGATTCCTAGTTCCGTCTGTTTCATGTAAAATGCATAGATCGTCACTGTACCCCGTACTTTAGACAATACATCACGACCGGCTGTTCCCCGAATAGTGTTTGGCAACGCGTGGAATAACACAAAACCGTTCTAGGAAACTCACAAAAAGTACCGACTGCATACTTCGTGGGTACAGTGCAAGCAGTAAGGGCGCTACCGTAAAATAGTATGTTAAGCAGACGGACAGTTGTGACGCTCGCGTAAAACCGTAATTAGGTAGACAGGCTGAATCGCACAAGTTGACGCAGAGAAGTCAGAAACACTTATTATTTTGATAAGAAAACTATTGTTTCTATTGGGGAAGAAGATTTAGTGTTACAAAAACGGCGGTGCTAACCGCGAATCGTTAGTTGGAATTCAAAAACGCTTTCACTCTCATTGTAAGTTCAATGAATTGTGTCGTGGGTGCCGGAAACATTCACACCACACACACAATTACACTCAGAACCAAAATGTCAAAATGAAATTTATTGTTTCCATAGGGATGGAAGATTAAAAAATCGCAGTACTAACCGTTAATCGTTAGTGGGAATGCAACATGCCTATTACTTTTGACAAAAAACGAAGCCCTTTAGCGGAAAAGTTTTGATGAAATTAAAAAAAGAAATGGGGATATTCATGAATAATAAATACATCGCTACCTAGTTTTTTGCCAGGTTCTTCTCAAGGTGACTTTAAACTTAAGGTCTATGATATTAAACAATTTTAATTTACAATCTTTTTCCCATACACGATAAAATGGAATAACCGACGGTACGGGCTTTTGATAGAATAATACATTACTTTTTAAAGCGTCTAGGAAGTATTTTTAATTCAGACACAGCATACAAGCTCTATAAAATGTAATTGAGAATGAGTTATCTTTATGAGCGTGTCAACCTAAAAGCAGCTTTTTCATCCAACTGCCCATACTGCAAACACAATGCATTAGCTATTCCAACCACGTCACCAATAATAATACAATTAATTCAGTTTGTCACATCAGATAACTAAAGCCGCAAACTTCATTATGCTGCTGATAACAACTTTATTCTTTTAACGATAAGTGTTATTATAGCTTGGTGGGTGGTAAATTGGCAGCTCATAAAGAAGACCTAAATGGGAAGAGGAGTCGAGTCTACAGGGAAAACTGGGATGTGCGTATGTTTCCTACTTGACAAGGTTACTGTGACGGTTGGAGAACAAAGTACTCGTAACGTATCTATCTATCAAGAACAATATAATTATATTTAACTAGTCGTTCGCGCCGAACTGAGATCTCGCGCTTACATTTTGCCACATAGAGAAAAAAAAATGTGGTTACTTGCTTATAACTTTTTTTCTATATTATAATTGTTTTAACGATAGATAAGAAAATAAAATATATTTTGCTCCCCACTTACATGTATGTAAGTAATATTTTCATGTCTATAATTTTATTTAATGTCATTTTTTATACTCAGTAGGCAAGCGATAGATAGTGGTCAAATCCACTATCTCACCGGATAGAAAGCGATGATGAAGTCGAAAATGTAGAATGCTTGTATTTATTAATAATTATAGTAATACTGTGTCTTGTAGGTAACTTTGGTCTTTGCTGTATATAGTTTTAGTTTAGTTTTAGGAAATTTAGGCAATTGGCCCGTAGATATTAACTGTGTTAATTAAAAAAAGTTATTAGTATTTCGTAAAAGTAAGTAAAAAGTATATTAATGAGATAAAATAGTTTTTAGTTGAAGAACACTTGTATTCTCTCGTATAGGATATACGTGCCTACAGGAGGTGGCTTGAAAATCCTGATAAGATAAGGTAAGGTAAGATAATTCTTTATTGGCAAAACCTTTTTTTTTATACTCGATAGCCAAGCATTTGACCACTATCTCACCTGATGGAAAGTGATGATGCGGCCGAAGCTGATAGCACGCTTGCCTAGAAGATACCTATTCACTTAATCTTCCTTTTCGTTTAGTTAACAACAGGCTGCGTTTCGTCGAAGATGGTGTCTCTTTGAGTTTATTTTGGATTTTTGACTTGAAGACTCCCAGATTATACCGTTCAGCAGATAAGCTACAATAATTATAATTAGTCAGTGAAATATAAAGAAAAGAACACTACAAAAATGTCAAAGATAATTCATGCCATGTCAACAATTTTTAAAACTATAGAAAACATTTTCAGTCAACCAATTTTTTAAAGCAGATTTTTACATATTCATCGGAAGTTTTTTTATTCTCTTAGGGAGGTGGTTATCGACCTTTATGCTAGACACATAGGTACTCTTCTCAAAGATCTTACAGCGTATTAATGGAAGACATAAAAATGACGTAAAAAGTTCTATGAAACAGTACGTAGGTATGCTATAATGTCCTTGACTACCAAAAAATTTACTAATATATAAATTAATCATCAAAAGAGCCCATTAACTGTGAATTATAATTAGTTGCAGTATAAGGTGCGGCGCCTAGGCACGTGACTACGTTAGTCAATGTCTCTGCCTCTTTAAAATACCGCTCTGCCTTAAAAATAATAAACATAAACGTTTTCACACTCACAGCCCCACACTAACTTCAATTACTTGTGTCATGGGTGCTAGAATATTCACATCACACACATAATCACAACCAGAACTACAAACACAAATTTTCCATAGGGAGTAAACTTGTGTTCCTGCCGGGAATCGAACTTAGAAGGCGAACGCTCACCCAACTAATCAAACGGACAGTTATATTAAAAATGGCGACATGAGTTTAACACACCACACAAAATCAAAAATTCTAGGCAAGCATGCTAAATATTCGACCGCATCATCACTTTCTATCCGGTAAAATACTGGATTTGGCCACTATCTATCGCTTGCCTATTGAGCATAAAAAATCTTCCATTTCGTTTAGTTAACAACAGGCTGCGTTTTATCGAAGATGGTGACTCTTTAAGTCTATTTTGGATTCGTTGAATGGGTTTCAGCCTTATGCCGTAAAAAAAAAAAAATTTAGTAGTAGAACATAGTTCACTATCCGCTTCTTTGACGACCCAGTTGGCGCAGTGGACAGGTGTCCGCCCTCTGCGCCGTGGGTCCTGGGTTCGATTCCCGGCAGGAGTACAAATTCCTTCTCAAGGGATATTTGTGTTTCTGCTTCTGGGTGTAATGTGTGTGATGTGAATGTTTCCGGCACCCACGATACAAGTCTTTGAACTTAGTGTGGGGCTGTGAGTGTGAATGCGTTTGTTTTTTTGTTGTTTGTTTTTTTTTGTTTAGCCAAAAAAAATGGTTGTCTGTAAATTTGGTTTACGGACGATAGTTTTACGTGATAAAGTCATAAGACGAACGCTTGGCCGATCGTGCCTCTCTATCGCTTGTTCCGCGCTCTCGCTTGCACGCTCAGGCTCAGGCGGATCGTGACACTTTTTCGTGCGTGCAGCCGGTGTACATCGATTTATAAGACGTTATCACGTCGAAATTTTATATATTTGTTACCGTTTGATAATTTTGCGAGAAACCTTTGTAACCTTTTTAACGTGTAAAATCGCTTGTGATGACAATCGTGCATTGTCTAAGCCGCAGCCTGCTCTTAAATATCTAGTTCGTTTTTATATAAATTAAATCTGTTAAAGAACTAGTTACAAAATAGACAGCCAATAAAAAAAGCATTGGCTAATGTTCTTAAGGCATAAATAAATTTAATTAAGTCGAACGAATTAAGATAATACATATCTGATAGCCACCCCCTTTTAATCCAAATTTCCTCTAAACTACTACACCAGCTTCCCAAAAATGACCACTAAAACTATGAAACTAGAGTTGAAACTCGTTTGTCTAATTCCCAGCTAACACATTATACGGTATTATACAAACATCAAGATTAATATTACCATTAACGACGCATTGGCCATATTAAGAACGGCGTAAAAACTGGCCACCGGCCAATAATGGCCGTAACTGTACGAGATATGGCCAAAAACAGGAGGCTCCGAGGCAAATATCCAAGATATGCCAGTTGAGACATATCCAAGCACTAGTTCTTAATTAGGTATTTGTTTATGTATTGAAAGGAAGCCTGGTAATTTATAATCTATCTATACTCGTCGTTCCCGAACTGAGACTTTACGCCTACATTTTGAAGCTCACTATAACCTTAAAGAGTACTATGATGCTGAATAACTGAAACTGAATTTTGTATATATCTGTAAACAAACAAACAAACAAACAAACGCTCTCACACTCACAGCTCTACACTAAGTCCAAAGACTTGTATCGTGGGTGCCGGTAACATTCACATCACACACACATTACACCCAGAACCAGAAGCACAAATATCCCTTGGGAAGGAATTTGTGCTTCTGCCGGGAATCGAACCCAGGACCCACGGCGCAGAGGGCGGACACCTGTCCACTGCGCCAACTGGGTCGTCAAAAATTGTAGTGTGTTTAGTTCTGTAAATTTCAGTTACATATTTTGTAATGATGATAAGTTTTTTATTATTTTTACGATAATCTTTTTAATTAGTAACTTAAGTTACATCTATTGTACGTCCGAAGAGGACAAACCGTTGAGTCAAATTGTATATTTAACATCTGCTTTTGTACACAGTTATAACAATAAAATTTTCTTATTCTTATTCTTAATAATAATGGAGGCATACTGCACAAGCGCTTTCTGGCGATTACATGATAAGACTATGTTTTAAAAAATATATTAAAAAATGCACCGCTGAGTTTCTTCCCAGTTTTTTTTCGAGATAGCTGTAATTTTGCAAATCTGTGGCAGTAGTCATTAACTATTATGAGTGCCACTTTGGGGCCCATGTGAATAAAACGATTTTGAATTTTGTATAGAGAATAACGTTTGATGTTAATTGCTAATAACGTTTTTTTTTCTATATTGTTTGATTTTTGGGATTGTTCCCAGTAGTCCCCTCTAGCCCTGTGCCCTGTGGTGACAGCTGGAAATTGTCTTCCGAGGGACAGGGCTAGAGGGACTACTGGGAACAATCCGATTTTTTTATTTATCTATTTTCCAGTGCAGGATGTCTAACAGATAACGATAGAATAGTCTAGCATTAAGTTCTCCTTGTACTGTTTTATGTGCAAAAGAATTATATAAATTAATATGATTTCCCGCGTCAAAAAAATGCGCCGCCATTTTGTTCATAGTCATGTCACCGGAAAAAAAACATTAAATAGATTTAGTTGGTGTGATGTCGTCAATTAATATTTCTATAAATAAAATATAACTTTATCACATGTTCAATATCCTCATAAATAAGAAAAATCATTATATAAATAGATATGATTTCCCGCGTTAAAAACATGCGCCGCCATTTTGTTTAGTCATGTCACCGGAAAAAAAACATTAAACAGATTTAGTAGGTGTGATGTCGTCAATCAATATTTCTATAAATAAAATATGACTTTATCACATGTTGAATATCCTCATAAATAAGAAAAATCTGGTCCATTTAATATAATAATGTGAATAAGTCACATTATATCCGGTATTTACCTTAAATGTTATGCTACTATTTTTATTAATTAACTGTTTGATCACGTAAATGTCAATAAAAGACTAAACTGTTCCCAGTTTGCGTTACAACGTGCAACGCCACGTCAAGAAAATTGTTTTATCTCTATCATGTTTATGGTTACCTAGTACTTTTTACTGTTAAACTTTAATAACCAATTAGGTTTACATAACCTCATCAATGTTTATGTTTGCCTAGTACTTTAACAAGACCAACTGGCGTAACCCTGTGCAAATTAAAAAAGAAAACATTTGCAAATTCCATAATTTTTTGGCCCTGAACCTTGTCTGGCTTACGCAGAACAAAGTTTCATCACAATCAGATCAATGGTTTAGCTGTCTTTAACTTAAAGGACAATCATACTAACAATTTAAAAATTATATAGTTAGGCAAACGTTGGATAACTGTCTCACCTGATGGAAAGCTATGATGCGGCTGAAGATGCAGCATGTTTGCCTTAAAATCTATTCACTATAGACTTGACTCCTAGATTATACCGGTCGGGGAACAAAGACGCGGGAAATGTGTTCCACTCCTTCGCAATACAGAAGATAAACATAGAAAGAAGCACACAGTCTTAGTTCCCCCAACGGTATATCTAGGAAAGCGCAACTCCTAGATATGCCTACCAAAATCAAAATCGTTTATTCACATAGGCCCCAAAGAGGCACTCATAACAGTTAATGAGTTTACTGCCAGATTCCCAAAATTACAGCCTTTGGGGGAACTAAGACTTGTATGTTTGTTTCTTTGTAGCTAGAGATTTACTACGATAACATGGCCCGCCCCTCCAAATTACTGTTTTAATGTGTGTAGTCACATCCTTACGAAAGAGTTTGTAATGTAGTTGTAATTATTCGATTAATGAACGCCACTAGTCGAGCAACAAATCCATAGATTTGCTAGCTCGACTAGGTGTTTGACGGCAGTAGCAGTACGCACACATGCGTGGTGGTGCGTTGTAAATACTTTCACAAATACTTTCAAACTTTTTGAATTTTGGAGGGGCGGGTCATGTTATCGTAGTAAATCTAACACACAAAACACACAAATCTCTACAAACAAAACGCGTGGAAGATTATTCTTACGTCAGTCGATTTGTCTTCATCTTCCAAGTGTCACTAAAGACATGATTTTATTCAAAAATCAATATGGCGACCGCCAGACGCCAAACTGTGTCGAGTAGTGTATCATTGAAGAGGTATTTAAAATCATTTTTAGGTTTCTCTTGTCTTAGGTTTCTCTTCATTATGAATTATCGTTTAGGAACTGCTCGTTAGCTTGTTGGGTATGTGTTCGCCTTCTAAGCAGGGGTATCGGGTTCGATTCCCGGCAGGAACACAAGTTTTTTCCCCAAGGAAAATTTGTGTTTCTGGTTCTGGTTGTGATTGTGTGTGTGATGTAAATGTTTATGTTTCCGGCACCCACGACACAAGTCATCGAACTTAGTGTGGGGCTGTGAGTGTGAAAGCGTTTATGTTTATGTTTATGTTTATGATCTATAACGTTTAAAAGTAGGTGAGCAACCATTCTCACAAAAATGTTCAATACAATAATTAGTTGTTATGTAACCGCATAATAAGTCTAAGTAACTATAATTAAACGTAAGCAAAGCTTAAGAAATACGACCGCTTTATCTTCGGAACCTTGATCAGATTAAACGTATTTAACACGCTTCATTGACGATAACTCAAAAACTACTGATCAGGGGGTATTCCGGGCATAGTTTATCTTTACATCGACGTCGAATACGAACGATTTTCTTTTCAGGTTTTAGGCCATTTTATCATTATGCTCAATATTGTTATGCGGAAATTTTTTATGCCTAAAACGTTATGCTTATCATCATGTGGCGTATTGATGCGTGGGCCGAAAGTTGTTATGCCACTTTATATTATGACTTCAGATTTTATGCGAGCCAATATGGACCCATATTATTAGGTACCCTGTATATTATATGATTTATATACTCTGAAAAACAAATATGAGGCCGTTTCGGACTGCCAAGAATAACTTTTATGGACCATACAGGCCAATTTGGGTAACACATTAACGAGAAAGGTAGCTGCCCTCCAAGTGCCTGTACTTACTCATCCTCCAACATTAGATACCTCACAGGCCTCATCCACTCCAATTCGCATTAGAATATAAAATTCTATTCAAATCTGACTCAGCCTTAGACCAGTTAATTAAGAGACATAAGTATGTACACAGTGACAAGGATGTCGTTAGCTCAGCGAGGGTCTGCCTTAGATGGAGTGCAATTTAGACGGATAACATGGGGCTCCAAGGTCGCCGTTATTGAGGAGACGTGGTGGAGTGAAGGTCTGTGATAGACTGATTGATGACATTTGTAAATAACTCTTCTGTGCTATGCTTCAGCTTCCGGTGATGGTGGCATCGTAATAAAATCGATGATTGTAGTGCATTCATTCATGAGCTTGCTACCCTCATTCATTCATTCGTACATTCATTCATTCATATCCTGTATCAAATTTTTTAACGTACTTTGAAGTGAAAAAATGGCGTTGTTGGTTTGTATTACTTTCCAAAACCTGTAATTCTTCGAGTGTTAATGTGTAATAATGGTGGATTGTTAACCGTTAGTAGTTAGTTAACGTGTATAAGTGTAGGCAAATGATACCAAGTTCAAAAACGTGATTTTCGCCTTCAAGAACTCTAATACTACTCTAGTAAAGTTTCTACCACTTTACTAGGGCATGACTTCACTATGACTAAACTTTGACTCTTTTACTTGACTTTGACTGTGATTTGTTATTAGGACATTTAATATGAAATACACTAGAAATATTTATTATAACTTGACACTAAGCCCAAATCAAAGAAAAAAAAATGGAGGAGGTTCTGAAATCGAATGTATTTTTTGAATGAAAACTTCTTTAGGCGTGTTGAAAACTTTTTTGGGTGAACAAAACTCATGGATCACCGAACGCGTAGTATACTGGCTACTGGCATCTGTCTATTTCTAGTTTTAACTTCCTCCTATGGGATCCTATGTCCTTTCTCAAGCTCTAGTCTATCTCTGTGCAAAATTTCATCTAATTCGGTTCAGTGTAAACCATTCAAACCACATTTTGATACGTGAACGCGTAACAGACAGACATTGTTACTTTTGCGTTTATAATATTAAGTAGGGATTATTATGGTATTATCTATAGGGAAAACCCCATATTCTTACATAACACAGCACACACTTAATAATAAGGCATTTTGTCATTCATTATTAGAATATATTTAGGTATTATCGTGTAATAACTGCTATATTCGTATTTCTGCTTCAATTAATCAACTTGCTGTGCCCGCGACTTCGTCCGCGTGGAATAGTGTCTTTGGGTAGCATTTTTAAATATTTAGGCTAATTATTTTACAAATAAGATACATACGTATAAATAAAAAAAAACTATAAACAAACTTTCATCCTCTATTGTTATTTTACACCCTTAAGGGTAAAACTTATACAAACCTTGAATGTCATATTTATTTATATCGAATCAACAGCCTAAAAATAAGTTTCAAGCTTCTAGCTCTAAAAATGACGATACTTTCAAAACTTTCATCCCCCCTTTCAACCCCTGACAACCCTTTTTCGCATTAAAAAGTAGCCTATATCCTTTCTCAGAGTCTAGACTATCTGTACCAAATTTAATTTAAATCGGTTCAGTAGTTTTGGCGTGAAAGCGCGACAAACAGACAGACAGACATACTTTCGCACTTGTAATATTATCTAATATATATTATGGTAAGGATAATTAATTATAGTCCTATTTTAAATTACGTCATACTATTTTTAGTTTGAAGTTGTTTAGTGGTTTTGATAATGCTGTGGGAATTTTGTCCTTTTAAGCACTAATGTATGCATAATATTTCAATATAGAACATTTTTAAACGATTTCAAAAAAATTTGGTACTCAATTCGACTTTTTTTTTATTGTATTGAGTAAGTATCTCATGACTTCTCTCTAGTGAACCGATTTTGATGATTATTTTTTTATTTGAAAGCTGGTGTTTCCCATGTGGTCCTATTTAAATTTGATCAAGATCTGACCAGTACTTTTTGAGTTATCTTCAATAATGCGATTTAAATCATTTAATCAGATCAAGGGTTCCGCAGATAAAGCGGTGTAGTCGGTTTTTTAAGCTTTGCTTGCGTTTAATTTTTTATTTTAATTATTTGCAATAACACCTATTATTATATCTAATAAAAAACAATGTATATATATAAATTGATCGAGCGACGTAAAATCTATAAGTTGACATGGGTAAATAGCACTTTGATTGTCCGTCCATCCGTCTCTCTGTCTGTCAGAGGCATATAGCGTCTAAACCATAGAAGCAAATAACTTCAAATTTTCAGAGAATATGTAAAACTATGGCCCAAAGTCAGGAACAGCAATGAAAATTATATAAATTAATTTATTAAGGGAGCACTCAAATACGTAGGTAAGTGTATCAAAAAGTAAGGGGAGCAAAATAATTATCATGTTTTATCTACCTTTGTAGGGTATCGTTGAAAAGAGTTCTGCAAGAAGTGTACGAAACCAGTTTAAAAAAAATCTATGTTGGAAAACAACAATTGGTAGGCGACAAAAGTCACTGTTTTTAGACCTATTTTATCCCGAGTCTATCTCAAAAACCGCTACACATTTAAAACTAAAAATTACGTATAATATCCGTTATATCCTGTGCTTGAATAATAAATTCAGAAATCAAAAATAATTATATAGAAAAAAGTCATCTAAATCAAAAGATTATCTGTATTAGACAAAATGTAAGCGCGAGATCAATTCGGGGCGAACTACTAGTTAACATTGTATTTCATTTCTAATAATAACAAGGTGCTTTTTTTTTTTTATTTGTGACAGGCTAGTGTTTGACCACTATCTCACCTGATGGTAAGTGACGATGTGATAGAAGCTGGTAAACACGCTAGACCTGGAATACGCAGGCTCTCAAGGATAACTGCCGGAACACCGTATTTGGCTTGGCGGCAGACTTTCAACTTGATGGTGGTGAGCTACTTTGGTAGCAAGCCAGGCGAGCAACTCACAAAATGCTCTACCACCTCTCAAATCACCTGATTAGCACCACCCGGGGACCACGTGTAGGGAGTCAGACTTAAGGGGTATCCACCTACGGACGTGGGTGACTCAGCCCCCTAAATAACACATATTCTAATAATAACACATATTTCCATCCGTGGACCTTCCTATAAAGCGCGAGGTCATCAAATTCCCATATTTAATTTAATAACAAACTCATTATTATTAGGTAAACTTGACAATAAACTTGTATATATATATAACATCGAGCAAATGTATATTGATATAGGTACCTACGTATATATAATAATTAGTATGTACATTCGTGCGAGGCGATGTCAGCAGAGTTAGGGAATTCCTGAGTACGAGATATATGTCGGTAATTCCTAGTGCGATATTAACTAATTATATTAGCTGTTATTGTAAATTATACTATATTAATACCTATGGAAAATAATAAAATACAAGACTTTCTGATAGAAAGTATCAGAAACCAGGCATTTGAGACCGAGGATCTCTTTTCTACCGATTTTACATGATTGTGTGTGTTACCTCATAACTTCGTTCCACGTGAACCGATATTGATTTTTTTTTTGGTCCCATTTAAATTTGATCAGGATCTGATCAGTAGTTCTTGAAATATCTTCAATAATGCGTGTTTAGTATATCTAATCTGATCAAATTTACGAAGACAAAGCGGTGAAGTCGGTTTTTTTTAAGCTTTGCTTGCGTTTAATTATTTAAACACCTACATATTACGATTAAACTTATCTTGTCTGTTAAGTCTAAGGAGTCAAGTGTCAACTGGCAAAACTACTGTCATTCTTACGCATCATCATTTACCAACAGGTGAGATATATTACATCGATCAAACTCAATAGCCCATCGGAGATAAAAAGAAATGTTCTACTATCAAAATTAACGTTTCAATTATATAAAATAAATAAACACTTTCTCAGTCACAGCCCGACACTAAGTTCGATGACTTGTGTCGTGGGTGCCGGAAACATTTAACATCACATCCAGAACCAGAAACACGAATTTTCCTTAAGGAGAAAACTGTGTCCCAGCCGGGAATCTGATGCTTAGAAGCTAAAAAAAAACAGTTCCAGAAAAAAGTTATGAGGTAACAAAAAAGAAACAGTCGAATTGAGAACCTCCTCCTATTTTGTGAAGTCGGTTAAATATAGTCATAAACAACGTAACCATCATGACGTCAAATGTGGGCCTGGTGGTGGTTTGAGCGACGTCATCTTATCATCGATACATTGCCCATGCGTCACAGTAACGTTTATTAAACCCCAGCCTATGTAAAGGTCTCATACCTTTACATAGGCTGGGGTTTATTAAATGCTGTGATGATTGTTGTGAGGTAAATTAGTTTAACCGACTTCGAAAAATAGGAGGAGGTTCTCAATTCGACAAAATTTTTGAAGTGAAAACTTTAAGGCGCGTTGAGCACTTTTTGTGTGAACAAAAATCATGGAACTCGCGTCATCGTCACCGAACGCGTAGTATACTGGCATCTGTCTCTTTCTAGTTCTATACTCTATGTATGTATGTACATATCACTTCTTTCGGCAGTCCCCAAAGACTGCCGCGCATGTTTTTTTGAAGTGAAAACTTCTTTACCCGCGTTGAACACTTTTTGTGTGAACAAAAATCATGGAACTCGCGTCATCGTCACCGAACGCGTAGTACTACTGGCTACTGGCATCTGTCTCTTTCTAGTATTCACTTCTATCGGCAGTCCCCAAAGACTGCTCCGCATGTTTTTTTTTGTTAACACATGACTTTTTTCTAGGTGAACCAATTTTGATTTATTTTTTGTTTGAAATATGGTTGTTTCATGTGCTCCCATTTAAAATTTGTCAAAATCGAACAAGTAGTTTAGGAGTTATCCTCAATAATGCGTATTTCATTCATTGAATCTGATAAAGGGTTCCAAAGATCAAGCGGTGAAGGTTTTTTAAGATGGTAAGAAGAACATAAGCTGAAAACTAGTTTTGTGATACTCTAGCCTATCAGGGATGAAAACAATTGTTCTACGATCAAAATTTACGATGGTTTTACCTATATTATTTACTATAGTGATAAATTTAGAAAGGAAAAATTATCGCTTGAGGCGGGATTTGAACCCGCGGCCATAGGGTATCATGCCCTATTGCTCTAACCGCTGAACTACTCAAGCCCCGCCTGAAGCGACGAAATTAACCTTTCCTTATTATTAACGTCCTTATTATAACATCTACCGAAACAGTTTAATAAAAACTACTACGAAGTTTTTCTTTCTAAATTTATCACTATAGTTCTGCCTAGCATGGCTAATGCTATATAAATAAAATCAATTATTTACTAATTCAATTTTTTTTAAATCTATCAGAGCGCCTGGCGACGCGTGATCAAAATGCTGGTACTTATTTGGCTATCATTTAACCACGCGGTACGTTTGATTCCATCACGTTGTTATCTCACCGAAAGTCCATGCCCGTGGCGGGTATACTGGGATTCGAAACAGCTACCGCTGGATTAGGGGCCGCCTTCATTACCACTAAGCTTTTATACAAAACATAACAAAAACATTTACGCTTTTACACTCACAACACTTCGTTCGGTGACTTGTGTCTTAGATCACACAATCAGAACCAGAAACACCAATTTCCCTTGAAGAGAAAACTTATGTTCCGGGAATCGAACCCAGCACCCCTGCTTAGAAGGCGATCGCGCACCAAACTGATCCAACGGGCAGTTTAATGAACTAAATTATCTCACATTGGCCTCGATTCTGATGTCACACAGTAAATTAAATTTAAACTATTCCTGTCTTTTACAAAATAGGAAGACAAGACAGAGATAGCATACATTTTAGTGCTGTCAAGTTAGTCAGAACTTAGATGTCTATGCAAGCTTAGTCGAGTATGTTATTGGTGTTGACTAAAAACACGCGCCTTTCTGCTTCTGCTGTTCATATTTTAATTGATAAACTAGCTTGACAGCACTTAAATGTATGCTATCTCTGTCTTGTGTTTCTATTTTGTAAGAGACAGCGATGGTTTAAATTTAATTTAGTGAGTGTACATCAGAATCGAGACCTGTATATATCTTTTTCTAAATCATAAGCCAGTTAGATTGGTTACTTGCTCTTTCCCACAAAAACAGTTCTGCTATCCGCCTGTTAGGGGTGACAAAGGGTTCCATCGTAAAAGTAGTCGCAAGAACTTCTACTATCTCCTACCATCTTGTTTGTTAAGGTGGCGATACAAGAAATTCATCTAAAGCGCGTGTTTTTGTAACAGTTTTACTCGGCATTCATAATAAAACCAGATAAATAAAAATATTCGTCGTTTGTGTGATACGATAAATACAAACAAAACAAACAAACGCATTCACACTCACAGCCCCACACTAAGTTCAAAGACTTGTATCGTGGGTGCCGGAAACATTCACATCACACACACATTACACCCAGAACCAGAAGCACAAATATCCCTAGGGAAGGTATTTGTGCTCCTGCCGGGAATCGAACCCAGGACCCACGGCGCAGAGGGCGGACACCTGTCCACTGCGCCAACTGGGTCGTCAAAAAATGATGCCTTCATCTTAAAATATTCATAAAGTTCATAAATATAAAGGAAAAAAATATCAAATCTCGCAAATGACATCAATTTATATTTGTGTAACCATTACGTACCGCCATTTTAAATCAAAACACAGTGAAAGTTATTTCATATATATACGCATAGTTACTAGAGAAATGATTTCTTCAGCTTATTTTTTTTTCTTTGTGCCGCGTTTTCCCGAAATTTGAATAAAACCATGAAAATCGAAGATTGCCGCGTGACCGCTACAATGTAATTTATGCAATACTAGCTGCGCCCCGCGGTTTCATCCGCGTTGATAATGATGAAAAGTGATGATGATGATGATGATGAAAAATAGATGTTGGCCGATTCTCATAGATACCGGATAAGCACAAAAAATTTCATCAAAATCGGTCAAGCCGTTTCGGAGGAGTATGGCAACGAAAACTGTGACACGAGAATTTTATATATTAGATACACCTTTATGTTCAAGTGTAAGGAGGATATTTGGCTGTGGTTAAAAAAAGTGCTCGCATTGACGTATGTACCAAACATTTCTACAATATTTGTCGCCATACTGTCGGACTAACTGTTTTAAACTGTCATACATCCTAAAAGGTATTACATTTTTTTTTAGTTTATTTCATTAAATAGATAGCATCTTGCCACCCACACCGAGGCATAATGACTTGCCATAACTGAGGTAAGCGTAATGGCGAGAAGAGAAGTGCTTAGAATTAAGCCTAGATCACTAAACTTAATTTCGAGTTTCGAAAATTCAACTGTAATATTATCTCTATTTATTAGTAGTATTTATTGTTATAGAAGTAAATGATAATAAAGTATGTATGTAACACTTAGTATTATTCTAATATTTTTAAATTTATATTTACTTTTTTTATATTAATAATAATAATTACATCTATAACTTTTTCTTTTATAAAGTCATTTTGAATAAGGAATTTTATTTATTAAAACTGATATTTATGCAATGAAATTCGAAATAGCAAATCGAAATGGCTATACTGATTCGTCAAATCAGTTTACGCATTTTTGTTGTTAATAATTGGCTAAATTTCCTTTATTGGCATTTGTCGTACTCTGCTGAGGTCAAAAAAAATCCGCGTTTAAAATTGTCTAATCAAGATTGCTTTTTTAAATATTTGTTTTGATTTAAAATGTACGACGATGAAAAACTTAAGATTTCATAAAACTTAAACACAAACGCTTTCACTCACAGCCCTACACTAAGTTCGATGACTTGTATCGCAGATGCCGGAAATATTCACATCACACACATACTCACAACCTGAACCAGAATCACTAATTTTCCTTGGGGAGAAAACTTGTGTTCCCACCAAGAATCGAACCCAATACTATACCTAAGTATTGGGTTGGGAGTTGGGTATAGATATATAGTTGGGATACTATATAATACTAATAGAAGGCGAACGTGTCTTCAAGTCAAGAGTGAATAGGTATCTTCTAGGCAAGCGTGCTACATCTTCGGCCGCATCATCACTTTCCATCAGGTGAGATAGTGGTCAAACGCTTGCCTATCGAGTATAAAAAAAAAAAAAAAAAAAATAACTTTCACCCAACTAAGCCAACGAGCAGTTCAAATGTAGTAATGACTTAATTTTTTAATTTTGTGTTAAACTTTTGTGTAACACTTTTGTGCCCACCAGTACTTTGTTACGACTGCTGGGTTCAACTTTGTTCTTATCTCGAGTGAAAGTAGGGGTCGCCGTAATTATAATAGTGCGCCGAAATCGCGGCGCGGCAACGTTCAACGAATGGTGACAGACTGACAAGCATTGTAACTTCAAGCTGTCAAATTGGATATTTACTGCCTACGCCTGCCGTAATGCTACACTTTTTATCTAATATGTTAGTGCTCAAATTTGTATTTATTAAACGAAAAAACCAGAAACACAAATTTCCCTTGAGGAGAAAACTTGTATTATATTCCTACCAGGAATCGAACCCCATACCCCTGCTAAGAAGGTTAAACGTCAAACCGTGACGCTCAAAAAAACGAGAAACTAAAACTCGATTATGCGTTTTGCCGCTAAAGTAAATGTTTGATAGGCTAGCATTTGACCACTATCTCACCTGATGGAAAGCGATGATGTGGCCGAAGATGTAGCATGCCCGCCTAGAAGCTACCTATTCACTCTTCGAGCGAGCTGGAGGTATGTCAACCATGAATGGATGACGTTTGACTGTGTGTCTTGTCGTTAGATGGATTATTATGTAGCAGAACCAAATAAGAGAAAGATGTCAGATCTGTATTTTTGTAATATAGGTACAATTGGAATACGACACAAGCGAATCGCTCGCGTATAGCTCGTTCATTACAGGTCATGCCACTCAAATTGAGAATTTCAGATTCCTGCGCGGCAATGCAAGCTCGCCTCTCTGTGATGTTCAACTAGTCGTCCGCGCCGAACTGAGATCTCGCGCCTACATTTTGCCTCATAGAGAAAAACTTTTGAGGTTACTTGTTTATATTTTTTTTTCTTTACAATGATTGTTTGATTTATGTATTTGTTGTTCAAGTACAGGATATAACGGATATTGTACGTAAGTTTCAGCAATCAATGTGAAGCCGTTTTTGAGATAGACCCCGGGTCAAAATAGGTCTAAAAACAGTAACTTTGCTGGCTTACCAAATCGTTATTTTTCCTCAAAGATTTTTTTTAAAACCGGTTTCGTACTCTACTTATCTAGCACTTTTAAAGATACCCCACAAGGGTAAAAAAAAACTTGTGAGGTGTCAAGGGACACCCGGATGGAACGAAGTTCAATTTCTGTCTAGCCCCCTTTCGCAACGCGCGATAAGGAAGTTTCGTTCCAAAATTAAAAGAAACATCAAGTACTGACCGCGCCCGACGTTGCTTAACTTCGGTGATCGGACGAGAACGTGGTATGACTTACAACTATAGCAAAAAGTGTCGTTACAACTTTTGGTCTTATTTTTTTCCGTCTAGCCCCCTTTCGCAACGCGCGATAAGGATCTTTCGTTCCAAAAAAAAATATTATGCTCCCCACTTACATGTCTGGGAACCCCCTTAAAATATTCATTTATATAATTTAAAATGTCATTTCTAGCTTTGGGCTAGTTTTACATATTCTTTGAGAATTTGAAGTCATTCGCTTATATGGTTTAGAGAGACGCTAGATGCCTCTGACGGACGGACAAAGTGCTTACGACCCAAGTCACCCAAGTCAACTTGAGATCTTGCTTCACTCGATTAATGACACTGGAATTCTATAATTTCACTGGAAATATTGGCCTCGAGATTAAAAATCGGTAACGTTTTGTACTGTTGTTTGTTGAATGACTGACAATGGTGTGGTGCTACTTCTTCAGGCAAGAAATGGAAAGTTGTGCTCCTATTGGGAATTAAACCCACGGCGCTGAAAGATTTGTCCACTGCAACAACAGTTCGTCGCATTCCTCTTATACCTGCATCACTAAATGAGTAAATATTTGACGAAAACCCGAATTATGAAACGAGCAAGCAGTCAGATGCTATCAACTAACTATCGACTACACAAACCTATCAAGTAACTGTCTACTAAGTACGCACATAACATTGATTGTTTCTAAGTTTGACATTATAGTTTTAACTAGGAATATTTTTTAACATCGTCTCATTCACTATTTACTACTTTTTTGGTTTAATTAATCTGTTTTCCGACTTAAGTATAACATTGTATCCCCTCTACCAATTTATTTAATTATGAATTTCTTGTTTACTATTTTATCCTGTTTGTCCTAAATTGTTATCTATATTTATCACAAGGTATTTACCCATTTAAGTTCCCTTCTTCTCTTAAAATTCCCTGCTTTTTTTTCAATAATATAATTTTAGAGAACTATAACTTGTACCTAGTGAAACTAAATAAATGAATGTTTGTATCAATAACGGGATATTTACCAATTATTTCGTTTGTTTTGAGTTTCCGATGATATTTCGGCATTGTTGCAAGCACCATGATCACGGAGTAACTGTACATGGTATATATCCCGTTATTGATACAAACATTTATAGTGAAAGTGACCATGGTAGCTTGAAAACTTACATAAATAAATGAAATTAGAAATAACTATTGAGGGATTGGGGAAATCCACAGTAGCCATGACGACATCATTGTGAGGTTTTGTTGTTCCATGCATCGATTAACCAGTAAGGAAAATGTACATTTATAGGTACTCATTATTACTTCACCATGTCAATGTATACTCTAATTACGTTTGGTTAATAAAGCATTAACGCACATTCACTACGAGCTGGATTATAATAAATAACCTAACACGCGGCGTAAATCCAGTCTATAATAGAATTTGTTTTCTTACGCACGTATTGATTTGATTATTTGTTTGATTTACACAATCAAATGGACACCGCACTCATCGACAAGAGGGAGAATTACAAGAAAAGATCTGTCTCCAATCCTAACTTTGGCAAAGTCGTAAACGGAACACAGTTCAGAGCTCGGAAGAATTCTGAAACATCAAAAGTTTTCCTTAAAACTCAAGGGATTGCAATTAACAACCGCTTCAGCCCACTACCAGTCGACGCAGCTACAGTTACTTTCAACAGATTGAAAAGGAGGAAAATCAGCAAAGTTGTTATAATTGGCCTCCCAAAAGACCGCCAAGGATCTCTACGAGAAGAACTAGCATCATTAGGGTTCGATGGAGCAGTTATATCAAGAGTGAAGACAATGTTTACTTCTGAGTGTCCACCGCTGCTCGTTGAATTTCCTCCTGGAACTGATATCGGGCAATTACAAAAAATTGTCTATCTATCGCACTGTCTAGTGGAAGTGCACATGTATAGACCAAACACCCAATGTTGTCAGTGCCACGGTTCTGGTCATTCATCCAACAACTGCAATCGGCCCGCTAGGTGTGCCTACTGTGGATATGTGTATTCAAAATGTGCATGTCAAAAGAAGAGAATTAAATGTTGTTTGTTGTAATTGTTCATAATTATTGTTAATAAAAGTTGTTGTTCGTATTATCGCTTATTTTCTTTAATAGATCGTTTGTTAATTGTAATAAATATGTTGTGTGTTAATGGCAAGAAAGCTTTTTTAGAACGTCAAGGTCATAATTTAAATTAGCGCCATCTAGTTTACATTTTTTAATTTACTTAGTAGTAAGGAAGTTAGCTTAAATTATTTCTGGTGTTAAACCATATTTACCGAAGTTTTGCCGCGTAAGTGAAAAAATGGCGATGTTGATTTTGTATTTTTTTTTGGGCATTACGGCACTATGACTGGACCTTGACTCTTTTACTTGACTTGTGTCTAGGACTTTTAATATGAGATACACATGAAATACATTATTACTTGACACTGGCTAAATGCACAAGATTGCGAAGCCAAAAATAAAACAATATTTATTAGAGATAGATAATACTTAATTGGTGTAGTTACAAATAAAAAATATTACCAGTAAACACAAAAAAAAAAAAGTAAACTTATACCTTAAGTGTCACAATAGGGGCGGCCTTATCCCTAGGACCGTTCTCTACCATGCATCATTATAGCATCTGAAAGATAATACTACCTACTTATATTTTTAATTTAGGATTTAGTTTTTTCTTTAGTATAGAAAAATAAAATAAACGCTTTCACACTCACTGTTCCACACTAACTTCAACGACTTGGGTCTTGCCAGAAACATCACATCTCACACACAATCACATCCAGAACCAGAAACACAAATTTTCTTTACTGAGAAAACATGTGTTTTCGGGAATTGAACCCAATATCCGCTCCATAGAAGACAGAAGCGCTACCAACAGTGCCAGCGATGAGTTCAATGAAGGAACTTAACATTAAAGGAGGAACTTATCTCACATTTTTTTTCTAGATTTTGCTATTCTTCATCCACAAGTCAAGTCATTCATTAGTCATATATATTATAACTAATGATAACAAGTACAGTCAGCAACAAAAGCTGAAAATAGGATTTTTTTCAAAGTAGCTAAATTATATTGAAATGTAGGATTACCTTTTTTATGCTGGATAGGCAAGCATTTGACCACTATCTTCTGACCTGATGGAAAGTGACGATGCGGCCGAAGATGGGACATGCTTGCCTAGAAGGTACCTATTCTACCTATTCACTCTAGACTTGAAGACACCCAGATTGTACCGTTCAGGGAACAAAGACGCAGGCAATGAACCACTCCTTCGCTGTACGGATAATAAACCTAGAAGCGAAACGCTCAAAGCGTTATATAATTTGTATTAGGGGTAAGACTCGCACTGACGACCCACTTAAGGTGTTTTGTTTATTAGTTAGAGTTTTGAGATGGAACTATGCTCCAGGTTGTTTATAAAATATAAACAATGAAAATAAAAACATTCAAAACATTTAGACAGCTTTTGAAAATCTGGATAAGTTAAGGTTTTGCTTGCGACTGTACTTAAGCATTGATCTAGTTTTTTATAGAAACCAGGACATTAAATTAACAAGTAATTAATAATTAAATGCCTAGTATATAATTAACACGTTCGTATTACATTCTATTCATCTTTGTGATCCATTTAAGCGAGTAATATGTGAGGTCTTCATTTATAACTCAGTAAAAAATGTGCATAGAAAATTCTGCTGCAATGTTTCATTTATAATATAATAGGTTTAAACATACCTAATCAAGATAAAAAGTTTTTTTTTTTCCTTAGTTTTGGCTTCGCAATCTTATGCATTTAGCCAGTGTCAAGTGATAATATATTTCAATTGTATTTCATATTATAGGCCCTAGTCACAAGTCACAGTCAAAGTCAAGTAAAAGAGTCAAGGTCCAGTCGTAGTCAAGTCATGCCCTAGTAAAGTGGTAGAAACTTTACTAGAACTTCTATTGGAGTTTTGGAGCGAAGGTGAAAATCACGTTTTTCAACTTTGTATGATTTGCCTACACTTATGCACGTTCACTAAGTATTAACGGTTAATAATCCACCATTATAACACATTAACACTCGAAGAATCACAGGTTTTGGAAAATTTTACAAAATCAACAACGCCATTTTTTCACTTTCGTGGCAAAACTCCATAAAAAGTATTTATGGACTGTGCATGTGTATTATTATACTAGCTGTACTTGCATGCGTTGCAATACCACGTAAATAGGCATTTTACCTTTTTCACGTTTATGGTTGCCTGGTACTTTACTATAGCCGAGTGACGTATTCCTGTCAATTACATTTTTTTATTGTTTAATTTTTTTTTTTTATTGAATATGGATTCTCCTTGAATCTAAACCATTGTTTAATCCACATGAAACACACCCAAAATTTATCATTTGAATCGGTCTAGCCATTTAGGTTACATTAAAGAATTTACATCTACGTACAGAAAAATTATAATCTTTAATATATTCATATGTGCTAGATCTAACCTACAACGTAAATGCGAAAGTTCTGATGTTTTTAACTCAATCAAAAATACTGAATCGATTGGGTAACCGATTTTTTTTAACATTAGGCTCCGCATCTTTATGCATTTCGCCAATATTAAGTAATGATACATATTTCAAGTCTTTAATTTTCTTATGATACTACTAATCCTAGTAACTAGTCACTGTCAAAGTTAGTTAAAATGGTTAATCAAATTCAAGTCATGCCCTAGTAAAGTGACAGCGTTTAAGTCTATTTTTAGGGGGGGTTCAGCATTTATTGCATCATATTATTATGTTACATTAAACTAAAAACTAAATTAAAATTAACCAAAAATAAATAAAACTAGATATAAATATGTATTAAACTTAATCTAATAGACCGCTAACAGTTGGCAAAGTACCCAAAATGCTGGCAGCATTGCCACGTTGAATGGCAATGCTCAATCTTTTAAGTATTAAATACTTTTGCTACGTACTGTGGTACCTAGTAGCAAATGTTCTGTTCTTAAAATGTCCTTAATCTATATCTATTTAAAAATTATCCACGTAGCAAAATGTCTATATCTAAAAATGCAGTAGTAATTGAATAGATATACCTAGAAGCGTTGTTCCTAGAAGCGACTGGTCCGGATCTCAAAATGCCTTAATACAAAAAAGTCCTCGTAGCAAAATGTCTAGATCTAAAAATGCAGTAGTTACTAAATATACACAAATACAATATGATCCAGTAGCAAAACGTCTGGATTCAAAAATGCGTAATAGTTACTAAAAAGACGTGACGCCGTTGTTCCTAGTAGCGAAAAGTCTGGATGTTAAAGTGTCCTTTTCTATGCTAAATAGCAAGCATTTGACCACTACCTCACCTGATGGAAAGTAACGATGCGGCTGAAGAGGGAACATGCTTGCCTGTACCTATTCACTCTAGACTTGAACACACCTAAATTGCACCGTTCAGGGAACAAAGACGCAGGCAATGAGTTCCATTCCTTCGCTGTACGGACTAATTCAAAAAGGTTCACGTAGCAATATGTTTAGATCTAAAAATGCTGTAGTTACTAAAATGACATAAATAGCAAAACGTCCGGTTTTAAAATATCCTAGTTATTAATGGACAAATCGCCGAATACTTCGTCATATTAAAAGCAAATAGAACCTAAAAATGTTCACTTACCTAGCATTTTACTCAGGTCAGCATTATGAAGATCAGGATTCTCATCAGCCAGTTTCTTGCGCTCCACCTTCGCCCAAACCATGAACGCGTTCATGGGCCTCCTTATCCTGGCCTCCTTCAGCGCTTTAGCCTGCCCCATCTTAGAGGTAAAGGGAGCCCTACCATACTGTTGAGGGGAGTAATCCCTGGTCTCATAGGGACTTCTGTAATCGTACTGGGCTCTATAGTCTAAGCTGTATGGTAGAGTAGACCAGACCACCAGTTCTGGGCTGGTCTGGTCTTGGGCGGAGTCTCCACTGTTCTCGACGGCTCCTTGGACGTATTGCTCGTAGGTCCGGTGGTATGTAGGTGGGGATTCTATTCCTGCTCCTCCTGAATCCATCATGCTGTGAACAAAAAGAATTGGTCAATATAATTTTGGATAAATGAAAACGGGCATAAATTAATCACATTAATATTCGCACTTATATCATAAATCCGAAAGTGTGTGTAAATTTGTAAATACGTTAGTTTTGTCTTTGCGTTGAAATAGCTTAACGGATTTGAATTACATTTCGAACATACATAGCTTATACATAGGATTAACACATAGGATACTTATTACTTGATAAACGCGAGTGAAGTCGCAGGGCACGGCTAGTTAAAAGTATAAAGGCGCAAGTTTGTATGTTTGTTTTAAATTAATTAAAAGTTGTGTAAGACAAGACAGATGCAACAAACAAACAAACATACAAACACATTCATACTAAGAACACCAGACTTGTATCGTGTGTGCAGGAAACATTTACATATCACATCCAGAATCAGAAGCCCTAATATCCCTTGTGAAAAAAAAGCTTTTCAGCTAGAAATCGAAGCCAAGACCTACGGCACCGAGGTCAGAGACCTGCCCCTGTCCCAACTGGGTCGTAGTTTCTCAGAGGAGGAATCTATAACAGCTAAGGAATAGGAATGGATGTAAATTTCATTAAAAACCACTCCAGTTATGTTTTGTTTTATTCTATATAGGTAAGCATTTGGCCTGATGGAAAGTGATGATGCGGCCAAAGATGTGAATGACCTTTCTTATGCTAAATAGGCAAGCATCTGACCACTATCTTACCTGATGGAAAGTGACGATTCGGCCGAAGAGGGAACACGCTTACCTAGAAGATACCTATTCACTCTGGACTTGAAGACTCCCAGATTATACAGTTCGGGGAACAAAGACGCGGGCAGTGTGCTCCACTCATTTACTGTACGGATGATAAATGTAGAAGCAAAACGCTTTGATCGGATATGAGGTGTGTTAAACATAAATGGATGACGTCGGTCAGTTCATCTTGTGGTCCGATTATAGAAAGGGCATGGGGGAATCAACTGATGTAATTCGAGTGGACAATCACCTAAATGTAAGCGATAGAACACCGAAAGGCTATCTTACGTCGATGACTGATGTTCTGCAACTTGGACTCAACTAGCTTGATGACAAGAAGATATCGTTATTAGGTGCTCAGGAATCCTACTATCGTAAATATGTTAAAAATACTTAACTGAAAACGGCCATACAGTATCACATCAATGATATAAATGTGAAAGGTTGTGTGCATGCTAGCTTTCTCTTCATCCGTAACTTCCGAAGGATTTGAATGAAATTTGGAATGTACTTACATAGCTTATACCTCATCAATTCATAGGATACTTTTTACATAAGAAACGCGGGCAAAGCGGAGCACGGCTAGTTTATAACAAGTCTAACTCATAGATTAACAGAATCCATCTACGAGTACCCGCTGATGTTCTAAATCTATGAGATGAGGGTAATTTATTTTACTTGTTACGCGTTTCACGACGCGCCTGTTAAGCGACGATGCGATCGAAGATGCCCCTAACCTATAAGAATAATCGCAAGATCTGTACAGACATGGCAACACGGAAACCGAAGCGTCTGGTCTCTAGACAGGGTTACCTTACATCGATAGCCATTACTGATGACGGGTCAGCTTACCCAGTTTCCTGGCATCGAGTGTTCGAGCTAATAGCCAGACGACACCCGACGGATTTTTCGAATTCCGAGTAAACGTGCACGGGGTACTATTGCGGCTCAAGTTACCCTTATCGGCTTTATGACAACGCACGCGCGTATAGACATGATTTCTCATATATACAGTAGTTAAGGCTCACCATAATCATAATATAAACATGTTTAAAAGCTTTCACAATCACGGCCCCACACTAAGTTCGATGACTTTAACATTCACATCACACACACAATCACACCCAGAACAAGAAACACAAATTTACCTTGGGGAGAAAACATGAATTCACGGCGGCAATCGAACCCCATACGAAGGCGGACGCGCATATAACTAAGCTAATAGGCAGTTGAATAGATTAACTAATTATGTTCAGTTTATACTTATGTTCAGTTCATACTTATGTTCGGTTTATACTTATGTTCAGGTCATACTTATGTTCAGTTTATACTTATGTTCAGTTCATACTTATGTTCGGTTTATACTTATGTTCAGGTCATACTTATGTTCAGTTCAAATATGTAACATCTGTCGAGGTTTCCATATTTTCGCCGTTTGCGCTGCTCTGCCGAAGTTGCCGCGACACCAAACCCATTCTGTGTTTCAGGAAGATGTGACGAAGCTAAAGTGGCGACACAAGTTGCATCCCATTAAAGACCGTCCCATCTTCATTGAACTACCCGTTGGCTTAGGGTGATAGTTCGCCTTCTAAGCAGGGGTATCAGATTCGATTCCTGGCGGAAACACAAGTTTTCTCCCCAAGGAAAATTTGTGTTCCTGGTTCTGGTTGTGATTGTTTAAGTGATGTGAATACAATACAATATTATAACTCTTTATTGACACCAAAAGATAAATACAGCTTACAGATAAACTTATAAAAATAGGTAAAATGGGCGGTCTTATCGCTAAGAGCTATCTCTTCCAGACAACCTTTGGATGGAAATATAAACGAAAAGATGATGTAAAAATGGTGGTGCGATAAAATAAATAAAATAAAATTTTAAATATTAGAAATACTAACATTGTTTAAACTACATAAACAATACATACCAATAATAATATCAGAATTAGTGAACGTTTCCGGCATCCACGACACAAGTCATCGAACTTAGTGTCGGGCTGTGAGTGTGAAAGTGTTTACGTTTGTCTTCCATGGCATTAAACTGGGATATCTGTGGATGTGGTTAATCACATCCAGGTACAAGCAACCCGATCTAAATGAGTAATTCCAAATTTATAAGAAAGTTTCTCGACACCGACCGTTCTTGGAACGGCGGCGCCACTGTGGGAACCATTGTCATTGTTCTGCTGATTTCACTTGATTCTCCCATCTACGAACGGTATATGGTGTGTCTTAAAACCGCTATAATGTAGAATATAGTTGTACTACCTACGCCCCGCGGTTTTACCCGCGTCAGTCCCGAACCTACGGGTATTACGGAATGAAAAATAATCCACATCATTTCCCGAGCTAAAGTCTACCTCTGAACCAAATTTCATCAAATTCGGTTCATTGGATTAGAATGAAAGAGTAACAGACAAACAGAGTTACTTTCGCATTCATAATTCAGGTCCTGGGTGTAATGTGAATATTTCCGGCACCCACGATACAAGTCTTTAAACTTAGTGTGAGGCTGTGAGTGTGAATGCGAAAAAAAAATATTGTAGGGATATTGGTTCATTGCTTTGCCCCAAACCGAGACCTCAATGTAACTTTTTGGCATGAAAATAACTTTGTTTTTTTCTTATATTATTTACTAGCCGTGCCTCGCAGCTTCGCTCGCGTTTATCAAGTTAAAAAGTAACCTATGTGTTAATCCTAGATATAAACTATGTACATTCCAAATTTCATTCAAATCCATAAAAGCGTGACGAGGGAGCAAACAGACTTACACATTTACACACACAAACATTTTTTTTCTTTCTTTCTTACTATAGAAATATAAGATAAAGATAAAGATCATTTTTATATGTAAAAACATGCGTTTACACATTTAAGAAAAAAAATAGGTATGATAACAATACAAAGTTATAAAATAAAAATACACATTAAAATTTATAAATATGTTGCTGTTTTGTTGTCTTAATATATAAAACCGTTGTATTGCTGATTGACTGCCTACGCTGCCGGGTTCGATTCCCAGTATAGGAACTCAAATGTTCGCAAGGAAAATTGACTGTCTCTTATCCTATAGTTCGGTGTGCGCTGTAACTGATTCCGGCACCGCGATACTTGTCTTTAAACTATGTGCGGGGTTGTGATAGCGTTTGTTTGATTAAAAGTTGAGGTATTATGTGTCATCCGGTCAGCATCAATGAATTTGCGTCGAAACCACAAAGCGATATACATTGCGTTGACGCATTTAGTATGTAGGTAAAGGATACCTACTCACACACACAAACGAACTAGATGTAGCCCGTGGCTTCTCCTGCATTTATAATAAGGATTGTTTATTAAGGTCTCCACGAAATTTGAAGTATCTATAAGAGAGAATGAAACTGACCCGCCCGTTGGTTTAGTTGAGTGAATGTTCGCCTTCTAAGCAGGGGTATTGGGTTCAATTCCCGGCGGGAACACAAGTTTTTTCCCTAAGGAAGATTTGTGTTTCTGGTTCGAGTTGTGATTTAAAACTAAAAAAAAATTTTTAATCGGTTCACGACTTGATTATCTCCTCCTTTTTTGTAAAGTCGGTAAAAACAAGAAAATCGTCAAGTAAACACATGTTTTACCCTTAGTTTTTACATTGCAGTTAATGTGAAACTTAGGCCAAAAACATCTGAATCTAATATTGTTCTCCACTATATATATCTAGCATATAACACATGCCTGTTAATTATATAGGTATTAAAACATATCTCTTTGACGTCACTTTATAATAATGCGTCTATAGAGAACTTGCATAAGTGAAATGAGCATACCTAGATGTAATATTTATAAACGAACTAGCGATCCGCCCCGGCTTCGCCCGGGTGTGATAAATGAAGAACCGCTCGACCGATTTTGTGCAAATTTCACATAAACCATCTACTTAATAGTCCGAACAAAGCCTAAACATTTGGTTTGGATAGGTGAGCCCGTTCATGAGTTATAAAATAACAACGAAAAGTGGCATTGATTTATATATATATAGATAGATAGATAGATAGATAGATAGATAGATACGCCCGATGACATTACGATTCGCTTTTCGAAACAATTTTTTTTTCTTATTTATGACCGCCTTCAAAAAAAAGGGGATGTTCTCAATTCGACTGTTTTTACCGACTTCCCAAAAAAGGAGGAAGTACTCGAGTCGACTGTATTTTTTTTTTATTTGTGTTACCTGATAACTTCTCTCCACGTGAGCCGATTTCGATTTTTTTTTTAATTTGAAATATTTTGTTTTCTAATTGGTCCCATTAAAATTTGATCAATGTCTGATCAGTAGTTCTTGAAATATCGTCAATAATGCATATTCTGTGGACTACTTTGACGATGTTCTCGTTTACCCCGACTTCAAAAGTTACGTCGTAACTTCTTTCGTTGTGAGCCGATTTTGATGTTTTTTTTTTTATTTGAAAGCTGGTGTTTTCCATGTGGTCCCATTGAATTTGATCAAGAGCTGATCTCTAGTTTTTGAGTTATAGTCAATAATGCGTGTTTAATACATTAAATCTGATCAAGGTTCCGAAGATAAAGCGGTGAAGTCGGTTTTTTTAAGCTTTGCTTGCGTTTAATTATAATTATTTATGTGTGTTACCCCATAACTTTTTTCTACGTGAACGGATTTTGATGATTTTATGATTTGAAAGCTGGTGCTTCCCATGTGATCCCATTTAAATTTGATCAAGATCATTAGTCGTTTTTGAATTATCCTCAATAATGCGTATTTAATTAATGAATTCTGATGAAGGGTTCCGAAGATAAAGCGATATAAGGGAGGAAAAACTACTGGACAGATCTTGATGAAATTTAAATATGGTCCCACTACTTATTTGGGAAGCACTAACTATCAAATAAAAAATTAATCATTCAAATCGGTTCACCTAGAGAAGTACACATAGAACACATAAAAGAACATTCCAATTAAGAACCTCCTCCTTTTTAATAATAATAATTCTTTATTGCAGACACATGATCTATATTTAAACGTACATAAGGTTTTACTCCTTAAAAAAACTATAAAATAAAAGATGTGTACAAGAAAAAGATTTGTACGTCAAAAAAAAAAGTTTTTCATGTCGGTTTTTTTTATTCAACATAGGCAAAATTTTTACCACATCTCACCTGAGTGAGATCGACGTACGTCGTAGTAAGCGACGATGTGGTCGACGATGGAGCAAGCTTGCCTAGAAGATACCTATTCAATCGTAACTTGAAGGCTCTCATTGCACTCATCAGGAAACTCCGACTCAGGCAAGGAGTTCCATTCCTTTACGGTTCGCACAATGAAGGTGGAATCAAAACGCTTTGTCCGCATTTGTGGAACGTCTACAATATAGCGGTGTCGCTTGTCAGTTTGCTGCTTTTCGATGAAAGAACGGAAAAGTAGATAGAGTAGTTCCTTGTCACACTCTTCTGTTAAAAATGATAACCATCTACCAACTAACAACGTCACCTCAATAATATTGATATTTCTTCGCAATTTACAATCAAAACATTATCTCACTTTCTCCTAGAATCAGTCGATGAGGTAGACTAATTCCATCATCATCAGTGTATTTTCAATGTAAACATTCAACACTATTCTACATATTTTCTATTGTTTTTCACCGTTTGCGGCAAACATAAACATGGTCTTGACAACAAACAAGTGTAATAGAAAACCGCATTCCACTCGTCTAAACAAAACTATGAATGTGGAAGCGTGGTCGGCTATCTAATGCGAGGCCACACCACGTTTTGTAGTGCGTGGCCACAACAGACTTTTTAGTAAGTAGCCACAACAGATTTGACGACCCAGTTGGCGTGGTAAGCAAGTCTCTGCCCTCTGCACCGTGGGTGCTGGGTTCGATTCCCGGCAGAAGCGCAATTTTCCTCCCCAAGGGAGATTTGTGCTTCTGGTTCTGGGTGTGATTGTGTGTGTGTGTGTGATATGTAAATGTTTCCGGCACCCATGATACAAGTATTTGAACTTAGTGTGGGGCTGTGAGTGTGAATGCGTTTGTTTGTTTGATTTTTTAGTTAGTGTCCACACCGGATTTCAACTCGTGGCGGGTGTTTTCAAGCTTCAGCAATAAAAAAACATTAAAAAATGTGGACTTTTGAATTATATTTTTAATGACACTACATTTAGTAAAAAAAAAGATTATCTACTACAATACCATAACATAGGATACTTTCAGTTCGCTCGAAGCGTTTCGCTTCTACGTTTATCGTCTGTACATCGAAGGAGTGGAACTCATTGCCTGCGTCTTTGTTACCTGAACAACACGATCTGGGTGTCTTCAAGTCTAGAGTGAATAAGGTACCTATTCACTCTAGACTTGAAAACACACAGATTGTACTACTCTAGGCAAGCATGTCCTATATTCGGCCGCATCGTCGCTTTCCATCAGGTGAGATAGTGGTCAAATGCTTGCCTATCCAGCATAAATAATAAACAATGTTTGAAAAATCTCACTTTTCTCATAAAGGGGTATATCCATATATAATCCTGTTGCTGAAAAGACAAACATGTACCAAACTTAGAAAACGGTCAGTTCGTTTATGTGATAGTTTATCTATAAAAATAAATGTCGGTGAAAACATCATGAGCAATGACCATGAATCACAAAATTTGAGGACATGACATGTGTTATACACGTGTAGGTAGGATAAGAATAACTCACTTTCAGTAAGAGAAGTCAACAAATCCCAGCAGTGGGGAAGAAATTAGCTGATGGTGATGTTTTTATGAGAAAACCGGGTCTTTTCGCGCTTTTATTATCAAAATAATGCTATTTGTAGTTGACAATCCAGTTGGCGCAGTGGACAGGTCTCCGCCCTCTGCGCCGTGGGTCCTGGGTTCGATCCCCGGCAGAAGCACAAATTCATTCCCAAGGGATAAATATCCCAGTGCTTCTGGTTTTGGGTGTAATGTGTGTGTGATGTGAATGTTTCCGGCACCCACGATACAAGTCTTTGAACTAAGTGTGGGGCTGTGAGTGTGAATGTGTTTGTTTATTTTGACTATTCTCAACGTTTCGGCAGGGTTTCACCGGCCAAGACGATGACACCCGCCATCTCAGTCTCTCGTGACCACCGAGAGACTGAGATGGCGGGTGTCATCGTCTTGATGATGATGATGATAGCAAAACTCCGTCACTCCATAAACGGAAAAGTGATTCGCAAAATCGTTACCCCTTAAAATCCGAACGAGCTTACCCGAAAACTTAAAGAATCCGCTGATTCAAAACTATTGAACCAAGAGAAGAATCGAACGCAAATTTGCAGTTTTATATCTCCGCTGAGTTTTCGTTTGTATAACAAAGACTATTGTCTCAGTTTGTTTGAAAATAAACCGGCTACCTGGTACCACCCTTCCGAGGTTGGATTGATCACGTTGCGACATGAACATATCAATCTTTTGACGCGTAGCGTTAAAATAATGGGAACTGTCATTAGTGTCACTGTAGTTAAACTTTTGTCGCGAAAATGAAAATGTAACAAGATTGCGAAGCCAAAATTAAAAGAAAAATAATTAAACGCAAGCAAAAAAACCGACTTCACCGCTTAGATGTCCTAAACAGGCATTATTGAAGATATTTCAAGAACTACTGATCAGATTTTGATCTAATTTAAATGGGACCAATTTTAAAGCAACGTATTTCAAACAAAAAAGATATTAAAATCGGTTTACGTGAAACGAAGTTATGAGATAACACACATAAAAAACCTGCTGCGGAGCTGAAACCATCGATGAGGCTCTGTCATTTGCAGAAGATCTGCAAAATTAGCATAATGCCGATGCTACTTTTCTGGCAATGTTTTAGTAAAAGTAACAACGTTCTTCGCTAGAAACAAAGCTGTTATTTTTTCAATTAAATAATGCTAATAATTGTCTAGTAAATGCTAATAATTTTAGTAAATGTTTGTCTTTCTATCCTATTCCACAAATCAAACAAATAGATTGTATAAAGTTTCACTATCGTCATCTCAGTAAAGCAACATTAAAACGTACATGCAAGTAGGTATCTAAAACTATTTGACATAAAGTGGTGCTCGGTCCGCTGGGCTGATAACAATCGCTTATCGCTGATAACGTATCAACTGCATGCACATTGCACCCGTGTGATGCAGAATGTAGATGTCCCGAAGCAAGATTTCATTTAAGCCACCTCCTATACTTTGCTGCTCGCCTGGTACTTGTATTCAAAGGTATTGAAGGTTGTCTAGCTTACTGCTGTCATTTTTACCCGACTATGGCGAAACAAAAGGCAGGGTTATAATGTTAGCAAATTAAATGTGTATTATATGTATTCATGATAACGTATCATCTGCATGCAGACTACACCCGTATGATGCCAAATGTTGATAGATAGAAAAACTTTTTATTTAACACCATAATTGTGACAGAACAGAACAGAAAATAATGACTCACATAATAAGTGTAACAATAGGGTCTTATCTCTAAAAGCGATCTCTTCCAGATAACCTTTGGATAGAGAGGAATTACGCAACAAAGTTGGAAGTCAGCGTTTTAACATACCTAACAAAATTTAGAAAGGTGTAAGATTTGAAAAAATATTAATTATAGTAAACCTACTGAATTATAAATAATGATAAATAACAATTAAAATACATTATTATATTAATACCTATGTACAATTATTACCTAAATACATATTATAACACAATAATATAATACGTAAGTAAACTACATAATATAAGAACATAAATATAAATACCAATGTCGTGAATAAAGAATTAATGGGACAGATTACAGCATAATTAAATTATTGTAGATGTCCCGAATCAAGATTCCATTTAAGCCGCCTCCTATACTTTGCTGCTCGCCTGGTGCTTTTATTCGGCGTTGGAGGTATTGTCGATTGTCTAGCCTACTGCTATCTTTTATCGCAGCCATTTCGAAAAAATACGTTATGTCTACAGCTCACAGAGCCACAAATTCTATGTCTCAAGATTTGACCGAGTAGGTGCACTTATATCTAGTGCATTAGTAATATAATGAAAACAAAAAAATATCTAAATTATACATCCATCGCCCAGCTATCAAAAATGTCAAAACAAACGTCAGAGTAACGTCACCCGGGTCCAAACTGGTTTAGATCTAGAGATTGTAGAGATTATCTGTGGACGGTAGCTATTGCTGTCACGACTGTGCGACATGAGATCTATCTGTATGTTTTGCCTCGAAACTTGACTCTGTAAAGCCTTGTCTACAACATTGGTAAAGAACGTATTACAGCTTAAAACATATACCTCTTCGCTTATAAAGATTGGAAGCAAGCAGTTTAATAATCACATAGTTTTATCTCGTTCTTGCTAATGCAAAATGTCAATCATTAAAAAGGGACAAACTTGTTTTTCACTACTAATGTTATGCAATGATTTTAAGCAAGGCGATTATATATTAAAGCTACTATTTTATTTTGACAATTGACAGTTTGTGCATGCAAAAGTAGATGTATTCAGGTCCATCTAGCATAAAAAGAGGAAATGGGCCATCCCAAAAAACAATGTTGGGATGTTTATGGAATTGTGACCTTCGATCGAAAGATGCAGCGCAAACATGCCCCTCCCTTATAAAAGTAGTATGATGATTTTGAATCACTGGAGGCATTGAACGCACAAATCTAAATTTGAAGTGTTTTGTTTAATAATTATATTGCTAAGTACGAACATAATACAAAAAGTAAGTGTGTAGTGTATTAAACAGTAACGATAAGTTGTAGTTCGTAATAAGAATGTTCTTGTACTCCACAGTATTCCTTTTTAGCTTGGCGAAGGGCTAGCTATTATGATGCATGCCCAAAATTAAAAGGACATGCAACTAAGGATCCTGTATAACGGCTTAGCGTCGAAAGCACACTATAATATATTTATCGAGTTTAAGGGAAAGAGGATATGTAAAGAGGTTTTGGGAGGTTTGCCGCAAAAGTAAAAAAATGGCGTTGTCAATTTTGTATTGTTTACTAAATCTTGCGTTAATATGTAATAATGGTGGACTTTAAACCATTAGTAATGAATAGTAAGTGAACGTGCACGAGTGTAGGCAAATCATATAAAGATGAAAAACGCGATTTTCGTTTTCGTATTAAAACTCCGATAGAAGTACTTATAAAGATTCTACCAATTTACTTAAAAAAAAGAATATTTCACCGTTTGACATGTACGAAAAAATCGCCTAGACGAACAGCGACTGCCATAAATGTGTCTATTATTACTATGTCAAAACAGCTACTGTCAAAAATGTATCTATTGTTACTGTGTCAAAACAGCAACTGTCAAAACTGTACCTATTATTACTGTGTCAAAACAGCAACTGTCAAAAATGTATCTATTGTTACTGTGTCAAAACAGCTACTGTCAAAAATATATCTATTGATACTCTGTGGCGTGTGCATCCTAATAATGCACGCAGTAATGCTAGATGCCTCCACTCGGTTTCCCCGAAGCGTTTGTTGTGCTGCGACTCCCCAGTAACGCTTGTTTAGGTTTGCCGAAGGAACACAATGCAGCTGCGATGTAAACTATGCCTTATCACGGTGAGAATCTCGACGAATATAGATAGATTGGGCATGGATGGCGTAGTGGTTGCAGTTTGCTCACCACCTCTCTGCTCCTCTGTAGTGGGATCACTGGTCGAGCCAGTGGGTTCTCTACCACCGCCGGGCAAGATAGTGACTGCTAGCGTAACCCTATCTTGCCCCAATTTAGCAAGGGACTGGGTTCGAGCCCCACTCACCCCTTTCCTTCACCCCTGGGAAGGAAGAGAAGCGCTCGGCATTTTCCCCCCACCAAAAAAAGTGGTTGGTTTTGCGTTCATTCAGAGGTTCACATACCAACAACTGCTGATAATTTTTATCTAGATAACGACTCGATTTCCAGAGGCTCGAAGCAACATTTAACTCATATGGAAGCCCTTTTAAAGTTTTTTTATAATCGACCGACTGTCTTACGTCTACGCGTGAATATTTATATGCCTCGATCATTGATCGGCAGGGGCACCACGTGCAGGTGAAGATTGCGAATGAACTGCCCGCTGGCGTTGATCGTTGCGCGTTGGCCTTCTAAACAGCGGGTATCGGGTTCGATTCCCTGTACAAACACAAGTGTTTTCGAGGGAAAATGTATCTATGCCTGTGACCTAAATGCTCCGGGCAACCACGATACAAGTCTTTGAACGTTATGAGGGGCTATGAGTGTGAAAGCCTTGTAAAAACCGTTCCAATATAATTGTAATCCCGTCTCAATACACCACGTAAGAGACTTTCTTGTATTTGATCTTTTGTCTGAGAACCTTTAAATCATTATCTGATTTCTAATAATTATTTCTAGATTTTCATTAGCAGGTATCTTCGCAACGTGTTAAAGTACCTTTATCAGCTTATCATAGAGCAAACTGTCGTGGCATCGCTCTTCCTACGTACCTTTAAGCAAACTAAAGTCTAGATATCTCATAAGTACTATACCTAGAGTAATCTTTCTGTCAACTCAGGCCACGCGTCATTCCGTTCGGAAGAATGTTTTGTCTCTCTTTGCTTTTGAAGCCTTTTTCAGATCCGTCCGTCCGTCTGTAAGATCTTCTAAACCATTCAAGCGAATAACTTTAAACTCTCAGAGAATATGTAACGCTATGGCCCAAAGCTTGAAATTGTAATTAAAATGATATAAGTGAAAATATTAAGGAGGCACCCATACATTTAAGTGGGACGCAATTTTTTTTGTTTTTATGCATTTTTTTTTTGTATTTATGCCCTAAAAACCAGCGTTTGACCACAATCTCACCTGATGGAAAGTGATGATGCGGCCGAAGATGTAGTATCATACTTGCCTAGAAGGTACCTATTCACTCTTGACTTGAAGACTTTCAAATTATACCGTTCTAGGAACAAATCCTGCACTAAGTTCAGAGACTAATATTTTCGCTGGAGCCTGAAACATTCACATCACTTGTACAATCATATCCAAAACCAGAATCACAATTTCGCCAAATGAGGAAAACTTTGCTCCTGTTGGAATCGAACCCAGGACTCGCGGTGTAGAAAGCAAGGACTTGTTAGGTCTTTTGACAAGTACTAACATATAAGCCAAAAATTAAGATCAATAAACCGTATCTACATCAATACAATATTTCATAGATATGTACTACAAAATATATGATAATGTATAGATGTTAGTTTGTAAGTACGGCGAGTAAATCACGAAATGCCGTTGGACCGGTTCTGAATTAGCATAGAAATCGATAAGCGTGAGCGTGCGTGATTAACAATGGTTCAGTAGGATTTAACTCAAATTTTATTTTAAAAAACACAAAAAATAACAACAAACGCATTCCCACTCACAGCTCCACACAAATTCAAAGACTACTAAGTATCTTCTAGGCAAACTTGCCTCACCGTCGACCACATGGTCCATCATCAGATGAGATAAGTTCGTTTGGGAAAAATTATGAGAGTAAATTATTACGATGCGCGCGCAGACCGACACCTAAAAGCGACACCATGAAGTTGGTAGCTAATTGTCTCTCATGTTTTCGTTAGAACTAA
Organism: Lomographa bimaculata; assembly: GCA_948107665.1. Lineage (NCBI taxonomy): Eukaryota > Metazoa > Arthropoda > Insecta > Lepidoptera > Geometridae > Lomographa > Lomographa bimaculata. The sequence goes on along the minus strand of OX403607.1, from coordinate 8,515,354 downwards.
AAACTATATTCAAGGTAGTCATTTAATGTATTTTTTTCACAAACAAAGAGTACAGGCACACGGGATATTATTTTTTAAGTAAATACTTCTTTAGCGGCGTTTTACACTTTTTTGGGATGGGTAAAAAATGTTAAACTCGCGTCAGGACACGTGACCTGTTCAAAAATTCGTAAGACGGAAAATTCGTAAGACGAAGGGAGAGTAGACCGCCGCGCCGGCGAGGCGTAGGAGAGGAAGTAATATCCCCCTCTCTTTCTACCGCGTGGCGAAAATGTATGCCTGCTCCTGCTGTTTACAACGTTAATGTTTAAGTTTTCAATTCTGCCGACACTCCCGGATTGCAACCCGTTGTTTTTTTATTATTCTTGTTTTGTTACGCTAAAGAAGTATAACTTTTTACGTGCGTACAGAAATACACACACACTTTTTTTTATATTTATTATCACTGAACCCTAAAAGCTAAAATTCAGAGCTATGTAGAGTAGTCCAAAGACACGCAGCAATATGGCCATGGTAGCTTGTTTCAACAAATTGACGTAGATACAATATGACAAATAGATCTTATTAGCAGTTCACTATCAGCAAATATTCTCATTTAGCTTTATACTTACAGCCCCACACTATGTACGAAGACTTGTGACGCCTCCCAACTAAGCCAACGAGCTGTTTAAATTATAATATTTTACGTTATATTATTATTATTACATATAATTCTTCTGTACCTGTGTGTGTAAGTAACTGAACTCCTCCTTAACAGCTGGACCGATGTTGATAAAAAATGTGTGTGTTCAGATAGATTCAAGAATGAATTAGATTCAAGCAGAATAAAAAATAATTCACAAAAAATTTAATTAAGTATATTTTTTTTTGATGATTATTTTTTTTATTTGAAAGCTGGTGCTTTTCATGTGGTCCCATTGAAATTTGATCAAGATCTGATCTCTAGTTTTTGAGTTATAGTCAATAATGCGTGTTTATGTATACATTAAATCTGATCAAGGTTCCGATGATAAAGCTGTGAAGTCGGTTTTTTAAGCTTTGCTTGCGTTTAATTATATGTAATAAATTCTGGTTGTTATTCTTGTTGAATAAATAAATCAATAATTAAATAAATAAAATACCGTGTACGATGAAATATCAGTATAAACGAGTGGTTATCTACGGAAGCGAGGGCACGTGCCAGCCAGTCGTGACTGTCCGATGGCGACCACCGCCCGATAATTCCCGGACTCCGGGGTTCATGTAAGACGATACGGGAATTAAATTATTTATTTGCATTTAATGCGTTGGTAATTTATGGGAATTACATGTTAACTTAAATATTTAATATTATTATACCACAAATGTATAAGTATCTAATTAAATGATCGGCTTTTTGTTGTTGATATTCTACAAATACGCACAAAGCAATTTGCTTCCACATTTATAGCGAGGGAGTGGAACTCATTGCCTGCGTCTTTGTTCCCGGAACGGTACAATCTGGGTGTCTTCAAGTCTAGAGTGAATAGGTATCTTCTAGACAAGCATGTTACATCTTCGGCCGCATCTTCACTTTCCATCAGGTAAGATAGTGGTCAAACGAATGTGTTTCCCGATATGTATAACGCGGATGTCTTTAAGTCACAAGTGAACAGACATCTTCTACGCAAACATGCTCCATCGTCGATCGCATCATCACTTAAAATCGTCATATGTTTGCCTATCCTAAATGAAAATAAAACGCAAATACCTCCGAAACTCTTCATCAAATCTTAACCAAATTATAATGGGACCAACTACCAACGTATATCGTTTCGAAAATCGTTAGTAAATGATGGAGTTCTGAAGTCTCCACTAGAAAAAAAGGTTCCAATGAATTGAGAACCTCCTCCTTTTTTGAAGTTGGTTGAATATCCCGCATAGCTACTACAGAGTCTACAGACAGACAGGTCGACTGGCCACTACTAAGTAAGACGGACATAAATTCTTCAATGGGCTAAATAAAAAAAAACAAAACCCTTTAACAGAGCTACCGAACTATAATTTATGGGACAGGCTGCGCAGCGAAACAAAACTTAAATGTTGGCAAGATTGTGCACATAGTAAGAAGAAGGTTCCGTAGGAAATCCTACTAATATTATAAATACGAAACTTAGTGTGTGTGTGAATGTTTGTCACCACGTATCTCCGTAACGAATAAACCGATTTTGATGAAATTTTGAGTGTAGATAGTTTAGTTTCCGGAATAACACATAGTAGGCTGCTCTTTAACTTAGTTAAGGCGGGCGAAGCCGCGGGGCACGGCTAGTGTGTTATAAATTACATCGTCGTTACAAAAAAATATATCAAAAAGTGAATGACAATCCATTACAATCGGTCAATAAATATAATATTATCATAATTACATTAAAAGAAGCGTCAATTTTCAACTTAAATGTCATATTTCAAACTGATTTGGTCACTCACATTAGCACTCGCAAAGTGAGTTCGGCACAGTTATACGAGCTAAAATATATATATATAGTAAATGTCTTACATCTCACATGCTCATAAATGTATTAACAAAATTTGAGCGCTTGATCGACCTATTACACTCGGTGTATAGGTGTTTGCTGTATAGATGCTGCTAAATACTAGTATAGTTTTAGGAAATATATCGATTTAGCCCGTAGATTTTTAATTTTTTTTATTTTATTTGTGACAGGCTAGTGTTTGACCACTATCTCACCTGATGGTTAGTATATGTAGATATAATTCAATTAGCTAGAAATATTAACAAAAACACACATGTAGTTACTATCCTCTTCGTTAAAACTTTTTTCTTTTAAAAACTCAGCAACCGCTTTCCTCTCCCTTCCCAAGGAACCCCAAAAAACAAATCTCGTAGCTGGGGACGCAAAATGGCGAAATTGGAAATAATTTCGCGATAGCATCACCCGCCGGTACCTTTCAATTTCTTTATACGTTTGTAAATTTGTTAGTCAGTGTGTTTGTTTTGCCTACAGTCCGAGTTTGTTTACTTATGAGTGTTCTTGTTTATATGTCTGTGATTTACCTGCTTTTTTTTGCTTAGTTTTGGCTTCGCAATCTATTTAAACGGAGAAAATAATTTGAGACAACTAGACTACTAGTCTTGAGAAACATACTTTCTAGTCAATATTACAGTTACTTCGTTCTTTTTACAAAATAATCTGGTTATTACCAAATAATTTTGTGATTGTTAGTAATTAATTATATATTAACACTAGCTTTTGCCCGCGGCTTCGCTCGCGTTAAGAAGTATTAATTTAAAATTGACAAAGTTTCATACAAACTTTCATCGCCTATTTTATCCTCTTGGGGGTAGAATTAATCAAAATCCTTTCTTAGCGGATGCCTACGTCATAACATCTACCTGCATGCAAATTTCAGCCTGATCCGTCCAGTGGTTTGGGCTGTGCGTTGATAGATCACTATGTCAGTCAGTCAGTCAGTCAGACCTTTGAGTTATATATATATAGTGATAAATGAGTAATTTTTCTTAGTGTACATTTAACCAGTGTTATATAATAATTAATTATATTGCAAATTTTTGAAGTAACTTTTTATGGGTGGGCTTTAAAATTCCGATCCGCAACCTTTTTAGGTAATGGAAAGGGAGGGGGGGGGGGTGTATTTCCCTGTAATACAAAAGTTACACTTCTATCATATGTTCTCTACGACACACCCTATTTTTAAAAAAATCCCATTGTCAATACCAATTGAACCCTATGTAGTATGAAATTTTTCTCACTTTTATTTATGGGGCGAGTTGACTACAACAGAACTCCAAAAATCGAGTAAACTGAGTCTAATTCTTTTATAGGGCGAGTTTACCCACAACTTGAAAATTAAAGAAAAACATAATTAAGATTACTATTAAGTATTTACACTTGCGTGATTCTTGTAATCATAACATATATTTTTTAATTAACCTCGCCAATGCTTTTCCTTATTGGTAATTTCATCATTATTCATTTTACTGTAATCTATTTAGCTCATTAAGATCTAGATTCTAGATGTTTCAGTGTTAACTGCCTTGAATTCATTGATGAATTATTAAAGTTCTTATTAAGATATCACTTCTTCGATTTATAAAAGAGATAGTGGATCATTTTAACGATTTCACACTCACAGCTCACTAAGTTTGAAGACTTGTTTCGTGGGTGCAGGTAACATTCATATCGCACCAGGAATAATTAACGAACCTGCTTACAATATTTCACAAGAATCAGTTGAGAAATGAGGAGAACAACCGGAAATCCGGACATCCGCTAATACCTACGAAGGCAATTTTGCCCAAGCTGAAACGGAGACGCTTTGCGAACACTTGGTCAATTATTATTTGATTTGATCCAGTAACACACCTATCATGATCAGAGTTTCGCAACATAAATTCATATCATGTTTAGCTATAAAAACTCTGGCAACACTACACCAGACAAAACGGATTCCTTATACTGGCAATTGGAATAGTTCCCCGTTCTTTTTTTAATTTTTTCAACTTGGAACGCATTCTAACGGTATTCAACGGGAGACATAACTTTGGCGGACGGCAAACGGCAAACTTTTTTAGTCATTTTCTAGTGACCTCACTGGCCGAAATCGATTTTCGAATGTTTCTTTTTAAATCGATATGTGGAAAGTTGTGGTTTAATTTTATATATGTTAATAATAATAATTTACGATATAGATCTACTGAAATGAAAGGTCCGTGCTTTTTGCCGCGGAAGTGAAAAAATGGCGTTGTTGATTTTGGATTATTTACCAAATCTAGTGATTCTTCTAGTGTTAATGTGTTATTATGTCGGATTGTTAACCGTTAATATCTAGTCAACGTGCATGAGTGTCGCTCCAAAACTCCAATATAAGTTTTAGTAAAGTTTCTACCACTTTATTTGGGCATGACTTCGACTATGACTAGACCTTAACACTTGACTTTTACTTTTCTTTCCAAGGAAAATTTATGTTTCCCTTCCTGGTTGTAATTGTGTGATGTGCATGTTTTCTTCACCCACTTCACACATTGTGTCGATGGTGGACTTGTCAAGTCATCGCGCTTAGTGTGGGGCTGTGAGTGGGGTGAGTGCGATTTAACAATTTTAATGGAAAGTGTGACAATAAATAGTTATCTATCTATGAAACCAATTCTTACAATACAAGATTTAAAATTTACCAAGACAGATAACCGTTACGTAATAGAAAAAAATAAATAAAAAAGCCCTTAACGAGTCATAAGTAAATAACTATAAAACTAAAGGAGGTTCCTTTTAGTCGCTCTAACTATATGGAGGTTAAATAAGCATCAAAACTGGTGATAATTAACATAACATTTGCGTAAGTAATCAGGAAGTGACATATATTATTCCCTTACGTGATTATTTTGTTATGGCTGTAACGATAATAAAATTTAATTAACCATTCTCATAGAATTTACGAAGGCTATAATTGGATTGGCTCATTAATTAAGTACCCGAGACAGAATTTAAAACGAACCTTTATCGCCGCACGGATTATGACAAAAAGCAATACTGGCAACCTCTAATTGCGATCAACGCCGGTCGAAATTAAAAAGAAAAGTCTCACAGAAAGAATCCCGCCTATTTTTAAAAATGGAACCCGACGATGATTCGCCTAATTAATAAACCAATCACGTACAGTCGAGACGCGGCGTCGAGGCGCGGCGGACGTGCGGGCGCGGGGGATGAACGTTCGGAAATTCGAATACTATATTTTTTCTGCAAAGCATAGCAATGCTACATGTAATTGGCTTGACGGGCAATGATAACGAATTTAGAATGCAATTAATTAATGTTAGAACATAACATGTTGGACTAGAAATTAGCACTATAGATGAAAATAGGTTCTAATATCCATCAATCATTGGCAGATAAATACACGCGCCAGACGCTATCACGGCTACATCGTAAGTCTCATACCAACTAGTTATAACGTTACAAAAACTTGGTAGTTAATCTTGTCAAATCAATATGAGAAGTATAAAATTAATACCATAGTACGATCAACTTCTCGGAACATTGTTATGAGAACGCCACGGATTATATGACGCAGCAATATGTTTTCTTTTTTGATTGAATGGCCGGTCAATGAAGCTGCCAACATAACAAAAGAATCGTCCAATATTGACACCGAAAAATTAATCGAAAAAAATCATTTGGTTCGAGAGTTTTGGTAGAAAAAAATATCATTTATCAAATGAATGCATTCCCTGTAATGTCTTTGCGCAGCGTGACTGCAAAAACTAGTTGAATAATAAATGCGTCGGTTGGCAACACTGGAGCCCGAGGAAGCCCGAAGCAACGCGAAAAAGGGCGAAGATTAGCCAGCCCGCGCTTTTTGTTTGCATCAATCGATGCGCTCGCGCATTCGCACAATGAATAATTCAAAAATTGACATGAAATGGCGTATGGTTCTTTTTTTAAATGAAAGGTGCCCGATTGAGGACTGTAACCGCCTGACGAATTCATTGGTCAACGGCTTTTTGCGTTTCGTAATTGCTGCATTTACTTAAAGGTATGATTTTAAAGATGCAAATAGCAACCTCTTTTATCCGATTTCTTGAAATCCTCAGAATTATATTACTCTGACAGCAACAAGAGTTTATGCATCGTAATAAATAAAATTTACCGTCAAACCGCAAATAAAGTTTCGCCTTGAACATAGCAAAAAGCGATATATCGATGACGAGTGTTATACAATCGATTTGTCGTTTTTGCATGTATGTACGACCATCGACACTGTACATCTAGAGATTGCCAGTGCAAAAAACTAAATAATTAATTCGAGTAATGTCGTTAATGATGCATCGAAAGCTTGAGTTCGATTTCCAAGTATAAGTAATCTTGGCATCAGAATTCTGTATGCGATTCGAGAAGCGATGTGCAGTTTTTGGATAAATGGCTTCATCTTGCTCCCAACGGGACGCTGTCACTGCCCCTAACATATGGTTATGACGGCTTTTTACGTAGTTCATGACGATAATTTCATTATGTCAAGTAGAAAAAATGCCAAGAAGTATTTTGTGCGCAAAGTGATGTCCATTTCTGGCGTCGGAATGATGACGTGGAGTAGTTAATACTTCTTTAATTTATGGAGTGCGTCAATTTAATAATTACGTGTACAGAGCATGCAACAAGTCGTAAACAAGATATAATATCTATAAAATCAGTATCGTATAATAATTGTGTGAAAGAAAAACAAGATTCACTTAACACCCCTTATCCCAAGATTCTTGCCAATATAAATATAAGGTATGTAAAGATCGCAACCAGGCGAAGTATTTATTCACAGATATATAAATTTCATTTAATTTTAATATTATAAAAGGCAAAGACGCTTCACCAATCCCTCAGCTCTAGAAGATCTTCTCAATATAGGATTCACTCGCAAAACTTACCCTAAAATACTGTCCACGATTTAAAAAAGTTAACATATTTTTTTGAATGTGTAAAAACAGTAAGTGTTTTCTATACAATTCCCTTTAATAATAAAAATAATAAACACTTTCACTCTCACAGCCTCACACTAAGTCGACACTTGTGTCGTGGGTGCCGTAAACATTCACATCGCATACAATCACAACCAGAACCAGAAAAACAAATTTACCTTGGGAAGAAAACTTGTGTTTCCGCTGGGAATCGAACTCTACTCACTCACTCAACTAAGCCATCGGGCAGTTCAAAAGTCTGTCCTTTCTAGGAATTTTATTTACCTAATTAGTATATACAAATTTATGTTAATTTCATATAATAATATGGTTAAATGAAAAGAATGTACCTATTGCTAGATCGCCTATAGGCTAGTTTCGACTAGACATAGTCTTCCCATAATTGAAGCCAGCCACCCCTAGCCAAAAACCAAAACGCTTCGTCTCTTTTCTATCAAAAGAAACGCTTTCCAAATGTAACAGACCTTAAAACTATAACACATAAGGTTTAAAATATCTTGACTTGATATTTAGCGCTCACGAAGATTGCAAAGTTACAGACAAGCAATTTAAAACCTTTGTACACACGTTTTAAAGTATGTTATATTTGGAAAGCGTTTCTTTTGATAGAATAGAGACGAAGCGTTTTGGTTTTTGGCTAGGGGGCTAGGACTGACTCGTATGTCAACCATATAAGAATGATGTTTGACAGTTTGTCTTGTTGTTAGGTGATAAAAAGGGCAAGAGGGAATTAAATAATGTAATTCCAACTTATGTTTGACATTTTGGAGAATGTCAAAAAAGTTAACGATGATTATAACTTCGCACGTTTGATGAATTGCTAAGACATAACAACGTCTGTCGAGTTAGCTAGTACTTCATACGTAGTCATGTAAGCAGCCATTTTGTTGACGTAACTCTGTCAATCAACGGCCCTGATGGAAAGCCTTGAGAAGAGGATTAAGACTCCTATAACTAATTGATCAAAATGATACGTAGGCATCCTACATAATAATATGTATTGGCGTCTTATCTCACTTCTTCCTGTTTCGGCATCTTTACTATTTCTATAGAAAACAATAACTTTTAATAGGTTCTTATTCTTTTGTTTTACTTTTTTTTGGCTGCGCAATCTTGTGCATTGAGCCAGTGTCAAGTTATAATATATTTCAAGTGTATTTCATATTAAAAGTCCTAGTCACAAGTCACAGTCAAAGTCAAATATCAGTCAAAAGAGTCAAGGTCCAGTCATATTCAAGTCATGCCTCAGTAAAGTGGTAGAAACTTTACTTGAACTTGTATAGGAGTTTTGGAGCAAAGGCGAAAATCACGTTTTGCGACTTAGTATCATTTGCCTACACTTATGTTCGTTTACTAAGTATTAACGGTTAATAATCTAACATTATACAATAACAGGTTTCGGAAAATTATAGACAACCAACAACGCCATTTTTTTCATTTTCGCGGCAAAACTCGTCTGTTCTTATTCTTATTATTCCCAGGCTTAAAGCTTTAAGGTTTTAAGCAGGTTTAAAGCAGGCATAAAAGAAAACAAATGCAGTCATTTGTTTTCTTTTATGCCAACTTGGAATATGCGCAATTGGCTACTGTCAACTGTCAATTTCATCAGTGTAAATCGCACAAATAATGACACTAATATTTTAAATCCGGAAGTTTGGTAGTGTGTAAACGTGTAAGTATGTTTGTTCCCTTACAGGAAACACAAAGAATTATACTCACTTATAAGAAGAAAACGCCATATTATTCTCAACACAGGGCTGATCTTCTGCCGCTCCACCGGTCGTAAGCATCAGGGTGTTCATTCGTCACTACAATTACTTAGAATCGATCAACGCTAAACTATCGATTGTTCACAACACTTTCGAGTCTCGCGTCGGAACGCGACCTTTCTGACTATGGAGCATCACTAGTAGAGTCTTTGAGTCATTATCTGAAAAAAAAAACAAACATTTTTTTTTATCGATACTATCTGCGCGGTTTTACCCGCGTAAGTCCCGGACCCGCAGGAATTCCGGGACCAAAAAGTAGCCTTTGTGTTAATCCAGGGTGTCAGCTACCACCATACCGAATTTCATCAAAATTGGTCCAGCTGTTTGAGCATGAAGTAACAAACATACAAACACACTCATAAACTTTCGCCTTTATGATATTAGTGTGAAATGTGATGAATAGCAGCTACAATCTTACGGTGTTGTACCTCGAAATAGGTACTCAGGGCAATGAGTACCAATTAAGTAGGTACCTATTCAATAGAAAGTGTTGTGGGTAGCAATTAAGTAGGTGGCCTACAACGAGTGTAACATAAAACGCTGAAACATGAACGCTTTCACATTCACAGCCCCACAATAAGTTCTATGACTTGTATCGTGGGTGCCGGAAACATTCACATCACACACGCATTCACAACCAGAACCAGAAAACACAAATCCTTGGGGAGAAAACTTGTGTCGAACCCGATAAACAACTAAGTAAACGGGCAGTATTCAAAAATCAAGATCGTTTATTCACATGGCCCCCAAAGAGGCACTCATGAAAGTTAATGACTGCCAGATTCGCAAAATTAAAGCCGTGCAGTACAGCATTACAAGGAACTTAGGACCTCTCATCGTAGATTCCAAAACACAACCTCAAACAGAATATTTTAAATAGGTCAACCTTAATCTAAAAACATCGACCAGCGGTCTCAGATTTTGAGATAGCGGGCTGCAGCGGAACCGGCTCGGCCGCCATATTGGATTGTGATTGACAGCTGTCAATGTTGGCGGCGGCCCTGCGACGCGCCCGCGCTTCGTTCTCTAATACCTTTGAAATGTTACGTTATGTTTTTTAAAAAGTGTATAGAATTCTGTCTTTGCAAAGCTAAAAATAGGAATGTACCCACGGTAAATAAATAAACCTACCTACCTATTGCATTTTTTTACTTTAAGGCAGCGAGCTTATAGGTAAGGCTAAAGTGCTCAAGCCCACTACCAGTGGCATTGCCTCTCTGAATTGAAATGCAATAATATTTTTGTGTTCCCGAATATAATCTGGGAGTCTTCAAGTCTCGAGTGAAAAGGTATCTTCAGGCAAGCATGTCAAATCTTCGGCCGCATCATCACTTTTCATCAGGTGAGATAGTGGTCAAATGCTTGCCTATTCCGCATAAAAAAAACCATACAAGCTTCATCTTCAGCATCATACTCAGTCATAAGCCTACCTCAGTACACTGTTCGACATAGGGATCTCCCAAAGCGCACCACTGGGCCGAGTCAATAAATCATCAAATGGTTCAAAATGATCACACAACTTTTGGACCTAATGGCCTCGATTCTGATGTCACACACTAAATTAAATTTAAACTATTCCTGTCTTTTACAAATTAGGAACGCAAGACAGAGATAGCATATGCTATGCTGTCAAGTTAGTCAGAACTTAGATGTCTATGCAAGCTTAGCCGAGTATGTGTTGTATTGGTGTTGACCAAAAACAAGCGCCTTTCTGCTTCTGCTATTCATATTTTAATTGATAAACTAGCGTGACAGCACTAAAATGCATGCTATCTCTGTCTTGTGTTTTATTTTGTAAGAGACAGGAATAGTTTAAATTTAATTTAGTGTGTGACATCAGAATCGAGGCCATTATATACCCTATTTAATAATACTTATCTAGAGAAATATATTACCAAGATGCTATAGAAGAACAGTTTTTATAAGCGTAGTGCAAACAAAATGAATTTATCCTTGTAGATAATGAAGAAAACTTGAACACGCGACCACTCAATGTAATTCCCTGATAATCTGTATTCTATCTATAAAAATAATGTATATACTCAGCACTTTAAATTATCGACTTTCCTCTTACAATATCGACTAATATCGACGTGAAAAAATTTTTTTTTTCTCGATAGGCAAGGATTTGACGACTATCTCACCTGATGAAAAGTGACGATGTGGTCGAAGATGGAGCATACTAGCGGTACGTATGTTAAATGTGGAAGCATAACGCTTCGTACCAACCTTGGAATATCAACCATAAACCGATGTTGCGCAAGCAAAGCTTATAAAACTGACATCACCGCTTTTTGGTTTTGGCTTGATAAATTTCGATAAGATTTATATGGTTCGTCTCTCAAGTATAATATACCAAACCAAAAAAATCCTCAGAACCGATTCATTATTGGCGGAGATATCGCGTAACATACATGCAAAAAAAACATACAATCGAATTGAGAACCACCTATTTTGAAAATACAGTTTATCGAGATGGATACAATTGTAAATTTTTTAGATTATTTTATTTAAAGCACATAGCGAGTCAGAGGGGCATGCCGCCAGAATGATAAGCACACTGCCTATTGGTAGTAGGCTTGAACACCTGGTACTTATCAACTTGTTGCCCAACAAGTTGATGGGGCTCTTTTGCTTCATAACTGTGTGTAGTGTCAGCTAAGTTAGATAGATAAATTCTTTATTTGCACACCAAAAAATAACAATTACAAAGAAATCTTAAATATAACTTAGGAGCACAAAGGGCGGTCTTATCGCTCAAAGCGATTTCTTCCAGACAACCAAAGGGAGATGATAAAAATATTACAAACAGGGACGGTGGTGTACCTCAACACGTATTTAAATTAATAAATGTACTTACACATACCTATTAATATTAGATACATAATATACATACAAAAACCTACACAAATAAGTTTTAGAAAATGTTAATCCATTGGCCATATTTTGCAGATAAATGGCGACTCCAGACACTAGAACCTATGGACCAATTGTCTTTGTTTCCTGAAACTAAATTAAAACTATGTTTATCTATACAGCCTATGTAGCAGCAAGACCTATGTAACCTACAAAACATCGAACTTTTAGGTAACGCAAATACTCAAGCCTACCAGTCGTAACTTGGTAACATTCACAACAACAAGGGGAACAACAGAAAATTGGTCCGAAACTAGTCGACAACAAAGTAAGTCGACGTTTTTATGTTAAATTGAAATACCAACAACAGAAAATGTAAAAATCCCGTGCTATTACTGATAGAATCAGTTGTGCATCGGACATATTACCACTCACAGCCCCACACTTAACGACTTAGTTACAATATTGCAGACTTTTTAAGTTTGAAACTATGTGAAATATTCCTCAATATCCATTTTACCACCTAACAACAAGACAATCTATCAAACGTCATCCTTATATTGTAGACATAGCTCCGGTTCACTCGAAGCGTTTCGCTTCTACCTTTATCATCCGTACAGCGAGTGGAACTCATTGTCTGCGTCTTTGTTTCCCGAACGGTACAATCTGGGTGTCTTCAAGACTAGAGTGAGAGGTATCTTCGAGGCACGTTACATCTCCACTTTACATCAGGTGAGATTGTGGTATCAAGCATAAAAAAGGGAACCTTATTTTTTTTATGTACGATATGCAAGCGTTTGACCACAATCTCACCTGGAAAGCGATGATGCGGCCTAAGATGCAGCACGCTTGACTAGAAGGTACCTATTCACACTTGACTTGAAGACTCAAAAAAAAAAAAACTTTAAAAACTTAAAAAACTAAACTTTTAAACTTAAGAGCCTGCGTATTCCAGGTCTAGTGTGTTTACCAGCTTCGACCACATCGTCACTTACCATCAGGTGAGATAGTGGTCAAACACTAGCCTGTCACAAATAAAAAAAAAAAACTTTTAAAACTTTTTAACTTTTTAAAACTTTAACTGCAGCAACAATAACATAATTATGCATTAAGACTGCACAAATCTATTTAAGTGTCATAATTAGGTACCAGGGTCACATATATTTACAGAGATCACATATATTTCAAGATGCATCTGAGGAAAACCACTATATATAATAACTCATTGCTGGCTCTTCAGATAAACCGTTTATTTTATGATGTGACGTCAGAGCCATTAAATATTTTATTTTATGTCCACGCAAACGAATGGTCATTGGCAGACGTAATAAATGTCGATTCAGTGAAGTCACCGTACAAGTCGAGTAACTTTTCTTCCCTATTGTTTTTCTATGCATCATAAAAAAGAAAAGATTATATGAACTGTTAAATAAAAAAAACTAATAATAATTCATCTGACTTCACGAATCATGAAAATTTCATGTAATTGATTTTTTAAATAATTTTTAGTTTATAACCACACGACCAACGTCGATAAAATGAAGCTTTTCAAATAAAAAATATTTTTCAGATCTTTTTATGAATGATGGAATACTGAGGTAACAAACGTTTACAAAATACTACACAAATTCATAGTCTCTTCCCTTTTTTAATTTGGTTAAAAATAAAGTAATACAATGTATTTTCTACCGACTTCACAAAAAAGGAGGAACTACTCAATTCGACTGTAAGTTTTTTAATTTTTTTATGTGTGTTACCGTTACCTCATATAACTTATTTCTACGTGAACCTAATTTGATTTTTTTTTTGTTTGAATTCTTTTGCTTTCCCATTGGTCCCATTTAAATTTGCCGGCGGTCAGTGATAAAACATTTTATTAACTCAAGATAGACGAAGGTTTGACTGCTATCTCATCTGATGGTAAGCGACGATGCGGTATATAGTGGAGATATTTATATCTCTCGACTTTAAATCAAAATGCTTTCTCTAAATCTCAAATCGAATAGATTATCAATAGATAATCTATTCGATTGTATGGTCCACTCTGCAACGTGAATGTCATTTTTGATTTTATTGAATTTATAATGTAATAACATTATAAATTCAATAAAATCAAAAATGATTTACGTTGGTTGGGTAGTGTCATCAAAGTTCTATTGAAGATTATTTTTTACCGACTTCCCAAAAAAGGAGGAGGTAGTCAACTGTATTTTTTTAATTTTTTTTATATGTGTTACCTCATAACTTCTCTCCACGTGAGCCGATTTCAATTTTTTTTGCTTGCGTTTAATTATTTTATTCTAGATAGGCAAACTTTTGATTACCATTTCATTCAAAAAGTGATTTTAATTTAATTACTGTTATTGCCAGTTTCGCAAATTTACAGCATTCCATGAAGAAAAGGTACAATTTTTTTCTTTACTTTACTGATCAATACATTTTGCGAATCTGGCAGTAATCATTGACTTTCATGAGTGCCTCTTTGGGGCCCATGTGAATAAATGATTTTGATTTTGAATAGACATATTTTAATTAAGTCATTCTTAGGTATAAATATAATATAATTATCTTAGGTAAATGTAGATAGGTACATAAAATAATACCCTGAAATGTAAGTAAATTTTTCATTACTTTTTTGACTACAAACATGACGTATTATTATAATCACACATAATAGCTATATATGCGAAAGCTTGTGATTGTATTTGTACGTTTGTTACTTCTTCACACTCTAACGGCTGGACCATTTTTTATGAAATTTGATATGGAGATAGCTGACACCCTGGATTAACACATAAGCGCAGCTAGACAAGATATACATTATTTTCTGCTTATTGAGTTATATTAAACATAATAAACATAACATAAACGCTTTCACACTCACAGCCCCACACTAAATTCGATGACTTGTGTCGTGGGTGCCGAAAACATTCACATCACACAAATATTTCCTTGGGAAGAAAACTTGTGTTCCCGCCGGGAATCGAACCCGATACACCTGCTTAGAAGGCGAACGAACAATCCACTAAGCCAACGGGCAGTTCAACGTGCAGTATCTCTAGTTATAAACAAGTTTTATTATTTGACATGTATTTATTACTTTGCATATAATGTTACAGAGAGGTGATATATTAAAATTTATTAATAAATCTGAAGTAAAGTATTCTACTTAAGTAATGTACTACTGATATCCGACATCCAGTGACATTACAGAGCATAAAGATATTAACATCTAATTTTTTTATTTTTTTTATTTGTGACATGCTAGTGTTTGACCACTATCTCACCTGATGGTAAGTGACGATGTGATCGAAGCTGGTAAACACACTAGACCTGGAATACGCAGGCTCTCAAGGATAACTGCCGGAACACCGTTGGCTTGGCGGCAGACTTTCAACTTGATGGTGGTAAGCTACTTTGGTAGCAAGCCAGGCGAGCAACTCACAAAATGCTCTACCACCTCTCAAATGTCACCTGATTAGCACCACCCGGGGACCACGTGTAGGGAGTCAGACTTAAGGGGTATCCTCCTACGGACGTGGGTGACTCAGGGTGATGAGCGCAGTGCTTTGCCGAGCAGGTTTTTGTACTAACTTCAAAACTCTGGGTGGCACGGAACTGTAACGGGCATACGTGACGCTTACCATCAGGCGAGCGACTTGCTCGTATCTAACTAATATGAGATGACGTGTCGCGGTGTCAGTGTTCTACGATCATCATCCTTACAGCGAAGGAGTGGAATTCATTGCCTGCGTTTTTGTTCCCCGAACGGTATAATCTGGGCGTTTTCAAGTCTCGAGTGAATATTTGTCATGTCCCATCTTTGGCCGCATCATCACATTCCATCAGGTGAGATAGTGGTCAAATGCTTGCCGATTCTGAATATAAAAAATAAAACAAAAAAGAGGCTGTCTTTTTAGACAGTAAATATACTGTTCTAAAAAAATATCTAGATTTTTTGTGAAGCAGTTTAGAGAGAGCTACAATGATATCCCTAAATAAAATAAATATTATCTTATCACGGTATTATATACTACATTTTCTTTTTATTTAATACATTTTGCTAGTGCTCATTAAAAATAAGTACTTTTAATTAAGTTTTACATTTAAATAATGAATAATAGTTACCTGTGTGTTGTTTGTGCAATAAGTTTGCGAAACGTCCAAAGATTTATATTAATATTATTTAAATTAATATCATCACTCACACTAACACATGTGTTCGTATACATACTATACATGTGTTACAATGTGTGAAGGAGTCTGTTCAAAACTCGAAATCTCTCTGAAATCTAAATAGCTAGCAAATTCTACATAGGATTTTTTTTACTTTCGCGAGCTGCTTTCTTGTTTTATGAATAAACTGAGTCTTTTCGCGCTTTTAAATATATAAAATTGGGTAATATTACCCAATTTTATCCTAAAAAACTAAAATCTATATATTTTTTTCTTTATTTCGGAGCTTTTTCGCTGAGCGAATATGCCGCTCAAATTCTACATAGTACTTAACAAAGTAGATTTTTTTACTTTTAGATTATTTTTAAAATTAAGAATCGTATTAAATTCAAAATCAATCAAAAACGTTTATTCACGTGGGCCCCAAAGAGGCACTCATGAAAGTTAATGATTCTACTGCCAGATTCGCAAAATTACAGCCTTAATTAGAAATAGTATTAGAATTTTATCAGTTTTTCAATGCACGTTGCATATCTACAACATAATAAGTCTAAATAATTAATTGCTCTAAAATAGTTGTTGTTGTGTGAAATTGTTTATTTTAAAAGAAACTTAAAGAGAAAGAACTTGAAACAGTGTGTATGGCGTTATTTGTTTAAAATATTTTGCGACATGTTTTCTTTTATGTTTATTCAATTTTGTCCTTAACAAAGTCGAATTCGTTGCTTTTAAATCATTTAAAAAATTAAGAATTGTATTAAGTTAGGAAAAGTATTAGAATTTTATCAGATTTTCATTGCATATCTACATCATAATAAGCAATAGCTCTAAAATAGTCGAAATTGAAATTGTATATCTAAAAGAAACTTGAAGAAAGAACTAGTAACAGTGTGCGTGGCGACATTTGTTTAAAATATTTTGTCACATATTTTCTTTTATGTTTATTCAACCTTGTACTTAACAGTGTCGAATTTGTTACTTTTAGATTATTTTAAAAATAAAGAATCGTATTACGAGTAAATTAGGAATAGTATGTATAAGAATTTTATCAGTTTTTCATTACATATCTACAATTCTACATATAGCTCTAAAATAGTTGAAATTGAAATTGTATATTTTAAAATAAACTTGAAGAAAGAACTTGAAACAGTGTGCATTTGTTTTAAATATTTTGTCACATGTTTTCTTTTAAGTTTATTCAACCTACGCGCGACTCACTAATGCATATTCAAATGAAGTTCAAGAGGTCGAATGTGTTAAGAACCCTTACCCTTGTCTAGAGTTTCAACTCGAAAACAGTTTTAATTTGTGCAATTAATATAATATTAATCGAATTCAAAATACTTATCGCTACGCATGATTTACCGGTTTGTAGTAAATATAGATTGCACGCTTATTAATTACTTATTTGCGTAGAAAATTGAGATATTTTATACAGTTACTTGAACGAAGGTGACTAGCTACTGTATTTTTCTTTTGAAATAATCAGTTGATTTATTTTATTTTTAATTCTGTTGTGATGCAGTTTTTTAAATATCGATTTATGACTGAAGGACACGGTTTCATACTGATTTTATGTGTAAGTGTGCAAGTATATTTGAGTACATGATACATGAGTGCCTCTTTGGGGCCCATGTGAATAAACGATTTTGATTTTGATTTAGAATAAAATATTTTAATTTCGTAATTCTAAGTTTAAATCACTATAATTAAAATGATCTTTGGGCAAATATAGAACTTACTAATATTATAAATGCGAAAGTTTGTGTGTACGTGTGTAAGTGTGCAAGGGTGTAAGTTTGTTTGTTCCCTCTTCACGCTTTAACGGCTGAACGGATTTGGATGAAATTTGAAATGTACATAGCTTACCTAGGATTAACACATAGGCTACTTTTTAACTTGATAATAGCGGGCGAAGCTGCGGGGCACGGCTAGTCGGTTAATATAGGCTACTTTTATTATGAAAGTAGTTTATTGCAATCACGACTACACGGAATAATGATGATGATAATTACCCCATGTGACTCTCAGGTGGAGGACATAGGAAACACGGGACCGCACTCAGTCGGCCACTGTTTTTTTACAGTTAAATATTTTTTATATATTATTTTATATATTTATTATTTTCTTTCTACGTTAGAATGTGTGGACTGAGGAAAATAACGTGTTCTGTCCGGGAAAAACCTACTGGTATAGAAAAAAATATTTATTAAATTGAAAGCCGTTTCAGTACCAATATTGTATATTATATGTACCTATAAGTTTTTTTTTTTTTATTTGGACAGTGTTAAAATATTTACTTAGGTGAATTTTTACATTCTGAGGATAAAAATATAGAGACAGCCGTTTAAAAAATGAATTAATTTATAAACCTTCCTATATTTATATATACTTACGATATCAATTTACGTAACAGTTTATTTAAGATTTAGACTACTAGTATATATTTTCTTCATTTCATTAATTATTAAAGATATATTTCAGTACCTTCTGAGCTTCTAGATTATTTACGAAAGTTACTTTCTACCTTCTTTTTGTTAAATACAATGATAGATAGTTAAGTAATTATAAACCATTTATTAATCAACGTATTTGAAATATATACAAGGTCATATTAAGTCACAATATTTTAATATTTAAATATAAACGACAAATGAAAGAATAAAATACAGTTTTAATTGTCTGATAAACTGAAATTCTAACTTGTGAAATTACTATCAGAATGTATTATGACATGTACATATATTATTTAATGACAATAGAACTTTTATGATGGGAACGCTACCCACTGGTAGTGGGCTTGAGCACTTGAGTTACCTATAAGCTCGATGTCTTGTAGGTAACTTAGTACTTTGCTGTACATAGTTTTAGTTTAGTTTTAGGAAATATAGGCAATTGGCCCGTAGTTTTAGAAGGAAAAAAAAAAAAAAAAAAGTAAGATCTTAAGTGTTAATAAAATAATATACACAATTATATACCTACCTACTACAATATCAATTGTATTTAAAAATAAGTTATCGTTAATTCTGCCTACCCTTTATCGATGTCAAGTTGTTGCTGTCGTATTCAATGAATATCTAGCGTAAATAAATCTATAATTACATACATTACTATCTATTACCACTTAAACAAACATCAAATACGCACCTGTTTAATAAAACCGAAGTATTCACACCATATCAAATTGTTAGTATAAAATGTTCACAAATACGTAAAACTTAGCAAAATCACTATTAAGAATCAAATATATTCATGAAATATCCACTAAAGCGAACGAGCGAACTTTAACCGCAAGTTGTCACCAAACTTTCAAATAGCACATTTGTTAAAAGAAATGAAAATCACGACTTATTCAATTTTGCACTCTGACACTTTCACAGTATTTGGGTGTCTATGGTCGAAAGTCGCGCGGTTACGTTGAAAGTTCGTAATTTGAATTTGTAAAATGGAACGCAACGCGATTGAGCGCTGTTGGATGAGCACGACCGACTGGCGGCGCGCGCGCAGCTCTGGCGGGACTGCGCAGCGGGGAGGAGTTACCAACCTTTTTTCCTGTTGTCGAGACTTTGACATGATTCTTTAGTAAGTGTGTGAGCGATGTTTCACATAATTATGATCACAAATGTGAGGCCGTGATGCATTCTAATTTTTGTTGTCTCGCTGATTTTAGTATAAGTTTTTGTAGATCGTTGAGTCATTGAACATTACACCGATAAAGCGGAAAAATACTATACTTAGGAAACCCAAATGTCGAAAAAGTGTATATGTATGATATTTTAAGTATTTAATATTTCATTAGGTGTAAGTACAAATCAAATATGATAAATTTAATCACTTGGTTTCTTTTTTAATTCATATTCATATGCTATTTTTAAATCTGCGTTTCTTACTAAAACTGTTATCAGAGCAAAGAAGAAGGTACTAACCACAAATATAAGCAAAAAAATAATACATTGCCTAAAGTTCACGACCCCTGCGGAAACCTGTTAAGTCAGCGATTGTCGAGCCAAAAGCCTTAGGGATTCAATGAAACTTATACTTGTCTCTGTCTTGTACACTGAAAACTTCCATAAACTAGAAAAGGACAGCAATGTTGTTCCACTTGATCTCACATGGACCTTGATTAACTAATCCAAGACTAAAAAGTCCTATGTTATACCAGAATAATGCGAAGTTAATTTCTGTTTTATGACTACAGTATTAAGGTTCGTTTTCACAAGAATTTATCTCAAATTTAACAATTTAAAGTAAGCGGATAATTTTAAAATTATGTTAATTTCGGAAACATTATTCTCATGCTACCAACAATAGCATGATATTAACAGTATTCCATTAAATAGATTGGATATTTTTAAATAAAATTAAATTCCACTGAGAGCTTTTTGAGATAATATTGGAATGGGATGCGTAGGCGCAGCCGGACAGTGGACACGTTTGATTAGTTGCGAGGCTGAATCTGCGTGCGCTGTCTCTTTCTTTTATGTTGTCCCCTAATACGAAAGAGGGAGACGATATTATGTTTACTGTATGGACCGTAGAGACGTGGCTTTAATGGGATCTTCCCAGATCAGTTAATTTTCGTAGGTAGGAGGAAATTGTCTGTTACAAACAGTTTTACATAGCGGCCGCATTTTTTATGTTATTTATTAAGCGTTAAAGGGACGTGTTGCCAGTTTTTCATTGACAGCTTCATTCGCGGTGAAGATTGTTTATTTTTATTGGATGAGCATTAATTGCTGTTCCTAATACAATTAACTTTATTGTATGGTGATTGTGGTAAATCATTATTAAGATTGATGAACGATTGCTTTATAAATAACTAGCCGTGCCCCGCGGTTTCGCCCGCTATTATCAAGTTAAAAAGTAGCCTATATGTTAATCCTAGGTATAATCTATGTACATTCCAAATTTCATCCAAATCCGTTCAGCCGTTAAAGCGTGAAGAGGGAACAAACATACTTACACACAAACTTTCGGATTTATAATATTAGTAGGATACAGATGTTATATAATATGTGCGATAATTATTATTTAAACATAAAACGCTTTCACACTCACAGCCCCTAAGTTTGATGAATTGTGTTGTGGGTGCCGGAAACATTCACATCACACACACAATCACAACCAGAACATCACAAACTTACAACAGAAGAAAAGAAAAAAGAAGGAAATCACAACAGAAACACAGATTGTCCTTGGGAAGAAAGCTTGTGTTCCCGCCGGGAATCGAACCCGATACTCCTGCTTAGAAGGCGAACACTCACCTAACTAAGCCAATGGGTAGTTCAATATCTTTATTTAAGTATTTGCATTACATTTATGTAAGGTACAATCTTAATAGCTAGAAATGACAATATAAATAATACAATAATAACAATATGCTATATATACTGACAGAGTCTACAAATTTAGATCCTCTTACAGTGTAGCAATATATATAATAGGGTATATAACTATATCTAAAGAAAAAAAAAATTAAACGCAAGCAAAGCTTAAAAAAAAACCGACTTCACCGCTTTATCTTCGTAACTTTGATCAGATTAGATGTTCTAAACACGCATTATTGAAGACTAGTTGAGTCCCGCGGCTTCGCCCGCTTATGATGATGATTAAAGTAGCCTATGTTTTAATCCAAAGTATAAGCCACCTACATTCCAAATTTCATTAGAATCGGCTTAGTAGTTACGGAGATACGTGGTAACAAACATTCACACACACATACACACTTTCGCATTTATAATATTAGTAGGATATTTCAAGAACTACTGATCAGGTCTTGATCAAATTTAGATGGGACCAATTGGAAAGCAACATCTTTTAAACAAAAAAAAATCTAAATTGGTTCACATAGAACGAAATTATAAGCACACATAAAAAAAAAAGAAATACAGTCGACTTGAGTACCTCCTCCTTTTTTGTGAAGTCGGTAAAAAATACAGTCTTTTAATGTTTTAATACTTACATAATGTTATTCTAATTGAAGTACATTTTTGAGCTTATAAATTTTATTAAAGTTTTTGTCGATAGCTTTTTATTCAATATTAGTTAATAGTTTATTTGGAAAACTGATTCAGACAGTGCTTTGGAGAGCACGTTAAGCTGTTACTCGTAAGACAACAGTCGGATGCCTTCGAAGGCTTGTAAAATCCTGACACCAGGACTGGCCATTGCAAATTAGATTCTATTCAGTATCTACCTTTTACAAAATAGGTACTTACCTACCTATCTTTAATTGATGACCCAGTTGGCGCAGTAGGTAAATCTCTGCCTTCTGCACAGTGGGTCCGAATCCCGGTAGGAGCACAATTTTCCTTCCCAAGGGACTTTGTGCTTCTGGCTCCGGGAGTGTGTGTATGTAAACGTTTCCGATACCCACGGTACAAGTCTTTGGACTTAGTGTAGGGTTGAAGTGTGAAAGCGTTAATAAAAAAAACAGGCTGTGTCGTAAAGACACACGATAGAAGTGAAAGTTTTGTATTACAGGGAAACATTTAAATTATTCGTCAGTGTTGTGTTATAAGTAATACATTTTTTATTGGTTTAGAAACATAAAAACATTTATACTTAGGATTAACACATAGGCTACTTTTTACCTTGATAATAGCAGGCGAAGCCGCGGGGCACGGTTAGTAAGTTATATTTTTACTTTAAATTGTGTTAACTGGGGTTTTTTCTATTGTTTTAATTTAAATTCAGTTCAAAATCGAACAATGTAAATAAAATTTGAACGCACCCATTTGCTGAAGCTTATTTAAAATATGTTAGGTATAATCATGTTTTGTGTTAATATGTCAATAATAGTAAAATAAATAGGCCTAGGTATATTTATACTTGCTGTATAAAAACATAAACATAAACGCTTTCACACTCACAGCCCCACACTAAGTTCAATGACTTGTGTCGTGGGTACCGGAAACATTCACATTACAAAAACAATCACAACCAGAACCAGAAACACAAATTTCCCTTAGGGAGAAAACTTGTGTTCCACCCGGGAATCGAACCCGATACCCCTGCTTAGAAGGCGAACGCTCACCCAACTAAGCCAAAGGGCAGTGAAGGTAGATGTATATAGTTTTAATTTAGCTTTAGGAAATAAAGCCAATTGGCCCATAGATAGTACTTTAGATAAAAAAAAAAATTATATCTCAAATCAAAAATAAACGATTTATATCTCAAATCCGTCTTGATTAAATTAACAAAATTTTGCAAATACTTTTTTAATTAGTTAATTTAAGTCTATCTACAAGATATCGAGCTTAAAGGTAAATCAAGGGTAGCGTTCCCATCATGCTAGCGGCTTTGCCGGTCTGAATTGCAATGCTTATATAAATAATAAATGCTTATATAAATATGCCTAATATAAATAATAATATTTATATCTAGAACAAAAAAAAACAAAAAAAAAAGACGTTTGGCACTCGGGGATTGCCGCGGTAAAGCTATTGCATAGCATTTTTTGTCAACTTATGCAATTATAATTATTTATTTATTTTATTTATGCAGTATTTTTTTTCCTGCCAACCAGAGGCGAGTTGCTGAACTAAAGAGACAAGCGTGATATTTCAAAAAAGTCATTTAAAAGTTCTGCTATTCATCGATAGATGGCAAAAATAAAAAGTATCACCGCTGTGCCGGTCGGAGTGTTAGTGTTAGGTTATTTTCGTTACGGAATTTCTGGGTCTCCACGCTCAAGGCCCGCGATAGAAGCTATGCAATAGCTTAAAAATTGATTGATAGAAATGCTGGTCTATATACCTTGCACAGCGAATAGCATTGCCATTAAACATTGCAATGCTACCTAATGGCAGATCTTTTAGAATAAGCTATCTATATTTAGTCTATTATTTTTCGGGTTCGATTCCCGGCGGGAACACAAATTTTCCGCAATGGAAACTTGTGTTTCTGATTTTTTGTCTGATTGTGTGTTTGATGTAAATGTTTTATAAGAGGGTTTATTCCTTTTGTCTTCCCTCTCGCTCGCACAATTCGATATTTTTATTAAATACAATTTTGTACGTGTGTTTTGGAAAATGTTTTCAACTAACTATATGGACATTAATTCAAGGATGTTTCAAACTTCTTTTCGCTATCATATCCTTCAATAAGATGAGAAAAAACAGAGTTCCCAAATTTCAATGTGATTTTCACGCTTTCTTCGTTTAACTTAAAGAAAGACGACAGGTAGAGCTCTCTTCTTTTAACTTAAAGATATGAAAAACGAAAGGTAGATTAAAACATTAATTGTATTGATGTCCATATTATAGTTGGTTGAAAACATTTTCAATAATTAAACGCGAGCAAAGCTTAAAAATAACCGACGTCACCGCTTCATCTTCGGAACTTTGATCAGATTAGATGTACTAAACACGCATTATTGACGATATTTCAAGAACTACTGATCAAATTTAAATCGGATCAACTGGAAAGCAACAACTTTCAAACAAAAAAAAATCAAAATCGGTTAACGTGGAAAGAAGTTACGAGGTAACATAAAAATAAAAATAAAAATAGTCGACTTGAGTACTTCCTCCTTTTTTGTGAACTCGGTAGAAAGCACACGTAGCTAAAAGTATTTATTAAAAATATTGAAATGTGCGAGCGAGAGAGAAGAGAAAAATAAACGACAACCCAGTTGGCGCAGTGGACAGGTGTCCGCCCTCTGCGCCGTGGGTCCTGGGTTCGATTCCCGACAGGAGCACAAATTCCTTCCCAAGGGATATTTGTGCATCTGGTTCTGGGTGTAATGTGTGATGTGAATGTTTCGGGCACCCACGAAACAGGTATTTTAACTTAATGTGGGGCTGTGAGAGTGAATGCGTAAAAAAACCCCTCTTAAAAACATCGAGACTATCTATCTATTTATAGACATTCGCTATACTTTCATGTAAGTGGTAGTGAATGTGAAAACTTGTCAAGTTACGAGGTGCACGCCCCAGATAGCATCTTGATTGTCGACGACATTTCACGAGCACGCGATACAATGCGTCAAATAGTGGAAACTGCGGTTCGGTATGTTAAGAGGTACAGTAGAATTAATGGGGACCGGGACCCATTCGGATAATCAAATATTCGGATAATCGGATTTTTTTTAAAAAAATTGCCATTGGAGAGAATAAAAGCTACGTTTTGATATTGCACTATTTTTTTATTGAATTAAATGAAAGAAACATGAAATTTTCACATGTTTTAAATATAAATAAAATGTACTTATGTACAAGTTTAGAAATAAAAATCATTGTTTTTTAAACATCTCCGTCAATGTAAGCTGTTTTGCGGTCTTCAACCGTTTTCGGGCAGCCAGGTCACGCATTTTGTGATTCGGATAATCGGCGATTCGGATAGTCGGAGTTCGGATAATTGGAGTTCTACTGTATCAAAATGTTAAACGAACTTTTTTTTTCGAGTTTTGCCGCGAATAGTAACAAAATGGCTTTGTTGATTTTGTATAATTTTCCAAATCCAATTCTTCGAGTGTTAATGTGTAATAATGGTGTATTGTTAACCGTTAATACTTAGTAAACGTGCATGAGTGTAGGCAAATCATACAACGTTGAAAAATCTGATTTTCGCCTTCGCTCTAGTAGGTCTCTTCTGATCGTTAAAACTACGATTGTTCGATCTACCCTTGTGGGTATCGTTGAAAAGGGTTTGACAAGCATAGTACGAAACCAATTAAAAAAAAAACTTTATAAGAAAATAACGATTTGTTAGGCCACCAAAGTCACTATTTTTAGACCTATTTTGTCCCGGGGTCTATCACAAAAACGGCTTCATACTGAACGCACGTAACGTATAATATCCGTTATATCCTATACTTGAACAAATACAAAAACCAAACAATTATTAAGTAGAAAAAAAAGTTATAAGCAATTAACCGATCGCTTTTAGCGATAAGACCGCCTATTGTTACACTTTTTTTGTAAATAATTATTTTGTTTTGTTTCTTGTCTTAATTAAGGTGTTCAATAAAGAGTTTATATATCTATCTATCTAACCTCAAAAGTTTTTCTCTATGAGGCAAAATGTAGGCGCGAGATCTCAGTTCGCGAACGACTAGTTTTATATATATATATACTAGCCGTGCCCCGCGGCTTCGCCCGCTATTATCATGTTAAAAAGTAGCCTATGTGTTAATCCTATGTATAATCTATGTACATTCCAAATCATGCAAATCCGTTCAGCCGTTAAAGCGTGAAGAGGGAACAAACATACTTACACACTTACACACAAACTTTCGGATTTATAATATTAGTAGAATATAATCTAATAAGTTCTAAATGAGTTTTGTGCGTACAAATATTAGTAAGCACTAGTGCACTAGTAGTCAAGTTTTAGTTTTAAAACTTTCGCGTTTTTAGTTATGACGGGAAGGCAGGCGTGACGCTTACCACCAAGCAAACGAAACCTCTCAGTCATAAAAGAAATAGAAATGTAAATCGTGTCGTCTAAACACATAATATTGACGACGGCGACGATTACACTGAATTTTCCACTTTCACGAGCGCAACTCTTTGCTTGTTCATGTTAAACTGCTCGTAAGCTTTTGTGTATAACGAAAATGTTTCTATAAACATAACATAAACGCTTTCTCAATCACAGCCGCACACTAAGTTCGATGACTTGTGTCGTGGGTGTCGGAAATATTCACATAACACACAATCACAACCAGGACTAGAAACACAAATCTTCCTTGGGGATAAAACTTGTGTTTCCGAAGTCGAACGCTCATCGAACGAGCAGTTCAAAAAGTACTCTTTTTACTCGACTGCGGCGAAGCAAAAAGGAGGTTTATGATTTTAGCACCTTCATTTGCAAAACGGATATTAATTAAGAAAGCTTATTATGAAACGATTGACTATATTAATGACAAGGATGCATGGAGGCAAACTGCACAAGCGCTTTCTACCGACTACATCATATAGATACATCTAGGTTAATATAATTATGTATTAGTGTTAAGGAATGATTAAAAAAAATGAATGAAAAAAAATGCCTCGCCGAGTTTCTTATTAGGTTCTTGAGATGGCTGTAATTTTGCGAATCTGCAGGCAGTAGAGTAATTAACTTTCAAGAGTGCCACTTTGGAACCCATGTGAATAAACGATTTTGATTGAGCATTTCAAAAAAATCGAACATCACTTACGCACTTACGCGGAAAGGACAAAACGGCTCTGCCCAGGGGCATTGCCCCGGAACAGATAGGCAATCACGTAATATTATAAACATGTAATTACAGAGGGTCATAGACACTTACTACAATTAAAGCGAAAGGAAGGACGCATATCTGGCGACATCGCGAAAGTAAGAGTCCGACAATTTCACGCTCGCGACGCTATGAACTTGTAAGGGAGATATGGTACTGGTGGAAAATAAACACAATAAATTATAAGTAAAAAAACACATTTAAAAACTAGCTTTTAGGAGCAAAACTTCAGTTCTGTATCTTAAACTGCCCGTTGGCTTAGTTGGGTGAGTGTTCGCCTTCTAAGCAAGAGCATCGGGTTCGATTCCCAGCGGGAACACAAATTTTCTCACCTAGGAAAATTTGTGTTTCTGGTTCTGCTTGTGATCGTGTGTGATGTGAATGTTTCCGGCACCCACGACACAAGTCACTTATTGTGGAGCTGTGAGTGTGGGGATATTAAATAAAAAATAAAATGGGTTATCATAACTGAATGCGTTAACATTAATGTTGTGCAATTGTACGGTATAAGGGCATTTAAATATCTTATACCTATATAATATAATATATATAGCTTTTATGTACGGACCAATTGCCTATATTTCCTAAAACTAAACTAAAATTATATACAGCAAAGAACCAAGTTACCTACAAGACATCGAGCCTATAGGTAACTCAAGTGCTCAAGACCCACCAGTAGGTAGCGTTCCCATCATGCTGGCGGCATTGCCAAATAATAATAATTACAATTTTACAATTGTATAAAAATGTATATGTGCTGCTCGTCATACAATTGTTTGTTTTTTTTTTTTTTATTTGTGACAGGCTAGTGTTTGACCACTATCTCACCTGATGGTAAGTGACGATGTGATCGAAGCTGGTAAACACACTAGACCTGGAATACGCAATCTCTCAAGGATAACTGCCGGAACACCGTATTTGGCTTGGCGGCAAACTTTCAACTTGATGGTGGTAAGCTACTTTGGTAGCAAGCCAGGCGAGCAACTCACAAAATGCTCTACCACCTCTCAAATGTCACCTGATTGTCTGTGCTGCTAACTATTCAAGAGTTCTCTAGTCAGAACCCAACCCTAAGTGCAGCAACTACGGCATGGTAAAACTTAAAACTGCTACCATGATTAAAAGCATAGGAAAAATGTCGTGTTTGTGCTGTTGTAACGACCCAGTTGGCGCAGTGGACAGGACTCCGCCCTCTGCGCCATGGGTCCTAGGTTCGATTCCCGGCAGGAGCAGAAAATCCTTCCCAAGGGATATGTGTTTCTGGTTCTGGGTGTATTTGCGTGTGTGATGTAAATGTTTCCGGCACCCACGACACACAAGTCTTTGATCTTAGTGAGTAGCTGTGATTGTGAATGCGTTTGTGTGTTTATGTTTGTTTGTTGACCATTGAAGAGACCTTTATCTGGAGCTAATCCTAGATGTGTTCAGGTCATGCTTACCATAAAAATACATTGTCTTCGGAACTGATCAACATGAAACATGAATAAAATTAACTCCGTAGGATAAGAAGTGGTTCTAATCCTGCTTGCAAGAAAGGCAAGAAAAAAAAATGTTTGATCCTCGCTTCCGTGTATGGGTGCCCCCTTAACATTTTAATTTATATAATTTTAATTATCATATCTGACTTTGGGCCATAGTTTAAAATATTCTATGAGTTAAAATTATTAAAGTTGTTCATTTGTGTGTCTAGATGCCTCTGAGAGACGGATGGATAGACAAAGTGCTGAACCACTCTATCTAGCTTCTAGATCTAGCTTCGCTCGCTCGACTTCTACTTGAAAAAGTCCCTTTCAACGATACTTCAATTGGGCAAAAAACATTTTTTTTCCTCGCTTATGTTTTTACTCTCTTAAAATGTTTATTTGTATAATTTTTTACTTAGGGCCATAACTATACATGTTCCCTGAAAATTTGAAGTTATTCGCTTGTATAGTTTAGACTTTTGACGCTACATGCCTCTGACAACCGGACGGACGGACAAAATGCCGAACCACCCAAGATAACTTAAATAATATTATTAACCTGACCTGCCAGACATACATACCAATCTCTTAACAGTAATTCTCTTATACCAGGTAAAAGGTACTTAATAAATAGGTATTACTATATCTATAGATATGGTATATATAGGTATAGGTATACCACAGTATTCCTGATTCTGGTACGTACAAAGCAAGTACAAAACAAGGGTTTTCACACCGGAAAACAAGAACTCCAGTTTAATTAACATACAGAGAGAGAATCAAATAACAAGGTGTTAATTATGAGTTTATTCGGTGGAAACAAAAAACAAACGCATTCACACTCACAGCCCCACACTAAATTCAAATACTTGTATCGTGGGTGCCGGACACATTCACACCCAGAACCAGAAGCACAAATATCCCTTGGGAAGGAATTTGTGCTCCTGCCGGGAATCGAACCCAGGACCCACGGCGCAGATGGCGGATACCTGTCCACAGTAGGTTAATAACAATAATTATTATCTATGAGTTTATTTTAGCCAAGTTAACGTAAGGAGGTAGAGTGGATCCATTGTGAACGCCCAACCAAATTTATCAAACTAACGAATGTCAAATCTATGATTTTTTTTTGGAGGGGCGTGCACATTTATAATGGTTCTATTCTACCTCTAGCCATTATACTGCTAAGCCGCCACTCTAGACGCATTTAGCTCGGACGGATGCAAACCAAATACGTCCTGTATGGCGTAGTCTTAACACCAACATTGATGAACACACCTAGTATTTAAAAAACACTGGAAAGAAAATTGTAGCAAATACCAAAGCAACAGGTAGCTCGGAAAAATGACTCATGACTTGATTATGACTGGACCATGACTCTTTTACTCTGACTGTGACTATGTCTAGGACTGGTTCTATGAAAAACCTAGATAATTAGAAATATATATATAAATTGACACTGGCTAATAGCACAAAGTTTGCGAAGCCAAAAAAGAGATAAAAAAAGCTTGTAAACTGTCAAACCTGTCACTGGGAATATGGGATGATGCCGTTGGATGATGATTGAGATAGGAGTCAAACCTTAAGGCCTCGCCACACAAGACGTACGTAGCTCGGACGAATGACGATGGGGCGTGCGGAGACGCGGACGCGACTGATCGCAATAGAGATACGTAATAGAGGGTCCTATTACGTATCTCTATTGCAATCGGTTTCAATTCGAAATTGACTAAACTCCTAAGTAATGAAGTTCGTTTTTGCTTATATTTGAATTATAAAATATAAGCCGCTCGCAAAAAAGACACTACTTAAATTTGTGTAAATATTTTTGTTCCCTCTTCACGCCTCAACGTCTGAACGGATTTGGATGAAATTTGGAACGTACATAGCTTATACCTAAGATTAACACATAGGCTACTTTTTAACTTGATAATAGCAGGCGAAGCCGCGGGGCACGACTAGTACGTAATAAGGGGTCGGACGACGCCGTCACGATGATCTGTTTGAACCAAATGCGTCCTGTTTGGCGAAGCTTAACTATAGCTGCGAAATCTTTGAGTGGACCTAAGTAGCGAAAGCGTGGATTGCCAGGAAGTCACGGAGGAAATACCGAATTGGTGCCGTGACAATTGTAACGGTCGGATAGGTATTCTAACCTTAACAAATTGGCCGTTTTAACTGTACCTATCTAGGTATCTAAGAAGCCAAGAAAGACCCTATGCAGTTTTTTTAACTGGCTTCAAAACATGAGGAAGATCTCTATACGACTGTATTTTTTTAATGTTAGTTACCTCAGAACTTTTTTTAGGTGAACCGATTTTGATGATTCTTTTTTATTTGAAAGCTAGTGCTTCCCATATGATCCCATTTAATTTTGATCAAGATCTGACCAGAAGTTTTAAGTTATCCTTAATGAAGCGTGTTTATTTAATTTAATCTAATCAAGGTTATTGAAGATAAAGCGGTGAAGCCGGTTTTTTAAGCTTATTTAATAGGCATGCATTTTACCACTATCTCACCTGATGGCGAGCGATGATATGACCGAAGATGTAGCATGCTTGCCTAAAAGATTCACCTATTCACTCATGACTTTAAGAGTCCCAGATTATACCGTTCGGGGAATAAAAATGAGTTCCAATGCTTCGAACTAACTGGAGGTATGTCAGCCATAAATGGATGTCGTTTGCTAGTTTTTCTTGTTGTTAGATGGTAAAACGGGTTAGAGGGAATTAAGTCGTGTTTGAGTTTGCAAGTCTTCTAAGCTGAAGTTCGATTCCCGGCAGGAGCAAAAGTTTCTCTCCCAAAGAGCGTTGCTTCTGGTTCTATTGTGTTTGACGTGTTGACGAAAGCATTTACTACAAATACAAAAGTGCACCTACTGTAATAGTTTACAGGTATTTAATAGTCATCAACGGCTGTCCTTAAGGGACAGCTTTAAGTATTTTATCCCTCTTCGTCTCGTGCTTTCAGTAGAGAAGTGTTGGTTAATGAAGGCAAATCGTTTTTTTTTTTCTTTTCCTGTTCAGGACAGAGGTAAAAATAGCCTACGTACAAGTAATTATAAACCTGAGAAAAACAGGAAATATTAGGCGCGCGTACCTACTGGGCGCGTTTCATGTCCGCGTGTATATCCAGCCCCTAAGAACATTTTAGCACTAAAATGATTTAAAAAATATACGTCCGTAATTTTGAGAATCTGACAGAGTTTTTAACTTTCATGAATTGAATTGGGGCCCATGTGAATAATCGATTTTGATTTTGATTACCAACAGATAGAATTAGAAATCGCACTCGGCAAACGTTTGCGAGGACGCCCTCTGGCTACGTGGAGCGACGACATACGTAAAGTGGCTGGCAGCGGTTGGAAGAGAAGAGCTGAAGATCGAGCTCAGTGGCCGCCTCCTCTCTCCTCCTTTGTAGTGGGTCACTAGTGGAGGGCCAGGGGGCTCTCCACCGGCTTGCACGGCCCCACAAGTCTGGGGGGTGGCTTTGGTGAGCAAGGTCATCCCTCCAAGGGTGCAGTGGCCCGAATCGTATCCGGGCCTACCGCCGGGGCAAGATAGTGACTACTAGCGTGACCCTATCTTGCCCCACCTTGGCGAGGGACTGCTCACGGGGGGTTTTTAGTGGGTTCGAGCCCCACATTCCCCTTTCCTTCACCCCTGAGAAGGAAAGGAAGTGCTAGGCATTTCCCCCCCCCCAGAAAAAAAAAATAAATAAAAAGGCCTATGTCCAGCAGTGGACAAATACAGGCTGATGATGATGATGACAATTAGAAATTATCAAGTGAAGGCAAAAAGTATTGTTTGAGTTATATTTTTTCCTTATAATTAAAAAATATGTAATACAGGGGGAAACAAACTGGTCACGAGCGCAAAAAAACCCGACTATCGATAATTAATAAATCAATCTTTTATTTTAACCATAATTATAGCTACTTAGATTATCACAATTTTATTGAAGGCCGGTCTCTTGAAAAAGCGTAAGCTTGGGACCAAGAGACAGTATTTCTTCCCATGTGTTTGGTAACAATATCTCTACATAGTATAAAACAAAGTCACTTTTCGCGTCTGTCTGTCTACCCGCTAACTCCTCCTAAATCACGCAACGGATTTTGATGCGGTTTTCACCATTAGTTATAAAATCTTTTACTGAATGTTTACATATATAACAATACTTAATTATATTTAAATGTATGTAGAAAAATCCAATATTTTGCAACCAAGTCGCCAAAAAATTAATTAGTAGGCTAACCCTTAAGAGATACATAAATGGTGTACTAGAGAATTCCACAAAGTCACAATATCTCATCTGTTATGGTTAACAAACAGTAACAATTTTACTCATATTTCACTCATATTATACGCAATTTTTAATTAAACATTTCTTTTTTTAATTAAAAATTCCGTACATAATAGCTAAACAATTTTTTGTTATTGATATGTTCTATCTAAAAAATTGAAATGGAAATAGGCGGGGCATGTGGCAAGAATGTCAGCTGAGCGCTGGACTATAAGAGTGACACGACGGAGAGGCCGAAGTGGCAAACGCCATAGGGGACGACCGCTCACTAGATGGGTGGACGACATCATAAAAACGTCTGGCTCAAGCTGGCTGCAAACAGAAGAAACATCAGCATTCTCTATCCTGGGACAGAGAATGCTGGTGTTTCTTGAAGGAGATCTTGACCAGCGGAGGGCTTCTTACAAACATTGATTAAGAATTTAAATTGAAAAAAGTATGCACAGCGATGATACGGCCGAACATGTAGCATGCTTGCCTAAAAGATTCACCTATTCACTCATGACTTGAGTCCCAGATTATACATTTCGTGGAATAAAAATGAGTTCCAATGCTTTGAACTAACTGTTTGCCAGTTTGTCTTGTTGTTAGATGGTAAAACGGGTTAGAGGGAATTAACTCGTGTTTGAGTTTGCAAGTCTTCTAACCTGAAGGTCCCATTCCCGGCAGGAGCAAAAGTTTCTCTTGTGTTCTAGTTTTATTTTGTTTGACGTGGGGCTGTGAGTGTGAAAGCGTTTACTACATATACACGCGGAGGGGATCTTACAAACATTGATTAAGAATTTAAATTGAAAAAAGTATGCACAGCGTTTTATATTTTGTAAGAAATAAAAAAGGCTTTTTCATTTTA
Source organism: Lomographa bimaculata (assembly GCA_948107665.1). Taxonomy (NCBI): domain Eukaryota; kingdom Metazoa; phylum Arthropoda; class Insecta; order Lepidoptera; family Geometridae; genus Lomographa; species Lomographa bimaculata. The sequence continues at coordinate 8,481,267 of OX403607.1, read as the reverse complement.
TTTATTTATATAAAAAGAAATTCTATAATCAAAGGCAGTAACTTCACATTTTCACCCTTTTTTTTCTTATTTACACCCGTGTGAAGCCGGGGCGGGTCGCTAGCAATTATAAATGGCTTTCCTACTGTATTACAGTAGTCGGGTTGGAGTCATAAACAAAATGGCTTCCTATAGGAAAAAAAGCCGAAAAAAATATTCTACGTTAAAATTTATCATATATTTTTTCAAGTAGTATTTTGTACATAAGAAGTAACTAGTATCCTACTAATATTATAAATCCGAGAGTTTATGTGTACGTGTGCAAGTGTGTAAGTATGTTCGTTCCCTCTTCACGCTTTAACGGCTGAACGGTTTGGATTGTAAATAGCTTATATTAACACATAGGCTACTTTTTAACTTGATAAGAGCGGGCGAAGCCACGGGGCACAGCTAATAGTTAATAATCTACCATAAATTCTAATTAACACTCGAAGAATCACAAGTTTAGATAAATTATACAAAATCTAAATTTTTACATTTGCGGGTCAGAAAAACTAACTGGTTAAAAATTCTGCGCATGCGCACCGTACCCAGGTGAGGTGATGCATGCGCAGATCTCACCGAAATCGTCTCCGCACAATTTGACGCGGCTTTCCATATTGTGCGCATTGTGCAACCGTTCGGTAATGTCGTTATCTAACATAGGTAGGTACTTAAAGGAGATAAAGGTATATATCCTACTAATATTATAAATTCGAAAGTGTGTGTGTAAAAGTGTAAGTGTTTTCCCCTTTCACGCTTTAACGGCTGAACGGATTTGGATGAAATTTGGAATGTACATAGCTTATACCTAGGATTAACACATAGGCTACTATTAACTTGATAATAGCGGCCGAAGCCGCGGGGCTCGGCTAGTAATAAATGTCCCAACTTTGAGTAAAATTTGCTATAAAATTGTGTAATTTAGGACTGGAAATCCACATAATAATAATAAACTGTTATCTATGTTGTAGGATTCTTGCAGAATTCACCTTTTTTGTGGGAGGGAAATGCCTGGTACTTTCTTTCCTTCACAGGGGTGTAGGAAAGGGGTGTGTGGAGCTCGAAGTCCCTCGCCAAGGTGGGGAAAGATAGGACGTTTTAAGTTGCTATCTTGCCCCGGCGGTAGGCCCGGAATCTGGAAGCAAACCGGGCTTCTGCCCCCTTGGAGGGGTGACCTTGCTCACCAATACCACTCCCCAGACGTGTAGGGCAGTGTAGGTCAGGAGAGTCCCCTGACCACTCCACCAGTGACCCACTACAGAGAAGAGAGGGAAGAAGACGGGTGAACCTCCTCCTCCTCCTCCTCCTTCCGTCCTTCTGCGCCGGAGCGGATTAGATTGGGGATCGACCTCTATTATATAATAGCCCGCTCCGCGATCTCCTTCTGCGCCATCACCGCTTCACAGAAGGAGACTACCGCCTGCCACGATCTCTTGCTACCGAGCGTAGTAGGCGCCGTCCTCGACAGCAGAGATGTGACCATCTCTTATGACCGCTGAAAGCGTGTGCCGCTGGTCACACACCTCCAGCTTGTGGAGCTCCGTATCCTCGCGCCCCACATTCGTGGTAGCCCTGGGTCGACCCCCGTCTTGCGATCTGGTACAGGTACTTTCCAAAACATCCGTGTCCGAAAAGCACCTCAGCATAAAAAACAGACTTCACCGCTTTATCTTCGCAACCCTTGATCAAATTAAATTAATCGCGTTATTGAGGATACCTTTAAAACTACATGGTCAGATCTTGATCAAATTTAAATGGAACCACATGGGAAGCGATCAGAAAATAAACTTCAAAATCGGTTCACCTAGAAAGAATATATATTAAGACAAGAAGAAGGTAACAAACACACATAAAGAAAATATATGAACAGTCAATTTGAGATCCTCCTTTTTTTAAAGTCGATTAAAATACGTCATCATGTAAGATTAATTCCAAGTCACTTGGCGAACTTTGCCTTCACTTATAAAAAGATTGATAATTATATGTAGGTACGTAGAACCATTCAGGATAACCCAACAACCCATATAGGGATAGCATCGTGGGTGAAATCATGGGAAATACCTTTTAATATTAACATAACAAACGTACGTACCGATACTAAACACCATTAATATTATTTCCTATTAAATAAATAAGTAATAATCACAAAACGGAAAATGCACATGCGTACAGCATCAACTAAGTATACTACTTATAATTTAAACTCAAGCATAGCATAAAAAATCAAAATTCACTGATTTATGGACCCATTGATTAAATGAATTAAATACGCATTATTGAAGACCACTCAAATTTACTGATCAGATCTTGATTTTATTTTAATGGGTCCACGTGATAAGTATACCCTTTGAAACATTAAAAAGATTTTTCCAAATCGGTTCAGGCGTCTTCGAGTAACATACATAAAATTATATCTTTAAAAAACTTTTTTATAAACATGCTGTTGGAAGTCCGCCATATTGGATTTAGAGTGACGTCACTTTATTTTTTAGTTTTATTTTTATTTTTTATGTACGATAGGCAATCGTTTGACCACAATCTCACCCGATGGAAAGCGATGATGTGGCCGAAGATGCAGCACGCTTGCCTAGAAGGTACCTATTCACTCTTGACTTGAAGACTCCCAGATTATACTGTTCGGGGAACAAAGACGAGGGCAATGAGGTTATTTTCAGCATTCGCTTTCATTTGATTTCCATATTGTAGGAGTGCATTTAAAATAACTTATCCGCCATTTTGGGTGTTCCGCTATGTTGGATTTAGAATGATGACACACAGCTGACCATGTGTTGTCATCCAAACTAAACGTGAATACAAAATATCAGCTTAATCGGTTGAAGATATCTGCTTAAAAATTAAGTCAAATCAAATCAAAATCAAAATCGTTTATTCACATGGGCCCCAAAGAGGCACTCATGAAAGTTTATGAATCTATTGCCAGATTCGCAAAATTACAGCCATCTCGAGAAGAACCTGGCAAGAAACTCGGCGGCGCATTTTTTTTCATTAATTTTTTTTTTTAAAACATTCTTAATTTCTAATACATAATTTTCTTAACCTAGGTGTTATTATGGTAGTCGCTTGAAAGAGCCTGTGCAGTTTGCCTCCATGCATCCTTGTCATTAATATAGTCTGTGGTCTTATAATAAGCTTTCTTAATTAATGCCCGTTTTATACAAGATAAGTTGCAAGATTCCACCCGAACAAACATAGCAAGATAAATAAAAGCTTGTAAAAAGATTCCAACGAATTGAAAACCTCCTCCCTGTTTAAAGTCGGCCAAAAACAGCTCTTATATACTTCTCCTTCTTTCATACTTCTGTAAATACCACAAACACATTGGGATAGGGAAGCCCTGCTTAAGTATGTGCTTAAATACATCATAATTTGCTTCGTCACTATGACAGTGTTAAATTATAGATAAGGCAAAACGAAATCTCTAAGTTCACGTGGGTAGTTTTTGGCCGTCCGTCCGTCTGTCAAAGGCATTTAGCGTCTAAACAATACAGGTGATTATTTATCCTGAACAAGTTAAAAATAGCTATATCTAGCTCTCTTTATTTTTAACTTATATATTCTGATTGTGTCACGAAACGGGCTGAGTCACCCACGTCCGTAGGAGGATACCCCTTAAGTCTGACTCCCTACACGTGGTCCCCGGGTGGTGCTAATCAGGTGACATTTGAGAGGTGGTAGAGCATTTTGTGAGTTGCTCGCCTGGTTTGCTACCAAAGTAGCTTACCACCATCAAGTTGAAAGTCTGCCGCCAAGCCAAATACGGTGTTCCGGCAGTTATCCTTGAGAGTCTGCGTATTCCAGGTCTAGTGTGTTTACCAGCTTCGATCACATCGTCACTTACCATCAGGTGAGATAGTGGTGAAACACTAGCCTGTCACAAATAAAAAAAAAAAAGAAAGGAAATGAACCCAATAGCATTCAAAAGTTTTGTAAACCGCTTGCCGAAGAAAAAGTGCCCAGAATACTGGCTACGTTTCCACGTTGAATAGCGATGCATTCTGGTCACTTGTCGCCTCGACCAAACGTAGTGGTAGTATTAATGTGTTAGGTATACATAAATGTGTAGTATTTAATTTTGTATATTTTTGACGACGTTTTGTGACGACCCAGTTGACGCAGTGGACAGGTCTCCTCCCTCTGCACCGTGGATCCTGGGTTCGATTCCCGGCAGGAGCACAAATTCCTTCCCAAGAGATAATTGTGCTTCTGGTTCTGGGTATATTTGTGTGTGATATGTAAATGTTTCGAATTATATTAGTAATTTTTATTTGTCTAAATAGAAGAATTTAAACAAATAAAAATTACATTAAAAACAAAATAAGTCTTTTTCACAAATCAAAAACCTAATTTATTATTGAAACTGTGTGTGTTGTTGTGTGTGAGAGTGTGGGGATGGACCTATGTGTGTGTGTTGTGTATGTTTGTATGAAGTTGTTTTTGTATCGTTATAAATATTTCTGTTTTGAGTTAAGAGCCAGTTATAAATTTTAAGTTTACTTTCCGAATAGGTTAGTTCATATATGTTTAATAGTAGTTTAGTGAGCAACTAGATCTCAGTATTTATCTAACACCTTTATACGTACATTTTTTGTATATATATAACGATTTTCATGAAATTTAGGTCAAATTTTTAGAAAACGTCATTTTAACGAGCAAAGCTCGATCATCCAGGTACTATATATTTATAAGGGACTTCATATATATTGACGACCCAGTTGGCGCAGCGGACAGGTCTCCTCCCTCTGCGCCGTGGGTCCTGGGTTCGATTCCCGGCAGGAGCACAAATTCCTTCCCAAGGGATATTTGTGCTTCTGGTTCTGGGTGTATTTGTGTGAGATGTGAATGTTTCCGGCACACACGATACAAGTCTTTGAACGTAGAGTGGGGCTGTGAGTGTGAATGCGTTTGTTTGTTTTGATATATAAAGAGGCCAGGGCGCTCGTCCTGTACGCGCGCCTCGGCCGCTGCTGCTGCGTCCTAGTCTAGTTTTTCGAGTCGAACATTGGTGTCGATTCTATTGTCCAGAATTAGACTAAACTAACCTAAAATTAGTTTTAGTCCTGCTTTAGTCCAAAACCTATTCAGAAAATGCAAGATTAGACTAAAATTAAGTTTGACAGGACTAAGTTAGTTTAGTTACTCTATTTAGTGAAAATGACCAAATTCTTATTCTGATGTACATGTTTTACGTCAAATTAAGACTAAAAATAGAAATTTTAAACTCAAATTAGTCTGTACGAAAAAGATCTGGATTATTTTAAATGTGATCTTATACTTGAAAGAATAACACGTGCAATTAATGAAGCAAATACTGACCTACAAAGTCTATAATGGAGGAATATGTGATTGCGGCTCTTGTTAATACAATTCAATTTGGTTGCTGTCAAAATCAATTTTAGTCCAGTCATTTCAACTTTTAAATTAAGTTCAACGTAAAATCAGAATAGCGTTTAGGTAATTCTTTGACTAAAATTAGTTCATTTTCAGTTTAGTTTAGTTTAGGTTAGTTCGGTGCTCAACAGAATTAGCACCATTATTGTCACTGTTTTGGCTAGGCAGTAGAGTCATTGGTGCTAATTCTGTTGAGCACCGAACTAAACTAAACTAAAAATAAACTAATTTTAGTCAAAGAATACCTAAACGCTATTCTTATTTTACGTTGAACTTTATTTAAAAGTTGAAATGACAGGACTAAAATTGATTTTGACAGCAACTAAATTGAATTGTATTCACAAGAGCCGCAATGACATATTCCTCCATTATAGACTTTGTAGGTCAGTATTTGCTTCATTAATTGCACGTGTTATTCTTTCAAGTATGAGATCACATTAAAAATAATCCAGACCTTTTTCATACAGACTAATTTGAGTTTAAAATTTCTATTTTTAGTCTTAATTTGACGTAAAACATGTACAACAGAATAAGAATTTGGTCATTTTCACTAAATAGAGTAACTAAACTATAGTTAGGTACTCTATTTAATGAATGTTTTACGTCAAATTAAGACTAAAAATAGAAATTTTAAACTCAAATTAGTCCTGTCGAACTTAATTTTAGTCTAATCTTGCATTTTCTGAATAAGTTTTGGACTAAAGCAGGACTAAAACTAATTTTAGGCTAGTTTAGTCTAATTCTGGACAACAGAATCGGCACCATTAACTCATGAGTGTCTCTTTGGGGCTCAAGTGAATAAACGATTTTGATTTTTGTAAAAATACGTGCCTGTCCACTCAGTACATTTTGTTACACTAGAGCCTATATAAAAACGTCGGCAACGCGGGGGGAAGCGTTGAAGGCCCGCGCCCGCCACTAGGCCGCACGTCCGCGACCCCGAATATGTCGTTCGTTAGGCGCCATACATTATATCTCCACAGCGCCCTGGCCGCTTTGTATATCAAGTCCCTTAGAAATGAATAATAATTTGGGCAAAGTTAAGTAACTAATGTCAAGCCTAGACTTTAAAAAGCTCAACCCATGATGACTAAGATTACCTCATTGTCTATTTCTCGGACATGGCGGGTTCCCGCCACGGTAGCGCGGAAGGCAATATCCGTTTCCGTCTAACCCCTTTTTATTCCATTAGCCAGTGGATCTCAAACTTTTTGCAGTGAAACTTTTTGTGGAAAGGCTTTGAAATTCTGATCTGCAACACTTTTGTGTACCACCACACCCGTGTGGTGGGTTTAACATTGTGATGAATAGTTTAAATGTTTCCCTGTAATACTAAAGTTTTACTTCGCGTGTTCTTACGTCACGCCCTGTTTTTTTTTTTAAATAGATAATCAGAATTTTAAACTGTTACTGTGGTATAAGTAAGCACTTTAATGTAATAACTATAACAATTAATTGCATATTAATAATGTTGGGTGTTTGCATGGGAATGGGAAATAACTTTCATGTGTTTCCTTCCTTAAAATATTGATTTTAATACAAAACACACACACACACACAGAACCAGAAGCACAAATAACTTTTGGGAAGGAAAATTGTGCTCCTGCTGGGAATTGAACCCAGGTTCCACGGCGCAAAGAGCAGAGACCTGCCTGAGTTGTCACGTTGTGACAAAGTTCTTTTGGATTTCTTTTACATGTTAATAAATAATTATTCACTAATATCGACGTGGATAACGTCAGATAACCCCATCCGAAGCACATAAACACGTACTTCTGATTGTTCTAAATGTTCTCAATTTTGTTATTTTGAACACGTTATTAACTTCTTCTAAAAATTAATTGACGTTTGTTAGTCTCACAAAAACTCGAGAATGGCCGAACGAACCGATTTGAATTATTTTTTTTTACATTTTTGAAGTGAAAATTTCTTTAGCGGCGTTGTGCACTTTTCTGGGATGCGTAAAAAATTTTAAGCTCCCGTCAGGACACATAACCTGATCGAAAATTCGTAAGACGAAGGGAGAGTAGACCGCCGGCGCGGCGTATGAGAGGAAGTAATATACCCCTCTCTCTCTACCGCGTTTCTATGGTGACAATGGTATTGTTATTTCAAAAATTTACAACGTTAATGTTCAAGTTTTCACTTTTGCCGGCACTCCCGGAGTGCAACCCGTTGTTTTTTTTTAAACCACCGGAAATTGCACCCGCGCGGATCCGGGTGTATCGCTAGTAAGTAATAAATGTAGAAGTAAAACCTATAGAATATAAACCATAAACTGATGTCGTATGGCTGAGTGGGGCACATTTTGAGAACCACATCTCCAGACATTTTACAAGTTATTCGCCTCATTTTGTCTGTGCATATAAATAGGGTGTTAATAAGGGTTAGGGTGGTCTTCGAATATTCTGACACGAGTTATGGGGTGAATAATTTAGGGATGTCCGATTTTTTATTGGGATTATTGTTTATTTGACGGTTTATAGACAAATTATTCGGTAGTTTTAAATAACTTGTTATTAATTTGCTGATAAGAATAACTATGAACTGTTAATATTTGAAGACTGTGTGTGGTCTATGTTTATTGGTTTTATAGCAAAATACATTTGTTTATTCTATTATTATCAAATGATTCTATCACTTTATACATAGCATAGATTAGTATATGTATATTTAATTATTCGCTAGCAGATTGCTACAATATAAAGCTTAATTTTGACTTATATACATATTTATTATAATATTTTTGGGACAACAAAATCTGACTTCAATATGTTAATTGATATATTTTGTTTGATTATGAATTAGAACATAATATTTGTGTAATACGTATTTAATTTGTCAGTTGATTTTATTATTATTTTTATTTATGTTTACACAAGAAAATGTCAAATGTATTTAAAATTATTTAATGTAATCGTACTTATAGGTGCACACATGAGCTTCACATTAATAATATTTTAAATGCGAAAGTTTGTTTGTTTAAAAGTTTGTTACTTCTTCACGCTTAAACGGCTGGACCAATTTTGAAGAATTTTGGTATAGAGGTAGCTGACACCCTGGATTAACACATAGGCTTCTTTCTATTCCCGGGACTTACGCGGGTAAGACCACGGGGCGCAGCTACAGCGGGTTGAAGAATAAATGTTACCATTCAATTATAAGCAAACACAATGTGCGTAATTTGTAATTTTTACTTTTTTTATTCGTATTTTTTTATTTTTCACGTATTTTGGACAGAGATTGAGCATTGCCATTCAACTGCCAGCATTTTGGGTACTTTAATTGCCTACCGGTAACGGTCTATTAGATTAAGTTTTGTACATATTTATATCTAGTTATAGTTATTTTTTTTGTTAATTTTAATTAAGTTTTTAGTTAAATATAATATATAAATGTCGTTCGCCTTCTAAGCAGGGGTATCGGGTTCAATTCCCGGCGGGCACACAAGTTTTCCCCCCATGGAAAATTTGTGTTTCTGGTTCTGGTTGTGATTGTGTGTGTGGTGATGTGAATGTTTCCGGCACCCACGATACAAGTCGTCGCACTTAGTGTGGGGCTGTTAGTGTGAATGCGTTTGTTTTAAGTTTTAAAGAATTAAGGACAACGTTTATTACAATCTTTGTAAACTAGTTATACAATAAAGTGTGTGCGTAATTACAAGCAATTATAAGATGTACATTAAGATGAATATATAAGTAGCTAAACCACAGCAAAGGCTATCAAGCCTGAGAGGGCTTTGAGGGCCTCAATGTTAATTCGTGACAGATTTCGGCCAGAGATATCAAGGGGTTAGATTTGAGCAGGATGTTTTACTTATAAATTACACGAATTTTGCTTGTCCCCTTTCTGATGTCTATTATTCTAGTTATTCAAACAAATTGTGGATCTTTGCCCACTTATTAAAAACCTGATCTTTTTCTACCGACTTCACAAAAAAGGAGGAGGTCCTCAAGTCGACTGTATTTTTTTGTTTTTATGTGTGTTACGTCATAACTTCGTCCCACGTGAACCAGTTTTGATTTTTTTTTTTGTTTGAACGATGTTGCTTTCCAATTGGTCCCATTAAAATTTGATCAGGATCTGATAGATCTTTTCTTGAAATATCGTCAATAATGCGTATTTAATACATCTAATCTGTTTAAAGTTCCGAAGATAAAGCGGTGAAGTCAGGTTTTTTAAGCTTTGCTTGCGTTTAGTTATTTAGATCGTTGCCCACTTTTCTCGTCTACGACTTCACCACTTTTTCGCAATCTTTGATCAGATCAAATAATTCAAATACGTATTATCGAGAATTACTCAAATACTGGTTTTAAATGGGATTTTTAATGGGATTTAAATGGGACCACATGGGAAGCACCAGTTTTCAAATAAAAAATATCAAAATCGGTTCACCTAGATAAAAGGTCCGAAGTAACACATAAATAATTAAACGCAAGCAAAGCTTAAAAAAAACAGACTTCAACGCTTTATCTTCGGAACTTTGATCAGAGAACTTTGAAGAAAGTCGGTAGAAAACTTATAATATAGGTCCTACACCCTCAGAAGGAAAATCAATAAACAAGGAATTTCAGTAAATATCTTCGTATATTTAACTAAGTTGCATTTTTCAATATTCATCAATGTTTTTTTAACATATCAAGCTTTAAGTAATCATAAATTAAGTAAATTTTAACATATTTTAATATACAGGGTAATTTTTAAAGCACCAGAAACCTCTTGGGCCATAATTTCAAAAATTGAGACCATCTTTCGTGCACATTCTGTTTTATGTTTATTCAAATAAATTTTAAAATTTATCATTTATCTTTTCTGTCTATGGTGTCAAATATCAATTGGCGTTAGTCGTATCGTGCATATTGCGAAGAGTGCAGCGATCCCTTTGCGACAGCGGTTTTTTTTGACAGTGTATCTTTAAACCTTTTAGAATGCTTAGAATAAATCATTTTAATTATTACGGAAAATATAGTGCAGTCATAGAACAAAATGAGCTAAGGGTTAGAACAAGAATCAGGATCTGAGATTTTTCTGATATTTTACAATTAACCCTGTATATTAAATTACTTTCTGTGACAGCACCAAATGAAAACTTTTCTTAAAAAAATACATTACTATTATTTTGACCGGGTGCATTAGCATACCATTATTATTGACCGGGTGTATAATCAATTTTCAGAGATTTGTCTAAGAGACTGATTGATTCGGCACATGACCAAAATGCTGGGTTGTATTTGGGGCACAGGATAAGCCTTGCTATACAGCGTGGTAATGCAGCAAGCATTTTGGGAACTTTGTCAAACATTAAAGATCGTCTAAACCATCTTTAACCTTTTTTTTATAACTTGAATATTTATATTGTAAAACTAGGTCTTGGAATAAATAAATACCCCTTTATTATAATTATTTTCTTAAAATTATTAAATTGTATTCTAGAGTGACATAAACAAATAGCTTCGAAGTTAACATAATTAAGCCAAAAAAATTATACACAACCCTAAACAGCCTGAAGAGCGTTTATTCCTATTGGCTTCTGTCTCGCTCGCACAATTCGATATTTTAAATAAATATAATTATCTACGTATGTGTGAAAATGTTTTCAACTAACTATATATATATATATAGTTATACCTACATACATTTAAATGGCCGATTATGATTTGGGGCACAATATTGGCATATTTTCAGTGACTCCTACGATTTTTCACAGTTAAGTGATTTTCCATTTTGGTTGACTTATTCGCACACATTCTAGTTTTTGCTAATGTTGATGTGTTAAAAAGTAGCAGACTCGGCGATGAAAAGTAGCATGTGTGACTAATGCATTTCATATGATTTTTAACATGCTACTCATGAAATGTTCCATTCCTAATACCGGAGTAGCATTTCCCTTCCCTCGCATTTGTGCTTCTGGTTCTGGGTGTAATTGTGTGTGTGTGTGTGTGAAGTAATGTTTCCGGCACCCACGATACAAGTCTTTGAACTAAGTTTGGGGCTGTGAATGTGAATGCGTTTGTGTTTTTATCTGATAGGAAAGTATTGGAGTACTATTTCATCCGTTAACAAGTGATGTGACTGGCTTTCAAGGATAGTACTGGAGCGCAATTTAAAAATTATGAACAGATTTTTCTACTTGAGAAAAACAGGGACTGTATTTCGATATAGAGTTGACACTAAAAAATGCTTATATATTACCGTCAACAGCTTGTGCTTCGGGCACAAGCCCGTCGTAAGATTCGATACCACGACCGCCCAATCGAAAGACAATCACTCGACTGAGCTATCAACACTTCAAATTGTAATTGTGTCCAAAATACTTACGGCTGACGCTCTTTGACCACATCTGCCTAAATTACTTACGAGTCTTTTTAAATTATGATTATGTAAATAAGTGCCTAGTTTAGGTATCATTATATATTTTTTTATAACAGCTAAAATTGTACATATTGAAACTTAGGTTGGGATCCTCCAGACTAAAACTGAACGCTACCAAACTACATTTTTCATATGTTTGACACGGTGACCCGTTCATTCGCATAATTTTACATATCATAAAGTTATTCCGCATACATATATTTTAGCCTGGATTCGGTTAGGTCAGACTAAAACTGAATGCTACCAAACTAAATTTTTCATATGTTTGACACGGTGACCCGTTCATTCGCATAATTTTACATATCATAAAGTTATTCCGCATACACATATTTTAGCCTGGATTCGGTTAGGTTAGTTTTATGAGCTTATAACAATATGCATTAAGTTCTCCATGTAAAGCGAAATTATGCAAAAGAATAAATAAATAGGTAAATACGGTTACGGCGCATAAAAATTAGGGCTTTAAAAGTAGGGCTAACGTGATTATGCGAATGAATGGAACCGTTTGACATTAAAAAGCTTAACATGAATAGTCGTTTAAATTTAAATTAGACGATGTCTCTCAGTCGTCATCACGCATAATTATACTTAATCATAATCTATGTCAAAATTATATCACATGATAATCACTCATCAGACGCAACGAACTGACAGAATGGTAAACATTGTTTTTTTTCACAATTTCATTTTGCCAAATTCCCGAAACGCATATTTCTATTTTTATAACCCAGAAAATTACTTATTTATAATATTCAGAACTTTTTTGCTAACGCTGCTTGAGAACTGACATTTTCTATTAACTTTGACAATGTTCCATGCCATTCTCATCACGCGCAGATTATAAATGGACGATCTGTCAGTTGGTTGCATCAAATTGTAATGCAGAATATATGCTATACAGGATACAGCCATTTTGATAACTTAAATTAATACAAGTGTCACCGAATGTAGTTGTTGTAGCACAAATAATCACAACAATAATCCGCCTATTGCTCAGCGTCGTCTCGACTGCGCCCTATCATCCATAATATCATATTTTTAATGTTTATTGTCATTTATTTTTTAAGCGTTTAAAAAAAGAAATGAACAAAATGCGCCACCGAGTTCTTGCCAGGTTCTTCTCGGGATGGAGAATTTTACGAATTTTTAGTAGTAATTTCATCAGTCAACTTTCATGAGTGCCTCTTTGGGCCATGTGAATATAAGAGTTTTGAATTTTGAATGTCCAAAGTATTAATTGACACATAAGTAACTGTGTAGTACTAAACTGTATTAAATTGTTGCCAGCACAAAAAAAATGCTTTCGTTTATAAATTTTCTTGACAAACTATATCAGTATAAAGTAGTGATTTGGGTAAAGAAATCAAATAATCGATTATTGGTACTTTATTCGAATTATTATAAATTAGACGTCGATACGACAATCGATCGATTGAAAGTTCAGTCGACACGATGGTTCATAAGAAAAGAAAATCATTCGATTTCGAGGTAAATGTAAAGATAATCGATGCCCGGAATAGACCCTCGGTTTCTGTTTTGACTTTTCGAAATTAGAACGAATTTATCGAAATTTCATATGGAACTGTTTGGGGGGAATTGTCATTACCCGACTTATATGTTTTTGACCGATATGTATGTATGTATAACTTGGTAAAATTACTTATCATAATTTAACAAAGGAGGTGTAGTTGGAAGCGTTTTGTTAGTCAGCTGATTATAGGCTATGTGCCGTCACATTAAATTGCCTATGGTGCCTTAAAGGTGTCCTTAAAGTCAAGAATTGTTTTTTATTGTTGTGATATATTCGGTATAATTGAACAGGGATATTTAAATGAGGTAGGGTTAGGTAATCATATTTATGTTAAGCGTACCGTTTGTGAGATATATCCCGTCAGTCATTACATTTTTTTTTTAATTATACGAAGCTATTTAGGTGTCAACAATGTGTAGTCGGGTTTTAGTTTTTAAACTTATGTTTCATGTTTTTATTTTCGAGGGTAGTTGAATAAACTGAGTTTAGACACGTACGGCAGTTTTTAGTTCATATATTAGTTGATTTCACGGAAAATTCAAATGAAAAACGCCGTCTATAGATTTTTTGCTATGGAAACCTTGCTTTAAATGGCAATACAGTCAGCATAGTTTTATTATATTTAAAAAAATCAATACTATAAGTACTTGTTACATTGAAATATTTGTAAGTATTACACATATCAATAAATGTATACTATTTCATTCACGGTTGTTTTGTCAATACTAGTTTCGGAGCAGTCGGTGCTCCTTCATCAGTCGAGTATCAGTCGCGTAGACAGTCCATGAGAGAAAACAACCGTGAGTGGAATCGTATAAATTCTTAATAATTATAAGTACTGTTTAATTAACGAATAGTTAATTATTAAAAAGATCTTTTGCATATTTTTTTTCAATTATAGTAAAAATAACTCGAAAGTTATAAGTAACTGGTACAAAACTTGTTTCTTAGTTCCGCCATTTTGAAAATACGCAATTGACTACTATGTGTCCAATTAAACATTTCAACAGTCTTTGTTAGTTTACTGAAGACGATAGAATATTTTAATTTTAATATAAAACAAATTTAAGTAGGGCGAAGCTATGATAAAATTCAAAATGGCGTCCCATCAATGTCAAAACTAGTTACAAACGAGTGGCGCGAAACTTGTTTCTTTGTTCCGCCATTTTGAAAAACCGCAATTGGCTGCTCTGTGTCCAATTAAAAATGTTAACAGTTATTCTTACAGTTTGTTGAAGACTATAAAATATCTTACTTCTAATATAACACAAATTTGAGTAGCGCGAAGGTATGATAAAATTCAAAATGGCGTCCCATCAATGTCAAAACTAGTTACAAACGAGTGGCGCTAGCTTCGTCTTTTTTTAAACAGTTTGTACGTAATTTTTGCATGAAATTCATAATGGCGTCTCATCAATGTCAAACTTAGTAACAAAAGTGTGGCGCTAGCGTCGTCTTTTATTAAAACAGTTTGTACGTAATTTTTGCATGAAATTCAAAATGGCGTCCCATCAATGTCAAAACTAGTTACAAACGAGTGGCGCTAGCGTCGTCTTTTTTAAATACAGTTTGTACGCGTGTATTTGTTTGCATAAAATTCAAAATGGCGTCCCATCAATGTCAAACTTATTAACAAAAGTGTGGCGCTAGCGTCGTCTTTTTTAAATACAGTTTGTACGTATTTGTTTGCATAAAATTCAAAATGGCGTCCCATCAATGTCAAAACTAGTTACAAACGAGTGGCGCTAGCGTCGTCTTTTTTTAAACAGTTTGTACGTAATTTATGCATACAATTCAAAATGGCGTCCCTCCAATGTCAAACTTAGTAACAAAAGTGTGGCGCTAGCATCGTTTTTAAATCCAGTTTGTACGTTATTTATTACATTATTTCGTTTTTTTACAATATTTGTTACATTTGCTTACTGCAATATAGATCTTATTGCTATTTGTTTTTGTCACTGTTTTCAATGGTGGCCTTACAAACGTAACCTTTGAGTGCGAGGACGCCTCTACATTTTATGTGTACTTGGTAGCGCGCTACCCATTCCAAGGAGTTGCAGAAAGCTCCGGCGTCGGTCAGTGTTTTGACAGCTGCTACTGACAGTAGATCTGTTAACAAAAAAGTATTGTTACCTTATATGTAAAGCGGTGACGTTTTCGATACCTATCTATCCTACTTATCCTACTAATATTATAAATCCGAAAGTTTCTGTGTAAGTGTGTAAGTATGTTTTTTCTTTTTTTTTTTTTATACTCGATAGGCAATTTGTTCCCTCTTCACGCTTTAACGGCTGAACGGATTTAGATGAAATTTGGAATGTATATAGCTTATACCTAGGATTAACACATAGGCTACTTTTAACTTGATAATAGCCGCGGGGCACGGCTGGTAAGCCATATAGCTAAGTATGTAATATATTTCAAGAATTGTAATGTAGTTATAATATTTTGTATATATATGTACTTATATTACAAACATATGTATTTATTATTATAGCCATATAGAATTTAATTTTTGTAATTCTAACAATGAAATAAAAAAACGTAAAAAAGACTGTCGTCGTGAAATTACAGCTTTCTTGCAAATTAAATCGTATCCATAGGTTACTTATTGGTTTGTTATAATATACATTTTACATAGGTACCTGTAAAACTTAGAGGTAGTGACAACCCTGCGTATTCGACAAGAGTAGGCATTTGAGTCTCCTACGGGCCTCGAGTTGACATACTTCTTATGTTTTACTATGATATTATTATGCATTTTCATGTACTCCGTACATTCTTCTCAAGGCACTTGACTTTACGTACAATCTTTTTCAAATGTGTCCGAGAGCTAAGTGCATATTCGCGTGCACTTGTTTTACTGACAGCTTGTGCTGTGTGCACTTTCCATAAGGTGATATTGTGGTCAAATTCTGGCCTATCGGCCATGAAAAAAAAATTACCTGGCGGGTCAGCATGCGTGAGTAGTTGGACGTCATTAGCTTTACAGAACGCGTGCAGCGAAGGCGGGACTACGCAACAAGAGGCCAAGTTAATCTGGGCGATGGCTGGCTTCACTCGGGACCAGGCGTGCAATTTACGTAGACAACCTCCTCCTATGTCGGCAACGCCTAATTGGCCGACACGGTCTGAAATAACGAAGGAAAATTTAGTTCGCCGCGAAATTAAATAGATGGCGATGTTTATGTTGTTTTATTTTTGCAAAACTTGTTTGGTGCGTAACGGGCATTGGTGTAGGCAAAACGTACTTGACAAGTCGGTGTACTAAAAAATTTAAAGAAACTAGCTGCGAATAATTTGTATGTAATTTTATTACAAGCTTTTATTTAACTTGCAATGTACGTATGTATGTATGTTTGTTCGGGTGGAATCATGCAACTCAATTATGAAGCAGATATCTTCAACCGATTGAGCTGAAATTTTGTATTCACGTTATGTTTGGATGACTATGCATGGTTCGCTGTCATTCTGACGTCATTCTAAATCCAACATGGCGGAATACCCAAAATGGCGGTCAAGTAATTTTTAATGCACTCCTACTGGGTATCAAATGAAAGGGCTTGCTGAGAATAACTCGAAAAATAAAGTGACGTCGGTTTAAATCCAATATGGCGGACTTCTAAAAGCTTGTCTTTGAAAAAGTTTTTAACAAGTAACTTATTACCATTTAATTTCTTTTATTTTGTTACCTCCTCGATAGGAATAGTAAAACTCCGATAAACTAATGACTGATAAAGAAATGCCGCTATTGATCGATCTTTGATAACCTTTGACCACTTTCACAACTCTTGAAGAATAATGATGAGGTCGAGGATGGTGATATGAATGATGTTAAATTGCAGACGATAATGTACGACCCGATATTTCACGGCACGATTTTGTACAGCCAATAATACACACTCTGATATTTTATGTATATATGTATTTGAAATATCAGGCTATGCATTCCCGGGTCGCCAATTATTGCCTGTATAAAATCAATCCGTATCAATAATGTAAGGACAATAATTTCCAGGGGATAATTCATGTACATAGCTTTCAAATATCAAGTTGTGCAATACTGTGCGTGCAATATGGTAAAATCAGTCCGTGTCAATATTGTACGACCAGTATTGCAAAGCCGATAATTGAAAGCCAATCATAGACTAACATATGCTTTCTACGCGATGCTTCGTTTGTAAAAGCAAGTCGCCAGGAAGAATTGGCAGGCTCCTGAAATTTTAACCTGGGGACGTAATTTTTTTTTTTTATCAATCTGAATCTCTTTCCGTGGAAGAACCGAGTAGGATGACTACACAAACTACATAACTATGCTATACCCAAGTAGAGATTAACTACGATAACATGGCCCGACCCGAAATTACTGTTTTATTAGCAACAAATCCATAGATTTGCTAGCTCCACTAAGTGTTTGACGGCAGTAGCACACATGCGTGATGGTGCGTTGTAAATACTTTCAAACGTCTTGAATTTTGGAGGGGCGGGTCATGTTATCGTAGTAAATCTCTATGTTTGAGGTTTTCTTTCTTTTTGAAAAATCTATGGAAATTAGTGGATCGTTCAAAAAGGCATTGACTTTGACAATCGATGTACACGACTTATCGGCCGTGCATTATTGGTTGTACAATATAGGGACTCTGTAAAATAGATACCTTTTTTAACATAGTCCTCTAGTACTGCCCATAGCACTTTTATCCCGGGGAGGATAGCTTCACACTTCCGTGTATCCGCCTCGCTTTCTATGTCAGTTTCAGTAGTCGAAATGCGCACTGAAAAACAAAAAACAAACTAATTTTAAACAGAAGAACAATTTTTAAAATATTTTAATGCCATTATATATTTCACGTAACATTGAACATTATTTTTCCTCGCTCCGCGTCAATGGACAACCACAGTACGCAACTCCGCTCCGCAAAACTCCCTCGCTCCGCGTCAATGGACAGACACAGTACGCAACTCCGCTTCGCATAACTCCCTCGCTCCGGTCCGCTTCCTCGCTCCGCGTCATTGGACAGACGCAGTACGCAACTCCGCTCCGCATAACTCCCTCGCTCTGTTCCGCTTCCTCGCTCCGCGTCAATGGACAGACACAGTACGCCACTCCACTCCGCATAACTCCCTCGCTCCGCTGCCTCCTCCGCGTCAACGGACAGCCTTACCGTGAGTACTTGGTGTTGAATGCTCTCAATCAGAAAGGACTGTGTTTATTTAATACAGTTATATTTTGAAGTACCGTGAGTTTTAAGTATATCAATTACTTCTACCGTACCTTACCGTACGTACCTTAGGGCGATAAATAACTTTAAAAGCATTCTTACCAGCATTGCTTCCCAATGAGATAGGTGACGCTTTGCTGGAATTTATGGTCATAACATTGGTTTCGTCGATTGTATTGTCCCTGTGTAGTATGTCCGGATTGTACGCTAAAGTCACGTTGTCTATGTATTCGGTTTGCAGCGCTGAGAAAGCTGGAAATTAGAAAAGATAATTTAAACGCAAGCAAAGCTTAAAAAAACCGACTTCACCGCTTTATCAAATCAAATCAATTTATTTCATACAAAATAGAGTTTACAATATTAGATGTTAAGGTTTACAGTGTCCGTCTATCCTGTCATATAATGACATATGAAATATAGTGGAGTCACATAATTATTATATTAAAAATTAATTATGTCAATGTTTGTTGTAAATGTAAATTACAAACTAAATATGAAATTACATATAAAGTCAATTCCAGTTAAATTAGCTTTAATTAGCTTAGTACACAAGTATAGCACATGCGATTTCCAATTAAGATGTTTGTCCAAGTATACCCCTAAAAATTTGGTCTCATAGACCTCTTTAATTTCAATGTTATCGTGATTTATGTCCAGTTTAAATTGTTTACTACCATAATCTTGGAATTGAATTTAGTTTGTTTTAGTCAAATTAACATTAAGATTGTTCGCACTTAGCCAGTTTATCACGTCGTTGATTGTATTCGTCAATTCATCTTTGTAATTATTTTTGTCATTATTACATTCAATTATTAAAGAAATGTCATCTGCAAATAGTGTGCATTTATTTTTTGTTATGTCTGGAAGGTCATTAATATATAGTAAGAAGAGTAGAGGCCCAAGTATGCTGCCTTGGGGTACCCCGCACCCGTTTATCTTACTATGCGATTTGAATTCGGTTTCTACCATATTTTGATCTAAACCACTGATTTCAACATATTGCATTCTGTTTTTTAAATATGAAGCCAACCACTGTAGAGCTGGTCCACGTATCCCGAGATTTTCCAATTTTTCCAACAAAATTTCATGAGAAACGAAATCGAAAGCACGTGACATATCAAAAAATATGACGCTACACAATAGTTTCTTATTTATTTTCTTAGATATTTCGTGGACTAGATTATAGATTGCTAATACAGTTGATTTGTTAATTTGGAATCCAAATTGTTCTCTCTTAATGATTTGAAAATGTTCAGCAAACGAGAATATCATCCGAATATCATCGGAACCTTGATCAGATTTAATGTATAAACACGCATTATTGACTATGACTCAAAAACTAGAGATCAGACCTTGATGAAATTTCATAGGGACTACATAAAAAGCACCAGCTTTCAAATAAAAAAAGAATCATCAAAATCGGCTCACAACGAAAGAAGTTATGATGTAACTTTTGCAGTCGTGTAAACGAGAACATCGTCAAAGTACGCATTATTCGTCACAAAATAGGCATTATTGACGATATTTCAAGAACAGATCTTGATCAAATTTTAATGGGACCAATTAGAAAGCAACATCTTCTAAACTAAAAACAAATTTCGAAATCGGCTCACGTGGAGATTAGTTACGGGGTAACACACATAAAAAAAAATACAGTCGACTTGAGTACCTCCTCCTTTTTTGGGAAGTCGGTAAAAATTGTATTTTTGATTAATGGGGAGATTGGATTGGGAGATAAGTTTTACCTCCGACCATGCGTTCTCATCTTGGGAATCAAGATGGGAACGCATGCTTACAATATTAATTCTCACAATGATAATTTGTTATCACAGATAAAATCACACCTTATATCCTTATTTCCATTAACGCTATATTTATATAGATATATGCTTATTATTATGACAGTTATATAGGTGATAATATTGTTATCATTATCACCTATGAGTACAATTGATTTGCCCACAGCGAGGTCATAATCTAGTGACGGGTTAGATAAGACAAAATATAATATATGTGCATTACAATATCAGATTTTAAACAGCCATGTGAGTGGCATTACATCTATTGTTAGGGACGGCATATTTACCATGTATTTTTGGTTTCTCGGACTCTATATTTACCATGTCAAACGTCATCCATATATGGTTGACATAACCCCAGTTCGCTCGAAGTGTTTCGCTTCTACGTTTATCATTCGTACTGCGAAGGAGTGGAACTCATTGCCTTCGTCTTCGTTCCCCGAACGGTACAATCTGGGAGTCTTCAAGTCAAGAGTGAATAGGTACCTTCTAGGCAAGCATGCTACATCTTCGGCCACATCATCACTTTCCATCAGGTGAGATTGTGGTCAAATGCTTGCCTATCAGGCATAAAAAAAAATAAAAAACATTTATTGATATTCTCCATGTATTAAAGGTTAAAGATTTATAAGATAAAAGCCACATACATACTTAACCTAGGTTATAAAACTTAAAGTAAACTTATTACAAATAAGCCTAGTTCAGATAAGGTACATATTGGCTGTTACAATGCGTCAAAGTGATGGACATCTGAAATCTGAAACTAGGTTTAGCAGTATAATCAACTTCAGGGATTCTTCGAAGCTAACACAAGAAATTTTGCATTTATGGGATACGGTATATAGTAGGTAGTAGTGTATAGTACCATATATTGATATTTACTATGTATTTTAAACGGATATGTGAGTGACATTAGAAATTATTGTTAGAAACGAGATATTTACCATGTATTTTTGGTTTCTTGGACTCGATATTTACTATGTAATTTACCAAGTAGTGATATTTACCATGTATTTTAAATGGACATGTGAGTGACATTAGAAATCATTTAGAAACGGGATATTTACCATGTATTTTTGGTTTCTTGGACTCGATATTTACCATGTAGGTGTTGATATTTACTATTATTGATATGTTCATGTATTGATATTACCATGTATAAATATTGACCATGTATTTTTGCCGGACATGTGAGTGACATTAGAATCATTGTTAAAAACGGGATATTTGCCATGTGTTTTTAGTTTCTTGGACTCGATATTTACTATGTATTGTAATTTACCAAGTATTGATATTTACCATGTATTTTAAATGGACATGTGAGTGGCATTAGATTTATTTTTAGGAACGGGTTATATACCATGTATTTTTGGTTTCTTGGACTTGGTATTTCGGCACCGTTACAAGCAAGAAATACCATGATCATAGCAATTGTGTATTGGTATTTATTATATCCTACTAATATTATAAATGCGAAAGTTTGTTTGTGTCTATGAATGTTTATTACCACGTAACGAATAAACCAAATTTGATGAAATTTGGAATGTAGATAGTTTAGGTTACGGAATAACACATAGACTATTTTTTAAGTGAAATTACGCGGGCGAAGCCGCGAGACACGGCTAGTTTTAATTATATACTTATATTACCTAATAAGGTTATTAACGCTAGGGGAGACCTTTGCGGAAACGCAATCTTAATACCGGTGTCAAATAGTTAAGTTATTACTTTATACTTTGATATTTAATAAAATACTACTAATATATTATTATATATGTGATGTAAGATTGTTGAATAAAGGTTATTATTATAACGTATTAGGAATTATACTTATTAATTTGTATAATACACATTTTGAATGATTATATTACAAAAACTATATTTTAAATATTTTGATTGATTGATATTAGTTGTGCCCCTCCGATTCACCCGAGTAAATTAAAAAATAAGATATATATATCAGATCGAATTTTGAATCTATATAATTCTTGTATCCACTTGAACACAAAAAAATCATCAAAATCGGTCCAGAACTGTATAAATAAAGAAAATAAATTATAATACATTAATATTTCGATAAAACCAAAAATATATGTTCCGGCAACTATCCAAGTGCCCATTATTATCACTTTCCAGGTGATATAGTGGTCAAACGATAGCCTATCAGAGATAAGAAAATTGAGAATTATCCAATTGGCGTAAGTAAAGTGTGCTCAAAATAGCACGCTGTTTTCGGCTGATATCCCTTCACTAGTGCAGTCAAATATTTTGATCGTCATTGTTGAATCATAATCACAAACGCTTACACACTCACAGCCCACTAACTTCAATGACTTGTGTCGTGGGTGCCGGAAACATTCACGTCACACCCAAAACTAGAAACACAAACTTCCTTGGGGAGAAAACTTGTGTTTCTACCAGGAATCGAACCCGATACCCCTGCTTAGAAGGCGGACGCCAAACCAACTAAGCCAACGAGCAGTACACAGTTACGCCTAAAGTCGCGTTAGTTAGAAACCGCGGCAATATACTGGTTTCAATACATAACGGATCTTGTTTCATGAATGTAATCGACACGTGTTTCACAAGGTTAATAAAAAAAAAGTGCAATAAAACACGTGTCCTAATTACACGTGTTAAATGTAATAGTAGATTTATTAACCAAGGTATAATAAACCATCTATTACGCTCGCGTTTTTTTTTGACACTAACTGTTGTTTGATTTATTACCCACTAGCTGTGCCCCGCGGCATCGCCCGCGTTTATCAAGTTAATAATTAAACGCAAGCAAAGCTTAAAAAAACCGACTTCACCGCTTTATCTTCGGAACTTTGATCAGATTAGATGTACTAAACACGCATTATTGAAGATATTTCAAGAACTACTGATCAGATCTTGATCAAATTTAAATGGAACCAATTGGAAAGCAACATCTTTCAAACAAAAAATAATTTTCAAAATGGGTTTACGTGGAACGAAGTTATGAGGTAACAAACATAAAAAAAATACAGTCGACTTGAGTACCTCCTCCTTTTTTGTGAAGTCGGTAGAAAAGTAGCCCATGTGTTGATCCTAGATAAAAGATATGTCAGTACCTATAATCAGTACATTTCAAACAAATCCGTTCCGCCGATACAGCGTAAAGAGAAAACAAACTTACACACAAACGTTCGGTTTTATAATATTAGTGTGATTTGACGGAGTGGACAAGTCTATGCACTTTGTGCCGTGGGTTCGATTCCCGTCAGGAGCACAATTTTCCTTTCCAAAAGACGTTTTTCTAGTTCTGCGTATGATTGTGTGTGATACGTAAAAGTTTCCTTGACAGATCACAAGTCTTTGAACTTAGTGTAATGATTTTTATACACCTATAAAAATAAATTTGACGTTCCTAAGCATATATATATATATAACTGACTTTATCGCTTATATTTCGGTTTGAGTTAACCGATTTCGAAACAAAAAAAAACATCAAAATCGATTAATAATTGGCGGAGATCGCGTAACAAACATACAAACAAATAAAAAACATACAGTCGAATTGAGAACCTCCCTTTTTTAAGTCGGTTGAAAATGAATCTCTATTTCCATTGGTCATCGCATCGTGAACGGATGGAACAATTTCGCTAATTCTTTTTTTGCTGTGTTAATTATTGTCAGCAGAAGAATTCTTAAGAAAGAAAATTTTATCCCGGAATTTCCGCGGGTCCGGAACTTACGCGGGTAAAACCGCGGAGCACAGATAGTTCTTTATATAATACCCATGGATGTAAGGAATATAAACTATTCAAATGAGTACGATCATGTGACCAACATTGCTTATCGTCACAGATAAAGCACTTATCTTAATTGCTCATTAAAACCATGAAGATGTATGTCTCTACTTGGATACGTAAGAACTACTTCATACATACTTCTGTATGTAGTAATCGGCTGTGTTATGGGTGTCCGTTAGAGTACACTTTCAACACAAAAATTAATAGACTTATAAGAGTTTAGCGAAGTTTAACAAATCATACGCAAGCAAAGCTTAAAAACACCGACTTAAAAATTGTATGTGACCACCTCTGAAGTATACTCTACCAAACAAAAAAAAACATCAAAATCGATGCATAATTGGCGGAGATATCGCGTAACATACATACAAAAAAAACGTACAGTCGAATTGAGAACCTCCTTTTGAAATCGATTGAAAATTCAAACATCCCGACTGCGAAAAATGTGAACCTACTTTTTATGTTATCTTTTAATTTCCTTAATTTTGATGATAAAAAAAAAGTAGGGTACTTGATAGGTTTGGCTATTTTTAGTATTTGGTACTATTTCGTAATTTTGTTTTCTAAATCCTAGTTAACGATACTTAGGTTTTTGAGACGAATCTAATCTATCTATTACCTTTAAACGAGCAATTCTTGTATATATGTGTATATAATCTGAATCTCGGAAACGGCTCCAACGATTTTCATGAAATTCAGAATGCAGGGAGTTTAGGGGGCGATAAATCGATCTAGCTATTTCATTTTTAGAAAACGTCGGTCATCCAGGTACTGATACCTTAACTGTCGAAATCGAGCTGCTTGGGAGATACGAGGTAATAAAGAAATTTGCAAATATATATACATACATATCAGACTGTCTCAGAGTCTCTCGTGACCACGGCCGGTGCAACCCTGCCGAAACGTCGAGGTTAGTCAAACTAATGCTATTTTGAAAATAAAAGCGCGAAAAGACCCGGTTTTCTCACATAAACAGGACTATGTTATCTGTCTTAAATTTTTTTTTTATTGATTCGTATTCTAAGTGTTCCAAGTATACACTCCCACCGTTTCCGATCGCTAATAAACAGTGGGAGTGAAAAACCATGTCATTTATTATTATGTCGTATAGTAAATCAATAAATGTAATTAAATCTAAGACCTACCATTTTCCAAGCACTCAATCAGACCCGCGGTGCAATCCTCATTGATGAATATCTTCACGCCAATCTTCAGGTTTTTCCGTTCCTCTTCGGCCATTTTGTTTTGAACGTCATCATGCGGCCTCGTGATGTTCATGATACGTCGTGCTGCTGACGCTGATAGAACCATGTAGTCTGACGATTGGTCGGATGTTCTGGGGAAGTCTTCGAGATGGGCTGTACCGTTTTGGATGGGGGTGGCCTTTTGGGAATTCCATTCGGAGAGGGTTAACTTGATACTTTCTGAAAGCTGGAGTAAATGTTTTGTGAGAAATTAATATATTTTTTTTATAGTTTTGTTTTATATTTTTAATCGACTTTTTTGTCGTGTATTTAAAACTCTCGACCACATTTTTTAGGGTAGATTTTAAGGTGAGTTTGCGGTCAAATGCTTTCCTAAAGACCATAAATAATTGAAACGCATGCAAAGCTTAAAAAACCGACTTCATCGCTTATATTTCCGTTTTGGCTGGACCGATTTCGATAAAATTTATATGGGACTACTACTGAAGTATACTCTACCAAACAAAAAAAGAATCATCAAAATCGATTCACAATTGACGGAGATATCGCGTAACATACATACAAAAAAAATAGAGTCCAATTGAGAACCTCCTTTTTTGAAGTCGGTTGAAAATTGAGAAGCGAGATGAGCATGTCGCTCGCCTGATGGTAAGCGTCACGCTCGCCCATTACAGTTTGGTGCCACCTAAAGTTTTAAACTTATATAGGTCAAAATCCTGCTCGGCAAGGCACTGCACTCGTCACCCTGAGATATTAGATGTTAAATCTCTTTAAGTCCTGTAATTTCACTGTAAACATTGCCCTTCAATCCTGCATACAGTAATGTTTGCACACTACAGCTTGGCGGTTGAATGGTGTAGTATTGCCCCAGCGGACTCTACAATAATTTAAACTCAAGCAAAGGTTAAATAAACCGACTTCACTGCTCTATCTTCGGAACCCTTGATCAGATTTAATGAATAAGGACGCATTATTGAGGATAACTAAAAAACTACTGGTCTGATCTTGATCAAAATTAAATGGGAAGCAGCAGTTTTCAAATAAAAAAATAATTATCGAAATATGTTCACCTAGAAATTAATTAGGAGGTAAAGGAACGCAAGCAAAGCTTAAAAAACCGACATCACCGCTAAAGCGGTGAAGTCGGTTTTTTTGATAAATCATCGGAACCATGTTCAGATTTAATATATGAACACGCATTATTGACTATAACTCAAAAACTAGAGATCAGACCTTGATCAAATTTCAATGGGACTACATAAAAAGCACCAGCTTTCAAATAAAAAAATAATCATCAAAATCAGCTCACAACGAAATAAGTTGAAGTACCTTTTGAAGTCGGGTAAACGAGAAAATCGTCAAAGTACGACAACTGTCGACTTGAGTACCTCCTCCTTTTTTGGGAAGTCGATAAAAATACAATC
The DNA here is from genome assembly GCA_948107665.1 of Lomographa bimaculata. Classification (NCBI taxonomy): domain Eukaryota; kingdom Metazoa; phylum Arthropoda; class Insecta; order Lepidoptera; family Geometridae; genus Lomographa; species Lomographa bimaculata. The sequence continues at coordinate 8,454,511 of OX403607.1, read as the reverse complement.
GAATTGAGAACCTACTCCTCTATTAAGCCGATAAAATGAGACCACTACAAAAATCATATAAACAAACTCTTTCACACTCATAGCCTTACACCAAGTTCGAAGACTTTTTTTATTTTTTTATGCCTGATAGGCAAGCATTTGAATAGAATCGCACTTAATGGAAAGTGATGATGAGGCCGAAGATGTAGCATGCTTGCCTAGAAGCTACCTATTCACTCTTGACTTGAAGACTCCCAGATTGTACCATTCGGGGAACAAAGACGAGGGCAATGAGTTCCACTCCTTAAAAAGTCTCGTGGGTGCCGGCAACTAGCAACAAACACACCAAGAACCAGAGATATTCAATTATATCAAGGTATTTAAATGTGTATAATTTAAACATGAACAAAAATATATATTTTTCATGACTAATATTTAATCAATGATATACTTTGCGATATACATAATTGATCAACGATACAGCTGTGTTAACAAGAAAGGCAGCAGTGACTAATCAGACTATCACATATCACATTATTACATCACACTAATATTATAAAGGAGAAAGCATGTGAGTGTGTTTGTAATTTGGTATGGAGGTAGCTGAAACCCTGGATTGCTACACACAATACACATAGGCTAATTTTTATCCCGGAATTCCCGCGGGTCCGGGACTTACGCGAGTAAAACCGCGGGGCGCAGTTAGTGTTTCATAAATACTATGTATACGATATATGAATTACTACGACTGTAGAGATTGTCTAAGCTGAAATGACACGCCCCACCTTCGCATTTACGCACACAAGCGTGGTCGGATTTATCACCCGACTAGTCGACCGTCTTGTACACGTGCAGATCCATTGTTCACTGAACAATCGACGCTCCCATACAGATGAAGTGTCGTCATTAATATTTGCACTCACACATCTAAATAAACTAATTAAGTAGTGGGGCACGTCATTTCAGCTTGGACGAGCTCTACTTACATATTAATGTCTAATGTAAAGTCGTAATTCTATAAAACTACTATGTCATGCAATGTCGCGTCATGGTTATAAATAACAGTAAGTGAACATATCAATGGTTTATTCAAAGTGGAACATTGGAGTACAGTTTCCATACAAATATTAATGGACGAACAGCGTAAAGTGCAAAAATGTATGGAACTACCTAATACAAGCAGTTTCGAAGTATGTGCATGAACATACAAAATGTAATATCGATTTGAAAAAACATTTAATAAATAAACGCAAGCAAAGCTTAAATAATTTAAACGTAAGCACAGCTTTAAAAAACCGACTTCACCGCTATATTTTGTTTTTGGCTTGATCGATTTCGATAAAATTTATATGGGACCACCTCTGAAGTATAATCTACCAAACAAAAAAGAATTTTGAGAATCTGTCTACGAATGGAAAGAGATCGGTGAACATACATAAAAAAAACATACAGTCGAATATAGAACCTCCTCCTTCACAGCTTATATTTTGGTTTGAGCCTTACGAAGATATATTGATTTAGTTTCGGTTGTATTCACGTTATGTGAAATTGTAGTCAAATGCTTGCCTATCAGGCATAAAAAAAAGAAAAAAATATGTTTAATTTAATCGAGAAACTCGACCGGTGTTCGAGCGATGTAGACGCTCATACTCTGGAGCATGCGCTGTAGCAACGAAAGACTGGCGCGTACTGAATGGTTATGTTAATTTATTACTTCTTGTACCATGGGCCTTATAAGGATATAACTCAATATATATATAATTCTTCTATACGTGTGTTTGTCACCTAACTCTGGACCGATTTGGATGAAATGTTGTGTGTATATTTCAATAGGTTCCTGGATGGTTTGAAAACACAATTGGACCCGGTAGGTGGCGCTGCTGTACGACGTCTGCCGAGCCCGCTAGTTTATTTGTATATATTTCAATTCACTATAAAATTATATACTTCATTTTTATTCTTAATAATCTGACTTGTATATTTATGTATGAGACTGTATGAGTGGAAAGTTAAGCTATAAATGGAATGTATGCAATCGCAATTACTATAAAATGTCTGTCTATAGATAGATACTCACAGCCGAAGCCTTGACTCAAACGATAACGTTGTCAACAACAGAAATATTAAAATACATAAACGAATTCACACTCACAGCCCTACACTTAGTTCAAAGACTTGTATCGTGGGTGCCGGGAACATTTACATCACATACACAATCACACCCAGAAGCAGAAGCACGAATGCCCCTTAGGAAGGGAAATTGTGCTCCTGCCGGAAATCAAACCTAGGATCCAGGCAGAGACTTGGTATTGGTAAAGATAGCTTCATCAAATAAGGGAAATAGTCAGTATTAATAGATATACCTACATTTATTACCACTTCTAGTCATTCTAGTTCTAGTGTTTACGTACAAAAACTAACGCTTTCACAATCACAGCCCCACAATAAGTTCGATGACTTGAGTCGCGGTTTCACAAACTTTCCTTGGGGAGAAAACTTGTGTTCCCGCCAAGAATCGACCCCGTTACCCGTGCTTAGAAGGAACGAAGAACGAAGGGAACGCTCACCTAACAAGCCAACGGGCAGTTCATTCGTTTACGGAAGTTCGTTACCTTCGACCACATCATTACTCATCATCAGGTGGTACAAGGCCTGTCCTACTAATCCTTCTAATATTATAAATCAGAAAGTTTGTGTATAAGTGTGTGTGTAAATGTGTAAGTTTGTAAGTATGTTTGTTCCCTCTTCACGCTTTAACGGCTGAACGGATTTGGATGAAATTTGGATTGTACATTATGCCTAGGATTAACACATAGGCAACTTTTTACTTGATAATAGCGGCCGAAGCCGCGGGACACGGATAGACAAGAGATAAAAAAAATCTTAATTTTTTAAGTTAAACTTCTTTTGGCGCGTTTGGGAAAAATGATGAGGTTAATATTTACGATGCGTGCGCACACTGACACCATGAAGTTGGTTGGTAATTGTCTCTCAAGTATTCGTGAGAACTGATAACTATATTCAAGGTACTCTTTTTTTTTAATTTTGGCTTTGCAATCTTGTGTGTTTAGCCAGTGTAAAGTAATAATATAATGTAAATTCAAGTGTATTTCATTAAAAGTCCTAGTCACAGTCAAAGTCAAATCATAACCTAGTAAAGTGGTAGAAACTTTACTAGAACTTCTATTGGAGTTTTGGAGCGAAAGCGAAAATCACGTTTTTTAACTTTGTTTTTAATTTGACACTGGCTAAATGCACAAGATTGCGAAGCCAAAATTAAAAGACAAATAAAACTATACACAATACGTTCAAAAACACATACGTTCTTTTTGTAAAGTATACACATTATTATTAAGTATTATACCCTTCTTTGCGTGGCGCAGTCGGTTAAAAACTATGCATAACATGTTTGCCTACCCTCTACGAAAAGTGAGTTATGTACATACACTGACCACAATGTTAGGACAACAGTAGGCACTTCCGAGCCTTGTTATGAAAACATGAGATGTAACCTTACATGACATGTTTGTCTAAAGGTGTATAATGTATTGTAGATCTGTATATTTCAGTAGTTCTCATACAATAAGTAATAATATACTATATTGGTACATAATAATTAAACGCAAGCAAAGCTTAAAAAAACCGACTTCACCGCCTTATCTTCGGAACCTTGATCAGATTTAATGTATTAAACACGCATTATTGACTATAACTCAAAAACTAGAGATCAGATCTTGATCAAATTTCAATGGGACCACATGAAAAGCGCCAGCTTTCAAATAAAAAAATAATCATCAAAATCGGCTCACAACGAAAGAAGTTATGAGGTAACTTTTGAAGTCGGTTAAACGAGAACGTCCAAAATAGACATTATTGACGATATTTCAAGAACTACTGATCAGTTCTTGATCAAATTTAAATGGTACCAATTAGAAAAATCTCAAAAAAAATTTTAGAAATCGGCGCACTTGGAGAGAAGTTATGACATAAAAAATTAAAAAAAAAAAAATACAGTCGACTTGAGTACCTCCTTTTGAGTAGACTCCCAGATTATACCGTTCGGGGAACAAAAACGCGGGCAATGAATTCCACTCCTTCGCAGTACGGATGACAAATGTAGAAGCAAAACGCTTCGAGCGAACCGGAGGTATGTCAACCATAAATGGATGACGTTTGACTTGTTGTTAGAGGTAAAACGGGCATGGGGGAATTAATTCGCGTAATTCCTGCGCACATTCGCTAAAATGTAACCGATAGGTTAATTTTAATTTTCGCTTAATTCCAGTAAGGTTAATTTTCGCTTAATTCCAATCAAAAATGATAACAAAATAGATAGGTAATAGGTAGAAATGGCCAGTAGGTAAAACCTATGGTTAAATGTTTAGGTTCTACAAGCATTATAATTTTCCTCATTCATTCATAACATGACGTCAGGCATTCAATGACCATACATTTTCATGGCTCAACGAATAAGGAAAAGTTTTTCTATATTAGGGAAATCCTTAAAACAGGAAATATTTATTTAATCAAAAGAGGATAATCTTATCTCTTTTAAATAGGTGACACAGATAGCCCTCTTCGTCGGGGATGTGTGGAGGAAAAAAACCGTGAACGCATAGTAGCTTAGTGTGCTGTCACTGAAGAAATTAGAGCCACCACTGGAATGCTAGAGCAACAATCCACAAAGCCTTAAGACTCACAGAAATCAAATACAACAACTTTACCACTGGACTAGTTATGCCAGCACCCCAAAACCCTTCTCCGTTATTTTAAGGAGTTGGGGTGGATGGGGTAGTTTCTTGCTGGTAGAAATGCACAATACACCCCAAGTGGGACATCAGTGCAGGTCTTACCGCCACCACTTTTAATAAGGCTAATCTTGTAGGCTGAGCGAAAAAATATTAAGAAATTATACATATTGTAGATAAAAAATATGTCCATGAATTAAAAATAATGTGTATGAAATACGATCATCAATTAATCCAACAAATTCAAATATATACAACTTTACATCAATGAGAATGATTATAAGATTAATATCAACTAGCTGAGAACCACGGCTTTGCCTGTGTTTACCAAGCAAAAAAAATTACCTATGTGTTAATCCTAGGTTTAACCTATGTATATTCTGAATTGCATCTAAATTCATTCAGATGTTACAGCGTGAAGTGAAAACAAACAAACTTACATATAAGTGTGATTATGTGATAAAAAATCTCCTAAACACCTTCTTTCTCTAGTTTTCACCCGACTTACAGTTTTGTAATGTAAATATATTGTAGCTAATAAAATTAAGTTGTAATTATCATGTAAATTCTCAGCTTCTCATTATTGATATTAATCTTGCTGAAATTTGTTTTATTTTATAACCACTTCCTTTTTTATAATTATGTAAATATTTTGTTTTGCTTCCTAAGGTCTCACATGACATTGGAGAAATTGTGGTGCCGTTACCACAAAAAGCCACTAAATAAAAAACTGAATTGAATTGAATGAGATAAAAATAATATTATGAAATTTTTAAATACCAATTTATCTAATTAATTTGAAATGCATAATTATAGCTATATTTATTGTTATCAGTAAATATAATATTATTTCATTTATATTCGTCATACAAGAATGAAAACTCAGTCAATTGCGTATTTGTAAATTCATCTCATTATTGGCTGTATGGGACAACAGCATGAGTCTCAGGGCATGGAGCATATTGCAGTGCCAAGCAGGGTATTGCTAATCTAAGTTCAGGTGGCACTGCAATTATCAAGTTCTTTTTTAATTCAAGATAGTTACATTAATTCATTTGACCTCTACCTCAACTGATGTAAGCGACGATGTGGTCGACCATGGAGCATGTTTGCCTAAAAAATGCCTATTCACTGATGACTTACAGACTCGTATATAATAGTTATCAGGAAACACAGACTCGGGTAAGGAGTTTGATTCCTTTGCGATTCGCAAAATGAATGTTGAAGCAATATGCTTCGTCTGCATTTGTGAAATGTCTACCATATAGTGGTGTTGCTTAGGAGTCTGTCTGAAGTACAGGCAAGTTTCTCATTTAATTCGAAATAATTGCTTATTTGTCTTCTAATAATAATGAGTAAAGCTATAACATTTTAATTTCTTTATCTAAAACTGGCTTCACAAATAAGTTAGAGACACATTCTTATTTTAACTTTTTTATCAATTAACTGTAATTGCTACAAGGCAGAGTATTTATTAAAACAAATTGCTGTTAACTACATGTTCAGTTATGTAAAACCGCATGAGAAGATTCACTTCCTCACACTAGGAGATACACTTCCTCACACTAGGAGATACACTTCCTCACACTAGGAGATACACTTCCTCACACTAGGAAATACACTTCCTCACACTAGGAGATACACTTCCTCAAACTAGGAAATATACTTCCTCACACTAGGAGTTGCACTTCCTCACACTAGGAGATACACTTCCTCACACTAGAAAATATGCTTCCTCACACTAGGAGATACACTTCCTCACACTAGGATATACACTTTCGTTGTTAACTACATTATTTATATATATTTTTTTTTAATAATTTGCTATATTTCAATCTTGTTAAAGTTTTCAACTAAAATCTGATTATGCTTCCACTATCCCCAGAACCCTACATTTGATTTTAATCAAATTTGTAAAGTTCCTATTTTCCAAATCAATCACACTAACATTATAAAGATGAAAGTTTGTGAGTGTGTTTGTTATGTCTTTACACTCAAAGGGCAGGACCAATTTTGATTAAATTTGGTATGGAGGTAGCAGACACCCTGGATTAATAGATATGCTACTTGTTATCCCGGAATTCCTGTGAGTCCGGGACTTACACAGGTAAAACCGCAGAGCACAGCTAGTATAACAATATTAATTGAATTAGATTCACTTTCCAGTTTATTTACACAATAGATTTCAAGGTAGGCAACTAAGGTCTACCAAATTTTTTTTAAAAGTTAGTAAATCCATTTGTTGGTTATAAACAAGCGAAAAAAAAAAAGTGTGCAAAATAAAAACATATAAAATAAAATTAATACTCAATTAATTTTATTTTTATTTTAAATTATTATGTCAGATGTGTAGTATATGAAAGTAATTTAGGAGATTCTTAAAATCAAAATCATTTATACACATGGGCCGAAAAGATGCACTCCTAGAGGCACTCACTTAGTTAACTAAGTAGGTTTTATATTGTTGCCTTCACCAGAACCTCAATCCTATGGTGGTTTAAAATTGCCCAAGCACCTGTATATATACCACTGTTTTATCACAAACTACATTATTTAGCTTTATTCATGTTTTATGTATGTACCCATGCATACAAAGACGAAAATTAAACCATTCAAATCTAATTAAAGTGTAAAAAGTGAATGTACCTCTTCAGCAGAACAATGTTTTTACGATCTGATATACACAGTATATTTAAGTCTCATTTATCGTACCTACAGTACAGAAACAATAGCCTGGCAAGGCCAGTAAAAAAAAACAAGGTGTACTAACCTCTTCTGTTACATTTTGTCCTGCTTTTTTCTTGATGTCTATCAAGTTTAGCACATTGCCCGTGTTTATTGTCACTTTGGACTCACTTTTCGACATCGTGGCCTATTAGATTACTTAATTTTACGAATAGCGCTTTCCGAGTTCCGCGTTAGCCAAGGTTACCGGTGGAGTAAAAAAGTTAATTTCGAAAAGAGAATCGAGTAGCCGCGCGCGCTCTTTCGACGGCGGAGATTAACTGAATACTGGCCTTAGAATGAGACTCATAATTTTATATATCAAAACAGTAGTTTCAGTAGTTACGTAGTCATGACGTATTGCAAATTGTGACGAAATATTTTACAGTGATATCATCGCTAAATGTAATGGGCTGTGTTAAACGTTTCAGAATATGTGTGTGTTGTATATTGCACTGAAATCGGCCAGAATGTGCAATTAATGATGTTATGGTGAAAAAACTTGTTCTGAAAACATTCTGAAAACTGAAAGAATATTCAAAATTGACAAAATTCAAAAAGGAATATCTGTCAGAATTTGACACTGACTGCACTTAGCTTCTAGGCCGTGACATGGGCCACGCTCCAGAATTCGGCCGCAACAATCACAATACTACGCTCACAAAGTCATTCTATTAGAATGCCCCCATCATTCAGCGTAATATCTTTGTTGCACGCGGTTTCTATTTGAATTAAGCAAAAAAGAACCTTATTTCTTAGGAGTTTTGTCAATTTAGTATTGAAACAGTATGCAACAGAGATAGGTAATAGGGGGTCAGTTCACCTTAATTTTGTAATTTTTTGTGTCCATCTCGAGCCTGTAAGCCTAGCTACTACTAGCTGGTAGCAATCTATCAAAACCGTGGAGATCGCAAGTACGAAGTGGGTCGGCGCGGGTGCCTAAAATTTGGCTGTTAAAATTGAATATGTTTGTATTGGAAACCACGAACGACTGATTTATTGTTCTGCATTAAATAATTATTATATACCATCAATGCTCAAGCCTTTTCGAACGGCAAAACAAGCGTTGTGACCGTGACATAGATACCGTGATTGCTCACGATTTCATTTTGTAACCTCTTTGTAACGTGGAAATTGACAAAGGCATGTTGGTGACGGGCGAAATATAAAACATCTCTTGACAGTTGACATCCACAACACAAATATTGACTGCTAATCTAACAAATGTATAGTGACGATCAAGATCACAATCGTATCCAAATCGAATTGAACATAATTTTCTATCGAGTTGACAAGGAACTTGAGTCTCGAGCCAATTAAAAACAATTAGTGTAACCATTTCAGTAATTGGAATACATTCGTTTTTTAATCTTCTCTTTCGATTTAGGATTTTGGTTTGACTTTCAACTGGAAAATTCCTTAATATAAAAGTAATGCCGAGTCCTTATTTTATGTCCAATACAAATTCTGCGGTTGTATAATGAGTATCGGGCGTTTGATTTTAATGTCAATAATTGCGTTCTTTATATCGTATTATTTTTTTAAACTTGTTTATCTTCGAATGTTGATGTGTATTAATATTATTACTAACCGTTAATAGTTAGTGAACGTACAAAGTAAAAAAACATGATATTTATTGTTTCCAATTCAAAACTCTAACAGCGGTTCTGGTAAACATTTTATTTTATTTTATGATGTTTGGGGGTCTTACAGCTAGTGATACAAAATAAGTCTTAATATATATGACAAGTAGCCATTTACAAGCCTCCGCAGATAAAAAAAACAAATATTATTAACTAAGACGCTTAAGAAAAAACTAATTGAAACATAATTAAATATGCGATTTACACGCTATGTCGTTGTAGGCGCCTCAGGAGACGCCAAACATATGATTATAGTGCATGGTGAAACTATATAAGTATAGTTGACTAAGTATATGTAAATGGTCATCATTTAGACATGACTTTGATCATAACTGATTACTATGAGTTTCGAAATGATTATTACTACTTCTTACTGGCTTAAATGCATAAAGTCTGCGGAGCCAATTTATAAAAGAGTCATATTTTAAATTTTGGCTTCGCAATCTTGTGCATTCAGCTAGTGTCAAGTTATAATATAATTCAAGTGTATTTCATATTAGAAATCCTAGTCACAAGTCACAGTCAAAATCAAGTAAAAGAGTCAAGGTCTAGTTATAATCAAGTTCTAGTAAAGTTTCTAACACTTTACTAGGTAAAGTGGTAGAAACTTTACTAGAACTTCTATAGAAGTTTTGAAGCGAAGTCGAAAATCACGTTTTTCAAGTTGTTATCATTTGCCTACAGTTATGCACGTTTACTAAATATTAAAGCTTAATAATCCACCATTATTACACATCAACACTTGAAGAATCACAGGTTTTGGAAAATTATATAAAATCAAAGCCATTTTTTCACTTTCGCGGCAAAAAATCTCAAGAGACTATTACATATAAATAAAATTATAATTTGAATTTAAAATGTTTCACTCTGCTCGAGTTGCTTGACTCGTCCAACTCTAGCAAATTCGATTTTTGCTTCGATTCAGCAGACTTGATTGATCTACAAAAATGGTCAATCACTAAAACCCATCAACGAAAGTACTCAATCAAATCAACTTGTATTCTTCGTACAAGCGGTTTCGTATTGGAAAATATCCAATAATTATATTATAATAAATAAACTTTTGCTGCAAGTTTTCTATTGCTCTATAAAATGGGTGTCGATTTTCTGGGCTTCGCCTACGCTGCCACAGTGGCTGCCGGTGGTATTATGGGATACGCCAAAGCAGGTATATAAGTACTTTTTGCTAATTTATCTTATCGAGGAACTTATAAATTATCATTGAAATACCAGCATTCGAAGCCATTTCAAAAGATTATGATGCTGTGTCAACATTGTTACTTTATCGGCTTGTTAAATGTAAAAGTTTCAAAACTTTTTAAACCAACTATTTTTGGTTATAAAATACACCTGATGTTATGATAACTCAATCAGATTTACCTATTGTGTTACTGTCAGTAAGTGTAACAAATTGTTTTTGAAATGGGCACATGTTTATGAGTTTTAAGCTAATCTGCTAATCCACTCACAATGTTTGTAAATTTAGTTCTGAATAAGAATGATGTGCATTAACAAATGTTAAAATTAAGGCTATATATTTTATTACTTTGGTTAACTATTTCAAATATCTTTTATATGTTATCTGTCTGCAAACTCATTAAAATGTGTATGATCTAAATCGTGTTTGATTACCGGCGGGAACATAAGTTGTCTCCCCTAAAGAAAATTCGTTTTTCCGGTTCTGTGTTTGATGTGAATGTTTCCAGTAACCACGACACAAGTCATCAAACTTATTGTGGGGCTGTGAGTGCAAAAGTGTTTATGTTTAAAAAACATCTTTGGGTGAAGTAGAACCCATCAGTATTAGACTGGGGTCCCAGATTTTTACAATAGAACTTGTCGATACTAGCTGTTTGCTCCACCTAGATGCAGAAGTGGGTTTGGAAAACTTGCCCCATTACCGCGGGAATGATGTCTACTGAATGCTGTTCTTCATCGTAACCAAGATTCAGATCTGTTCCAATCACCCAGTAATGAGTTGTACAGGGCAGCATTAGACTTTTTTACTTTAAAACCAATTTAAATATAAGCATTTGTAAATTTGTACAAATTTAGGGTAGTTACTGGGAAAACCATAAAGCCTGCCCACTATCATTTTTATGATATCTGTAATATTGTTTTTTTTTTATTTAAGATAGGCAAACGTCATCTCACCTGATGGTAAGTGAGGATGCGGTCGACGATGGAGTGTGTTTGCCTAGAAGATGCCTATTCACTCGCGACTTAAAGACTCCCATATTGTAGTTATCAGGGAACACAGACTCAGGTAAGGAATTCAATTTTTTGCAGTTCACATAATTAATGTGGAGGCAAAACGCTTCATCCGCAAAATAAATAAATGATTTACTTTCTTATCTTTTAATACATAATGTGTATTTTCAGGATCTATCCCATCACTCGGCGCTGGTCTTATCTTTGGATCAATTCTAGGTATGTTTCTTATTAAAAGTTATCTTTGTTTTTTTAGTTTATTATAGATATGAAAGTCAGCTAAATTCCTGTTATATTGTCCATTTAGGTAAGCCTTAATGTTTCCTCCAAATTGTCTCAACCGTCTCTGAAATAGAGGTTTGGTGCAGTTTTGTATTGTTACGCTGTAAATTATGTGATTGAATAGTGATGGGTTATCAATTCCCTTGAAAATACAGATTTTTTACCTTTACCTTTTTTGACCTTAAGATTTTGAGGAATGTAATTTTCGGCCGCATCATCACTTTCGATCAGGTGAGATTGTGGTCAAATGCTTGCATATTGGGCATAAAAAAAATATATATTTATTTCGTATTAAGATTAAGTCAATTTTGGATTTTGCTACCCGCTAGCATATAATTTTATCTTTTAAATTATGATTATAAATAAAGAAAAAAAAACTCATATTGTTTTTCCAAGTAGAAGAAAAGGAATGGTAGATTTTTCTTGTTTCTAATTAAAGAATGCTTTGCTTGCAATTTAGAACCTATTACAGCCTAATGGAGAAGTAGGCTATGTCCTAACATAAGTTTATCTTTCCTGATTAAAGCAGCTGGCACAGTGAGCGTGCTAGCTTGTGTGTATGTGTGTGTGTGGTATGTTGATTGTAGTTAGTCTAGCTAGACACTGAAATAACTTAATTTTTATCCCGATTAACTTGAGTAAAGACACAGGGCAGAGCTAGACAGATTTTAATTGGCATGTCACGATCAAAACACCAAACATCTTATCTATATTGTAATCAGAATGTAGCTGATTGACCTCTGCTTGAGTAAAAAAGATGTTACTTACACTATAATCTACTTATCTTATTCTACTGATACTAACTCTTAGTTTCTAAACAAAAAATAGGACAAAAACTTGTTAAATAATTACTTAACAGTATCAAGAAGCAATTTTTTATTCAGTATTATGCATTACTATCTATGTCCCGCAGATTTGCTTACGTTAAACAAGTCAGCCTATGTTGTTTTCTATACCAGGGATGTAGAAGCTTTCTTGGTAAACGTACCATCCACAGATTTATTACAATCCATTCATGGTTGACACACCTCCAGTTCGCTCGAAGCGTTTCGCTTATACGTTTATCATCCGTACTGCGAGGGAGTGGAACTCATTGCCTGCGTCTTTGTTTCCTGAGCGGTATAATCTGGCAGTCTTCAAGACAAGAGTGAATAGGTATCTTCTAGGCAGGCATGCTACATCTTCGGCCGCATCATCGTTTCCCATCAGGTAAAATAGTGGTCAAATGCTTGCCTATCAAACATAAAAAAATAAATAACCAACTAGCCGTGACCCGTGTCTTCGCTCGCGTTGATGAAGTTAAAAAGTAGCCTATGTGTTAATCCTACGTAAGCTATGTATATTCCAAATCCGTTTAGCCGTTACAGAATGAAGAGAGAACAAACATACTAACACACTTACACATTTACACACCTACACACTTGCACTTGCACACAACCTTTCGGATTTCGGATTATTAGTATGATATTAATATCGCAATTAGGTGCCGTCAAATCATAATCTTGACTTAGTGATGAAGTGGAATAACATTGAGTCAATCATTATAAATAATGTATCCGGTACAAAGATATCGAATTTAGAAAACAATGACTAAATATCAAGTATAATAATTAATCTAATCTAAAGCTGCTATGTTCAAGGCTCAAGTGTGGTTGCTATCATTTAATTAATTGTAAAATCACTCTTCAAAATGTAAATCTGTCGTTTTTAACACGCTTTTATAAGCTTCACCTATATGTATGTATGTATGTTTGTTTGTAACCAACTCCTTTGGGCTTGATTTTGACCCATTTCAAACTGTCAGATTTCATTTAAACTTCGTAGACTTATCGAGGACCGATGACAAAACAAAAATATCTTTTTTTTATTTATAAAGCGTGTTTTTTAGTTTTAAAACTAAACACTATTTACAAGTTCTCGTTCTGTATGTCGGTAATACTTTAATTCGATGATGTGCTTTCGACTGTTCCAGGTGTGGGAGCATACCAGCTGAGTCAGGACCCTTCTAATTACACCCTCATGCTTGGCACTACCACTTCTCTTGGAGGCCTTATGGGTTACAGGTAATAACAATATATTTAATCACAACTTACAAACACACACACGTATATATGAAAAAAAAGAAGAACGAATATACATTTGTTCTTCACGACACGCAACGTTACATTATTTACATAAAAGAAGACAAAACACATAACAAAATACAAAAATAAACAATATAACGCCGCGTGATTTGGTGGCTCCTGCCCGCCTTCTTACTTAGTATTTATTTTTATTTATTTATTCATTCATTAACAAGGTAGATACATAACATCAGGTAGGGTCAATTTTTTTTTTTTTTTTTTATTTGTGACAGGCTAGTGTTTGACCACTATCTCACCTGATGGTAAGTGACGATGTGATCGAAGCTGGTAAACACACTAGACCTGGAATACGCTTACTAATATTAGCTTATATCTAAGGCAACAGTACCCCGATGAATACAACAAGCTTGGGATTCTTGCCAAGGTGAGACAGTAATTTACACCGGGACAGCTGCTGAACTTGTATCAAGCACAGGTCCGATTGTGTATGGAGTACTGCTCTCATCTTTGTGATGGCTCTGGGAGGTACCAGCTTGAGGCACTTGAGACTATTGAATGCAGAGCTAAGAGACTAATAATTTCAAGGAACTGACCGATGCGAACTGCCCGTTGGTTTAGTTGTGTGAGCGTTCGCCTTCTAAGCAGGGGTATCGGGTTCGATTCCCGGCGGGAACACAAGTTTTCTCCCCAAGGAAAATTTGTGTTTCTGGTTCTGGTTGTGATTGTGTGTGTGATGTGAATGTTTCCGGCACCCACGACACAAGTCACTTAGTGTGGGGCTGTGACTGTGAAAGCGTTAAAAAAAATAAAAATATACTGCTTAAAAAGCCATCGGACAGCTATGTTACAAAATTTTTGTTAACACTTTCAGGTTCTACAACAGCGGTAAATTCATGCCCGCCGGTCTGATCTTCTGTCTGTCCGCCGGTATGCTCACAAAATTGCTCATCAAGAACATAGGAGCAAATCCTGTTCCAGTCAAGGGGAGCTAAGTACCCATAGTAGTTGTAGAAACTTCGGTTGTTTACCCAATTTATCCGATGTTACTATGTGTAGGTACTGCTTTTAGCAAGCAGTATGTATATGTTGTTTTGTTTATTATGCTAAGGTCATACATCATACAAAGGGACGGTTTTTCATCAGATAGACATTTATTACTCTAATAATAAAAAATATTTATTCAATGTTGATATTTTAAGTGTGGTACTAATTGGCTATGAATCGCGTGATTTTTATGTCGAAATAATTCTCCGACCTGTTTAGAAACCGGATGAATAGCAATCGCGATAGTTATACATATAGTATGTAACACTTTATACATATAGTTCATTGTGTCATACATTCGGTATTTTAATGATTGATTTTCATTTGACCACTATCTGACCTGATGGATATAAAAGAATTTAAAAAAACATATAATAGTTACAGTCATTTAGTCAGATTACTGCGGGCCCCATACTAGGCTAGACCTGTATTGATGGTCCAGAGACTGGAAAATATAAAAAGTTTAATTATTTTTTGTTTGTTCAGATAATTCTTATCAATACCAGTGATAGGTAGATAGTGCATATAAACGTTTCTTATACGTTAATTATAAATATATTTACTTATTATTGTATAACTTTACCTGATATAAGAGTCACATCATAAAAACGTTAAATTGTTTAATAATGTATTATTATTTTAATACTGTATTGCTGTATGGCCTTGGCAAGTTATAGTTTATAGATAAGTGTCTTTAACTTCTATTTAAAAAACATGCACTTAACGAACTGATAACTCCGATGGTATCGGCACCAACTAAAATTACTGATGTTCTTGTATTTTAATTTATGTCTCTTTTATTTTAACTATGATAATAAGAGATCGTTTTTATGCTTGATAACGCGCGTAGTTCAAATTTCAACGTAGTTCAATAGATTCATTAAATATCAGTCTTGAATAAAAATGTTTATTCGAGATTGATATATTTAACAAAAATACGTTGAATAAATATTCAACAAATTTTTATTCAAAGTTGACATCTATATATTGTGATAGATTGATGTTTAAAGTAGCCAGTTGTATAGTTTCTCCAATAAGCCTATGTTTGAAAATATTGTCTGTGTAGGTAACAATCGATGTAAAGGCTACGGAATGAAAATATTTTCATATTAAGTGCAGCTATCGCCCTTTGCTAGTCACTTGTTAATGGCAACGAAAGAAAAATAACATAGTGCAATCGTAGATGTATAAAGAAACTGCAGATAGGTATCTCAAACTAATAATAAATAGTTCTTGTCTTGCTTTGATGGGTGATCGAAATCAGCGAGATCGATACAAAACCTAATGAGGTTAAAAACTAAGTTACAACACCTTCACGAGTAGGTATATGAAATGTGTTTCTTTTACTTCGCGTGTTTTGAGAAGCAAGTTTCAAACTGATTTTTCAGTATGAATTAAGCATTTGAAATGGTTAACTTAAAAATCTGTTTTTATTTTTGTCTCTCTAGCAATTTTAATATAGGCTCTGGCCTGCCGATTTTCTGATGGTCTTACTATCGAATTGACATTTATTAACAAGATTGGGCTAAATCAGATATAAGTATAAAGAATAAGAAAATATTCACCCTGATATAAGTTATTAATCTCGTTGCTATTCAAAAAACGTGATATCAGACGGTTCATTCAGTTTTTGCTCTCTCTTTTCTTGGTAATTCTTTATTCACATGAAACAGACATATTTTATGTACATATAAATAAACGTTCATTTGCTTTATTCTCCAAATTAAAATCTATTTGTGCGCTGTACTATACGCTGTCGTGTCTGAATTCAAGTGAACTTCTTTCAGACGTTTAATTTTTTGTGAAGAGCAAGCGAACCATGCAAATGCCGACATCCAATCCAATATTGTTGAATAGGTTCACTAATAAATTCTTTCGTCACTTTTGATTGTAATATGTTCAGCCGTTTCATTTGAGTGAATGAAAGACCAAAATGGACAAAATTGAATCGCCTGATATCACATTAAATGCTTATATGATGATGCTCAATTTTCTAATATAATTCCCTAATTTTGACTGATACAGCAAGAATACATTTCTATTGTGTCAAATGGTTTATCAAGTTTTTAACATAAGGCGACTGATAGAAATGTTACATGAAATTGTTAATTTTTAGTTTAGGGAAAAGTGGTGTATTTTTTTTTTACTAAATGACAAATAAAATTGGTGTTGGATATTTGATTTTTTTGTTTAATTTTACTGTATTTTGTAAGACTAACTACGACTTATTAACATAACAACATAGATATAGGATGTTTCATTTCGAAACCGAACTTTTTTGTTTAAGTCCCTTAAACCACATTAACAACAACAAACAAACGCATTCACATTTACCGCCCCACACTAAGTTCAAAGACTTGTATCGTCGGTGCTGGAAACATTTACATCACTCACTCAATTACACCCAGAAATACAATTTTTCCTTGGGGAAGTAACATTGTTCTCCAGCTGGGAATCGAACCCAGGATACATGGTGCAGAGACCCACTGCACCAACTGAGTCGTCAAAGCAATAATTTTTAAAGTTACTATTATTTCATAAATAAATTACCGCCCGTGGTTATGAAAGTTTAAAAAAAAACGGTAATAGCGGGTTTGCCGCGAAGACTATCAGGCGTTTCGGTGAGACGATTTGCATTTACTAAGAATCTGATTCTCTTTGAAATTGTATTTATTGTATTGACATTATTGCGCAGCCCTATCCTTCGACTCGCGAGGGTGCGCAAACATGTATGGACCAAACAAGGTGGACCAAACAGGCCTTTCCTATCCCAATTGGCTTTTGGTATGATGAAGTAGGTTATAATCATTTCCTTGGATGAAATTACTGACTTTGGGAAATTTTACCCGATTTCAGCAAATAATACTTCATTAAGTAATATTGCTTTAGTGTTATTATGAAATCTTAGAGTCCCGCGAAGTTTATAATTGAAACACTGTATATAATTCATTATTTTCTATATTTTCTTTCTTACAAATTATATAATTTTGGAGGACCTATTAAGAATAATCCAATACATGTGAGTAAAATAAATAAATAAGATATCAACGGCAAGTGATGTATCAGTTAAAGAAATAAATATCACCTTGTCCCTTCGAAGGGCTTTTTCTATACATCGAAATATATTTTTATCAATTTTAAAGTATTGGTAACTTTAAATTAAAGATCTATGTCACATAAATAAGTTTAGAGATAAAAAACAGACTTAAATTATAACAAAAATATCAATTTTGCATAAAACAAAATATAAATTGGAAATTAAGTACTTAGAATATAAATCTAAAACCTATTTGATCGGAATGTCGCGAACCAGTCGCGCCGTCGCTCATTCAAACTAAAAAGAACCTAAAAGACCTATTTTACAATTCTTAATTAGTTTATAAAAGGCACATCTTGGCAGTTTCTTTAATGCAACCTTACAAAGATATTTTTACAACAATTTTACATAAAGGAGTATTTTATCTTGAATATCCGTGGATATGTTGAGATTCGCATCCCATTGCGATAGTCAGACCTATACTAACTGTACTTATAGTTTATAAAGAAACACAATCACATTTATATCACCCACTTATTAAGTGTCCGACACTTGTTTTAGTCTCCAGACACATTATACACTATACACAATGCGCGTACTCCCTGTAAAATTACCCGTTTCTTGAATAAAAACAAGCAAATCGTCGTCTGCTTGCTCTTATTGCGTTAATTTGTTCGTTTGTTAATAAAATTACCAAAAATATATTTACTGTATCAATAAAAAGGTTTGATTTAAAGTAGTTAAATTAGAAAGGATAATTTATCGCTTGTGGCGGTGATTGAACCCGCAGCCATAGGGTATCATGTCCTATTGCTCTAACCGCTGAGCTACTCAAGCCGTGCCGAAAGCGACGAAATTATCTTTTCCTTATTAATGCCGTCTCAAGGGATCTACTTACTACTTTAGTTCTACCTAAGATGGCAAATGCTAGAAAATCAAAATTATTTGATAACAGTATTCGTACAATACCAATTTGATTCCACTCGGATATTGATTATCAAGCTGATGAATACATAACAATAATATCACTATTAGAACTGGATCATGTTCATAGACCAATATTATCGATATTATATTATCATTTTGATATTATTCAGTATTGATATTTTTTATTATCATTATATAATTAATTATTGATAAATGAACTTATTATAATATAGACATTACTAGGAATACGCGCGTAACACAATCTGTATTGTAGTTTTTAGCTGGACACGGGGACGCCCCGTACTACCCACGAGGTAGTCGTTCCGACGACTGTGGTCGTTTCGACGATTTGTCGTGGCGACTTGCAGTCGTCTCAACGACTGGTCGTATCTTTGGGTCGTTGTAGGGGTCGTGATGATCCAGCGGCAGTCTTCAAGGATTGGCCCGCACGATACATTAGTGGCGGCTGCTGTAAAAAGAGAATGAGTTAGCGATCTCGTTATAAAGCACGTCGTAGTAAAGCTTATAAGATGAGCTAAAATAACGCGTTGCATTCACTTACATGCATGGCACAACAAAAGTTAATGTATCTATTCGTAAATGCTGTACAGAGATGCAAATATTTAGCTGAGTGAGAGCATAGGATGAGAGCTAATATAGTACGTACCTATAGGCATATTTTTTTCGCCATAGTTACATTTGTATTCAATTCTAATTATCGGAATTGAATAAGAATAAGCGGTCTCATGTTAGCCCCCATTAGATAGAATAATAAGGTTACCAGTAATTTATTTGAAAATTTATAAAATAAGATTGATATCGAGTAGTTATAATTTACTTTTCTTTATATGCAAGCATTTGACCACTATCTCACCTGATGGAAAGTGATGCGGCCGAAGATGTGGCATGCTTGCCTAGAAGTTACCTATTCATTCGAGACTTGAAGACTCCCAGATTATATATACCATTTGGGGAACAAAGATGCAGGAATTTTTTGATATTTTAAAATATAAATATACCAAAGAGTTTCTTAGCTACGGTTCTGCTAACGCCTAACAAAAGTCAGAGCATAGACCCAGAGAATAAAAAAACAGTGAAATCAAATAAATACCAGGTCTATTCCGGGCCTAGATTATCTTTAAATCGACTTCGAAATCGAACGATTTTCTTTTCTTATGAACCATCGAATCGACTGAACTTTCGATCGATCGACTGTCGTATCGACGGCGCATCAATTCGAACAATCGTAGTTTGACGACCAGAATAGACCTACTGAATATGATTAAACCAAATCCGACACAAAATATTATGAAATGGAATAAAAAAATCGATTTGAATTATTTATAATAAGAATTATTACAATTTTATCTATTTTCTTGAATAAAAACACATGCACGTTGATTAGGTATATCAAATTCTAATATTAAATAAGGAATACATAAGTAATTAAATACACCGTGACATATTCACATTATTATTTACAAATGTACGAAAAGGTTATTTACATAACACATGCTAAATTTAAGACACATGGCAAAAGTAGGTAGATTTCATGAGTAGTGTTGATAAGTAGGTATGTGAATTGGGCCTCTTGAGAGCGAAGAAGATAAATATTATGTCGATAAAAAAACTACACGATCGATTTAAGTTTTTTGAAGACTTCTTCATTAATTTTAGTAAAAGATTATTAATCTCTTTCGCTCTTTCCCAGGCCTAAGACTTATAATGTAGAATGCATGTAGGTATGTAGAACGATGTCAATGGCTTAAAAATCTATGTACATATGTTTAAGTTCATGTTTAAGAGTTCAAATGTGCGACTAGAATAGTATGAACCGGTATGTAAGACAAAAACTCCAAAACTCAACACGTAATTACTGTATACAGGATGGACTATGCATAGCACAGGGAGACCCTATATCTCCATGAATTTTTAATTTTGTCTTACAATGCCTTGAAGGAAGATTTCGAGCCTTGAGTTGAAGAAAGTATGTGTATGCATGAAGTCCATTGGAAAATGCTGAATACTGAAATGGCGATGCGATAGAATGACTCCACTGCTCCATCTTACCAAGAGTTATATGGCACTAATGTTGTACTATCGCTCCTGTAGTCAAGTTCCTTTGGTAAGAGAAAGCTAATCTCGCTGGCTCTATCTGCACTTGTTGCACATTGGCATCGGGCCTTATTGAATTGTCGTTAGCCTTCGGTTGAGAATAGTAAGTTCCTATTTTGAATACAGGGTTCACTCCTTTGTCTTGGTACGGGCTTTTCGTTGTAGATCTTGATAAGTAAGGATCAAATGCGTCTTTATTGTAGTACCCTTTAGTTCTCTCTGTTGTTTTGGTCGTAGCGAAATCTTTGAAGTCGTAGGGATTCTTCGTCGAAGTAATCGAGTATTTGTTTATCGATGGTGGGTAGGTACTAAGTGTTGTCTTTTCGGTAAATACATAGGGCTTCCTCGTCGTGTACTGGTAGTACTTGAATACGCTCTCTGTTGTTGTTGTTTTTGTTGTCGTGTAAGGTTTCGGTGTTGTCTTTTGGTATGTGAAATAGCTCTGTGTCGTCGGTTTTGTTGTGCTAGCTACGTATGGCTGTGTTGTTGCTTCGTAACTGTGTTTGTGTAAAAAAACTATATTAGTATATTGGTGTGCAATGTGTCGATTGTACACACACTGATGTCGAGTGAGAATGTGTGTTATTCTTACTCTCTTTGTCAGCGATGTGATTTGCTCGATTGTGTAAGTATTTTGCTGCGGAACTACTCAAAACAAAGTAGAAGTATCACTTCGTTTAAGAGTTATATTACTTTGTCTTGAGTCATCTTATTACATTAAGAATAATGTGGCATTAGCGTCTATTGAATATCTATGTACGTTAGTGTGTTAGTCAAGTATTTATTACTAAGGTTTTCTAATAAAACTCAAAAGAAATGACATTCTACCCAGGAATATAATATTTATTTAAACAAACATTTTAAACCATTCAATTGAATATATAGGCATCCACACTCATAGCTCCACACTAAGTTCGATGACTTGTGTCACAAGTGCCGTCAACATTCGCATCATACATACAGTCAAAACCAGAACCAGAAACACACATTTTCCTTGGAGAGAAAACTTGTGTTCCTGTCGAGAATCAAACCCGATACCCGATGCTAAGAAAGCGAATACTCATCCAACTAAGCCAAAAGTTCAAAAATATTTAAAGAAATTCTCTTGATTGTAGCTCAAAATTCCAAATTTTGGCACATTTTTGCCGTTTCCTTTACAGAACGCAGACAAAGTGACATCCACGTAATACATTACGACCATTTTCGTTTAGACAACCATTGCATCTAACATATAACAAACATACTAGCAAATAAATATCGTCATGAGTATATCGGTATGTATAGGTCGCAAGAGTCGACCCTAAATCGTGAGTCAAACCGCGTCATTCACAATTTATAAAGTGTCAAACTTACGAAAACTTTAATAATAAAATATCAATGTTATCGGAACTAACCATCAAATAATCTTTACCACACATACCTAGTAATGTTCCCGTAGAAGGGGCTCGTTTCGGGCCGTACGTAGCTCGGTGTATGTTGAGAATAGTCCGGTATTATGTTCTCATGCTCTGTTATGCACCGTCCATTTATACAATACTGGAAACAAAACAAAACATTAAAATTAGTACCAAATAAACAAGTGGCAAAATAAAAAAAAATATAAATCCCCCGACGACGATCTATCAACAGCTGCACCGATTTCATCAAACATGGAACACCTTCCCTGAGTCGGCGTTTCCTGATAGGTACTGAAACAATATGGGAGTCTTTAAGTCGCGAGTGAATAGGTATCTTCTAGGCAAGTGTGCTCCACGGTCGGCCACATCATCGCTTACCTTTAGGTGAGATGGTAGTCAGACGCTTGTCTATAATTAATAAAAAAAAACATAGCTAAGAACGGTGATGAAATGTGAATTAGTCGAGATAATGTTAGGTGAATTAAAAATAGTTAAAAAATTATTATTAGTAAATTAGTCGGGAGTCCGACAAATTCACCTTTCAAACAAAATCAAAATTGGTTCATCCGTTCGGGAGCTACGGTGCCACAGACACACACAAACACGTCAAACTTATAACACCCCGTCGTTTTTGCGTCGAGGGTTAAAAACGTGTACTTAATATCTGATCTTCATTGAAATATTGTATTATAGCTGTAATAATTTTCTTTTACGTTTTCATATATCCGCCATTTTGAAAAAAAATCCAAAAACTGCATAGCCAAAAATTTCTATACAATTATCGAACCTGCTCATAAAATTTCACGAGAATCGGTTGAGAAATGCGATCTGTAGAGAAGAACAACCAGAAATCCGCCGGACATACGGAAGCAATTTTGCCGGATTGCCGGACATACAAAACGGAGATGCTTTGCTCGCTCGGTCAATAGAGTAGTGAATTATTACCTGTCCGTCTCCACACGGGGAGCCTTCTGCCGCGGGCCGGTACGCCACACAGTATCCGCTCGCGGCGTCGAAACAGAACAGCTGAGCACACACTCGCTCGTCTTTGAAACACGCACTGGAAATAATAAACAATACATTATAGGTTAGTTGAGTTTTGGCGCGAAAGTGAAAAAATGGCGTTGCTAATTTTGTATATTTTTCCAGAACCTGTGATTCTTCGAGTGTTAATGGTGGATTTTAAACTGTTAATATTTTGTGTACGTGCATGAGTGTAGGCAAATCATACAAAGTTGGAAAACGTGATTTCCAAAACTCCAATAGAAATTCTAGTAAGGTTTTTACCACTTTACTAGGGCATGACTTGACTATACTGGACCTTAACCATTTTACTTGACTTTGATTGTGACTAGGACTTTTAATATGAAATACACTTGAAATATATTGTTACTCGACACTGGCTAAATGCACTAGATTGCGAAGGCAAAATTAAAATAAAAAAAGTTAGATAATAGTAGACATTTGGGACGGACAGGGGTCTTGCATTTTTATTTGCATCACAGCCCGCAATAGTAAATTTTTACTGACTTCACAAAAAAGGAGGAGGTACTCAATTCAACTGTATTTTTTTGTGTGTTACCTCATAACTTCTTTCCACGTGAAACGATTCTGACGATTTTTTTTTGGAGCTGGTGATTTCCCGTACGTCCCATTTAAATTTGATCAAGATCTGATCAGTAGTTTTTGAGTTATCATCACAATGCGTGTATAATACATTTAATCTGATCAAGATTTCGAAGATAAAGCGGTGAAGTCGGATTTTATTAAGCATTGCTTTGCAGTCGGTTATAAATTAATAAATCAATTACCTTGTCCCTCTATCTTTCCGGCACTGCGCGTCCAATGTAAGCAGCCTGCCGGGGAGCACTCGTGGTAACGAGTCGTCTTCATGAGGAGAGTTGTACAGGCAAGTCGCTGTGTCTCCACTGGAACATTAATAATGGTTAAGTGGTGGTAGATTTACTGGACGCATAAACATAAACGCTTTCACACTCACAGCCCCACGCTAAGTTCGATGTCTTGGGTCGTGGGTGCCGGAAACATTCACATTTTTTTTTATTTGTGACAGGCTAGTGTTTGACCACTATCTCACCTGGTGGTAAGTGACGATGTGATCGAAAAAAAAAAACATCACAAACGCAATCGCAACCAGAACCAGAAACACATTTTTTCCTTAGGGAGAAAACTTGTTTTTCAGCCGGGAATCAAACCCGATGCCCCTGCTTCCAAGGCGAACGCTCACCCAACCCGCTCAACCACGGGCAGTTCAAAATGCATGTTAACTGTTTACAAGGTATGAACGAAAAAAAAAATTATTTAAAAAAAATATAAATTAATGCCGGGTAAATCTAGTAAGCCACGTTTAGAAAAAGTGTTTTGCCTCTTTTCACTTTAATACTATACGAAAACTTTTTTGGATTTAATTCATACAAAAATACCAAAATCATAATTAAAAAATAGGGGTGAGGGTAGGATGGTGAAAAATACTTAACGACCTATTCTCCTACCAAATATACAAAAAAGAATCATTATAATCGACCGAGCCGATTCGGAGGAGTGCGACCACAAACACCGTGACACGAGATTTTTATATATTAGAATAGGTACTATTATAAAAAAAGGGAAAATTGTATGTTGTATTGTTGTTTACAAGTCAGCAGATCGAAAAATAATTGTTAAAAAAAAAATTATACCGTCATTGCTTAGAAGTACACAATCAGGTAAGGGGTGGTTCAGAATCGACAACTGAGCCAAAAAATGTAGCGATCGAGCCCCACACACCCCTTTCCTTCACCCTTGGGAGGGAAAGGAAGTGCTAGGCAGTTACCGCCCACAAAAAAAAAAGCCTAAAAATTTTTGATATTTTCTGTTTTTTTAAACTGAATATACATACAGACAGTTTAGTAGTAACTGTCAAGTAAACTATGGCAACTCTTAGACAGCTGCTACAATAATAGGTTATAGTAGATGACTGCAACGAGTGCTATTGATAAAAAAAAATGAGTAAATGCGCCGCCGAGTTTCTTGCCAGGTTCTTCTCGAGATGACTGTAATTTTGCAAATCTGGCAGTAGCGTCGCCTTCCGCCACCGTGTATGTAGTGATACTAATAAGTATAAGTGTTTTTCAAGTTTCGTGTTTAGTGTATCTTTGTTTATATATATGTAGTCATATTATTAGCCATATTTTAATTTATAACCTATATGTAGTGTATATGTATAAAGTGTTTTTATTTCATTTTTTTTTTAGTTTTTTTCTGTCGCTGTCTTGACGCGCGTGATGTCATGCATGGGTTTTGCCTGAAAACCAGTTTCTGGGTAGGTAGGAGGGTCCTGCCCACCTACTTACCTAGTAATATGCTGAGTCGGAACCTCATTCGTGACATCACGCGGCGTGTTAATTTTTGTATTTTGGTTATGTGGTTTGTCTTGTTGTTTTATGTAAATAATGTAACGTCGCGTGTTGTCTCGAATAAATGTATTTTAATTCTTTCTTTCTTTAGAGTTATTAACTATCATGACCGCCTCTTTAGGGCGGTGAATAAACAATTTTGAATTTAAATTAAATTTATTAAATGTTCAATTTTTTTTTTCTAAGTGTTTTTTGTTCTGGGCGTGATTTTTTTTTTCTGACAGGCTAGTGTTTGACCACTATCTCACCTGATAGTAAGTGACGATGTGATCGAAGCTGGTAAACACACTAGACCTGGAATACGCAGGCTCTCAAGGATAACTGCCGGAACACCGTATTTGGCTTGGCGGCAGACTTTAAACTTGATGGTGGTAAGCTACTTTGGTAGCAAGCCAGGCGAGCAACTCACAAAATGCTCTACCACCTCTCAAATGTCACCTGATTAGCACCACCCGGGGACCACGTGTAGGGAGTCAGACATAAGGGGTATCCTCCTACGGACGTGGGCGACTCAGCCCCAAATTGTTTCTGATAGTATGGAACTATAAGTCCAAAAGCGTTTGTTTACTTCAAGAAATGATGGAAGCTCTGCACAGAGCACGGAGACCACCGGAACCCTTTCTCCGTATGCCTGAGGTCCGACATGATGAAGCCATCCTCCCAGCGGCACTTCTCAGCCCCCGGACCCCCGAGGTACGATGGAGGTGGACTGCCGTCGTGGACTGCTCCTAGTCTGGAAGTTGAAACATAAATCTTAGAGATCAGGAGATAAACTTGATTTTTAAACGTGGAAAGCTCTAAAATTTAGGTGTTTTAAGAAACTGCATGATTAACAGTTTATTATTCAATAAGCATATCTGATTTATTATATTTTTTTATAAACGTTTTCACACTCACAGCTTCACACTAAGTTCGATGACTTGTGTCGTGGGTATCGGAAACATTCACATCACACACATAATCACACCGAGAACCAGAAACACAAATTTCCCTCGTGGATAACATTTATGCTCCCGACGGGATTCGAACATATGCTGTAAATGTTTTTTAAGTTAAAAAGTGTTTATATTCGCCTTGTTTCCCAAGGGACTAATAGTGTCGGTACCTAATTACCCAGACCAAGTACTTTTTTTTCAAATTATCATTAATTCATTTGTCCGCTTGGCATAGTTATTTATCCATTCGCCTATTATGCAGCGGGTAAAGGGTTCGATTCCCGGTAGGGATTTAAATTGAGTACCTTGTTGGCGCAGTAGGCAGGTCTCAACACATTGCGCCGTTGGGTCCTGGGTACGATCCCGGCAGGAGTAAAATTTTTCTTCTCAAGGGACATTAATTTGTGCTTCTAGTTCTGCGTGTGATTGTGTGTGTGATATAAATGTTTCCGGCACCACTTTACATACAAGTCTTTGAACTAAGTGAATGTGAATGCGTTATTTAAAAATAAAAATAAATTAATTTCCTTTTGAAAATTTGTATTTCTTGTTCTGGGTTTGATTGTGTGTGATATGAATGTTACCCAAGATATAAGTCTTCGAATTTTGTGTGGGGATATGGGTGTGAAGGTGTTTATTTGACTTGTAACTGGATCCACATGCGTGTATATGCTGTGCTGACTATTGGGGTCGGTGCGAGAAGGACAAAATGATATAACGTGACTCTAACTCCAGGCGAATATCACTTGCTACACTTGTCTTTTATCTCTTTCTAGCTTATACAATTTGTATGTACTTACAAATGCCCAACTTCGTGCGCCGCCACAATGATTCCAGAGAAGCCACCGGTGTCCTCAATAATGGCGACAGAGTTGACCTTCTCCAACCTCTTGTTTACAACGCACGCCCCTCCGACGTACGCAAAACCTGGAGTTTTCAATAGTATTAGAAGGTTTTCTTAACAATCCGGTCATCTAAATTTCTTATTTCGGATTATTGACGTAGCTTGTTCGTAAAATCGCGAGCAAATATTTTTGGCTTGTAACGCCATCTATGGCGTAATTGAAGCAACTTTTCTGTAAGTTTTAAGTATAGAATTTCGGGGGGAAGCCCTGTAATTGATCCAACTGAAGCGGTTTTTTGTGATTGGTGAGTACCATGACCAATCAGATGACGTTGATGAACATTTTTGACATACAGGTAGGAAAATATTGTATTAATTACGTACCTACATTTTATTAAGTACATAATAAACCACAATACAGGAAGAATTTAGTGTTCTAAAAAGTATATCCGAAATAAAGAAATTTAGAAACTGGTAATAGTTCAGTTATAATAAAAAAAAAAAATTATGGCAATCTTCGAATCTTTTAATCGATTCATTTTTTTGAGCTATTGACATCATATTTATTTTTATTTCATTTAGTGTAAAGAAAAAAATAGTCATTTATTATTACACACATTCAATTAATGAAGAAAACAATGTTTCAAAGCTCGGATCGTGGAACAAATGCATTTGGAATTTGGGAAACATGAGGTGCTGGGGAATTTGATTCAATAAAATAAAGATGATTCTACTTACATAGTTGCTTGATGAAAGATGTAGAATAATGTAGATGTAGGTCTAAGTAGGTAAAATGTACTTATAAATAAAGATAAAAATAAACTACAGTGAAGGGTTTTTAGTGTTCCCAATATTAGATCATGCAAAAGCAAGCTTCGGTTTAACAAAGCATAACTATTAGTGTGCAATCATTTTGTTATTTAGGTACTACAGCTATATATTATTAAATAATTTATTTGTAGAAATTACTCTATTCGAGAAAAATACTAATCAGGAATTACATTGATTAGTTCCGGTGGTGTTAATCCTTTAGCCGTCATTTGTAAATACGTTCCGTTTTACGTAAAAGCAAGCTTTTAGTTATTAACTCTTCTGTGGTTATTAACAAGGAACATTATTGGCTACGCACCTCAAAATTACTTAGATCGATGCTTGAGCATAAAATAAACCTACAGCATTAAATATGAACTCATTAAGTTAAAACAATATCGTTCTATCGGCTAGGAATGGCCTTGTGTTATTGCCGTGGCCAATCCACCAATTACACGGTCGTGTAGCTTATGGCAATTACAATAGATAGCGTTGTCCATAGTTTGATTCAAATCAATACACGAAACCTTATAAGGATTAAAAAAAAACATTAGCATAAATTGTCTAATGTAATAACACCCTACGCAAGACAAAATATCACAGCGGAGAATATTAGTTTTTAGTAATTTGAATAAATAAATAAAAAGCATGCATAATCACCATAAATATTCAAATGTAAAAATAATGCTTGATTGTCTCACGTGAATTCTACACAAGATCGATGATCTCAAATCTAGAAAAACATTCAATATATGAAACAGGCAATAAAATGAGAGTCGTGAATTAAATAAAAATACACACTGATGACTAAACTACAAAAGATGAAGAGATAAATTTATTTACAAGATATCTCATAAAAAAGGGGCAATGTATCTAGAAGAATAAAATAACGGAAGAAACAGAATATTATTCACAGGTGCGAATATGATATCACGGAATTGGAAGGTATCAAGTGGAGGCCCAATGTGTATAAAGGTGGGGGAACGATGAAAACGGCGTGCTCTTGTAAAAATTATCAAGTTTTGTAACACGCCTACCTGCGGTCCCTCTATTGCACGCATCGTTCGCATACTGTCTTCTGCACATGTCTAGTCTGAAATTTTAGGGAAATAACTCAATTATACACCCCAAATGTTACGATACAAATCTGAGACCTGCCCTAGATTCTATTGCGTTCCAATGGAACGCCTCTAACGTTCGCTCACTTCGCCTTGTGCAAGCGCTATAAAATGGTGGTGTAATGCCGATCGGGTAAAACAATATTCAGCGCCATTACCAAATCCTTTACCTCATGAATTAAAAATAACAAGCCAAATTAATTTTTCACTCGGAAGCCTCTGTTAATGCTGATACCAATCGCAATCCATGGATGGTACTAAAATGGATTTACCAGCGGTGCCTTTCGTGCAGCGACCACCCTTGCGTCGTCGGCACATGTCATACCTGTTGGTCAAATCAGTTGCGGTTCCTTCATTGTTTCATGACCAACGCCAGTTAGATTATTAAAAAAAACTTGGTTTAATGGCGCTAAATTAAATACCATACTTACGATCTTACCTGTTAGCCTCATTAGGAGCAAGAACAACAGATACAAAATAATTATTCTGCAAGGACTGTCAAACAATTGGGCTGTCAAAATTTCATTTTCTACCACATTTGCAACTGTGGTAGAAAATAAAAAACTCGACTATTGGAAAACATACCATAACGTAATCGATATTACTGGAACGAGTCCAAACTGGCCACTAATAAAAAGGGCATATGCAAATAAGCTGGTTATATCAAGATCATGGTCAAGTAACATATAAAAAAGAATCAGATGTGTTTGAATTTGAATGCATCGAACAAGCTCACACAAATCAGAAACCTTTGGATCTGGTAAAGTGAGTGTTGTAACTTCCACTTTGCATAAACTTGATATTTAAATCGTGTTTGAGTGTAATAAAAATTTGAATAACTATTATACTCCTCAAGATATATTGGAACCGTGAAGTTTTGAAATAGGCTTTTCATAATATTATACTATGTAGATTTTTAAGTAAAGATAAAGAATTTTGAAACCGTGTTCAAAACTGTATCATGAGTACGATCTACTAAAACAACACTATAATAAATTACCATTGCAAGCTTGGTGACATATATAGTTACTAATCCCCTTATTAATAAAAAAATAAAACTTCTAATGAACCTATCAACCTTTTGGCGTGATATTTCATATCAGCCGAAATAATACAACACATTTTAACTATTGAAGGTTTATCGAACGTGTTATATTTTTATGAATAAATTTTTACTTCAGGAACGTGAACACGATAGATTGATCGCCATCAGCCAAGTCTCCATAGTTTCCATATATCTATCTACAACGAATACTTTTTTCAATAAAAACATTACCCTGCTTCTAAAGCAAATGGTACTCTACTATACCTACTCAGCTTAAGCCGTAACATATTTTATTAATTCGTGGCTTTTCATCAGGTAAAAAAAACTTTAAAATTATTTATATGCATGAATATTTACAACATAACATATCTAGCAACACAACTTTTCGCAATCTGGCAATACCATTTGTCTTCTCCGATTGTAATTTTCCGTCTATCTGTCAATGTAATATTTTTTAAGCTTCGCAATTTCAGTCCATTTCATCAAATGACTTGGCGTTTAAAAATATTTCTAGCATCGCACATTTTGTAGCATTCTGTATACTTTCAGATATATTTCCACTTACTTCGTGATAGCAACAGCAATGTCGTAGACCGGCAACCGCCGCTCTCTGAACAAATACTTGCCCATGTCAGTGAGAGCAGCCGCTGAGTCAATGGCGTCCCTGCCGACTCTATTCCTTTCTAGGTATGGCGTTGCGTCTCTACCCTGAAAAAAGATTTAAAAAAAGTTAAGAAAGGATGCGTAACCTCACACAAAAACCTCCACGCTTGTGATTACTAGTTTTTATGTTGAGCTTCGCTAACAGTCTTCCAGCTCCATGATCAAACAATCCTAACGTGTGTTGTCATACACCTACACAATTTCATTCAAAAGTGATTCAGCTTAATAATTACAACTTATTTTCGTCCAAGCCACCCCTGAGTAGAATTCCATCTTTAAACGTCATTCAAAATTGACATCAAGGTTTTGCGAAATTGACCTTAACGTAAGTACTTACTTAAAGGGGAAATTAAAATGATATAGAAATCTGGAGAATTAGGTAGCAATAAAAAATATAGTACACTTAAAGATTGGCATTGGCACTTCTAAAAGTGAACGTGGGGAACATGGAAGAAAATTTGTAAATTTTTCTGGCAACGTTTAGTTAAATCATTGTAAAACTGATTACCGTGTATACTCCAAACTATAAAAACCTACCAAAATGTCGGTATTCTAATTCATATTTCAATTATACAGATCCATTAATTCATCTCAAATTTTTGTACCAACAACCGCATACTTTTACCTGATATTGACCTTGAACCTCCCAATAGGTAAGCATTGGTGCAAAACTGTTTACACGTTGAAATTAACGAATTTAGAAGCCAGATACCTACTGGTTCCGATGATATACGATAAAATATACATTCATTCATATGATTATTCATTTATATTCAAATGATTTAATGTTATGACTATTGAGGAAACTTTTATATGCGTCACGTGTCTCGGCTAGGGCATAAAGTTCAAAAGTGACTTTCTTAACCTTGAATCCACATAACGACAACTTTAAGTTTTTTCTAATTAGCTGCTAACTTCACAAATATGTGATAAAACTAGTTTTTTTATAGCTTGCGTTTTTATTTTTGTGGATGACGATTTTATACTATGGTAATTAAATAATCACCGTCATATCATTAACATTGCAGGTGTTGTTGATTTATACAAATCTATAGGAAGTTTTAAGTTCAATACTTGGATATTAATTAATATTTTACTTATTCCTGCAATTCATTACTATATAGATATACAATAGCAATGGTGATTGCAGTTGCTTGAAATACGTAACTTAATGAGGTATCATTGTAACAGTTGAAGTAATCATAAGGACAGAATGCAAAAAGTTTTATTAATAAAGATTTTTTTTTGATAATTATGGGTTTCAGTCTATGCGTGTAAAACTGCAAAAAATTAATATGGTGAGCAGTTTTTAAAAATGGCTTTGATTTGATATAATATGATGTTCTCGCAATGGATTCATATTTTTTATATTGTTTATTTTTAAGTAACAAGACTAATTTTAGAAACACATTTTTTTAACAACAATGTATTTGGTAGCATTAAAATCATCACAGCTGGTATCCCTTAGAACAAAAAAAAACAAGATTTCAAACTGGCGCCAAATTGAAAAAAAAGTGCTGCAAGTTTTTCTGTAACTAAATAAAACTTCATAATAATGGCAAACGAAGCAGTTTTTAAATATTTGAACGACACAAATCGCCCTTATTCGTGCGCAGACGTGACTGTGAACTTGCGAGGTGCTTTCACGAAAGGGGCGGTGCAAAAAGCGCTCGATGCTCTCAGTGAAGGCGGCAAAATAAAATGCAAATTGTATGGAAAACAAAAGGTTTACGCAGCTATACAGCCGGAGATAGATCCTGGAGATGGTGATGTTGAAGGTATCAACAATTATCATTGCCACGTAAAGTTATAATATGTATAATTGAGCTCAATTCTTTGTCGCCACGTTAGTTAGTCAGGTTCTTTATATCTCTGTACGCCAATAGATTTTGGTTGGCAATTTTTGAAGTTATGTTTTACATCTTGGGCGCGTCTTGAAAAATTGTGAATAAATATATCGATAAACCCTACTAATATAATATACTAGCCGTGCCCCGCGGCTTCACCCGCTATTATAAAGTTAAAAAGTAACCTATGTGTTAATCCTAGGTATAAGCTATGTAAATTCAAAATTTCATTCATAGCCGTTCAGCCGTTAAAGCGTGAAGAGGGAACAAACAAACTTACACACTTGCACACTTACACAAACTTTAGGATTTATAATATTTAGGATGTTATTTTAATGAAATGCGGCGATGGGAGGCGCGTTCGCCTTCTAAGCAGTATCGGGTTCGATTCTCGACGGGAACACGAGGTTTCTCCCTAAGGAAAATTTGTGTTTTAGATTCTGGTTCTGATCGGTATTGTGTGTGTGATGTGAATGTTTTCAGCACCGACACAAGTCATCGAACTTAGTGTGGGGCTGTAAGTGTGAAAGCGTTTATGTTTATTATAGAGGCACACATTATAGTCAATGACTCTAAAGACACTACATGTTTTACTTTATTCTAGACTACGACACTCTACTAAAAAACCTAACCCAAGAGCTGTCAGACAAAACTTCCTCCCTAAAATCATCAGAGAGCAAACTCAAGGTCCTCACATCCACCCCCACTACAGAATCTGCTAGAACTCTTATAGAGGAGTTTAAGAAGAGTGTAAGCACTCTTGAAAGCAAGTTGGAGGTCTTGAGGAACTCTACTGAGGTTATTAGTGCTGAGGAAAAGAAGGATATGATGGGAGAGCATGATAAATATCTCAGGGAATATCGGTAAGCACAATGTTTTTAGGTTATCTCTGATAGGCTAGCTTATATGACTACTATATCACCTGATGGTAAGTAAAATGGTCAATGGTGTTAAACACGATAGGCGGTTTTGCCGCGAAAGTGAAAAAAATGGCGTTGTCTGGATTTTGGATTATTTTCTGAAACTAGAGATTCTTCGAGTGTTAATGTGTAGCAATGGTGGATTATTACCCGTTGATACTTAGTGAACGTGCATAAGTGTAGGCAAATCATACAAAGTTGAAAAACGTGAGTTTCGCCTTCGCTGCAAAACTCTACATAACAGAAGTTCCAGTAAAGTTTCTACCACTTTACTAAGGCATGACTTGACTACGACTGGAACTTGACTCGATTACTTGACTGTGACTTGTGACTAGGACTTTTATTATATTACTAGTTAACCCGGCGAAATTCATACCGCCAAATGTCTGTGGTCAAATATTCAGAAACATCTCCTGTTTGACAGGTACGACAGTTTGTATGGGAAAATAAAATACTACTTCTTACTAATTTTATTGCAATTTCTTTATATTTTCTCACCTTTTAAACCTTCCTTGAACTTCCACAAATATTTCAAGATCAAAATTAGCCAAATCGGTCCAGCCATTCTCGAGTTTTAGCGAGACTAACGAACAGCAATTCATTTTTATATATAAGAAGAAGAAGAATAAGAAAGAAGAAGAAGATATATGAAATACACCTGAAATATTTTATAACTTGACTATGGCTAAATGCACAAAATTGCGTAGCCAAAACTAAAAAAAAACACTATATGCTTAGAATGACTGGCTCTCAATGACCAGAGACATCGTTTTTCGTGATTTTTGTCACAGATTTTTCTACTTGAGATTTGTGAACTGAGGCTGTATTTCAGTATCAGGTAGCTAGCCAGATAAGTGCCTTTCTGTTAGTTGAAGCACGAGAAAATGCCCTATCACTTCATCATTTCATCCAAATGCATTCAGCCTTTACGATAATAACTCGTGTTAAACATCAATACACATGGACACATTCAAACATTCTTGTCCTATTTATGATATGTAATAGTTTGTGTCCGCCGTTTTCAAACGTGTTATAATTACCATAAAACATGTTTATAGGATTGTAGATATACATACAAAATATCTTCTAAATCCGTTCATTTAGAAAGATACTTTGTTTCAAACATATACAAACAACATTAAAAGAAACATGTTTTATAAATGGAATAATTTAAGTGTAAACTTCAATACAAAATAACGACTAATTAAAACCGACCAACTTGAGTCTGGCTTTCGACATTCAAGAGGTACGGAACTATCTCGGAGCAGGAGACATGACTCGCATTTAGCCAGTTTTTTTAAATAAAGCTGATATTCTTTTTTGTAGAAAACGAAAGAGAATCTGCAGCGACATGCTTGAAGCTATTTTGGAGGGATACCCGAAATCCAAAAAGGACTTTATAGAAGAACTTTGTATAGAAACAGATGAAATTGTCGGATTCAAGTTAATGTCTAATTGACCAATTATATATACAATAAAATCTACAAAGATTTAAATGAACATTTGTCCCCAATAATTACTACTATAATAAATAATCTACATGGATTTAAATAGACGTCGAATTTTTTCTAAATCCATCAAATACTAGGTAGGATATATATCCTATAGGTAGGATAAATGTTTGCATACAAAAGTAAGCTGTGTAGTGATGAATATAAGGATTAAATTAAACTGTTTCAGTTTATTTATTATAGTATATCATACACGTTTTATCCACCTTTGTATAGGATAACTGTTACATATATATTAGATGTTAAATCTCTTTATGCCGTGTTTTTGACTGTAAACATTGCCCTTCAATCCTGCATACAGTAATGTTTGCACACTACTGCTGGCCGGTTGAATGCCTGGCAATGGTGTGCTACTGCCCCAGGCGGACTCTGCAAAGGAGTCCTTCCCCTACAATTTGTGTTATGATTACTTATTATTCTTGGCTAATATCTTGGCTTCGTAATATACAATATATTATACTGTACTTGAATAGGCTCCTAACTAAAAAAACTAGGCTAATAACTCCATAGTTACATGTCAAACAAAGAGAATATATTTATTGATTGCTTAATAAAAATAGTACATTTAAAATACATATTGTTACATATTTGTCGAGTTAAAAAGTATGTGTTAATCCTAGGCACAAGCTATGTACATTCCAAATTTCATCCAAATCCGTACAGCCGTTAGAGCGTGAAGGGAAAACAAACACCTTCACATTTACACACTTACACACAAACTTTCGAATTTATAATATTAGTGTGATAACAGCTCTAGAAAAACTAAAAGGTAATAAGTGTGTTTCAGTGAGTAACTACTAATTTAATCGCATTCTGAAGCTTCTGAAGGCTATAGTTATGTATTACATATATAAGGTAGTAAAAAAAAACCCGAGGTGTATTTGTTTGTATGTCGATGATCATAATCATTGTTGTGTATAAACACATAAACATAACATAAATGCGTTCACACTCACAGCCCCACACGAAGTTGGATGACTTGTGTCGTGGGTGCCGGAAACATTCGCATCCCTCATACAATCACCCCTAGAACCAGAAACACACATTTTCCTTGGGGAGAAAACATAATTATGTTTCCGCCGGGAATCGAACCCGATACCCCTGCATAGAAGGCGACGCTCACCTAACGGGCTGTATATAGGTAGGTACTACTATATAGGTACTCACCCTAGATATAATAATGCCAGCGATAGATATACGTATCCTGGGCCCTTTGAGCAACTTGTATCGAAGGTCGACGCCGTTCCAAAATGATACAAAGTACCGCTTGATCTGCACGTTGTCGCCTCCATGTAGCCTGCACAAAGATAACAATTGTTACAATAACACAAACAAACCAAACTCTAAGACTTTTTATGCTGGAAGCATTTGACCACTATCTCACCTGATGGAAATAACGATGCGGCGAAAGATAGGACATGTTTGCCTAGAAGGTACCTTTTCATTAAAGACTTAAAGACACCCAGTTTGTAACGTTCAGAGAACAAAGACGCGGGCAATGAGTTCCACTCATTCGCTGTACGGATGATAAACGTAGAAGCGAAACGCTTCGAGTGAACTGGAGGTATGTCGACCAAAAATGGATGACGTTTGAGGGTTGGTTTTGTTGTTAGATGGTCAAAAGGGATAGGGGAATTAACTCATGTAATTCATTCGCGTAGTGTGTTAGACATCAAACGGCTAGATCGAGTTCCTAAAACAACCATACGCTTTCAAACGAGTATTGCAGACGTAGGAAAGAAGACAGCTCCTCTTAAATGTTATTGAGCGAGTCACGTAAGCCGAAAGCATACAGAGAGATGGTCTAACATTGTAATGGGTGCGTGTAGACGGGAAACGTCGTCCAAGTAGACTCAGAAAGAGGTGGCGCGATGATATCACTGCGTTCCTGGAGGATTGTTGAGTGTGGACAGTATAGGTTAACAAAAAAAAAACATGCGCATACTCTCCGGAATGTAAACGGTAAAATATTGACATTGTCGTATAGTACTCACCTATAGCCATCATAATCGACGATGACCAGTATCTCCGGGTATATGACATATGGCGCCTCCCGTTTCCGCCTACTGTGTTCCGTAGACCGCTTAGTCCTGTACCGCTTGCCGATGTGGTCTGGCTCCATGAACGCTGGAATTAAACATAACTTTTATAGAAAAAGAAAATGATTGGAAAAATATTGGTAAATATAAATTAAGAAGCGACGCACACAATCTTAATACTAGATATAAGCTTAAAATTACAGTGCGCGCATTGAGATTAAGCAAAACGAATAAATCTTTTATGGCAAATGGGGTTAGATTTTACAATAGAATTCCTAAAATCGTAACTGAATGACCACTGGGAAAGTTCAAATCTGTAATAAAACGGGCATTAATTAAGAAAGCTTATTATAAAACGATCGACTCCATAATTGACAAGGATGCATGGAGGTAATCTGCTCAAGCGCTTTCTAGCGACTCGACTTCATAATATAGATTACCTAGGTTAATATAATTATGTATTACTGTTAAGGAGCGATTAAAAATTGCGCCGCCGAGTTTCTTACCAGGTTCTTCTCGAGATAGCTGTAATTTTGCGAATCTGGTTGTAGAATCATTAACTTTCATGAGTGCCCATGTGAATAAACTATTTTGATTTAATTTTGATTTGTCTTAATCAATATGTTTTTCAACAATGACCTCAACAGCATAGCTTGTCTCTGCGCAGCAGATCAAATTATAGCACACCTTATTGCATGCCCCGTTACCTGCTCGCAACAAGAGCTCATGGACGCTGCACCAAATATAGTTCGGGTGGCCTCAGCCACTAGCTGAGACCCAAAACTCATTCTAGGCCTCAGGTATTTAACGGTTTGCTTTCGACACGCAAGAAGAAGAACATTTACCATCGTGTCGTAAAAACAATGTCTTGGAATTTTTTAAAAAATCTATGGTATTTTTTTGTGTTATGGTGCTTTAACGGATTAATGCCTAAAAATTATATTACAAAAATGTATGTAACTTAAGCTGACCCACAAAATGAAATAGCTCCTCAGCCTTCGACGATAGATCAGACAACATTAGGTACCTAAGGTGCCTTATTGTAGACATGATGACGATATTTTAACAAACAAATAATACATTAAAAAGTTAAAATCAAGCTTAAGTAAACAAGAAAAAGGACTAAACATTTATATAAACAGAGAACTTGTCAAGACGAATCAAACAAGTCCAAACTCGAAGTTTTTTAGTGCAGCCTTCATCTTCATCATCAGACTAGCTCCATGGTCCATATCATTGTATTGTCACCGAAGATTCATACGTACACCAAAGATACACGAATCCAATCGGATATCGGGAAGTGGGTCTAATTTAGCTAAGATTTGATTACAGACCGACAGATAGACAACGGGAGAGGTGAAACAAAAAAAAAACAGCTAGTGAATACATATACATATCAAGAATCTTAGATACCAAAAGCAACTCTATCGATTATCTAAAATAATTTAAACAGTTATATGTATTTAGTAATTTAATTAGGCATGCATTCATAAATATTCTTTAATCCATCATTATCTACATTTTACATAATTTATAATCAAGAAAACTTCATAAATAAAACAGTTTCATGCAATAAATTAAAAAGTAATTTGGATCGGGTTTTCCGAGCTATTCTCGATTCACATAATTACTATCAAGTTTTTTAATAAAGATGATTTTAAAATAATAGATGACGTAATACATCCGATTTAACCTTATGACCCCAGTCATCAAGACGCAATATATTCGAATGTTTAAAAAAAACTTGATTTTAATAATGTCCTCTACACTTAACCTTTGCGGACTTTGTCGAAATAATGGTAGCTGGAATTCCGTTTTAAGATCAAAGAAAAACGTTATGAACGATATTATGATAGAGAACTACAATGTTTGTCTGATTTAAGTAACTAAGTATCTTACTGGCTCTACATAACTAGTCATACAATAGCATCGCGTAACATTTAACATTTTCATAATAAATACAAATAAATGCAAATTTTATTTTGCAAATGTGCAAATATTTTTAAAACTGATATATAGGTGTTGACATACTAATTATAATGTTTAAAAACTATGTGATTTATAAAATTAATTATCAGTTTAGAGCGGAAAACTCATTAGTTACATAAATTAAGAAAAAATATCGTGTGTTGTCAGAACAAAATATAATTGAAAAAATTTTGGTGTTGACATACCTAAACGATAAGTAGACGCAGAAATGCCAACATTGAATGTATTTTTAGTTTATATGTATTTACATTAAATTTATACACCTGAGTAGGTTTAAATATGTAAGAGAGATTAGAAAAATATCTTCATATTTTTTTTTCTACCTTTTGCCGCGAATGTAAATACTGTCGTTGTCGATTTTGTATTTTGAAAACTTGTGATTCTTCAAGAGTTAACTTATAATAATGGTTTATTAAACGTTGACAATTAGTAAACGTGCACAAATCTCATACAAAGTAAAAAAACGTGATTTTCGCTTTCGCTCTAAAACGCTAAAAACAGTCAAACAATAAAAATAAACTCATTAAAATCCAGCTCCAGTACTATTTATCTAACTTAAAAAAGGTAAACCAATATTTATATCCCGATATTGCAAACACACATAATTAGAAACATACATAACATATTACTACCACACGTGCACAGGAAAAGCACCTGTGTTATTTATCCGTGGTTATATCCAATATGGCCGCTTGCCCGCCAACTGGTTTTGATTCAAAATGTCGTCGGGCGGGAAGCTGTGCATGTAACCTTACGCGTTGATTAGAGTAAATTAGAATGATTACAAGACGCCGACTTGTCTGTTAGCGAGTCTGTCTCAAGTACTATTGTACTGTGAAATTAAGTGTCGGTAATCTAGTCTTGTATCTTTTGAACCTCTGTGCTAATTAGTCCTGAGATACCGGTGCCGCCATTTTTACATAGTTTTTTTTATTTAATTTTGGCTTCGCAATCTTGTGCATTTAGACAGTGTCAAGTAATAATTTATATTTCAAGTGTATTTCGTGTTAAAGGTCCTAGTCACAAGTCACAGTCAAAGTCAAGTAAAAGAGTCAGGTCCAGTCATAGTCAAGTCATGCCCTAGTAAAGTGGTAGAAACTTCACTCGAACTTCTATTGGAGTTTTGGAGCGAATGCGAAAGTCACGTTTTTCAATTTTGTATGACTTGTCTTAGTACTAAACGTAAGTTTGTACGACTTATGCACATTTACTAAGTATTAACACATTAACACTCGAATAACCACAGGTTTTGGAAAATTATACAAAATCAACAACGCCATCACGAGAATCGATTGTGAAATCAACCAGTAATCTTGCCTTCTCAACCTAAAGATATAGAGAACAGGAGAGTAAAAAAAAAACCAGCAATACAAAAACAAATGCATTCAAACTCACAGCCCCACACAAAATATAAAATAATTGTATCTTGCTTGAAATGCATCACGCGTACTCTCAAACCCAGAACAGCATCAAAATTGACCCTTAGGAAAATTGTGCGAGAATCGAACCCGGTACTTGCGGCGTAGAAGACAACTTAGTCCAGTTAATTCAATAATACCAGACTTAATTCAAAACATTTAAGTTAATACGACAAACTGACCGACGCTAATTGCTTATTACATAACATTAATTACCTTAATATAAGCATCCAATCAACAACTATCATTTCCTATCTAAATCATATCGTTAATCCTACTTCCTACTATTACACTATAATCACACTTCACACAAATATTATAAAGGGTGATAAATTATAATTTAGATAATTATAAAATAAAATGTATGAGTGTGTTTGTATGACGACCCAGTTAGCGCAGTGGACAGGTATCCACCCTCTGCGCCGTGAGTCCTGGGTTCGATTCCCGGCAGGAGCACAAATTCTTTCCCAAGGGATATTTGTGCTTCTGGTTCTGGGTGTAATGTGTGTGTGATGTGAATATTTCCGTCACCCACGATGCAAGTCTGTGAACTTAGTGTGAAAGCGTTTGTTTGTAGTTTGTTTGTTTGTTACTTATTCACGCTTAAACGGCTGGACCAATTTTGATGAAATTTGGTATGGAGGTAGCTGATACTTAAAACATAATAATATGTTATTTTTCATCTCGGAATTCCCGCGAGCCCAGAACTTAAAAGGGTAAAACCGCGGGGCACAGCTAGTATAACATTAAAAAAGCGAAAGTTTGTTAGTGTATTTGTATGTTTGTTACTTCTTCACGTTTAAACGGCTGGACCGATTTTGATGAAATTTGGCAGATAGACTTTTTATCCCGACACAGCGGGTAACACCGCGGGCGCAGCTAGTTCGTTAATAAGTTGTACATTTTATTATGCAATAAATTATTAAAACATAAACGCTTTCACACTCACAGCTCCACACTATGTTCGATGACTTATGTCGTGGGTGCCGGAAACATTCATCTCACATACACAATCACAACCAGAACCAGAAACACAAATTTTCCTTGGGGAGAAAACTTGTGTTCCCATCGGGAACCGAACCCGATACCCCTGCTTAGAAGGCGAACATGCTCTCAACTAAGCCAATGGGCAGTTGAAAGCATTATGGCGTGGCAATACACTTGCAATAAGTTCTACAAAATCAATTCACGCGCATTCACGAGTATATTATCTAAGCATACATCGCTAGTCGAGTCACGTGCGCATGCGCAGAGGACTTAAAAATGGCGCCTTTTAAGTCTAAGCTTCTGAATTAAATTAAGTGTTTCAAGAAATTACATGGTTTAAAGAGATTTATCATCTAATATCTCAGGGTGACGAGCGCAGTGCTTTGATGCGCTAGATATTGACCTAAGAAATTGACTGGACTGTGTTGGGCAAGCGACTTGATAGTTTCGTCTCTAAATTACATAAAAATGTGTTCAGATCGAATAACTAGTTATTTTCAGTTCTGTTTTGTCACAGTCAACGTGTTCAATAAAGAGTTCATCTATCCATAAGCGGTGCGGAAGTGTGTGTTCGGTAGTAAAGCGGCGCTGAAGTGTGTGTTCGGTAGTAAAGTGGTCCGGAGCTTGTTTCCGGTAGTAAAGCGGTGCGGAAGTGTGTGTCCGGTAGTAAAGCGGCGCGGGAGTGTGTGTGTGGTTGTAAAGCGGTGCGAAAGTGTGTGTTCGGTAGTAAAGCGGTGCGAAATTGTGTGTTCGGTAGTAAAGCGGTGCGGAAGTGTGTGTTCGGTAGTAAAGAGTCGCGGGAGTGTGTGCTCAGTAGTAAAGCGGTGCGGAAGGGTGTGTTCGGTGGTAAAGCGGCGTGGGTGTGTGTGTTCGGTAGTAAAGCGGTGCGGAAGTGTGTGTTCGGTAGTAAAGTGGTCCAGAGTGTGTGTTCAGTAGTGAAGCGGTGTGGGAGGAGTTTGACTTGTAGTGGAGCAGTGCGGGAAGGGTGTGTTTGGTAGGTGAAGCGGTGCAGGACGCTGACGTCATGGTACCTCAGGAACATACTCAGTTATATACTACTCCTGTAATATTTAAACTTGTCATGACATGCCGTAAATCCATGTACGTGTAATATTCTAATCACGTGCCCGCGCATTAGATTATCTGATTACGCATCTTAATCGATATAAATCGATTATGGTAATCGAGATAATCGACGTTGCTATACCGGTTCCGCGTGCTACCGGCTGTTTGTTGTGAATGTGTTTGTTTTGCGTGAACGTGTCATCGTTTAAAGTTTTAATTGAATACTGGCAATACCTGGCATACGTTGCGTAAAGTTTGTATCCACGTAAAGAAAAAAAACATTGCCTCTTTCACGTTTATGGTTGCCTAGTACTTGACATTATCTGAGTGACGTTTTACATAAGAATAACTTACTTGTTAAAAACTTTTTTAAAGACAAGCTTTTAAAAGTCCGCCATATTGGATTTAAAGTGACGTCACTTTATTTTTCGAGTTATTCTCAAAAAGCCCTTTCATTTGATACCCATATTGTAAGAGTGCATTAAAAAATACTTGTCCGCCATTTTGTGTGTTCCACCATGTTGGACTTAGAATGATGTCACACAGCTAACCATGCATTGTCATCCAAACTAAACGTGAATACAAAATTTCAGCTCAATCGGTTGAAGATATCTGCTTCAAAATTGAGTTGTAAGATTCCACCCGAACAAACATACTTACTTACATACAATTCAAGCTAAATAAAAGCTTGTAAAAATGATTTTCTGCATATTTATTTCGATATTTATTCTGCTTGCATCTAAACCATTCTTAAATTCACCTGAACACACACAAAACATCATCAAAACTGGTCCAGCCGTTTAGGAGGAGTCGCATACACACGTAAAGAGGAATTATATTAACATAAACGCTTTCAAACTCACACCCCCGCACTAAGTTCGATGACTTGTGTCGTGTGTGTCGGAAACATTCACATTACACACACAATCTCAACCGAAACTATAAACAGAACATTTCCTTGAGGCGATTTTCTTTGTTTGTTTTGTTTGTTTGAACTGGAGGTATGTCAACCATAAATGGTTGACGTAAAGTTCATAGTAATGCTTACCATAGTCGCTAAGATGGTCGCTCTCAGCAGGATCTCGTCTGATGATGATGTGTTGGGCTCCACTCAGCGCTCGCTTTAGACGGTCCTGGTCGTCCTTGTTCCTCTTCACTAAAACACACAAAGTATGGGGTAAATACAAACAAGCGTAAAAATTAACTTTTTTTAAAATCCCCCGACGACGCTTTATCTAGAAAACGTTTACACCGACTTTTACCAAAT
The DNA here is from genome assembly GCA_948107665.1 of Lomographa bimaculata. Classification (NCBI taxonomy): domain Eukaryota; kingdom Metazoa; phylum Arthropoda; class Insecta; order Lepidoptera; family Geometridae; genus Lomographa; species Lomographa bimaculata. Next base: position 8,410,449 of record OX403607.1, on the reverse strand, counting down.
GTAGCCAAAATCATTACATTAAAAAAAACGGTCCAGTGGAGCTACGATGCCACTGACAGACACGCGTCGGGGGTTATAAACAAGGTATATATAAACATGTATATATAATCAAAGTAAAATAATTGAACGCAAGCAAAGCTCAAAAAAACCGACTTCACCGCTTTATCTTCGGAACCTTGATCAGATTTAATGTTTAATACATTATTGACTACAACTCAAAAACTGGAGATCAGATCTTGATCAAATTTCAATGGGACCACATAAAAAGCACCAGCTTTCAAATAAAAAAATAATCATCAAAATCGGCTCACAACGAAAGAATTTATGAGGTAACTTTTGAAGTCGGGTAAACGAGAACATCGTCAAAGAAGTCCACAAAATAGGCATTATTGACGATATTTCAAGAACTACTGATCAGGTCTTGATCAAATTTTAATGAGACCAATTACCTCCTCCTTTTTTGGGAAGTCGGTAAAAAGGTATATATAAACAAGGTATAATAGTTTAATTTGACACTTTTAATGGAAAACTTTGTATTTCTATAATTAAACTTGTATCTAACTTACTCTCTAAGTATATTATTATGTTAAACTAGCCGTGCCCCGCGCCTTCGCCCGCGTTAATTAAGTTAAAAAATAGCCTATGTGTTTTTCCGGAACTTAAACTATCTACATTCTAAATTTAATCAAATTCGGTTTATTCGTTACGGAGATACGTGGTAAAAAACATTTGCACACACATACAAACTTTCACATTTATTACATACTAAGCTAGATACCTGAAAAATTCGAACAAGTCCGTCTGTTAGATTATCAAAAAATATTTGAAACGTATTTTTTCTTTTTTTAATATCATAAAAAAAATATTTAAGACATGGCCACTAGACAAATGGCAAAAAAAAAACAAAGTCTTTTCTTTCATGTATTAAAATATACATAATATATGTTTTCGCATTTACAATGTTATACTATTTTTTTTTGATAAGCTAGCATTAGACCACTATCTCACCTGATGGAAAGCGATGATGCAGCCGAGATATAGCATGCTTGAAGATACTTATTCACTCTTGAATTGAAGACTGCCAGATTATGCTGTTCAGGAAACAAAGACGCGGGCAATGAGTTCCACTCGCAGTACGGATGATAAACGTAGAAGCGAAGAGAGTTACGTCAGAGTGATCTCCATGCAGTGAGACCTAGTGACCTGTCTTACTCCATGCGTGTGACCTGGGCATAAAAGCCAGGTTTCCGTGACTGTAATAGCATAATACTAAACTTAGAAACCTCTGTGAAAGGAAAATAAATGCGTTATATATTATTATTATATTATTTTACTAACCGATCGGCAGTCCAGTGTCAATGGAGACCATATCGGCCATGCTGTGGGGATCCATGAACGCCTCGTCGTCGGTCGCTGGCGCACTCATCGAGTCCGGTAACGGCCTGATGACCAGGTCGTGACCGATCGAGCCTTCCTGTAACAAATGGAACATTGGAATAGGAGATATCCACTCGCTGAGTTGCGTCAAGGGTGCCGGAAACATTAACATCACACACACAAATACACCCAGAACCAGAAGCACAAATATCCCTTGGGAGGGAATTTGAACAGTACGTACCAGCTATGTTTCATTCCGAATAAATATAACCTACTCAGAAATAGACAAAACTCACTAAATTATTTAATATCATCATTGCAATTTGTCAGAAACTGATTGCAGATATTAGATACTCTTTTATTGAGTCATAAAGTTGTAATACTAACAATGTAGCACTTTTAATAGACTGAATGCATGTTTTCCTTGTCATGAAGATCCGATTATATTTTATGTGCGTAGTTAATGCAGGCGATGATTATAAATCTTAGTAGTAGATAGGTATGTTATTTGTGGAACTAAAATATACGTTTTACTAACACGGGGCACAATTATTAATTTGAAAATACAGTTGAAATAATAATTATATACCTGAGTTTGCTTGTTAAAATATTTGATTTGTTTTCCCCGATATGCATTTGTTTTTCGGGTATTATTTTCCTTTTGCCGATTTGAATTGTTTTTTACTGGTTATTCCGTGCTGATACTGAAAATAACTATTAGAAAATCACAAAAAATATGTTTTAACTGCTATTTACAATTTTTTTTCATTATATTATTGTAAATAATTCTGTGACATTCACTTGCCTTGTGTAACAGTCGCAGATCAATAAAGAAAAAAAATCAAGCGTTATAGATTCTATAAAATGAATTTTATAATTTATCAATCTGGTTTAACTGCTCGTTGGCTAAGTTGGGTGAGTGTTTGCCTTCTAAACAGGGGGTATCGGGTTCAATTCCCGGCGGGAACTCAAGGTTCTCCACGAGGAAAATTTGTGTCCCTTATTCTGATTGTAATTGTGTGTGTGACGTGAATGTTTCCGGCACCCACGACACAAGTCATCGAACTCAGTTTGGGCCTGTTAGTATGTTTATGTGTTATGTTAAGTTCATATATCACAGTTTATAGGTTATGGTACCTATGTAGGCAGCTAGTAGCTAGAAGAGCTATAAACCTCGGTATGCCCAGCAACAATGACCACATGAACAATACCGTGAAATTCCGACTCCGGCATTGTGCCGACACGTCCACGCTACGGACCTACTTTATGGCAACACCGCCTACGTGAATAAACTGCTCGATGTCCTGTCTGATATGATAATCTTAAGCTTTATATGAACGTGGTTTTATTTGTTAGGATGAGATATAGATAGATAGATAACGCTTTATTGTCACACCTTACATAAATCACTTACAAAACATTTTTAAACTCAAATTAAAGTGTACGATCGGCGGTCTTATCGCAAAAAGCGATCTCTTCCAGACAACCTTTGGATGGAGAATATTTTAATAATTCGATGAAACGGGGGTGGGGGTATGAGAAAATAAAATAAATATTAAGGTATATATATATATACATACTTAAACAAAATAAATTCTATAAGGCAATAATAATACATACATAATATGAGTCAACAGCAAACATACCTACTGTTATTTAGTAACTGGGTGTTAATAAGCGACTTGTTAAACACTTTTTTTAAAACTAGCTGTTAGAAGTCCGCCATATTGGATTTCGAGTGACGTCACTTCATTTGTCGAATTATTCTCAACTTTAATTTGATATCCATATGGTAGGAGAGCATAAAAAATAACTTATCCGCCATTTTAGGTGTTTTTATTATTTGATTTAGAATGACGTCACACAGCTAACCATGCATTGTCATCCATACTAAGCGTGTATACAAAATTTCAGCTCAATTGGTAGAAGATATATGCTCCAAAATTGAGTAGCAAGATTCCACCAGAACAATTAGTTAAATAAAAGCTTGTAATATAATTAAATGACATTTGCTTTTGAGATGAACGAAAATAAGCATTAAAACTATAAAAAAAACGTGGGCAGTATGGAGCCTAGAACATGGGACGAGTGTGGATTATTAAATAATAATAATAAATAAAAACACTTATTTTTCAATAAAAAAATTAAATTGGGACAAAACAGAATTTTTTTTATGCGGTACTTTTTGGGGACGAGTATGGCTTAAATCAAACTTTTAGCGCTAACTTTAATGACTATTAATGCGCGCACAAACACACACACGCATAGATACACACACAATGATCATTCATTTATTGTAAATAGCTGTAAACTAACCCTTTTCATAATTAAATAGTTCCATGAATGGGATAAGACCCTGGTTCTCCAGAGGCTTCAGAATCTAAATTGTATCCTCCAAATGTATGTCAATTTATTTTTTTAATTCAAGATAGGCACACTTTTGACCACCATCTCACCTTATGGTGAGCGACGATGTGGTCGACGATCAAGCACGCTTGCCTAGAAGATGATGTTTTGATTTATTGTCAATCTTGTTCTTACCAGAATACGGTGAAGCAAAAAGGAGAGTTATGATTTTAGCACCGTATGTATGTTTGTTTGTTCCCTGACTATATATATATATATACTAGCGGTTTCACCCGCGTTGATAATGATGAAAAGTGATGATGATGATGATGATGAAAAATAGATGTTGGCCGATTCTCATAGATACCGGATAAGCACAAAAAATTTCATCAAAATCGGTCAAGCCGTTTCGGAGGAGTATGGCAACGAAAACTGTGACACGAGAATTTTATATATTAGATATATATACTTTATTTGTAAGGCATCCTCCTCTGCTCTAATATTGTTCTGACCGACCGGGTCTATAATAAACTGTAAACTAATAACACGACATGCTGACTATTAGAGATTGTAATAAACATTTAAGGTTATTTTTAAAAATAAAACAAAATGGCCGCCGTAGTTCTCCGTAAGAAAATAGTCAAATACCATCGTCATGAGTATCAAATGAAAGAGCTCTAAAATACTAACAAACCCAAGGTTCAAAAAGCTTATAAAAACCAAGACACCATTGACGCTATCATAACATCTATGTGTGAGACCATAGTCACAATAGCGTCTTTTTAGAATAAGGCCGTTTGCACAATGTTTTGTAGTTCCGAACGAAATGACGCTGTAGGTCGTGTATGGCATAGGTACATAATTTTCGAAACGTCTCAATACTCAATTCTTTATTGCTTCCATGTACATGGGTTCTTAAAATTACATAACATAATAAGTTTCATACTGAGATCATAATGGACCCTGTCGGGCACATGCAACATGATATTCACGATGATAGAAGTTATAGAAGGGTTTTATAGAGAGGAAGATAAATCAATAAGGTACTTAAATCAAGTCTTGGAAGTATTCTTCTATAGAATAATAACATTTTGATGTTAGTAACCGTTTTAGGTGTTTTATAAATAGTTTGTCATTAGTTTCATTTTTTATGGAGTTGGGTACTATATTGTATATTTTTATAGACATTACATAGGGACTGTTCGAGTGCATTGTTAGAGCTAAATTTGGAAGTGCTATCATGTTTCTTTGTTTTTTTTTTTTATGAATTATAGATAAACATTTGACCACTATCTCACCTGATGGAAAGTGAAGATGCGGCCGAAGATGTGACAAATTGTCGTAAACTATTGATAAATATTGATGATTGTCGTAAATTATATTTAGTTTGTGTATTATTTCCGTCCGTTTCAGCTTGGAAAAAAATGCTTTCGTATATCCGGATGTCCGGCTGTTCTCGTCTACAGGTCGCATTTCTCAACCGATTCTAGTGAAATTTTGTGAGCAGGTTCGATAATTATGTATGGATTTTTTTGGTGATTCAGTTTTTGGACATTTTTCAAAATGATCGATATACGGGGGTTAATTATGCAAAGACAGACACAGAGCCACAAGTGTTTTCAGTAGTAACTCTTAGTAAAATTATCTAAAAAGGTTTATTGATAAATATTAGCTTTTTGCAACGACATTGCCATATAATTAATTAATAATATTGCACTCATAAGATAAGTACCTATTATAAGAAAGAGTATTCCACTTACCACCACAAGTTTCCCATGCTTCGGATGTCTTCTGATCAGCAGAGCAGCGCCATTCTCTTCATCTTGGTACAGGTCCCCAAATTCCTCATCGTCCTCCTGTGGACAAAGGATTTTTTATTTAGAATAACAATTATAAATAGATTATATTTACAACAATATTATTCCTCAGAGGAATAAAAACATTTTAAACATAGGTTTTTTTTTATACCTACAAGATACCTCACTCTAGACTTGAAGACCCAGATTTTACCGTTCAAGAAATAAAGACGAAGGCAATGAGGTCGTCTCCTTCGCCGTACGGATGATAAGCGTAGAAGCAAATCGCTTTGAGCGAACTTGAGGTATGTCAACCATAAATGGATGACGTTTGCCAGTTTGTCTTGTTCTTAGATGGTAAAACGGCCATGGGGGAATTATCTAGTGTAATCCTGCGCACATTCACCAAAATGTAAACGATAGAATACTGATAGACTTGCGACCTTACGTCGGTGACTGGGACTTAATTTGGACTTACATTAGATTTAATTCAATTAATTGAATCGATCTTGTAGTTACAATATTTTAATCGTATTTTAGCATATGAACATAATTAATTACTGTTTTAGTAATAAAATACCGTAAAACGACAGTAATAAAGGCAATCGTGCGCATAAAGCAAGGCATGTTCTTCTGTACAGTCAGCTGCAAATATATATAATATATCCATTAGCTAATATAAACACAATTAAATGTTCATTAGTGCAGTGGGCGTACTCCACAGATGCAAAACGTACAAATTTCGTTTTGTTTTTTTATGGCATTTAACCGCAATCTCACCTGATGGAAAGCGACCTGTCCGTTTAGTTCTCTCTGGCAAGAGAGCAGTGCTTATATAACAGGATAATAGTATTATTATAGAAAAATAAGAAGATAATAACATAATATGAATAAGATTGTTTGTGTTGCCTACATTATATGTCAAATTATTGTATTTAATTATTACTGTTAACTGTACCTATATTTTATTAATTTTTGTTTGGGATTATTTTTAATTTTAATTTTACTAAAATGTTTGCATGCCTAGTCGGTAAGAATGTATATGGAACATTCCTAACTTGACATCTTTAATTTACCTACATTCTGACAAATAAAATAATTTTGAATTTTGACAAAAAAAAAAAAAAAAATTTAAATATGCAGTATTCTTGTGCAATGAAATTATGTGTAATTCTTTAATAATTCGATATATTTCTGTATGTTCGCAGGTTAGGTGTCTAGTTTTAATAAAATAAAATACACCGATATATTTTCTACTTATATTTATTTAATCTAATACCTTTAAACGAGCAATTCTTGTATATATGTATATATATAGATATAATCTAAATCTCGGAAACGGCTCCAACGATTTTCATGAAATGTAGTATGCAGGGGGCGTATTTCGGGGGCGATAAATCGATCTAGCTAGGTTTCATATTTAGAAAACGTCGTCAAAAAAAGCTCCGGTCATCCAGCTACGATTATAATAATATACCCACGTAAAGTAAAAATTTGCCTTAATTAACGCATGTATTTAGTTTAGTAAAGAATTCGTTAAATAAGGAACTAGTAGAAAATATAATTATGATACTCTATTAACAATTAAGATCAGGCTCTTTAAATTGTGATATTTTGCCTGTCGAATCGCCTGTGATGACAATCGTGCATGACCAAAGCGCACCCTGCTTGTAAAATGACTTGAAGACTCCTAGATTGTACCGTTCGGGGAACAAAGACGAAGGCAATGAGTTCCATACTTATTAGGTACATTAGAAATTTAGGTATTATTGCAGCTTCCTGTACATCCTTAAGATTGTCTAAGATTCAATTTCCTTGTGTGGTTGTCATAATATATATAAAGTTTTATTAAAACTATTATGATGTCATGGAAGTGCATCTTTATAGTTTTGTAATTAATTATATACTAATAATATTAATTGCATTTCAGTTAACGATTATTTCATTACAAACATCTTTATTGATTGTAATTAAATACACGTTTGTAAATAGTAAAAATAAACAATCTAATATAATGGTATTATTTTCCGAATTCAGTTACAGTTTTTCAACCAACTTCAAAAAAGGAAGTTTTCAATTCGACTATTTTTTTTTGTATGTATATCTCCGCCAATTATGAATCGATTTTGATGATTTTTTTTGTTTGTGAGAGTATACTTCAGACGTGGTCCCGCATAAATTTTATTGAAATCGGTCAAGCCAAAACCGAAATATAAACGATGAAGTCGCTTTTTTAAGCTTTGCTTGCGTTTCAATTATTAAACTGCTCCTTGGCTTAGTAGGGTGGCGTTCGCCTTCTTATCGGGTTTGATTCCCGACTGAAACATACGTTTTCGCCTCAAGGAAAATTTGTGTTTATGGTTCTGGTTGTGATTGTGTGTGTGATGTGAATGTTTCAGGCACCCACGACACAAGTCATCGAACTTAGTGTGGGGCTGTAAGTGTGGAAGCATTTTATGTTGTGTTAACCTCGTTCTTTTTACCGACTTCATAAAAAAGGAACTCAATTTGACTGTATAAAACAAAATGTATTTGTTATCTCCTAATTTCTTTCCACGTGAACCGATTTTGATGTTTTTTTTTGTTTGAAAGCTGGTGTTTCCTATGTGGTCCCAATTAAAATTGATCAAGATCTGACCAGGAGTTTTTGAGTTAACCTCAATAATGCGTATTTAATTAATTTAATCTGATCAAGGGCTCCAAGGATAAAGCGGTGGAGTTTTTAGATTTGATTGCGTTAAAATTGTCAAAAACTTTTAAAAACTAATACTTAATACTTTGTTGACGTTTTTTGACGTGATAACGTCTTATAAATCGATGAACACCGGCTGCACGCACGAAAAAGTGTCACGTTCCGCCTGAGCCTAAGCGTGCAAGCGAAAGCGCGGAACAAGCGATAGAAAGGCACGATCGAACTAAGCGTTGTCTTGTGACATTATCACGTAAAATTATCGTCCGTAAACCGACTTTACAGACAATTTTTTAACACACCCAAAAATCGAAGTCGTAAAATTCAATTAAACAACATACACCATACATGGGAAATTTTCGTCAAGCATTGAGTGGAGCCTTCGTTCGCTTCCGGCCATTGTGTGTACAAATTAAAAAAGTTGTCGCGAACTGTTTGAGGTAAGATATGTGCAATTAAAATATCCGACGTTATTGTGAAGCCTTCACTGCGAGATAACTTAAAATATCTTTGCGTCAAGTTGTTTACTTACGCGACGATTCTGACAGCTGTCAAGTACGGTCGAGTGCGAGTTTGACTCGCGCACAGAGGAGCACGAATTTCCTACCAAAGGGACATTTGTTTTTTTTTTATTTTAGATATACAAGTATTAGACCATTATCTCACCTGATGGAAAGCGATGATGCGGCCGAAGATGTAGCATGCTTGTCAAGTAAAGAGTGAAGACGATACTTATTCACTCTTGACTTTAGTAGACTTGAGCTTTACATATTATCTAAGACTAGCCGTACCCCGCGGCTTCGGCCGCTATTATCAAGTTAAAAAGTAGCCTATGTGTTAATCCTAGGTATATTCTATGTACATTCCAAATTTCATCCAAATCTGTTTTGCCGTTAAAGCGTGAAGAGGGAACACACATACTTACACACACACTTACACACAAACTTTCGGATTTATAATATTAGTGGATTAGTAGGATTTGCAGTTATTCGCTTGTATGGTTTTGACGCTAAATGCCTTAGACAGACGGACGGACGGACAAGCTATGAACAGCAAGCATGCGTCTTTGGCTACATCATCGCTTCCTATCAGGTGAGATTGTGGTAAAAAAAAGTCGACTTAGAGATCTCGCTTCACTCGATAATTACACACGCACACTCACAAACATAAGCATTTATAACATTAGCATGATTAAAATGTTAACACATTCAAGGCCACGCCAACTTTCTAAAAGTTCAAGACTATTACAACAAATACGTTGCAATTTAACAGCAATAACGACCAACAACAAACGTTCACCAAAACAATTGCAATGACCCATTGAACAGTTTAATTGAGGCAATTAGATTAGTGCTTTACTGGGCATTATTATTGACTACCTGCGCCCCGCGGTTTTACCCGCGTAACTCCAGGACCCGGAAGAATTTCAGCATACAATGTGTTAATCTAGGGTGTTAGCTACCTTCATACCAACTTTCATCAAAATTGGTCCAGTCGTTTGAGCGTGAAGAACAAACATACAAACACACTCACAAACTTTCGCCTTTGTCATATTAATGTGATGTGCTGTGTTGCTTTGCTCACCTCGATTTTAAGATATGCAAGCGTTTGACCACTATTACATCTGATGGTAACCTACGATGCGGCCGTCGATGGAGCAAGCAGGCTTGATTAAGAAGCCTCACTCGCGACTTAAATACCCCATATTGTACTTATATCTATTATCAGTATAATCAGGAAACATAGACTCAGGCAAGTAGTTCCATCCTATTTTCGGTTCGCATAATGAATGTGGAAGCAAAATGCTTCGTCTGCATTTGTGTAATAAAAAAAACCATAAACCGCCTGCGACCGGTTTTGTGGGCAGCTTAAGTAAATTTAATTTAGTTTTATATATTTTAAGCATTATTTTATTTAGTCTAACGTAAGAACATACAATAGGACCGTAATATTGTTAAATAAAGAACTTAAAATATAATTGATTAAAAAAACACATTGTTGCTTACAATCTGATGAGATTGTGGTCAAACGTTTGTCTATCTTAAATAATATCGTACCTGGATGACCGGTTTTTTTTTGTAAATGACGTTTTCTAAAAATGAAACGTGGCTAAATCGATTTATCGCCCCCGAAACCCCCTGCATATTAAATTTCATGAAAATCGTTGGAGCCGTTTTCGAGATTCAGATTATATATATACGTTTAAAGGTATTAGATATATTAAACCTATTGCACCCGTGCGTAGCCGGGGCGGGTCGCTAGTTTTAAAGATAATTTTCTGCTAGTTTTACCTTACAGTCATTGCATTGCATATTTACACGATTCACCACTTGCAAAAAGCTCTTCCATCTGATTGCAAGAGTCACGTTGCAAGCACGTGTAAACATAAAACCTCCTCTACACTCTCGACAAAGTAACGCTACATTTGTTATTGTTCTCTGGAACGTACATTAAAACAAACAAACGCATTCACGCTCACAGCTCCACAATAAATTCAAAGACTTGTATATCTTAGATGCCGAAAACATTCACATCACACATATTGCACCCAAAACCAAAGCACCAATATCCCTTGAGAAGGAATTTGTGCTCCTGCCAGGAATCGAACCCAGGACCCACGGCGTAGAGGGTGGAGAACTGTCCACTGCGCCAACTTTGAATAACAGTTTACTATTTTAATAAATTTTGCGACAGATAAATTATGGACATTGACGTTTTTACGGATGTAAATGTTGTGTAAACTTACTGGCCCGGCTTCGTCGTCTGGCTGGGTACGGTGATTTCGGTTTTTCTACATATTTCACAAAAACGGAGGAGGTACTCAATTCGACTGTATTTTTTTTATGTGTGTTTCCTCATAACTTCTTTCCACGTGAACCGATACTGATTTTTTTTGTTTACATGCTGTTGCTTTCCCATTGCTCCCATTTAAATTTGATCAAGATCTGATAAGTAGTTTTTGAGTTATCGTCAATAATGCGTATTTAATACATTTAATCATATCAAGATTTTAAGATAAAGCAGTGCAGTCAGTTTTTTAAGCTTTGCTTGCGTTTAAATTATTATCAATGCGTTTGAAAATATTCTCTTTCCAGAATACAACGAGAAAAATCCCACATCCCACAGTCATTGGCCTTTGCCTCGCACTTAGCCTGGGCAAACATTTAAAAAACGTATAAAAGAGGCAGTTTTTTAAAGTAAATAAGTTACGTGCTTATGCACGCACGGTACATACGTGAGGGCATTCTTTTATGGCTCTAAATGTATATGTCTATTGTATGTGAGGACGATGCCGCCCTTATGATTAAGCGACGCTGGTAAACTTGGTATAAATAAAATAATAACTTGGCAATACTTGCTACCTACGTGTTTGTCGGGGAGTTTTGCCGCGAAGGTGAAAAAATGGCGTTGTTAATTTTGTGTAATTTTCCAAAACCTGTGATTCTTCGAGTGTTAATGTGTAATAATGGTGGATTATTAACCGTTAATACTTAGTAAATGTGCTTAAGTGAAGGCAAGTCATACAAAGTTGAAAAACGTGGTTTTCGCCTTCGCTCCAAAACTCCAATAGAAGTTCTAGTAAAGTTTCTACCACTTTACTAGGGCATGACTTGACTATGACTGACTAATCGACTTTGACTGTGACTTGTGACTAAGACTTTTATTATGAAGAATAGAAATTGTTAATATTTGTTTAATATTTCGACTGAAGGACTATGCATCCATGGTCATGAAATAATAATATAAAAAAAAACGTGTTTGTCGGTTATTAAATCGACCTCATTGATTAAATCGATGTGTGTTACCACATAACTTCTCTCCACGTGAGCCGATTTCGTTTGAAAGATGTTATTTCTAATTGGTCCCATTTAAATTTGATCAAGATCTAATCAGTAGAACTTGAAATATAGTCAATAATGCCTATTCTGTGGACTGCTTTGACGATGTTCTCATAACTTCTTTCGTTGTAAGCCGATTTTCATGTTTATTTATTATTTGAAAGCTGATGCTTTTCATGTGGTCCCATTGAAATTTGATCAAGATCTGATCAGTAGTTCTTGAAATATCGATATCAATAATGCGTGTTTAGTACATCTAATCTGATCAAAGTTCCGAAAATAAAGCACTGAAGTCGGTTTTTTAAGCTTTGCTTGCGTTTAATTATTTTATGTTTGTTACCTCATATCTTCGTTCCACGTGTTCCCATTTAAATTTGATCTAGATCTGATCAGTAGTTTTTGAGTTATCATCAATAATGCGTTTTTCATTAATTGAATCTGATCATGGGTTCTGAAGATAAAGCTGTGCAGTCGATTTTTTTTAAGCTTTGCTTGCGATTACATTATTTGTGTTCTATGAAGATAGTCTGCATCTATTGTCTTTGCTTCTTGAAGAAAGGTGTTATAAAGCAGCAGATTTAGAAAAAAAATCACACATTTCACACATGTACATGTAGACTATAAAGTGACATCACTTAGAGGTTAAAATATCGACTATTCGTGCAAAGCGATTTGATTCTACTTTATTATATTAGCATAAGAATACATCCACATGGTCAGACATAATTTAGGTCGCAGGAAGACGCTGGATGCAAGCCGCTGACGAACGTTCTTTTTGGAGATTGGTCCAGCAGTAGACTTCTTGAGGCTGATAGGATAAGAATGTAACACTCTGCCGTCTACTAATATTAAAAATGTAGGAAATAGACGTTTAAAAAGACAGTGAAAGGTATTTACTGAAAAAGCGTACTTTATCTTCGACCACATAGTCGCTTTTTATATGTTGATTGTGGTCAAAAGCTAGCTGAGTCACTCATAAAAAAAGGAAAAATTGTATAGCTTGGATCGAGGCTTGAACTCGCGGTTAGATGATGTCATGCTCAATCACACTCTAACTTAAAAGACAAACAATTTGAAACCTTTGTTCACGAGATTTAAAATCTATTGGATTGACTATAGCGTTCCTATTGATAGAATCGACACGAAGCGTTTTGGTTTTTGTCTAGGCGGTTGTAAATTACAAGATATGGAAAAGTAAGTGGCGTAAGAAGTTACCCCCTTCAACTTACCCTTATTTTTCATGGGGGGAAATGCCTACCACTTCCTTTCCTGTTCCGGTGACCTTGCTCACCAAGGCCATCCCCCAGCCGTGTGGGGCCGTGCAAGCCAATGGAGAGGTCCCTTGACTCTCCACCAGTGACCCCACTACAGAAGAGGAGAAAGGAGGCGGACGAACCGCCTCCTCTTCCCCTCATCCGTCTGCGCCGGATCGGGTCAGAAAAGGGATCGACCTCTCTGGCCCGCTCCGCAGCTTCCTTCTGCGCCATCACCGCTTCACAGAAGGACCATCAACTTACCCTTACTCAACCCATCCTGGCCAACATGAACTGCCTGCTGGCGTAGGTAAGTATGCGTTCGTCTTCTGTCAGCAGCGGGAATCAAGTTCGATTCCCGTTGGGAGCTCAAGTTTTTTTTTGGAAATTTGTGTTTCTGGTTTTGGGTGTGTAATATAAATAATGTGAATGTTTCCGGCACTCACGACACAATAAACCAAATTTAGTATGGATCTGTGAGTGTGCCAGTGTTTGTTTGATGATTTGTATCTGTTTTAGTAGCTTTACGACTAAAGCAACATTGTCCAAACAGTTTCGAGTTCCGGTTCGGTCACTATCTGAGAATTATACCATCTGTGATTTTTATTACAGTATGATTCGCTTTTAATGGAAATAAACATAATTTATACTGAAGCTTAAAAGGAAATCCATCAAATGTTATCTTTATTAGATATTTATAAGCACCTTATCAATAAGCTAGCTTTAGTTATCGTTTTTGTTTACTTATACAAAGGTTAACTTTGATGAGATAGTTGGCGCTGAGGGCAAGTCTTTGCCTTGGGTCCTAGGTTCGATTCCCGGCAGGAGCACAATTTTACTTTCCAAGGGACAAGCGTGTTTCTAGGTCTGTGTGAACTTAAAGCAAGCTTTTCTTAGTGTAAGACTATGAGTGTGAATGTGTTTGTTTGTTAAAGTGGTACCATATGGTTCCCATCCAACAGTCAATGGACAAACATGATGTCTTTGAAGTTTTTTTTTATATAACTGTCTAAGTAAACGTTTGGCTACAATCACATCTAGTGGAAAGTGACAATGGCCGTGATACTGATGTCACACACTAAATTTAATTTAAACTATACCTGTCTTTTACAAAATATGAACACAAGACAGAGATAGCATACATTTTAGTGCTGTTAAGTTAGTCAGAACTTAGATGTCTATGCAAGCTTAGTCGAGTATGTAATTGGTGTTGACTAAAAACACGTTGCTTCTGCTGTTCATATTTTAATTGAAAAACTAGCTTGACAGCACTTAAATGTATGCTATCTCTGTCTTGTGTTTCTATTTTGTGAGAGACAGGGATAGTTTAAATTTAATTTAGTGAGTTTACATCAGAATCGAGGCCAATGTAGGGTAAGGATGAGTACACTTACTTAGTACGAGTATGTAACTATTTCACTTTGAACACAAAAATCCACACGAATGATTTTTATCTAGCTATAAACATTTAATTTTATGGGTACGTGACGTAGTGTAATACTCTCCTATATTTCTTGAAAACATATTTTGGCGTCGAATAAAAACGGTTGACGAACTGGGTATAACCCAAGTGATGATGTTGTTGAGGGTGGTTCATTAGGCCTACAATTAGGGAAGAATGCCATTTGGAGCTTGGAGACAGATTTTTTACAGACTTACTTATATAGAGAACGCGTAAGTCCTACCTATTATAAAATAAACACATTGTTCGTATGCATACCTTTATCTTCATACTGACCTTATTCTTATTCTAACTGGGGGCTATAAGGCCTGTACTGACATCCTGCTAGGGATGTATTGTACATTTCCCTCTGCCAGCAGTTAGCCCAGCTGACCCGGCAAACGTTGTTTTGCCATATACATTATTTCTAGGATTTTTTTTTATTCAATAAAAAAATACGGGTTGATTGTAGAAAGGTGAAAATTTACCTGAATCATAAAAAAATAAAAACAAAAATTTTTGTCCAAAAAAAAAAATGTTAAGCTTGAACAACCCTTATAGTAGCCGATTCTCAGATCTACTGAATATGCATATAAAATTTGGTAAAAATCAGTATAGCTGTTTCGGAGGAGTAAGATAACTAACATTATGACACGAGAATTTTATATATTAGATAGGCGGGTGGCTTTGGGTCGCTGGCACATACTAAACTATTTAATACGACGTACTAGTAACAGCTTATGATAATGATGATGAAAAGATGCCTATGTGTTAATCCAGAATCTAAACTGTCTACATCCCGAATTTCATCAAAATTGATTCAGTAGTTACGGTGATACGTAGTAACAAAAAATCACATTTATTATATTAGAAGGATCTACTACGAATGTACATACAGACAGGTAAGTAAAACCTATGCTCGTATCTATCTACGGGCCAATTGCCTATATTTCCTAAAACTAAACTAAAACTATGTACAGCAAAGAACCAAGTTACCTACAATACATCGAGCCTATAGGTAACTCAAGTGCTCAAGCCCACTACCAGGTAAGTTTATTCTAATATATCGGTATGATAGCGTATTTTTTCTACGTCACATTTTTAAATAAAGATGAATTAAAACAAACTCCGTTCATTTATAAATTCCGCACGTGTACTAATTCGTCAAATATATGCGAAAATCACAATTATTGCCATTTAACTAACAATTTATATGTAAATGAAAAATATTATATATTTTGAATATATTCGCAGAGTAGTTCTGTTGTTAATAACAAATTATCTTATTTTGGGATATAACTTCTATTTATATATTGTTTTTGCTTTTTGTTCATAACAAACGTCTGACCACTAGCTCTCCTGTATGTGACGATGGAGTCGAAGATGACGCACGCTTGATACAATAGAAGAATATAAGATACCTGTTTACTCGAGAACTTTCTGTTTTATTTCTTTGATTTCAGCCCCCTAGCTAAAAACCAAAACGCTTCGTCTCTATTCTATCAAAAGAAACGCTTTCTAAATGTAACAGACTTTAAAACTTGTGTGCAAAGGTTTCAAATTGCTTGACTGTAACTTTGCAATTTCGGTGAGCGCTAAGTAATAATTCAAGATATTTTAAGCCTTATGTATACAATGTATTTCTATTATTTTAAAATTTATTTTATTGATTTTATCTCACCACCATCCCTACGTTGCCTTTTCGTTTATATTTCCATCCAAAGGTTTTATCGAAGAGATCGCTCTTAGCCATAAGACCGCCAATTGTCAAATCAAAATACCTATCTTTATAAATTCTCTGTAACTTGTATTTATCTTTTGGTGTCACTAAAGAGTTTTTGCATTGTATTGTATTTCATTATACAAGTTTTAAGTTCTGTTACATTTAGGAAGCGTTTCTATTGATATAATAGAGACTAGGAGTTTTGGTTTTTGGCTAGGGGGAAGGTATGTAGGACAAGATCCGTCAACTGTCCGATTTGCCGTTTGCGTATGCAAAACTAACATTTTTGGGATCCTCCACGTGCCGAGCACGAAAACAGAATAAAAGTCATCATATTATTAAAATTGCTTATTTGAATTGTTAAGCAGGTACAAAGTTGTGGCCAGTTTATCAATGGCGTATTAATAGAAATAATAATCATATGGGCACTCTATGATTTGGTTTTCCCTGATGTTTAGATAATAGAATATTTAATTTTGATTATTGATCAGGCGAAGCGACATCTCTAAGTTGACTTGGTCGTTCAGCACTTTGTCCGTCTGTCACAGGTCTGAACCATAAATGGATGACGTTCGACAGTTTGTCTTGTTAAAAGATGGTAAAAAGGGCATGGAGGACAAAGTAGAGTCATTAACTTTCATGAGTGCCTCTTTGGGGCCCATGAGAATAAACGATTTTGATGTGATTTGAAGGATATTATCGCAGAATAAATATTATTATTATACTGTACTAGCAAACCCGGCGAACTCCGTTTCGCCACTATAAACCTCACGGAGCCCGAGACCTTTCCAACGAATGCAAAACCGTGGAAATCGGTTCGTGCGTTCTGGAGTTATAGCGTCAGGAAGGAAAACCCGAATTATTTTTATTATACTGTATAGTCACCGCTCTCACCACCACCGTCCCCGCTGTCTGCTGTTCGTCGACGCTACGTCCTAAAGGACTGCGTAAAAAATAAATAAAAAGTATA
This sequence comes from Lomographa bimaculata, assembly GCA_948107665.1. Classification (NCBI taxonomy): domain Eukaryota; kingdom Metazoa; phylum Arthropoda; class Insecta; order Lepidoptera; family Geometridae; genus Lomographa; species Lomographa bimaculata. The sequence continues at coordinate 8,393,015 of OX403607.1, read as the reverse complement.
CCATAACGGTCTATTTTTTCCTTTTGAGGTACCGAACCCTAAAAATGTAATATTTTTGCAAGTGTAAGCTATTTAAAAGATAAGGTATAAAGTACTTTTAACCTATAAGGACTCACCTTTAACCGTCTCAATGCAAATGATGATAATAAATTGCGACCTAAACATGGTTTGGGCGGGCGTGACATAATTATTAATTAATACAATCAGTATTTAATAAATCAATAGTTTTATTCGTAGAACTCATCTTTAGGTTCGTTTTATCAAGATTTTTTTTAAAACCAATCAACTGTTTTTGCCTTAGGCAAACATTTGACAGGCAGATTAGATGGAAATTATGTTTAGACGTAATAAACTAAATTAATTAAGTAAAATGATTTATAATAATCTTATTTCATATATGCGCAAAAGCGACCACTTTAAAACAAAAGAATATATCAGGCTGAAACTTATGTTTAAAATAATTACTATTATTTATATTTATTAGTATATATGTATTTTATGAACATAAAGATTTGACCACTATCTCACCTGATGGTAACTGATGATGTGGTTTAGTAATAATTAATTATCTGTGGTAGGTATATGTTTGGTATTTGGAAACATCTATAATCCTACTAATATTATAAATCCGAAAGTTTGTGTGTAAGTGTGTAAGTATGTTTGTTCCTTCTTCACGCTTTAACGGCTGAACGGATTTGGATGAAATTTGGAATGTACATAGATTATACCTAGTAATTTATATGCAAGCAAAGCTTAAAAACCGGACATTACCGCTTCATCCTCGGAACCCTTGGATAACTCAAAAACTACAAAAAAGTTCTGAGATAATAACACAGTATAACATAAACATAAACGCTTTCACACTCACAGCCCACACTAAGTTTGATGACTTGTGTCGTGTAAAATTCATATCCACACACAATCACAATCAGAACCAGAAACACAAATTTTCCTTGGGGAGAAATCTTGTGTTCCCGCCGGGAATCGATCCCGATACCCCTGCTTACAAGGCGAACGCTCAACCAACTAAGCCAACGGGCAGTTCAAATAAGAAAAAAAAAGTCGAATTTTTGAAGTCGGTTGAAATATCTTGAATTATATATAATGTAGCTGTAATCATTATTTTAACATGCCTTAATATTATTCTGACTTTAGTAAGGGACGCAAAAATATGATAAAATATTAATATACTAAACTTTTTTTTTTATTATTTGAGACTGAGCTAGCGTTTGGCCATAATCTCACCTGATGGAAAGCGACGATGCGGTCGAAGATGGAGCGCGCTTGCTCAGTAAATACCAATTCATTCCCTTCTTGAACAACCCCATATTATACTTTTCGGGAAACACAGTAGACGGCAGGGCGTTCCATTCCTTGGCAGTTCTCATAATGAAAGTGGAAGCGAAACGCTTCGTGCGAATGGTCGGTATTTTTACCATTAGCGGATGCCGCATTGCCGTCTGTCTAGATGTTCGGTAGTAGAACGGTGATGCGGGAATAACATCATGCAATTCCTATGAAACGTTATGTATATAGAAATATTAAATATCTCCAACACAAAAAAATCTATAGATAACTTTAATTATGCAGCGTCTGATCTCTGGCGGCCTTTCACGGCATGTTTTTAACTAATGGATAAATAAATTAGCTGCTAAGTATATTTAATTAGGTCAGTATATATATGTCTTTAAAAAGACAAATATTGGAACTACCTGTGTGATACCAGGAAGGTAAAATATACTATAGATTGCAAATCGAATCAAGTGTGATACAGCGTCATATCAATCAAATTCTTTTTCTACCGATTTCACAAAAAAGGAGGAAGTACTCAAGTCGACAGATTTTTTTTAAAGTGTTTTACCTCGTAACTTCATTCCAGGTGAACCAACTTTGAATATTTTTTTTGTTTGAAAGATGTTGCTTTTCAATTGGTCTCATTTAAATTTGATCAAGATTTGATTCTGGAAATATTGGAGAAAAAAAATATTATATAAAAAATAAGTAAAATAAAATGAAAATATTATATATTATAAAAAAAAAAAGATAAAATATTATAAAAATAAAAATATTACATTAAAATATTATATTATTATTCTGGAAATATTATATATCTAGGAGTCTCCAAGTCAAGAGTGAATAGGTACCTTCTAGGCAAGCATGCTACATCTTCGGCCGCATCGTCACTTTCCATCAGGTGAGATTGTGGTCAAAGGCTTGCCTATCGTTCATAAAAAAAAAAAAAATTGGCAATAATGCGTGTTCAGTACATTTAATCTGATCAAAGTTCCGAAGATAAAGCGAAGTTGGTTTTTTTAAGCTTTGCTTGCGTTTAATTATAATATGATCAGTACCAAAACAATTATTTTCTTTATATGAAGGGTGATAAAAGTAGTACCGCTATTACCCTCATAGTTGCAAAAGTTGCACTTGATTAGCGTAAGCGAAACCAGGGGCAAATATAGTTAACACTAGCCGTGCCTGCGGCTTCGCCCGCTATTATCAAGTTAAAAAGTAGCCTACGTGTTAATCCTAGGTATAATCTATGTACATTCCAAATTTGATCTAAATCCGTTCATCTGTTAAAGCTTGAAGAGGGAACAAACATACTTACACACAAACTTTCGGATTTATAATATTAGTAGGATAGGATTTCAATGGTACGAGCAATACAAACTTGTACCCCCAGTACCCTCAAGGGTACAACGTGAGGGTTCTAGCGGTCCTACTCCTTATGTCCCACTAATATAATAAAGGAAAGTTGAACTTGTTAAAAACTTTGGGTGGCACTGAACTTTGGGCAAGCGCTTACCATCAGTCGAGCGACTTGCTCGTCCCTGAATTACATAAAAAACATAAATACTGAATATGTGTGTTTGTCAATCGACACGAAGTTTTTCCATAGAAGCTACAGTAGTAAACAAAAAAACAATAATGGAAAATACCATTGGGTATAAAAATAAAGGATCTTCTAATTTGTGTTTCTGGTTCTGACTGTGTTTGTGATGTGAATGTTTCCGACACCACGACACAAGTCATTGAGCTTAGTGTGGGGCTGTGAGTCTTAAATTGTTTATTTATTTAATTGCTATTTAAATAATATTTCACTCTTTCGAATAAAGCAACAATTTTATAAATCGGTTTAAAAATGATGGTGTTCTGAGCTAACATACATAAAAAAAGGTTCCGACGAATTGAGAACCTCTTCCTTTTTTTGATGTTGGTTGAAACAGTACAACATGTTAACAAATTGTGGTATAATATATAATTAAGCTGTATATAAAATGTTCAAGCAAAGACCAAAAAAAGTTGTTAAAATTTAATCTATGTATGAATGTCAACCTGTCAACTTTCCTTCACGACAGCCATTGGATCGTGGACTTTGACGTCACAGAAAGACCGAAATTACCAGAAGATTTTTCGTTTAAAAAATGTTGACTTTATTTTTGAATTCCACATAATTTTGACACTTAAACTGCCATGTTGTCGTAGTCACCTTGCTTATTTTCGGTCACGCATACATCAAATGATCATATAATTTTATCATTTACATGATTTTAAGACATGAATATTCACGATACAGCACGTGCTTTAATTAATGACTTGTTTTAATTCATCTTTACGATTCCAATTTGTTTTACGTATGAAGTAGTCAGATGAGTAATTTATAACTCCTTGCTATGTTAGTTTATATATATACTATATACAGTATATATGTTTCGTCAAAGACAAGTATGAATAAATACGACGAACATTTTACTTGTATTTTTGATTATGTCTGCTATTCTTTTTTTATTAGTGGATCGTAATTCCAATACTTAAACACAAGCAAAGCCTGAAAAACCGACTTCAACGCTTTTATTTTGGTTTTGGCTAGATCGATTTCGATACAATTTATATGGGACCACTTCTGAATCTATCAAACAAAAGAAAAACCATCAAAATTGATTCATAATTGGCGGAGATATCGCGATAACATACTTACAAAAAAAAACATACAGTCGAATTGAGAACCTTTTTATTTGAAGTCGGTTGAAAATTACTCAATATCCAATATAAAAATAAAACAAAGAATCAAATACACAATAGATTTAAGTATATCTGAGTTAGTTTTGTTTATAATTTAGTACTAGATCAATTATTCTTTCTTATTTAATGTACTGTTGAAAAATGTTTATAGGCAAAAAAGGGGCATGGAAGGTCTGTGGTGAGAAAATTTTAAACAATAAAGAAAAAAAATCATATAAATACTAAATTTCATAATAACAGTTCAATTATGTGATTCGAGACATAAGAAGAATATTTTTAAATTCAATAAACACGAAATCTAAATATATATAATTCAAAGGTGACTGACTGACTGACTGACTGACATAGTGATCTATCAACGCACAGCCCAAACCACTGGACGGATCGGGCTGAAATTTGGCATGCAGGTAGATGTTATGACGTAGGCATCCGCTAAGAAAGGATTTTGATTAATTCTACCCCCAAGGGATAAAATAGGGGATGAAAGTTTGTTGTACTTCTTAACGCGAGCGAAGCCGCGGGCAAAAGCTAGTGTTATATATAAGTAGAGATCTTTAAAACTATATTTTATGCTTGATAGGCAGGCAATGACTACTATCTCACCTGATGGAAAGTGAAGATGCGACCGAAAATGAAGCAAGCTTGCCTAGAAGATACCTATTCACTCTTGACTTGAAGATTTTCAGATTATACCGATCGGCAAACAAAAACGCAGCCCTCCACTAATTTGATTTCTATGATACGAAAATTCATAAAACTTCTGAGTTTTACCAAGTCACGGGCCCAAAGCTAACAAGTTACAAAGTGTTAAGTAGGATAAGTTGAATGCCAAGTTTGTCTCTTGCATAGATTTACATAGCTAAACGGAATTTGGTAATCAAGTGCCCACATGAACATGGCTTACTGAATGATTGCTTCGACACTTCAAGGTGTAAGACGTGCAAGTATGGGTATAATGCTACTAATATTATAATTGCGAAAGTTTGTGTGAAAGTGTGTAAGTATGTTTGTTCCCTCTTCACGCTTTAACGGTTAAACGGATTTGGATGAAATTTGAAATATTATAATATGATGAAATATACATATAGTTTAGGTTATATCTCGGGACTTAATCGCGCTAAAAACTATTTTTAAATCTGCTGATATCGTGAGTGTTGTGTGTCGTGATAATTATTTCTCACAAGACCAAGTGCGGGTAGTTGGAGACAATACTCGCCCTTTCTACGCTGACACCAGCATTCTCCAGTCTCCTCGAGACCATGGCCAATGCAACTTGGCTGAAACGTCGAGGTAAATAAAAATAGTTTTTAGCGCGATTAAGTCCCGAGATATTACCTTAACTATGTGTTCGAAACGCGAAAGTTTAAAAATTACAATTTGAAATATACATAGCTTAAAACATAGGCTACTTTTGAACTTGATAATAGCGGGCGAAGCCGCGGCGCACTGCTAGTTATATATATAATTGAGCGAGCAAAGAGTCTCCGTTTCAGCTTGGCTGAAATTGCTTTCGTGTGTCCGGCGGATTTCCGGTTGTTCTCCTTTACATGTCGCATTTCTCAACCGATTCTTGTGTAATATTGTGAGCAGGTTCGATTATAATATAGAATTTCTTGTCGATTCAGTTTTTGGAAATTTTTCAAAGTGCCGGAGATTGAAAACGTAAATAAATCATTTTTCAGCCATTACGAAAAATACGTGAGCTCTTCAGTTCATAGAGCCTCTAGATATATTATATGTTATTTGGTCATTCTTACTTATGACCATTTTTTTCCAAACTGTTGTAAATAAATAATTAAAAAAATATTTCTATTGATCATTATTTCTAGTTAATCAAAAAACTGCCTTTTTTAAAACATTAAATCAGTGTTTTCTACAGTCTACTGGTTATTTTGTTTCTGCAAGTACTCGACATGACCTTGTCCCATTTTATAAGCTTGTGTATAGTTATATATAATCTATTTTCTTATCGTCTGTCATAACTATTAGGTGTGGCCATTTTATTGTCCATTTAGTGATTCTGCTTCCCTAAATTCTTGGTATTTATAGAGTTTTGCGTAAGCTCTACACGTGACGCGTAGTAAGGGGCCTCGCGTCTTTAACAATAATGTCAGGCGTATTAACTCAAACTGAGTCGAATATGAACAACAAGCAAAGCATGTAAAGTTTACAAAACCTCTTTGCATCAACTAAAAACTGTTTTAATAACTGTTTAGTAGTAAATAATTATGAACTCACATGTGTAAAATGAGTACAGCTCAAGATGAAGACTTATTACCTTTATTCTAAAAGACGAATATTGCAAACCAAACTAATGCATTAAAACTCACAGCCTTATACTAAGTTCAAGGACTTGTATCGTGGATACCGGAAATATTTTCATATCATACACACACGAATGCTGTCGATTTCTAATCTAAATTAATGTAACTAATACTTTTTAGTTTAAATAAAAAGCTATTGCAAAAATGATTTGTACCTAATTGTTATCTTACATTCAGACAACTTCATTAAAAATTGTCACTGAAACTAATAAGATATTTTTTTTCGTAGACAAATGTCATATTACGCGCAGTAAATACTTAATACCCATACTGTTTACACTGCGTGCATATTTACGAGCAATTTTCGCGTCACAGCCGCAAATGTCTTGCATGTCTAATTGCCACTTCCAGTTGACAAATCAAATGTAAGTACTAGTAACCTTCAAACTTGTGGAAGGCTGTGAGTGTGACATGCCTGTGACAATCAAATAGTTACGCGTACTGTTGCCAATTGCTCATGTGGCACCTAAATTGTCTTTTGAACCGTAATTGGTGATGTAGGCGTGTAGAAATACTGTTAAGTTTAGTAAATTCGTGGAGCTGCAGTGTTATTATCACTATCCGGCTGTCTAAAATCGACGCCACTCACTTTACTCTATCCCTTAGTAGGTATTGCACCTCCTGAAGTCCGGTGAGAGGTTTGCAGTGCCTTAGAAAAGCGGAAACAGGAAACAGATTATCTACATTCCTTTTCAGTCATAAAGATCAACAATTAGACTCAGCCAAGAGAGATTGAAAATATGGCAACTAAGGGGCCCATACCTTTTAACTATGTACAACCTGCTGTGACTCTACCACCTGGTCATGAGCTGCAGTGGCAAATATGGAAAAACCTAAGCCGCCTGCTTACTCAGGTTGGCCGCTCTAAACACAACTTGGCTAAGTGGGAGTACATAGACCATTCCCGCAATAGGTGCATCCTGTGGAGCGTAGGACCAGACAATGTCCCATCTATTGTCGTGTTCTTCGTGTCCAAACTCATGCACAGCTGAAGATTTAACAAATGCTAGTGACAGCAATTACCAGAGACGCATTTAGCAAAACTTATATAGTTTATATAATTATGTTTGACTAATTGACTCGATAAGAAGAAGCTCTACGAAAATTTGCGTCTAGTGTCAAAGTGATGATCCATTCATTCGCATAATTTTACATATCATAATGTTATTCTACATACATATTTTTCAGCCTGGCTCCGATTCGGGTAGGTTTTTTTCATAATATACATTAAATTCTCTGTGTAAAGCTAAATTGTGTAAAAAAAATCGGAATAAACAAATGAAAATCGGGGTTAAATTTATATTTGATAAAACAAATAATTTGAAAAAGCAAATGAAAACCAATAAAATCGAGATAAACAAATTATATCAATATGTCACAGCTGTCAAAGTGACATTTACTGTATTTTTTATGTTTTTGATTTAATTTTCCGATTAATATAGTTTACAACATAGTCGAGGCTCTAAAATTGCGTACCCTTATTAAAAAAATAGGGTTTTATTTATGTACGTAATTTAAGAGTAAAAGATCTCTGCGTTGAATTCAATAACAGAATACACCCATCAAAACAACTTCATAGTAGATACATATTTACAAATCTGTTAGCATTCGCATTAGAATTCTAAACATTCGGCAACTGTATCTGTTTTACATTTTTCGTATTGGCTTGAAACTAGGGATGTGACTTAGAGCTTGCTTATGGAATTTTACATCGTGATTATCGATTTTTCATTCGCTAGTGTCAAATGAATGTACATTACGTAAGGCGTGAAGCATAGACTAAATAAAAGAATGACTAAAGTATTTTTTTGTTTGGGCTTCGCACGACGAGTGCGTTTAAACGAGTCAAAAATTAGTGTAATTTGTGTACTTTTAATAAACATGTAATAGTTTGCTTTACAAATAGAAAAAATATACCTTCTTTTAAATAAAAGAATGACGATCGATTATTTTTACTAATAGATTTTCCCAAAATATACTAAATATAATATACACCTATTTTTTTTTTGTTCCCTTCTTAGTATAATAATAAGAAAGGTAATTTACTTACTCGTGTAGTTAATAAGATTTGGTAAAATGTGATAAAAGTCGATGTTAGCAATAAATCGATTATTCGGAACTTTTTAAACTATCGAAGCTTGGCACATTGTACCGTGGATTTGTACCGGGTAATTATTTTCAAATAAATTCCACGATCATTTTGAACTACAAGTGGCATAATCAAAATTTTTAAAATACCCCCGACGTTCTATCTGGAAAACGATTGCACCGATTTTCACCAAACATAGATAAGAACACTCCCGACTTATTCACCTTTCAAACAAAAAAACAAAATCAAAATCGGTTCTTCCGTTGTCAATGTATAGATCGACGATTGCTTTGGCTTTATTCGGAAGCCTTCTTCAGGATGAGTGCAGACATCGACAACGCGTAATTCACACTAATTCCGGTTTTAATTTGTATTAAATAGAGCACACATTATTATTTAATTTTAATTTAAAATATTATTTATTATTAATAATCTTCTAAATATATATAACTCAAAGGTGACTGACTGACTGACTGACTGACATAGTGATCTATCAACGCACAGCCCAAACCACTGGACGGATCGGGCTGAAATTTGGCATGCAGGTAGATGTTATGACGTAGGCATCCGCTAAGAAAGGATTTTGATTAATTCTACCCCCAAGGGGATAAAATAGGGGATGTAAGTTTGTATGAAACTTTGTCAATTTTAAATTAATACTTCTTAACGCGAGCGAAGCCGCGGGCAAAAGCTAGTATAATATAAAATTAATTTGATATCAAGAGTCCTATAAAAATGTACACGGACATCATTTTAGTAATCGATTATTCGTTACTACAACAACTCTACGTACACTGGCCGTTTTAGGGCATACCTAGGCAACCTAGGTACCAAAGCTGTCAAGGTCGCCTAGGTTGTTCGATCAAGAGCGTCATTAAATCTATGTTTATTTACTTGTTTTGCCGATCGCATTGAATGAACGAATTTTAAGTGACCTAGATCGTGAAATTCCAAGTATAGTTGTGTTATTAACTTTGGTAGCAAAATATACGAGTATTATATAAGATATTTGAACTGCCCGCTGGCGTAGTAGGATGCATCTTTGCCTTCTAAGCAGCCGGTAACGAGTTCAATTCCGGGTGGGACTACAATAAAAGGTTCTTATTTTTTTTGTGACCACTTTCTGATCAATACCACCTGCAATATTGTACACTTAAAAGTATACTAACCCGTCAACCTATTTATTTGGCTTACTAGGCCTATAATAGGCTTTTGAACTGCCCATAGGCTTAGATGGATGCGCGTTGGCCTTTTAAGCAATGTTATCGGGTTTGATTCCGGCGGGAACATAAGTTTTCTCCCTAAGAAAAAAATGTGTTTCTTTTTGTATGCATTTGAACACAATCTAACCTGATTTAAAGTGATGATGCGGCCTAAGGTATATCACGCTTACCTAGAAGGTACCTATTCACTTTTACTAGAAGACTCCCAAATTATACCGTTCGGGAAACAAAGACGAGGGCAATGAGTTCCACTCCTTCACAGTACGGATGATAAACGTAGAAACGAAACGCTTCGAGCAAAAGGTATGTCAACCATATACAAATGAAGTTTGACAGTTTGTCTTGTTATTAGATGGTAAAAAGGAGCACGGGGAATTAACTCGTGTATTTCCTGCGCCCACTCTCTAAAGTAAACGGTAGAATACCGATAGGCTTGCGACCTTACGAGACGGTAACCGAGACTCTGCAATTTGGACTCAACTACCTAAAGATACCGAAAGATACCGGCTTAAGCAGATCGTTAATGTGGATATAATTGTGTGTGTGATGTGAATTTTTCCGGCACCTACGACTCAAGTTACGTTAGCTTGCCATTTGGACGGGCTACTTACGATCTTGGACGTTATAGTAACACCTACAATGTGACTGAAAAAATACAGAGCCCAATATACCAAGACCAATCATAATAAAATTTAGCTCATGACGCGTGAGTCTAATTTTTCTTTTAATACACAACTCACCAGTGGGGGCTGGAGACGAAGTACAATGCATGCTTCTGATTACCCGATCTAGGCGATCTACACATAGTCATGCAATACCAATAACAACTACCGAGGAAAGAAACAGGAATGCAGAACACAGTCTATTTTAGTGAGGGGAAAAGGTACTAGCAGTAAGTCGAGTTTGTTAGTGAGATAGAACGTTTCAAGAGTGACTTCCTTATCAATTTCCTAAACACTTTATACGCACGTCCTAGCATCCAGAGCGCCATGACTTCACTGTTAGATAAGAGAGGCGTGGGAACGGCTTTCACTCGGGGACAGGTGCAATAGTTTTTGCACGATCTGCAGTGAGAATGATATATAGTGTTGTACTCAGAGTCTTGAGCTTGGTCTTTATAAAATTTACTTTTTTTATGTCATTGAGAGACGATACGAGCATACGTTCACCTAATGGTAAGCGTCACGTCACTTATATAAATCAAACTCCTTCGCAGCAAAACACTGCGCTCGTCACCCCACGATGTCTTTAATTCAGTTCACATAACATACACACACGTAACATGAGCAAATGTGCCCACGAAAAAAATATTAAACCGCGAATTTTGAATTTTTCTAAGAAGGATTAATTCAACCAAGCAAAATTGGTATGGGCCAGTCTATAAAATACTATATTGTAAATCAATTAAAGTTATGTTTATTTTTGTGACGACCCAGTTGGCGCAGTGGACAGGTGTCCGCCCTCTGCGCCGTGGGTCCTGGGTTCGATTCCCGGCAGGAGCACACATTCCTTCCCAAGGGATATTTGTGCTTCTGGTTCTGGGTGTAATGTGTGTGCGATGTGAATGTTCCCGGCACCCACGATACAAGTCTTTGAACTTAGTGTGGGGCTGTGAGTGTGAATGCGTTTGTTTTTGTTTGTTTCCGTTTTGTATCTAATAGTCTAGCCTTCTCCGATTAACTGTTAGTAAATTATAATGTAGACAGGTGGTATACGTGGCACCCATATCTCCTGGACCCGTTCCAACTGTCACTTTCCATAAAGTGAGATAGTGGTCAAACAAACGTTTGCCTATCTAGCATAAAATAAGAAAAAAGTGTATCCTAGATATTTTAGAATTTTACATAAAAAGGCGCTCATTTTCTGATTTTGTTTTTCAGATAAAACTGGTTTACAATAATTGAGTATACAATTATCTAGGCACCGACTGACACAGTGCTTAGAATATAATTATTACCTAAGGCAAGTAAAAAAATCGATAAGAAACACTTTCATCGACTTTTCCCATCACTACTGTAATCTTCACGCCCTCCAGTTGTATAACGATCACTTTAATCGAACTATCACTATTGTTTCTTAAACACTCACAACTTTTCTCTATAGCTTCACCATGCTTATCTTTTACATGCAACTTTGAACGTTTATTTCTTAATGTTATGATTGAATTTCGTATGAACTATTGATGGGAATTTAGGTTTCTAGAACGATTAATCTTGCATTTCTACTTTTTTTGATATGCATGCAAATCTATGATTAAACTGGTTTGTTTTGTAACATCATCTAACAATGCGTTCGGACCTCAATCCGAGAACTCGTTTTGTTTATCGTTTTGAGAACAATATACGACAATCTTAATAACAGAAGACAGTCAGTTAAGACAGTCTAATACTAGATATAAGCATAAAATTACAGTGCGCGCATTTAGATTAAGCAAAACGAATAAATCTTTTATGGCAAATGGGGTTAGATTTTACAATAGAATTCCTAAAATCGTAACTGAATTACCACTGGGAAAGTTCAAATCTGTAATAAAACGGGCATTAATTAAGAAAGCTTACTATAAGACCACAGTCTATATTAATGACAAGGATGCATGGAGGCAAACTGCACAGGCTCTTTCTAGCGACTACCATAATAACACCTAGGTTAAGAAAATTATGTATAAGAAATTAAGAATGTTTTTTTAAAAAAATAATGAAAAAAAAATGCGCCGCCGAGCTTCTTGCCAGGTTCTTCTCGAGATGGCTGTAATTTTGCGAATCTGGTAATAGATTCATTAACTTTCATGAGTGCCTCTTTAGGGCCCATGTGAATAAACGATTTTGATTTTTATTTTGATTGAATATAATTATCTTGACGAGTGAAAATGGTAATTTCGCCCTTAATCACTCAATGTTTTTTTATATTACCCGTTGGCTTAGTTGACTGCGCTGTCCCCATCTAAGCAGGGTATAGCGTTTGATTCCTGGCGGGAACATAAATTTTATGAAATGAAATTTGTGTTCCTGGTTCTGGTTGTTATTGTGCCGAGTGCCGAAAATTCACTTCACACTCATGTGAAGTGAATTTTCGGCACTCACGACACAAATCATTGAACTTAGTGTGGGGCTGTGAAAGCGTTTATAGTTATGTGCCTTATATATACAAGTAATATTTTTTTAAGTTTTTAAAATCAAGTTTTTACCAGTTTTAAATAAAAAAGGACTAAAAATATATAGAACTTGAAAAGACGAATCAAACGAGTCCAAACTCGATAAACTTGACGACCCAGTTGGCGCAGTGGACAGGTGTCCACCCTCTGCGCCGTGGGACCTGGGTTCGATTCCCGGCAGGAGCACAAATTCCTTCCCAAGGGATATTTGTGCTTCTGGTTCTGGGTGTAATGTGAATGTTTCCGGCACCCACGATACAAGTCTATGAACTTAGTATGGGGCTGTGAGTGTGAATGCGTTTTTTCGTTTAAATGTATCTTGTTTAGTTTAGAAGTTCCCGTGGCCATCTTCCGTCTCCATCATCAGATCACCTCCTTGGTACGCTATCATTGTTTTGTCACCGAAAATGCATAAGTACACCAAATTTGAGTCCTATCGGACAGCGGGAAGTAAGTTTCTTTAGCTTCATTTAGCTTGCAAGATTTGATCACAGACGGACAAAAATATAGACAACGGGATAAGAACTGGATAAGTTAATCTAAATAAAAGCCTGTAAAAATAACACTTACCGTGACCATCTCTTCATAATCAACACCGTGCGGCTGCGACTCATTCTTCAGCGCCTTCCACACCTTCAGCCCATCCTTCTTCACCAGACCCTCTTGCTTCCTCAGGTTCAGTTTCAGCTGCCTCCCAAAGGCCTCCAACTCCATCCTGTGCACATCATCCTCCTGATCTTCCACATGATGCTCCAAATCACTTAACTCCTCACTATCACTTTCACTTTCACTAGAATTCGTATTGAACTGAACACTCACTGTGTTGTTTAAGTCTCCTATGATATCTACGTCTTTGATGAACTTCTTCGCTTTTAGGAACATTTCGTCGTTGAGCAGAGATGGTGGGCTGGTCTCCGTGCTTATGCTCTTCCATTTCTGTGGTTTCTTCTCGTGTGGTGTCTTCCCGGGTTGGATTGCGTTTGTGGAGTGGGAGGTGGGGATGTTCCGCCTGGCCAGGTGGTGGATAAGCTGGACCAGATGGTACTGTGGTACGAGGGTGTGGTGCTCAACGTGGAAGACGCTCCGTAGCTCGTCGGGGGTCATGTGCTCGTGAATCTGGAAAGAAGGAGGTTGAGGTTAGTTTTTGCTATTTTAGAATTGGCGCTTTTGTCCTAAGGCACGAAGATCCTAATTCCTACTAATATTATAAATACGAAAGTTTATGTGTGTGTGAATGTTTGTAACCACGTATCTCAGTAACGATTAAACCGATTTTGATGTAATTTAGAATGTAGATAGTTTAGGTTTTAGAATAACACATACGCTTCTTTAAAACTTAATTAACGCGGGCGAAGCTGCGGTGCACAGCTAGTTATTACATAAAGATGTAGGTACTGATGTTGCAATAAGTTGAAATCATTTCGGTAAGTGTTCCTTCTAGAAGTGGTAAATGGTACGTGATTATTGAATAGTTCGTAAACACAGCAAATAAGGTTTTTGTAGCAAATCAAATCATACTGATTAATTGACACAATAACTATTTCTTGAGAAGATCAATGACAAATTGCAAATAATGTCCATAAAAGCATTAAAGAGCACAATCATTCAATAAATTTGTAATATGTAGAGCTAAAAGTCAGTTTCTTTATAAACTTATCTTCATAATGTCAGTTACAAAAAGCTTTAAGACTTAAACATTACAATATTTCATCATTTAACACTCTAAATGTAATTAATAGCCAATAATTTAGACCTTATACACAAATAATAACGCACATTTTATATAATTTATAGTTATTACACTGTCAAAAATGTAGCAAATCCTAACTAATTGTATATTAAAACCAATTTTGTACTGCTCTGTTTATTTTTACAATAACTTAGTACTCGGGTTGTTTTGAATAAAACCTCTGACATTTGAGTAGATAATTATTTTTTTGGAGATGTTTATTTAGGTTTAGAATAAACTAATCATTATTATTATATCTAGTTATTTATCGACAAACAATATACATAGGCGAACCTAATGCTACAAGTATTTTCTTCTAATCACACTAATATTATAAAACTGAAAGTTTGTGTGCAAGTATCTTTATTTTCTCCTCACGCTGTAACGGTTGAATGGAATTGAATGAAATTTGGAATGTACATAGCTTATACCTAGGATAAACACATAGGCTACTTTTTGTTTTGATAAACGCGGGCCACTGGGCTTGGCTAGTTAGAACTCATAAAGGTTCGGAGTCGGCTTTTTATTAAAAAAAATACATATGACTATAAATAAACAGTTAGGTATCTGAAAAGCCAGTTGTTAAATACATCCGTATTGGTTTGAATGTCAGGCTTTGAGTGGAGAGCCTTGGGGAAGGTCGATACTTTATGCCTTTCCCAGCCTCTACTTCCAGATTTGTTCGTTAACACTACAATATATAAATATACAAGTGTAGCTAAGCGGTATCTTTTTACTTTGAATCCTATGTACCCAAGTTTGAATCCTGTAGACTTCGCTCTAATTAAAGAACTGCCCGATAGCTTTGTTGGGTGCGCATACTTCTTCTAAGCAGAGATATATTTATATATCTAAGAGGGGGACACAAGTATTGACTCGAACTGTCAACCGATCGACTGTCATATCGATGACGTCGCATCATCGAACAATCGTAGTTTGACGATCAAAATAGACCTAAAGAGTTACGAGTTTTAGTTGTACGATTATGTTTTTTTACAAGCTTTTATTTAGTTTGACCTGCCCAGTTATCTGTCAGTCTGTAATCAAATCTTGCAAGCCAAATTATACCCACTTCCAATATCCGATTGGACTCAAATTTGGTGTACTTACTTTATAAAATACTAGCTTTTGCCCGCGGCTTCGCTCGCGTTAAGAAGTATTATTTTAAAATTGACAAAGTTTCATACAAACTTTCATCCCCTATTTTATCCCCGTCATAACATCTACCTGCAAATTTCAGCCCGATCCGTCCAGTGGTTTGGGCTGTACGTTGATAGATCCCTATGTCAGTCAGTCAGTCAGTCACCTTTGAGTTATATATATTTAGATTATACTTTGTATTACGTATACAGTAAAATAAAATTACGTAAATGATGGTCTATGTTTCGGTGCATGGTTATTCACCAGTTAATCACTCCATTGTATGAAATGTATGGGAGTTGGTTGTGTGACTAGATTGTATCTATCTGCCAACATTTGACAAGCAGAACGGCTTTGTCTTACGTGTATGGGAAAATATCCGAGGACAGACAAATTGGTGAAATTATTATTTTATACAATAAGTGCGTAAAGTTTCTAAGTACGCCAAATCCTATTAATTACAATGATTTAATAGTATGTATCTAATATGAAAATCTAAACAAGAACTAAAGTAATAATATATTTGATTAGTGTGTCAACCTTTTTTTTTTCATTTATTTACAACTAGCTGCGCCCCGCGGCTTTGCCCGCGTAAGTCCCGGACCAGCCAGAATTCGGGGTTAAAAAGTAGCCTATGTCCTTTCTCAGGCTCTAGACTATCTGTGTACCAAATTTCGTTTAAATCGGTTCAGTAGTTCTAGTACAGTAACAGACAGACAGACAGAGTTACTTTCGCATTTATAATATTAGTAAGGATTAAAAAAGTATACAAAAAATTGATTTGTAATATAATACTACAACTAGTCTACATTATACCTAAATAATAAGAAGTTGTAAGTGCACATGTACGTCATCATCAGCATTCAAGTTGTTACAAATAATAAGACTTCAGTTTAAGTTTAATGTTACGTGGTGTGATTTGTTTACACAAATCCGGTGGTAAGTTGTTAATTAGTCGAGGAACCAAGTACAGTGATGTTCCCTATTTTTTTTTTTTTTTTTAGTCTTTCTAAATCTACGGGCCAATTTCCTAAAACTAAACTAAAACTATGTACAGCAAAGTACTAAGTTACCTACAAGACATCGAGCTTATAGCTTAGCTTAGCTTTGTTCCCTATTTAAGCCGAACCTATTTTATTAGTGTGCTTACTATTTACTTGTACAATTTTAACATCAAAATATAAACTATTTTTTTTTTTAAATAGCATTTACTAGTTGTAAATTTAGTATAAAGGGGGTTTCGGGGGCGATAAATCGATCTAGCTAAGTTTCATTTTTATAAAACGTCGTTTTAACCAATAACTCCATTCAGGTCATGCACGTACTAGTTATTGGACCAGAGAATGTGTCAAGACGAAACAAACGAGCCGAAATCGATGGATTTATCTTGTTTAGTTCAGAAGTCCCTAGCCCATCTTCCGTCTCCATCATTAGACCATGTACAAATTTGAGTCCAATCGCATATCGGGAAGTGGGTCTAATTTAGTTAGCAAGATTTGTTTACAGACTGACAGATAGATAACGGCTCAGGTGAAACTAAATATGAAAAAAAATTAGGCACATTTCCTATTCCAGACCTAGCATGTTTGCCAGCCTCGACCGAATCATCGCTAACCAATAGATTAGATAAGGAACAAACGCTAGCCTATCAAACACAAAAATACATTCTAAGAGCTTGTTACAATTTTGATAATATTTAGTTTAAAAAAATACAACATAGTGCAAAAAGATAGGTTTTTTTTACGTAATTGGGAGAAGAGACGAGCAAGTTAATTGCCTGATGGTAAGCGTCACGCTTACCCATTAAAGTTCAAAAGCTTGCCATTAAAGGCAAACTTTAGACCACTATCCATCTAACGCGACGATGTGGTCGAAGTTGCAGCATGCTTGCCTAAAGTTTGCTAATTCATTCGTGACTTGTAGACTTCCAGATTATTTAAATCAGACACACTAGAAGTTCCATTCCTTTGCGGTATAGAAAAACACACACTAAAAGTTCAATTCCTTTTCTAGAATCACATTTTAAGGAAAAGGTTTAAAACAAACAGAACAAACAACCACATTAACACTAAGTTCAAGAGTAGTATCGTGGTTGTTGAAAACATTTACATATCACAAGGATATTAAGGAAAATACAGTTTTATTTTAATCAATCCACGGTGTCAAGGTTATTTTTTAATTACAAGGCGCGTCCACACTCCACGCGGAAGCAGTGGGAGAGTAATGTCGCCAAGTCGCATTGTCACGCGCCAGTAGCTGTCCTCGCCCGACTGAGCCAATTAGCTGATCCAGTTACCGTTGACGAGGCTTTTCTTCAAGTCAATTACTTAATCTATAGTTTATAGAGCAAATCTATTAGCTAAGAAACTTACGCGTTCACCTTCTAAGCAGGGGTATCGGGTTCGATTCCCGGCGGGAACACAAGTTTTCTCTCCAAGAAAATTTTGTGTTTCTAGTCTTGGTTGTGATTGTGTGTATATGATGTGAATGTTGCCCACACCTGCGACACAAGTCATTGAACTTAGTGTGGGGCTGTGAGTGTGAAAGCTTTTAAAGGTCAGTACTTTACATCTAGACTTCTTCAGAGACCGTGTAGTACTGCGGTCATCTTTGGGATGGATCTGTCAAGCACCAACTTAGTTGTTGACTCCTTCAACCGATAAGCAATGAGACTCATTGGTGACAAGATGGTTAAGTCCAAGCTGCAGATTCTTTGTCATCGACATTGTAATGTTATTTGGCCTATCGGTATTTTACTTGCTGACTGTACTAAATATCGGTATTTTATTTGCTGACTGTACTAAATATCGGTATTTTATTTGCTGACTTAACTAAATAATTTTCTTGTGGAGCGAAGTGAAATAAATGTACTGGCTTATATTATTTAATTAATAGTCAGACTAAGTGCAATGTCCACTACTTCGTGGAGCGATGTCCACTACTTCGTGGAGCGGAGTGTCATAACCCATTCCCAAAACCTCAGACATCGTTAACGTAATTTGTAGAATGTGCAATGGAATTACTAGAATCAATATAGCTGACCTGTCTCGGCTTCGACTTCATTAAATTTAAATCCTATCCTACTAATATAGAAATCCGAAAGTTTGTGTGTAAATGTGTAAGTATGTTTGTTTCCTCTTCACGCTTTAACGGCCGCGGGGCACGGCTAGTAAACTATAAACATAGGCTATATCTTCTACCGGCTGACGTTGTTCGTAGCGCGTCTGCCTTCTAACAACGGGTATCGGGTTTGATTCCTTGTAAGAATACAAATTTTTTCGCCAAGGAAAATTTGTCTCGTTTGATAATAATCTATCAACTTCACAAATTTTAGCTTCGTAGGTCAAGAAGTTTTCGAGATTTCGTGATTGGCCAGTGAATCATCGTTGTGGAATTCCCTTATTTTATAATTAGTTCTTTATTTTAATTTGCAGTACACAATTACATTCTAGAATGTGGTCTTTACATGAGACGATATCAGCTGATGTGATAATATACGAGTTTAAAATGCGAATAATCGACTTCAATCGCAAATATCTCCGAAACTCTTCAATTGATCAAATTATAATGGGACCACCCTTTTAAACAAAAAAATATATCTTCTCGAATCACTCCAGGCGTCTTCGAGAAATCGGGGAACATAACATAAAAAAATCCGGCAAATTGAGAACCTCCGCATTTTTTTCCAAGTCGGTTAAAACTACAGGTGATTATTTGGCCTTCTTAAATTTTGATGAAAAAAAAATTGATAACGCACTTTTAGTTGCCATCTCAATGCTTTTTTTTGTTAGTTCCGCTTTTTTCCTCGGGCGTCTTTTTTACAGTTTTTTTCTAGATCGTCTCTTCAATAATACATTTATTATTATCTCGAAGGCTTTAAACATATTTATAGATATCAGTTTACTGAATTCAACATCTTAACCATTATTTGTAGTACATTATGTACAGTTTGTATTTAGCAAACAAACATTAGAAGTTGCTCACAATCCCTTGACGTCCTTCACAGTGTAAACAGTAAGGTAAATAATAACGAATGCAACGTGCTGTAACCTTGTGTAGAGTACGCCTACTGTACTGTGGCATAGTAAAATTTTTGAATATTCAATGAGGTTAAATATTATTGTTAAAATCCCATCTAAGTGACTTATAATTCCTACCCATAACACTTGTATTATAAATCTGATATTTATATTAACATATATGTGCATCATATATAATATAGATATACCTAGGTTAATATAATTATGTAGGTTAATATAAGTGTGAAGGAACGATTTAAAAATATGAATGAAAAAAATGCACCGTCGAGTTTCTTGCCAGGTTCTTCTCGAGATGGCTGTAAGTTTGCGAATCTGGCAGTAGAATCATTAACTTTCATGAGTGCCTCTTTGGGGACCATGTGAATAAACGATTTTGATTTTTTGATCATCTATAAGTAATATTATTTTGTTAGCTGTGTAGTGTGTACATATATTTTAAATAAATGGATAAATTTAGAAAGGAAAAATTATCGCTTGAGGCTTGGTTTGAACTCGCGGCCATAGCGATGATTTTTCCTTTCTAAATTTATCAATATAGTTCTGCCTAGCTATTGCTACATAAACCAAATCAATATTTTAAATGTATTATGTATTAATAAGTTGTACTAGCTGCGCCCCGCGGTTTTATATAAAGAACTAGCTGTCACATACACACGTACTGGGGAATATAAAGATGATGTGCAATGAGTATTATTGTATTTTGTATTGTATAAAAAAGATGACTTCCATTCCGGAAGTGTGGCCGCAAATTAAGGCGCAAAAACTTAAAACGATTAAATTAATAAAAGTTATTGTTGATTATAATAGAACTCAATGTAACGGTATTTGGGGGCCGAGTCACCCACGTCCGTAGGAGGATACCCCTTAAGTCTGACTCCCTACACGTGGTCCCCGGGTGGTGCTAATCAGGTGACATTTGAGAGGTGGTAGAGCATTTTGTGAGTTGCTCGCCTGGCTTGCTACCAAAGTAGCTTACCACCATCAAGTTGAAAGTCTGCCGCCAAGCCAAATACGGTGTTCCGGCAGTTATCCTTGAGAGCCTGCGTATTCCAGGTCTACTGTGTTTATCAGCTTCGATCACATCGTCACTTACCATCAGGTGAGATAGTGGTCAAACAATAGCCTGTCACAAATAAAAAAAAAAAAAAAAAACTATAAGCGAACTAAGCGACGGAACCGGATACTTAGAATCCGGCCTGTGACGACAGATATATATTAAATCCTGTTATGATATGGCCTTAAACAGTTAGGTGGAGGAATGCGCTTAAACATAAACAAACAACATGAGAACTGCCCGTTGGTTTAGTTGAGTGAGCGTTCGCCTTCTAAGCAGGGGTATCGGGTTCGATTCCCAGCGGGAACACAAGTTCTCTCTCCAAGGAAAATTTGTGTTTCTGGTTCTGAATGTGATTGTGTGTGTGATGTGAATGTTTCCGGCAACCACTACAAAGTCATTGAACTTAGTGTGGGGCTGTGAGTGTGAAAGCGTTATTTTTTAACCCTTCCAAATGAGTTTCTTCTTGCACAGTGCTGCTGTTTGGTATTTTAAAAGGTCAGTTCGTACCAAGTTAACTGTTATCAGTCACACTCATGCTTTTCTTACTCGCATTATCTTTTACACAACCCACTGCTTGGCCTTATTTTATCCATCCACATTCATACAATAGATGAATTAATAAGTACGAGTCGTTCGCGCCGAACTGAGATCTCGCGCCTACATTTTGCCTCATAGAGAATAACTTTTGAGGTTACTTGCTTATAACTTTTTTTCTATACAATTATTGTTTGATTTCTGTATTCGTTGTTCAAGTACAGAATATAACGGATATTATACGTAAGTGTCAGCGTTCAGTGTGAAGCCATTTTTGAGATAGACCCCGGGACAATGTAGGTCTATAAACAATGACTTTGGTGGCCTACCAAATCGTTTTTTTCCAACATATTTTTTTTAAACCGCATTCGCACTCTTCTTGTCACGCACTTTTCAACGATATCCCACAATAGTAGATATAAAAATAAAAAATATTTTGCTCCCCACTGACATGTATGGGAGCCCCCTTAATATTTTCATTTATATAATTTTAAATGTCATTTCTGGCTTTGGGCCGTAGTTTTGGATATTCTAAGAGAATTTGAAGTCTTTCGCTTATATGGTTTAGACGCTAGATGCCTCTGACAGACAAACGGACGGATAAAGTGCTGAACGATCCAAGTCAACTTAGAGATCTCGTTTCGCTCGTTCAATAAGTTACTTAAGTATATTCTAAGCAAACACCCAGCAATTAAGGCAGGCAACTGAACTTTACAGGGTTTATAGCGTGGAACGCTTTCTCTCTACGACCTTGTCTTTTCCGCCGTCGCGAATCATGACTCACACTGGCTCAAGATCAAGTAATGTAAGTAAGTAACTTAAGTAAGTTATGTGCAGTGTAGTGTGCCAAAAGTCAAAGGTAATTACTTACCTTTGACTTTTGCCAAACTTCATAGCCAGTTGTAGCTTAGCGGTGAAACACTAGCTTTTCAGCCCAAACGCACGGGTTCAATTTAAGCGCTGACTATCACCAATGAAATTATTATATATTTGTTTATGTAGTTTAAACAATGTATTTCTATTATTCTCAAATCTATTTCATTCATTTTATCGCACCACCATCTCTACATTGTCTTTTCGTTTATATTTCCATTCAAAGGTTGTCTGGAAGAGATCCATATGATAAGACCGCCCATTATACCTATCTTTATAAGTTTATCTGTAAGTTGTATTTACCTTTTGGTGTCAATAAAGAGTTTTTGTATTGTATTGTATTGTATATAATCTAGAGACTCTGTAAGTTGATGACATCGCGAGTCTGTGTTCGCATAAATAGCCCCCTAAATTTAGAAAATAATCCAAAAAAATCAATTAATATATATCCATATAATTATAGAACCTGCTCACAACATTTCACCAGAATCGGTTGAGAAATGCGACCTGTAGAGGAGTTCTCCTCTGCCGGACATCCGCTGGATATACAAAAGCATATCTGCCCATTTTTTGTGTCATAGAATGCGTTAGCACTTCCCTTCCTTCCCAGTGTTGAAGGAAAGTGGTGTGTGGGGCTCGAACCTATTAAAAAATTTCCCCCGTGAGCAGTCCCTCGCCGAGGTGGGGGCAAGCATTTTTGCCTAAGTTAAAACTTTTAAGTTCTTTGTTAATAGCATATACTATATTACACCGCTACATCACTACATGAATAAAAAAATAGTTATGAAAATTAAAACTATCGTGAGTATTACACATAATTTATGTTGTATATGGCTTGAAACACGTAGAAAATGTCAACTTAATTTGTAGTCGACTAGCTTCGGACAAATTACAGTCACGCGCCGTCCCGAGCCGCTCGCCTCTGCGTATCGCCCGTCTGACTCATCCTAATGAAGGACTAATTTGTTCGAAACTAGTCGACTACAAAGTTAGTTGACATTTTCTAAGTGTTTCAAGCCGTATACAACATAAATTTAAAAAAATAGTTCTTCTGAGCCTTCTTACCAAGTCCATGTAGTCGAGAAACTGGATTGCCTCAACTTTCATGGTGATGAAGTCTTCATAAGCATTGGAGAGTCTTTTTATAACACTAGCGACGATCGGGAACTAAAAGTTGCACACCAGTTTTATATCCAAATAAAGATCATCATGTACTAGACATACTATAAACTGGCATAAACTCTATCAAATACGTTTTTTACTATTGGCGTAACCTCTATCAAATATATCTCAAATTAATAGGTTTCAAGCATTATAAAACACAAATCAAATTATAACGCAGCGTCCACGACTTTCGCACTCATCCATTACCTTACATAACATATCGGTATCTGACACATGGAACAAAAAACTGATCAAATGTAACAGTACATTGCGTAATAAGTAACAAATGGTTTAGTAGGAGGCGATTAATACATTAACAATTCTTCACAATATCACTTCCGTGTAGATAGCGCAGTTACAATGCTTCACGTTATCACTGATCTCGTGTGGATGTTGCAGATATTAAGCTTATTTTTAGGAAATTAAATATTACTTGCCTAGCTAAAGGCATGTAAAACTATTTTTTTAATAGACGCTTTCACCCTCACATCCCCACACTTAGTTCGATAACTACGTTTGGGGCCAGAAAAAATCACATCAAACAAACACAATCACAACCAGAACCTGAAACACAAATGTTTCATGGGAAAAAAAAATGTGTTCCCGCCGGGAATCGAACCTAATATCCCAATGTGGTATAGCACACAAAAAGATTTTATTGGCCTCAGATGAATGATAAACAAAAAAGGAAACTTACGTCACGTATTTTACCACGTACGAACCACAAACCGTATTTCAGTAAAAAAAAGCGCATTCTCTTTTATTATTTATCATTAATTAATTTGAATTTTAAATCATTATGATGCTTAAGTTTTTAACAAACATAATTTATAACTATATGGTATTATCCAATAAGTTTTTATATTATAACGCTTCACATAGTTAAAACAAAATAACAACAGTCTATTGTTATCCAATGAGTTATACATTATAACTGTCTGTCTAGAAAAGACACTTAATCGTTTTGGTTTAACTTACTTTAGGTAACATCACGGCTTTATCGGGCTAAAAAGTATTTTCTATACTTTGACATTTTAGCTAAAATGCCTTTAAAAACCTAAAAAAAAATATTTGTTTGAATAGCTAAACTTTAAAAGTTTTTGTGATTCAACTTGTTCTCTGTTAGGCAAAACAACCGTTACCACACTTAATGTGGTAAAAGATAATTATGTTTTAATACATTTATTAATAATATTTAGTAAATACATTTTTCAAGAGTAAAATCAATTTTATCACACGTGAAGACATAATCGTTGTATTATTATTGTAAACATCTATACCCATAACAGTCTTCTTTAAATAACATATATATAAACTTTTCTACATTTGTCGACTCAACAGTAAAAAAAACATGTCGCGGTAATCTTATAAACCCTGCATAACTGAACAACTTACAAATTGGTCTAGGAAATTTAAAATTAACACTAGCTTATTTAACACTACAAAATTAACTTTTGGAAAAATTCAAAGGAACACCGCCTAGTGCACCACATGTTGTTAAATTTGGAACTACGTTAATTAAAAATTTAATTAAGTCAATGCACCCGACCCTAATTCAACATCGAGGTGTTACTTCTATCAATATACATGTAGTCTAATGCATAATAATAACCTCCATTGTGAGTGAGAGAAAATCACTATTGTTTATTTCACTTTCTACAGCTGATTATGTTCAGATGAATCTATTAATTGAGTTATATAATAATAAATTGTATTGTTCAGTTTATAAGCGTTGAAAAGAAGGTCACAATTCAATTTTAGAACATAATTTTATCTGAACGTTTATATATGAAATTTAAATACGAGGTAGTTCTTTTGTTCAGACCAGTGATTATATATATATATATTGTCTATAAAATTGATAGGTTATTTCTAAAGCATATACGAGACTGGCAAGTTCAGTAAATCTATTAATATTGAATAATCATCACAATTATCATGAAAGCGAGGGACAGAATTTTTCTTTTCTTTTTTTTTGTAACTTTGAGTCACACAACGACTATGTCAGTCCCTTATAATTAAATATAACATAATTACAATTCATAATATTAGTATAAATAAACTGATTTAGTCCAATTAATCAAATATCCAAAGATTTGTAATAATTGTCATATTATAATTATCACTGATTGATATATTTTAATAATTACAGATAAATAACGTAAAGTATAACATACCTAATTACAATTCATAATAAGAGTAAACAACTATAAAATCAGAAGTTATAATCGTAAACGTAAACACGTTCACACTCACAGCCGCACACTAAGTTCGATGACTTGTATCATGAGTGACGGAAACATTCACGTTACATATACAATCACATCCAGAACCAGAAAATATTCCTAAATATAAATAAATCCAAGTAATCTAGTATCCAAAGCTTTTTTTTTTAAGTAAGAGAAGCGCGTTGATGTCTAATACAAAACAGATTTTTCTGGTTAAGATTCACCGTAGAAATATAGGTTAAATTTATGTAGTCCAAAGATATTTTTACAATATTATTAAGCTATTGCATAGCTTCTATCGCGGGCCTTGAGCGTGGAGACCTAATCCAGAAATTTCGTAACGAAAAAACCTAACGACTTCACAAAAAGATTTCGGTTACGTAGTGTTGCGAACTCCGTACAGATGCCTTCGATTCAGTATCCAATACCAATCGGCTACTGAGTCTTCTAACTATAACATCGAAATAAGCGTATAGGTTTTGACGTTTACGTTTTTAAAGTAAACGTCAAGATCTATATGCTTATTTCTAAGTTATAGATAGAAGACTCGGTAGCCGATTGGTACTGGATACTGAATCGTATGCATCGGTACGGAGTTCGCATCTCAACGTGACCGAAAACTTTTTGTGAAGAAAAATGAACTGAAAAATAAAAAATGCTATGCAATAGCTTTACCGCGGCAGTCCCCGAGTGCCACACGTCTTTTTTTTATTATTTTTAACGAAACTGTTATTAACTAGGCGATACAATAATTAAACAAAAGGAAAATCTATTTAGGTACTACATAAAAATCAGTTGATGTTTGTTAGTCTCACAAAAACTCAAGAACGGCTTGATCGATTTGGCTGTTTCTTTTTTTGTTATGTTCGTAATTGTCAGGGCAAGGTTTGTATGTAACATTTTTTTAATCCACCCGATATTGCACCCGCGCTAAGACGGGGCGGATTGCTAGTTTCCATTAAAAATCGATGACGGCGGCGCCTTAGCGCTCGTTGAAGTCTTTTACAAGGAATATTTTTTATTTGCTACGGGATTTTCGTAGAGATGGATTGAGGTTGACATCTTTGATCCGGGGCTAGGTAGTGACCGCTAACGTGACCCTATCTTGCCCCACCTCGGCGAGGGATTGCTCACGGGGGGGATTTTAGCGGGTTCGAGCCCCGCATACCCTTTTTCTTCACCCCTGGGAAGGAAGGGAAGTGCTAGGAATTTCCTCCCCATTCAAAAAAATAATGGTATATCTTTGATAATAGATGCTGTTAGTATAGCCCCCTTTTTATTAAGTTATAATTAAACAAAACAAATGCCATTGATTTAGAACTTTTTAATATTTTACGAATTACCCTGTATATTTATTTTATTATATACACTAGCCGTGCCCCGCGGCTTCGCCCGCTATTATCAAGTTAAAAAGTAGCCTGTGTGTTAATCCCAGGTATATGTTTGTTCCCTCTTCACGCTTTAACGGCTGAACGGATTTGGATGAAATTTGGAATGTACATAGCTTATACCTAGGATTAACAACATTGGCTACTTGTCGACTTGATAATAGCGGGCGAAGCCGCGAGACACAGCTAGTAATATATAAATATCTCTTCATATATTATATCTCGTGAGATGGTATTTGTGGTCGCACTCCTCCAACGGCTGGACAGATTTTAATGAATTTTTTTTTGTATATTATATTTATAGGTAGGCATGAAAATAGGTCGTAAAGTATTTTTCACCCTCCCACCCCCCAATTTCAAATTACGAATTTAGCATTTTTTTATGAACAATATCTAAAAAGTTTTTAGTTTGGTATTAAAGTACCAGGCGACCATAGACGTGAAAGAGGTAAAACACTTTTTCTAAACTTGCATTGCAACGCATGTCGGATACAGCTAGTAATATCACGTCATTTACGATTAGCATTGTATGGTAACATTTTTGATCGCTTCTCTAACTGTCTAAGTACTTTTCTGGTTACCACATAGCTCACTATCTCCATCATAAAGAATATCGTGCGCGCTGGCACCGCCCAAATGTCTGCAACTTGGCATGGCCGATAACTGGCCACTCCAAAACTGCCATATCACGACACAATGTGGCCACATTGTCTTTACACAATGCACTGTAAAGGTTCATTACAATACGCGGATATTGTTTATCAATGATATCTTGATTAACTTTTTCGTTAAGGAACATAAGTACCTATATGAGGTACAGTTTGGGCAAAAAGTATAGCGCTGTCATCATAAACATTACTTGCCAACTAATGAGGTTGGATATCCTATAGTTTCTATGGTTTTGACGCATGCGCGCTACACACAATGGCTTTGTAAATTATATATACTGTATTTATTTAAATTCATTAGTGAACTGCACGTTGGTTTAGATGGTTGCACGTTCCCTTTCTAAACAGGTAACGGGTTCGATTCCCGGCGGCAACACAAGTTTTCTACCAAAGAAAAATTGTGTTTCTGGTTCTGTGTGTGTGATGTGAATGTTTCCGGCACCAACGACACAAGTCATCGTACTTAGTGTGGGGCTGTGTGTGAAAGTGGCTATGTTTATGTTATGTAATGCATTGAAATCACTAATATTCTTAATCTTATTCTTAACAATACTCACAATTATTTATCTACTACCGCTCACAAAAAAATCGATTATACTCAACTAGAAGAAACATTCTCCATTTATATTAAAATAATAAATTGTGAGGTGAAGAATGAATAGAATGTTTTATTATTCTAAATCTTTCAATTTACAAGTTGTATGTTGACCTTAGCAGCAGCAATCCAGAGCAAATAAATATTCAATTGCACTCTACGTGCTCCAATTCAAGCAATCGCCTAGCACATGTTCTCGAACTTTGCGGGTACTAAATCTATTCTAATAATGCCAAAACATTGTTGTAGAGATCGATAAAATAACGAATTTCCCACCGAGGCGTTGCGAAACCAACCGGTGCGTTTGTAGAGCAAGGTCGAACCAAGATGGCCGCCGGCGCATGGCACATCGAATGTCAGCTGTTACTGTTGACTGTTGAGCTTTCGCGCCAAATCCGCACGTCATTGATTTTCGCGCTTTTTCTTTTTTCTCTTAAATGTTATGGACACAGGCAGTGCGTGACATAGGACCGAAAGTCATTTCTGTATTGCAATTAACGAGGAAAAGTGCCAATTACGTGAGGAAATACAAGACATAGATAGCAGATACAAACGAAATGTTTTTGCCATTAAAGACAATGGTACTAATACGTTATTGATAGCTACGTAATCATGACGTAACAAGTAATTAACGACATTTAAATTGAGTAGGTGTACATTTCGCAATTCCGTGAGTTTATAAAAATTACAGAGCCCGCATTTATCATTTTTAACACTGAGAAATGTCTCATTTATTCAAACAAAAGTGAGAGTGTTGAGGATTCACATGATTTTTGTTTCACATAATGTTGTAACTCGTATTACTGGCAAGGTCGATGGAACGAGCGGCGGACGCAGGAATTACTGTGTTCGTGTGAAAAAACCTTAACTCTGCTGGCGAGTAACTATTGCACGGAACCGATGCATTAAATGTTGAGAAACGTCCGAGTATGATATTAAAGGAATGATTTATATTCAAACGCTGTTTGTAGGGCTGTGTGAAGGATTTTGTATGTAATTTGTGTATACAAAGATTGAAGCAAGTTTGTGCCATTTTATTTTGTTTCTGCAACATGTTTAAAGACGTGTTGTGTCAAATCAACTAATTCTATCTATGGGAGTGTTTGTGTAACTGTGTGCTTGTTTGAATTGAGGTGATTCTGTAAAAGCGTGGAAAGCAGTTTAAATAATATATAAACTTAAAAAATTGACGTCGATTTTTTGATTTTTGACATTTGACATTAGTTACGAGCTGTCATAAAACTAGTAACGGAATATTCGTATACTATGTTACTGTTAATACATAAAAGTATAATAATAAATAATAAGTTATTCAATTGAGTTTATTTGCCGCGAAAGTGAAAAAATAGCGTTGCTGCTTTTGTATAATTTTTCAAAACCTGTAATTCTTCGAGTATTAATGACGGGTAATACGAAGTAAACGTGCATACGTAAAGGCAAATCATACTAAGTTGAAAACCGTGATTTTCGCATTCACTCCAAAACTCAATAGAAGTTCTATTTAAGTTACTACCACTTTACTAGGGTATGACTTGATTATGATTATACCTTGACTCTTACTACTTACTTGACTTTGACTGTGACTAGGACTTTTAATATGAAACACACCTAAAATATATAATAACTTGACACTGGCTAAATGCACAAGATTCTGAAGACAAAATGAAAAGAAAAGCAATAGAGTATATACAGTTATTTGATTTGACAGCTGACATTTCAACCACCGGAAGAGACTCAAAGTGGAGGCGTTGAATTATTTACATAATCACTTTCTATTGTTTAAATAAGGTAACAATGTAATTTAGTTCTTTGCTAATATATTATATTTAAGAATCAATTGGCAAAAGATACCAAGATAGCTGTGATAAAGAATCGTTAAATAGGACCGTTATTGATTGGAAGAGATTTCTCTTAGCGATAAGAGTGTACTTAGATATACTTTATATGTACTTTTACTTTAATTTTACAAATACATCCATTATACTTATTACAACGTTTTGCGTCAACGGGGTTAAAAATAGTTTAGAATCAAAAGACGGTACCTAAGCGTAATTAAGATTTTGTTTTCGATACATTATGATCTAAATAAAAAATATATTGTCAAGAAATTATACATAAATTTAATTTGATATTTTTTTATTGAATCTAATTTAATTTGATATTTTTTTATTTATTTATTTATTTATTCAAACAAAATCCACAGCTCTTAAAATTAATACTTTAAAACATATGGTAAAACTAATAGCCAATAACGGATTTACATTTTGTAGATCATTCATTTGCAAAATAAATAAAAATTTATTTAATCTAATTTAATTTGCTGTATATAGTTTTAGTTTAGTTTTAAGAAATATAGGCAATTGGCCCGTAGATAGCTTCAAATAAATAACGAATAACCTTTACACATATGTATTGTGATTTAATTTGTTTTTAGTGCAATACAGTCCCGTAAAGGTCGATAAATTGGTATTGCAATCCAGCCCCGCAAAAGTCGATAAATGTGTTTTAGTGCAATCCAGCTCCGCAAAAGCTGATAAATGTGTATTAGAATCGTAGAAGCTTTTATTTTTCTTAATTTTGGCTCCGCAATCTTTTGCATTTAGCCAGTGCCAAGTTATTTAATTATTTTAAGTAAATTTAATAACATAAGTCCTAGTCACAAGTCATATTCAAAGTCAAGTAAAACAGTCGAGGCCAAGTCATAATCAAGTTATGCCATAGTAAAGTGGTAGAACATTTACTAAAACTTGTATTCGAGTTTTGGAGCGAAAGCGAAAACCGCGTTTTTTAACTTTGTATGATTTGCCTACACAAATACACGTTGACTAAGTATTAACGGCTAATAATCCACCATTATTACACATTAACACTCGAAGAATCATTAGTTTTGGAAAATAATCCAAAATCATCAAAGCCATTTTTGCACTTTCGCGGCAAAACTCATCGCAGAAGTTTAAAAGTGACAATGTATTTTCATTGTCAACTAATATAAACCAAATTTTTATCTCGTATTAGCCCTATCACCCTAGTGTCCATTAGCAGTATGTGAGAATTATTCGTTTGTATGTAAATGTATGATTCTCATACAATGACCTGCCAGACAATGGTACAATGAAAGGAACTTAAGTACGTACCAAGGACTCTATTTGGGTTATATCGAATATTGACGGTGTTAATTTTGCATTGAAGTGTGTACAAAGCCTTATGTAAAGTAAGGTCAGCAGAATAAGTGGTGATTAATAATAAAAGAAACAAACGACGCTAAAATCAAAACCCTTGTTTTTGCTCCGCCGTAGTTTAGGTTAAAGGTTCACGTGTTACTTTACTTTAATATACTAGTGGACTGTTAAATACAACAGAAAATGTATTATTGAGATAGGGACGATTCGAGAACGGGACGATTTAATAATGTGACGTATTTAGAATGAGACGCTTTAATAATGTGTCCTTTTTAGAACAGTACGACTTAAGAACAGGATGACTTTAGAACGTACGTTTTGAGAACAGTACGTTTTGAGAACGGGACGTTTCGAGAGCGGGACGTATTGTTAACCGGGCGTGTTTAGAATGGAACGTATTGAGAATAGGACGTTTTAAGAACGAGGCGTTTTTATAACGTAATATATTGAGGAAAGGAAGTATTTTATAACGGGACATTTTTACGACTTTTTTTAAAATTTAAGATAGGCAAATGTCTGAACTATTTCACCTGATGGTAAGCGACGATGCGGTCGACGATGCAATGTTTGAAGAACACGGGACGTTTTTTGAGAACTTAACATTAGGATCGCTATAATCGGATCATCTATTCAGTATATCAAATATATATAATATTTGATATACGAGTTACAATATATATTTTTTTACTTTTGCGAACTTCAATCATGTTTATATGAGAAAACGGGTGTCATGATGACATCTGTCACCTCAGTCTTTCGTGACTATAGCCGGTGTACCCTGCCGAAACGTCGAGGTTAGTCAAAATAATGCTATTTAGAAAATAAAACCGCGGAAAGACCCGGTTTTCTCATATAAAAAAAACAATATAAACGTATGTTATACTTAATCTTATCTTAATTAACACTTTAAACATTAATTAGGTATTTACCGAGGATATCCGCTACTTCGTACTAAGGTTCTCCATTAATCAAATCCAATCAGTTCTATTATAACCAACATTCAATTATATTCTAACGAAAGCGTTGAAAACAATAGGTCAAGATATAACCATTGTTATTAGGGTACCGTATCTAAATTATATAATATAATATAGATTATTAATATATTTATTCACCAAACAGAATAATGTACACTTTAATGAATATTACATTATTATAATAATTAACTGCAGTAATAATATAACTTATATAGCAGAACGAAATAGCAGCTTATAATTTGATACGTTTCTAATAATTATAAGACCAATTTAATTAAAAAAAAGTTACCTAGGATATCATACTAATATTTTAAATCCGACATTTTGTGTGTAAGTGTGTAAGTATGTTTGTTCCCTCTTCACGCTTTAATGGCTGAACGGATTTGGATGAAATTTGCAATGTACATAGATCATACCTAGGATTAACACATAAGCTACTATTTAACTTGATAATAGCGGGCGAAGCCGCGGGGCATGGCTAGTAAGTACTAGCCGTGCTTTTACAGTACAGCTCAAAGTTATATAACTAGAGAACTTGTCAAGAAGAACACCCTAACTCGTTGGGTTTATCTTGTTTAGTTCAGAAGTTCTACTATCTTAAGTCTCCATCATCAGACCAGCTCTATGGTACCATATCATTGTATTATCACCAAAGATATTGACACCAAATTTGAGTCCAATCGGACATCGGGAAGTGGGTTTAATTTAGCTTGCATGATTTGATTACAGACCGACAGACAACGGGACAGGTGAAACTAAAAGGAGGCTTATAAATGGCTGCTTTTTTATATACTCTATAGGCAATCATTTGACCACTATCTCACCTGATGGAAATTGATGATGCGGCCGAAGATATAGCATGCTTGTTATATAATAATGTATGAAGACTTATTTAGTTGTAAGCCCATCAAAACAAATGAAAGCTTGTAAAAATAAACATTCAATAGAAAACTTCCAAATCTAATTTTCAACATCTACAAGGAACCCCTTTGTCGAGAGAGTTAAACTCGTTCTTGGCCACATTTTTCACCAACAACTTCCTATATGCAATTGTTACGGTTTAATCAACGCCAAGGTTTGCCAATCGCAAAATAAATTGGAAGTTATCACGTGAAGATTAGCCTATATTTATCACCCGGAAGGAAAGGTTAACGGCCCACATGTATCCTACTAATATTATAAATCCGAAAGTTTGTGTTTATGTGTAAGTGTGTAAGTATGTTTGTTCCCTCTTCACGCCTTAACGGATGAACGGATTTGGATGAAATTTGGAATGTACATAGATTATACATAGGATTAACACATAGGCTACTTTTTAACTTGATGATAGTGGGTGAAGCCGCGGGGCACGGCTAGTATAAAATATAGTTGAGTGCTAGCAGTGTGTCCCGTGGCTTCGGTCGAATTAAGGTTAGTGTATACGCCAATAAAAAAAAAAGTTTAAAAGCTCCTAATTTATGTTTTTAAAAAAATACCACTAAAACATTGGGATTTTATCTCCTTATTAAATTTTTCTACGCTCACTGCCCCACAATAAGTTTAAAGGCTTGTTTTTTGGGTGCTGGAGACATTCACATCATAGAAACAATGACACTCAATCAGTGCAAACATTGTGTTCGAACCCACAGCGACCAATAGCAATACAGACTGCACAAATCGGATCGTCGAATAATTGAAACGCAAGCAAAGCTTAAAAAAAATCCGACTTCATCGCTTACAATTCGGTTTTGGCTTGACCGATTTCGATAAAATTTATATGGGACCATATCTGAAGTATACTCTACCAAATAAAAAAAAACATCAGAATCGATTCATGATTAGCGGAGATATCGCGTACATACAAAAAAAAAACAAACAGTCGAATTGAGAACCGTCGTTTCACTTCTACGTTTATTGTCCGTACTGCGGAGGAGTGGAACTTATTAATAATAATATAATAGGTATCTCCTAGGCAAGCATCGGCCGCATCTTCACTATCCATCAGACGAGATAGTGGTCAAATGCTTCCCTATCGAGCATAAAAAAAAAACTCTTTTTTTTGAAGTAGATTGAAAAGTCGATGATCTCTCTTCTAAACGTAATATAGATGTAATTTAACAAATTACGGTGTATTACAGAAAGCATAACACTAGAGCGTATTATCCGGTTATTTAAAGTGGTAATTGTTAAACCGCTTACGAGAACAATCACCGGTTATGCGAACTTCCTGCTCTTAAAGTCTTCACTTGATCGACCACTTCTATAGACCGCTGCCATTTTTTGTAGCTAATCTTTTATTAAACTAGCCGTGCCCCGAGGCTATGCCTGCGTTTATCTAGCAAAAAAATAGCCTATGTGTTAATCCCAGGTATAAGCTACATACAATTCACTAATACGTGTACGTACTATTACAGCGTTAAGAGAAAACAAACATACTTACACATTTACACACATACACAAAAACTTTCGCATTTATATGAAAATGAAAATATTTATTTGCTTGAAACATGGTACAATTGGGTGTTTTATAACGTTGGAACAACATGTTTCACCATAGACTTGCATATAATATCAGTGTTATATTTATCTTACAAAATAAAAACTAACAAACGTCACACACTCACAACCAGAAGCACAAACTTCTCTTGGAAAGGAAAATAGTACCGAGACTCGAGCCTAGAATATACAAAAATACAAAATACAAATACAAAAAAAAGTTACATTTCATGGGTTTGGGACCCTCTTTTAAGTATGGAGATACCTGTGCTAGAGGGTCTCGCTCTTCCGTAGTATACATTGATTGATTAAGTCAAAACACTAGTACTATATTAGAAAAATTACAAACTTATGAATTTAAAATTTTTTTTTTTGGAAATAATTTGTAGAAATAGATGAAAAATGAAATAGGAAAATTAATTTTGTGTATATATAATATGTATGTATGTAGGTGTGGGTGAGAAGAATATGAATACAATATTTTGCGAATGTAATGTTTTGTGAATGTAATATTTTGAGAATATAATATAATGAGAACGAACCCTAGTGTCTATGTCATAGAAGCTAAAGTAATCTAGAAATAAATGGACTGGTTATGAATTAATGCAATTTCCCCGTACAACGCATCACTAATTTGCCCGGGCTAAAGACTTTCCCACTGCGCCTTTAAGGTCACTTTTGTTGCTGACTGTACAACTCGTTTACGAAAGAGATCCAAATTACTTATTGCACCAACGAGTATCAATCAATACATTGATGAAATCATGTTCAATAAAATATTATTATTTAACAAGCTGTAACCCGGTCAAAAGTGTAATATAAAAGAGATCATACTCGCTTGTCGACACACTTCCCTACAACTACGGTATATTATGTAACAGTACCTAAGCACGTGTGAAAATTGGGTATTCATTCTGCCATCTGCGAGCTATTCTAGCGTACGCTGCAAAAACCGTTAGAGCTCGTATCTAACGTATTCTAAATATATATAACTCAAAGGTGACTGACTGACTGACTGACATAGTGATCTATCAACGCACAGCCCAAACCACTGGACGGATCGGGCTGAAATTTGGCATGCAGGTAGATGTTATGACGTAGGCATCCGCTAAGAAAGGATTTTGATTAATTCTACCCCCAAGGGGATAAAATAGGGGATGAAAGTTTGTCAATTTTTAAAGAATAATTCTTAAGGCGAGCGAAGCCGCGGGCAAAAGCTAGTAATAATATATAATGAATAATGGAAATGTTTATCTTAAATAGTCTTACAAAAAAAACTCGCGACGGCATAAATATTTTATGTGTAAGCCATTATCGCCAAAATAGTCAACCATAAATGCAATAAAAGTTGATAATTTATTTTTGCAAAGGCTGAACGGATTTGGAATGTGCACAGCTTATACCTATAGGATTAACACATTGAGTACGTTTTAAATAGATAAACGTGGGCGACGCCGCGGGGCACGGCTAGTTAGGTATATAAGTTGAAGTCGACTTACTACTCAGTGCATTTAGTTAATGGACCTTTTGTGCCAGGTGCATTTTTTTTTAATTAGCTGGTATTATTCTAGGTAGATGACTGATATAACTGATTTCAGCACAGTTCATCAAGAATATCACTTGATTGTATTACACAACACAGATTTAGAAAATAAGAAACTCCTTTGAAGTCACGTCCTACAGCATAATCATTTTAAAGGAAACGCATCTTAAGTCATCACTTAACAGATCCGCTACTGCTAGATGAACTCTGTTTCCCGTGAAGTTATGGCACTGACTTCCACGACCACCACTTTCGATCTCGTCTCGCACTTTCGTTTTCGCTGCGTACGCGCAACACGATCGTAACGATGTGATGTCACGACCGTAACACGCGGGTTCAGATAATTGTTTCGGATCCAATCATTGTTCTGTTTGAAACAATGGGGTAACGAAGCAACTATACGCTTCGAGCGTGGAGGACACGAATATGGCTAACTAGATGACTTGTCCCGGATTAGGATTTTTTTTAAATGGCAGAAATACGATGGTTGTAAAATAAAAAAAAACCAATACTAACATTACCATTTCGAAAAATACACGTGTTCTTCAGCTCATAGAACCACTTTATATCTAAGCGATACTATACATTATATAGCGATATATATATCTGCCGATATACATCTTAAGGACATTGAATAACAGAGTGCCGCGTATTACTGCAATGCGTCCTCTCCCTGAGACTAAGGTAATAATGGACTTGAAATAAGCGCTACCACCTTTTGTTAACGTGGTCCCGGAAGGTGATTCTACCCAGACGAGTTTTACCTCCCAATACACATGAAGGCAAACTGCACAAGCGCTCTTTGGCAATTACATAATATATATATACCTAGGTTAATATAATAGGTTAAAATAAAAAATGCGCCGCCGAGTTTCTCGCCACGTTCTTCTTGAGATGGTTTTTATTTTTCGATGCTAGCGCAGTAGAGTTATTTACTTTCACGAGTGTCTCTTTGGGTCCCATGTGGCGTTGCCCAACGCAGTCATTATATAACCAGCTACCCTGAGACAAAAAAACTACCATTGTTGCAATTATAATCCTACCCAATAATTAAGAAGTGATGGCAACTAATAAATTTGCCATAAATGTACTCAGGTTTTAACATGACAATAAAATTATGTCATATCTTTATGTATGTACGGAAAATAGTTGTTGTGTAATTGTTGCTAAAATGATGTATAGCAACATTGTTGCTCAAATATAATAAACGAGTAGTAAATAGTAAACGAATAATAATCATGGTCAAAGCTTTTCAGATTATATTAAACTAGCTGCGCCTAGCGGCTTTACCCGCGTAAGTCCCAGATCCGCGGGAATTCCGTGATAAAAAGTCCCCTATGTGTAAATCCAGTCAGCTACCTTTATATTATTTCATTAAAATTGATCCAGCCGTTTGAGCGTGAAGAAGTAACAAACATACAATTTACAAACACACTCATAAACTTTCGCTTTTATAATAATAATGCGATGTGGGGCTTTTAGGATAAGGGTATATTTATTTAAATATAATTCAAAATCATGAAAATAAATTACTCTACTTGACAGCTTCGCAAAATCTACAGCCATTTCGAGATGAAACTGATGGTAATGATTTGGTAGTACATGTATTCTTATTACTATAAAACTTATGTATTAGATTTATTTATATAAAAATTTTATTTTTTTAAATAATTATTTGACTAGCTGTTGCTTCTGACTTTGTACGCGCTAGATCCCTCAGAAAATGTAACGTCTCTATCACCTCTTGTTTGGACTGTGCGTTGATTATCAATGGTTTATTTATTTAAAAATACTTAAATGTGAAACAAGTACTAGTAAATACGTTCATTATGTTCTTAAAAGCTTAAACGATGAAGACTAAATAGAGAGACGCAGCAAGTCTGTCGCCTAATAGTAAGCGCCATGCTCACTTATGACAGTTCAGTCTCAGCGTCACCCAGAATTTGAACTTAAACATTTTAAAATACTTTGCGGCAATTCACTGCGTTCACCTGAGTTATTACAATACAATACAATACAATACAAAACACTTTATTGCACCAAATAAAATTACATAAAAAAACAATCATATTATTTATATCTAAGTACAATGGGCGGACTTATCGCTAAAAGCGATCTCTTCCAGTCAACCTTATTAGATGTTATTTATCTTTAAATCCTGTAATTTCAACTCTTCTTCTGGAAACTTTGTCCTTCAATCTATAATACAGTAATGTTTACATACTTCTGCTGGCAATACCGGTTAAATTACTGGCAACAGTGTGGTACTGCCAAATAAATATATTTTCTTTCTTTCTTTCTTTCTTTCTGCCCCAGGCAGACTCTGCATAAGAAACCTACCTCTACCACTAAAACTTTTTTGATGCTTGATAGACAATCATTTGACCACTATCTCACCTGATGGAGTGAAGATGCGGCCGAAGATGTAACATGCTTACCTAGAAGATACCTATTCACTCTAGACTTGAAGACACCCAGATTGCACCGTTCGGGAAACAAAGACGCAGGCAATGAGTTCCACTCCTTCGCTCGATGATAAACGTAGAGGCAAATTGTTTCGAGCGAACGTTAGGTATGACATCTATGGATGACGTTTGACAGTTTGTCTTGTTGTCTTACATTGACTAATAGTGTGGTGTTGGAGACAAGTTTAACAGCGTACTGACAGTCTGTTCTGCTAAATATCATCTGCCTGTCACAGCATATTTATATCATCTTTAATATGGCGCCAGTCATTTTTATTTTACCGTAATAAATATGCAAAAAAACACGTCAAAAACTGCTTTAATGTTGTAAAACATGCAAATTGACACGTCGGTCTCCATATTTGTGCACTAATGACATAAGTTTTATGTACAAGTATTTAAATGTCATCGGGGCGTACATAAATCAAATGTATTTTGATTGAGGCACCTGTTTCTTACCTAAATACTTTTGAAATTTGATTTATTTGTTTTTTTTTCTAACACTGATAGGCTAGCATTTGACCGCTCTCTCACCTGATTGTGATGATGAGGTCTAGTATTTTCAATAGAACCTAAATAAACAATTACATGATCTGCCCGTTGGGTGAGCGTTCGCCTTCTAAGCAGGTGTATCGGGTTCGATTACCGCCAGGAAAACAAGTTTGAAAATTTGTGTATCTGGCTGTAATTGTGTTTATGATGTGAATGCTTCCGGCACCTACGACACAAGTCATCGAACTTAGTATAGGGTTGTGAGTGTGAAAGCGTTTATGTTTATGTTTAATTAATCAATAATTACGCATTTTCTATGAGGGGTGATTATGTAAAAACTCTGACAAAACTATCATATTGTTATCAATTTATCATATATTTTCTTATTTCCCTAATTGATGCACGCCTCATGTCATTTCATTTCCACTTCTGGTGACTGGTAGGTCAACACTGACCCGATTACAAAACGAGTGGTTCCCGATGTACGAAACCAAAACAATTACTAGAAAGTATATTATTATATTAGAGCGATTATGCCATCGAAATTCCACAAATCAGTGCAGTAGTGCGAATCTGACGCAACAATGCAGTCGCATCGGAAGCGGTTTGAGCGGGAAGAAACGTTATGTCACTAACATTGCGTGAACGTTACATCGTCAGTGTGCACCTCGCCTTAGGAGGTAGGCTGGACGAAAAAGTGTAGTCGTGCTGTGATCTAGTTGATCTATATATATAATAGTGGAAGTGACAATGCTATTGATAAAGTTGAGACATATATTTATCATCATAATCTAATATTTAATTGTTTATTGTTCCAAAAAGTTTAGAATCCGTGGTTCATACACATGTTAATAGGTACATATTTGTTGACATAGCATACGTTTTCATAAAATCCCAAACTAGGCAGGGCCTGTGTTTTGGGATTCAGAGTATGTATGTATAAAAAATATAGAGCATGTTATACAATATGTAAAATTTAAGTGATAATACTTGACAAACAATATGATTGCTGTATAAATACATATGTTAAATAAATTATCTAAGATTTATTTTTTAGGATTTTGACATTATTATATGCTGACTAATTAGAGTTGAGAAGAGGTTGACAAAGTCTAAAGGAATTGTTTAATTATTTTTATTTTTATATTAATTCTTATTTTTACACTCACCGGCACGAAATCTTGGCCAAGCTCTTATCTCGCAATAACAAACTGTTGAATTGTTTCTAATGAATGCAGCTTATGTAGGTAAGTCAGAAAATGTTTACCTTAGTTTTAGAGGGTAATTCATTAAGTTTGAGCGCACCTTGACGCCACTTGTGAAGATTTAGTCAAAACAGGTCATTGAAGCATCTAAGACGAAGTTTTTAATTTGTGTATTTTGAGAAGTTTAGCTTAAAGTTCACCCATTTTTGAGATTTTATGGTTATTCTTGTGTATTCAAACGTGATTTAGAACGAAAAAAATGCCGCTAACATCAGAACAGGTCGCGCAAGCCGTTGCATTGATCGACCAAGGACTGACACATCGTGAAGTGGCTATTGTGTTAAATGTACCACGTTCATCCATGCAGTATGCCTTGAAACGATATCAGGAGACTGGGCACTACACTCGAAGACCAGGTAGTGGAGGTGTTAGATGCATATCAGCTCGAGACGACCGGTTCATGGTCTTAGAGATATTGAGAAACCGCTTCCTTACAGCTGTTGAGATTCGACAGCGGCTCCAAAACGTCAGAGGCATAAATGTAAGCGAGCGCACGGTCAGGAGACGAATGGAAGAAGTGAATTTAAAAGCTCGTAGGCCAGCGCGCGGCCCATAACTCCTCAGACAGCACCGAGTAGTTCGTCTTCAATTCGCCCGAGAACATGCCAACTGGACACACGAGCAATGGTCTCGAGTTCTCTTTACAGATGAATGCCGAATTGCTTTACGAGCTCCAGACGGTCGAGAAAGGGTATGGAGAAGAAGAGGAGAGCGATACCTACCCATTACGACTACTCAAACAGTGAGTTTTCACGGCGGCTCTATAATGGTTTGGGGAGGAGTAAGTTCAGATGCTCGTACGGAGTTGGTGGTTGTCGACAATCGGCTTAATGCCACGCGATATATTGAAGAAATCCTCCAGGACCATGTAATGCCTTATTTGGGGTTCATTGGGTACGACTTTGGATTATTAATGCACGATAACGCACGTCCCCATGTCGCCAGGTGCGTGGAAGATTACATCCAAGCGGTTGGAATTCGGAAGTTGCAGTGGCCAGCTCGGAGCCCAGACTTAAATCCAATAGAGCACATCTGGGACATGCTCAAAAGAAAGATTAAGTCCGATTCCAATGTGCCACAAACTCTCAACGAGCTCCGCAATGCAGTTCTGGCCGCTTGGGAAGCTATACCGCAAGTGGACATCAAAAACATTATCCAGAGCATGCCTGACCGGATGCAGGCAGTCATCAGGGCCAGAGGAGGGAACACCTGCTATTGAAACGTGTGCAAGATAAAAAAAAAACGCTTCATTGTCATTTTTAGTAACAATCGAAATAACTGATAAAATTCTTAAAATACTGTTCAGTTACAAAAAAAGAAACTGGCAGTGCTGTGATCTGTTAAATTCATTAAAAAATTATAAGAGCATAGAAAATAATAATTTTCATCCCTCCTACCCTAAAGTTATTCAATAAAATTATAAAAACACAAGTTATCGCAAATTGCGTAAGTGGCCAAGTTTCCGTGCCGGTGAGTGTATATTAACTCGAATTCAAATTCCAAAATAAGTAAATACTTTTTTCCTGAATTTCACTTCACACATTGTTTGCGTTTATGTCTGGTAGACATTAAATAACAACGGAAAATAAAACCGACCAGAAACAGAAAAATATATCTCTTATTTTACTGTGTATCTGGTCGGCTTTAATATTTTAATCCTACTAATATTATAAATCCGAAAGTTTGTGTGTAAGTGTGTAAGTATATTTGTTCCCTCTTCACGCTTTAACGGCTGAACGGATTTGGATGAAATTTGGAATGTACATAGATTATACCTAGGATTAACACATAGGCTACTTTTTAACTTGATAATAGCGGGCGAAGCCGCGGGGCACGGCTAGTGTATAATATATCAATTATATTAGTTTTGACTGTCAAAACGATGAAGCCTATACACTTAATCAGAACAGAACATTAAAGGGTCTACAATGTCACCTCTAGGAGTAAATATATAATTCTAATGATCTAGTCTTGATAATGGTAGTGCAAATGCGCCTTATATGGATGACTTCCGATTAGATCATTGATTTTTTTATTGAATGAACACTATCACGTTATACTTAGCAACATTTTTTGTTGAATGACCGGTTAGACCGTATTTGTAAAGATATAGAGTCTATCTTCCGGTGTGGGGGATTGAGTTTAGTAGGACTGTTTTAGAAGTCATAAGATATCCTAACCCAGATGCTATAAAGCAGTAGGTATAGCAAGAAATAGTTAAATATAAGATAAATATCACTTAACAAATCACCCTGGGTATCTTCTAGGCAAACATGCTCCAACGTGGTTTGCATTGTAACTTACCATGAGGCGAGATAATGGTCAAATGCTTGATGCCTAAACAATTCCGAAAATATTGAATTTCGAGATTTTATTATTAGTTCATGAATTCGCTATTACTTATAGAGATAAAAAATCTAAAAAATAACATTTCTATACAAAGTATAAAACCAAGTCGCTTTCTGCGACTTGGTTTTGTATCCTACTAATATTATAAATCCGGAAGTTTGTGTGTAAGTATGTTTGTTCCCTCTTCACGCTTTAACGGCTGAACGGATTTGGATGAAATTTGGAATGTACATAGATTATACATAGGATTAACACATAAGCTACTTTTTAACCTGATAATAGCGGGCGAAGCCGCAGGGCACGGCTAGTATGGTATACTTTTGTTTCTTCTTTCTTCTGTTTGCCTGTTAAATCGCTAACTCGTAAAACATGCCGATTTTGATGATTATTTTTTTATTTGAAAGCTGGTGTTTTTCATGTGGTCTCATTGAAATTTGATCATGATCTGATCTCTAGTTATAGTCAGTAATGCGTGTATAATACATTAAATCTGATCAAGGTTCCAAAGATAAAGCGGTGAAGTAATTTTTAATTAAACATTGCGTTACTTCCGACGCTATTTACTGTTGTTAATGTATAGAAATTCTATAATCAAAGATAATTTATCCACCTCTTATTTTTTTCTAAATGACACCCGTGTGAAGCCGGGGCGGGTCGCTAGTTTACATACGTTTTTGTATGCCGTGAACCTTCTTTAAGTTATGTCAATTCTAAAATAACTTCACGAAGCGTTACCCAAAATAAACACTGGCGTAACCCGAACAAATCCGAGGGGAAAAAGAAAAATATTTGACATTTTTCTCAAGTGAATCAGCTTGAGCAAATTTGAAAAAGGTTTCTGAACATGATCAGAACATTAAAGACTGGTTTTAAAACATTTTAATATGTATTGACGTAAACACGCCTCTAATAAATTTAGTGTAGGGATTTTGGGGGCCTCTTAATGTATAGATATAGATAGACATTTTATGTATAGATATTTTATTTTATTAAAATACAAAACGCTGCCTTCAACTCCACTCCCTATGAAACACTTACATCAGGCGAGCGGTTTGCTTGTCTCGTCTCTGAGACCTTTTTTAAAGATGGCGGCCGAACTTTATCAAAATCGAGGTTCACCGATCCGGCTCAAAATCGATATCTGGGAGCATTCGGGGTTGCTGATCACAAATCCAGGCCCTCAAACCAGGCGCGCGAATTAAAAAACTCAATAATTTTATCTTTATTTAGTTTAATAAACCGAACAAAAATGGGGTGTAGAAACTTTTGTATTAAAGGGAAACATTTCAATTATTCATCACAACTCCTACCATCGAACAAATGAAAGGTGGCGAATCAGAATTTCAAAGTTATAACATAAAAGTTCAATTTAAAAAAAAGATTTTTCGATTTATCAGAATCTCCGAAAATCTCAACAATCAATTCAACTGCCCGTTGGCTAAGTTGGGTGGGCGTTCGCCTTCTAAGCATCTAAGTCTAAGCATATCGGGTTCGATTCCCGGCGGGGACACAAGTTTTCTCCCCAAGGATAATTTGTGTTTCTGGTTCTGGTTGTGATTGTGTGTGTGATGTGAATGTTTCCGGCACCCACGACACAAGTCATTGATCTTAGTGTGGGGCTGTGAGTGTGAAAGCGTTTATGTTTATGTTTTATCTCACATTCGACAGAAAAATTTAGTTGCATCTAAGAAAAACGAGAAGAAACATAAGACAAGTGGAAGATAAAGAAATAGATTG
Organism: Lomographa bimaculata; assembly: GCA_948107665.1. Lineage (NCBI taxonomy): Eukaryota > Metazoa > Arthropoda > Insecta > Lepidoptera > Geometridae > Lomographa > Lomographa bimaculata. Next base: position 8,348,304 of record OX403607.1, on the reverse strand, counting down.
GCTACTTAATCGTCGTACACTGTCTAAATAGTTGGACGAAAATGAATAGAATCACACTCATATGATATACTAGCCGTGCCCCGCGGCTTCGCCCGCTATTATCAAGTTAAAAAGTAGCCTATGTGTTAATCCTAGGTATAAGCTATGAACATTCCAAATTTCATCCAAATCCGTTCAGCCGTTAAAGCGTGAAGAGGGAACAAACATACTTACACACTTACACACTTACAAACAAACTTTCGGATTTATAATATTAGTAGGATTAGTAGGATAGGATACGAAAGTTTGTAAGTTTTTTTTTTTTTTTTAATTTGGGACAGGCTAGTGTTTGACCACTATCTCACCTGATGGTAAGTGACGATGTGATCGAAGCTGGTAAACACACTAGAAACTAAACTAAACTACTAAGTGTTCACTTTCGTGGCAAAACTCCCCAATAAAAAAATCATAGAGCCAATGCCGCCATGATGAAAAATGTATGAATTCAATAAGTAACCATTGCAAACCTAATAAATTATTACAATCTAATCATTACCAGCTTCCAAAAGTTTTAAATAATTTTATCGAAAATTACCCTTTACGTGTTATCGCCACACAAACGAAAATAAAACCAAATATGTGTTTTTTATCTCCGCCAGAGCAATAAAATCTCAGATATCGATTGACACATCAATATCTAATTCTAAAACAACGCCACACTTGGAAACTGATACCTGATACTTTATAACTTAGTATTTTTGGCTTTTTTGTATTTTATAACATTATGAAGTATGCCTTACAGTTTGTGAATTTTATTAGTTTTTTTTATTTTTTTTATTTGTAACAGGCTAGTGTTTGACCACTATCTCACCTGATGGTAAGTGACAATGTGATCGAAGCTGGTAAACACATTAGACCTGAAATACGCAGGCTCTCAAGGATAACTGCCAGAACACCGTATTTGGCTTGGCGGCAGATTTTTAACTTGATGGTGGTAAGCTACTTTGGTAGCAAGCCAGGCGAGCAACTCACAAAATGCTCTACCGCCTCTCAAATGTCACCTGATTAGCACCACCCGGGGACCACGTGTAAGGAGTCAGACTTAAGGGGTATCCTCCTACGGACGTGGGTGACTCAGCCCCCAATTACTTATTACCCAATACTAGCTATCATTTGCCTACATTTATGCTCGTTTACTAAGTATTAACGGTTAATAAAAGTTGATTGATGTACTGTAACAGATCAACACTCGAAGAATCACAGGTTTTGGAAAATTATACAAAATCAACAACGCCATTTTTTGGCTTTCGCGGCTAAAGTCCTCATAAAATTACTTATATAGAATTCCTATTTTAAAATTATGAAACCAAGTTTTAAAACAAATTGAATATAATTGATTAATTTCGTGAAGAGAAGCGAATTGTTCCTAATAAATGATTATTGGGGTAACAGTCTGAAACTTTCGACATTTTCGAGTCAAGGTTCTTCTGTTAGTCAAACAGTAATTAATTTGTTTAGTTGTGAGGTAGTTGAGTAACTTTTTACCCTATTTGCCAGTAGTATAATGAAAAGTTTACTTTGAACCAACTTCAAAAAGAAGGGGGTTTCAATTCGACTGTTTTTTTGCATATATGTTACCTCATAATTTCTTTCTGGGTGAACCGATTTTGATGATTTTCAACCGACGTCAAAAAAGGAGGTTCTCAATTCGACTGTATTTTCATGAACGGTATAATCTGGGAGTCACCAAGTCAAGAGTGAATAGGTTCCCTCTAGGCAAGCATGCTACATCTTCGACCGCATCATCACTTTCCATCAGGTGAGATTGTGGTCAAGCTTGCCTATCGGGCATTAAAAAAATTCTTCACTAGTATTAATGTGACTTATAAAAATACATATTATACTAGCCCTGCTTCGCAGCTTCGCCCGCTATTATCAAGTTACAAAGTAGCCTATGTGTTAATCCTAGGTAAAAGCTATGTACGTTCCAAATTTCATCCAAATCCGTTCAGCCATTAAAGCGTGAAGAGGGAACAAACATACTTACCCACTTACATACAAACTTTCGGATTTATAATATTGGTAAGATTCTAAAAGTACAAACCTGCTAATGATTAAATTGTCTATGCCACAAACCACAGACAAGCCGCGATCACGACACCATAGTACAATTGGTTTTTCATAGCCCGCCCATTGCGCACGTCCGCCCTTTACCTGGTAACACAAATAACGGCGCGTGCGCAAGCTTAGCCCTAAGCGGCCCTAACCTACTTCTACTTACATTTGAAATCAGTCATTTATATAATTTTTAAAACTTTCGCGAACTTCAGTCAATATTTTTATGAGAAAAACGGGTATTTTCGCGCTATTATCACTTCTATAGGTACACTTGTATTTTATAAAGATACTAGCCATGCCCCGCGGCTTCGCACGCGTTAATTAAGGTAAAAAGTAGCTTATGTGTTATTCAGGAATCTAAACTATTTCCATTCAAAATTTCATCACAATCGATTTATTCGTTACGGAGATACGCGGTACACACACAAACTTTCGAATTTATAATATTAGTAGGATTTTGTGTTCAAGATATAGCGATAAGTGTCAAGTAAGTAGGAAACAATTCTGCCATCTGCAAGCTATTCTGGCGTGCGCTGCAAAAACCATTAGAGTACACGTATGTAATGTATAATGGAAATTATTATCTTAAATAGTGAGGACACCATCTTGCTTATTTTCAATATACATTTATTTATTAACTAGTATCTTCCAAACGGCTGAATGGATTTTGACAGTTGAGGTATCGTTATATTTGTCTTAAAAACCCAAGCGTCCTAAGATAGATGAGTCTGAAAAAAAACTCAAAATAGCGGATTTTTGGCGTGAAAAAAATATCCAAACTTATGAAGATCGGTTTCAAATGAAGGAAATTAAAAGGAGATTACAAAAATAACAGATAAGGGTTTGCTGGAAGAAAACTCTGTGAAGGGTTAAGCTCGCCTTTGTGCATCTATTGTTATGGCCTTATTGTAAAATTGTTAATCAATGTGTGTACAATAAAGAATATAAGAATATAAATCATATGTTTAAATTTAACAAGGAATTGGCAATCTACGCTTTCAAATAGTTGTATTTATAGTTTTTGATAGAAATTCAGTCAAATAAAAAAAAAGTAGTATCAATTTTTACGCAGTTTTTTTGTATATTGAGATGTTTTATTTTGATTTTAATGGACAAAACCTAGATGGCGTAAATGTAGTTGTGCAATAGGTACCACGTGACCTATAAACGCAGAGTTCACCGTAGTGTCTATTAAGTTGGTATTCTTCTCGGGTAGAGTTATTTTTAGCCAACTTCGAAAATAGGAGGAGGTTCTATCCACTCCGAATCAGAAGGTCTATAAAGGAAAATGACATTGTTTGCAGAACGTCCATATGTTAAAACGTCTATTAGGAGACAATGTCTAGAGTGGCAGAACGACTTGCAAGTTAAACGTCCAAAATGTAAAATCGTCGTCGTCAACATCGATTCACCTAGAAAGAAGTAATGAGGTAACATACATACAAAAAAATATACAGTTGAATTGAAAACTGTTTTTTTTAGTATGTGTGATACCTCATTACTTCTTTCTAGGTGAACCGATTTTGATAATTCTTTTTTTATTTGAAAGCTAGTGCTATTCGTGTGATCTCATTTAAATTTATTCAAGATCTGTTCAGTAGCTTTTGAGGATACCTCAAAAACGTATTGTATATATTTAAGCGCGTTAATAATGCATATTTAATATATTTAATCTGATCAAGGGTGTTGAAATTATCTATGGTACTTTACGTCTGTTTAGAAACATAACATTGGCATTGTGAGCAAACGTGATCTGCCTCCAAATACACAGCCAGAAATCGGTCAAGAGCGAGCAGGTGCATAAAATGCATGATGCATGACCAGTGAGTCATTAGAACTGTGTCAAAGAATCCAGCTGTTGATATAATGATCCTAATAACAAGCTACTTTTTAACAACTTTTTAAAAACAAGCTTTTAGAAGACCGCCATATTGGATTTAGAGTGACGTCACTTTATTTTTCGAGTTATTTCGAGTTTCGTTGTATTCATCCAAAATAAGCGTGTATCGCTCGAAGCGTTTTGCTCCTACATTTGTCATCCGTACTGCGAAGGAGTGGAATTCATTGCCCGCGTCTTTGTTCCCTGAATGGTATAATCTGGAACTTTTCAACTCAAGAGTGAATAGGTATCTTCTAGGCAAGCATGCTACATCTTCGGCCGCATCATCACTTTCCATCAGGTGAGATAGTGGTCAAATGCTTGCCTTTAAAATATAAGCTAAACTATAAACAAAAAAGTGTATACCAAATTTTTTGCTACAGCTTCTTTACTAGCTGCTTACAGCTGAATTTTAAATCGGTTAAAGATAACCGAAGCGGTGAAGTCGGTTTTTTTAAGCTTTGCTTGCGATTAATTATTAAACAAATGACACAGGACGAATAAATAGAATAGTATTTTTTTAAAATAAGTTCAATGCTTCAGTAGACACCGAATTTTCCGCGAACAAACACAGGATATTAAATCAGTTCTCCATAATCAAATTATTCACACCAAAACCCTCGATCGAGGCTGTTTACGAGAACACTGCTCCGTGCTTTTCCGCCATGTAAGGACACCAGAAACATTGTTGACAACCGAACAAACAAAAGAAAGTGCCGACAACATCACGTTCAACGGAAATAGGAAGGCATTGTCTGTTATCTCACTTCCGGTGATGTAGAATCGATATTTTCGAGGCCAAGGTCATTTGTGATGGATTAAAGAAAAAATCGCGGCGTCATATCCATTGTAGCGTTATTTTTTGGCTTTGATTTGGAGAGATTGGAATCGGTTTTAGACAACTTTAAATAACTGGTGTCGGATTTATTTTCTATCTCTGATAAGTAGTACCTGAATGACCGAGCTTTGATCGTCAAAACGACGTTTTCTAATAATGAAACCTAGCTAGATCGATTTATCGCCCAGAGCCCCCTGCATACTAAATTTCATGAAAAACGTTGGAGCTGTTTCCGAGATTCAGATTATATATATACATATATACAAGAATTGCTCGTTTAAGGGTGTTAGATAGATAAATATTGAACTTGTTTAGTGTTAGTGTATTAGTGTAATGTAGTGTTTTATAAGTACTGCTCATAAAGAACACATGAACCAAGTGACTTCGCCTTAATAGAGACAATAAGAAAAGGGTTAATGGACAAATTCTTGGACACTTTGAATCAAGCGCGATAAGTTTAATTTAAGTTAATTATTAGCCAAATATTGGCTAGATTTTAACAAAGCAACACACTTACACATTTACACACACTTTCGGATTTATAATATTAGTGTGACTAGCCTTGCCTCGCAGCTTCGACCGCAAAGAAGTTAAAAAGTAGCCTCTACGTTAATCTAATAAGCTATGTGCATTCCGAATTTCATCCAAATCCGTTCAGCCGTTACAGCTTGAAGAGAAAACAAACAATACAATACAATAACTCTTTATTGACACCAAAAGATAAATACAGCTTACAGAGAAAATGATAAAATAAAGGTACAATGGGCGGTCTTATCGCTAAGAGCGATCTCTTCCAGACAAACATTACACACAAACTTTCAGATTTATAACCTTAGAGTATCTGGGAATTTATACGTCATGGTCAGCGGTTAGGAAAGTGACGTTTGTGGGTCGCGGTTCTTACGACCAGGAAGTGAATTGTCTTGCGAATTCACTTGCGAAATGGTGGCACCGAGTCCGGACATTAGTCACAGCTGTTTACTGTAAGTGAAGCGAGCTCAGACAATTCCTAGATTGGCAATAAAACACTGTACAAAAAATTATTTCATTCTTCTTCTTAGCGTGTCGATGGCAACACTTACGCCTTTTTTGCCCAATAGAGAGTTTTGCCGCGAAAGTGAAAAAATGGCGTTGTTGATTTTGTGTAATTTTCCAAAACCTGTGATTCTTCGAGTGTTCATGTGTAATAATGGTGGATTATTAACCGTTAATACTTAGTAAATGTGCATAAGTGTAGGCAAGTCATACAAAGTTGAAAAACGTGATTTTCGCCTTCGCTCCAAAACTCCAATAGAAGTTCTAGTAAAGTTTCTACCAATTTACTAGGGCATGACTTGACTATGACTGACTACTTGACTTTGACTGTGACTTGTGACTAAGAATTTTATTATGAAGAATGGAAATTGTTAATATTTGTTTAATAGTTCGACTGAAGGACTATGCATCCATGGTCATGAAATAATAATAAAAAAATAAAATAAAAAAAAAATTGCTGAATACTCGGCGACACAATCAGCATTCGGCCTAGCTTCGTACAGGTCTTCTAATATGCAAAATAATTTGTGCAAATAATAATATCATTAAAAAAAATATAAATCACTAGTTTTTCAACGCAGCTTCGGCCGCGTAAATGAAAATGACATTAAATATTTTTTCATCCAAATAAATTTTAACGTATCTACGGACCAATTGCCTATATTTCCTAAAACTAAACTAAAACTATATACAGCAAAGAACTAAGACATCGAGCTTATAGGTAGCTCAAGTGCTCAAGCCCGTGGGTAGCGTTCCCATTATGCTGGCGGCATTGCCTCTCAGAATAGCAATGCTGTTGTAAAACGTTATATAATTGTTTATTAAATTATATATCGGATCAAATTGTAAATTGACATTTATTATAAAGCACTAACACGTATAACAACACTATACATAAATACAATAACAATACATAATTATGACATCTTATTATGATTTGAATTGATACATTATGATTAATAAAGCATGTCGTCCTCCTCTGCTCCTCTGTTGTGCCCAACAGGGTCTCTAATGTACTGTCATTTATTTCTACCTCCTATCTACATTTATAGAATGCAATAAAGATTTGAATTTGAATTTAAATCTAAACCATTATTGTATCCATTTGAACACACACAATTTTTAGGCCAGCATGCTACATTTTCACGTTCCATCAGGTGAGATTGTGGTGAAATCTAAAATCTCTAATCATATCGAAATTGACGCTATAGTTTCCGAAACATTAATTGAGCGGGTCTTTACGACACCCACCAGAGCCCCACGAGAAAAAGTTATTTTCGTCCCAGAAGGAAGACCTGTTGATAAACATATGATACCAAAAAAAGTTAAAACTGCACGGTTCGTGAGTTCGGCGAAAAAAAAACATTTTATCGACAAAGGTTTAGGGAAAAGGTGGCAGCTTTTTTATTCGAGGTTGTAAAGAGGTTACGTTTTTTTTTATGATGCAGTAAGGAGGTCAGAAGGACAGTGATTGAAAAGTCATGGAGTTCCTTGCTTGTGCGTCCTTGCAAGTCATTGTAATTGTAGCACTGGTGTAGTAATAATTATGATTGCGGTTTAAATTGCGTGTAATGATGGGGATAACTATTACAGTTATTTAAATGTAATCTATGTGAATAGTTATGTATATAAATTAGTTTGTGTCTTTTTATATTAGAAGTTGATTTATATGAAATTTGATTCATGACGTGGCCCGCGGCGACCATGTTTATCAAGTGTGTTAATTCTAGGTATAAGCTATGTATCACATAGTTATAATATCATCCAAATTCGTTCAGCCGTTACAACATGAAGAGAAAACAAACATACATACAAACTTACACATTTACACATACAACATTCGGATTGACTTAGTTGGATCCTCCAACTATTTTCGTTAGATTCTCCGTGGGAACTCATTTTTTTCCCCAAGGGAGATATGATGTTGAATGTTTCCGGCATCCACGATACAATTCAAAGAGCTTAGGTGTGGGGCTGTGATTGTGAAAGCGTTTATGGGGGCATCCATGATTTACACTGTTTCTTGCAATAAAAAATACGTGATATTTGCTGAGACTACCCCTCTCCCCCACGTGAGATTGGGTGAGCTTCGGCTCGACCCCCCCACCACTCGTAATTACGCCTCACATCATTAATCAAATCAAATCAAATCAAAATAGTTTATTCACATGGGCCCCAAAGAGGCATTCATGAAAGTTAATGAATCTATTGCCAGATTCGGAAAATTACAGCCATCTCGAGAAGAACCTGGCAAGAAACTCGGCGGCGCATTTTTTTTCATTAAATTTTTTTTTTTAAAACATTTCTTATTTCTAATACATAATTTTCTTAACCTAGGTGTTATTATGGTCGCTAGAAAGAGCCTGTGCAGTTTGCCTCCATGCATCCTTGTCATTAATATAGTCTGTAGTCTTATAATAAGCTTTCTTAATTAATGCCCGTTTTATTACAGATTTGAACTTTCCCAGTGGTAATTCAGTTACGATTTTAGGAATTCTATTGTAAAATCTAACCCCATTTGCCATAAAAGATTTATTCGTTTTGCTTAATCTAAATGCGCGCACTGTAATTTTATGCTTATATCTAGTATTAAGATTGTGTGCGTCGCTTCTTAATTTATATTTACTAATATTTTTGCGAACATGCATAATATTTTCAAAGATGTAAAGCGAAGGCATGGTAAGTATGCCTGTTTCTTTAAAGAATTCCCTGAGAGATTTGCGTGGACCCATTTCATATAATGGACGCCCCCTATGTTTAAGGTAATTTAAACAAACCTCTAAATCCTAGACATATCATCATACCAATCCTTCATAGAGTACCGATTACAAAACAACCAATAATAATCCTTATAACCAGCTATGACGAGAAATCTTAAGCACTACAAAGTTGGCAATGTCAAGAATGCAACAAATTGGACCGCCATTGTATCCTGCACGCGTCCGGCTCCGGTAAGTATTACACAATTAAAATAATACAATAACTGATAAATAGTTTACTGATATACTTTTGTAATTGGTTAATATCAGATACAGAGCTGAGCTATTGTCACGGACAGTATTGGGACTTCCGGTATAAGGAACTAAATACTGGTAACTATTTGCCAATCCCGCCAATACAAAGCACATGTTACCCATTAGTATTGGGCTTGAGCACTGTGTGAGTCTACTATCACACTAATGTTATAAATCCGAAAGTTTGTGTGTAAATGTGTGTGTGTTTGTTTTCTCTTCACTCTGTAACGGCTTAACGGATTTGGAAGAAATTTGGGATGTACATAGCTTATACCCGGTATTAACACAGGCTACTTATTTACTCAATTAACACGGTCGAAGCTGCAGGGCACGGCTAGTCTAACATGAAGCATGTTAAAAGGGTAAAACATATCGCAAAACTAGATTACGTTACAATTTACTTAACAAGGTTTAATTACGTATTGCCAGTGATTGACGACATAACTTTATTGACACCTTTGTCCAGTGTTGCCAGCAGAAAGCAATTGTGCCTATCTATTTGCCTCATAGAGAAAGAGTTACATCATTTCTTGTATTTCCTAAGTTTTAAAGCGAACAAACTATTTCCTTATTAAGTTTTAATGTATCTAGAAATGTTTTATTTAGAAAAATATTACTTACATTCTACCTGATCTTAGAAAAAAACTGGTACTTGCGGTAAGTACTTACGAAAGTTTTAATGGAAAAAGGTACAATGTTTTTAATGGAATACAAGTGATATTTTAAAAGTTTGCTAAAATCAAGCTTTTACCAGATATAAATTTATAAAGGACTAAACAGTTATATAACCAGAGAATTTAAGACGAATTAAACGAGTCCAAACTCGATGGTTTTATCTTGTTTAGTTCAGATGTTCCTATGGCCATCTTCCTTCTCCATCATAAGACCAGCTCAATGGTACCATATCATTACATTGTCACCGAAGATACATAAGTACATCAAATTTGAGTCCAATCGAACATCGGGAAGTGGGTTTAATTTAGCTTTAAAGATTCGATTACCGACAGACAAAGGGACCTATGAAACTAAATAAAAGCTTAGCTTATTACTTAAACCTGATGAAATAGATTATTATTAATGCCGTAAAAAGATTGCCAGCGCTGCCGGTCAATGTGATATATTTTTTTTTACTTTACGCTCCCACACACAGCCTCAACGCATAAACGTTCAATGACTTGTATCGCGTGCCTGAAACATTCACATCACACACAATCACACTCATCTTCTTGTTATGAGTGTGATTTCCTAAAATATAATAAAATGCTCTTGCCGGGAATCGAGCCACTTACCATCACCAACAGCCTCATTCAACTTACAAATAGGTATAACTTTGTCTTTACATAAATACTTATCGGTTTTCTCAATTTGCGTCCAGTCACGACTTGGCACTAACAGGCGGAGGGCAGTTTAAAAACCCGCGCGAGGACAAACAACAGCCTTAAGGGTCTTTGGCCTACCTTCAGTTTGCCGCGACCTAATGAGCCAGAGTAGGAAGACCTCTATTGTACCTCTGTAGTTCTTTTTAACCAACTTAAAAAAAGGAGGATCTCAATTCGATTGTTTTTTTTAAGAGTGTTAGTTACCTCATTACTTTTTTCTAGGTAAACTGATTGTGATGATTATTTTTTTATTTGAAAGCTGGTCCTCTCCATGTGATCCTATTTAAATTTGATTAAGATCTAATTAAGCTAAACTGGTCATGCGATGCGGTCGACGATGGAGCACGTTTGCCCAGAAGATGCCTATTCACTCGCGACTTAAAGACTCCCATATTGTTAGTAGTTTTTTAATTATTCTCAATAATGCAAATTTAATTCATTTAATCTGATCAAAAGTTCCGAAGATATAGCGGTGAAGTAGGTTTTTTAAGCTATGCTTGCGTTTAAATTATTACAGAAAGTGATGATGCGGCCAAAAATGGAACATGCTTGCCTAGAAGGTAATTCACTCTTGACTTGAAAAGTTGTTGAAATTTACGTATCTTAAACTATTAAGTATTGGTGACATGCCTGTTGGCTTAGTTGGGTGGTCGTTCTCCTTCTAAACAGAGGTATCGAGTTCGATTCCCGGCGGAAACACAAGTTTGGAGATTTCCGAATGTTTCCGGCACCCACGCCACAGGTCATCGACTTAGTGTGGGGTTGTGAGTGAAAGCGTTTATAAAAGAAGAGAGGGAGACAAAGTAGTGTGCAACAAAAATAAGATATACTGTAACAGGTCAGCGTTACCTGGTCGTTGGTTCATGTTGATTGTTCGACAAATATGTACAAGGGGAGGCAATAAAGGTACAATATTAGTGAGTTCCTTTAAAGGTAGCCTTTAAGTATGATGCATTTTAAAGACAAAAGGAGTTATTATGAATTTACAAACTTTTTGTCATTGTTTAATAACACTTGTATTTTGAAAGAGTTCTTGAATATGAACGAGTTTTGTTAACCTATATACTAGCCGCGGCTTTACTCGCGTTTATGAATTTAAAAAGTAGCCTATTATAAATGTGAAATCCTGGTTATAAGTTGTGCCCATTTAAAATTTCATCCAAATCCGTTCAGCTGTTACTTACGCACACGCGTATACGGATTTGGATGAAATTTATATTATATATTTTATATTTAAAAAAGAATGTGTGTAAGTCTACACACATACACAAACTTTCACATTTACAATATTAGTGTGATGGTTATTTTTTAACTAGGTAAATCAGTTTCGCTAGACACGGCGGGTATATCAAACTATTTATATAATTTATTTAGAGTTGTTTTATAATTATTATTTATTTTAACTAAACCATCGCTTGACCATATTCCACGATGCCGTCGAAGATGGAGCACGCTTGCCTCGAAGATACTCTATCTATCTTCTCACTATATATAATAATATGTAGAATAAATACACGTAGCGTAATTGAAGTAAGTGTGGGGCTGTGAGTGTGAAAGCATGTTTATACTATACTAGCCGTGCTCCGCGGTTTCGCCCGCTATTATCAAGTTAAAAAGTAGCCTATGTGTTAATCCTAGGTATAATCTATGTACATTCCAAATTTCATCCACATCCGTTCAGCCGTTAAAGCGTGAAGAGGGAACAAACATACTTACACACTTACACACAAACTTTCGGATTTATAATATTAGTAGGATTTAATACATTCACCAAATTGCCAGAGGTCTTCTTTTATTTATTTTTTTAAATCGAATATATTTCGTGTATTGTTTGTGCAAATCTTAGTTCTACAGAAAAAAAACTGTAGAACTCTTTCTGTATCTCCAATTATCTCCCATTTTTTTTTTACATTTGCTTTTTTTGTACTCGTAATACGCTTTCTATAAATATTTTAAAAGTGTACAAATACCACTTTTCTATCGAGCACCCAAGTCTAAACCCGGACCCCGTCTAACCTCTTAGACGACTTTCGCGTACACAGAGGATGGAGTCAATCAATTCCATACATACGCACTTTTCTACTTCTGAGGTTAGCAGGGTTTTGTACAGCTATTTAAGTAGGTCGGTTTATATGATTTAGGCTATAGAGATACATAGTTATGAAAAATAAATAGCAATATAATATTCCAGAAAATTCGCCGTAAATATGTTAACGAATTTATTATAATTAACAAATTAGGTCCAAATTACTCCTAATTATTCTCAGAGATGACATAACTCATCCTGAAATGTATGTATGTAATGTAATCTATATAAATAATGTACGTAATTAATATATAATTACTTTTCTACCGACTCCACAAAAAAAGGAAGTGGTACTCAAATTGATTGTATTTTTTTTATGTGTCTTCATAACTTCTTTCCACGTGAACCGATTTTGAAATTTTATTTTGTTTGAATGATGTTGCTTTCCAATTGGTCCCATTTAAATTTGATCAAGATCTGATCAGTAGTTATTGAAATATCGTCAATAATGCGTATTTAGTACATCTAATCTCATTAAAGCTCCGAAGATAAAGCGGAGAAGTCTGTTTTTTAAGCTTTGACTGTAATAAAAGTAATTAAGCAATCAACTATACAATGAGGTACCAAACTAGAATTAGCAACTTTGACTGTTTTTAAAATATCCTGCTTGTATAGAATAATAATATTTAAAAAAAAACTAGTTCCTCTTTGCCTGGGAAAATTAAAAATAACATTATTTATCAAATCAAATTGTGAATTTAAATAATTCTTGAAACCACCTGAACACATAATTTTTTTTAATCAAATTTGGTTCAGCCACACGCAAAGAAGAATTATGTATTTAAAGATTAACGATAACAAATATCGTGACGACAACCTATGTAATCAATCATTAAAATAAACGTCAAAAAAACCATCTATCACCTATATATCACACCAACCTTAATCAAAACCTGACAAGCATTCGGAAGTAACCCTGCGACTGGTCGGACGTCGAGAGATAGCATCAAAAGCGAAAATTATTATCGATATCGATCCTTACAATCGATACTTAATTTCAGTGTGGAAAGATACGATCGTACAATGCTGGTAACAAGGACTTAACTTGTATGAATTTTTTAAATCTTTATAGATAGATGAACTCTTTATTATACACTAATTCAAAAAGAAAATAACAGCACAATAAAATAATTAGGTTAGTACAATGGGCGGTCTTAACGTTTAATGCGATGTCTTCCAGACAACCTTTGGATGGAGTAGATAGATAGTAAAATAAGTGAAATGTAATTGTATTGATGTTGGTATTCATTATAATTGGTATCGATTGCCGTATAGATCTGATCTACTAGTATGGTAAATTTTAATAATGTACCCCTGATAAATACGAGCAAAGTGGGGATGAGAAGACTATGCACCGGAACGGGGATAAGCGGAGAGATATCAGAAAATAATTTATTGGAGTTACGTAACTGTGTAAAAAATATGTTTTTTTTAATGCTCAATAGGTAAGCATGTGATAACAATCGCACCTGATGGAAAGCGACGATGTAGCCGAAGATGTAGCTTGCTTGCCTAGAAGATACCTATTCAATCTTGACTTGAAGACTCCCAGATTATACCGTTCGGAGAACAAAGACGAGGGCAATGAGTTCCACTCATTTGCTGTACGTATGATAAACGTAGAAGCGAAACGTTTCGAGCGAACCGGAGATCAACCATATATGGATAATATATCATAAATGTAACTTAAAATATTCAAAAAACTACAGTTTGCCCATTACGAGGGTAATATAGATTACAGGTATATTAAGTTCATCAAAAAAAAAGGAAAATTATTTATATACTTTATATAAATGATACGGCTTACGATTTAGGGTCGACTCTTGCGACCTAGGTTTCGGGGATGTCCGATCCCCATCGTCAGGCGAGTTCACGACGGAAGGTCACGTGACCTTCCGTCGTGAACTAAATCGTGAGCCAAGCATCATTTATATAAAGAAAATTTAATATATCATACACTTAGTCAAGCCTTCTATCAAGAGAAAGAGGCAGCCTCTCAGAGCACTTGAGAGCCTTCAGAGGCAGTCTCTGCCTAAGAAGGCAGAGACCACATCTCTCCACCTCCTACGATCCTGACACACATCTTTCGCTTCTCCTACATGAGTCTTTTCAGACACGCTCGTTAGAAAATTAAATAATGACGTAAAATACACTTAAATCAGTTAGAATCATTATGAATTATGAGTAACCAATATGTTCCGTACATTGTGCAAACTTACATTCATAAAACGCACAGATTCAATCGAGGTACATACCTGAAAATAACAAAACAAAATTAGCCATTAAATAAAAATTGGGATCCTAAAAAATATGCTTTGAACTGCCCGATGACTTAGTTTGTTGTTCACCTTCCAAGCAAGGGTTATCGGGTTCGCTTCCCGGCAGATAAAACAGTTTTCGCCTCGAGAGAAAATTGTGTTTTTGGTTCTGGGTGTGATGAATATGTCCACGGCACAAGTCTTTGAATTTAGTGTAGGGCTGTGAGCGTGAAAGAGTTTATTTATTTACTTAATTTTATATAAGTTTTATAAAATATTTTGCACATTATATTTAAACTTGGTTTTAATCCTCTAGAACCTCGTCGTGTATGGAGAATGGAGTACTGCGGCCACCTCTGTTATGGATCGCTAAGTACCAGCTAGAGGCTCTTGAATGTATTGCCCGGTGAGCGAAAAGACTTATTGGCGATAGTAAACTAGTTGAGTCCAAATTGCAAAGTCTCGGTCACCGGAGTAAGGTGGCATTCACTACTCATTTATCGGTATTCTATCCCTTACATTTTGGAGAGTGTGCACAGGAATTGCAAGATTTAATTCCACCATGCCCTTTTTACCATTTAACAACAAGACAAACTATCAAATGTCATTCATTTATGGTCGACACACCAACCTTTTCGCTCGAAGCGTTTTGCTTCTACGTTCATCATCCGTACAGCGAAGGAGTGGAACTCATTGCCTTCGTTTTTGTTCCCCGAACGGTATAATCTGGGAGAATTCAAGTCTCGAGTGAAAAGGTAACTTCTAGGCAAGCATGTCCCATCTTTGGCCGCATCATCACTTACCATCAGGTGAGATAGTGGTCAAATGCTTGCCTATTCTACATTTTAAAAAAACCTTTAGTACCTTCGTGATACAAATTTCAATAACTAAATTATTTTTTCTTCGGTTTTAGTATATTTTATTCGGTTTTATTGAATAGTGAGTTTGGATTCCTATTCTATTAGACACTAGCCGTGCCCCGCGGCTTCGCCCGCTATTATCAGGTTAAAAAGTAGCCTATGTGTTAATCCTAGGTATAATCTATGTACATTCCAAATTTCATTCAAATCCGTTCAGCCGTTATAGCGTGAAGAGGGAACAAACATACTTACACACTTACACACAAACTTTCGGATTTATAATATTAGTAGGATAATTTAACATGCATGCTTGTTTCCGTTATGTTCCGAAACTAGTCGCGTAACAATGCGAGCAAACAACCGTGACTGAAGTCGAATAAATCCTTAATCAATTTTAAGAGTTTTTATTTTACTACTATTTAAAAAAAAAACGCCAAGAAATTGTACTGAACACTCTATTTCCAGATAAAAGAACAAAATAAAATAACCCCATTGTTGGGTACAAATAAGGGTTAAAAAGGTTACACGTAATTGTTATTGCGTAGATTACCGCCAATTTCACGAACTAGAGCGTAGCTGTCGTTTGTGTAACCGAACTTATACTATTGAAATAACTTTATGAAATGAAAACAGAGTAAAACCAATTAGTAATAGCTCGGCCACACCGGATTTCGTGTTGTTATCAGCATTCAGAAGAGTTTTGCAACGATGTCATTGGATTGGAATCATGAGCTCGTTAGTCGAAGCCATTTAAGATAACATCTTGATTATGGTAATCATAAATCGGAACGTTATTTGACGCTCTGACGATGGACGGAGAAGGGGCTGGATAGAAATTAGGTATAACGTTCCTATCTACTTAGAAAAATACATAATGCACGTAACGGTTTCTAGTTTTGAATACTTTCTTTTAGTTTTAAATATTTTATAAGTTTTAGTGTTATAAATAATAACTTAATTTTAATTCATAATTGTTTAAAAAAACAGACGAAACGGGTTGTCTAGATTTATGTTTTCTTCGTTTGGCTTAATCTAATATTTTGTGTTAACACATAGTAATTTTTTAGACTGTTCAGTCTTTTTTTTTCAATTTTGGAGCCGCAATCTTGTGCATTTGTCCAGGATCAAGTAAAAAAATATTTCAAGTTATAGCTACATGTTGCATAATATAGGTAAAAGACACAAATCACAGTCAGAGTCAAGGAAAAGAGTCAGGTCATAGTCATGTTCTAGTAAAGCTGTAGATACTACTAGAACTTTTATTGGAGTTTTGGAGCGAAAGCGAAAATCACGTTTTTTTATTAATATGATTTGCCAACACTTATTCAAGTTCACTAAGTATTAATGGTTAATAATTAAGTTATTACACGTTAACACTCGAAGAAACACATGTTTTAGAAAATTATACAAAATCAACAACGCCATTTTTTAGATAATTATTGATGGGAAAAGTTACATAGGTACCTTATTGGCAATAGCAAGAGCCACGTAGTGTAAGATGTAGTGTAGGACAGTGACATCCCAGATAAGTACAATCTTAGAGTCTTCACATCGAGAGTAAATAGGTATCTAATAAGTATGCACCGTCGACTGCATCGAATCTTAACATAAATTGATTTTGGTCAAATGTTTTCCAATCTCAGATGATAAAAAAATATTTAAACGCAAGTAAAGCTGAAAAAACTACTTCATAGCTTTATCATCGGAATCCTTGATCTTAATTGATTAAACTAATTAAATACGCATTATTAAAGATAACTCAAAAACTACTCGTTAGATCTTGATAAAAAATAAATGTGCATGGAACCAGCTTTCAGATAAAAAATCATCAAAATCAGTTTACCTAGAAAAAAGGTAGCACACATAAAAAAAACAGTCGAATTCAGAACCTCCTTTTATGAAGTCGGTTTAAAATACGGAAACCCACGGGTCGCTTTAAGTTCCACTTTTAAGTATAGAAGTGACAGTATAGTGTGATACAATGTGATGTGTTTAATAAAAAAACACAACATGACCTCGAAGGACTACACATTGAATCTGTCGTTGCCGACATCAGTATCATTGGACGGCTATTTTAATACCATTACGAAAACCGATTGAACCGTTAAGCCTTCAGATTTGATCTTGGACTCGAAAAAAGCGTTTTATCATTGTCTATGTCACGTGGCACTAAGTGACTACACTCAAACTGAGTCATATACCACTCAAGCAATTTTGAATCTTAAAAGTTATATGTAGAGTTGTTTTTTATTCAGTTAAGTTCATGTGTTCTGGTTTTGATCAAGAATGCGTGCGTACGCCTTTTTCCGCTTTCAATGGAGTTATGTAATCCATGCACCTTGTTTTATTCTACTTTTTACTTCGTATAACTTATTAATTTATACGGCAGGTATGTAAAAATTAAATGCTTGTGTCGGTAATCGAATTTGAATTTTATTGAAAAATCAACTCAATAATAATAATTAATTGGAGTAAAAAAGATAACTTTAAAACGACATCATTTGATAGTTGCTTGCTTTTAATACGGACTAGGGTGATAGCGAGACCCTATCTTGCGCCATCTCGGTGAGGGATTGCTCACGGGGGGTTTTTTCACCCCTGGAAAAGAAGGGAAATGCCAGGCATTTTCCCCCCAACAAAAAAAAGGGTGGTCCTGGTGTCGGCATTATTCAGGCCTTCTAAATAGGTACATCTGACATGGCTTTACTACTGTTGTCTTACGACGAATATCCGAATTGTTCCACTTTAATCGGCTAAACAAATCCATTGATGTATTTGTTTTCCCTTTTTATTTCACTCTAATCGAAAGATAATTCTAAAAATCTAAAGATTCCACTGTTTTTTATATTATTATGTCACTCATCTAAACAATGGTATGACAATAAATTGCTTAACCTAGAAAATTAAAAGTACTTACATAAAATCAATCCGTAATATTAAATAAATATTTCCTTAAAATTATTACCTATGTAATTTAATCCAACATAATTTAAACACAAGCAAAGCTTAAAACAACTAACTTCACGGCTTATATTTTGGTTTTGGCTTGATCGATTTCGATATCTACTAAACAAAAAAAACATTAAAATCGATTCATAATTGGCGGAATTGACGCGTAACATACAAACAAAAAAAAACATACAGTCGAATTGAGAACCAAATTTTTTTTTAAATGTACCGTTTTCTGTACAAAATCAAAATCGTTTATTCACATGGGCTCCAAAGAGGCAATCATGAAAGTGAATGACTCTACTGCCAGATTCGCAAAATTACGGCCATCTCAAGAAGAACAAATATTAAAACTCTTTTCATTATAGTTATGTGATTCAATGTCAACTTCATTCGTATTCCACACGCACTTGACGCCAAGTCACAAAAAGCCGTCTCTTATTTATCCACTCTAAGTTTACAAAATAAACAGAATCGTTCCTTTCAATATCTCATTTATGTCAACCAATTCTAAGTTATGTACGTATTGATATTTAGGCAAATTGGTATCCTGATTCGAACCGCTTAGGTATCAAAAAGTCTGATAACTTCTTGAGAACTTATTCGAACGAGTAGGTACATAAAAGATTATATTTTATGAATATTTTAAGCGTTTATTTATACGAAAAAGGTTTAATCCCTTAAGACATTTGATAAGTCAGAGTTATTGTGAGTTTTTGACAACAAATCGGCACATTTAGAAGGCTATAAATTTGGGACGCATTACCAGACTCTACCCTTTTTTACGTGACAAAAACAACTTGTCTAATATATAATATTGTGAGAGATATTATTATCAAATCAATTTATAAAATACGCAGTATTTATGCAAACTTTTCTACAAATCATTTTGATATTCTCCAATTTAGATAAGTATTGTTTTCTTAAAGTTAAAACAATGCTAATGTTCATATAATAGGTTAAAAAAATGCAGTAGGTGAGGAATAATTACGAGATTTCTGGAATTATTCAGGAGATACACTTTTGATATAACAAGAGTTAAAGAAATTTTGCTTATTTAATGAAGTTGCTTGCTTGCTTGTCGTAAAGACTAAAATAGAGAACTCGTATAGACTAAAACAGACGGTCGATAAGCCGTGTGGGATTCCTGAAGGCATCCTACACTTACGGCTTAACGACCGTCGTCTTATGACTAAAAACCGGGACCGACAGCTTAACGTGCCCTCTGAAGCATGTAATAGATTTAAGGTAATAATAATCTGTCAAAGTTAGCGATACGTAGATTAAGAATGTATAATCATTCTCCGAGTTCATAGATAACTTTGTAAATCCTGAAGTATTTCAAATATCAACACTGTCGCAACGCAAACAATCAAGTTGCCGTGTCAACATAATCAATTAGTAGCTTAAATAGTAAGCTACTTGCACACAAACGTTGCTGAAACAGAACTAATGCGGGAAGGATCAATTTTGTAGATTATTGACCTCCGTCGAGTGAACGCAGTACGATGATTTTTGTTACTGCAGCAATAATTATCACGAGACAAGATTTGTAACGGAAAAACTCAGATGATTTGAAGGGCTTGAGCCCCTAAGATCCCTCATTCTCCTAAATCCCCCACCAGTTATAGCTGCGTCGTAGTAACTGCGCTTTTCGTTTGATTGGTGACGAATTCAAAGCCTACGACGGGTTTGTACTTCCAGTGGACATCATATTAAAATGTGTCCTCGAAAAACATTAGCGTATTTACCATCCTCAACCACATCATCACTTACCAACAGATAAGATTGTGTATACTCATCTATCAGAGATGGAAAAAAAAAAAAATTTTTATAGCATGCTATTAAAGAGTATGTGTGCAGGGGACTTATCTCAACCCGTCATCTTTGGCCAAAAATACAACAATCTAAATATTTGAGACGTAATTAATACTTATATACGGTGTTCCGGCAGTTATCCTTGAGAGCCTGCGTATTCCAGGTCTAGTGTGTTTACCAGCTTCGATCACATCGTCACTTACCATCAGGTGAGATAGTGGTCTAAAACTAACCTGTCACAAAAAAAAAAAAAATCCAAATAAAATCAAAATCGTATATTCACATGTGCCCCAAAGAGGCACTCATGAAAGTTAATCTACTGCCAGATTTGCAAAATTACAGCCACCACACAAATAGCATGCTATTAAAGAGCATATGTGTACTCGTCAACTTAAGCGAAAGACCTAAATCCGGCGTCTCAGTCGACCGAGCGCCCTTGCGGTGAGGTCGGCGATTAACAACGTTAGACAGTTTCACGACTTGTTACACTTGCGGTCGGTTGGCACACCTGCCGCGGTGGCGTTGGGAAAGACTTTCCTCCAACGTAACGGATGATTGTGTGACGATTTCAGCTGGGTTTCATCAAAATTGAGGAAGCTGAGAATACGCTGCAGGCGAGTTTGAATGTAAACCACAACTCTGAAGGATTTCATCAACTTAGATGTCAACTTAGTCTAGTTTTTCGCCACATTTTCGTTTTACTTCCTAAAAACTTATTCGATTCTAGTTATATAGCAATTATCACAGTTTAATGGTAGCAACAGGCAAGTCAGCGTTAAACCTCCGGGACGCTACTACATGGCAGTGCCAAGTAGATAGATAGATAGAAAGATAAACACTTTATTGAACACCTTAACAAATACATGATAAGGAATAATAATCTAGAAAATAAGTGTAACAACAGGCGGTCTTATCGCTAAGAGCGATCTCTTCCAGACAACCTTTGGATGGAGAGGAGTAAGCAATGAAATTGGACGTCGGTGTTTTGTATAAATATAATAATATAGAAAATACAATAAACATACATAAACAATAATATACCTAAATTAAATATGATATAAAATATGATATAGAATACATAAACCTAATACATAACTATTATACATATTTGCGTGACGAATAGAATGTTCAACTTCAAATTATGACAACAAAGTAAATTTGTATTATTATGTTTGACCTGCAAGATAATGTATTTTGACGGAGTCTTTCAATATTGCCAATGATTGAGTTCTTTTAATAGTAAGTAGTAGCGTCACGGAGGACTGGTGCTATAGGGTTTCTCTTCCGTGACACAAATTTAATATCTAATTAAGTCCATACAATAAAATTATAAAAATAAAACCCAAACAATTTATTATAAAAAGTACTATCCATGCATAAACGTAAAAAGGAAAAAAAGGTGAAAAAAAATTAAAAAAATGTAATAGTTATAGAGTTCGTATATAAAATAAATTACTCAGCAAAAAATCAATGTCTATAAATGAAGGAGGTCTGTATAATTACAAAAGATAATAAGATTGTTATTAATATTACCATTAATTTAAAAGTATTTATATAAACGCTTATTGTACAATAATTCATATACACAATTGTTGTTACCCGTATAATATTATATTTTTTGTAATACCATCTTATTTACACAGTTTACAATATTCTATAATAAATTTAATATAAAGGACATTCTATTATATTCTATCAAATACGCCATTTTCTCACTTTCGCAGCAAAAAATCTGTTTGAATATAAAAACAATCATAACTTGTTAAAGTGCACTCAGTCTGTGCATACAATTTTCTTGCTTTTAAAAGAGTTTCAATATGTCAACCGACTTCAAAACAGAACTTCAATTCAACTGTATTTTTTTTTGTATGTATGTTACGCGATAATTCCGCTAATTATGAATTGATTTTGATGATTTTTTTTGTTTGGTAGATTATAATTCAGAGGTGTTCCCATATAAATTTTATCGAAATCAATCTAACCAAAACCAAAACATAAGCGGTGAAGTCAGTTTTTTTAAACTTTGCTTGCGTTTAAATTATTTTCTTTCAACTCGTTCAGCTGTTTTATAAAATAATTCAAAATATCTCACTATGCCAAGTTTAAAGAAACACAACAATCAAAAATCATCCTTATCACCAGTGGCAAAGAGACCACGATAAAACCAGAGGCGCTAGAACTGTCACTCTTCATGGCTTCACCCTGACCTGGTGGTTCCACTTCCTCGCTCCGACACGCCCTTGCCTCCAATTGTGACGAAATTAAACAAAAACTAGCGGCGAATAGAAAGGATTGATTTAAACGTGAGATTTACATAAGTAACCATTACTTTTAATATGTAGGTATTTTTTTTATTGAATATAGGCAAGTGTTTGACCGCTATCTCACCTGATGTAGAGTATAGTAGAGTAATTAACTTTCATGGGTGCCTCTTTGGGGCCCATGTGAATAAACTATTTTGAATTTATTTAATTTGATTTGATGTAAGTGAAGATGCGGTCGACGATGGAGCACGTATGCCTAGAAGATGCCTATTCACTCGCGACTTAAAGACTCTGTACTGTTCACTGTATTGAACAGGGAACACAGACTGATTTTTTTTGGCTTCGCACGACATTTGCATCTATCCAGAGTCAGGTATCAAAATGTATTTATTGAAGTAAGACAACCGCATTCACATTCACAGCCCCACACTACGTTCAAAGACTTGTATCGTGGGTGCCGGAAACAGTTACACATCACAGACACAATCACGCCTAGAACCAGATGAAAAAATCTCTTTAGGAAGGAGAATTGCGCTCCTGCCAGGAATCGACCCGCGGCGCAGAGGGCGGAGACTTGCCCACCGCGCTACTGGATCGTCAAATATTATGATTCGTAAAACAATTCCTAGTTACTCCTAGTAGGAAGTAGTAATTGTAAACGTAGTTACTTAATAGCAAGCATGTTCCATCTTTGGCCGCATCGTCACTTTCCATCAGGTGAGATAGCGGTCAAATGCTTGCCTATCTAGTATAAAAAAATAATAATAATAATAGTAAAAGCTCAAGTCTTATTTGACTGGAACGGTAAAATGTTATCTGCGACTGGGTTGTGATTATGTGTATTGATTTGTCTTCATGATGTGACTGTTTCCGGCAATCCCGCATGATACATGTCTTAGCAGTTATTGTTGGGTTGTGAGTGTGAGAGCACCCCGTAAAATACCCTACTAAAAACCAATTAATCTCCATTTCATGCACCAGCGCCATAAATAATCGACCGTCTTGACCTACAAATGTTTGTTTGCGAAAAACAATATCATGAATATTAAAAAAAAACGCCAAGTTGCGCGCACGCACGATTCACGAATCATTGTTGAAATTATAAATATCAAGTTTACGTAATATCCGATTACTTCATTTAGTTCTCATTTAAAGTGCTTTATTTAAATATATAAATGTTAAAGTCTTTTTTATATGGCAACAAGACTTATATAACTTGGTAGTCCTAATCACCAACCATAGTCAAGTAAAAAGTCGGGAGTTGATATATCAGTGATCTAACGCCTGCTTCCCACAGATAAAAGGAAATAATTAAACGCAAGCAAAGCTTAAAAAAACCGACTTCACCGCTTTATCTTCAGAACCTTGATCAAATTTGATGTATTAAACACACATTATTGACGATAACTCAAAAACTAGAAATCAGATCAAATTTCAATGGGACTACATGAAAAGCACCAGCTTCCAAATAAAAAAATAGTCATCACAATAAGCTCACAATGAAAGAAGTTCTGAGGTAACTTTTGAATTCGGTTAAAAACGAGAACATCGTCAATGTTGTCCACAGAATACGCATTATTAACGATATTTCAAGAACTACTGATCAGATCTTGATCAAATTTAAATGGGACCAATCGGATAGCAACATCTTTCAAATTAAAAATGAATTTTCGAAACCGGTTCACGTGGAAACAATATATGAGGTAAAACACATAAAAAAAAAAAAAAATACTGTCGACTTGAGTACTTCCTCACCGACATCACCGCATATTGGGACCACCTGAAGTATAATCTACCAAACAATAAAAAATATCAAAATCGATTCATAATTGGCGTAGATATCGCGTAACATACATATAAAAAAAATACATTCGAATTGAGAACCTCCTTTTTTGAAGTCGCTGATAAAATAAAATAACGTAGTAGTTATAAATAAATGTAGTTGTTGATTCACTCAGCTTATTGATGACTAGTTCAGTTATTTATAATAAAACGATCATTTAAAATACTTTACGTATATTATCGTACATTAGTAATCCTTTTTCTAACCACAAACTGATTATTTAACATTGAAACTCAATCAATTTCTAAGTATTTAAATATATGACTAATTTCGCAGTATTTCTAAATTGGCTACACTTGTATTAAATTATTTTCCTCAATTTAAATTATATAAATTATTACCTAATTTGTCTGGTAATTTGTTTCGGCCAAAAGCTCGGGTAGAGTAAATTTTTTTCTATGGCTAAAAGAGTTCCGTAAATAGAAAATATAAGTAGGTTGTATTTTTGCCGCGAAAGTGAAAAAATGCCTTTGTTGATTTTGTATAATTTTCCAAAACCTATGATTCTTCGAGTGTTAATGTGTAATAATGGTAGATTATTAACCGTTAATGCTTAGTAAATGTGCAAAAATGTAGGCAAATCATACAAAGTAAAAAAAACGTGATTTTCGCCTTCGCTCCAAAACTCAAATAGAAGTTCTAGTAAAATTTCTACCACTTTACTAGGGCATGACTTGACTATGACTGGACCTTGGCTCCTGTGACTTGTGACTAGGACTTTTATATGAAATACACTTGAAATATATTATTTCTTGATACTGGCTAAATGCACAAGATTGCGAAGCCAAAATTAAAAGAAAAAAATATGCCTGGAATCGAACATCTAAGGAGCTAAGGCGCGGAGAGCAAAGATCCACTGCGCCAACTGCGTATCAGGCATAAAAAATCTTTAAAACAACCTGTTACACACAAAACAAACACTTCTGAGAACTTTTTATGGGCTATTAATTCCAACGAGTTTTATGGCGAATGAAACATCCTCTTTCTTGTCACATTTCTTCATTTGCATAATACTGCGTTTTTTGTAGAGATGACAAATGTGTTTTTCACACTTGTTTTTTTTTTATTCAAGATATAGGCAAACGTTTGACCACTATCTCACCTAGTGGTAAGCGAGATAGTGATCACGTGATTGTGTTTTGGTGGAATCGGTGGAAGAGCAGGTGGCAGGTGGAAGGCAGAGTTTTTAATTGACTTCAAAGGTAGAGGTTCTCAATGCGACAGTTTTTTACGTGTTACCTCAGAACTTTTTTCTAGGTCAAACAATTTTTTATGATTATTATGAAGCTGGTGGTTCTCATGGGTTATGCCACTGCACTCCACAAAATTATGGATATCGCTCCACAAGCACCAAGTTTTTTTAAAATCTTAGTGCTCGTGGAGCGATATCCATAATTTTGAAGTTCTAAGAAGTAGGTAAGTGAAGTTATTCTCTGAAGATCTCCGACATATTAGCGGCGAAGTCGTTTTTTTTTAATATTCCAGGTCACTTTTTATGTCTGTTTGGGGAAAACAGACGCAAAAATATCATCACTTCTTAAAACTTATATAAAAAGTTCGATTAATATTAAAGCGTCGTCGATATTTTACGATCCAGTAGTGTCCCAAGGTTTAGGTATCGCGTATATCATCCGGTGTCGTTGATGTTCTAAATTTAAATTTATTGCTCCATTTACGAATGAAGGAGTAATTTCGATTTTATCGATTATTTACTACAAACAGGTGTAGAGTTCAAAAGCCGGAAGATCTTGCTTCACAGAATTAATATTGTAAAGTCAACATGTTATGCCTGAAAATCAGTTACTGGGTAGGTAGGAGGGTCCTGCCCACCTACTTACCTAGTTATATGCTGAGTCGGAACCTCATTCGTGACATCACGCGGCGTTATATTGTTTATTTCTTGTATTTTGTTTTGTGCTTTGTCTTGTTTTTTCTTATGTAAATAATGTAACGTCGCGTGTTGTCCCGAATAAATGTATTTTCTTTCTTTCTTTCTTTCTTATATATATTGATCGAGCGAAACGAGTACTCTAATCTGACTTGGGTCGTTTAGCACTTTGTCCGTCCGTCTGTCCGTCCGTTCATCTGTCTGTCAGAGGCATGTAGCCTCTAAACCATATAAGCGAATGACTTCAAATTCTCATAGAATATGTAAAACTACGCCAAAGCCGGAATTCATTATTTAAATTATATAAATGAAAATATTAAGGGGATCTCATACATGTAAGTGGGGAGTAAAATTTTAGTTTTTTATCTACATTTGTGGGGTATCGTTGAAAAAAACTTGACAAGTAGAGTACGAAACCGGTTTAAAAAAAAATCTATGTTGGAAAATAACGATTTGGTAGGCCACCAAAGTCACTGTTTTTAGACCTTTTTGTCCCGGGGTCTATCTCAAAAACGGCTTCATACTGAACGCTGAAACTTACGTATAATATCCGTGACATCCTGTACTTGAACAACGAATACAGATATCAAACAATTATAGAAAAAAAAGTTATAAGCAAGTAACTTCAAAAGTTTTTCTCTATGAGGCAAAATGAAGGCGCAAGATCTCAGTTCGGCGCGAACGACTAGTTTAGTAGATGTTAGCAAGCCCTTTCATTTAATATCAATATTACATGAGTTCATTAAAAATAACTTGTCCGCCATATTGGGTGTTCCGCCATGTTGGATTAAGAATGACGTCACACAGCTGACCATGCATTGTCATCCAAACTAAACGTGAATACAAAATTTCAGCTCAATCGGTGAAGACATCTGCTTCAAAATTGAGTAGCAAGAGTCCACCCGAACAAACATAGTTACATACCTATATTAAAAGTTAAATAAAAGCTTGTAATAATTAAACGCAAGCAAAGCTAAAAAAAACTGACTTCGCCGCTTTATCTTCGGAACCTTGATCAGATTTAATGTATAAACACGCATTATTGACTATAACTCAAAAACTAGAGATTAGACCTTGATCAAATTTCAAAATTCAAATTTTCAAATAAAAAAATAATCATCAAAATCGGCTCACAACGAAAGAAGTTATGAGGTAAGTTTTGGAGTCGGGTAAACGAAAACATCGTCAAAGTACGCATTATTCGTTACAAAATAAACATTATTGACGATATTTCAAGAACTACTGATCAGATCTTGATCAAATTTAAATGGGATCAATAAGAAAGCAACATCTTCACCTTAAAAAAAATTTTCGAAATCGGCTCACGTGGAGAGAAGATATGAGGTAGCACAAATAAAAAAAAAAAAAAAATACAGTCTACTTGAGTACCTCCTCCTTTTTTGGGAAGTCGGTAAAAACACTGTTCGTGTGACGTTGATATGTGATTTGCAACATTTGTGAGTGTGGAAGAGTTCAAAGCCCAGAGGCTTAACTACGTCACAAATTGTCTGGGAAACTAAAACCGCAACTGTGTGGTAGTTGGTGGCTAATTATCTGTGTATCAAAATTGACTTCTAATGGAGGTAGGCATCAAAACGGAGATAAAATCGAAAACGTGATTATAATATGTGTTTACACACAAAAATAATACAAACAAACGCATTCACACTCACAGTTCAAAGACTTGTATCGTGGGTGCCGGAAACATTCACATCACACGTTACAACCAGAACCAGAAGCACATATATCCCTTGGGAAGGAATTTGTGCTCCTGTCGGGAATCGAACCCAGGACTCACGGCGCAGAGGGCGGACAACTGTCCACTGCGCCAATTGGGTCGTCATAATACAAATAATACTATTTTTTTTAATCATGCTTTTTTTTCATTGCTACCTGTTGCTTTTGTTTTTGCATCAATTTTATTTCCAGATTTTTAAAAAATTTAATACTAGGGGTGTTGAACTGCCCGTTGGCTCAGTTGGGTGAGCGTTCGCCTTCTAAGCAGGGGTATCGGGTTCGATTCTCGGCGGGAACACAAATTTTCTCCCCAAGGAAAATTTGTGTTTCTGGTTCTGGTTGTGATTGTGTGTGTGATGTGAATGTTTCCGGCACCCACGACACAAGTCTTCGAAGTTAGTGTGGGGCTGTGAGTGTGAAAGTGTTTATGTTTATATTAAGTTAGTGTTTGTGTTAACTAATTCTTTAAAAAAAAATTAAATCATGCTTTTACCAGATGTAAAAAAAGGACTAAAAGGTTATATAACCAGAGAACTTATCAAGACGAATCAAACGAGTCCAAACTCGATGGGTTTATCTTGTTGGGTTCAGAAGTTCCTATGGCCATCTTCCGTCTCCATCATCAGACCAGCTCCATGGTACCATATCATAGTATTGTCGCCGAAGATATAAAGGTATATTACTTAGTAAGAATAAAACAAAAGCTTTCACTCACAGCTCCACACTAAGTTTTTTTTTATGTTCGACAGGCGAGCATTTGACAACAATCTCACCTGATGGTAAGCGACGATGGTATACAACATGAACATTGGATTACGTATTAAAAATACAACACAAAATCCGAGAGATCACGGAGTAAAGCGATGATGTAGCCGAAGATGTAGCATGCTTGCCTAGAAGATACCTATTCACTCTTACAAGTTCGGCAATTGTATGTATCGTGGGTGCCGGAAACAAGAGTGAACAGGTATCTTCTAGATAAACATGTGACATCTTCGGCCGCATCATCACTTTCCATCAGGTGAGATAGTGGTCAAATGTTTGTCTATAATTCATAAAAAAAAAAACAAGAAAACAATCACATCACACCCAGAACCAAAAAAACAAAACTACCCTTGGGAAGAAAACTGTTCCCACTGGGAATCGAACACGATACACACTGATTAGAAGGCAGACGGGCACCATCCCAATTTCTTTATAAAGTGAAACATTTTATTTGAGGGCTCTGAAATTCTGATCCACAACCTTTTTGTGTGACGAAAAGTGATGGGGGTTAAAACTATAATGAATAATTAAAATGTTTCCCTGTAATACAAAAGTTTCACTTCTGCCATGTGTCTTTACGACACAACCCGTTTTTTGTTTTGTTTCTTACTAAGTCCTGCCTATTCTTTTAAACTTCATCAATACTAGTCTTTAAGGGAATAAAGATTGATGAAAAAAAAGGCTAGTCTAGTCTATACTAGTCATTATTGAGGTATATATTATTTTATTATTTGTCAATTATCATTACTTATTATTAAGTATATTATAATTTATTATTCTTAGATTCATGCACTCTTTAAAATGTTGTTTTCTTAAACACCGACGTCCAACTCTATTGCGTAATTCCGCTCCATCCAAAGGTTGTCTGGAAGAGATCGCTTTTAGCGATAAGACCGCCTATTGTTACACTTTTTTTTTGTAAATAATTATTTTGCTTTGTTTCTTGTCTTAATTAAGGTGTTCAATAAAGAGTTTATCTATCTATCTATCTATCTATCTATCTATCTATCTATACTGGACTTTTTTCCTATCATTTAGCCAAAATAGCGAGTTCGTCACCCTCATTCTACCAATGTCAAAACCCCCAACCTAGTTGCATTAGATTTGAATTTCATTACGCGATCTTACGTGATTGATTGCAATCTAAATAGTCCTTAACGGTAAGGCTTGTCTTAAAAAAACCAGCGTGGCTCATCTGGAACTAATTTATCTAAGAATAATTTTCGAAACCATGACCAACCACCATCTTCTAATACATAAAAAGCTCGTGTCACGGTGCTTGTAGTCGAACTCCTCCGAAACGGCTCGACCGATTTTTTTCGTATTGAACTGCTCGTTAGCTAAGTTGGGTGTGTGTTCGCCTTTTAAGCAGGGGTATCGGGTTCGATTCCCGGCGGAAACGCAAGTTTTCTCCCCAAGGAAAATTTGTGTTTCTGGTTTTAGTTGTGATTGTTTGTGTGATGTGAATGTTTCCGGCACCCGCGACACAAGTCATCGAACTTAGTGTGGGGCTGTGAGTGTGAAAGTGTTTATGTTTATGTATATTTGGTAGGTATGAGGATAGGTCGTAAAGTATTATTCACCCTCCTGCCCCAATGTTTTAATCATGATTTTAGTATTTTTGTATGAACAATATCCAAAAGTTGTTAAAGTACTAGGCGACCATAAACGTTGAAGAGGTAAAACACTTTTTATAAAAGTGGAATTCAACGCATGCCGGGTACAGCTAGTTATTATACCTCTATACGATTTTATATGTCCCCTTTTTTCACTATGTACCATTTCTAAGCTAAAACAATTTGGTAGGCCACCAAAGTCACTGTTTTATACCTATTTTGACCCGAGTTCTATCTAAACATTCCCAGCTAAGTACGTATAACTACGTACGTATAATCCATTACAGCTTCTATTTAAGCAATTAATAAAAAAAAACAAACAATTATTAATAAATAAACATAAATTTATAGAGTCGTCCGTTATTGATTTTTCATTGTGAAGGTGTGTTGACAACATGCTCGTATCACGCGATATACACAAATAATCATAATTTATCGTCATAATCTTACACAGATTGAAAATTTGTATTAATAACTAAAATTCAAGTATTTTTTTTATTCAGAATAGGCAAACTTTTGACCACAATCCCACATGATGGTAAGCGACGATGGTCTACACCATGTACATTGGATAACGTATTAAAAATACAACACAAAATCCGAGAGATCTCGGAGTAATCGGTGTACATACATAAAAAATAATTTGACCACAAAATACGTATTTTTTTTGGAAGTTGTTTTGTAATTATTGATATTTAATTCAATATAGTGGTAGGATACCAGTAGTGTTATTATTTTGCAGAGTCCGCCTGGGGCAGTAGCACACCATTACCCGACATTCAACCGCCAGCAGTAGTGTGCAAACATTACTGTATGCAGGATTGAAGGGCAATGTTTACAGTGTGGACAGGGCTTAAAGTGATTTCTATCTTTGCATTATATATTCTAAAGATAGTACCTAATATCTCAGGGTAATGAGCGCAGTGCTTTGCCACTCAGGATTTTGACCTGTAAAAGTTCAAAACTTTGGGTGGCACTGAACTATAAAGGGCAAGATGACGCTTACCATCGGGCGAGTGACTTGCTTGTCTCGTCTCTCAATTACATTGAAAAACGTAGTGTGGGGCTGTGAGTGTGAAAGCGCTTTGTTTATACAAAACACGATCGAATTATGTGAAATTATAAAGCTTATTTAGTACAGTTTCAACGCGCGTCTCGTTGTTTTTTCTCTCCAACAATTTCCATAACTCACACTCATGTTCTTTTTACGCGGAAACCGAGTAATTAATAAAAATCCCGTCATATTATAAATGCAATACATAAAAACACTGCTAATTTACCGCGGAACTTGCCGCAATGAAAGCTGTATTTATCGAGCCATCAGCAAATTATTGTTTTAGGGTCTCTCCACACTGGCAAAGCGGCAGCGTGCGTTATCGTTATTTATTCGCCGACTTCAAATAATTAAACGCAAGCAAAGCTAAAAAAAAGCCGACTTCTCCGCTTTATCTTCGGAACCTTGATCAGATTCAACGTATTAAACACGCATTATTGTCAACAACTCAAAAACTAGATAATAACTTAAGAACAGATCTTGACCAAATTTAAATGAGATCACATGGAAAGCACGAGCTTTCAAATAAAATAAAAAATCATCAAAATCGGCGCACAAAGGAAGAAGTTATGAGGTAACTTTTGAAGTCGGTTAAAAACGAGAATATCGTCAATGTAGTCCACAGAATACACTTCATTGAGGATAACTTAAAACTCTGGAACTCTGGACTAGTTGGACAGTCTAGTCTACTGAAAGTATCAAGTTTTTCAGCCACATTAACTGCCTAACACCTGTAGACTCAACAAGGCACACGGTAGGGGGACGAAAACGCGACGGTTGCGAAAAAATTCAAATAAATGTCTTAATTTACGTTTGCTTTATTGGTCAAATCTCGAAATTAAGGAACTTAAACTTTCATGAGTGCCTCTTTGGGGCCCATATGAATAAACGATTTTGATTTTGAAATCCAGGACGGTGTTGTATTGGGTTATGCTAGCTTTATAACTTCAGCCTAACTTTGCGGTTGGTTAAAGTTAAAACATTTCCGCATCGAACGATGTAGTGGTACCTTTATTTTTCACTCGAATATTTAAAAAGATTTATTATATTATGCAAATTGAAACCAGCTGTGCTTCCCCAGCTCTGCTTTAATAAACCACCTCAGTTGAGTAATTAATATGGAATGATTTAAATGGTTGTCAAATGGTTAAAATACTGTGTAATTTGGCGTGAGTCAGCCGGGAGGTTTCGGATGATGGATGCTATCGGGAAACGAACTTGGTGACCCCTTGGGTAACGGGAAAAGCTTATAAATAGGCTTTTATTGTTACTTACTTCAGTGGATATAATCTATTTGTTACGGAAAAAATAACGTATAATAAATAACAAGACTATTGAAATCACAAGAAGATTGCAAAATCGTTTATTCACATGGGCCCCAAAGAGGCACTCATGAAAGTTAATGATTCTATTGCCAGATTCGCAAAATTACAGACATCTCGAGAAGAACTTGCTAAAAAACTCGGCGGCGCATTTTTTTCATTCATTTTTTTTTATTACTTCTTAACTCTAATACATAATTATATTAACCTAGGTTAACTATATTATGTAGACGCTGGAAAGCGCTTGTGCAGTTTGCCTCCATGCATCCTTGTCATCAATATAGTCGATCGTTTTATAGTAAGCTTTTTTAATGCCCGTTTTATTACAGATTTGAACAGTGGGGTATACTAGCCTAAAATAAAATCACCGACGTTCTCTAGAAACATCAACCTTGACCAAGTTTTAAAATCATAAGGCTTCTTCCAACTGCTTTCACATTTAATAAAAATAATGATTACTAATGATAACATACATTTTGTAAACACAAAGTTACATCAACCCTCCAATTTGCCAATTAAAATGATATCTTTATAATTTACTGCAAAAGGTTGTTTGTTGCGTGTAGAAGAAGCATTGGCCTAAATGCCAAGTCATGTGCACATCAAGTAGCCAAGTTTGGTAAACAATGTAGTACATTCATAATTAAAAATGAAAAAAAAACGCATTCTCACTCACAGCTCCACACTAATTCAAAGACTGCCTCGCGACTCGCGTATGCCGGAAATATTTACATATCTGACAAGCAATCACCTACAGAAGCACAAGTCCCTTGAGATAAAATGTGCTCCTGCCGGGAAGTGAATCCAGGACCCACGGCGAAGAGGGCAGAGTAGCCCACCACGCCAACTGGGTCTGCATAATCAGTTAGACAAGCATATATCAAGTACATACATGTATTTAGGACTAGCCATGCCTCGCGGCTTCGCCCGCCGCCTTCGTAAATTCAGTTAACAAGTACATAATATACCTAGACTTAAGCGTTTATTCTGGGTACGTAAGCTATGTATATAAATTGTATTACTGTGGTCAAACGCTTGCCTATCGTTCAGCCATTACAGCGTGAAAAGAAAAAATCGTTCCGTTACATTACATCAGAACACTGCGAAAGTTAGGTCCATTCCACTATGATCACCTAGGTCAGGGGTCGGGAACCTGCGGCTCGCGAGCCACATGCGGCTCTTTGGATGTGAAGCTGCGGCTCTTTAGTTCCACACGCAAATTATTTATTAAAAAAAACATTTAAAAAAACGTTCTGAATCGATTAACGAGGATTAGACACTATTTCTATCGAGCCATTAACAACCCTTCAAAGGTAGCAAAAAAGTACATTTATACAGTTGAAACAAGTAAATTATGGGATGATATAACTAGGTATAACGGTTGCATAGCGGTTTCTATACGATACTCGTAGTACAGCAGATATTATTGTTGGCATTAAGGATTATTGTAAACAAGAAAAAAAATTTGTGGCTCTATAAAACTCTGGAATTTTGTAAATTGTAATTTTTGACTCTTCCGACTCAAAAGGTTCCCGACCCTGACCTAGGTGATTGCATACACGGGTGATCAAAGGACACTAAATAGTCGTCTATGATTACCCAGGTGATAGTGTGGAATGGACCGAAAGTTATTTCATATACGTTAACACGGCGAAAAATGTCTCTATCTTGTTATATTTTTTTTGAGGTGCATTTTCGCGAAATTTGAATAAACCATTAAAAAATCAGAGATAGTCACATGACCTCGTCATCAAATAAGTTATGCAATATACACCTTTACGTGCAGAAGTGTAAGGGGGATAATTGTCTGTGGTCTGCACTTGAGAAAGCCCTCCCAAGATCAACATTATTGAAAGCTCAATACTGTAAATCACAATATAGCCCAACAAAAGTCAGGAAAGCATTGTCCTTCAACTTTACGATCTTACCGATTTTGCTCTTTGTAGCATCAGATGTTACCATCCACTCCACAAAACCTTAAACACTTACGATAAAGTTGAATTTCGTTTAATTCAGTTGTTTTGTAATGGTATTCTGCGGTTTTACCGAAGATGTCAATATATAAATGAGTTATCGCGGACCTCCGTGGGTTGATGTATTGGAGGTATAATTTAAAGGAAATGAAGCAATTTTCCTTAAAATTTTAAACACTAGCCGTACGCCATGGCTTCGCACGCTATTATTAGGCTGTAATATTGCGAATCTGGCAGTAGAGTCATTAACTTTCATGAGTGCCTCTTTGGGGCCCATGTCAATAAACGATTTTGATTTGATTTGATTATTTAGTTAAAAAGTAGCTTACCTATGTGTTAATCCTAGGTATAATCTATGTACATTCCAAATTTCATCCAAATCCGTTTAACCGTTAAAGCGTGAAGAGGGAACAAACATACTTACACACTTACACATTTACACGTTTACACACAAACTTTCAGATTTATAATATTAGTGTGATATAACTTATTGCATGCGTCTTTATTATGTTTTGCGTAACTGAACATAAAACTGACCACTGGCGTTGTTGGCAGCACGTTTGCCTTCGTCTGCCTACGAATCAGATTCGATTTCCGGTGGTAACGCATGTTTTCTCCTCAAAGGAAATTTGTCTCTGGTTCTAGCTATTATTGTTGCCGGTACCCACAATACATCTATGAGTCTTAGTTGTGGCAAAAAATGTACTTTAGTTTAAAAAAACAAAAAAATAAAATCGTTTATTCACATGGGCCCAAAGAGGCACTCATGAAAGTTAATGATTCTATTGCCAGATTCGCAAAATTTACAGCCATCTCGAGAAGAACCTGGCAAGAAACTCGGCGGCGCATTTTTTTTAATTTTTTTTCAAAAACATTCTTAATCTCTAATATATAATTTTATTAACTTAGGTGTTATTAGGTAGTCGCTAGAAAGCGCTTGTGCAGTTTTTTAAGATTACCCCTGTAACTTACTGTATTTGGTGTACAATAAAGAATTTTTCTATTTTATTATATTTAACAACAAGACAAACTATCAAACGTCATCCATTTATGGTCGACATACCTCCAGTTCGCTCAAAGCGTTTTGCTTCTACGTTCATTATCCGTACAGCAAAGGAGTAGAACTCATTGCCTGCGTCTTTGTTCCCCGAACGGTATAATCTGGGAGTCTTCAAGTCTCGAGTGAATAGGTATCTTCTAGGCAAGCATGTCACATCTTCGGCCGCATCATCACTTTCCATCAGGTGAGATAGTGGTCAAATGCTTGCCTATTCAACATAAAAAAAAACTCTATTGGAGCGTGCGAAGCGTGGGACCGTTCGTCGTACTGGACTGGCGATGGCGGCATCATTAAGACAGAAAGGGGAACCACCTCGTCACGACACCTTTTTACTCATTTTCGCATCTTTAATTAATTTAGTAACCGTCAACTGAAAGTCCTTTCACTATCCAAGGCTGTACTATTGCACTCAGCTGTAAAGATCGTTCATTTTGTCAAAGCGTAGTCTGTGAACTACGGTCATTACTGAGAGCATCTTTCATGGAATGAGATCAAGGTGGAACAGTCCTAAAATGCATCTGGCTGTTTTACATACTAGTCGTTTATTTTTGGACGTTAATGTTGAATGTCACAGCTGTCATCAGATGAGGTTTTAAGGACGTTTTTTTGATAATCTATGTCGAAACTGACTTATTATCATTGTTCATTGAAATTTATTGCTTTTCTGTCTTACTAACAACAAGACAAACAGTCAAACGTCATCCATTTATGGTTAATATACGTCCAGCTCGCTCGAAGCGTTTCACTTCTACGTTTATCATCCGTACTGCGAGGGAGTGGAACTCATTGCCCGCGTCTTTGTTTCCTGAGCGGCATAACTGGCAGTCTTAAAATCAAGGGTGAATAGGTATCTTCTAGGCAGGCATGCTACATCTTCGTCCGCATCATCGCTTTCCATCAGGTGAGATTGTGGTCAAATGCTGCCCTATCAAACATTAAAAAAAATTCAAATCTATAAGATTGTATAGACAGATTTATTGTATAGATAGATTATAAAGGTTTTGTTGCCCTTTCAAATAGAATTGTATTTGTTTGGTGTTGTATTTTACATTAAAAAAGTATATTCTTGATTCAATACATGCATAATAATAATCCTGGTAAATTTTCATTTATCTGACATCTTGGTTTTTTTTAATGAATGAAGTCTAATTGAATTTATGTTATTATTTAGTCTACTTAGACTTAACATTACCAAGATTATTTTAATATTCTAAAGATTTTGTTATAATATTAACTTGTAGATATTTAAACCAAACTATGAAAACCTATGTAACGCAATATAAAATCTGAACATATAATTTCAAGACTAACGTTAAAACTATCGTTTATATTACTTTCATACTATAAAGATATAAAATATTTATACACAAATAACATAAAATATGGAATTTCTTTTTGTTGTACGCAAACATTTTTATCTTGAATTATGTGTACAGTAAAAAAATTTGGCCGTTCTATCTTGAATCACCTTATCACAGCGGTGATCCTCTATACACCCAATATGGCGTCCACGTCACTGCGCTTGCGCAAACTCATCCATAAAAAACCGTACGAAATAGGGTCGATCACGTCCTCAGAGGATGACTTATGACGAGCCATAGCACCACGTCGCAATGTACATTTTTAAATTAATCGAAATTACCCATAATTATGTGTGAAATGTCAAGATGAACTTGTGATCCTTCAAGATGGCGATGAATAATACGAATTTTAAATATTGGTGTGTTGCAATGGGGAATATATTGATTGAATGAGAAATGTCGTCGATATCGGTGTTTGCTAGTTTGAGTATTTATCAAACATATGATCCCATTTAAATTTGGTCAAGATCTGATCAGTAGTTTTTGAGTTATCGACAATAATGCGAGTTTAATATATTGAATTTGATCAAGGTTCCAACCATAATCTTCCTTTATTATTGGGAATGATTGCATTCCCAATGTGATGAAGGGAACTGCAACAAGGGAATGTCTATACTTCAGTCAAACATCGGATACTAAAAACTCAAGCCAAAAAAGAAGAGAAAGACTAAAAAGAAGTCCTTTTTTTAGTAATTGTTTTCTTCCAGGAAGAGAACATGTTGTACCAACCCTTCTTAGTAAGAAAATGGGGTAAGAGATCAAAAATAATAATATGAAGCATTATGGTTTTATAATATTATTTTGTGTAACCTGACATTGTAAAATATAATAAAATGTAAGGGTAGGCATGCTGCATCTCCAGCCACATCATCACTTTCCATCAGAAAGTTATCTTTATAAAAAGTTGTGTTACCACCGGGATGGGATTCGAACCCGGCACCCGCAGCGTAGAAATCAGTGATGTATCACTATGCGAGGGGCTCTTCGATTCCCATAATCTTGATATTTATATTTCGTCAACTGATACGAGACTACCAAAATTACTTTTCTTTTTAATTAAAAAATATTTCACCAAGACCTAGGTCTGTGGTGAAGTGTCCGAGCCCTTTTTTAACAAAAAAATTTGGCACAATACATTAAATAAGGAAGAACGAATAAATCTATAAGTAGAGCAAAATTACTTTGCAACTTAAAGAAAACAATATATTAATATAACAACTGACATTGCAGAAAGCGCGAAAGCTCTTATTTCACAATCACAAAACCCAGTAAATTCGTAAAGTCATACTTTACAATACAGCTTTAGTACAGAGAAAACGATAAAGTTTCAACAGGACAACCACGCCTTGTATTTCATAATCCGAATAAGTAAGTACCCACTGAGCTATATTTGAAACTAGAGGAAACAACACAAACAAATGGGTAGAAGCAATTTTTGAAATAATATCTATTGTCATAACATTTGGCATATAAATTGAACAATTTACAAATATAATTAGTCAAACAGGCCGCTCCTAATAGTTCCAGGGGTAAAGTTGCCCAATATGCCAGCAGCATTGCCACGCTGGATAGCAATAGCTATCCTTTGCACCAAGAACGGTCCGGGGCGGGGTTTTTTAAAATTGGAACAATAATAACATTATACATTTTCTACCGACTTCACAAAAAAGGAGTAGGTACTTACTCAATTGTCTTTAACTGATTTTGAAGATTTTTTTGTTTGAAAGCTGTTGCATTCCCATTGGTCCCATTAAAATTTAGTCAAGATCTGATTAGTAGTTTTTGAGTTATCGATAATAATGCGTGTTTAATACATTGAATTAGATCAAGGTTTCGAAGATATAGCGGCGAAATCTGTTTTTTAAAGCTTTGCTTGCGTTTAATTATAATTTAGATAATTGAAGCGATATTATAAGCATAACCTATGTAACTATATCTACGGGCAATTATTTATACATTGCCCATATTTCCTAAAACTAAAATGAAAGGAAATACATGTTTTTTTAAATTTTTATTCCAATTAGGCAAACGTTTGATCACTATCTCACTTGATGGAAAGTGAAGATACGGCCGAAGATGTAGCATATTTGCCTAGAAGATACCTATTCACTCTTGACTTGAAGACTCCCAGACTATACCGTTCAGGGAACAAAGACTCAGGTAATGAGTTCCACTCCTTCGCAATACGGATGATAAACGTAGAAGCGAATCGCTTCGAGCAAACTGGAGGTATGTCAACCATGGATGACGTTTGACAGTTAGTCTTGTCGTAACCTTATTTTTATTTTTGTCTTTTTTATTGTGTCTGTTACCTCTACAATAACCTTTTATAACTCCCTGTGGAAATATTTACTTAAGACAGTTTGGTAATGCTGGCGAGACTGTAAGTCCAATTCTAAGTTACTTTAAGCTTACACAAACTTGGCCCTCGGGTGACAGGTATTTACATAAGTAATACTATACTATTAATATTATAAAAGCGAAAGTTTGTGGATGTGTGCGTGTGAATGTTTGTAACAAACACGTATCTCCGTAACGAGTAAACCGATTTTGATTAAATTTAGAATGTGGATAGTTTAGGTTCCGGAATAACACATAAGCTACGTATATACATAGGGGCACGGCTATTAGATACATAAACGCTTTCACACTCACAGCCCTCCAAAAAGTTCGATGACGAGTGTTGGAAACATTCACATCACACACGCATCAACCACCAGAAATGCACATTTTCCTTGGGTAGAAAACTTGCGTTGCCGCCGGGTATCGAGCCCGATACCCGCTGCTTAGAAGGCGAATGCGCACCCAATGTTTTTGACAGGTTAACACGTAGGATGCCACGCGAAAGGTAGAAAGAAGAAAGGGCCTGCAGTGGGACACCGTAGGTGGTTAATGATAATAAACTCTAGTACGCTCGAAGCGTTTCGCTTTTATTTTTTTATTCTTAATAGGCAAGCTTTTGACCACTATCTCACCTGATGGAAAGTGACGATGTGTTCGAAGATGGAGCATGGAGCATGCTTCTACGTTTATGATCCGTACTGCGAAGGAGTGGAACTCTTTACCCGCGTCTTTGTTTCCCGAACGGTATAATCTAGGGTTGAAGACCCTGAGTCATGAGTGAATAGGTATCTTCTAGGC
This sequence comes from Lomographa bimaculata, assembly GCA_948107665.1. Lineage (NCBI taxonomy): Eukaryota > Metazoa > Arthropoda > Insecta > Lepidoptera > Geometridae > Lomographa > Lomographa bimaculata. Next base: position 8,308,067 of record OX403607.1, on the reverse strand, counting down.
AAGCATGCTAAATCTTCGCCCGCATCTTTACATTCCATCAGGTGAGATAGTGGTGATATGCTTACCTATCGAGCATAAAAAAATACTAATAAGTAAGTATATACTAGTAATAAGTAGACCATAATTTTAAGCAATATTATTCGCAGTCGAACATCGTGAACAGTCACCATTACAACAATTACATAACTATCAATCAGATTGTTTGGTCGTGTCGTCCATCAATCTCGTGACGTCATAGATAAATATACTATTTTAAGAAATATCGGAATAGCTACGTCATCATTTGTGGACTTACAGCTATAGAAGAGGCATCGATATAGTTCTCGTCAATAATGATAAATAGGTAGAGCTCGTCCAAGCTGAAATGACGCGCCCTTTACTTGCTACTTAATATTGCAACATTATTGAACGAGCAATCACAAAGCGCGACCGTAGCGTCTCCAATTCAGTTTGGGGAAATTTGCTTTCGTATGTCCGGATGTCCGGTTGTTCTCAACTACAGGTCGCATTTCACAACCGATTCTCGTGAAATTTTCTGAGCAGGTTTGATAATTATATGTTTTTTTTTTTTTCAAATCAGATTTTGGAAAATATCTAAATGGCCAACATATGGGGATCAAAAACGTAAAAATAACATATTTCAGGCATTTACAAAAATACGCGAGGTCTTCAGATCACAGAGCCACTAGTTTTAATTACAGGCCACAAATCGGTCTGTGGACTGTGAATCTATTAATGTTTTAAACCGATTTCATTACAAATCGGTCTGTGAACTGTGTACCTTTTAATTATTGAACTGTTAACCGGTTAAGTCAAGAAGATATTTAGGAGTTTATATTTGAAGTATGTAGGTACCTACAACATCTGTGTATGTAGTGGATTAGTAGATATTTGCGAATTGAATGACTCGACTTTTGTTTTAGCATAATTTGCATACATTTCTCACAAAAAAAAGATCAAATGTGTGAGGTAACTGGCAAGGACGGTGAAGTGTTTTTAAATATTTGATTTAGCATAAAAACTAAAAAAGGCAAATTATTGTTTGTGGTATACCTAAGTGATGAGATTTGAGCGGGATATTTTTTTTATTGGCACCTAAAAGATTTTTTATTTGTCCAGTCTCAATAACATGTAATTAGTTTTTGTAAATTTCTGGTCTGATTATTTAAAAGTTTATAGATGCAGTCAGATATATTATTAGATTCAGATATTTCGGCTTAAGTGAATAAAACAAGTATCTGTGAGCAAAATAGTATTTATCTTAATTTAAAGCAGCATTAAACATTGTAAAACAACGGATCAGAGTGAAAGTAATGCGGTAACTGCTATGAATTATTAATGCGTGTACGCAAACCGACTCGGTGATACAAATGAATCGTAAGATCCGCGCAACAACGGACGCGAGCGAAATTTATCAACAAATGCACGTGTTTTCCACGCAAACAAAATGGCGCCGAATGATTGACAGCTGTCAAGTTAAATTGAAGTTATTTTTTGGCTTCGCAATCTTGTGCATTTATCCAGTGTCAAGTTAAAATATATTTCAAGTGTATTTCATATTAAAAGTCCTAGTCACGTTGAAAAACGTGATCTCGCTCCGAAACTCCAATAAATTCTAGTAAGGTTTCTACCACTTTACCAGGGCATGACTTGACTATGAGTGGACCTTAACTCTTTTACTTGACTTTAACTGCGACTGATGACTAGGACAGGTTTTATAAAATACCGAGCTAATTAAAAAATTAAATTTTCACTGGCTAAAATTAATTATTATTTTCACTGGCTAAATGCACATAGTTTATGGAGCCAAAAATATTAAATTATTTAGTTGTACGAATTTTCATTTTCCTCTTGTGAAATGAGGATATAAGAAGATTAGTACTATATGCAAATACAAATCCGGTTATTATTTTTATAACTTCGATGAACTTGTCACCTTTACGGTGCTTAATTATTGTTTTCTTATTTTTTTCCAAGATTTGTGCAGCTAACGTCGAGTATATCACGCGATTATCGTGACAGTGTGTTTATTTTATAAATCTAATGCTGTTTTTATGCAAATGTACACGAATGTTAAGGGTAGTGTAGTGCGCAGATGAGCAACGTTCGTAATCATAGTATTTTCTTTTCACATGGTTGTGCTTCTGTTTGTTCTTTTGTTTTTCTTGTCTTTGTTTCAGAACGCATCAGTCAATCTCAAACATATATATATATATATATATATATAATAAACATTTTGTAACATTGTTAGATAAATATTTTAGAGTTTTTCCCCCAATAACTATAACTATAACTGTTTTTATTTTGTTATTCTATTAGACTTGAAATATTTTTTTTTTTAATTTGTGACAGGCTAGTGTTTGACCACTATCTCACCTGATGGTAAGTGACGATGTGATCGAAGCTGGTAAACACACTAGACCTGGAATACGCAAATATAAATATACGAGTGATGACTCGTATATTTCAAAGGACAGAGTGATATATTATAACATGTCATCATTTTTACTGATTTTTTTCATGGCCTATATTTTAGAGTACTTTTGTTTAATAATATTTACAAAATGTCTAAAATAACAGAAAAAACGAATATAATACTAATAATAATCTAATTCATAGGTAAAAAGAGAGGTGGTAGAGCATTTTGTGAGTTGCTCGCCTGGCTTGCTACCAAAGTAGCTTACCACCATCAAGTTGAAAGTCTGCCGCCAAGCCAAATACGGTGTTCCGGCAGTTATCCTTGAGAGCCTGCGTATTCCGTCTGCCTAGGAAACATACATTTTTACAAAATTTTATCGAATAGACCGCTGCCAGTTGGCAGTATCCTAAATGTTAGCAGCATTGCCACGTTCAGAATCTGATGACAACATATCATTGACATTAGCATGTCTCAGAATCTATTGACAATATTTTATCATTGACGGCTACACTGCCCTTAAGGGAATTCGCCTTCACAGATTTTCTCAGCACGTGGTAGCGAAAACAAGAAGGAAGAGACACGTCAATAATTTTATAGCACTTTTTCGAACACACCAGGTGTTCGTTAACTATAATATATAATAATTATGAAGGAAAATAAAATGTTTTAATTAACACGCTTCGGTAGAATATAAAAAGCATATATTTTATTAATCGCGTCGATTTTTATGGAGTTAATTTTGTTTTATGTTGATCAAAAGAGTTTTATAATGTTGTCAAGTCACTGTGGGACAAAATATTATTTTAGCATTAATTAGAATTTTAAATTGGCGAGTTTGGTCGTTATCTCGGTTCTATATATACCCTAGACCAGGGGTCGGGAACCTGCGGCTCGCGAGCCACACACTCTTTGGATGTGAAGCTGCGGCTCTTTAGTTCCATACGCAAATAATAATAAATACAAAAAAAACGTTCTAAATCAATTATCAAGGATTAGACACTATTTCTATCGAGCCATTAACAACCCTTCAAAGGTAGCAAAAAAGTACATTTATACAGTTGAAACAAGTAAATTATGGGATGATTAGGTAGGTATAACGCGTGCATAGCGTTTTCTATACGATACTCATAGTACAGTAGGTATTATTGTTGGCATTAAGGTTATTGTTGGCAAGAAAAAAATGTGTGGCTCTATAAAATTTTGAAATTTTGTAAATTGTAATTTTTGACTCTTCCGACTCAAAAGGTTGCCGACCCCTGCCCTAGACCTATTCTAGTAGGTACCTATACCTATTGACGGATTTGATTGCTTCTCAGAAAAATCATCATTATAGTGTTTTGATAAAGTTTTGTGGTATAGTTCGAACATAGTTAGTGACGTAGGCACTATGCTAGCTAACAAGAGTTTTACAACGCGATGCTGGAGCATATTATAGAGTCTAAGTAAGTACCTATTCACATTTTTTTTTTAAGTTTGTTTACGCTATCAGATGATTTGATTATAAGTCTTACGTAGTTATATATATAAATATATACGTAAAATGATATTTATATGTCCTGGTATTTTTATTCAGATATGCGGGTATTTATTGGTCCCCCATATCAATTAGAAAAGTTAGGCACTTTGATTTTAATTTTAACTAAATAAAAATGATAAATAAATAAGTTCTTAAGTTACAATAGTCACCGTGTATTTCTTTTCCTTTGATATTTTTTATGCTCTATAGGCAAACATCCGCCAACAATCATCTCACCTGATGAAAAATGATGATGCAGCCAAAAATGTAGCATGGTTGATTAGAGATACCCATTCACTTGAATTTCCGCTTGATTCAGCACCTTTAGGACCATTTTTGTGTTGGATATTTACTAATTGCATATAGTGAGTTGAGCCCAAAACTTGAAAGCACTGATGCTCGCGATAATGTGGACTCTCAAGGAAAGCTACCGGAACCGTTTAGTGAGTGCTGGTGACAAAAAAGTTTACTATGTGACCACTCCTTACTTGACGTCCGGTCCCAATATAATAAAACGGAGTGTCAAACCGGATATAGGTCTTTGATCTCAAGATATAGACAGGAACTAGAAACGGAACTCAGTGCAAATCGATATATATATATATATATATATCGATGACCCAGCTCCATACAGCAACAAGTCCAAATTGATTGTTTTAGAGAAAACTAAGGCTAAAGATTTCAACCACTATTCAAAAATACATGTTGAGTTTTTAAGGGGTTTAGGATTATAATAATTATTGTCTGCTAATACCTACACCATATTAGATAGTAAAATGAATCCATACATATTTACATATTGTTTATTTTTAGTTTTTTTTTACTTATTGCTCTATAAAACTGTGAAAGTCACGACATTACCATATTATTCCTTTTATTTGAGTAATACAACTTATGGTGGTGATCGTTTAGTAACCCACTTTTATTATTGAAACTTATGGGACATTTATCAATAAAAACAAAAATACAATGCTAAAGAATTCTTATTTATCAATCACTCAGATTCACTATCTAATACCGACCCAGTTTTAAGATTTTCATATAAAATCTAATATTGCCTAGGAATGGCATAGATCTAACAAGTATTTTTTTTTGCTTGTGGTATCGAAACCATACCGTCATGATAAGCCTTTTTTAAATATAATGTGTATGGGCGTCTTCGAGTTCTATAACGAACATCAATTTTTTTGTAACTAACTTCTGCGTAGGACATCTTATAGTATACAGTAGATGGGTTAGTCTTTAACACCTTAACGTGACAAATTTTATTCCAGCATACTTTTTCTCCATCAGTATTTTGGTTTAAGTTTTTCCCAATATCAGCTTGCAAAGCTTTCAAAAAAAGAAAAAAATTATATACAAAAAAAAAGAAAATACATAAAATTTTAATTTTTCTATTTCCCAGCCAAATACGTCATCTTTTCATTCATGTTTCGTCTTTCCTAACATTTGTTATTGTTTACGTCATAGATAGTAAAATTATACGTAGCAAGACGTCGCCTGTAGAAGAAAGTACTTTAATCTCACCACAAGGAACAGAAAGAACAGCTTGAAGATCAAAACATGCAACTTGCTTAGTAACATCCAGTTTTGCAGATTCTACATCACTATCTTTTTCTGCCCTACATAATTCTTTTTCTTTTATGTGGTCATCATACTTAGCTTTTTTATATTTTATATGTTTCACAAGTCATGCACTGGTCTTTTTTAGGATTATAAAATCCGATATTAAATTCTGTGTATAAATATCTTCTCGTAAAGGTGCTGCTTACTAAATGGTTTTCTAACTTCCTCACAATTAGTTTACTACATCCTGTACATTAATGCAATATTAAGACTTCCATCTATATACTGCTTATTAGTCTGAGCCCTACAATAGTGGGACGGCATTGTTGAAAAAGATCGTTTGTGTTTCCGAATGTCTTCCTTTATCTCATCACTTACTTTTATACCACCTTTACCATGCTTTCCTCTTATGTCTTGCTGCAAAACACCGAAATGTTGCTATATTGAAATAACGATTTTCTAAATTTTCATAAAGCAATATGTCGAAATGTTGCTGTATTGAACTAGAAACTATTGAATCACTTTATATTTTCATACAGAACTAATTCGCTTTAAACTAGGACACTTTTAATTTATCGAGTTGTTGCTTTATGAAATAGATAAAACGTTAGAATTTGAAGTTTTTGGCATTTAAATCTAAATTCAGTAAAATTTTGACTTGTTGCTGTATGGAACTGAGTCATCGATATATATATTTTGATCAACAGATATGCATGTCCTGCATGTCCAGTCTAATACCAATTAAAACAATAAGAGATATAAATCAATATGTAAGTAGGTAATTAATAGATGCAAAGGGTACTGGTGTTCAAGGTTTGCTCCCGGGACACCTGGTGACTGGTTTTAATAACTTAAACATAAACTTTTCACACTCACAGCCCCAAATTAAGTTGATGTCATGTGCCATGGGTGCCGGGATATTCACATTACAAATACAAATGTGAAAGCTTTTAATAAGCCTAGCTTAGGCATAGGCTAATAATATGCTATTGTTAACAATCATTTTGTATCTATGCTTTAAGAGGCCTGCGGAGGTTGATTTGCCCATACAATCGTAATACCGAAATTATTTATAATTCAATTACCACCATACTGTGCTGTTATTCAGATTAAAAACATTTTAATCTAGGTTCCTGGATAGTTTTTATTCCAAAATAATTACCTAAAATGAAATATAAACCAATTGATTTTTACACATTATTACGACATAAATGTCGCATCTTTAACTTATTCGTTTTGTATTAAAAACTAACACATTTCTTTTGTCATTACAACAGGGACATAGATTATCATTTCAAGGTACTATTAATGCAAAAAACAATGGTCAAACTAAACATTACATTTTCATTCATAATTTTTGGTATTACGGCACCTATCATAATTTGTTCGGTCGATAGTGCTATCGTATCAAGCATGGGCACAGTTTGCCAGTTAAACAGAGACAGCCTATAGACTCATTCAAAGCCTACCCGGCCTCTTAATATCACTAGAATGAATGAGTTAAAGTCCAACAAAGAATATCAATTGTATTGTTAAAAGAAACTTACCTTTGTACTGAGCGAGTGTGTGGAGAGGAAAGAACAAAGAAGCACGCAGGCCGCCAGCCACTGGACAGATACATGTGAAGGAAACTCCATTATGTATCTGTGGACAAACAAAAAAAAAACATTAACCATCATGTAGTTACTCTTCTAATTTCACTGACCGTTCGTTTCTCGCGCGACTAGTTTCGGAACAGTCGGTGCTCCTTCATTAGTCGCGTAGACCGTCCGGTGTATCGTGATATATGTGACACTTAAGACTCTTTCAATCAAACAATTGATCAAAATAATGTATCAGTACATTTATTATGTTATTTCCTATCTATTTAAATCTTTAATATACATGTATCATCGGCTACCGCATAGTTACTTATTATTCGTGGTTAATTCCAGATATTGAACATACATTTTAGTTCTGAAATCTATTAGATTTTTATTACGTGTGCTAGTGATTTGTAACAAACACTCGAAGACCTGGAGCAAGTGTTTCAAGGAAGCCATCATCACCATAAGTGATCATAATTTCTTCTTCTGAAGAGCCGCCATTAATAAGAAAACTACCCTATTGATATAGTTGGGAAGATTTTGCTTGTTACGCCGCAGGTCTCGGGTTCTTTTTCCCAGCAGAAGCGTATTCCTCCCTATGAGACATGTATGCTTCTAAACATTTTTTTTTTTTTTTATTTGTGACAGGCTAGTGTTTGACCCCTATCTCACCTGATGGTAAGTGACGATGTGATCGAAGCTGGTAAACACACTAGATCTGGAATACGCAGGCTCTCAAGGATAACTGCCGGAACACCGTATTTGGCTTGGCGGCAGACTTTCAACTTGATGGTGGTAAGCTACTTTGGTAGCAAGCCAGGCGAGCAACTCACAAAATGCTCTACCACCTCTCAAATGTCACCTGATTAGCACCACCCGGGGACCACGTGTAGGGAGTCAGACTTAAGGGGTATCCTCCTACGGACGTGGATGACTCAGCCCCCAAAATGTGTGGAGTAAATGTTTTCAACTCCCAAAATACAAGTCGTCGTACTCAGTGTGGAGTTACGAGAAAAAAAATACAAATGTGTCAATATAACACGTTGTACAAAATGTATGTAGCAGTGGATTTAAAACACCCACTTTATGTGCTTAAAACATTAACATCTCCTTAACAAAGTGTGAACATTCGATAGCAAAGAGAATAAAATCGAACATCGAACTCCTTACTCATAACGGTTTCATCTAAATCACACAAAAGAAACATAATTAAAAAAATAACTGATCCAAGTAAAAAAAAAAGATTAACTAGAACGGTAAAATAATAAGGATATATGAATCAGAGCGTTCAAAAAAAGAAATTTATTGGACTCGAATAAACAATTAATTTTCCTAATGAAGATTGGACTTAATTAAAACTAGAGTTAAATCAATAAATTACTATTCGATCATCAAAAAAAACTACTAACAAAGAACAAAATGAGACATAAATAAATGAGTTATAACCCGTATGTCAACCTTTAAGCTAAATTGGTTGGGCACCGTTATAATAAAAAAAATATGCGACATAATTTTTTTGTAGGCACCAGTTTAATAAACAAGTCAATTTACGAAAAATTTAATAAACCCGACTGCGAAAAATTTCAACCTGCTTTTTATGTAATTTTCTTAATCCCTTTTATTTTTCTTTATTTTGATTTCCTACTTAATAGGTATGTTTTTCTTTTTTATTAACGTAGGTACCCATTATTATTTCGCGCCAATAATCCGCCATTTCCATATTTTCAAACATCAATCAAAGGATGTTTGGGTTTTAAGACGAATATAACGAACTTAACTGTTACTGTAAACCTATCCAGCCGTTTGGAAGATACGAGGTAATAAAGAAATTTACAAACCCTTCCTTGGCAGTCAGGTTAAAAGGTTTTGATGGTTTAGTAAATGAATGTCTCAAGAAAAAATAAGAAAATTATTAAATACAAAATACTAGTGCAGAGGTTATACATACATATCATTTATGTATATTTATTGTGTTTACATTGTATATCTTTTCCTACTGCAGAGAAGCTTAGCTTTGTCTTCAAGTCGCGACTGAATAGGTATCTTCTAGGCAAGCTTGCTCTATCGTCGATCACCATCGTCTCTTACCATGAATGGTGGTCAAAAGTTTGCCTGTCTTGAAAAAAAATCAAATCAAAAATGTTTATTCACTTGGACTCATATAGCTCTTACAAAAATTACTGCCTTTAATTGTCTAATGAAAATAAATTACAAAAGCTCCGACCATAGACTACAAGGCAGACATTTTCCCGCAAACGCGTTCCCGCTAGCCATAAACAAACAAAAAGCGCGGGGTCGACGCTCTACAGCGCGGGACAATGTCTTTTCTCAGAAACGGGACGAACGAAATACTAACAAGGCCTCTTTAGTCCTGGGAACGCGGAAACGTGTTAACACTGGCCGGTTGCTACATTCGTTTTTCGAAATTTGAATTCTGTAATGAGACGATATTTTTGTACAAGATGTCGCTGGCTGAATGAACATGCCGTGTACGCCTCTAAAAAATGTCGTAATAAGATTTATGCTAAATGATGTTGACTTGAATTTATTCACGACAACGAAATACTTTGCATTTAACTTTGACAATATTAAACATATTTCGTGTTAGGTACGTAGTTCAAAGTTTTTTAATAATTCTCGCTTATTTTTTTTTCCTACATATTATATTAGATAGACTAGTTTGAGGCTAGTAACTCATCTGATGGTAAGTGATGATGTGGTCGAGGTTGGTAAGCACAATATACTTAGGATAGTAACTGGCTGTCAAGAACAGCTTCCGGAATGCCGTGGTGTTTGCCTGTTAACTATTAATAATCCACCATGGGTACATAATAACACTCAAAGAATCACAAGTTTTGCAAAGCAATACAAAATCGACGCCATTTTTTCACTTTCACGGCAAACTTTTCCTAACTCATCTGCTTCTATATTATTAAAATTTTCTAGCAAATTTACGTTGTAAAAAGATTCTGGTTGAGTTTTGTGACTGGCCGCCTGCCATTGAAATGCCTCGATTGTGGATCAGCAGCGGCATAGCGTGCAGATGACATTAGCTTGGGTGGTAACATTAAGCATAAAATATCTTTACAAACTTTTTGGCTTCGCACATTTCACTCATTTATCCCGCGTAATTGACACCTGTCAAAATGTTTTTACTTTCCGCCACATATGGCAAGCCCATCCATCTTGTTTTATGGACCTAACTGGTCCTGATTTATACCCAAAGGGTCCATTATGTTGTATTTACGATGAAAGCAAACGTTTATCAGGTCCGAGGCAGCTTTGGTACCTTTTATTGCTTGACCACTTTATTTAGATTTGCGGCATGCGAGGTGTTTACGTGTTTGGGGTATTTTTGGACCTAATGACAAACAAAGAAACACATTCACACTCACAGCCCACACTAATTTTAAAGAATTGTTTCGTGTGTGCCAGAAACATTTCATGTTACACGCAGAAGCACAAAATCTTCTTTGGGAAGGATAATTGTGCATAGACTTTCTTCTTAAAAGATTTCGTACCCTAGCAAACGTACTTTGCAAAACTGTTGACAAAGATTTTTTTTTTTATTTGTGACAAGCTAGTGTTTGACCACTATCTCACCTGATGATAAGTGACGATGTGATCGAAGCTGGTAAACACACTAGACATAATTAATTATTAGATGAACCACAAGAGCTGACAAAAAAATGTATGCCTCTACTTACATGTATGTTTGCCCACTTAATATTTGTATTAACTTTAATTGTCATTTTTGGCATTGGGCCAGATCTTTACATATTCTCTGAGAATTAAAAGTTATTTGCTTGTATTGTTTAGACGCTAAATGCCTCTGAACGACGGACGGCTAGGTATAAAGCAACCCAAGTCAACTTATATAAGAGATCTTGCTACAACTATTAACTATTAGAGATCTAGCTTTGCTCGGTCAATAATTCCTAATGATCGACTGCGGCAGCAAAAACGTACTCGTATACGTACACAATGACATAAACATAAACGCTTTCACACACACAGCCCCACACTAAGTTCGATGACTTGCGTCGTGGGTGCCGGAAACATTCACATCACAATCACAACCAGAACCAGAAACACACATTTTCCTTGGAGAGAAAGCTTGTGTTCCCGCCGAGAATCGAACCCGATACTGCTAAGAAGGCAAATATCCAACTGAGCCAATGGGCAAATCAATTGGCATATAACTTCAATCAGTAGTCAAAAAACCCAAAGCGGCCTATTGCTCAAAAGCCTAACTTAGCCCGAACAATAGAATTTCAGCACTAACAACCATTGAAGCTCGAACAAATGTGTGTCAAGCGAAATTACATTCAACACAGCATTGTATTGTTAAATTACGAAATTGCCCATTTTTAAAAAGCTCCAGTTCACACGGTAGGTTATAAAACGTGTTAAGATTTTGGTGAATTTTCCGGTTCTTAGGTATCTGGCGTTAACGCAGATGTAGCATACATCGCTGGTTCCGTTATTGTTACAAAATTGTTCACGTAATAAGTGCGTAATGGACACGTAATATGCGTTGCTAATCAGTCAAGGGTGTTAAGCTGTTATTATGTCACTAAAGCCTTCTTATTGGCTGTTTTATTTGTTTTGAGTAGGGTCATAGATAAAATAGATTCTTCTTATGTTTTATCTATGGTATTTTTGACAAGCGGTGGTGACTGGTGGTGAAACGCTTGCTTTTACGGGGCGGAGGTGCGATACTCAGGTCAAGTATGTAATTAGATATTTTAATGGAGTTTTGGCGCGAAAGTGATTGACAGTTTTGTATTATTTTCCCAAAACTTATGATTCTTCGAGTGTTCATGTGTAATAATGATTGATTATTGTTAACCGTTAGTAGCTCGTAAATGTACACAAGTGTAGGTATATACAAAAAAAAAAGTTGAATTACGTGATTTTCGTTTTAATTCTACAAATCCAGGATAAATTCTAGTAAAGTTTCAACCACTTTACTAGGGCATGACTTGACTGTGACTGGACCATGACTCCCTTACTTTACTTTGACTGTGATTGGTGACTAGAGCTGGGTTTATGAAATACCTAACATAAGAAATAATAATATGTATTACTTGACACTGCCACGATTGCCCATTACAGTTAAATGGCACCCAGAGTTTTAAACGTATAGTTCGACCCTTAGATACTGTGACGTTACTCTGTGATATTAGATGTCAAAATTCTTCAAGCCCTGTAATTTGACTAGAAGCATTGCTCTTCGATCTTGCCTACAGTAAATGATTCCTTCTGCTTGGCGGTTCAATGTCTGGCAATGGTGTGGTATTGCCCCACGCGGACTCAAAAGAGATCTACCCCATGAATATACAATTTGGGAATATATTTTCCGATGGGGTATGTTCAGATACCCTTAACTTTTTTCTTTGGACGTCACTAATAGATCCACGCTTTATATTGTTAAAAAAACGCAAATAACACATTTCTAAGAAACATTTGAATCCACCTCTGACATTAAGCATTTTTCAACCACGCCACATTACTGAACCAATACAATTCAACACGTAAATAAGTCACGATATCAATAAATCTAAGGAAACATCTCAATTCTGAACTTTCAAGGCGATTTAGGTAATTAATTAAATTAGACAAAACAAATTTGGTCTATGAATATTCTGCCGTATTTGTATTCGCCTGGCAACACATTTCCGTACACATGGTTAGAGCAGTAAACATGGAGTTGGATGGTTTTGCCGCGAAAATGAAAAAAATGGCGATGTTGGTTTTGTATAATTTTCCAAAACCTGTGATTCTTCGAGTGTTAATGTGTAATAATGGTGAACTATTAATCGTTAATACTCAGTAAACGTGCATAAGTGTAGGAATCATACAAAGTTGGAAAACGTGATTTTCGCCTTTGCTCCAAAACTCCAATAGAAGTTCTAGTAAAGATTCTACCAATTTTTTTGGCCATGACTCGACTATAAGTGGACCTTGACTCTTTTATTTGAATTTGACTATGACTTCTGACTAGGGCTTTTGATATGAATACACTTGAAATATTATATCATTACTTGACACTGGCTAAAAGCACAAGATCGCGAAGCCAAAATTAAGAAGAAAAAAATTGGAGTTGAAACCTAGGCCCGTCGAGACCGCGAACCAATTAATATATTCTTCTATCAAGATTGATATACTCTTTATAGAACAACTAACACAAATAATACAATGAATAACACTTTTTATAAGTGTAACAATAAGCGGTCTTATCGCTGGAAGCGATCTCTTCCAGACAACCTTTGGATAGAGAAGAATAACGCAAAGTAATAGGAAAGGTTGTTCTACGTTCATAGAAATTACTTCTGAAGATACTTTTGAGACCAATTAGCCTTAGGTATGACGAAATATTGGCGCGAGCTGAAATAGACTTTATTGCAGTGGAAATTCGTTCGATAATTGTAGAGTACGTAAAGTAGAGGGAAGTACGTAAGACCTTTAAATCTTAGGAGCCTCATCTAGTGACCAGTTACTAGTTCTATAAATTTTACCTAAACTTCTGACCGCTCCTAGACATTACAACAGCTGCGTACAAACTTCGACGTTGTTGCGAAAGAACTAATGTCCAGTTTTGCGAAATACACAATATTGCCGGTGTGGACACGACTTCGCACGTAGTGGCTACATGTGAGTACAAGAATGTTGGTTTACATTGTCACAGAATAGATTATAGTAACTGCGACGTTGCAGTGATTGTTTGCTCACCAGCTGTTCGAACTTAGATTTTGAAGTAATTTGTGTTTCTAATATACAACGTGTAAAAAAGGTGTAGTGATACTTGATGGTGTGTATGTGTATCGTGCCAGGAATCGTCTGCCGGAGAACAAAAGTGGAAATCGGAGATATTTTTTTTTAAAAACCGACTTCTCCGCTTTTTCTTGGGAACCTTGATCAGATTTAATGTATTAAATACATATTATTGACCATATTTCCATATATGGTTCTCGATAGGTAAGCTTGCCTATCGAGCATAAAAAAAATACAATCATCAAGCAATATATTTGTGATATGACCGATGCCTGATACGTCTAGGTCCAAAGACTATGTTGTGTAGAACGGTAGCTGATGAAATAGTGTAGCAAATGATATGATTTTTTTAGAAACATTAATTCATCATAACTCAATATTCATGCTGTTACCTAATTTAGAAGTTTTTATTTAAAGTTATTCGCTTGTATAGGTTTATAGATGCCTTTTACAGACGGGTAGACGGACAAAGTGCTAACAAACCAAGTCAACTAAGAGATCTCGCTTAGATTTTTTAATTATGAATAAAACCTATATATTCTAATGTCCCTGACACTTAGGACACGCATTAGGATAAGGAATATTATATAAAATCAATTATAAACACACAAATGTTTTAAACATAAACGCTTTCACACTCACAGCCCACACTAAGTCCGATGAATTTCCCTTGGGGAGAAAACTTGTATTCCCGCCGGGAATCGAACCCGATACCCCTGCTTATAAGACGAACGCGGACCCAACTAAGCCAACGCACAGTAAAAAAAATACGGTTACATTGTGTGTAAATGTGTATTTTTTTTAAATCAAGATAGGCAATATATGTACTGCTACCCCCCCTACCCCCCTTATTGTGTAACAATTATAAAAAACTTCTGAAAACTATTTATAATTTTATATGAGTCATTTATACAACGATGCTTGGTGCACGTGGCATTAAGGAAAATCTATACATTCTCTTCGGACGCCAATTTCAAAAGTATCCTTGTATGACTTTATACTTTTTGTAGCAAACCTCTTTTTAATTCTGACATCATCGAACTTTCTGCCTCATCGCATTATCAGGCAGTGAAGCTTCTTAATTTAATAACGAAATCGGGCGGCACTTTATCTTCAAAGCCATAAAAATTTGCCGACACTGTATATCGTCACCTAAAATCTGGCGCAGTATCAAACCCACCAAGATGGTATGTAAGTAAAATAATCTAAAATTAGTGAAGCTGTCTTACAAAAAATTAAAAAAAAAGCGATTGGACAGATAACTTATTCTTTTTTAGTTTCCGCGCGCGACTTTCCGGGTTCGGTGCGTTCGAAATATGAAAATCTTGCAATTTACGCGCGCAATGTTAACTTTTTTATTTAACTTTTTTGGCACAGACATTTCTCGCTAATTGGTGTCCAGATAAAAGCCTTTGGCGGTTCTTTGTGTCGTCGACGGATTTAAAAAATAACACGATTTTCTTCGCTCGTGATGATTATTTGCAGGAGAATGTTTTTAATCTGGTGTTTTTTCTGGAGCGAGGGTCAATGAACTTTTGCGGAAGCTTTTTGATAGAGATGTAAAAGACTGTCAACTGGATAAGAAGTTAAAACGATGTAAGAATTACTCTGTATATAAAAATAATAATGCTTTACTTTAAACACAAGATCCATATTTACGCACAATACATAACATACAAAAAAAATATAATTATAGCTATAAAATTAATCCATGTAACTTATGATTTTCCACAGCTTTTAGTTTAACATCACTCATTCTAGGCTTAACGTGTTTACCATCTTCGACCTCATCATCACTTACCATCAAACGTGATGTTTGCTTTCGCTCTAAAACTCCAATAAAAGTTCTAGTAAAGTTTCGACCACTTACTAGTACATGACTTGAATATGACTGGACCTTAATTCTTTTACTTGACTTTGACTGTGACTGGTGACTAGAACTGGTTTTCAGAAATATCTAATTTGAAGAATATTTATAACTTGACACTGGATAAATGCACATAGTTTGCGAAGCCAAAATTAATACATAAAAAAGTGTCAACTCAAAATTAAGGCATCTGTACAACTATCAATAGCGAGATGAGTCAGTAAAGTTTTAGAAAAGAATCGAGAAAAATCGTAACTTTGAATAATGATCAATAAATTATTATATCTAAAGATGATTTTAGCATATCTGTCAAAATAACATCGCCGCCCAATCAAGGTAAAATAAATTAGCTAAAATCATATTAATAAAATAATAATTATAAACAACTAATGCTTTATTCTTGTAGTCCTTGTGCGCTATCGGTATTTTACGGAAATATAAAAATTACTTTATGTTATGTGAAAAAAAATCAAACACAATATACAATGGTTAACTTGACTTCCTGTAAAATTATGTCATTTGTTTTGTTTAAATGTCAAATAGGTTTTTTTTTCGTTAGAAGTTTAAAGCATAAATTATGTTTTTCGTTGAAATGATTTGTGGTCATTTGGCAGTGTCGAAGGCCTTTCGACTAACTAATATAAAACTGCCCGTTAGCTTAATTGGATGAGCGTTCGTCTTCTAAGGGGTATCGGATTCGATTCCTGGTGGGAACGCAAGTTTTCTCCCCAAGGAAAATTTGTGTTTCTGGTTCTGGTTGTGATTGTGTTTGTGATATGAATGTTTGACCCATGACAATAGTCATCTAACTTAGTGTAGGGCTGTGTGTGTGAAAATATGTAATGTTATAGATAGAATCCTGGCGGGAATTACTCAGGTATAATACTGACACACAAAGAAAAAAAACATGATAAAATTGTCAGACGGTTTTCTTTTTTAAAAACATACCTAAATAAAATTACAGTGTAAAAAGCACGCCTAATTTAAAACGAGCAGATCACTGGTACACATAAATGTTTCTTAATATAAAATAACTAGCAGTGCCCTCCGCCTTCGCTCGCGTTAATTAAGTTAAAAAATAGCCTATGTGTTATTCCAGAACCTAAACTATCTACATCCTAAATTTCATCAAAATCAGTTTATTCGTTCCGGAGATACGTGGTAACAAACATTCACACACACACACACTAACTTTGCATTTGTAATATTAGAAGGAAGTAGGAAAGGTTGATGTAAAATATACTTCAATATATGAAATAATAACGTATTTTTTATGTTGCAAGCATTTGGCCACCATCTCTTGTGATGGAAAGTGATGATGCGGTTAAAGTTTTATCATATAACATTTGTAATTAGTTACCTAACCATGTCGCGGCTCTTCGACCTTTTTCGTCTAACTATAAAAATAAAACGACCTAGATGTCACTATAGAAAAAAAACTACAATTTTGTTTTTTTATTTATTCCTAAGCACCGGACGTGGTATCAATTAATACACATTTGCAAAAAAAAAACTATTTCAACAATCATTAATCTCATCCTTAATTAGCGACATCCTCAATTTCATATTAATTACTTAAACATTTAGAAACACACTGATTGGGTATGTAATGATCTAAAATGATAAAAAAAAAATGAAAGATGGCTGCTAGATACAGAAAGTACACAAAAAATGAAGCCAGGTGTTCAATGTGCCGAAATTTGAATAATCTTGCGAATGTTAATTTATTTAAAGTTCATGGGAAACGTTTAGTTTTAAAACGTTGTTTTTTGTTTGTCAGGTGTCCGAAAACAATATATAAGTACTATTTTTAACTGACTTCGAATGAAGAAGTATTTTACAATTCGACTGTATTTTTTTATGTGTGTCACCTAAGATATTTTCCTAGGTGAACCGATTATAAATAGATGATTTTTTTTTTATTTGAATGCTGGTGTTTCTCAATTGAACCCATTTAGAAGAAGAAGTGGAACTCATTGCCTGCGTCTTTGTTCCGTGAACGGTATCTGGGTGTCTTATTATATAGTCTTCTTTTTTTAAACATTGTTTTTGATTCTGCACTTTTTTCAGGGCAGTACTACACAATTGCCAGACATTCAACCGTCAAGCAGTAGATTACAAATATATTAGTTCGGATTGAAGGGCAGTGTTTCCAGTGAAATTGCGCGGTTTAAAGAGACTAATATTTCAGAGTGATGGGCTTTGCCGTGCTGAAGTTTGAATTATAAGTATATAACTCTAGGTGGCACTTACAAGTAAACTGTAATGGGAAGCGTTATGCTTACCATCGCAAGCAACTTGCTCGTTTCGTCTTTCAATGACATAATAAAAAAAATTAAAAAAGTATTGCCATACTAAATTGCAAAAATAGTTTGACATAAAAAAGCGCGCCGAATCGAAGCCCCCTACTGTTCTTGTTTCGGCATCGCTTACAAGTTTGTCGACCTTTTGATAAAATTCAGTAACCACTCGTCCCGTTACACACGAAACGTGACGCTCAATATACATTGAAATTATACTTAGGTGTTATTGGGAATTATTTATCCAATTATATCCATAAACATTTATTTTTAACACATCGTTTATTTACAAGCAGTTTTATAATGTGACAACCTACAAACATTTTGTTTATTTTTCAATATACCTATAACTTAATTGACATTTCCAATAAAAAAAAAGTTTTTACCTCCTCTAATAAATTATACTTATTTATAGCAATGGTTCTAAAGTATTTAGATATTTTTTTTTATATTACATTTGATTTATACAGTAATAAAATGCTAAGGCAGTTATCCTTGAGAGCCTGCGTATTCCAGGTCTAGTGTGTTTACCAGCTTTGATCACATCGTCATTTACCATCAGGTGAGATAGTGGTCAAAAACTAGACTGTCACAAATAAAAAAAAAAAATTTTTTTTAATACAATAAAAGTTAAGTTGGAGCAAATAATCTTTAATGTTCGTCTAAGTGTCTAAAATGATGAGTAGTACTGATTAGCAAGGCTTATCCTCTTCCCCAAATACAACCATTTTGGTCACATTATTCATGGTCTACCGAAGATTATCACACTCCTATCATTATTATGAATCTGATATGTGGGAGAGAGACAGCAACACTAAAAAGTTGCAGGACATGGCTACTACTTTTAATGTGTTTAAAACGCACATCACCGCAAAGCAAGGCTAGACAGTAAACATAAACATAAACGCTTTTACACTCACAGCCCCACACTAAGTTCTATGACTTGTGTCTTGGGTGCCGGAAACATTCACATCGCACACACATCACAACCAGAACTAGAAACACATATTTTCTTTGGGGTGAAAACTTGTCTTCCAACCGGGAATCGAACCCGATACCCCTGCTAAGAAGGCGAACGCTCACCCAACTGAGCCAACGGGCAGTTCAATTCAATATTTTTTCGTTATACAATAGTTTAAACCCCTTTTCTTGTTTATACTAAATATAAATCAACAATTTTATGTATAAACTAGCTGTATCCGGCATGCGTTGCAATGCCATGTTTAGAAAAAGTGTTTTACCTCTTTCACGTTTATGGTCGCCTGGTACTTCAATACTATACTAAAAACTTTTTGGATATTGTTCATACAAAAATAACGATTAAAAAGTGGGGGTTGGGATAGGACAGGGAAAATTACTTTACGATCTATTCTCATACCTACCAAATATACCAAAAACATTAAAATCGGTCGATCCGTTTCGAAAGAGTTCGACCACGTGACACGAGATTTGTATATTATCTATAAATATAAAAATCAATGCCACTTTACGTTGTTATTTTATAACTCAAGAACGGGGCTCACCTATCCAAACCAAATGTTTAGGCTTTGTTCGGACTATTTAGTAGATGGTTTGTGTGAAGTTTGCACAAAATCGGTCGAGCGGTTCTTCATTTATCACACCCGGGCGGATCGCTAGTATATTATAAATTAGAAGATATTATGTGGACATTCTTATTACAACGAAAACTTGAATACAAAATTATTATAAGCCTTGTATGTACCCTTAGACACTCGTATAAAAAATGATAAATATTCTACAGAAGCTTTCACAGACGTCACAATGATAGACAACAACAGCGGAAGAAAGCGCTATGATTCGCGCCAAAACTGACCATTAAGGATTCTTCACACGACGCGGTTTCACATGTTCCCGCTTTGAATTATTATATATTCTATAGTCTCGCAGCAGGGGCGATCTGAATCTAAATACGCTGCTTTCTTGTATAAGAAAGTAGATTTGAAGGAAAATATTGTTTAGAAAAAGTTTTGTAATGATATTGTAGATCGTTATGTTCTACTAAACGTTTTGTAACTAGACAAAAAACTGTACAAATTCTTATCTTAGTCAATGTAAACAAATGGAGGAATGCACCGGCTGAAACACATTTTCTTTTTAATGCAAAATAGGCAAGCATTTGACCACTCACTATCTCACGGTCTCATGGAAAGTACCGATGCGGCCGAAGATGTGACATGCTTGCCTGGAAGATACCTATTCACTCTTGACTTGAAGACTCCCAGATTATACCCTCGGGGAACAATGACGCAGGCAATGAATTCCACTCCTTCACTGTACGGATGATAAACGTAGAAGCAAAACGCTTCGAGCGAACTGGAGGTATGTCAACCATAAATGGATGACGTTTGATAGTTTGGTATTAATATATATTTTTTTTTGTTTTTTTTTTTTTTTTTCTCAAAATGCAAACGATAGAATACCGATAGACTTGCACACATTTTATTACTAGTTCAGGTGGCAAATGTATCGTTTTATCGTAACATCGTAACACATCACAGTGTGAACATAAATACTCAAATAATTTGGAAATAAAATCTGAACGTATAAGGTTATCCATTCACAACGCCACACATCTTTACTTAATCTTTATGTTTACGATTAATCAATAATTTTTCATGTAATTAAAATAATTTAATATATTAGCATAAAACTTACCTACATTAATTTACTCCGAGATTTTTAGTTTCAATGTATTAGGACAAAAATGTATTGTGTAATAAAATTATATTTTCTGTCAATAATAATAATAATTTTAATTCTTATTGTATAAAAACTCAACTTAAAATGTCTTAAAGTATTGTTAAATAGTATTTTACGACAATTTAACATAATAATACTTTACAGCGATAACTAAATAGTAGTAAAAAGAAAATCGGCTAACAATTATTGGTACATATTATCCGCCAAGTCGAGCAAAAAAGCGGCACGTCCATATCATCCTTTTCTCGAAGCTGTTCAGGCCATTTCGACACCCCAATAACTCCGTTGTGGATAAAACTAGAAGCCAGCAGGCCTAGCATGGCGTAGGAATATAAATTGTTTCCCCTGTTTTTATGCACTGACGAGGGACAAGATTGTCCTCTCCACCATACACAGCATGGCAACAGTGGAAAGTGAAGGTATATCCCTATTTGACATTTGACGTAGACATATATATTTCTCCCTTCATAACATGGGCGCAACGAAAAGTGGATAAAACTGCTCTGTTTGACATTTGGAGAGAAATTATCCTCGTTTGTAGGACGTGGTGTTAATTTTGACGTAGTAACGGGACAAGGCATTTCCCTCCATATCCACCGTTGATAATATATCCACCTGTGCGTCCATGCTCGGAGCGAGGAAAAGAATTTCAGAGGGGAAAAGATTTTTATCTACTCCCCAGGGAAAAGTTTCCACCCGCCATGCTAGGCCTGCTGAATTTTCATCTTAACTTTACACGTACAGTTAACTCAATCGAGAAGGAATGGGACTTCCATTCCAAAGCAGTACGTTACATTGTGACTCGAAATAAGCAGATTTTCTTGTTCTTTACGCGGCCATTTTACTAAGTCGGTAACCAACAAAGGCGTAAAAGAGCAACCGTTCGTTTATGACTTCAAACTTCAAGTCGTAAAAATGTGTCGTTTCGACGAAACCGCATTTCTTCGACGCCGCACACCATTGAGGAAACGTACCGTTTTACGCCTATACGCGTTCAGCATATAAAATCGTATGAAACCGTGTGTAGGTACCATAATTTTTCAGTACAATATAAAGTTTTTAAATTGAGCCGTGTGAGTTTCTTTGCCACTCGCCGACAAAGAATTTACGAAAAATCAATGAGAAATGTTTGTTCTCTAAGAGAACAGATACATCATATACATAGATAGATAGATAGATAACTCTTTATTGTACACCAGAAATAGAGAAAAATACATTAAAGACATTAAAACGAACTTAGGCTAGTACAATGGGCGGTCTTATCGCTTAAAGCGATCTCTTCCAGACAACCTTTGGATGGAGAGGAGATAGCAAAATGTATTGGGACTCAGGTGTACTACATAGTTACGCAAACTTTATAATAATGGATTAAGATACTAAACAAAACAATTACTATTGATATATTAAAATAAATAAGTACATACATAAGATATCATATACATTCTATACATATTATAACAACAATAGAATAAATACATAAACAAAAATATACATACAATACATATAACATACATACATACAATACATATAACATACATACATACAATACATATAAACTTGCTTAATGAGCTGATATTTATATTTGAATACCGCTTTGAGCTAAGTAATGTTTCTTGACTCTCTCTTTGAAAACAGATAGTGATGTCGAGTGCCGGATACTGACTGGTAAACTGTTCCAAAGGCGAACAGCCTGCACCGTGAACGATTCATCGTAAAAAGAAGTAGTGTGAGAAGGCATTTTTAACTGCAAAGTATCATTGGATCTCAATGAAAGAGAATTTTGTGTAGAAAGAAAAATAAAGCGTTCTTTAAGATAGAACGGAAATGAAGGATTAAAAAGTATACCGTATAGCATGGAAAGAATGTGAGTATTTCGACGAAGACGAATTGGAAGCCACTTGAGCTTATGACGAAAACTGGAAACGTGGTCATATTTACGAAGACCGAAGATGAACCTAATAGAAAAATTTTGAAGACGCTCAAGTTTGTTCAATAGTTCTTCAGGGAGATCGAGGTAGCAAGCATCAGCATAATCCAAAATAGGTAATAATAAAGATTGTGCCAGCGTAATTTTAGCATATCATTGAAACGTAATCAAAGCTTAAAAACCGATTTCATCGGTTATATTAAATTTATATGTGACCACTTTTGAAGTATACTCTACCAAACAAAAAAAAAATCATCAAAATCAATTCATAATTCGCGGAGATATCGCGTAACATATATACAAAAAAAACATACAGTCGAATTGAGAACCTCATTTTTTGAAGTCGGTTGGAAATATAAATAAGATTTGATGTTGAATTTCAAGCAATTCGAAGCATAATATCATGTTGTATGAAGTAGAGTATCGGAGTTTTGCCGCGAAAGTGAAAAAATGGCGTTGTTGATTTTGTAAAATTTTCCAAAACCTGTGATTCTTCGAGTGTTAATGTGTAATAATGGTGGATTATTAACCGTTAATACTTAGTAAATGTGCATAAGTGTAGGAAAATCATACAAAGTTGAAAAACGTGATTTTCACCTTCGCTCCAAAACTCCAGTAGAAGTTCTAGTAAAGTTTCTACCACTTTACTAGGGCATGACTTGACTACGACTGGACCTTGACTCTTTTACTTGACTTTGACTGTGACTTGTGACTAGGACCTATAATATGAAATACACTTGAAATATATTATCACTTGACACTGGCTAAATGCATAAGATTGCGAAGCCAAAACTAAGGAAAAAAAAAAGTAGAGTATCATCAGTATGTATGAAGACACTTGGTATACACAAATACATGCATGTCTACATAAAGTATAAAAAAAAATTACTTGTAGCGTTTTAGCCCTTTATTATTTGCAAGCCGTTGCCAGCGTTTTCGTCTGCGTCATATACCTATATACCTATGCGTTATATACCTATGCTAGTGCTCCTCTATACTGCCAAAGGAATACAAATATGTTACTTTATCATTTATTTGGAATATGCGTTGATTGTCAGTCACTTAATGAGACAACACGGTTTTACATTTTGATAGATTATAGTTTTTGGAAATTATTAAAAAAAAATTGTGAAGAATCAGTTACAACTAGTTCACCCGCTGATGATAATGATGATGATTAAAGTAGCCTATGTAATAATATATTTAATTTAGAGTAAAAGCTACCTACACTCCAAATTTCATTTAATTCGGTTAATTAGTTACGGAGATACGTATAAGAAACATTCACACATTCACACACAAACTTTCGCATTTATAATATTAGTAGGAAGTAGTATGTAGTAAAAAGCAGCTTAATATTGCCATACCGATAATTCACGACAAATATCTTGTATCTTGGGTGTCTTCAAGTCTAGAGTGAATAGATATCTTCTAGGCAAGAATGTTACATCTTCGGCCGCATATTCACTTTCGGGTGAGATTGTGGTCAAATTGGCTTGGCTATCTAGCATAAAAAAAATTACAACAAATGTGTCATCAATTTGCTATAAAATAAGTCAATGTTGACTGACTCTACTATAATAAACGTAGTCATATTTCATAGCACACTGGCTAAAGTGATGTAAAAGTAAGACAACATAAACATTTTCTTAATTAGGCATTATCAAATATAAGAAAAAAGCTTCTGACATTTTTTTTTTTTCCTTAGTTTTGGCTTCGCAATCTTATGCATTTAGCCAGTGTCAAGTGATAATATATTTCAAGTGTATTTCATGTTATAGGTCCTAGTCACAAGTCACAGTCAAAGTCAAGTAAAAGAGTCAAGGTCCAGTCGTAGTCAAGTCATGCCCTAGTAAAGTGGTAGAAACTTTACTAGAACTTCTATTGGAGTTTTGGAGCGAAGGTGAAAATCAAATTTTTCAACTTTGTATGATTTGCCTACACTTATGCACGTTCACTAAGTATTAACGGTTAATAATCCACCATTATTACACATTAACACTCGAAGAATCACAGGTTTTGGAAAATTTTACAAAATCAACAACGCCATTTTTTCACTTTCGCGGCAAAACTCCTGACAAATTTTTTTAAGATAAATGTCAGTGAAAAACGCAGGAGCAATGTTGCCACTACAAAAAACAAAATAACACAAGATCTTCAAAAACGTAATTAATAATGATTAAGCAAAATCGTTTCTTTAATTAAGATTTTATTAGGTTTTAAATACTCCGTTAATTTTAATTAACCTAAGTCACAGATTATTTCACGACTAAGTGTCAAGCGTATATGCCCTTATATATTTTTATTTACTTTTTTTAGATCACGTTTTAATCGCCATAATTAATTTTCCTTTTTCTTGTTAGAACTTGTCTTAATTATTGATTCACATTCCTTAATTTAAATGCATAAATTGCAAAATTTGTACCATAAAGTATTAATTAGCATTATAGCATTATTAAATTTGTAAATTCGGACCAAATGTCCACTTTTAAATTACTTTTTGTGTGCCAACTAATTGAGTAAGCAGGTATAATGAGCTTTAAATGTGTCACTATTTTAGTATTGTTTTTTTTTATGGCAACACATTCTTTGCATAATGTAAACACAGTAAATGGAGAGTTCTGATCACTTTGTTTAGCCAACGCGGTTTTTAAGTTAAGAGGGTTTATTCCTTTTGTCTTCTCTCTCGCTCGCACATTTCAATATTTTTAATACATAAATACAATTAGGTACGTGTGTTTTTGAAAATGTTTTCAACCAATTATATGGACATTAATACAATGAATGTTTCAATCTACCTTTCGTTTTTCGTATCTTAAAGTTAAACAAAGAAAACGTGAAAATTATATTGAAATTTGGAAACTCTGTTTTTTCTTTTCTTATTGAAGGATATGATACCGAAAATAAGTTTGAAACATCCTTGCATTAATGTCCATATAGCTAGCTAAAAACATTTTCTAAAACACATGTACATAATTGTATTTATTAAAAACATTGAATTGTGTGAGCGAGAGACAAGACAAAAGAAATAAACCCTCTTTAATAATATCTACATAATAGTAGTCGTTCGCGCCGAACTGAGATCTCACGCCAACATTTCGCCTCATAGAGAAAAACTTTTGAGGTTACTTGCTTATAACTTTTTTTCTATATAATAATTGTTTGATTTCTGTATTTGTTGTTCAGGTACAGGATATAACGTATATTATTAGTAAGTTTAAGCGTTCAGTGTGAAGCCGTTTTTGAGATAGACCCCGGGACAAAATAGGTCTAAAAACAGTGGCCTACCAAATCGTTATTTTCCAACATAGTTTTTTTTAACCGGTTTTTACTCTACTTGTCATGGTAGGTAAGTTCATGGTAGGCCTGCTGGTAATGGTATAGTCGACGATGGTAAGATATATATAATTTGATCATTGGTAGATTTTCGAGCGTATGTATGTAGGTATGTCCATTTCTTTGGCAGGCCTTACATCCCAAACGGCTGGACGGCTTTAGACATATCAACTTATATAAGTTGAATTTGTCAGAATTATGATAGTGACATAGGCTATAAAAATGGCGCCCGCAAAAAGAAATAATTGAAACGCAAGCAAAGCTCAAAAAAACCGACTTCACCGCTTATATTTTGGTTTCGGCTTGACCATTTCGATAAAATGTATATGGGACCACCTCTGAAGTATACTCTACCAAACAAAAAAAAAACATCAAAATCGATTCATAATTTGCGGTGACATCGCGTAGCATACATTAAAAAAAACTATCCAATTAGACAGTTTTTTTTTCTCAATTGAGAACCTCCTTTTTTGAATTCGGTTGAAAAGGGGAGGGTTTTTTTTTCTTACCATTTCAAAAATATATGTATCATAATAATATATATGTTCACTTTTTTACAGTCAGGTGTTTTAATTTATAGTACATTGAATTGTTCCTACGATAGTATCGCCTAGCTAGCTAACATATCCATAGTATAAAGTGTAGCTAGCCAGGCATAACAAAATGTTCTCCCGCCATGGATACTTTATTTTTTTAAATGTAAGTGCTACCTTATTTCATGCCTTGCTTTACTTCTTATCATTCTAATTTTGCTTGCTTGCTGCAGCTTACCTGCGAAAAAAAGAAAAACACAATTAAAAAAATATTTCAATGTTTATCAAAAACGTAAATTTTTAAGGATAAAAGTGTTTTATTTTCACTACATTGTCCCATTTCTTAACCTAAAGAAATGGGTCTATTTATAGAGTAAAATAAAAAAAAATTAAGTCAACGAACTGCGAAAAGTGGTATCACGCAGTTAGTCGACTTTTTTTTTATTTTTTTACAATATGGCGTCTGGTGGTTGCCGAATTGAATTATTGGTTAGGACTATTTTTCATTTAGAATTACCATTTTGGATCTATAACGATAAAAAGTCGGTTAGCAACCATTGTAACTTAGATATTCAACACTTAAAATAAAGGTGTGTGTGTGTGTACTATATAATCAATCGCATATTCGAAACTAGCTTTTCAATCGATTTAAAAAAAGAATGCTTCTCAATCCGACTGTATGTTTTTGTATGTACGTTACGCGATAATTCCGCTAATTATGAATCGATTTTGTCGATTTTTTTTGTTTGGTAGATTATACTTCAGAGTTAGTCCCATATAACTTTTATCGAAATCGATCAAGTCAAAACCAAAATATAACCAGTAAAGTTGTTTTTTTAAGCTTTGCTTGCGTTTAAATTATTTGTGTTACACTTTTTCATTTAAAAGACCTTTATTAAAGGAAAAGTGTAAAAGAAGTTCAAAGTCAGTTCATCTTATACGTAGTAGGCTTTTATGATTCTTCTATTCTATTCCTCTATTCTATTCTTCTATTTATTATATTGTATATTATTTAATATCACTGTCCGTTGGCGAATGCTAAGTTGTTCGCCTTAGTTATCCAGGTTTTTTTTTATTCAAGATAGGCAATCTTTTGACCACCATCATTGGTTTTCTCCTCAAGGGAAATTTGTGTCTCTGGTTCTGGGTGTCATTGTGTAAGTGATGCGAATGCTTCCGGCACCCACAACACAATTCATCGAACTAAGCATGGGGCTGTGAGTGTGAAAGCGTTTAACAGTCGATGTCAGTGACCTGTAAACACACATTGCTTAGTACGTAATAACATTATTACTTACTTTTTACGTAACACGAACAAGCCGGAATACTTTTTCAATTGGTCGTCTAAATTGTTAAACAAATAAGCACCTAGTGGTGTTGACATTAGAACTTGATTTGATTGGCTTGATCGGTGAGAATTTGTGTCATTGGATTAATTATGTTTACAAGGTTTGATGAATGGTGACCTTGAAATAACTGCGCAACTTCCCTCTATATTTCCATACAGATATGTAAAAGTAGCTCTAATCTTTACCCGACTGCGCGATGTACAGGATAGTAATATGTTTTTCAGCCTACATATGTTTGTCCCTTGGGGAAGAAACTCGTGCACCTGCAATCGACTTTATACACGCCACAGAGGGTAGAGTCTTGCCAACGGCGCTAGCTGGGTCATTGTTCACCATCTTCTATAGAAAATCTGTCACCATGCCCAACGTTATATCTGGCAGAGATTTACAGTTGGTTTGATATAATTACATACCTTCAGTTAGCTCGAAGCGATTCGTTTCTACGTTCATTATCCGTACAGCGAAGGAGTGGAACTCATGGCCTGCGTCTATTCCCCAAACGGTATAATCTGGGAGTCTATTGCGAATATGTGTCTTTTAGCATATTACATCTTCAAACGCATCGTCACTTTCCATTAGATAAGACAGTGGTCAAACGCTTGCCTATCTTTTTTTTTCTTGCAAATTTTAGACTACCATCTCACCTGCTGGCAAGCGACAATGTTGTCGACGATGGAGTAGGCTTGCTTATTCACTCACGACTTAAAGACTTCCTCGAGATATTGGCCTCGATTCTGATGTACACTCACTAAATTAAATTTAAACTATTCCTGTCTTTTACAAAATAGGAACACAAGACAGAGATAGCATACTGCCGTGCTGTCAAGTTAGTCAGAACTTAGATGTCTATGCAAGCTTACTCGAGTATGTGTTGTATTGGTGTTGACTAAAAACAAGCGCCTTTCTGCTTCTGCTGTTCATATTTTAATTGTTAAACTAGCGTGACAGCATTAAAATGCATGCTATCTCTGTCTTGTGTTTTATTTTGTAAGAGACAGGGATAGCTTAAATTTAATTTAGTGAGTGTACATCAGAATCGAGGTCATTGTACTCATCAGGAAACGGGGGCCGTTCAATGTATTACGTAAGCACTATAGGGGGGCGGGGGGGGTCTTTGTTTTGTTTATTTTTGATGACATGGGGGGTAAGGGGGTCTAGATGATGATTACGTCATCCGTAGTTATTTACTTTTTTACGCATATGGCAACTCACACATTGTCTATGCTTGAAATGGAAACGCATTTTCGGGGATTCCCACGAATAATGTATAGGTTTCGGTATTTTCTTATTTCTAGAATTAAGTAATAAATAAATAACTACTGCTCATGGATCAATAAAAAAACAATACAGTAAGTAAATAATAGGTAATAGAAAAATGTTTACGTAAGCATGGGGGGGAGGAGGGGTAAGAGCTTTGCTTACTTTTGCTGACAAGGGGGATGGGAGGTAAATAAATGTAATAAATCTGCTTACGTAATACTTGAACGGCCTCACACCAGCAAGTAGTTCCATTCCTTTGCGGTTCGCATAATAAATGTGGAAGCAAAACGCATAACAATAACAGTAAAGCCAAAAGCTGCAAGAATTTTTTTTCTAGTCAAGCGCAAAAAATCAGACTATAACAAAATTTTATTTAGCTAGAACCAGCATAACACCTATTTTAAATATATTTTTACCATCCGGGCAAAAAATGACAAATAGAATAAATTACCCGGTTTCTTAGAATATCTCTCAATTCGTGTTACTTCTGCGAAGGTTCCATGACATACACAAAGTAAACAGCACACACAAACTGTTCTTGAAACATTACGTATGTCATACAATTTGTATGACTCGGGGTCATCAATCTACTGGTAGACATGGATGACCCCCGTCCATGTTAATGAGAAAGGTACATTGAATAACTTGTTATGATAAAAAAATATATATTAGGTTCACTATAATTCCATTTTTTTTTTATTTGTGACAGGCTAGTGTTTGACCTCTATCTCACCTGATGGTAAGTGACGATGTGATCGAAGCTGGTAAACACACTAGACCTGGAATACGCAGGCTCTCAAGGATAACTGCCGGATAAGTACATCTAGCAAATCACTTTACACTTACAAATCTATAATTAAACGCAAGCAAAGCTTAAAAAAAACCGCTTCATCTTCGGAAATTTGATCAGATTAGATGTATTAAACAGGCATTACTGAAGATATTTCAAGAACTACTGATCAGATCTTGATCAAATGTAAATGGGACCAATTGGATATCAAAACCAATAAAAAAAATATTTCAGAATCGGTTCATGTAGAACGAAATTATGAAGTAAAACACAAAGAAAAATTTCAGTCTAGTTTAGTACCTCCTCCTTTTTTAGTTTTGTGAAGTCGGTAGAAAAAATGTAATTTTTTCCTTTATTCACTTATGATTTAGAGATTGTGTTTTCAGGACAAGGTTTGTATAAAAAAATATGAGAGAAATAATTAATTTTACAATACAATACAATACAATACAATACACTTTATTGTATACCAAAAAATATATATAAACAATGACAAATAAAATATTACAATCATCGTGGTAGTACAATGGGCGGTCTTATCGCTTAAAGCGATCTCTTCCAGACAACCTTTACAATACAATAAAAAATAAATAAATTTTAATAAAAGCTTTCACGATCACAGCCCCACACTAGGTTCGATTACTTGTGTCGTGGATGATAAACGTAATAAATACACTAACGTTATTTAAAACCTAGATGACCTTTGAGAATGACCTTAACCTTCCGATAGAGTTCAAATATTGCACATTTTACACCCACAATTTCTGAAATAATAACACTTTTCGTAACCAACAATTTCATGCAGTCGAAAATCTTTAATTGAACCATATAAATGTTTAAAATAATAAACTGTGCAGTCGTGTCTTTATCGGTCACGGCCATAGACAATGACAGTTGATAAATAAAAAAAATAATGTCAATGCGACACGCGACGTCTAAAGCTTGACGTTTATGCAACTGAATTGAATTCCATGAATTTTTTTAAAGAATGTAAATGGTAAAACAATTAAAATTAAAATAGACATTAATAGCAATAACTCCTCCTAATTTATTTGGGATTATTCTTGGATGTATTAAAAAGATATCGTTTTTTTTGTCTGTGGTATCTAACAGCATCTAAACTGTAGTAATGTGTCGTCTATGGTAGTAAATAGCAGCTCCGGATCTTGGGGCAAGCCGGGCATTATTTATACTGGATAAGCAAGCATCTGACCACTTTGTCACCTGACGGAAAGTGACGATGCGGCCGAAGATGAGACAAGCTTACCTAGAAAGCTCACTCTAGACTTGAAGACACCTAGACTGTACCGTTCGAGGTACCAATGCGCAGGCAATGAGTTCCATTCCATCGCTGTACAGATGATAAACGTAGAAGCGAAACGCTTCGAGCGAACTGGAGGTATGTCAACCATAATTTATAATAAACTAGCGATCCGGCTTCGCCCGGGTGCAATTTCCGGTAAGAAAAAATGTGATAAATGAAAAACCGCTCGACCGATTTTGTGCAAACTTCACATAAACCATCTACTAAATAGTCCGAACAAAGCCTAAACATTTGGTTTGGATAGGTGAGCCCGTTCTTGAGTTATAAAATTACAACGAAAAGTGGCATTGATTTTTATATATATAGATAAGAAAATTGTTAACAGAATAACAGCATAACGTAGTCAAATAACGTTTTTTTCATTAAGTGATCGTAATCTTAATATATGCTTAAAAAACCCGTACTCTGTACTTAGCGTGGACAATGCATTCACCTAAACTTCCATGTTTGCATACATAATAGAGAATTTAGAAAGTGAATATTTTCAGCAGTTATAAGTAAAACGTTCGCTTACAATATTCTAACGTTTAAACTGTTCGAAATTCAAAAATTTTATACCACATTTCTTAAAATATGTAATTTTAACTGTTCGAAATTCAAAATTTTATATCTCTAGTCAACGGCATAGAAACTTTATGATTGTTGGTAAACAACCTCTTTTGGTTAAATAATAGCATAACATAGTCCAGACCCCCTATTACGTATCTTTGTTGCACGCGGTTTCAATTAAAATTAAGCAAAAATGAACCTTATTTCTTAGAAGTTTTGTCAATTTAGTATTGAAACCGTTTGCAACAAAGATAGGTAATCGGGGGGCAAGACTAAGTTGTCTCTTTGGGACTAGATTTTCCAGCAGACTGAACAACTAGCGCTTGTCAAATTAGAAAGGTTGATATAATTGCATACAGTTTAATGTTTTAGTAATTTTCTATTTCATAAAAAAAATGATTATACCTGAGCCATAATCAATGATAGTCAAAGTAATTTACGATTTTTTTTAACACCATAAATAATATTGGAGCTAGTGGCTCTGTGACATGGTATTTTTCAAAATGGCTGACATTTTTTTTTACTTTCCAACCCCAGTTCTCCGCCATTTTGAAAAAAAGAAAAAAACTGAATCTACAAAAATTTCTATACAATTATCGGACCTACTCACAAAATTTCATGAGAATTGCGGATATATGAAAGCAATTTTGCCCAAGTTGAAACGGAGGCGCTTCGCTCGTGCTTCGCGCTCGCTCGGTCTACAAAATATCTACAATATATGTTATATTATTCAAAATGCTTGTTAATATGTCAGATACTAATTAAGATTTCCTCTCTCTCAGAGATTTAATGTCGCCATTTCCTATCGTTTACTACTACTATTTACTACTACTATTCACTACTATAAACTTTATAACTGTACAAGGCCGGTGTGATGAAAATCACAAGTCTACCATTGCTTGCATGCGTGAATAATCTACTTTAAGTGCATACACTTATGAGCCGTAAAAATGTATACTTGTATTGGGTATCTCTGTGTTTCTGGTAGAAATGTTTTGTAACTTTGTCCAACTTCACAAAGTTGTCACAAAGTTCACACTGAACTGTATTTGGCAAGCGTAGCGCTTACCATCAGGCGAGAGACTAGCTTGTATTGTCTTTCGGTGGCATATAAAAATGATGTACATAATAGTAGCCATGTTGCAAACGAGTAATCTAACTTGTTAATGTTAAATAGACAATTATATAACAATAATTGTAAGCTATTCACTTGACACTGGCTAAATGCAAAACGATTGCGGTGCCAAATTGTAAAAAAAAAGTCAAACTAATCAATATGGATGGCAGCACGGTTCATTTTAACAGAGTTAGTGGTCCATTTGCGATATCTAATTCGTTACCATATTCATAATAGTTTCTATATAGATACTATAGTTTACAGTATGTATAGATAAATTTTTGTACCTAAAAGTCTTGATGTAAGTTGCATATTTATGTAACCAGCTTTAGAAAAAATATGAACACTTCGACCGATCTTCACTTTCCACTGTCCGATAGTGTTCGAATATTTGCCTACAATGCATAACAAATCTATTGTTGCTCCATTTAATTTAAAATCGTTCGAAATCCAATGCAAACAACATGGCGGCCATTGCTTCACCGTTAATATGGCGGGAAAATTGCGAGATAATTATATTATAGCCGCTTTCTAAACGTAACCCTAATCAATTCGAGGCTTGCGTGGATAATTAAAATTTAAGTTTAACATAAGTATTTACTTCAACTACCATAGGCATTTTGCTGAAATTAGTCAGGCTTTTTGTTCAGCGTAAACTAATAACTGACAAAAATACCTCTTCGAATGGGTTTAGTTAGCTATCAATAGATATAATAAAAGAACTGATTGCCTTTCTATCTGTTTCAATTGAATATTTTTTTATTTTGTTGCTTTTTGTGGTAACGCCACCACAATTTCGCCAATGTCATGTGAGAACCTCAGGATGTAAAACAAAACATTTACATAAGTACAAAAAAGGAAGTGGTTACAAAATAAAACATATTTTCAGCGAGATTCATGTAAATATGAGTAGGTGAGAATTTACATGATAATTACAACTAAATGTTATTAGTTACAAAATAT
Organism: Lomographa bimaculata; assembly: GCA_948107665.1. Taxonomy (NCBI): domain Eukaryota; kingdom Metazoa; phylum Arthropoda; class Insecta; order Lepidoptera; family Geometridae; genus Lomographa; species Lomographa bimaculata. The sequence continues at coordinate 8,274,167 of OX403607.1, read as the reverse complement.
TTACATAACAAAACAGTAAATATATTTTGGTACAGGTGATTTTATTAGTAAGTGATGAAGAAGGGGAATTAATATTCGAGGACAGCTGACAAAACATCGTAAGAGGGCTGGTGGCCATTTCTCAACATTATAAAACGGTAGAGGCTAGAGCGGGTCAGACGAAGTTTAGAAAATAAGATGTATTAACAAAAAACTACTCTACCGAGATTTATAAACAAATTTATACACGTCAAATGCAATCAACAAACAAAACAATTATTTAATTAAAGTTGATAAGTTGAATATTTATGGGTAAAGTGTTTATACATGCAATTAGACCGGTTTGGACACAAATGTTATATAATATTATTCCATTAAAGAACAAGTGGATTGAATTCTTGGTTTTAAAGACTTCTCACACTAGGCGGAGCCGCAATGCGGTGCGGAGAACGAGGAGCTAACGTTCGGATCCGTTGAGAAGTACCCTACTAATTTGTAGGCAATTCCCCGCTACTGGCTGCCGTATATCACACGATAAGACGGCAAACGCGGTGCGCTGTGCCGTCAGAATAAAACAAGTTGAAATCCGTTATCGCTTAGTTTTACTTCAATAAACAATTCACAGTTGATGTAATGTGCATGCGTTGAGAAGTACCCTACTAATTTGTAGGCAATTCCCCGCTACTGGCTGCCGTATATCACACGATAAGACGGCAAACGCGGTGCGCTGTGCCGTCAGAATAAAACAAGTTGAAATCCGTTATCGCTTAGTTTTACTTCAATAAACAATTCACAGTTGATGTAATGTGCATGCCTTGTGGTTCAGTGTGCTTGTAATTTACAGATGAGAGATCTAGCTATACAAATAGCTGCTGTATTTGCGATACTACGACCAATCAAAAGTGCTTAAAAGTTTTTCATGAGGGGAATGGTGTTACCTGTGAACTGTTTATTTTGTCTGTGGTGTCGACGGATTGCCTACAAATGAATATCACCCACGTCAGCAATTCCCAATTATGGCACTACGTTTGCCGCATCGCTTGGTATGCAAGGGCCCTAAATTAAAGTAAATATTGTATTGATTACAATGCTGTGCTTAACATATAAATCCCGTATCAAACGAAGAACACAGAATACCTAATAATACAAGATCAGAAGGCTCACTTCGCAAAGACATTTAAATGACTAGCGACTCTCGTCACGACGCAATAAAGTTACAATTCAACTGGCACAGCGCTGCGTGGCTTAACTAACAACAAACTTAGCTTCTCTTTCTATTGCGTACTCTTGCTTATGAAGCGCGGAATTAAGAGGACCTCAACTGTATCTGCTGTGTACATTTAAGAGTTCAGAGAGCACCGAGCTAGTGCCATATATTTGAAAGCGACTCTCATATATTTTGAGCCTGTCTGTATGTTTGGTTGCACGGTTAAACCACTGGACTGGTTCGTACACTACTATTAAGCGTATGTGTTATAAGTAATGCTACTAATATAACAAATACGAAAGTTTGTATAAATATTTGTTACATGGTTCGTCATTTTATTGCTCACATCAAAAAGTCTCGATTGATTTTATTAAAATGTGAGAAGGAGACAGTGAAATTCATGGAAAATATTTAAATGCAAGAAAGCTTAAAAAAACCGACTTCACCGCTTTATCTTCGGTACCTCGATCAGATTAAATGTATTAAACACGCATTATTGACGATAGCTCAAAAACTACTAATTAGATCTTGATCAATTTAAATGGAACCAATGGGAAAGCACTAGCAATCAAACATAAAAGAAATTCAAAATCGGTTCACGTAGAAAGAAGTTATGACGTAAATATTTTTATGCAGTCGAATTGAGTATCTCCTCCTTTTTTTGAAGTCGGTAAAAACAATAACGTCTTTTACGTCCAAAGATGCACTCATGATAGTTCGTTACTCTTATAGATTCGAAATTAATATATGCAAAAAACGCCGCGTTTTACGAATCTTTAAGGCACAAATAAAGTAATACTTTTAACATCTGCGTAAGTATGAGATAGAAACCATCCCAACTCCTTAAAAATTATCACTATATAATGTTCTTATTACAAAAATTATTAAACAAATTGTTCATTAAATTCTTGGACAATTTCCAAGTGACATAACGATGCTATCAGATTTAACAAAATGTAGGTCAGAGTTAAACACTGAACGCAGGTTCAAATTACGTAATCATTTTGCGGAAATTACGTTCACGAGTTCAAAATTCTACTTTTTCCAACATATCAAGTATCAAAACCTGTTAAAGCAACTACAATCATTTTGGAACCTTATTGCAGTGAGAAAATCGCAGTACGCGTTCGAATTGCTTAGCAACTGCGAAAAGTTTACTGCGACAAGGGATTTAGTTGTATGGTAGTCATTCACTTGATTTTTGCGAGTACCAAAACTGAGTGCAAAGGACTTAATTTAACGGTTATGTCATAAGGGGAAATAAAATTATTAAATAATGTTCACACTTTTTCTGGAAAGTTCGGGGTTCCGTTGGAATTATTTTATGAACGAAAGCCAATTCGTTCAATGGCCCTCGAAATTAACATTTCGCAAAACCAGTTAGTTTTTTTTTTAATATTTGTTGGCGTTTCACACTTGTATCTTTTAAGGGGGTGATACCAGAATCCTAAAATGCGTTACTTTGTAAACGTTTTAATAGGCATTCAGCACAAAACTTGATAAATAAAAATATTCGTCGGAATCTGTTTGATATAACTAAGGATACCTTCTTAAAATAATCATAACATTTAAAAAAATATATCCGGGTTTTGTTTTTGGTAGAATGTGTTTGAATTTGTAGCCTCAGAAAGCTCCATCTAGTGTCGAGTAGAAACAGTATTTTACATCGGTCATGGCGTAATAGATGGTGCTGATAGTTTCTTAAACCCGGTTTTTCAAATGCAGTTTGGGAACCGAGCATTTCTCGGACCTGAAACGTTGATAAATCGATTCCTTGGGCCATAAAACCCCTAATCTGTAACTGTCATGAAAATCGTTGGAGCCGTTATCCTGATTACACATATATATACAAGAATTGCTCGTTTAAAGGTATTAGATAGATAGAATTTTAAAATCAAATCACGTGCATTTACTTTCTTTGAACTATATATACTATTTGTACCGTCATGACATATCAGAACCTGTTAAAGCAACAGAACTTTGAAACACAGAAGCAATGAGCAAAAAGAAAAAAATATACTTGAGGCATTGTTACGAAATTTGTATATAACCATAAAAAAAACAAAGATTATCACACGTGACCTTGCGTAACCGCCATAAAATATGTTATTAACACTATTTCTATGACTTGTATCGTGGGTGATGGAAACATTCAAATCACACATACAATCACAACCAGAAACACAAATTTCCGGACGAAAATTTGTGCTCCACCAGGAACCGAACCCGATTATTATTGGAAGTCAAACGTGCACCCAACTACTTAAGCCATATGGCAGAGTTATGCGATGTGCAATTTTATGTGGAAATAAGTCTGTGGTTAAAAAGGGTGCTCGCATTGACATATATCTGGCCCTTAAGAACGAATATCGGATTTTCAAACTGTCATTAGCTTGTAATGAATTTGTTTTATATTTAACTGTTAAGCGGAATACATTTGAGGTTTCAAAGAAAGTCCGATTTAATACTCGCTGGGATAACATAATAAAATTGTGCTGAGATATATATTTTTTAAACTGACTTCACCGCTTATATTTTGGTTTTGGCTTGATCGATTTCGATAAAATGTATATGGGACCACCTGTGAAGTAAGGAAACATTTACATCACACACACAGTTAAAACCCAAAGCACAACTATCCCTTGGCAAGATACATTATACTCCTGCCGGGAATCGATCCCAGGCCGCGTAGAAAGCAAAACCGACTTCGCCAATACGGTCGTCATTTACACGTGTCCATTACTTATCTATGCTCAAATGTTGGAGTGGAAGGATGCATAACATAAACGCTTTCACACTCACAGCCCCACACTAAGTTCGATGACTTGTGTCGTGGGTGCCGGAAACATTCACATTACACACACAATCACAACCAGAACCAGAATCACAAATTTCCCTTGAGGAGAAAATTTGTGTTCCGCCGGGAATCGAGCCCGATACTCCTGCTTAGAAGGCGAACGCTCACCCAACTGAGCCAACGGGCAGTTCAATATATACTATACTAGGCATAATTTAATAGCTGCGCTCATTTGGTTCGCGCCGTCGGCGTGCATAGAAGCGGTCCGCTCGAACCAAATGCGTATCATGCATAGCTTTAAACGACGAATATCTGCAAACCAACCTATCTTCGTCTCGAGTTCCTAATAAGCCTAATAACAACAAAAACTGTAGGTGATTCTCTCACACAATCCATAAGTTTTTCTCTAGTAAGTACAAGTCGGTACTTATTAGCTGTCTCCATTGTGTGGTAGAAAGTGCAACGTATTATTGTATGGAGGCACGGGCTGAGTGTGTTGCACTTAGCTCTGTGGTACAGAGAAAAAAAAATTTTTTTGTTATAAACTTTTATTTAAATTTCTTGAAAACGACTGTAAGGAGTAAAAACTTGTCACTGTTGTATTAAGTTTATTAAAAAATTATTCTTTAGTTGTAGTTCTTTTTTCTTTTAAAGTTATATTTAAATCTCTGCTCTTTGGTTTTGAAAACGACTGTAAGGAGTAGGAAGTTGGCTTTGTTGTATTGGTTGAGTTTATAAAAAAATATTAAACATAAAAGAAACATAAACGCTTTCACACTTACAGCCCCACACTAAGTTTGGTGACTTATGTCGTGGATGCCGGAAACATTCACATCACACACGATCACAACCAGAACTAGAAACGCAAATTTCCTTGGGGAGAAAACTTGTGTTCCTGCTAAGAATCGAACCCGATACACCTGCTTAGAAGGCGAACGCTCACCCAACTGAGCCAACAGGCAGTTTTTTTTTCTTATAAACTTATTTTGATATCTATGCATGTTCGCATTCTTATGGTGTTACTACAACTTTGGGTAGTAATCGGGTACTATACCAACGAGCAGTGCGTATTATTACGTACCTATTAATTACTAGCCTTGCCCCGCGGCTTCGCCCGCAATTATCAAGTTAAAAAGTAGCCTATGTGTTAATCCTAGGTATAATCTATGTATATTCCAAATTTCATCCAAATCCGTTCAGCCGTTAAAGCGTGAAGAGGGAACAAACATACTTACACACTTACACACAAACTTTCGGATTTATAATATTAGTAGGATTTATCAATTACTTAGCCAATTAATGACCATAATAATATTTCGTGCGTATATGCAAGAAGTGCTTTGACATTTACGAAGTTTCATGATCCCATCGACAGCTTGTTTAATTTAAAGTTAAAACATCAATTTGTCCTTTAAAATGGCAGTTAACTGACTATAATAACAACCTAGATAAGCCTATCTTGTGTGAAGACACTCGTATCATTATTTATGACTCTATTGAGAGACAAATTAGGAGATGTTATTCTCAATTAGTGCAATTATGTCAGTTTATAAGCGAGTAAGTGTCTACTGAAATGATTAATTAAACTGATATAATCCGCGCGCGATGAGAATGAGATAGAACCTTGCCAAAGTAAATAAACAAAGACAGTTCTCAGGTAGAGTTAACAAAAATGTTCTGAATATTATATAATTACCTATAAATAAGTTATTTCAACGATATAGGGTTATGATAATAACAAAAATGTTTCATGGTTGTATTAAGTAATAATGCTTAGGTATATTATTTATTTTTTTGTTTTTTTGATAACATCGTCAAAATATGTCTTAACAATATAATTCCTGAATAATTTTATCCATAGCCAGCAGTGTCATCATTTTCAATGCGTTAGAACACCGAAAACATAGATTATGTGAGCTTCGACGCAAGTTTGCTGACGCTACGGCTGGCCCGCGGACCCCACGCGTCTAACTTCGAAAAGGCTGCATCCCATTCTCATCGCGCGTGGATTGAAAACTTTAGTTAAAGGTAGCCGGATATTGTATGTCACACTGACTGTACAGTTTGACTTCAGTATTTTAAGTGTCTATAAATCAACAATATGGTATTTTGCATCGTGATATAATGTTTCCTTTTCTCTGTATATATTTATTTTTAAACTAGCCGTGCCCTGCGGCTTCGGCTGAATTTATCAAGTCAAAAAGTAGCCTATGTGTTGATCCTAGGTATAAGCGATGTCCATTCTAAATTTTATCTTAATTCGTTCATCCGTTACAGCGTGAAGAGAAAATCAAGATACTGACACACTCACACACAAGCGTTCGGATTTACAATATTAGTGTAATTAAATGATAATTTCCTTGAACGTTTCAGTTTTTTTGAAAATTTAATCTATCACTTACAAACTGACTTACCGCATCATAAAATACGATTTCTTTGACATCACTGACGAAATTCGAGACAATACAGCTTAAACTTACGATTTAATAAGTATTTGTTTATTTAGAAGATATTTATATGTAAAACTAAAAAACAATCTATTTAGAACTTATCAACATAAGCTCTTACTAAAGATGACCAAGTTGTCACCGGGGAACTTCAAAATCTAAGTTTCACAATATAAGTACGTAGGTATATATTATTTCGATATTTCCTGCACCTACTCTGAATACTGACAGAAAACGTCGTATTACAATTGAGTCCAATTGAGCAAAAGAATAAAAAAAAAATAGTGGCTCTGTGAGCAGAACACCTGGCGTATTTTTCGAAATGGCTGAAATATGAATTTTCTACCTTTTCAACCAGCATACTACAGCCATTTCGAAAAAAAATCTAAAAACTGAATCGCAAAAAAAAAACTATATAGTTATTGAAACTGCTTACAAAATTTCACGAGAATCTGTTAAGAAATGCAACCTGTAGAGAAGAACAACCGGAAATCCGGACACCCAGACATACGAAAGCAATTTCGCTCAAACTGAAACTGCGACGCTTCACTCGAGCTTTGCACTCGCTCAATCAAAAACCTTAAAACTAGAGTTTATTTTACAGTAAAATAGTAAAATGATACGCAAAAAAAACAACGGGTGGCACTTAGGGAGTGCCGGCAAATCTTACTTTTAATCTTAGAATCTGCAGTAGCAGTAATTCAATCATACGTTATTGCTATTTAAAGAACCTTGAACATTTTTCGCCGCGCGGTCGAAAGAGCGGGGATATTACTTCCTCTGCTTCGTCCTACGATTTTTCCGTCTTTTTTTTATTCATTTGTCTTACGAATTTTCGGTCAGATCACGTGACGCGAGTTTAACATGTATACCTATCCCAAAAAAGTGCACAACGCCGCTAAAGAAGTTTTAACTTCAAAAATTGCAGTTTACGAGTCGTTATAGTACCTAATGCCATACATTAGGTACTATGCGGATTGCAAAATATATACAGTGTATTTTACTATATTATCAATATAATTTATACACAGCTGTCTCATAAATACGCACCTACTAAACTAACTGCGAGTAGGTAATTAAACATTTTAGTGGTTACCTAATTAGAGCGTATTTCGACAATGCAGTAACGTGTTGTTAATGTGGCCTAAACTATTACCGCTAAATGGTTGTCGAGTTTGTATGTTTGTTACTTCTTCACGCTCAAACGGCTGGACCAATTTTGATAAAATTTGGTGTGGAGCTGACACCCTGGATTAACATAGGCTACTTTTTATCCAGACAAAGCGGGTAACACCGCGGGGCGCAGCTAGTTTAATATATATCTAGTGTCACGGTGTTTGTGGTCGCACTCCGCCGAGACGGCTCGACCGATTTTGATGACTTTTTGTATATTTGGTAGGTATGAGAATACATAACAAATCCAAATAATTTAACCGTAGTTATCACAACGATCGGACTTGGTAAATTACACGCAAATCTAAACATAAAAGAGGAAATAATTAAGTTTTTAGTATGGTATTAAACAAACAAAACAAATAAACGCATTCACACTCACAACCCCACACTAAGTTCAAAGACTTGTATCGTGGGTGCCGGAAACATTTACATATCACAATGACACCCAGAAACAGAAGCACACAAATCTCCCTTGGGAAGGAAAATTGTGCTTCTGCCGGGAATCGAACACAGGAGCCACGGCACAGAGGGCAGAGACTTGCCCACCGCACCAACTGGGTCGTCTGTATTAAAGTACTAGGCAACCATAAACGTGAAAGAGATAAAACACTTTTTCTTTACGTGGCATTGCAACTCATGCCGGGTACAGCTAGTAAATCAATAGTTTAACCATGTGTTGTAACCAGTAAAAGTCCCTCGAGCTATGTGGGTGTTAATTTTGGGCGTATGTGTTGTAAGTACACACGATGCCACGGTAGGCACCTACCTTTATTGTTGCAAATAGGCAAATATTTGACCGCGATCTCCCGTGAAGGTAAGTTTTAAAGGTCAAAAATGGGTGGTAATTCTGATATATCAATTACAATGAACTGTCATAAATCTAGGTAGTTAATTGTTTTTAACTGTAACATTTTTTTTATTACTAAATATTATATATAATGTATAACATAATATAATACGTTTTGTATAAACACAAATGGACACAAATGCGTACAGTAGAAATAAAATAGTAAAACTAAACAAATTTATCAAATTTGTTTCAGTAATTTTTGTGTAGTGGTGGGAAAACAATCAAACAAAGAACAACTGTTCGACATAATAATAAATAGATATCCTAGTGAAAGCGAAGAAACAATAATAACGAATCTGCATTAACACTAGCCGTGCCCCGCGGCTTCGCCCGCTATTATCGAGTTAAAAAGTAGCCTATGTATTAATGTATTATGTACATTCCAAATTTCATCCAAATCCGTTCAGCCGTTAAAGCGTGAAGAGGGAACAAACATTCTTACACAAAAACTTTCGGATTTATAATATTAGTAGGATTTATATTCGTTAATTATAATCGAAGTTAAAGAAGGAAATAAATCATTAAATTCTATTCGTTTCTTCCTTAGAGTATATTTAGTTATTTATTCTCTAAGGTTTCATCACTCTGCGGTACCAAGTGGAACATACCCAAATCGCACGTGGGCAGGCCATTGTGAACGTGTCATCCCTATTGTCGAAGACTTTGTCAGCCGTTTGATTTATTTAAATTGATGTCATTTATTATGGAACAAAATTAACAGAAAGAAATAAGACTGGTTTTCTATAGTTAGAACTTATTTTGTTGGGCTCAAGTGTTTCTTTCTTCACTGGTTGGGCCATGCTTAGTCCTACTATCCTACTAATATTATAAATCCGAAAGTTTGTGTTTAAGTGTGTGTGCAAGTTGTACCGGGAAAGTAATACTGTGTGAATGATGAAGAGAATTGATGAAGAAGAGAAGCTTCTACCCTACCTAAAATGGTAGTAAAAAAAATACAAAAGTTAAATTTAAATTAAATATGATTTATTATATTATATATTTATCTCAGAAGGAGGGCACATAAATTTATAAGGGGTGGTTCTGAGCCTGAAGATTCTGTGTCTATTTCTGCTTCCGTAGCGAAGCACTCCCCTGATGTGAGTCCGGCTGAAGATGGTAGTTGGGGACCAAAGGGTGACGGAGTAGTGCCGCGTAGTAGGCAATCAGGAGCAGTCCGGGATCCGGGAATTGGTTGGCCTCTGCACTAGAACGCGCAGCCAACCTGTGCGAAGTTGTGCGATGTTCGGGATCCGGGAATTGGTTGGTCTCTGCACTAGAACGCGCAGCCAACCTGTGCGAAGTTCGGGATCCGGGAATTGTTTGGCCTCTGCACTAAAACGCGCAGCCAACATGTGCGAAGTTCGGGATCCGGGAATTGGTTGGTCTCTGCACTAGAACGCGCAGCCAACCTGTGCGAAGTTGTGCGATGTTCGGGATCCGGGAATTGGTTGGTCTCTGCACTAGAACGCGCAGCCAACCTGTGCGAAGTTCCTGGAATCCACAAAACCAGCGGATTACACACTGATTTAACTACTTCCGTTCCTAGGGTCCACCACGGAATCACGAAGAAAGCAGGTAGGTACTTACGTAGTAGTTTTATAGTCCGTGGTGGTACCAACAATCAGAACGGAGTTTACAATTAATTCAAAAGCTAAAGGCTAAAAGAAAACAGAAGAAGCTACGTTAATATTTAAGTTATTAATTAGGTTTCTTGAGAACCGTTACAAAAAAAATAAAAATCAAGGTAGATGAACAAAAATTGAAATGTAATTTAAGATTAATTACATTTCTCACAGTTAAAATAAACAAACTAAATGAGTGCTATTACTACAAATGAAAAGCTGGAAATGAATGATAGTTAATACACAGTATGAACAAAATAGCAAATCATGATTGTGTTTTGTGTGTCATTCAAAACTTACCCTATATCGGGAAATCACTTCACAACTTTAAAATATTACGACGCGACATCGAGTTCAAGTTATACTATCAATTTTGATGGTAAAAAAATAAGAATGGACTTATTAATTTAAATTATCGCCGGTTCACGCTTGCTTGCTAGGGCGCAAGACTAGCGTGAACCGGCTCAAAAGTCAGCCTAGCAACGACTGTTGCGAGGCGCGGCCGCAGGCTCGTTTCCTGTCGTCATACCCCTTGCCTCATGCCTCTGCCCGCGACCAGTTCGAAATCTGTGCGTCATCGCTAGCTACAGATATTACTTACTTTAGCTGACAAAACTATAAATGAATTGAAATTACTGAAGCATTATTTTTAACCAACTTCAAAACAAGAGGAGGTTCTCAATTCAACTGTATGTTTGATTTGTAATTATTTTAGTAGTTAGTTAATTTGTAAATATTATTTTTAATTAATTTTTATTAGATTAAGTTATTAAAAAATACATGTAACGATTCGTTACATTACCCGCCTGTCCCTCGTAAGGATTTTAATTTAAAATTAAAATCCGCTAACTATAAATCTGTATCAATTTCTTACAATTATCTTTCATACATCCTTTCATACCTCACCAGCGTTCAACAGAAACAAAAATAAATCAAATAATATCATAATTATAAGACTCATCCTAACATGGAGAAAGTCATAGGTCATAAAATTCGACTTACGACTTTTTGTAAGAAATGTAAAAAATTGTGATGGGCATGGGCAACGACGAATATAAATTACTATTGAATGTTTAAAAATAACTTATGATACTAAAGATTGTTGTAAATGACACACAAAACTGGTTAAAGTGATCAATGATGAAAATACTCCGTTCTGTTACAATTCACTTTAACAGAACGCTCTGGTTTGATGAAATAAATACTAAAAAATTAAACAAAATTAAAAACGCAAAATAAAAATAAAAATGTTCAAAATGTTTGCAACTGGTGTGAAAGCATCTAAACTATGTAGTTTATGTCTAAATACTTAAAACACCGAAAAAAAAATATTTGAATTTAATTAAAAGTTTTTAAAAACTTTTGTACCAGACTGTACTTTTTCGTTAAAAAAATATTTTTTTTTTAGATTTCAATCTATTATGTTAAACTTACGTATAGAGCATAAAAAAACGACATAAAATGACTACTGCTGTCACCTCAGTTGCAGCAAACCAAGGAGAAAAAAGCGTTTTACATAATTACCCACTCACCGTACTAAAACTAACTACATACCACTAGAAGCAGAAACAGAACTAATCAACCACGTAAGAGGGCGCCAATGTAGAAGGAGGGCACATATATTTATAAGGGGTGGTTCTGAGCCTGAAGATTCTGTGTCTATTTCTGCTTCCGTAGCGAAGCACTCCCCTGATGTGAGTCCGGCTGAAGATGGTAGTTGGGGACCAAAGGGTGACGGAGTAGTGCCGCGTAGTAGGCAATCAGGAGCAGTCCGGGATCCGGGAATTGGTTGGCCTCTGCACTAGAACGCGCAGCCAACCTGTGCGAAGTTGTGCGATGTTCGGGATCCGGGAATTGGTTGGTCTCTGCACTAGAACGCGCAGCCAACCTGTGCGAAGTTCGGGATCCGGGAATTGTTTGGCCTCTGCACTAAAACGCGCAGCCAACATGTGCGAAGTTCGGGATCCGGGAATTGGTTGGTCTCTGCACTAGAACGCGCAGCCAACCTGTGCGAAGTTGTGCGATGTTCGGGATCCGGGAATTGGTTGGTCTCTGCACTAGAACGCGCAGCCAACCTGTGCGAAGTTCCTGGAATCCACAAAACCAGCGGATTACACACTGATTTAACTACTTCCGTTCCTAGGGTCCACCACGGAATCACGAAGAAAGCAGGTAGGTACTTACGTAGTAGTTTTATAGTCCGTGGTGGTACCAACAATCAGAACGGAGTTTACAATTAATTCAAAAGCTAAAGGCTAAAAGAAAACAGAAGAAGCTACGTTAATATTTAAGTTATTAATTAGGTTTCTTGAGAACCGTTACAAAAAAAATAAAAATCAAGGTAGATGAACAAAAATTGAAATGTAATTTAAGATTAATTACATTTCTCACAGTTAAAATAAACAAACTAAATGAGTGCTATTACTACAAATGAAAAGCTGGAAATGAATGATAGTTAATACACAGTATGAACAAAATAGCAAATCATGATTGTGTTTTGTGTGTCATTCAAAACTTACCCTATATCGGGAAATCACTTCACAACTTTAAAATATTACGACGCGACATCGAGTTCAAGTTATACTATCAATTTTGATGGTAAAAAAATAAGAATGGACTTATTAATTTAAATTATCGCCGGTTCACGCTTGCTTGCTAGGGCGCAAGACTAGCGTGAACCGGCTCAAAAGTCAGCCTAGCAACGACTGTTGCGAGGCGCGGCCGCAGGCTCGTTTCCTGTCGTCATACCCCTTGCCTCATGCCTCTGCCCGCGACCAGTTCGAAATCTGTGCGTCATCGCTAGCTACAGATATTACTTACTTTAGCTGACAAAACTATAAATGAATTGAAATTACTGAAGCATTATTTTTAACCAACTTCAAAACAAGAGGAGGTTCTCAATTCAACTGTATGTTTGATTTGTAATTATTTTAGTAGTTAGTTAATTTGTAAATATTATTTTTAATTAATTTTTATTAGATTAAGTTATTAAAAAATACATGTAACGATTCGTTACAAAGTGTGTAAGTATGTTTGTTCCCTCTTCACGCTTTAACGGCTGAACGGATTTGGATGAAATTTTGAATGTACATATTATAAATCATACCTAGGATTAACACAAAGGCTACTTTTTAACTTGATAATAGCGGGCGAAGCCGCGGGGCACGGCTAGTATTTAATAAAATTTAAACACTTAAAACGTTTAAATGCTTCAACACTCACAACCGTACACTAAGTTCGATGACTCATGTGTCGTGGGTGCCGGAAACATTCACATTACAGACACAATCACAGCCAGAACCAAAAACACAAATTTTACTTAGGGAGAAAACTTGTGTTCTCGATAGGAATACAACCCGATACATTCATATATATAGTCACGCCTTTTTCCCTTTGGGGAAGGCAGAAACCACTTCCCCTGCTTAGAAGGCGAACACTAACCCAATTTACCCAAACGGGCAGTTCTAACTTTGTAACTAAGTAAGTAAATGTTCATGTCAAACTTCCTTCAACTTTATCGTAAAGCTATTTATTTGCCGAGTTATTGGAGCCAACATATAATTTGCCTGGGACGTTGCAACACTGTTCCGCTCTGGATTACAAGACGGGGACTTTCACACTGGCGACGTAAGAACGCTGCATAATGGACTGGGTTACTTGAGCGTGCCATGTGTGTCATATCAACTGGGCCAGGTTATCTCTTAATTATACACCTTCATACTCACAGCCCCACGTTCAATGACTTGTGCCGTGGGTGCCGGAAACATTCACATCACACACAATCACACCCAGAACCAGAAACACAAATTTTCCTTGGGGAGAAAACTTGAGTTCCCGCCGGGATTTGAACCCGATACCCCTGCTTAGAAGGCGAAGGCGACTCGACTAACCCAACGGGCAGTTCAACCTTAACCAACTACTGTAAGAGATCGTCGGATTTTTCTTCTTGAGGGTAGTAAACTACGACTATAATAATTCGTTACAAGGTAGCTAGCCAGACAATAATTAGAAAATTCCCTGTTAACATGGAACTGGATTACGCTGGCATGAAAAGATGGTGAAGGCTTAATTATTACTGTCATAAGACGTCATGTGACCTTACTGTGAGCATAACACTTTGGAGCGGGCGAGGTTCTGTTTTAAATTCCACTTCTACCAGGTTTGACTCCCGGAATGACCATATTTGATAAAATACCTTAGTCACAAAGAATAATGAGGAAAAGGTTTCAATAGTTTCATGCATTATATTTTTTTAATAAGACGCCTTGACTCAAAATATAGGGTCGACTCTTGCAACCAAGGTTGTGACCAATGAGCGTCATGACCTTCCATCGTGAACTCGCCTAATGTGGATCGGGTATCCCCAAAACCTAGTTCGCAAGTGCTAACCCTAAATCTTGAGTCAAACTGTCTCATTTATTACAATAACATTATAAAGGCGAAAGCTTTGAGAGTGCAAGTGTGTTTGTATGTTTGTTACTTCTTCACGCTCAAACGGCTTGACTGATTTTTATACAATTTGGTTGAAACGTAGCTGATACCCTGGATAACACATAGGATACTTTTTATACCGGAATTCCCGCGGGTCTGGGACTTACCCGGGTAAAACCGCAGGGCGCAGCTAGTCATTTATAATATAGAAAAGACTTTGGGTTTATGACAGATGGGATGGCGTTTCATTCCCATGGTTATGGTTGATCTCTTGTGGGAGTGATATAGGGCTTACTGCATCTGATATGTTGTCGTCAAACTTGCTTGAGTTATACATGTGTCAAATGTAATCACTAGGAAATTGTAAAATGTTATTGGAGTATACAATATTTGTTACATAATTGTCGGTTATGCGACAAATTATTGTTTTAATAATTAATAACGAATTCTTGTGTTAATTGCTGCTTTATTTATTTACCGATTGATTTGTTGTGATAGTTGTTGCGACAGGAAGCCTAAGCCCTGCATTAGTTTAAAAAAGATGAATTTTATTTATTATGTGGATAAAATGAATAAAATTTAGTTGTTTTTACAAAACTTACTTAATAATATATTTTTTTTTTTTTTGAGCTACAAATTATTTTGTGGTAGTTATAATGGAAAATCTAAAGTAAGGTTTGGGATATAGCGTCAGTTTTTTTACTTGATTTCTTGGACAAGCCATCTCAGAATGTAAATTAAGTGTATCTGATACTGAAATCGAAATTAATACTTATATAACACCATATACAATAATAATTCCTCAAGATGTACCCACGCAGTAGACCAATTTTAGTAGCGATAAACTTTGATCTATCAATGGCAAAATATAATACTACTAGTTGTGCCCCGCGGCTTCGCCCGCGTTGATTGAGTTAAAAAATAGCTTATGTGTTATTCCGGAACCTAAATCGGTTTATTCGTTACGGAGATACGTGGTAACAAACATTCACACACACTCACACAAACTTTCGCATTTATAATATTAGTAGGACGCGCTTAATTTTTTTTAAATTCTCAATAGGCAAGCATTGGAGCGATCTTGTGCTGTTATTGGTTAGATTTCGGGGAAAGATCGCAGCCGGACGCCCGTGCGCCATCTTGTTCATCAGTTTATATTCATCACTTTATTTACACGATCGGCTACTATCGGAAACCGTACTGATCTTTTCTGCGCAAACGAAAACTGACCATTGGAATGATCAGTTGTGTAAAAAGTACACATCGCATTTTTCTTCCAACGAATCGTTAGTTTGTGACCTTCCTCAAGATTCAATCAAACACTTTTTGTGGCGCAAGACGTCAAAGATCTCAATCGCACGCCAGCGTTCAAAGCCCCCCAATGCGAAATAATCACAGCAATTATATACGTCCCCAACCTACATGTCCATGCATTGTTTGTAAGGAAGTTGAGGAACACTGGTAATGCAAGTGTCGTCGGCAATTTGGATATTACGAAAGATAATCTTGAAGTAAGCCGAGCGTGAATAGATAACGAGATCTGTGCAACTGCAGCTTGGTTTGTGAAATGGCATCTTCTGTTTGGAGAAGAAATAGCCAGTTTAAGGAAAGCTACGAGTACGCGAAAATTAGCATTTATAATATAATGCAAACCGGATATGAGACCCGGTCCGGATCCGATTTGCGCATTATTTTTCATATTTTTACCGACTTCCCAAAAAAGGAGGAGGTACCTACTCAAGTCGACAGTTTTTTTCTTTTTATGTTTGTTACCTCATAACTACTCTCTACGTGAGCCGATTTCGAAATATTTTTAGTTTGAAACATGTTGCTTTCTAATTGGTCCCATTTAAATTTGATCAAGATCTGATCAGTAGTTCTTGAAATATCGTCAATAATGCCTATTTTGTGACGAGTAATGCGTACTTTGACGATGTTCTCGTTTACCTGACTTCAAAAGTTACCTCATAACTTTTTTCTATGTGAGCCGATTATGATGATTCTTTTTTATTTTAAAGCTGGTGTTTTTTATGTGGTCCCATTGAAATTTGATCAAGGTCTGATCTCTAGTGTTTAAGTCAGAGTCAATAGTGCGTGTTTATACATGAAATCTGATCAAGGTTCCGATGATAAAGCGGTGAAGTCGGTTTTTTGAAGCTTTGCTTGCGTTTAATTATTTATCAGAAGAAATTGCGACCAGGTTTTGCACGCTGTCTTCTCCTTTTGGTTCAGGCGTCTTCGCCTTAGCCGCTTAGTAATTGGTGAACATACATAAAAGAAAAATTCCGCCGAATTGAGAACCTCCTCCTTTTTAGAAGTCAGTTAAAAATGTACTCATACGATTACTCATATAAATATCATTGTTTGTTTATAAGCTCTCCTAATTAATAACAAAGATACAAAATCCCAAGAAAGACAATAGAGCATGCTAGGATACCTAAAACTTCACTATTATACTAGAACAATAGGTCCTAGGTATTCGCTAGGCACTATATAATAGATGTATTGTTTGGTTCCGGAAAGAATGTAAGACTTAGATCATATCTAGACTTATGGAATAACGCTAAGAATATCTGAACATATTTCCAGTGCAAAATATATTGATAAGGCCTAGGGACATAGCACGACTTGATCTACCAATCTAACCAGCAGAATATTCCAGGTCCAGCCTGCGTATTCCAGGTCTAGTGTGTTTACCAGCTTCGATCACATCGTCACTTACCATCAGGTGAGATAGTGGTCAAACACTAGCCTGTCACAAATAAAAATAAAAAAATTTTTTTAAATGTTTACATGATATTTTTCTACCAAAACATCTTCGTTAACACCACTCCACTTGTGATATGACAGTGTAATATAGTGAGTGCTAATAACAAAGAACACAAGAACAAAGTATCTTCCCTTTAACAGAGACAGTAAGAAAAGTGTTATTGGACACATTTTTAGTATACTACTCTTCTTAGCAGTTTAGGTCAAAATTAAATTACTTATTTGTCTTATGGCTAGATCGTTAATGGAGTACCAAAGGAAATTGGTATGTCATTATAAAAAAAAAAACACTCCACTTAGGTCATTCATATTATATCAGTCAAACAAGTATCTCTATCTGGAAAACAGCTTCACCGTTTTTTATTTAACATAGCTAACAATCTCGATCGAATCACCATACACACAAAAAAAAAACAAAATCGGTCCAGCCGTTTCGGAACTACAATGCCACAAATAGACATACTAATAGATACAGATACGGTTCCTTATTTTTTTGCATAAAATGTTATGTCATAATTTAACATGGCAAACTGTAGTATGCAAAAAAACAATTATGTCAAAATATTTTAATGAAAAAAGACATGCCTAAATAAGTTAGGACAAAAAAAAATTGACGAAAAAAGGGATCCCTACAGATACACACTACAAATTTATAACATCCGGTATTTTCGTCCATGGTTAAAAATGCTTATTTTTAAGAAAAAAGTGTGATATTATATTATTTGGTAGATTACTTGTAATGTTGTTATTAAGTCATAATACAATTATGATATTAATTAAAAATTATCTAGTTGTACTGCATGGAACTTTTTCTTTGACCAATATGTCTATAATCTTGATTAAGTTATTAAATTCATAAAAACTTAGTTTAAATTAAGAAAATCAAAGTAGAGTCTGAAATTACAGAAATAAAAATAAAACTGTTTGTTTACTATAATTACAACCGTATAGTAAATGTCAGCAAAACGAACACTCGATCGAAAGTGAACGTACTACTCACACACGCAAAGGTCTATGTGTTACAAACCATGTGACGTATGTACGTGTGTGGTAGGAAGTGAAGTGGACAGATAAACGTGGATATGCAGTTACTGGAAGCGATACGTCGGAAGATAATTACTTTCTTGAAATATAGCACGGACAGAACGGCATACCTTTTTTGAAGTGAATCTTTTGATATTCCGTGGGAGGAGGGCTTTGAGGGCTTTCTGATTCTGAAGGAGGGCTATGAAATTCTAATCCGTAAACCTTTTGTGACTACATTCTCGAGCAATTCTGAACACAGCTATTTTGACGTTGTTTCTGTGACGCCTACAATCGAATGACAAAAAAAACAAAGGACAAGGGAAGTTGATCGTACGCTTCAGTCAAGAAAAGTTGACCAGTCATTGGCATCAAAAATATGTAAACCGACGCCATGAATCAGTTTAACTAGTCGTTCGCGCCGAACTGAGATCTCGCGCCTACATTTTGCCTAAAAGAGAAAAACTTATGAGGTAAATTGTTTACAATTTTTTTTTGCAATAATTGTTTGATTTCCGTATTTGTTATTCAAGTACAGAATATAACGGTTATTATACGTAAGTTTCAGCTTTAAATGTAAAACCGTTTATGAGATAGACCCCAGGACAAAATAGGTCTAAAACAGTGACTTCGGTGGCCTACTAAATTGTTATTATGCAACAAATCTTTTTTCTAAAACCGGATTCTAAAAACGGACGTTCGATCAACAAATAGCGTGCATTTGATATTTTTAATTTCTAATGCATTTTGTCACTTTTTATTTAATAAAATTCCTAGTTAAATTGCATTTAAATAAGAACGTTAATTTTACAGCTATAAAAAATCAAAAATCTATATCTAGATCAATGTATATAGTATGAATATTTTAGAACAAAATATATATATGTATGAATATTTTAGAACAAAATACGAATTAAATGTGTTATTAAAAATTAGGTAACACTTACATGACATACATTTTAAAGATATGATTATTTTTGTTTGTGAATATAAAACCTGCCACTTCCATTATTGCCATATCACAATTCACGACACCAACAAATTGGTACATAGATCACGAGCGACTCGAAGGAGAAAATCTCGACAGAACTATCGATTTAAAATCGAATTGGCAATAAACCGCACATCATTGAAAACAATCGACAGGTTTTTGAACCTGGAAGTGGCATTACTGAACACTTATATTACAACCTTGGGCAAGCAAATGTTGTACTCACGCATGTACGACATACAGTTGAGGATCCAATTATATTACCTGCAAAAAAACACATTGATAAATACGCATTATTGATTAAAGAATACTATAAATTGGGCAAAAAACTTCTCAATCGAACAGTAAATAAAGATGCGGCAAAATGATTACAGATCATCATAAAATGCAATGATATTTTCGGCATATTCTGATACAGCTAAGGCATTTGACACAGAATCGCAGATTTCTTATCTCTAAGATTACGTTAATTAAGAGACGTGACTCTGTTTTAATTGCATGCTTAATTATAAAAATCTTATCTAATACTGAATTTTAATTATCATCACATATAATAAAGATCATGTTAGATAGTGCGCGGGTGTCCCTCAGGGTTCTAATCTAAGACCGATCTTGTTCCTTATTTAGATAATTGCTACCGTATTTAGTATCATTCTAATTATAGAAAGCTGGGCTTGTAAGTGGAAGACTGCATTACGTCTTCCATGTTTGGAGAGATATATTGTAGATCGATGTTTGTAAGGCACGGTGAATCTGCTGTGAGATCCATCTGATTTGTGAAATGTCTAAAACTGTTTGGTGAATACATGCTACTCATTATGTAGGCATAAAAAAGAAAGACAATGAAGATGCTCTCGGTTTCCCATGTCTTTAACGTATGGTCTGAACTAGATAAGATTTAATTTTTTCGTGTAGAGCGTAGAAGGGAGTAACTAAGTACTGCTTGTACTTAGTTACTCCCTTCTACAGACGATACATTTTTTTGTATCGAAAATTATTTAAAAAAAATTTTGGATCATGAGCAACGTATACCTATATTAGCTAACGTCACCATTAAATTACATGTCATAAAGAATTACATGACATTAATGTCACCATTAAATAAGTTTCGATTCTAGGCTTTACTTTATCATTAAAATAATTATGAATTATTGAATTATTCACATTTTTTAAATTAAATCTAACCACAAATAATTATTATATAATAGTTATTGGGATATAGGTAAATATTTATAGTTAAATTTAATTTTAGTTAATGTTTATTTTAGTCTTAACTTTATATAATTCTTCTGTACGTGTTCATGTAATTGAACTCTTCCTAAGCAGATGAACCGATTTCGATGAAATTGTTTGTGTGTTTTCAGGTGGACTTAATAATGGTGTAGATTCACAATTCGATCCAATAATGTTTTTTTAACATACGCGTGTAAAGCCGCGGAGAATAACTAGTATTCACTATATAATAATACTTTTACTGAATAGTTATTTAACCAAAGTGATAATAAAATTATAATGCAGATAATCATCTCACAGCTAATTCAAAGATCTATTAGACGTCCCTAAAAAGGTTATATGGCAACAGATGACCCAATGGTGCAATTAACCGGTCACTACTGCATAACCTTTTCAACTAGTAACTCAAAATGTCAATGGGCACCCAAACTACAGAGCAACTCATAAACTTTATCACCTTATAATAAGATTTATAATTCAATGACAAATATCACAAGAGATGTGCACATCAAAAATACATGAAAATTGCATGTGCCTTATTACCTCGAGATAGATTTTGTAATGGAATGGCTAGAATGGGTGTGAACTATGTGAAAGGTGTTGGTCATACGAAAATATTTGATTGCAGCAATAAAGTATTGTTAACATAATGATTACTGCAGCGGTAGCGTTCATTCATTGTTATTTTAGAATCTCTAAGATTAATTGGTAAAATTATTCTGTGAAGTGCAGTGAACCTCAGTTGTATACAAAATACAAACAGTAGATATAATATTAACTGTATAATATAACTGCTCGATAGCCTTCGATTCCCGGCGGGAACACAGATTTTCTACCCAAGGAAAATTTGTGTTTCTGGTTCTGGTTGTGATTGTGTGTGTGATGTGAATGTTTCCGGCACCCACGACACAAGTCATTGAACTGTGGGGCTGTGAGTGTGAAAGCGTGTTCGAGGACTTGTGTCGTGGGTGCCAGAAACATAAACATCACACATACACAATCACAACCAGAACCAGATCCAATATCTAAAAAAGATTTTAGTGTTCTATTAAAGTACCAGGCGACCATGAACGTGAAAGAGGTAAACTACATTTCCTAAACGTGGCATTCCAACGCTAGCTACAGTTAGTTTTCCTATAATAAACCATTTTTCTATAATAACCAGCAGCAAATCAGCTGTTACTCTTACGCACACATTGACGTAGTTCTGTTGAAGTCACCCACACGTACAAACATAGCGTGATGTAAACCCACTTCCTTGAGCATTGTAAACTACTATATTATTATTGTAGTTATCTATTGTGTGCGGTGTTTGACTGTTTGTTGATTTTTGTGCTCGTGTCATAACATGGTCCACTGACAGAATTGCATTGCAAAATTTGTTTGGGATCCCTGATTGGTATGATCTGACTAGTTAGAGAGTATACATATGTTTTCAACCGACTTCGAAAAAGGAGGTTCTCAATTCGATTTCATGTTTTTAATATTTATTTATTTTGTATTAATGTTACGCGATATCTCCGCCAATTATGAATAGATTTTAATATTTTTTTTTTGTTTGGTAGAGTATACATCAGAGGTGGTCCCATATAAATTTTATCAAAATCGGTCAAGCCAAAAGTGAAATATGAAGCCTTTTTTTATTTTTTGCTTATTTTATTAAGCTATGCTTGCGTTTCAATTATTTTAGTTTATTATTTAAGTCAATATAAAGCCGGTAAAAAAATCATTCATAAAACATTACATTTCCCTACTTGACACTTCGTCATATTTTGGACAATTCACACAATATCTTTATAAATTATAGCCTATTTATCCTATGTATACGCTATATAGTAAGGATAAGGATGTTTCCACACCTACCAAGTCATAACTTCCCAAGGCCTACATCACAGAATCAAGTAACAGCATCAAAAGGTCCACCATTACCGCCCACGACATTCCAAATCCCTGTTTAACATACAATTACATGGCTCTCTTCCATACCAGTCCAAATTAACCGAAACAAGAGAATTTTGAAATCGTGTTAAAGACGCTTTAGTCGCAAACGTTGCTTTAGGAGTTTTAGGAGCAAGTGGGAGGATATTGGGCACTTTTATAACTGAATTTGGACTTGATTGCAAGTGAAGCTAAAAATGGCGTGCAAGCTTTATTTCATAATACTTCTTTGGGTAAAAAAACCGGCCAAGTGCGAGTCGGACTCGCACACGAAGGGTTCCGTACCATTATCTATTAAAAATCACGATTGTTGTATGGGAGCCCACCTTAAATATTTGTTTTATTTTAATAAAATTATTATTTTATTTGAAGTGAATATATAACTAAATATTCTATGAATATTTCAAGTGTCTACCTGTTGCCGTTATGAATATCGAGCATAAACGAGCATAAAAACTACGTTCGTTGTATGGCGGCAACAGAAATACATCATCTGTCAAAATTTCAACTGTCTAACTATCACGGTTCATGAGATACAGCCTGGTGACAGACGGACAGACAGCCTTTAGGTACGTAACTAATAATACGGACGTAAATATACAAAATGTTCATGATGCATTCACTTCACCCTAGGTTTTTTTATGTAATTGAGAGACGAGACGTACTATTTCCCGCGTCTTTGTTTCCCAGTATAATCTGGGAGTCTTCATGTCAAGAGTGAATAGGTATCTTCTAGGCAAACAGACGTACAACAGTCACTCGCCTGATGGGAAGCTTCACGCCTGCCGATTTCAGTGCCACCCAAAGTATTAAATTTATATAGGTTAAAATCCAGCGCGGCAAGGCACTGCGCTCGTCACCCTGAGATTAGATGTTGATGATCTCTTTAAAGCCGAACAAATTTCAATTTTAAAAATATAATTATGTAGAAACTCGTAAACGTTTTCAATATATACATTTCCCGGAACTGTATATCTAAATGACATTTCCTCATCTTAACCACAAATTACATCATAGAGATGGCCTCTGGGTATTACTTGGGCTAGGTTACATTGGTGCACGTTCACGTCATCATCATCATCATCATCATCGTAACTTAATATCTGTAAAACTACACTATGTCAAAAAAACAGGATGTGTATATTCACTCGAGACTTGAAGACACCATGATTTTACCGTTCATTCGCTATACGGATGATAAACGTAGAAGCGAAACGCTCCGAGCGAACTGAAGGTATGTCAACCATAAGCGGAATGTCCCAAGAGGTTCCTGGTATTTTTTTTTTTTATTCAAGATAGGCAAACGTTTGACCGCCATCTCACCTGATGGTAAGTGACGATGCGGTCGACGATGGAGCACGTTTGCCTAGAAGATTAGGTATTTTACATATTACCCTTTTTTTGTAGGGCGGAAAATGCCTAGCACTTCCTTTCCTTCCCAGGGGTGAACAAAAGGGATGTGTGGGGCTTGAACCTACTAAAAACCCCCGTGAGCAGTCCTTCGCCAAGGTGGGGCAAGATAGGGTCGCTAGCAGTCACAATCGTGATCACTATAATATGGGGCCGTGCAAACCAGTAGAGAGCCCCCTGGCTCCCTATTGTAAGCCCTGTACACTTATCTCCTAGAGCTCGTCAGTGTAAAGTGTAAGTAGGCTATGTCTAAATACGTAAATACGTAAGTTGTTAGGTAAGAGAGGTCATAGGTGATCATTTAAAATCACTTTCAAATGTATCTTCTCTACTTGGTACCATTATATGTGTAACACTTGAGACGTGATCGAGTTACGTGTTAGAAAACAAAAAAAGCGATACGTATGTTATTATCATTATTTTTTATGCCAGATACGTAAGCACCTGATGGAAAGTGATGATGGGGCCGAAGATGTAGCACGCTTACCTAGAACATAGCTTTTCACTCTAGACTTGAAGCCAGATTCAACTCCTTCACTGCACAGACGATAAATGTAGAAGCAAAACGTTTCGAGCGGATGTGAGGTATGTCAATGATAAATGGATGACGTTGGTCAGACTTGACAAGTTTGCTAGTATTGTTACATTACATTGTACGGGCTTGAAAGAAATACGGACGTCACCGCAACCAATCATGGGTGAAGCTTGCAAATATCTATGTGTGCGTGCATCTAGCTGCCATCTGCACGGACAACTAAATAGTAATGGATGTATTTATGCCGATTGTCGGCCTTTGTTTTATTTGTGCGTAGCTCGCGTTACGACAAACGAAATTTGTAGGGCCTAGGGTGCTTCACCCGTTTTGAAAGAGGCATTGAGTCCGTTTTTTTTTACGTCTTAAAATCATACGATGATAATGGTACTTAGTAGTTGGGAGTGAGTGTCACCGTGCTTCGAAGGGCACCTTATACTGTCGGTCCCGGTTGTTAGTCGTAAGCCAACAGTGGTTAAGCCATGTCGGATACCTTAAGGCGGCTTGAAAAAATCTGATACTAGGACTGTCCATTATTCTATAGTAGTCTGTACGACAAGTGGGTAAGTAGTTGGGAACAACGGCTATGAAAATACAAAGTGTAACTTCGTCACTTTCCACCAGGTGAGATAGTAGTTAAATGCTTGCATATTTCGCATATAAAAAAAAGTGTGTGGAAGTGTGTGGAAGTCGGTAGATAAATATATTAAAGTTATTTGGTTAGTTGTTAGAACAACGTGCTATTATATATAAAAATATAATTTTAAAATAATTTGATATGTAATTAGTATCATCTTTATAAGAACACTTATTAAACGTGTATCTCTCTTTGTTCTTAGAACTACTTATATTTCACTAATTTCGCAAATGTTGAAACGTCATTGACCGTGAGCTTAGATTGTAGCTAATTAACGTTGCGAGACACGATAAAAGAAAAAAATAAAATTCCACACCTATTAAAAATATGTTTAAAAAAAAACAGATTTTTTTAGCGTCGCGTTTGTGAAATTATACGAATTAAATGATTGCTCATTTGATATAGATTAAAATTCTGGCTCTATTTGTAATAAAAAGCACTCAAAACTCTAGTAACATTCCAAAATTATCAACACAAATTATATAGATCATATAAAAAGAACGTTTTCTAAACCTGATTTTATATATATTCAAATATGTTTTAATAAAACCCGGTTTTAAAAACGTTTGCTTTTTAATCTATATTGAAAAATGGAACGTGATTTGATTAAATACTTTTTATCGTTATTGTTAAAATTGCACGTGACAGCACTACGAGCGTCTGCTACCAAAACTTTCAATAAACGATGACTCCTCCACATTCACTATACAATGAGTGTTATGCAAGAAACTATTTACAAGCTAGTTGTTATTACTTGCATTGGAATTGCAACATTTCGGCGCGCACATCTGTTCGGTGCTGCCAGTCGATGGGGAGGTGACCGATATTCGGGGAATGAGGTAACGTTAACTTTGTTTGCGAATTTGTATTTTTGATTTTAATCTCAACAAAAATATATAATATAAAACATCACGTGCTGCCAACAAGAAAAAATATAACCACAAAGGATATTCTCGCAAAACCTTTTCTTTTGTGATTATTATAATAAATAAATCAGAATAGAAAGCTTATATGTTTTGACTTATTCGTTTTTGAGTCTAAGCTGTCTAAGCTGTGCAGTCTAAGTTCTTTCGGTGTTTTATTAGTGTAAATTAGATTGCCATTGATGTAGATCATTCATAAATATAAATAAATTGATGGTGTCGTTTCATTTATAAAACTTGGTCGAAGAATCGGTTAGCAAAAGACCTGTAAATTTGGTAATTCAAGCCATATATATCGATACTATGCACTAATAAATAATTATAGTCATTGAACTAAGTTGGGGCTGTGAGGGTCAAAGCGTTTATATTTAAGAAATACCGATGAATACTGGAAGGTACATGCATGATTGTCGAATGGACTATATTGGTCATAATATAATGGTGTGGGTAAGCCCTCTGCGTCGAGGGTCCTGGGTTCGATTCCCAGCAGGACCACAATTTTCGTTTCCAAGGGAAATGTATGCTCACTGGTTCTGGGTGTGACGTAAATGTTACCGGCACCCACGATACCAGTCTTTAAGCTTAGTGGGGTCTGGGAGTGTGAATGCGTCTGTTTTGTAAAATTGTGAATTTACTATTTGACAATGGCAACATTGAATTTGTTAGAGTCGGTGGCCGGGTGACCGGGCATTGCGCAAAACTACCAAGACAATATTCGTAAAAACTGGACACATCGGGTCTTGTCACTTTGTTGATCGATAGGTAAGATTAATGTGCTCAGTCTCTTTTGAACCTTTAAAAATAACCTGCAATATTTCAATTAGTTCTTTGACGCCAATATTGTCATTCATAACGAACTTCAAAGTTAAACAACTATTTTTTCAAGCTATGATAACGTTAACTGCCTAGTCACGAAACAAACATTTTCAAATGATGAAAACCTCAATTAGAAAACTAATTATAGCTTCCATTACCATTTACAATCATTTAACATTATTTAGAAATGTTGCATAGCAGGTTAAAAATTATAACACTCAAAAACCAGAATAACCAGAGGTCTAATTACGTTATTAAGCCGATAACTATTACAACGCAACAATAACGAATAACTAGTTTTTTAAAACTAGCTGTTTTTTTTCGCACATTCGTCTTATTAGCGTGCATAGTTGTTCAGCGAATTCCATATTATTCAACCAATATCAAACAGGTCTGCATCAGCATAATAACCACTTATTTACGTTTTATTCATAAATATTCATTAATCTATTTTCCAGTTTTTATTTGGTCAAGAATTTAAGCAGATTAGCATTTGTGTAATGGTGTTGATTCGAACTCTGACCCTTAAAAAGGAAAATAATAATGAGCTTATCGATTGTTTAGCTGGTCCGATAAGTGATAATTTACAAAACTTAACGCAATAATTTTAAATTGATTTCTAATTTAATGGCTTACTGGCTCAAATTATATTAATATACTTAGTGAACAAACAATAATAAATAATAATTTTAACACTAAGCTATGTAGCACGACAATACTAAAGAAACAAGTGTAAATGTACCCGTATAATACATACAGTATATATCAAAACAAACAAATTCACGATCACAGCCCCGCAATAAGTTCACAGACTTGTATCGTGGGTGCCGAAAATATTTACATGTCACGCAAATCACACCAAGAGCCAGAAGCACAAATGTCACGAGAGAAGAAACGTGTGTTCCTGCCAGGAATCGAACCCAGGATCGGGGCAGAGGGCAGACGCATGGCTAAATGGTCGTCATTGTATAATATGTAAGAGGATTTACATTAAATAGGCATACATAAACACTACTCCAAATCTTTTTACAAAATAAACTCAAAATGATGTATTTTTAATTCAAGATAGGCCATAATTTGACCTCTATCTCACCGGATGGTAAGTGAGAATGCGATCTACGATGGAGCATATTTGACTTAAAGACTTTAAGATTATACTTATCGAGAAACTCGTGTAAGGAATTCCATTCCTTCATAATGTTCTAATGTTATGCCGAGTAAGAGAAGATTATTGTGTTAACATTAATATAGGTATTGATAATAGCCAAAACATTTTTGAAATTCATTGTGATAAAATCGGAAATCCTAACTCACGAGGAAACCGCCTATATCCGTCTGTCCATCCATCCGTTTCACAAGCATACATTTAAAGGTCGTCAATAGCATGACGTGAATCGGAAGCAAAATTGCTTATTACCCAATTTCAACACAATCGCCAGTTATTTTCAAGTAATAACATAGTTGTCATGCAATCTGAAATAGCCAACGTTTAC
This sequence comes from Lomographa bimaculata, assembly GCA_948107665.1. Lineage (NCBI taxonomy): Eukaryota > Metazoa > Arthropoda > Insecta > Lepidoptera > Geometridae > Lomographa > Lomographa bimaculata. The sequence continues at coordinate 8,245,893 of OX403607.1, read as the reverse complement.
GCTACACGTTACAATGTTATTTTATAACACTATTATAATAAGTCATAGTGCAACAAAAAATTTAAATCGTCACTGAGCATGACGATCGAATTTCGTCATCGTATCTATATTTGTCTACAAATACAATTTATCGATAGGAAAAAAATATGATTTAACACAATTCAGTGCAAAATAATTGTCAATTTATCATATCGTACTATCACATTTTTTTTTTTTTATGATATATAGGCAAGCATTTGACCCCTATCTTACCTGATGGGAAGTGAAGATCCGGCCGAATTTATAATAATATTATAAATTCGAAAGTTTGTGTGTAAGTGTGTTTGTTATCCCTTCACTTCACATATCATGTGCCATACTTATACTTTTAAGGTTTTTCTTAAAATTATCGGATAGTAAAAAAAATTAAACGCTAGCAAAGCTTAAAAACTGTTTTTTTTATTTATACTCAAAAAAGGATAGATGATTTATTATTTATACTCAAAAAATAAAAAGTAAGTTAAATTATTTAAATCCAGAATTATACTAGCTGAAAATGGATGGAAGAAGTCTAAAGAATTATATATTAAAGTTACACATTGATAGGATAAGTTATAGATTCACGATATCATTTCGAAAAATGATAATTTTTAGGGAGTCTAGCCTTAAAAGGGATATAATGATGTGCATGTTATGGATTCCGGCAACCACGACACAGGAGGTGAATTAAATGAATTAAATACGCATTATTGAAAATAACTCAAAAACTTTTAGTCAGACCTTGATCAAATTTAAATGGAACCACATGGAAAGCACTAGCTTATAAATAAAAAAATAATCATCAAAATCGGTTCAACTATAAAAAATCCTGAGTAAAAAAAAATACAGTCGAATTGAGAGCCCCTTACAAGCTATTTACAAGTTATTACTTTTAGACGCGGGCATAGCCGCAGGCAAATCAAAATCATTAATAAATAGTTTTGATAATAACTGATATTTCCGTTATGCTATTTCGCAACGGTAAGGTCACCAGCCAATAGCGTATATCGGAAGTAGGGTAGTTACGTCACTATTGACCAACTTTCGTCGTTGGCGCAACTGCACTGTGCTCAATGATACTGGGATATAACTTTATATCAAGCTATTTTGTTACTGCGGTTTCTAGTAAGGTATTGCTAGTTGCTACATATATTTAGTTAGATATGATAATAAAACGTTGCATAACGGTAACGCATATTTACAGTTACTGCGTGTAGCCGATTGCGTTGTTTTTTAAGGGGGTGATACCAAAATGTCTCCTAAAACGCGTGACTTTGTAACCGTTTTACTCGGCATTCATAATAAAACCAGGTAAATAAAAATATTCGTCGGATTTTGTGTGATATGATAAATAGTGTCTTCTTCTTAGAATATGCGTAACGTTCTTTAATATAAAGGAAAAAATATCAAATCAACATACAAACGCAAAAACGAACAAACGCATTCACACTCAAAGCCCCACACTAAGTCCAAAGACTTGTATCGTAGGTATCAGAAACATTTATATCTCACACACGAATACTCCCAGAACCAGAAGCACAAGTATCCCTTGGGAAGGAATTTGTGTTTTTGCCGGGAATCAAACTACCTACGGGCGCACAGGGCGGATACCTGTCCACTGCGCCAACTGGGACGTCGCAAATCGCATGCAAATAACATCACCTTGTATTTTTGTAACCATTTCGTTCCGCCATTTTATATCAAAACACTGTGAAAGTTATTTCATATACGTGTATATTTACTAGCTAAATGATTTCTTCGGTTTGTTTATTTTTTTTTATTTTGGGCGCTTTTCGCGGTATCTGAATACCATAAAAATCAAAGAATGCCATGCGTGACCTTGCGTAACCGCCACCATATAATTTACGCAATATGCCCCTTTATGTCCAAAAGGGTACGGGGGGTACTTGGCTACGGTTAAAAAAAGGTGCTCGAATTGACGTGTGTCTGCCCCTCTTCTCGTCTACCATGTGTGGTTGACTGGTAGAGAATGCCCCTAGCATTAAGTCCACCTTTTGTACTTTTTGTGCAATAAAGAATTAAATAGATAAATATTAAAAATAACATCAACATTCACAACCGTCATTTAAGTCTGTAACAGAATACCAACGGAGATAGGTGGGTGACTACCTTCTTCGATATTATGCTGAGTTGGGACCGTTTTGTGTGAGTGCACATTAATTATTAGGGTAGTTTTAAGTCTTTTAATTTCATTGTATTTATTCCTCATATTAGTAACTAGCTTTTGCCCGCGGCTTCGCTCGCGTTAAGAAGTATTATTTTAAAATTGACAAACTTTCATCCCCTATTTTATCCCCTTGGGGGTAGAATTAATCAAAATCCTTTCTTAGCGGATGCCTACGTCATAACATCTACCTGCATGCCAAATTTCAGCCCGATCCGTCCAGTGGTTTGGGCTGTGCGTTGATAGATCACTATGTCAGTCAGTCAGTCAGTCAGTCACCTTTGAGTTATATATATTTAATAATATATATATTTAGATTGATGTAACTCATACAAATAAATTTATATTCTATTCTACTCTGTAGGCATTTTCAATACCTATATTTTAAATTGAATCAGTATAGAAAATAAATAGTTTTCAATATATATATATATATATGTGTGATATTAGTATAATTAATAAGTAACTAGAATTCTTAGCTTAGTAATTAATTTTATTGTATTTAATGAACATTTCCTATATAAATTACATTTATTAAATATTAAAGGCATAATTATAATTATCTCAGATTATAACTAAGCTTTTAACAGCATAATTATTATTATATTATTCATGCTTTAATATTAAAATAATTTATTTGCTATATTATAATAATAGAAGATGGTATATATTAAGTATATAATAACATTCATATAAACTGATAACATTATCCTATTTATTTTTAATGATACAGGAAATGTAATATAATGAAACTTTTAATACCCCTTTGTATTAAAATCCCAAGGCAACAATTTTACTTCATGTCAAAAGTCGCATGTTACAATTTGTACCATGTCTAGTTAAATCAAGGTTCAATTTTGCTTGTAAGTTAATATCGTGACTTTAAAAATGGATGAAATGAGTTTGACTTATAACGCAAGCAATGAGTTTGGTTACACAATACCTTCGTGGCTACTTGGTTTAAAAAAAATATTCAAAGACGAAATGAATAGGAGTTTTGGCGCGAAAGTAAAAAAATGGCGTTGTTGATTTTGTGTTATTTTCCAAAACTTGTGAAACTTCGAGTGTTAATGTGTAATAATGGTTAATTAACCGTTTATACTTAGTAAACGTGCATGAGTGTAGGCTAATCATACAAATTAGAAAAAGGTGCTTTTCGCCTTTGCTCTAAATATCCAATAGAAGTTCTAGTAAAGTTCCTACCACTTTATTAGGGCATGACTTGACTATGACTAAACCTTGACTCTTTTAGTTGACTTTGGTTGTGACTGATGACTAGGACTGGTTTTACTTTGAAAAAAAATATTACCTGATAATACTGCCGTCGCAAAGAAAAAACCCGTTACTGCATTTTTGTCAAAATTGAGTTGTATATATTCGGAATCGGGTTTTTTTTTTATATATATATTCAAACAACCTAAATCTTATTTTTAATGTAGACGCTACAAATCATAACATATACTAAATTCTTAAGACATTTGTGATGTATATAACTCAATATTGACAAAAAAGTAAGTTACGTCTTTTTTCCCTACGACGGCAGAATAGTATAGTAGTTGAGTGAATAGGTACTTTCTAGGCAAGCATGCCCTATCTTTGGCCGCACTATCCGCCCCCTGTTACAGAACGTTTCGATAACGTACCGAATCGATACGATTGGATAACTTTCTCTTTAAAAATAAATTCTATCGTACTATAGTGGTCAAATGCTTACCTATCTAGCATTAAAAAATGCACATAGACTGCGAAGCCAAAAACAAAAAAAAACATCAATCGAGGTTGTGATTGTGTGTGTGTGATGTGAATGTTTCCGGCACCCACGACACAAGTCATTGAACTTAGTGTGGGGCTGTGAGTGTGAAAGCGTGTACGTGTACGTGTACGTTTTTGTACGTACATCAAAATCGGTCCAGCCGTTTATGAGTTCACTCACAAACACACGTGCAGAAAAAAAAAAAATAAAGATACCCAAAGAAGTTTTTATTAGGGAAAACAAAATCAAAACCGGTCTATCCGATTAGATCACGCCTTCATTTACACTGAGTTAAGTATGTATAGATTTGTAATGATTTCTTCATCGCGTATTAATTATTTTTAACAGTTTGCATAATTATAATTATAATGCAGGTGTCTCGTTGTTGCTTTGTTTAACAACCGGTAGTTTATGATTTTAATTGAAACAACAATCAGTAATGTCGGAAATAGGAATAAGTATTGTACATAGGATTTAGGATCATGGCGATCCGCCCGCCCCCTTTATGTGACTAGTTCCCCTTTAATGTGACTGGTGCACCCTTAGTGCACCCCTTTAATGTGACTGGTGCACCCTTAGTGCACCCCTTTAATGTGACTATTGCTCTCTAAGTGCGCACCCTTAATGTAACTAGTGTACCCTTAGTGTTCCCCCTTAATGTGACTAGTGCACCCTTAGTGTTCCCCCTTAATGTGACAGTGAACCCTTAGTGTTCCCCCTTAATGTGACTAGTGAACCCTTAGTGTTCCCCTTTAATGCGACTAGTGAACCCTTAGTGTTCCCCCTTAATGTGACTAGTGACCCTTAGTGTTCCCCTTTAATGCGACTAGTGAACCCTTAGTGTTCCCCCTTAAGGTGACTAATGCCTCCTTAATGTGCCCTTTAATGTGACTAGTATCCTCTTAGTGTCCCCCCCTAATGAACTAATGGGCGAGATTCTATACTTTCTAAACCCACAATTCTTTAAATATATTTAGACGTGTCAAACTTAGCGAATGCTATCGCATCTCGATTTTATTCTTTCCCGTAGAACACTCTCGATCAAGTCTCCTTAAAAACGAAACAAAATTCAAAATCGATTCCTCCGTTAGGCCACAGATGCCGCAGACTGACACATGATACACACATTAAACGATACCCCCCACACTAAAAAAGGGGAAACCATCTTAAAAGCCAATGCAATTACACGTTTACCGAAGATGTGGGATAGATAGATAGATAGATATACTCTTTATTGAACACCTTAAATAACACAATAAGTACAATTAATAACAGTACATTTTTATAAAAGTGTTAATAGGCGGTCTTATCGCTGAAAGCGACCAGACAACCTTCGGATGGATAGGAATAACGCAAAGTAATAGGACGTCGTTCATAAAAAGCTTATTCAGAACAGTGCTTTCGGAACTAAAATATGTATATGTATATACATATCAAATATAAATTTACATAAACATAGGTACATACATACTATATTATAATAATATAGGATAGTATGGTTATTGATAGTCGAGTGGTGAATTTTCTTATAACGGCCGATTTACCGATACTCTACGTCTTTGTAGACACATCATACCTCTTCACACCTCTAGTGTTTGTATGTATGATTAACGATTGCCTCACCGATATCTAATAAAAAGTGGATAAATCTTCGTGAAATTAGTTTTATATAATTGCAGATAAATTTTAAAAAATAAAATTCAACCAACTTTTAAAAACACAACAAATGATAGGTACTTAGATTGATATAATACTTAGATTGGTGGGCGTTTATCCGTTATTTCACCTGATGGAAAGTGATGATGCGGCCAAAGATGTAGCGTGCTTACCTAGGAGATGACTATTCACTCTAGACTTTAAGACACCCAAATTATACTGTTCGGAGAACAAAGACGCGGGCAGTGAGTTCACTACCTTCGCTGTACGGATGATAGAAGCAAAACGCTTCAAGCGGATATGTAAAGTGCGGTAAATCAACCATAAATGGATTACGTTGATTATTCGCTAACGTGTATAAAAGTTGTAAAATACTTGATTTTCATTTTCACTCTACAATTGACGACCTAGCCAGTGTGTAAGTGTCTGTTTTCTGCGCTGTGGATTCCGGGTTCGATATCCGGCAGGAGCACAATTTTCCTTCCCAAGATTAAAAGCTACCGTCAACCTCAACATGTTTTGTAAAACGACTTGACAGTTGACGCTGGCTAAATGCACTATGTTTGCGAAGCCAATAAGAAAAAACGCTCCTTGAACGTCTCGTGCTCACTCCTTGAGCGTTTGTTTTCTCGGAATCACAACTCTCCTGAATACGTAATAGGTTATAATAATATGCTTACAAAATGTCATTGACATAGGGCACAGTTATTTCGTACGGGACACTGTGCAAGGTATAAATATTGATCTATCGGTACAAGTGCAAACGCGGTCAGAGATCGACGATCGAACGAGTGTTAAAGAGGCTAATGCTTTGAAGATGCTGTTAAATGATGCGAAGTACGACTACTGTACTATTATTTACTCTATGGCCACTTGTGAGGTAAATTGAAGAGAGAGACTTCAGCAGCTTTGCTGGAACAATCGGAAATATGTATGTTTTTTTTTATTATTTTTTTTTTTATTCTCGATAGTCAAGCATTTGACCACTATCTCACCTGATGGAAAGTGACGATGTGGTCGAAGATGGAGCATGCTTGCCTAGAAGAAACCTGTTCACTCGAGATTTAAAGACTCCTAGATTGTACTTAACGGGAAACACAGACTCGGGCAAAGAATTTCATTCCTTAGCAGTACGTATAATAAATAAGTAAGTTATGTTTGTATCCATTGTGTAAATTGATAAATTACTGGAAAAAACATTTAATTTATCATCTTTGGTAGAACCGAAGAGTTAATAGGTACCTTCTAGGCAAGCATGCTACATCTTTGTCCGCATCATCACTTTCCATCAAGTGACATTGTGGTCAAAGGCTTGCCTAATAGGCACAAAAAAAAAATCAAAGTACTGATTTTAGATCTAACACTATCTCACCTGATGGTAAGCGACGATGCGGTCAACGATGAAGCACGATTACCTAGAAGATACCTGATTCACACGCGATTTAAAGACTCCCATATTGCATTTATCAGGAAACCCAGACTCAGGTAAGGAGTTCCATTCCTTAGCGGTTTGCATTATTTGCATAAGGGAGCTATCTGAACAGTTTTTCAAAATGACCCAATCACACCTACGCTACGGTCAAAGATTAAGCGTCGCAGACGGGTCATACCGTACCATAAGGTCACGTTAGCGAAAGCCGTTGCAACATAGAATTAACGTTTAAGAAGCTCATTGCATTGCAAAATTGTATCTTATGTAAGATGCATGTGCATAGTTCCAATGTTTACATAACTTGATGAGGACCAGCTTTATGTTAGAATTTCATGTTTATGTGACATGCCGATGATATTTAGATAGAGATAATAAAGTCAACTTAGTACCATGATCATCCGAAGCCAAAACTTTGGTCAGTGAGATAGGGCGCCGGATAAGGGAACCAATGGTGACTCCCGGGCACCTTTGCACCGGGTACAGTCAGGGGTGGGTTATTTTATTAACTTTTTTGACTGTATACGCTTTAATGACCCTTTTTGTATTTAAATGTATTTATTATATATATAAATAATTATATATCATTTATTTATTATATATATTATTATTATTTTATATATATATTTATTATATAACCAAATACAAAGCAGAGTCTAGTACCATGATTAGATATTTATATTTAAATTAATTTTGTTATGGTAAACTGTTGAAAGAATGGACTTTATTGAGGTTAGATCATTTTGCAAATGACAATGACGAATCGCATTCTTCATATTTTTTTTTTTTTTTAAATGTAAACATTGAAGACACTAAAATTCGCGATTTGACATAATAATGTACAGCAGGCCTACCATAAACTTTTCAAGCCTGCCAAGTTTCAGGCAGTTCATTTATTGGATCGATATTTGACCTGTTAACATTTGTACTTACCATGAACATACAATTGCTGTACTGTTTGACCTGCTTCAGGCATCACAGAGTAATTTACCTAATCTAATACAAATTATATCATGACAAATATCGATCCAATAAATGAACTGCCCGAACTTGGCGGGCTTAAAAAGTTCATGGTAGGGCTGCAGATGATTTTAATGTGATCGAGACTCCTATTTACTTTTTTACTAGTTAAGTGGCTTCTACAGTAGTTATATCTGGCTGTTCCATTATTGATGATATTGAGAAGTTAACACAGTAAAAATATTTTTATACTAACTCTTCGCGTAGTTTTACTCCTTTGCTTACTGTAACTTACCTGTAACAAAATTAAATATAAGGTTAGTTAATTATAATCAAATTATAGTTCTTAGTAAATTTTAGATAAAAAAAATTATATTAACTTATCATATTCATTAATTTCTTTACATAAACTAATAATAATAAAAAAATACTAGTTGTGCCCTGCGGCTTGTCGCACGCGATTTATCCGATCGAATTGTGAATCTAAGCTATTCTTGAATCCACATTCATCCAAATCGGTCCAGCCGTTTAGGAGGAGTTCAGTCACATACAGACGTACAGAAGAATTCTATATATATAAATAGTAATTTCACCAATCACCACAATGAAAATATTCGCTTCTTCACCACTTGGGCCTATACAACGTTCAACTCTATGACGTTAATTGTTTCGCACGTGGCAATTAAAAGTATATTAATTAAAAAACACTACGTAGTCTATCTGCTCTTATGTAAGCTAAGCTATTCAGGCTCGACTTTCACCGCGGTGTGAACACCTAGATTATTACGTGCAGCATTTTTAACCTATATTTTAACACTAGATTGACCGCCGAGATATGACGATCCAATCACGGAAGCCGTCAAGGAAAATTGACCAATCATTGACTTCAAAAATAAGTCAACTGACGTCACGAATCAGCTAAACCAATAGCGTGTGTTTTGCTATTTAGAATTTGTATGCATTTTTATTAATTAAAATTCCTAATCATTGAAAATTGTAGACTTTAACTATTAATGACTTACTTAGTGTATAAAAATATTAGAAATTAGTAATGTTGACTTACATGCATTAAGATAATCTTATAAAGATAATTTAACTGAAATTTGGAATCAATAAAATAAAAATAAAAATAATTACAAGCATTCATTTAAAAACAATAAGTTGTATAAATGAGTTGATTCTACGAGTAGATAAGCAAACTTTTGTCTACCATCTCACCTGTTAGTAAGCGACGATGTGGTCGACAATTGAGCAAGCTTGCTTAGAAGATGCCTATTCACTCGCGATGTTATAGTTAAATTTGTTAAATATAAAGATATAAAGTAAAAAAAACATACCTAACCTAACCATACCTTATATTTAAATCTAATGCATAGTCCCTAGATATTATTATTATGTCTAAGTTCTTGGCGCATCAAAATTAAATTTAAATTTAATTAACACCATACCGAAAAAAACGCGGCAATATAAAAAGGACCCTTAAAAAGGTGGTCGAGGGTGTTACCATGAAAATAAGCAGAAAAATTTTGCCAATTTTCAATACTGCAATTTCAAATTAGCCCTTGTCCATACTCTCAAGATTGATAATTATTTCTTTAATTATAGTCAATAACTATTAGTAATTAGTGTAACGCCTATTAGCCGTTCAGGGTTGTTTCCCAAGCCGTTTCCCAATGCAGCTCTGCGCAAGCGGAACGGCGCAGTCGCAGTTCTTGTTGCAGGGCTGACCTAGTTAGCGCGGCTTCGATTACTGGTCATTGATTTAATTTTTAAACTACATACTATGTCTCTTTTCTTTGATTTTATTGTTTTATTAACCTTCGATGAAAAATAGGGGTGTTATACGTTTGTAGTGTGTCTGTTTGTGGCATTTTAGGGCCCAAAGGCTGGACCGATTTTTATTTAGTCTATTTTTTTAAATTGATTAAGATTGTTCTCAGCCATAAGATGTAGTTCGTGGGTGCCGGAAAAAAGTTACATGACACAATTGCAACCCAAAACCAGACTCACAAATTTTTTTGGGGTGAAAACATGTGTCCCCACCAGAATCAAATTGATGCGACGCGACCGACGTCGAAACGACAGTCGCTTGGTTGAAATTTCAGTTAATTCGATGTTAATAACAAAAGAAAATCGTTCGATTTCGACGTCGATGTAACGCCCGGAATAGACCCCCTGATACCCGCTGCTAACAAGATAAACGCCCTACCAGCTACATCAGCGAACAGTTGAAGATTACCAGTTAAACCAGTTGAACATTGGTATTAAACTATCTGTACCAAAGGCAATCGCAATAGCACAGATAAGATAATAATTACTACATGTAATACGTTGTAGGTAGAAAACGGAATCTTTTGTAGGTTAACTTCGGTCGAAAACGGAAGAAAATACTCGTAGGTTAAAACTGCGGGTTAGGAACGAAATCAACAAAACAAACAAACGCATTAACACTCACAGCCCCACACTAAGTTCAATGACTTGTATCGTGGGCGCTGGAAACATTTACATCACACACGCAAATACACCCAGAACCAGAAACACAAATATCCCTTGGGGAGGAATTTGTGCTCCTGCCGGGAATCGAACCCAGGACCCACGGCGCAGAGGGCGGAGACCTGTCCACTGCGCCAACTGGGTCGTCAAATACCTCTATCTAGCTACTCAGCATACAATTCATTGAGATATAATGAATGATTCATTTCACTTGATAATAACATTAAAATATCTAGAACGTGATGTATGTCATAATTAGGTTAAGATAAAAATAAATTTAAGATAACAAAAGTGTAGAGATAACCTTTCTTCTTAGAATGCAATGTTATCTTATTTTATTAGAAAAATGTCTTACTTCAATTCATCTTTCATACAGTCTGCGTCTCCCGGCTTTACCCGCTTTAGGATATATTTAAGAGTAATGTCGTACAAGCAGTATACCGCAGCTTCGCCCCATGTCAAACCGGGACAAAAAGTCGTAATTTTTTAATATTTGATAGGCAAGCATTTGACCACTATCTCACCTGATGGAAAGTGATGATGCGGCCGAAGATGTAGCATGCGTGCCTAGAGGATACCTATTCACTCTTGACTTGAAGAGTCCCAGATTATACCGTTCGGGGAACAAACGCGGGCAATGAATTCCACTCCTTCGCGTACGGATGACAAATGTAGAAGCAAAACGCCTCGAATCTATCGTTCCCTCAAGAAGTCAGTTATCCAAATATATAAATCTGGAGGTAAACTATAGGCTTGCCAATAAGACTATCGTGCCAAACCCTGTCAAGTTCAGTCGTTCGCCTCGAGCTGAGATCTCGCCCGTACATTTTGCCTAGTGGGATATAACTTTATAGGTTTATTGCTTTATTTTTCTTAATAATCATTGTTTGTTTTTTTATTTTTTAATAAGATGGTACGAGTATACAAGGCCAGTTTCAGCACATGACATGCAAGTTTCAGCTTTAAATATGTAGCCGTTTCTGAGGTAGACGTTGATATCCTAACAATATTGTTATTTTCCAATATAGTTCTTTTTTTTAATTGTTTCGTACTCTACTTATAATGTTCTATACAACGATTTTCAACAGGGGCATAAAAAAATTCGTTTCCCATTTTCGTGTGTGCCTTTAATTTTTTTTCTTTTGAGCCCTAGCTCTGAGAATTTGATGCTATGGTTTGAAACTGTCGCCTGTCAGACGATCGGGTTAAAAAAAACGAGTAAAGCTCGGCCATCTAGCTAACAGTTATTCTTATTATGTAGTTAGTTATTGCTTGTCACACTAGAAGGTGTGATACGAAGGAAAAACAATAATACTGTTCCACACTGTGACAAAATGGTGTGACGGTGAGTCTGCCCCTCATTTAAGTAAGGATTATTCATATCCGCACAATTCTAACACACACTAAATTTAAATGAATATACTAATTTGATTAGCTGAGCAAAGAAAATGATCATTGTAATTAAAACTAAAATGAATCGTAAAGCTTTAGAAATAAGCTGTATAATCACTTAGCATCCAAAATACACGCTTATATGTGTTTTGAACACGTCACTTTTCGCACATTCATTTGTCATAATTATATTTATTAATATGATACTAAACGATAATAGCACTTATTCCATTGTATTAAGGACCTTAATATGCGGTACTGTGCGATGGATATCTAGATTTTTGCAACGATTACGCAGTAGTTACGTAGAATTTGTTTAGTAGAAATTTACGCGGGTACACTAATTTCTGCAAAAGGTAATGCTAAGTAGCGTACACCTATACCCTATCCAAACATTTACTTCTTTCGAACAATTATTTATCGATATCTTAAAATGTAAAAAAAAAAAAAAATTAAAACGCAAGCAAAGCTTAAAAAATCTAACTTCATCGCTTATATTTCGGTTTTGGTTTGACCGATTTCGATAAAATTTATATGGGACCACCTCTACAGTATACTCTACCAAACAAAAAAAAACATCAAAATCGATTCATAATTGGCGGAGATATCGCGCAACATACATACAAAAGAAAAACAAAAAAAACACAGTCGAATTGAGAGCCTCCTTTGTTTGAAGTTGGTTGAAAATAATTAATGTTGTGTACGGCTTGAAACACGTCTAAATTTCGACTTACTTTGTAGTCGACTACAAAGTAAGTCGAAATTTAGACGTGTTTCAAGCCGAACATTAATTATGTGTAATACTCACGATAGTTTTAATTTTCATATTGGTTGAAAATGTTTTAAAAGATTCTGCAAATTTGTTTGTTCCAGTGTAGAGCGCCACACATTCTCAGATATGACGCAAGCTCGAAAGCAACGCGTTACCAAAACAGTCGGACTTTCGATTTTACATTATTAAATGCTATTGTGCAAACCCTGACTCATTTTGTCTTTCGCCTGAACTAATATTGAAAAGAGATTAACAAAACTGAATAATTGACGGCTATTGAACACTTTCGGTTGTCGGCAAATGAGGTCTTTTGACCAGTTATGACTGGCAATCTTTCAGTTTTCGGTGGCAAATTAGAGCGGGCCATGTTTGACATAGAAGCCATTAAATTGATTGATAGGTATTAGGTATAGAGGTCACTTATCAGTACTAAGATGAAGAAATATGTAGAGTTATTAAAAAAAAACAAATATGCATTCCAAAAAAAACTTCGATGGAGATAATAATGTTTTTTTTTCACAAAAGGTGCATTTAATAATAAATGTATCAAGTTACATTTCGTTTACAAACGCATTCACACTCACAGCCCCACACTAAGTTCAAAGACTTGTATCGTGGGTGCCGGAAACATTGATATCACACAAAGATTACACCCAGAACCAGAAGTACAAATATCCCTTGGGAAGGAATTTGTACTTCTGCCGGGAATCGAACCCAGGACCCACGGCACAGAGGGCGGACACCTGTCCACTACGCCAACTGGGTCGAGGTTTTTTTTTAAGTTTGTTGAATCAATTCTCATTAATAAATAACACTCGAAATTATGATAAAAAATAAAGAAAACAACACTCAGACAAAAATAAATAATTAAATTATCTATTAGCAATCGCTGAATTAAAAAAATTAGACTAAAGTCAACAAAAATCAATAGCTAATGTAATTATAATAACTATAATTTATAATAAATGGCAAAAATACTGATCTTAAGACTAAGTGAGGTCAAATAGAGAATGTATAGGGCAACAATTTAAAAATATAAACCACGTGACCGCATAATAGGTACCTACAAACATAGAGAACTAGTGGTGCTAATTCTGTTGAGCACCGAACTAACCTAAACTAAACTAAAAATAAACTAATTTTAGTCAAAGAATACCTAAACGCTATTCTGATTTTACGTTGAACATAATTTAAAAGTTGAAATGACAGGACTAAAATTGATTTTGACAGCAACCAAATTGAATTGTATTCACAAGAGCCGCAATCACATATTCCTCCATTATACACTTTGTAGGTCAGTATTTGCTTCATTAATTGCACGTGTTATTCTTTCTAGTATGAGATCACATTAAAAATAATCCAGACCTTTTTCATACAGACTAATTTGAGTTTACAATTTCTATTTTTAGTCTTAATTTGACGTAAAACATGTACATCAGAATAAGAATTCGGTCATTTTCACTAAATAGAGTAACTAAACTAACTTAGTCCTGTCAAAAATTTTAGTCTAATCTTGCATTTTCTGAATAGGTTTTGGACTAAAGCAGGACCAAAACTAATTTTAGGCTAGTTTAGTCTAATTCTGGACAACAGAATCGGCACCAATATCTTATTAATAATTATTTAAGCAAACAGTTATCAAGGCTAAAAATAATAGTCGATCAATGTAATCAAATATTCCAAAACGTAGCCATAAATAAATTCTAAAACGAATAAAGGAAATTAGAATAAATACTGTCATTCAATTTGCTTTATTGGCATATATTTGATATAAAATATTTATTGACATTTATTGATTGACAAAAGTTAATTAGGAAAACGTTGCTACGTCACTTAATTACCATACAAATATATTAGACCATTTCTGTCACGACATTTTAAAACATGTTTGTGTGATTTTATTTGAATGCCTTCATAATTTCGTTTTTAGGGTTCCGTACCCAAAGGGTAAAAACGGGACCCTATTACTGAGACTTCGCTGTCCGTCCGTCCGTCTGTCACCAGGCTGTATCTCAAGAACGGTGATAGCTAGACAGTTGACATTTTCACAGATGATGTATTTCTATTACCGCTATAACAACAAATACTAAAAATAATATAAAATAATATTTAAGGGGGGCTCCCATACAACAAACTTGATTTTTTATAGATAATGGTACGGAACCCTTCGTGCGCGAGTCGTACTTGGCCGGTTTTATTATTATAAATCGAGTAGTCGCCGGGCTAATTACCTATATTATTAACCGACTTCGAAAAAAGGAGGAGGTTCTCAATTCACCTGTATTTTTTAAATGTGTTTTACCTCAGAAGTTTTTACAATGAGAACCGATTTTGATGATTCTTTTTTATCTAAAAGCTGGTTCATTTCATGTGGTCCCATTTAAATTAGATCAAGATTTAGACAGTAGTTTTTGAGTTATCTTTAATAATGCGTATTTAATTAATTTAATCTGAACAAAGGTTCTGAAGATAAAGCGGTGAAGTCTGTTTTTTTGGCATTTTTTTTTTATACAAGATAGGCAAAAACTTTTGACCACTATCTCACCTGATGGAAAGCGACGATGTGGTCGACGATGGAGCAAGCTTGCCTAAAAGATACCTATTCACTCGTGACTTGGAGACTCCCATATTGTACTCATCAGGAAACACCGACTCGGGTAAAGAGTTAAATTCTTTTGCGGTTCGCACAATGAATGTCGCGGCAAAACGCTTAGTGGCTTTGCTTGCGTTTAAATTATATTCTAATACTATAAGCAATTGGCCTAAACTATAATTATATATTAAATCTAAATCTATACAGTAAAAGTGATAAACAAGTCACCAAACATATAAGTAACTCAAGTACTCAAGTCCACTATCAAGGGCAGCGTATTGCCGATAAAATACCAGAGCCTTGCTACCTTGCGACAATGCCCTAAACTAAGAAGCCGATTGATAAATAACTAATATAGAGATGGTAGAATGCAAACAATATAATACGGTATAATCTGGGAGTCTTCAAGTCAAGAGTGAATAGGTACCACCTAGGCAAGCATGTTACATCTTCAGACGCATCATCACTTTCCATCAAGAGAGATTGTGGTTTAACGTTTGGACATCTGGCATAAAAAAAAAAAATAACTGCGCTAATATTTTCCCAGTGCGACACGAACCGTCACTAAAAAGAGACAAAACACTTCAAAATCACTAAGGTAGATAAATCAGATCACGCGTGAGCGATTCAAGTTGTGTAAACTGATATAAAAAGTGTAAAGAGATAATCTGTTGCACGAAAAGCACGTAACAGTTAGTTCACGTACACGTAACAAGGAATGCAACGCCGATATCTATCTCGGTGGGTATAACCTTTTGAGAGAGAGAATGTATGGCTAAGTCGGTATCTATCTATATAAATATATATAACTCAAAGGTGACTGACTGACTGACATAGTGATCTATCAACGCACAGCCCAAACCACTGGACGGATCGGGCTGAAATTTGGCATGCAGGTAGATGTTATGACGTAGGCATCCGCTAAGAAAGGATTTTGATTATTTCTACCCCCAAGGGGAAAAAATAGGGGATGAAAGTTTGTATGAAACTTTGTCAATTTTAAAATAATACTTCTTAACGCGAGCGACGCCGCGGGCAAAAGCTAGTTGGAACATAAAGGTGGCTACAAAATTACACACTACAGATTACACACGAACTTAGTGACTTAGTGTACGACTGTGAGTGTCAAAGTGTTATTATATTCTTTACTATTTCTATCTGTCCTGATACATCACAGTGACCCTACAGTTCCATATGTTATGTTATATGTTCCATACGGTACTGTAGCCTATCGGTATTCTACCGTTTACATTTTGGAGAGTGTGCGCAGGAATTATACAAGTTTATTCCCTCATGACCGTTTTACCATCTAACAAATAAACAAACTGTCAAACGTCATCCATTTATGTTTGACAAGCCGTGCCCTGCGGCTTCGTACGCTATAATCAAACAGCCTGTGTTAATCCTAGGTATCATCTATGCCAAATTTTATCCAGATCCGTTCTGCCGTTTAAGTGTGAAGAGGGAACAAACATACTCACACACTTACATATAAATTTTCGGATTTATAATATTAGTAGGATTGTACACACATTATTCAAAATGTTAACTTTGGTTAAAAAGGCCATAACAGAAGATTTAGAAAGGCAAGCTTAACCCTTCACGAAGATTTCTTCCAACAAAACCTTTAAGTAGGATATAATTTATTAGAGCGAGTAGGTTGTTGTGTACGTAGGAATATGATAATAATACAAGAAAATATTTTAAAAATATACATTCAAATTTATAAATATAAAACATCATAATATATAATATAAACAATATAGATAGATGAACTCTTTATTGTACACCAATTAAAAAAGAAAATAACAGCAAACAATTACATTTAAAATAACTTAGGCTAGTACAATGGGCGATCTTATCGCTTAAAGCGATCTCTTCGAGACAACTTTTGGATGGAGAGGAGATAGCAAAATTATTTTGAGACTGTGGTGTACTAAAGTTCTACAAATTATAACAAATTATATATGTAAAAAAACGTTGTAACTACCAAATATGTAACAAATACATATATAATATGTTATAGTTATACATATAATAAAGTAAGACTAAATACCAATATCATAATAATAAAAATAAATACCAATATATAATATAAACGTATAATGATATAAATATAGTTGTTAATTACATTTAATACAATAAATTTAAATTTTACTAAATAGTGATTTTTCACTACTCCTTTAAATATTTCAAGAGATGAACTGTTTCGTGTCATGTGTTAGGGAATTCCTTAGTTTATGTTTATATTAAAAAAACTCATTGTATAGTAAGCTAGTCGAGTCTTAACTTCGAATTAATAAAGTATATAATATTAGTAATAGTATAAAGTATCGGTTTTCTGCGAGCAGGAATTGCATAAATTATTACACTATGCCCTTTTAACCATTTTACAACAAAAATAAACTAAAAAACGTCATCCACGTCCAGGGAAGGAGTGGATAACTTTGTCGTCGTCTATGTTCCCTGAACGGTATAATTTAGGGGTCTTCAACTCAAGCATGCTACATCTTCGATCGCATCGTCACCATCATCTCCATCAGGTGAGATAAGTAGTAATCAAATGTTTGCTTATCTAGCATGTATATTCCAGAAACAAATTAACAATATCAACATTTTATTAAAGTTCTCTATTTTAGATTTTTTGTGGTGCTATATAACAAAAAATATGTTATTAATGAATGAATTTATATGTGAAATCATCTGTGAACACGTAGATTGGACGAATTCAAAAAAACATAAATAAAGAGGCACAGAATAATAAACTATGTAAAGTTTGTTTTGATCCGCAAACAACCTATTTGATTTTAGGTCTCAACTTTTTATCTGCATACCTAAGAGGTTAAGTACATATATGCTAAAATACATTAATAGGGTGACCTATACACGAGTAATTTGATTTATGTCGATGTACTTTTTACAATGTTTTAAAAGTGACACTCGATACGTTCAAGTGCTTTATTACTTGGCATAAATCAAAACATGTTCTTACAATAACACCATAAAAAAATAAACACCTGTCACATTTGAATAATGCCTTCAAAACTCACTTTAGATATTAAAATATATGACATAAAATACATAAAACAAATGAGTTTTATGCCCTATTAAGGATGACGTAAGGATGACGTTCGCCAAACAAAGTAAAATCCGCTTGACACCCGCCATTAGACTTAAATATTTATATAAGTTAAGTTGCCTACACACCAGAGAAAATACACAGTCCTTACTTGACCTAAGGACACGTACACAACACCCGACAAAAATGATACCCGAAACCAGAATCTCAAAACAAGAATATTATCTCCGAGACGCTTATAAATTATCTGTCTTAAGTGGCAACAAAAAAACTTAGATCATTATTTATTAATCGTGTCCGAGCAACTGCAATAATTTCTGAAATTAAACCTTTATAAATACGAAGATCGTGTTTGTTTTTTATTATTCGCATAGCACGTAATATAATCTTGTGCCAAAAAATCATAAACCAATAAAAGCAATAGAGATATGTCAATAAGAAGTCGTATAATTACTAAACTATCTCGTGGAAAGGTAGTCCGTGGCGCCGAGAGACCTATCTATAAATTCTACTTTGTTTAATGATAGTCTGGACCCGCCTTAATAGTTCAAAGGTCATGAATACCGGTTATTCAAGTGATCGGATTATAAAATATTTAAAATAACATTAGAAAAGGCAGATTTTTTGTCGGGCGCGTTTTTAAATGGACGAAATAATTTTGCCGTTGATGTTGTTATCTCCGGGGCGCCATATTTTGGAAACTTGGGATTATTGCATTAGTCATAATGACTCTCGAAAGAATTTATCTGGCTTTCGCACAAAATTATATGACGTCCAAGTTTGTCTTAGACTTCAATTAAACCTCGAAAATAATCACACTTCACACTAACACTATTAGGCGAAATTTTGTGAGTGTGTTTGTATGGTTCGAAGCACGGCTAGTAGCTAATAAAATTAGCTATCGTAAGATGGAGATAGACGAGTAATAGAGCACGCGTGTTTACGAGGTTTTAGACGTTTTTTGCTTCTAAACTTCCAAGGAAAGGTTATGGTTATGTTTTTCGCGCGTATATTGTATGTATATTTGTAAATTTCTTTATAATCTCGTATCTTCCAAACGGGCGGGACGGATTTCGACAGTTAAGGTTATATTCGTCTTAAAAACCCAAGTGAACCCAAGAAGAAAAAAATAACCAGACTTATCTCAAAAAAAGGGGATTACATAAAATAACATAAAAAGTAGGTTCAAAATTTTTGCAGTCGGTTTTTTTTTATGCCCGATAGGCAAGCATTTGACCACAATCTCACTCTTAACTTGAAGACTCCCATATTATACCGTTCGGGGAACAAAGACGAGGGCAATGAGTTCCACTCCTTCGCAAATACGGAAGATAAACGTAGAAGCGAAACGCTTCAAGCGAACTGTTTTTTGAATTTTTATTACATTGACTTATTTGTACCTACTATGTAAAGATATTTTTATCGATAGTCTATCATCAGATATTTTAATCTGTCAGTATATCTGTCAGCATCTTAATGCACAATGGTACAAACTTAACAATAACTGCGAAAATTGCTTCGAATGTTCGGTTTTATCGCAACATGTTTTTGCGCAATTTTTTGCGAACTTTAGTCGCAAGTTTTTGCGAGTCGCGCTGTCGTGCGTTGTGACATTTAGTATTACCTAAACGTGCCGTGATTTTAATTTATTTTTTATTAATTTAATTAATGTTATGTGTTGTAACACGTGCTTTGATTCTCGTGTTACAAATCATCGGCATGTTTTGTATAATGCTAATCATTTCTCATTTTTAATTTGATCATATATTTTTTTTCGATTTACTAGCATTATTTGAATTCTCATCTTAACTCATACATACGTTGCACATACTACGTTATACAAAGTACGTATTCTTTGGAAAATGTTTGATATTTATCAGACTTTAAAAAAAGCAGGTTCTCAATTCGTCTCTATTTTTTTTTGTGTTAGTTACCTCAAAATTTTTTTTTAGGTGAACCAATTTTAATGACATTTTATTTTTTTAAAGATGGTGCTTGTAATGTGCTCCAATTTAAATTTGATCAAGATCAGACCAGTAGTTTTTGAACTATCGTTAATAATTCGAATTATCTTATTATCGAATCTTTAAGTCGCGAGTGAATAGGCATCTTCTAGGCAAACGTGCTCCATCGTCGACCGCATCGTCACTTACCATCAGGTGAGATGGCGGTCAAACGTTTGCCTATCTTGAATAAAAAAAAAATCATTAATTTAATCTAATCAAGGGTTCCGAAGATAAAGCGTTATTTTTACGCTTTGCTTGCGTTTAAATAATTATTTGTACCTTCTTCACATCAATAGCGGTGGTATCTTTGTTTAAAATGATTTTAGATTGTTTAAACTGCCAAGTCCAGTGTCAATTTTTCATCATCATTTTATATAAGTTTAGAGATGGAGTAAGTGCTACTTTGTGCAACTTGTCAATGCTTTACTTGAAATAGGTTTTAAAAATCAAATTTAAACGATACAGGGCAATATTCATGGCTGTCGGTTGAGGCTATGATAAAATTCATATATTTTAATAATACGCTACCCACTGGTAGTGGGCTTGAGCACTTGAGTTACCTATAAGCTCGATGACTTAGGAGTTAATATTATTAACAAAATAAAATTATTTATTAGTTGTGTAGGTAATTAATAAACAATTAAATAATATTGATATCCTAAATATAACGATTTGTCTCACAGATACATCATACAGAAGTAATTAAATTTTGTTTAAATATTGCGCATTTGACCTTCCTAAATAAACTTAAAATTATAATAACCTGCTGTTTGATTTCGATATGTATGCATATATATAATATACTTATGATTTCTTATACATTTTTATATATCATTTTATTTATCTATAGTTTGTTATATGGTTTTAGGTAAAGATATCCAATTAATATATTATAATTAATTGAAAATTTCATAATTTATTTAGGAAAACAATTAGCTGTAATTCTTATTTTTTTGCGTTAATTGTTATACCCCTATATACGAGAGTACGAGTGGTAAGCATTGTAATAATTATCATACTAAATGATTATTAAATGATAATTCAGAGTGAACATACTGATTTATATTTTAATATATAAACTCATTAGTAAAATATTTTACAGTGGATACAATTTAAATTTTTGATTTAGATACACAGAGGTAATCCTAATTATATATTATTATTGATTATATAGTATTTCAATATTTTTATACAATATCAATTAACTTCTTAATACCTAATCTGTTTAATTTTTTTTAATAAGTAAAGCTACGACGTTCTTGATTTATATTATACTTTCAATATCTTTAGAAAATACATTTTTGTATTTATATACTACATCATAAAATCTATTTATATTTCTTATATATCCTAAGTTGTTCCATTAGCGCCCGCAGCGATGTCCTTTCGCAACTTTCAGTTTCATGTATTGCGTAACGAATTATACAATGTACTTACCGTTAACGTGGGGGGTGTCTCAAGAAAAAGGGGGGCCAGGGGCGCTGACGTAGAGAAAATCACTTGGGGTGTTCGCCATGCACACAATCCATTTGACAAGAACTTTTTAACACACGCGGCACAATTTTTCCGTGGGGGGGAGGGAAAACTGATGCCGCGACGCGTCTCACGCTAACGACGGCCGACGGGCGACTGGCCTGCGCCTGCGCTCCCCCACTGAATACACCTTCGCTTTTCAAGAGTGGGGGTGTAGGTTTTAGGTGATCTTTTTTTCGAAAATACGAGCAGGATTTGGGATGGTGTGGTGTTTAGGAAGACAATATATCGAATGTGAGATTGTGTGAGATAAGTGAAACTTTTGATTAGTGAATCCGCACGCAAGTTCAAGGGCTTTGGATATAATTCTGTCTTGGAATAAACGCTTTTACACTCACAGTCCCACATTAAGTTCGATGACTTGTGACGTGGGCACTGGAAACATTCACATCACATACACAATCACAACCAGAACTAGAAACACAAATTTTCCTTGGGGATAAAATTGAGTTCCCGCCGGGTATCGAATCTGATACCCCAGTTTAGAATACAAACGTGCACGCATCTAAGCAAACGGGCAGTTCAATATATATTTGATCGATTTTTAGATTTATTGTTAAAATATTTTATTAAGCGAAGGTGTTAGTAATAATAGCGCCCTATGGGGGAGACATGTTATTAAATAAATAAAGATGAAAAGAAGTTGATTGATAAAGGAAATTAGGTACTTCGAGTGAACCTTGATTTACTTGGCATTTGGTTAAGAACATCGATTTTTCTAGAATTTAAAAAGAGATAGAATAATGGACGTAACATTGGTATAAATTATAAAAAAATGTGATTTCGATAATCCGTAGAACGCTCGTAAAGTAATAGACATTGCAATAAAGGATTTAAAAAACTTCGTTGAGTTGAGTTGAGTATTTCTTTATTAGTTTTTTTTTTTTTTTGACAGGCTAGTGTTTGACCACTATCTCATCTGATGGTAAGTGACGATGTGATCGAAGCTGGTAAACACACTAGACCTAGAATACGCAGGCTCTCAAGGATAACTGCCGGAACACCGTATTTGGCTTGGCGGCAGACTTCTTTATTCGTACATATTCATACATATACAATTAGAAAGCGAGCAAGCTGCGAATATATCGTTATTATACTACCTTTGATTTATCAATAAATTTAAAAAATATATAGGTATTATCACGTATATTTTACAACAAAAAGATATCGTCGGTATGGTTAGTACATGATTCACACTTTATTAAAAAACCCGTTTTTATTTACGGGTATGTTATCTTATGGTGATGGAACAAGTCTGATGAAAGGCCGACGGGTAATAATTTTGTAAAATTAATGATAATAACAGTCTAATTAGTTGAATATATGAGGGGGTTTAAGGGAAGAATTTAAGGTCATGTTAATATATTCCTTCTATCTAAACATATATATTGAAGAGGTAGAGTTTTTTTTATGATGGTGGTTTTTTTTCTCGATAGGCAAGCGTTTGACCACTATCTCACCAAATGGAAGGCGATGATTCAGCCGAAGATGCAGCATGCTTACCTAGAAAATACCTATTCACTACTAAAATTGATCTGATAGAGCTACAATCATGTCCTAGGAATGTAGAGACTTTACAAGCGAAAACGATTTTCAAATTTTTCAACTTTGTATGATTTGCCTCCACTCTTAACGAATCATTTACGGTCCACAATTAATACATAACATTCAAAGAATCATATGATTTGGAAAATAATAAAAATAGGCGACATTTTTTTCACCTTGGCGGCAAATAGTCCAAATCACTACATCATTGGATAAAAGTGTTCCATACAAAAGACTTCAACGGGTGCTGTTCGCTTTCGATATATTTTTTTTCTTTACATAATATTTTTTTTTTTTACGATACAAGATATAACTGTCATTATATGTTCATTAAAATGGGACAGTGTTCTAGGATATTTTTTTAAAATATTTTACTGAGGGCAGGTAGTAGAAAAACTAGTCCATAGGGAGAATGTTTACAGCCTGATTTGAAAATTGTAGTTTTTTGCTTTATGAGATCAGGAAATAATCCTCAATCGACTGAGAAATTAAATGTAATGACAATGTAAGACGTATTTGTATCTAGTGAGGTATCAATAACTTAAATTGATATAACAAATCCTCGTTGTTTTCGATAGTTATCATACTGTAACGGTATAGTTAACACAATTTATTTTATAGATGTTAATTGAGTGAACTTTTAGTAACGTAAACCATATCTACGGCTTCGTAACTAGTAAATAGTAATACATTGTAGCAAACCTGCAATCCTTGCTGGACCGGTTGGTCTGTATGCATTTGACGTTTGGCAAGTATAAGCAGGTTTTTTTCATGCTAGATAGGCCAACATTTGACCACAATCTCACCTAATGGAAAGTACTGATGCAGCCTTAGATGTAGCATACCTATTCGTTCATTGGGAAGTAGGTGTTTAGAGATGGGTCGCGCTACTCGTTGACTATAGTATGTTTGTATGGATGTTTCTCAATCACACCAAAAGTACTGAACAAATTTAGCTGATATTATGAATATAGGTAGTTATTGACCTGGAATAACATAGTATATTTCGCATTGTAATAACTTTTTATCATCGTCAACGTGAGCAAAATCGCGGCACTCAGCTGGTGTGTACCTACATGACGCGAGCTTTCAGAGATAAAAAAAGTATACGGCATTTTTCTAACACGTCATTAGATTTAAACATAATTGATTATCCTAAGTTTCTTGCCAATTAACGACATACTCAAAAGTATTATTTTACTCTTTATAGTAAAATTATAAATTAACATTTTAATTTTCTTCTAGGTAAACGTGCTCCATCGTCGGCCGCATCGTCACTTACCATCAGGTGAGATGGCGGTCAAACGTTTGCCTATCTTAAATAAAAAATAAAAAAAATAGTTTAATTTATTTACGTGACATAATTTTGAGTAGTCTTTAATATCGTTATCTACAAATTTCTCATGTCAAGTTATTATCCTAGATTAAAGTACTTCCGATAACATAAATTTAAATCAGAAAAACCTTTCAACATAAATCACATTTTAATTACGAGATCTTGAACTAAAAACAAATGCACTAGTATTAACACAAAAGATTATTAATTTTGCGTGTTGGTGGTTGCCACCGTTCAAATTAAAGTAGGAACACCATGATTTGTCAATGAAAAGTGGGAGACAGGACAGGATACCAACAGGCAGTAAAGACTTGTCTTACTGCGTATTCCGTTTTTTTTATTCAGTATAGGAAACATTTGATTACTATCTCACCACATGGTAAGAGATTGTGTGGTCAACGATTGTAAGTAATCATAATTTTTGTCGGTGCTCAATGAGTGCAAATGTTAGATTGTCGAAAAATAAGTCGAAAGGTTATAATGTTAAAACTAGTGGCTCTGTGAGCTAAAGACTTCGCTTATTTTTAAATGAATGAAATATGTTCTTTTTACGTTTGTTTTATATAATTATTGAACCTGCTAACAAAATTTCACAAGAATTGGTTGAGAAATAAGTCTCGTAGAGTTAAAGAACCACAAATCTGGACATCATGCCATGGAAGAGCGACAGAATTAGGACATTTTAAGAGCGTTTTTGTCGAAAGAAGCATAAACGCTTTCAAACTGTTTATAATGATTGTATTCAATATAATTTAGGTAAAACTAATTTTAGTTTTTCGACATTTCAGTGCTCATAGATGTGCTGGGATAACTGGCCGCTGATTTAATTGGCCACATAACTAATTCCATAAATTACAATACACCTTGCCGTTGCGAAAATCGCATGAGTAGGTACGGACAAATATACGACACTTGACGCATAATAATATGGCGGTTGAATCGCTATAGTTTTGTTTAATAAGACAGATATACAGAAGAAGAGTCCCTGTAAAAGTGCCTGGGAAACGAAGATGCAAGCAATAAGTCACTCATTCAAAATATTTCATTTCTACAATGAAGCGGCGGTAGAAAAAAACGCTTCGCCCGTGATATACCTACCATGACATTGACACCAGAAGTACAAGTATAGAGTTACTTTTTTTTTAATTTCGTCTTCGCAATTATTGTGCACTTAACCAGTGTTCAAGTAATAAACATAAAAACATAAAAGCTTTCACACTCACAGCCACTAAGTTCAATGACTTGTGTCGTGGTTGCCGGAAACATTCACATTGCAATCACAACCAGAACCAGAAACACAAATTTTCCTTGGAGAAAAAACTTGTGTTCCAGCCGGGAATCGAACCCGATACCCCTGCCTTCTAGATGAACGCTCATCCAACTAAGTCAACGAGCAGTTCAATAAAATGTACAGTATAGTGATAAAACCTTTTATACATTTCGTAAATGAAGTCTTAGTCACAAGTTACAGTCAAAGTCAAGTAAAAGAGTCCAGTCATAGTCAAGTCATGCCGTATAAAAGTGATAGAAACTTTAATAGAACTTTTATTGAAGTTTTAGAGCGAAAGCAAAATTTACGTTTCTCAAGTTTGTATGTTTTACCTACACTCACGTACGTTCACAAACTATTAACGGTTAATAATTCACCATTATTTAACATTAACACTAGAAGAATCATAAGTTTGCAAAAAAAAATACAAAATCAACAACGCCCATTTTTCACTTTCGCGGCCAAAACCTCACAAAGTAAAGTTGCTAATATCCCAGAAAAATAGTACAGACAGAGTCCCTAACACACTGACAAGTAACCACAGATAAAACAACAGTGACTACGTACGTAACGATGTAGGTCGCCACGATCGAGTTCACGCACTAATATCGATTTTAACGATTACGAAGACACGCGATGCCGCGGTCAGATTTTTTTTTAACATGCCAGGTTTGTTAAATGATTGATAATTAACAATATTTGATAATTATCGTTAGGAATATCAACACGCAAACAAATGCAAATAAAAAAATAATTTGCTCCTACTTAACAGGTAATAAAATACTCTATTTGTTTGAATTAATTTTAAATTATTGATATTTACAAATTTTCTATTTCACGTCAAAAGGAATTAATAAAACGCGATCATACGCTTTATAAATGTTTAATTTAAATTAATTACAGCTGATTATACCGAAAATAACTTATTAAATAACTTGAAGCAATCATAATAGAAACACAAGCAAAGCTTAAATAATTAAACGCAAGCAAAGCTTAAAAAAACCGACTTCACCGCTTTATCATCGGAACCTTGATCCACCAGCTTTCAAATTAAAAAAAGGATCATCAAAATCGGCTCACAACGAAAGAAGTTGAGAAGTCGGGTAAACCAGAACATCGTCAAAGTACGCATTATTCGTCACAAAATAGACATTATTGACAATATTTCAAGAACTACTGATCAGATCCCATTTTAATTTCATACAGATCTGGATAAAATTTAAATGGGATCAATTAGAAAGCAACATCGTTCAAACTAAAAAAAAAATTCGAAATCGGCTCACCTGGAGAGAAGTTATGAGGTAAAACACATAAAAAAAAATACAGTGGACTTGAGTACCACCTCCTTTTTGGGAAGTCGGTAAAAAAACCAACTTCATCGCTTATATATTCGGTTTTGGTTTGACCGAAGTATACTCTACATAACAAAAAAAATCATCAAAGTCGATTCATAAATGGTGGAGACACCGCGAAAAATACATACAAAAAAACATACAGTCAAATTAAGAACCTCCTTTTTGAAGTCGGTTGCAAAATGGTGGTACATCACCGCTCTACCGCACTATGGCAGGAATCTACTCAGTTATGCACTACTACTGTACTAACATTAACAAAATAACAAGTTTAAAAAGTATGTGAGACTAAATCATAAACTGAACAAGTCAATTATATATAAACTCTTTCACACTCACAGCCCCACACTAAGTTCTCTTATATAATCGATGCTTAGAAGGCATCCACCCAACTAAGCCAAGGGGCAGATCAATGTACTAAAAAATAAAAAAACCCGACTGCGAAAAATTTGAACCTACTTTTAATGTAATTTTTTTTTCCTTTATAATAATAATAAGGGTTATGTTAGAATAAACACACTCTGCAGCACTGACCTACCGGTAGCTTGGGCCCTGCCCCGTTGCTGGTGGCATACTAGGTTTAGGTTTTTTTTTACAGTTTCCTATTTCAGTTTATTACTTTTATAAAAATATTGTAAAAAAAACCTTTGCTTAAGAAAAAATAATAAAAAAAGAGAATAATAAAAATAAAGTTTATTTCAAATAAAGTAAGAAACATTCATAATCCCATAAATCTGAGCCGTCACAACCATATAAGAAACAAACATCAACCAACCATTTTAAAACACGCACAAGCTCACACACACACACTCAATCACGACACTTGCAGACTAACACTATCACGACACTAGCAGATCACTCTTTTACGACACTTGCAGACTAACACTCGAACACGACACTTGCAGACTAACACACGACATATGTCCCAATATATATAAACTCGTCAACATATTTAATATAGAGAAATTGAAGAGACTAGGAGCTCGCGACACAGGCTAGCCTAGTGCGGGCCCTAGGGATCACAACACTGCATGGTTTACATATTATTGCTACTATTGGTATCATAACTTTTAAATTTATGTAATATATCTTGTAAACCTAAGTTTGTACATTAATAAATATAAATATTAAATATTCAGAACAATCATCTAGTATGTGATTACTTAAATAACACTTTTATATAATCCCCTTTTAATTTCCTTCATTTTGATATCCTACTCGATAGGTTTAGTTAATATTTTTTTATTAACATACCTATTATTACTTACCGTCAAAAATTCTTGGGTTTTTAAGACGAACATAGCGATACCATAACTGTCGAAATCCATCCAGCCGTTTGAAAGACACGAGATAATAAACAAATTTACAAATACATACATACAAGATACGAGCAAAAAACATAACCCTTCTTTGGCAGACGAGTAAAAATATCAAAGTGGTTTTGAGTAAAAACTTCAAATATACGAAAATTACCTCAAAATCAGCTTTAATTGTACCTCCTGTAAATCAAGAGTTTTTCCTTATTATGATCACCAAATAACGAACTCAATTGACGTTTATCTCGCCTCAAATACGAGCTAAAGTCTAACATAGCCAAACAAAAACATGTACAAACAAATAGTATAAACATGACATAAACATTTCTCTACTAATTCACACCTTTGCTACACATAATGTTACAGTGCCCGGTTGAAAAAGTACACATCTGTCAATGTGCGTCATCAGATCTGCTTAGAAAGCGAACGCCCACCCAACTAAGCTAAAAGGCAGTTCAATGTATGTGATGATATCTTACTAAATGTATGAGAGAATAACATTAGGTAAACAATCTATGTATATATCAATAGAATAGAATAGAATTAGTTTTATTGCTTAAACTGTGTACAAAATAAAAAGATCTTATTTATAAATACAGTCTCAACAGTTTGTCCTTGCGGACATGCAACGTTAATATAGACTTATGGTTACTTACTTATAATACTTACGTCTATTAGCTATTTACATTTTTTATTATTGTAATATATCTGAGTATGCATCGGAAACTCATCTATGGGATGTGGGTGCAATAATATTTGTACATTCATAGTATTCCTTCATAGTATAGAAAGTCTTTTCTAAAAGCCATTTCTTTAAAGAGGCCTTGAATATATTACCTTCTAAAGATTTTATATTAAGAGGTAAATTATTATACATTTTTATTGCGGATACATAAGTGCTTTTTTGGTACAATGTATTGTTAACTTGTGGTAAACATATATTTAACTTATGATGAGGACGTAAACAATCAGATTTGGTCGATTTCTATTCAAAAAAATATTTTTGATTATATTTTACAAATAGACAAATCTCTAAAATGTATATACAAGTCAAAGTTAGTAGGCAATTTTTTTTAAATACATTTCGAACAGAGTCTATATTTCGTAATCTATAAATAGCTCTCACACATTTTTTTTGTAATAGAAATGTGGACTGAGCGTCTACCGAGTTTCCCCAGAAGATGATACCATAAACTAAGTGAGGGAAAACATAGGCGTAATAAGCTTCCTTTGCAATATCTCTTGATGTGACACTGCTCAGTACTGATAATGCATAGCAAAACTTTGATATTTTCGTATTAGTAGTGCATACATGATCTTTCCAGTTTAGATGAGAGTCTATGCAAACCCCCAGAAAATTAGACGAATTTACTTCTTTTACTGCAATACCTTTATTTTCTATGTTTAGTTGTAGTGATTTTGATTTGTAGCTTTTAAATTGGATGATTTTTGTTTTATTTAAATTTACTTTTAGGTTTATACGCTCCAGCCATTCCACAATTATTTGTAGGCTTTTGTTAATTTTATTTTCAAATTCTGTTTGAGTCATTTTATCTTGTGATATATAAATTGTAGCATCATTCGCAAACATTATGCAATTGTGTTCAGTAACTAACCGTAATTAATTGATATAAATCAAAAACAGTAGTGGACCTAGAATACTGCCTTGATGTATCCCAGTTTTTATATTTTCAAACATTGACTGAACGTGTTCAACTGTTTTTGTTTGTCGGTTATAGAAGTCAATTACTGTGGATTGACTCCTGTTTTTCCACGTCAGTGATATCACCACATACAACATGAAGCCTATAAAACATGATATAACACGATCACAGCCTATAAGTACAATCTGGGTGTCTTTAAGTCTAGAGTGAATATGTACCTTCTCGGCAAGCATTTCCCATCTTCGGCCACATCTTCACTTTCCATCAGGTGAGATAGTGATCAAATGCTTGCCTGTTTAGCATAAAAAAAACAAATGTCTCTTGTTTTTGGCCAAGCACTGTACAAAACTACTTGGAAGCAATTTGACGTCATGATATGGCCTTCCAGTTATGAGGATGATGCGAGTGTAGAGCCTCCTTTTAACTTCAATAATACATTTTAAACTATCTTAAAAATCATTTATGAAAAAAGAAGGTGAGGAAGGAGTAAATTCTAAAAATAATGAAAAACACATTTACTTTATCACACTAAGTTTAAAGAAGTGTATCGTGGGTGCCGGAGACATTCACATCACACACACAAATACACCCAGAACCAGAAGCACAAATATCCCTTGGGAAGGAATTTCTGCTCCTGCCGTACCCAGGACCCACGGCGCAGAGGGTGGAGACCTGTCCACTGCGCCAACTGGGTGGTCAATAATTTAAACGTAAGCAAAGCTTAAAAAAACCGACTTCACCGCTTATATTTTGGTTTTGGCTGGATCGATTTCGATAAAATTTATATGGTATCCACCTCTGAAGTATAATCTATCAAACAAAAAAAGGATTTTAAGAATCGTTCCACAAATAAGGGATAAATAAAAAAAAACTGTCAAAATCAAAATCGTTTATTCACATGGGCCCCAAAGAGGCACTCATGAAAGTTAATGATTGTATTGCCAGATTCGCAAAATTACAGCCATCTCGAGAAGAACCTGGCAAGAAACTCGGCGGCGCATTTTTTTTTCATTAATTTTTTTTTTCGCACATAGTACCTACTCCTTTTTAGAAGTCGGTAAAAAGGATGTTAATTAATTGCTTTTACGGTTTAATGAAACGTAGCTAATACGTTAATAAAATTACTAAAGAGTTTTGAATAAGCCTTTCTCACATTTGCAACGGTTAGTTTTCCGGGTGCTTATATACGGAAACATTATTCATTACCAGAAGGTTAATTAGACAATTTACCTACACAGAACGAGTATTATTAGTGATTTTTTTTATGGGAGGGCTTTGAAATTCTGGTCCACAACCTTTTTGGGTGACGAAAAGTAAACACTAAAAATAATTAAAATGCTTACTTGTATTTTCCACCGATTTCAAAAAAGATGGTTCTCAATTCGACTGTATGTTTTTTTTTAAATGTTCGCGGTAATTCCGCCAATTATGAATCGATTTTGGTGATTTTTTTGTTAGGTAGATTATAATTCAGAGGGCGTCGATGGGGATGGGGTCGGGACCGCATCGTCACTTTCCATCAGGTGAGATAGCGGCCAAATGCTTACCTATCTGTCATAAAAAAAAATACATACATTTTATCGAAATTTATCAAGCCAAAACCAAAATATAAGCGGTGAAGTCGGTTTTTTAAGCTTTGCTAGCGTTTAAATTGTTATTCTGCGTTTTATTTATTTCAGCCTTTGTTATTATAGTTTAATGTCGTGTGTGTCATTAATAGATGTATTTTCTTTCTTCTTTCTTTCTTTTATCACACTAATATTTTGTTTGTAAGTGTGTAAGTATGTTTGTTCCCTCTTCACGTTGTGATGGCTGAACAGATTTCGATGAAATTTTAAATGAACATAGTTTATACCTAGAATTAACACACAGGCTACTTTTTAACTTGATGAACGCAGGCGAATCCGCGGGGCACGTTATAAATCAGAAAGTTTGTGTGTAAGTGTGTAAGAATGTTTGTTCCCTCATCACGCTATAACGGCTAAACAGATTTGGATAAAATTTGGAATGTACATAGCTTATACCTAGGATTAACACATGAGGCCACTTTTTAACTTGATCAGCACGAGCGAAGAGTTGGCACACTTATTTCTATATAATATTTATTATTATTATTCACAGAACTGCTCGTTGGCTCAGTTGGGTGAGCGTTCGCTCGGGTTTGATTCCCTGCGGGAACACAAGTTTTCTACCGAACGAAAATTTGTGTTTCTAGTTCAGGTTGTGATTGTGTGATGTGAATGTTTCCGTCACCCACGACACAAGTCATCAAACTTAGTGTGGGGTTGTGAGTGTAAAAGTGTTTTATTTATAGATAGTGTTAATACACTATCTATATACCGTCATTACACGATTGAGAAGATACCCGGAAGCATAGAGAAAACGTGTAAATAAAACCTATCATTTGACTATTTATAGGTACATGTCTCATTTGCCATTAGATTTGCTATCTAAAATTAATGACTTCCTGATCCTGACAGTGCAATCTTAATTTAGTATCATTTAGTTTAATAGCTTCTTTGTTAATAATAACAATAATATTCAATGTTAATATAATATGTAGAGTCTCACAACTATAAGATTTATAGCAAGAATCATTGGAAAGATGTTCCATCCGTACGGAGGAGTGAAACTGGAACTAAAATCGTTTATTCACATGGGCACCTAAAAGGCAGCCATAAAAGTTAAAAACTAATAGACAAATTTTAAAAATTACAGACATTTCTGTCACACGTCACTGCTGAGTCACTGCTCATAGAGGAACTCATTGCCTGCGTCTTTGTTCCCTGAACGGGAGTATTGTTCTCTACACTTATCTATTTGATCATGTTTCATAAATTCTTTGATGTACATGATCATTTTTACAGACCATAGCAAAATACGTACAAAGGCAAGCTTAATCATTTTTCTTCCAGTAAACCTTTTAGGTAGGAGTTATTCATAAGTGCGTTTTCTCCCGAAGGAAAATTTGTGTTTCTGGTTCTGGTTGTGATTGTGTGTGTGATGTCAATGTTTGCGGTACCCACGACCCAAGTCATTGAACTTAGTGTGGAGTGAGTGTGAAAGCATTTATGTTTAGCTATTATAGAAAAACTAACCGTGCCCCGCGGCTTCGCCCGCTATCATCAAGTTAAAAAGTAGCCTAAATGTTAATCCTAGGTATAATCTATGTACATTTCAAATTTCATCAAAACGCGTTCAGCCGTTAAAGCGTGAAGAGGGAACAAACTTACACACACACTTACACACAAACTTTCGGATTTATAATATTAGTAGGATGATAATAAAGCTAACAACAGGTAAATAGTGGTAAATGCCCGTAACTACTTATTATATGTATAGTTGTATATTCTAACTACAAGAAGCCACTAATAGTCATATATTTAATAGCTATAATTTACATATAACATACGTACATCTAACAACAATATTAATGCCGCTGATTTGTTATATACAAACACTTCCTGCCTTCCTGCCTCGGGTAAACATTCAATATAATGATTTGCAATTATTAATATATGTTTGTTGTTAACCGGTTGTTGATTTAATAAGGAGGATGATACAATCTTTGTGTACTGTGGAGGAAGCGAATAAATGACCCTTGGGATTAATGATTGAGTGTAGAGTAGATTTGCAGTAGAGTCATTAATTTTCATGTGTGACTTGGGGCCCTTGTGGATGAATATATTTATTTATAGTTATATATCCAAATTTAAAACTAAGCACACACACCCTTTACCCACACACACATACTCACACGCACACACGGAACTCTCACACATGTATGTATACATCATAATAATGTTTTGATTAATTTATGTAGCTTCTAATTTACCCTCATAATGTCAGGGAAAGTAACAGTCAACTGGATATTTAGTCTAAGCTTGAAACTTGAGTGCCTCTTTGGGGCCCACGTGAATAAACGATTTTGATTTTGGACCTTACACACAATGACATATCAAACACTTAATCAAGGTTAAAGTTAACACTGTCAGATATTCAACTTATAATCAACATCAGAATAGAAGAAGGTTCTCTATTCGATTCGTTTTTTATGTATGTATACTCGGACCAGTTGAGAGGTAGGTATTGATAAAAGAATTTATTAATGTACTAGCTTTTGCCCGCGGCTTCGCTCGCGATAAGAAGTATTATTATTTATTAGGTATAGATCCCCTATTTTATCCCCTTGGGGGTAGAATTAAAAATCCGCTAAGAAAAAATCCTTTCTTAGCGGATGATCATAACATCTACCTGCATGCCAAATTTCAGCCCGATCCGTCCAGTGGTTTGGGCTGTGCGTTGATAGATCACTATGTCAGTCAGTCAGTCACCTTTGAGTTATATATATTATATGTATATGTATATGATTTAATATCTATAATATTACAGGGCGTGTCTTAGCGCTTATTTGTGCGACTTTTAACTTCACGCACTCCGTTCAAACAAATCGGGATAGATGGAAAAAAAAAACGAAATTTTAAAGACATACAAAGAATTTTTCTTATATTTTTATTTAGGATAAGCCACCAGATTTGACCACCATCTCACCTGAAAGTAAGTGATGATGCGATCGACGATGGAGCATGTTTGTCTAGAAGATACCTGTTCAGTCGTAACTTTAAAGACTCCCGCATTACACTTATCGGGAAAGACAAAATCAGGCGAGGAATTCCATTCCTTAGCGTTGCGCATATTAAATGTAAAGTAAATCACTTACAGTCTTACTTATAAAAATGTCGCTAAGCAATGCTTAGCCACCTCTTAGTTAAGCAGCTCTTAAGCCCATAATCAATGATTAACTTTTTTTCACTCATAAACATTAGTTAGTCGCTGCTTAGTTGAGAGACGCAAAGAGAATCGAAAATAATCGAAATTTACACGATCGCCACAGATTATAACCAAAAAAGTCGACTAAAAGTGAAATTATACGAATACATCTGTCAAAAATGTGGTTTTATTAATCTATTGAAATGAAAATAAAAGAAAGGTGACATTCAACGGTTGTCGAAGCAAACAATTTTGCACCTTACGTAAAAAGTTTTGACACATTTATTATTGATAGATATAAGACCCGCCATCTTGCCTCTTAGCAAGTTTTAAACTAGGCAATGGCGGTGTTTAATTTTGACAACTATTTAAGCATTACTTAACGCTAAATCGCGTTTATGAGTGAATTTTTTGCTAAACTGTAGCTAAGCAATTGATTAAAAATTAAGAGAGATTTATAAGTAAGACTGTTAGTGTGTATTTGTGGAATATCAACTAGGTACATAACGATACTTGTGGGTGTCGGAATCACTCACATCACAGGCACAATCATACCCAGAAAAACAAATTTCATTTTAGGAAAAAATCTGTGTTCCCATCTGAAATCAAACTTGATACCGTTTGTATGGCAAACATATGACCGCTATCTCACCTGATGGTATATGCACTTGATGGGCACCTTGATATTTTCCTAGACTGTACCTATTTGCCAATCCGTCTTGCGAATAATAAATCAAAAGATCGCCCGGGGAGCATTTGTTAAGTTTATATTTAACCTTTGCACATTTGGTTCTTGAAACCTAGTTTTTAACGAATAATTAAGTTGTGTGGGTTCGTTAATTGTTTTTAGCTACAAAAAGCTAACATCTTTAAAAGTAACATCTTTATTGAGTTGAAAACTTCTTTAGGCGTGTTGAGGACTTTTTTGGGTGATTAAAAATCATGGAACTCGCGTCATCGTCACCGAACGCGTAGGCTACTGGCATCTGTTTCTTTCTAGTTTTCGCTTCTATAGGCAGTCCCCAAAGACTGCCCTGCATGTTTTTTTTTTTAAGCTTAGTTGGTTCGTTCACCTTCTAAGCAGGGGTAACGGGTTCGATTCCCGGCGGGAACACATAATTATATATCGCCTAAGGAAAATGTGTGATTCCGGTTCTGGTTGAAATTGAGTTTGTGATGTGAATGTTTTCGTTTACAATCTACATGCATATACATTACTGAAATATACTACCATAGTATTTCACAGAACAGCACAGTAACTTATAGTACAAAACTGTATTTAAGAAAAATGTTCTTTCGTATCAAAATTCCGGATCTAAGGGCGTGTGCTCACCATCTTTCTAACGACAGTAAACAGGCCGTGGCGAATGTATCGAGACTGACCTAGTTCCGCTGCATCGTAGAGTCGTGTCACTCTTTCAATTCGAGATGTGTGAGCTTTTGCAGACGAGATACCTTATTTTAATCGCCTGTGCTTGTATTTTCTCGGTATGTCAACTTTTAAAACTAATAGTGAAATAATGTTATTGAAATTTTATATTAAATAGATACTAAAAAATACAGTTTAGGTGATCATGAGTCAATACTTTTTATAAAAGACAATGAAAATGATTCATTGCAAGTCATGCATCTAAACTATTTGCTATGTTTTCCATCTAGGTATTCATCTTCTGGCATCTATATTAATCGATAATTTTAGTTTACCCTATGAATCTATGCGTTTTTGTATCGATTTGTGGGTTTAAATTTTGAATATACAGTAGAACTCCAATTATCCGAATTAATGGGGACCGGGACCCATTCGGATAATCAAATATTCGGATAAACGGATTTTTTTTTTTAAAATTGCCATTGTAGAGAATAAAAGCTACGTTTTGATATTGCACTATTTTTTTATTGAATTAAATGAAAGAAACATGAAATTTTCACATGTTTTAAATATAAATAAAATGTACTTATGTACAAGTTTAGAAATAAAAATCATTGTTTTTTAAACATC
Organism: Lomographa bimaculata; assembly: GCA_948107665.1. Taxonomy (NCBI): domain Eukaryota; kingdom Metazoa; phylum Arthropoda; class Insecta; order Lepidoptera; family Geometridae; genus Lomographa; species Lomographa bimaculata. The sequence continues at coordinate 8,208,772 of OX403607.1, read as the reverse complement.
TCCGTCAATGTAAGCTGTTTTGCGGTCTTCAACCGTTTTCGGGCAGCCAGGTCACGCATTTTGTGATTCGGATAATCGGCGATTCGGATAGTCGGAGTTCGGATAATTGGAGTTCTACTGTATTGTTGTTTAGATTTCCTTTAGTTCATATGGTAAAAGGTATGAACATTTTAATATTGAGTTTGATTAGGTACGTACTACATTATGTTTTCATAGAAAAAAATTAGGACAAAGAATGTTTGCCAAGTGCACAAAATAGCATCTTGGTCTAAAGATGCTATTTTTTGTATGGTGCAGGGTAATCTTGGCTCACGTGCATTAGTCGAATCACTGATTCAAAAGTGAACCAAGGTTCTACCTTATTTACTGGAAAGGTAAACAACGTTCCCTTCGAACAGATTTTCCTTAACCATAAAAAAATCGCAACTGTGGCGCGTCTGCATAAGAACTCGTAAATTTAAGTGTCTATTGTAATCTGTCCTTAACCCGAAGCAACGAACAAAGCATTTTATATGAATTATGTATGGAGTTTTGGGGACTTCGTTCAGTTTGTAATAAGTCTTTCCTATGAGCTTTATCTAAAACTACCTGTACCCGGCATGCGTTGCAATGCCACGTAAAGAAAAGAAGTGGTTTACCTCTTTCACGTCTATGATTACCTAGAACTTTAACGCCATACTAAAAACTTAATGACTAAATTATAACTCATGTTTATGATTGCCTAGTACATTAATGCCATACTAAAAACTTAATGACTAAATGATAACTCATGTTTATGATAACCTAGTACTTTAATGCCGTACTAAAAACTTAATAACTAAATTATGACTCAAGTTAATGTTTGCCTAGTACTTAACCAAGTCCGAGATATTACTCGTACATGAGAAAATGTTATTTATTTTAAATATTTTTTTTACGTGGATTTTTCGAAGTGTTTATAGTTATTCCGCTATTCGGGGCGCAGTAAAATCCAATACAAAGTTTTTTTTTTTATTTATTGTTGGAAGATCACAAAACTGGGTACAATGACTAAATCTTACATAAAAAACTTGATTATAATAAAGTGCATCATGTATCCTTCTAGATGTGAAGATCATAGTCGGTTCAGCCGTTCTAGAGTTATAAGTGTTGTAACTAAACCAACTTTGTTTTATATAGATACTAGCCGTGCCCCGCGGCTTCACCCGCTACTATCAAGTGAAAAAGTAGCCTATGTGTTAATCCTATGTATAAGCTATGTACATTCCAAATTTCATCCAAATCCGTTCAGCCGTCAAAGCGTGAAGAGGGAACAAACATACTTACACACAAACTTTCGGATTTATAATATTAGTAGGATAGATTTTTAAATATCTGTCTGACTTAGTAGCGATGCGCTGATTCGAATCTACCATTAAAAAAGATCTGCGGCATGCGCTGATTGTAATTCATTTGTTAGGTATATTTTTTTGTGTTATATTTTGGCTTTGTTTGCTCATTAGTGTGATGTTCAATACTTGATTTGTAGAATAAACATTAGCCGGATTATGGACTTTAATATACTAAAAAAGGTACCAAATTCATAGATAAGATAATCTTAAGTCGGATTATATTTTCTTATAAGCTTATGTATTTACGATAACAATAACAGTATTTGGATTTTCTTAAATAAATCCTACTTAATTAAAGTTCTGTGCGGATTGTATAGAAATCTTTTTTACCGACTTCCCAAAAAAGGAGGAGGTATCATGTCGACTGTATTCTTTTTTTTTTTTTTGTGTTTGTTACCTCATAACTTCTCTCCACGTGAGCCGATTCCGAAATTTTTTTTTTAGTTTGAAATATGTTGCTTTCTAATTGGTCCCATTTACCTAAATTTGATCAAGATCTGATCAGTAGTTCTTGAAATATCGTACATAATGCCTATTTTGTGACGAATAATTGCGTACTTTGACGATGTTCTCGTTTACCCGACTTCAAAAGTCACCTTTCGTTGTGAGCCGATTTTGATGATTCTTTTTTTATTTGTAAGCTGGTGCTTTATATGTAGTCCCAGAAATTTGATTAAGGTCTGATCTCTAGTTTTTGAGTAAGTTAATAATGCGTGTTTATACATTAAATCTGATCAAGATAAAGCGGTGAAGTCGGTTTTTTTAAGCTTTGCTTGCGTTTAATTATTTGTCTTATAAGATAATTAAGTGCATAAGTACTTAAATGGTCTAATAAGGTGTCGGACCGAAAATCTGAAGACACGGGTTCGAGACCCGCTCAAATGTTTCTTAATTGTTTCTGCCTTGCATATTAAAAATCCCCTATTTGATAGTTTTTAAACATATAAGGCTCATCATTTCTCTGTAATGAGACCTCACTTCTAGTAGGGTTACAACAATTTTTAATGAAACAAGGAACACGGATTTGTAAAACAAGGATTTTTACCATTATTTGCTTGAATTCTATAACCAGCCGCCTGCCTCATCATCCCTCATTAGGAATGATTGTGTACCGGAGCCACGTTCAGGAAATTTACCTACATTATGCAAATTGAAAAAATCTACATCAAGAGATTTCAATATATTGGTCATAGCTAAAGAATCAGAGGCACCACCACGAGGTGAGGTCGACTTGGGCGGCCAAGGCTTCGCTACACAGGACGCACCTGGCTCGAACGGATAGCGTGCAGGGCGCGGCCGCGGTCACCTCCCGTAAAGCGGTGCCCATGCCCACCGCTCCGATCGAACCAAATGCGTCCAGTGTGGCCAAACTTTTATAACGACCTTATCCCGCATATACAGTCGAAAATTAAGAAATATCGTTCTCGGTTTTGTATAATTTTTCAAAACTTTTGATTCTTCGAGATGCGCGAGTTCAGGCAAATCATACAAAGTTGAAAAACGTGATTTTTGTTTTGGCTTCAAAACTGCAGTAGAATTCTCTCCTCCATTAAACTTGAAACACTTGGGTAAATGCAAAAAATTTGCGAAGCCAAAATGAAAACTTAGAAAAACTTTACAGTTTCTACATAATATTATGTAATCTAGGCAGCTGTACAAGCAAAGAACACTATTATATATGACTATATTTATAAATACAGAATATGCGTAGTTAGCCTTGACTTTTGTCCACACGTTAAGGTTAAGGGCAGACGGACGTAGTAAGTATATAATTGCAAATAAGCATAAACTTATACATATTAGAGGTGTGTACCTGATGCCTTCACACACTCGCACTGTAACCGATGCGACGGTGCAGGGTGGTGATCACGGATTAGGACTAATAGTATGCTCTGTGGCTGCGAAGATATCTTAGTATAGGTACTCTATGCCCTAAATGCATATTTTTTATTTTTTTAGTCGATTGAAAAACAGCGCTATGCGGACATGTAAATGTTCACATAGCACACGCTGAATCTATTCCTATTGCACTATATATATATATATATATAAATATATATATATATATATACTAGCCGTGCCCCGCGGCTTCGCCCGCTATTATCAAGTTAAAAAGTAGCCTATGTGTTAATCCTAGGTATAATCTATATACATTCCAAATTTCATCCAAATCCTTTCAGCCATTAAAGCGTGAAGAGGGAACAAACATACCTACACACTTACACACAAACTTTCGGATTTATAATATTAGTAGGATATATATATCATTTGTGTTCGTAAATTCGTTAAATTTTTTTTGACATAGCATGAATTTAATATCTTTGACATTTTGTAGTGTTCTTTATATTTCACAAACTAATTATAATTATTGTATCTTATTCATTATAAATTCCAAATATCTATAATCTAAATAATGAACATTTGTATGGCTTGTATAATCATATTTTGTGACATTGGACGCCCGAGATGGGTCAACTGTAATAACATTACCTGCAATAAATACTAACACTACAGTTTTTGCCAATAAAGAATTATCTTATCTTATCTTATCTTGTTATTATATGTTCCCTGGACAATTACTTATAATAATGTCAATAAAGCGATTTTTATTTATTTATTTATTTTATTGTTCACAAAAAATAATTATTAAATATTAGATTTCATCACACGGGCGGAATGTAGGTACATAGCTTATATCCAGGATTAATACGTAGGCTACTTTTAAACTTGATAATTGCGAGCGTCTAGTATCAAAATGTGTAAATGAAATCAGGTTCGGGCAATTTTAAACGCAGCCATGTTTCTATGACGTCAGAGTCCACGCTTTTGTAATGATGTCACGTTAAAAGCGTGTGTTTTGCTATTTTGAAATTACTATGCATTTTTTATAAAAAAATATATCTGAATTAAATTTTTAATAAGGGATTTTATTTATATATTGTCTATTGACGATAGGTTTCGCAATAAATAGGTATAGCTTTCTAAAAGATATCTAGAATTATATCAGATAGAAAGGGAGAAAATAAATTAATTGTGCACGAAAATACATAACATTACGTAATAATTATGTTATACATGTTATTTTGCGTACAAGAGGAACAAGTTCAGCAGAAATGTTGCGCGGACATGCATCAACTTGTTCCTTTTAACCCATCTTAAATCTTTATGTATATAATTCAGTACAGTAGGTCATAAGATTAAACTTACAAACTAAAGGCATTAGGTACATACGTGGCATTGCATCCCATGCCGGGTATATCTAATATATTTATAAGATAATCTCCGTACGTTGGTACTCGGACACTAATATAACTAATATCTATGCAAAATATGCACACGTCGTAAACATTGATCGTTGCACGTGATAGCCGATAATAAGTACGTCGACGCTACCTACAATGTACACGTGACCGGAAAACGGAACTTGAATGGTGAAAATAATAGGAAGCTTTACTGTGAGAAATATATATTTTTTAAATAATAAGCTTTGTTGTGAGAAATGTATTTTCAACCGACTTCAAAAAAGGAGGTTCTCATTTTGACTGAGTTTTTTCGTATATATGTTACTCGATAATTATCTCCGCCAATTATGATCGATTTTGATGATCTTTGACTAATACAGCTGCACTGTCCTTGAGTGACAAATACATTTGGTTTTAAATAAGAAATATAATTGTAATACCTAACTAGTACCTCTGTTTAAACATGTTACATTTCTCCTGTGACGGCTCTTCAACCTTTCAGTAGATATATAATTCAATTGACACAATATCTGATACGACTAAGTCCGTTTATTACAAGCTTTTATTTAACTTGTAATGTATATTATTCACGTTAATTTATAATGATATAATAATATTTAACTAACCATAAACGAAAAGTTTTGTACAAGTGCCTCAGCTTGATAACAAACAAATGTGTAATTATTTGTCGTGTTCTAGGATATTAATAAGCTTGAAATGTATTTTTTTATGTTTAATTAAATATATTTTGAAAAAAAATAATTCATCGCAACCGAAGCTTAAAAAAACCGACTTCACCGCTTTATCTTCGGAACTTTGATCAGATTAGATGTACTAAATACGCATTATTGACGATATTTCAAGAACTGCTGATCAGATCAAATTTAAATTGGACCAATTAGAATGCAATATCTTTCAAACAAACCAAAATTCAAAATTGGTTCACGTGGAAATAAGTTATAAGGTAGCACATTTAAAAAAAAGTTGGTAGTAAATAAAATAAAAATCTCTACCCTTGCATATGTCATCGAAGTCCCCCTGTATAAGAACAGTTCTAAATGGCCAGTATTGCTGTAAATTGTCTATTAATTAATGGCTAAATTAATTATAATATATGAGGTGTGAATTATCTAAATGCAACATTACATCGGCAATAATTTGTTTTATATATTCACAACGTCCGCGCGTCCCACGCCATTCAATCTCATTGATGATTACACTTCTACACCTACTTTATAACTCTTATATACATCTACATACAAACAAAACAAACGCATTCACACTCACAGCCCCATACTAAGTTCAAAGACTTGTGTCGTGGGTGCCGGAAACATACACACACACGATATCACACACAGAACCACTAATGTTCCTTGCGTAGGAAAATTGTGCTAATGCCGAGAATCAAACCCAAGACCCAAGCAAGTGACAAGCAGGCTGTGCCTAGTTTGAAATCCTACAACACAAACGCACACACAAAACCCCACACTAAGTTTGATGACTTGTATCGTAGGTGACGTAAACTCAAACTAGAACCAGAAACAGTAATTACCATGAACAGTACCTTGTGGTTAAAACTTGTGCTCTTCCGGGAATCGAACACTTGCACCTCAGAAGCCAAACGCTCTACCAACAGCGCCATTTAATAATTAAATCAATAATGAACTACTCTACTAAACCACAAGTTCAAGCCACAGTCCACATTTTATGACAAATCTTTTTGTGGCAAGATCGATGTCACCACTTATTCGCGCCCGACTCCATCTCAACGCACTCCTCGCCGCAAACCCTGATTGTGATATCATGTTTGACAATTGGAGAATCCTATTAATAGCTTTTTTGACATATTTTGAAAATTTAATAGATCAATGGGATAGTGCAAAAAGCTTGAAAGTTCTATTGACATTAATATTGATTATGGTATACATTTATTAATTAATTTAGGTTATGATTTTAGGTTATGTTAATAATATATTATTATTATTTGTGTAGGTTTTTGTTGGTATATTATGTATCTAATCTACACTATCTATCTAACTTACACATATATTAATAAGTATGTGTAAGTACATTTATTTATTTGAATAAGTGTTGAGGTACACCACCGTCACTGTTTGTAATATTTTTAACATCTCCCTTTGGATGTCTGGAAGAAATCGCTTAGAGCGATAAGACCCTTTGTTCTCCTATGATAAATTTAAGATTTCTTTGTAAGTATTCTTTTTGGTGTGCAAATAAAGCAGTTATCTATCTATCTGTCTACTACCGCCTGGCTAAATTAGGCATTTGCCTTCTATTGGATATACGTTATTATGAAGTTCTATTCCCAGCGGGACCACAAGTGCACCTAAGACAACTGGCAGTTCTAAACTTAGTAAGGCAGTGCTATAGAGCCATTCCAGCTCCATTCTACAACAGATCTCGGTATCTTATCGGATACATTTCGTGTGCAACGGAATTACACAATCTAATTCCCCCATCCCCATTCTATTATCGGACATCGAGACAGTCTCTTAAGCGACACCGCTATATGGTAGATATTCCACAAATGCGGACGAAGCGTTTTGCCTCCACATTCATTATGCGGACTGCAAAGGAGTGGAATTCCTTGCCTGAGTCTGTGTTTCCTGATAAATACAATATGGGAGTCTTTAAGTCACGAGTGAATAGGCATCTTCTAGGCAAACGTGCTCCATCGTCCACCGCATCGTCACTTACCATCAGGTGAGATGGCGGTCAAACGTTTGCCTATCTAGAATATAAAAAAAAAACAGATTGCAAAGTTGGGAACACAAGTGCACCTAGACAACGGGCAGTTCAAATATACTTAGTAAGGCAGTGCTATAGAGCCATCCCAGCTCGTTTCTACAACAGATCGCAAAGTTTTGCAACTACGTATTTCCAGTGCAGAGCTTGCCACCCACCGTCACATGCCAAGTACCTGTTAAATAGACCGCGATGCTACCGATGAGCTAACCTATCCAACAGCTCGTTATGAACATAATTACGAGTCAATCATACTGGTATGCGTTGCGTCAGTTAATGTGTTAATTTTTATATAGGGTCTTAACAAAGGGGATTTTGTTTCTTTTGTTTTGGTATGAATTTAATGGTTAAGATGATGAATGTGTTCGGATGCTCCAGTTTGCTCAAAGCGTTTCGATTCTACGTTTATCATCCGTACTGCGAAGGGGTGGAACTCATTGCCCTCGCCTTTGTTCCCCGAACGGTATAATCTGGGAGTCTTTCAAGTCAATAGAGAATAGGTACATCTTTTAGTTAGGTAGGTACAAGGTATATCTTTTAGTTTATATTTCCATCCAAAGGTTTTCTGGAAGAGCTCGCTCTTAGCGATAAGACCGCCCATTGTACCTATCTTTATTAGTTTCTCTGTAAGGTGTATTTATCTTTTGGTGTGAATAAGAGATACTGTATCGTAAGTGTAATTGCGGGGCTTAAAGAAACCTCACATCTAACAATTAGGTGTGACGATCGCAGTACTTTTTCGCGCAGAATTTTGACCTAAGTATATAAGTTCAAACCTTTGGGTGGCTGTCCTGGATATCGATTCTGGTCATGCTTACCATAATGCATTGTCATTGAAACTGAACTAACGTGTAAAATCCAGTGTAGGATAACTTGAAGACCACTTCTTGCAAGCTATCTTGCAAGAAGAATTAGAACCATCTAATTCTGCTTGCAAGTTTTGACCCGAACATAAATATTTACATGCAAACATTGCAAGTTAAATAAAAGCTAATAAAAAAGGAAAACAAACACGACCAAATCAATTAAAATTAACTTAAATTCGATGAGTTTTTTTTCAACTTAAAATTAATTGAAAACAAAACCTCTAACATCCAAATTACCAAGCCACTCCGCTCATGTTTCAACACTGGGCACTAAACGTTAGGTACTAAACCTACATTGCCTAGGACGTAATCGTAAAGAGCGATGGCTAGATAAGAGATAATAAACGTCTGGTGTCTAGATTCTAGATATATTGAGCCTAGTCATATTATTATCGCCGTGCATATAAAGCACATATTTCAACACCGTAGTTTCCGGGCCACGATTTGTTATAGAATGTACTGACGTCGTCTGACGTTCTTCAACAAATGATCGAGCAATCAAACGAGGCCATTTTGACGTTTTCTGTCATCCACTATCCAATCACCGCCAAAGAAAGTTGACCTCCAGGCTGCCGTCAAGAAATGTTGTCCAATCATTGACATCAAAAATTTTCGGACTGACGTCACGGACCAGTGTAGCCAATAGTTTGCTTATCATCAGATGAGATGGTGATCAAAAGCTTGCCTTACTAGAATTTAAAAACAAAAAAATAGCGCGTGTTTTACTGTTTTGAATTTCCCATGCATAAAAAATCACTTAATATTCATTTAAAATTTAGAATTTAAATAAGTTAGAACGACCCGTAGGCTGAAGCCCGATGCACGTTCTCCTTTTTAGGTGGGATACCCGCTGCTTAGAAGGCGATTCCCAGGGGAAACAAGTTTTATCCTCAAGGGAAATTTGGGTTTCTGGTTCAGGTTGTGATCGTGTGTGATGTGAATCTTCCTGGCACCCTCGACACTAGTCTCTACCTTGGTGTAGGGCAGTAAATGTGGAAGCGTTAAAAAATAGAGAAAAAAATGTTTGGTAATGGAAATTTTATGATAAAAAAATCATAATTATTTTACAGGCTTCATTTATATAGCTATAAAGATTTAAAAAACATTGCTTAACATATATTTCAATCTTATGCGAATCTATACCCGATCCCTCCTCCTAAACGGCCAGTCCGGACAACACGGTGGATCGAGGAACCCTTGGCACCATGACTTTATCCGGGGGGAGGTACGAAAGCCGGGGGCCGAGTCCTACCACCTCTTATCTGGTTTCTCCTTTACCGCCACTCGAGGGGCACGTGTGGGACATCTAGGACTAATCCCAATGCGAGCGAACTTAACCCTTAAATTTTTTAACAAATCCTTCTCTCTTCACTCCATTTCCAGTAAGTAATAACACATAAAACACCAAACACTTCAAGACAAACACAAACGTTGACGTAACGATGCAATTCCCTTCAAGCAAGATGCGCCGGCGCAAGTTCCAGTCGTTAATATGCATAATTTGTACGACTTGTGTTAGATAACAATTTGTATGACATGTTTATGGGCTGGTAGACTGTAGTTGGGTTAATTTAATCGCAAGAGAAAAAAAGGGCCATCAAAGGGCACGCATTTTTTTTTTTTATTTCTACCCCTATAAGCTTTCGTTTAATCTGTCTCTCAACTGTTGATGTAAGAAAAGAACATAATTCCTTTATTGTCTTTATTGTCATACATAGAAACAAGTAATATCTACTTCTAAAAAAATCTAGATTTTACCAGTTGTAGATAAAAAAGGACTAAGAAGTTATAAAAACAGAGAACTTGTCAAGACGAATCAAACGAGCCCAAACTCGATGGGTTTATTTTGCTATCTTCAGAAGTTCCTATAGACATCTTCCGTCTTCATCATTAGATCAGCTCCATGGTACCATATCATTGTATTGTCACCGAAGATACATAAGTGCACCAAATTTGAGTTCAATCGAATATCGGGAAGTGGGTCTAATTTAGCTGCATGGGCTCGACAATCACGTTCAGTAATAGTAGAGATAAATTAAAAAATCATATCTAACAATTTCATAGGTAGGAAAATCCGAATAATACAAAACAAATCTATTTTTATAGCGTAAATGTATGTATGTCTCCCTCCAGGCTCAATTATGCTAGAACAGGGAAAAAAAACAGTAGTTCAATTATTATAATAACATATACAAAATAATAATAGCAAAGGATCGTTATCAGCCATAAAGGGGCTTCGTCATACTTGTGCCAAATAGTAGAATTTATCGAACAAGTGGCAAAATCAAAACATTGAAAACACCCCATACGCTCTATTTGTAAAACGGCAGCACCGATTTTCACCAAACATAGATATAACTTGAACACTCTCGACCAAGACACTTTCAAATAATAATTAAAAGCAAGCAAAGCTTAAAAGAACCGACTTCACCACTTTATCTTCGGAACCTTGATCAGATGTAATGTATTAAACACGCATTATTGACTATAACTCAAAAACTAGAAATCAGATCTTGATCAAATTTATATGGGACCAATGAGAAAGCAACATCTTTCTGACTAAAAATTTTCGAAATCGGCTCACGTGGAGAGAAGTTATGAGTTAACAAAAAAAAGCGAACTTGAGTACCTCCAAATTTTTTGGGAAGTCGGTAAAAAAACCCCATCCAAATCGGTTCACCCGTTTAAGAGTGCTTCTGTGCCACAGATAGACACATAGGCAAACACACACATATGGCGGTCAAACTTATAACCACTATTTTAGCGTCTTGGGTTAAAAGAGAGTAAATAAAAAAATAACAAGATATATTGATATTATTATGAATCAAGTACAGGCATGCACGCAAATATAATGTTTTTACTATGGATTTAACTTGCTACTGGAGAGTTGAACTACATTTTGAAGGTTTACTGCCTACAGAGAGGGGTAATAACACCTCTCTATCGATTGAGATCGTCGTTGCGACACTGAGTGCATCCCAGTGTTGCCATAGTCAAACATTTTCCAGAAGCAACGGCATTTGTTTTAAATGTGGGGAAATTCAGTTTGGCGTTCGCGCTCATCTGTTAAACCAATCTTATTTAAAATATCAATAAAATTAAAAGAATCCTACTGATTTTTATAAATCCGAAAGTTTATGTGTAAGTGTGCAAGGGTGTAAGTATGTTTGTTCCCTCTTCACGCTTTAAAGGCTGAACGTATTTGGATGAAATTAGTAATGTTCATAGCTTATACCTAGGATTAACACATAGGCTACTTTTGAACTTGATAATAGTGGGCGAAGCCGCGAGGAACGGCTAGTTGTAAATAAATATCAGTTTTTTTTTATAAAAGTACACTGCTATATGAGCTCTCGGCTAGCGGCAATGATTTACTTATGCATTTAACTGTAACAACAAAATCACATCAGAGAAGTGTTATTGTTCTGTACTTGCATCCTAGTCGGTTAAGCTAAATTTGGTAGGAAAAAAAAACGCATTCACACTCACAGCCCTACACTAAGTTCAAAGACTTGTATCGTGGGTGCCGGAAACATTCACATCACACACTCATTACACCCAGAACCAGAAGCACAAATATCCTTTGGGAAGGAATTTGTGCTCCTACCGGGAATCGAACCCAGGACCCACGGTGCAGAGGGCGGGCACCTGTCCACTGCGCCAACTGGGTCGTCGAACATGATTACTTTTTATCCTGATTAAGCGGGAAAAGTCACGAAGTACAGACAGTGCAGGTCACTGCAGGTAGTCCAAATATAGTTGATATGCAAAATTTTAACACACACATATACAAGGAAGATCTAATACAATATCCTTTGAACAGAGTGAGAGAAAAAATAGGGTGTGTCGTAATAACACACGATAGAAGTGAAACTTTTGTATTACAGGGAAATATTTTAATTATTCCTTACAGTGTTTACCCCCACCACTTTTCGTCACAACAAAGGTTGAGGAACAGAATTTCAAAGCCTATAAAAAGTTTACTTCAAAAATACTAATTTCACTACAATGGTATTCCGAACCACTGAACTGGCAACACTGCGCATCCAAAACCGATTGAAAAACCAAAACAAGTCGTTGCAATGTAAGTACAACGCTAATTCTGCACTTTCGACGTAGATAATTATAACAGGGCTTGCGTAATCGAGGCCCCCAGTTGCTTCTGCAGTCACGATCAAATTGTAGAGCAAACTTGTGCCAACCACTCACCAAAATAACTTTCAACCTTGATGATATGACAATAAGGTTCAGCGGTTGTTTTTTTTATGGAGTTTCTTGCGTGGTTGTAACACAAAGCAGTAAAAATTATATCAAAACTTCAAAGGCAGCGGTTGCATAACCTCGTTCCCAATAGAATAATAATAGATGTCGCAGAAAAAAAAAACGAAAGTACAAGAATCAGAGCAAGCAAAGATACAAAAGAGGCTGCGCGCACGAAGTTCAGATTTTAGGAGGATATGCACCAGACTGGCTCTAATGTGCATTTTGCAAGGTGGATTAGGTTCTTAAACGGTGGATTAGGAAGATGTGCCAAGTTTTTATAGCTGGTTTTGCTTAATCAATTGTTTTGTATAGTAAGAAGGAATTTAACAAATGTTATGCTTATCGATCAAACTCTATCCTAATTAAGTAGGTTTTCTTCTCGGTGTTGTTGAATTACCCGTCAGCTTAGTTGGGAGTGCGTTCGCCTATTAAGCAGGGGTATTGGGTTCGAGTCTCGGCGGGAACATAATTTTTCTCCCCAAGGAAAATATGTTTCTGATTCTGGTTGTTATTGTGTATAAATGCTTCCGGCACCCACGACGCAATTCATAGTGTGAAAGCGTTTATGTTTAAGGGGTTTAACTCTCCCCCCCCCCCCGAACCCCAAATCGTCTGAGTTCTTACGTGACAAATTTTGTCTCGTGATAATTATTAGGCAGTAAAATCTAGCATCAGATGGGTCAACCCCCCCCCCCTTCCCTAAACGGCAATCCTGGACCCACCACTGACTTGTAGATAGTTACTTTACCACCACAATAGACCCAAACAGGTATTTAGGTCCAGACTATTCTGATTGAAAAGAGAAATCAGAGTTCAGAGGTCAGTACGAACGCATTTGGGCATATAATCAAGAACAAAAAAAGTATAGCGAGCAAATTTAAATAGATTTTTTATTATTGTAAGGCTATTATCTAAATCACACTTATATTATAAATCGGAAAGTTTGTATGTAAGTGTCTAAGTATGTTTGTTTTCTCTTCACGCTGTAACGGCTGAACGCATTTGATTTGTGCATAGTAAATACCTAGGTTTAACTCTTTTTTTTTACTTGACCACGGGGCAATGTTAGTCTTAGATAAATAAGAAGATGCCCCGAATGACTTAAGACAAATAATAAATTAAAATATTAAATAATTAAACGCAAGCAAACCTAAAAAAACCGACTTCATCGCTTTATCTTCGGAACCTTGATCAGATTTAAGGTATTAAACACGCATTATTGGCGATAACTCAAAAACTAGACATGATCTTGATCAAATTTCAATGGGACTACATGAAAAGCACCAGCTGTCAAATAAAAAAATAGTCATCAAAATCGGCTCACAATGAAAGAGGTTATGAGGTAACTTTTGAAGTCGGCTAAAAACGAGAACATCGTCAATGTAGTCCGCAGAATACGCATTATTGATGATATTTTAAGGTCGACTTGAATACCTCTTCTTATATTTTTTACCGACTTCTTTTTTGTTAAGTCGGTAAAAAATATATATTATGTAGTGGTAAAGGCATATTTACTACATAGAGAAATTTTACGAAAACCGTTTATAATTATACAACTCAAACCTGCGTGTACTTCTACGTTTATACCCTAATAATATAAACTAGTACATAATTTAAACGCAAGCAAAACTTTAAAAAAACTACCGCTTTATCTTTGGAACCCTTGATCAGATTAAATGAATTATATGCGCATTATTGAGGATTACTCAAAAACTACTGGTCATATGTTGATCAAATTTAAATGGGACCACATGGGAAGCCCCAGCTTTCAAATAAAAATAATCATCAAAATCAGTTCACCTAGGAATAAGTTCAGAAGTAGAACACATAAGAAAACTAAATTACAGTCGAATTGAGAACCTCCTTTTTTGAAGCCGATTAAAAAAAGGCTGACATGAAGGATTCTGAGTGACAGATCAGAGTAACAGATCTTTGATTGTTATTTACTTCTGTTACTCGAATTATAGCAACAGACAGCCGTTTTGGCATAAAAAAAATTTATGCGTTTTATGAATAGGTACTTTCTCGGCAAGCATGTTCCATCTTCGGCATCGTCACTTTCCATCAGGTGAGATAGCGGTCAAATGCTTGCCTATCCAGCATTAAAAAAAATTAAAACGAAAAAATACCAAGTCTTGACTTTTTTTTATTAACCGTGCAATATATCCCTTATAAGGACATCGTAACACTTGCACAATCCATAATGGATCTCACAGCGAGATCTAAGCAGTAACTTATCGTTAAGAATCAAATGTCATAACCAGCAATAAGTTTATGCATCGAAATCCTTTTATCTCAAACTGGGGCAAGGTTCGGTTACATTTCGTCTTTAATAAGAAACGTTTATAAATAATGAGCGTGCAGGTGTTATGTTGGGCTGCGTTCAATGCCTACAACTTTGGTTGTTCAGTTCAACTTTGTTTTTTATCCTCGCTCGAAGACCCCGAACGACAGCACCATGGACTAATTAATTAAAATTCCTCTCCATCGGCTTGCACGACCCCACGTCTGGGGGGTGGCCTTGGTGAGCAAGGTACCCCTCCATGGGCGTAGTGGCCCGGTTTGTATTCGGGCCTACCGCCGCGCCGGGGCAAGATAGTGGCTGCTAGCACGACCCTATCTTGCCCCACCCCGGCGAGGGACGGCTCACGGGGGGTTTTTAGTGGGTTCGAGCCCCACACACCCCTTTCCTTCACCCCTGGGAAGGAAAGGAAGTGGCAGGTACTTTCCCCCCACAAAAAAAAGGCACTGAACGCGCTAGAGCGTTTTAAGAGGCCTGCGGAGGTTGATTTGCCCATACAATCGTAATACCGAAATTATTTATAATTCAAGCATATTACCACCATACTGTGCTGTTATTCAGATTAAAAACATATTAATCTAGGTTCCTGGATAGTTTTTATTCCAAAATAAGTACCTAAAACGAAATATAAACCAATTGATTTTTACACATTATTACGACATAAATGTAGCATCTTTAACTTATTCGTTTTGTATTAAAAACTAACACATTTCTTTTGTCATTACAACAGAAACATAGATTATTATTTTAAGGTACTATTAAAATAAAAAAACAATGGCTAAACATTACATTTTCATTCATCGTTTTTGGTATTACGGCACCTATCATAATTTGTTCGGTCGGCAGTGCTATCGCATCAAGCATGGGCACAGTTTGTCAGTTAAACAGAGACAGCCTATTGACTCGTTCAAACCCCCCCGGCCTCTTAACACGCACTATCCGAACGCTCTAACCGAGCCTCCGAACGGGGTAGGGTGAAAAGTTGGAACCAGAGCGTAGGCACTGAACGTAGCCCTGTATCAGCTGTATCAGCCATTAGGTTTATGAGATTTGGTCACGTTGTTACCTAGATCTAGTCAAAATACAAGTGTGGTACATTATTGAACTACCGGTTGGCTTAGTTGGGTGAGCGTTCGCCTTCTTAGCAAGGTTATAGGGTTCGATTCCCGGCGGGAACACAAGTTTTCTCTAGAAATGGTGTTTCTGGTTCTGATTGTGTGTTATGTGAATGTTTCCGGCACCCGCGACATAAGTCATCGGACTCAGTGTGGGGCTGTGAGTGTAATAACGGTTTTTGTTTTTATTATGGTTATGATATAATGTTATAAAACAGTTAATAGCGCATGAGGTTAATTTCTCTTCGAATCGTCACTTTCCATCGGGCTATCTAGGTCCACCATTCCCTTTCTATCATCGGACAAGCAGACAAACTGCTAAGCAGCACCGGTGTTTGGTAGATATTTCACAAATGCGGACAAAACGTATCCTATATTGCTTCTACATTTATTGTGCGAACCGCAAAAGAATAGAACTCCTTGCCTGAGTCGGCATTTCCTAATCTTCTTTTATATATCTAAATATATATAACTTAAAGGTGACTGACTGACATAGTGATCTATCAACGCACGCGAGTAGATGTTATGACATAGGCATCCGCTAAGAAAGGATTTTGATTAATTCTACCCCCAACGGGATAAAATAGGGGATGAAAGTTTGTATGAAACTTTGTCAATTTTAAAATAATACTTCTTAACGCGAGCGAAGCCGCGGGCAAAAGCTAGTATTTAATAAGTACCTACTATTGTAGATACTTATTTAATAAGTACTTACTATTGTAGGTACTTATTAAATATTACTTCGAGTCGCGAGTGAGTGGGTATCTTCCCAAAAACCACCATTTGGGTGATTGTTTTACATTATCTCTAAGAATTTGACCTTTACTTATTCGCTTGTACGGTATAGGCGCTAAATGCCTCTGACAGACGGACGGACGGACAGACTTACGGACAATGTGCTGACACACCCAAAGTCAACACGATCTCGCGTCGCGTCGTCGATATTCACTCGATCAAAAATCATTAATTAGTGTAAAAAATATATTTTATTTCAGCCAATGACAATCTTAATCACTTCAAGCATGATGCACTGTTCCCTGGCGGTATGACGATTACGCAATTCCAATGTAGGCCCTAGAACAGGAAACTAGCATAACTCTATATAACAGTAGGTATCCTAGCACTTTCACTGCTCCCAATATCGGCTGATCTGATCGCTTCCTGACCGAAGTCACGAGCAAAGCTGTTGTTTGATTACACATTAGGTAACTACCAACTTTTTAAAGAAACCCTCTTTTTTTATTCAGGCAAGCATTTGTCTACTATTTCTTTGATGGTAAGAAGCGACGATGCGATCGTCGATGGAGCACGCTTGCCTAGAAAATGTCTTTTCGCTCGCAACTTTTTTTTATGCCTATCAGGCAAGCATTTGACCACAATCTCACCTGATGAAAAGTGATGATGCGGCCGAAGATGTAGCATGCCTAGAAGGTACCTATTCACTCTTGACTTGAAGACTCCCAGATTATACCGTTCGGGGAACAAAGACTTCAAGACTCCTATAATGTACTTATCAATATACCAACTCAGGCAAGGAGTTCTATAATAAATGTGGAAGTAAAACCCTTAGTCCGCAGTTGTGAAATATCTACCATATACCGAAATCGCCTAGCAGTTTGTCTGCTTATCTGATGCCCCCTTAATATTTTCATTCATATCATTTTAATTACTATTTCTGGTTTTGGGCCACAGCTTTACATATTTTCTAAGAATTTAAAGTTATTTGTTTGTATAGTTTAGAGTTTAGACGATACATGCCTCTGACAGACGGACGGACGGAAAGTGCTGAACGACGTGTTAAGTCAACTTAGAGATCTCGCTTCGCTCGATCAATAAACCTATGACTCCTGTACAATTAAGACGAACACAAATATACCTTAACTGTTACAATCGGTCAATTACTTTGTACGATATGAAGGAACATGGGAACATACATACACTTCTTTTTACTTCGCCGTAGTCGGGTAAATAAGGAAAAGAAAGCTGATATTTAGTCCGAAATAAGAACCTCCTCTTATTTGGGAAATCGGTTAGATTAAAATTCGTCCTCTCTACTCCTGATGAACTTGAATAGCAATACACTTCCTGTATTATTGATTTTATCATATTTTTTATAATCATCCTAAAAATAACTTTTATATTATTTTCTGATAGTCCTGCCCGCTGCCGTAGTCGGTAGCATGACTGTCTTTTACGCTGCGGGGCCGGGTTCAATTCCCGGTGGGAGCACAAACTTTTCTTCCCAAGGAGTGCTTCTGATTCTGGTTGCATGTGACGTGAATATTTCCGGCACCGATGATTTAAGTCTATGAATTTACTGTGGGTTTGTAAGTGTGAAGCCTTTGTTTGATATCATTTGCGCATATTTGTTCATTTATTCTTTACGAATGATATATATATAAAAAAATAAGTTTCTAGTTTCGGTTGTGATTGTCTGTAATGTGAATGTTTTCAGCAACTACAACACAAGTCTTAGTGTGGGGCTGTAAGTGTGAAAGCGTTTATTGAAACATCTGGATGAGCATTTTGTACTTGTTTTATTCTGTGGCTCAAGAAATATGTATTCAAATGTCCATAAAGTCAAAACTAGTAAGTTTTGATAACATAATTGCAAACATTGAGAGAGACTTGGCGTGTTCAGGAAACACAAAAATAAAGTGAAGATAAGTATCATACCAACTCACACTGGGCCAGAGTGGTGGATTGCCTAGTCTCTCTCTTGGGTGGTGTGGAAGAGGGTCATCAAGAGTGGATGGTGTGCTCATGATGACATTCACATGTCGGAGTGGATGTCCCCGTTCTATCATCGGACAAGCAGACACTGCTAAGCTTAAAAAAAAAGGTTGTTCCACTGCGGAAGCATCTCCATCCATCCAGGAAGTACTTTCCACTAAGCCGGGTGATCTTGGCTCAGGGACAGCTGCCCAACGTTCCCATGACGTTCCCAACTTGGATGTTGTATATGTCAGTGTAAATACCGCTTGCGAGATGCAGGCCTCGGGTTGTGATTGGCTGCGCCAGGTGTTGTGTAAGTAGTTCTGCTACGGTGGGGCAGATGGCGCTGTTTGTGGCAGATTCAACACAGTAGGTCTCGAGTCCCAACAGTGGGAATAAAATGATGATTGAAATAACTAGATTATATTCATTGTAGTGACTATTTCTATAATGTTATATATCTAACATGTGATAATGATCATTTTATTCCTTATAACTACATTCTTATTCTGTGGTAATGCCACCACAATTTCATCAATCTCATGTGACACCAAAAGTTGTTAAACAAATCATTTACTGGGTACAATAAAGTTTTTTTTTTTTAATCTTTATTAAGGGCATTTTCGTTTCAACGAAAATAAAGTTAAAAGAAAAAACAAAACATATTTTCAGCGAGATCAACTTATCACTTAACAAATATTTGACTTTGACATGGTGTCATCACAAGTATAACAGTAATAAATTAGGCCGGCTATCATGCCCTATTGCTCTTACCACTGAGCTACTCAAGCCCTGCCTGAAGTGACGCACGATTTTGACAAAAAGAAAGAAAGAAACGGATATTGTGAGTTAACCATAACAGATAGATATTATGCTATCGCAGTTTTCTTTAGGATATTAGTAGAACTACAATTCTCTAGTACAGTAGAACTCCAATTATCCGAACTCCGACTATCCGAATCGCCGATTATCCGAATCACAAAATGCGTGACCTGGCTGCCCGAAAACGGTTGAAGACCGCAAAACAGCTTACATTGACGGAGATGTTTAAAAAACAATGATTTTTATTTCTAAACTTGTACATAAGTACATTTTATTTATATTTAAAACATGTGAAAATTTCATGTTTCTTTCATTTAATTCAATAATAAAATAGTGCAATATCAAAACGTAGCTTTTATTCTCTCCAATGGCAATTTTTTTTTAAAAAATCCGATTATCCGAATATTTGATTATCCGAATGGGTCCCGGTCCCCATTAATTCGGATAATTGGAGTTCTACTGTACATCATTTTTATGAGTCTCTTAAGGTTTAGCCTACTGGTTTGGAGACTTGGTTGCAAAACATTGTTTTTTTCTAATTACATATTAACGTAATTAAGCTTTGTTAAATACATAAACCTTCAATGAAAAATTATCTATCTGATGACGAAAACCACATCAAAATCTGTTGAGTGGTTTAGGAGGCATTAGCAGATAAACAGACAGACGAGGAAAGCTACTCTCGTTTTTTATTAAGACGAGATTAGCTAGGTATTTTATATAACTAATCACAGTCAAAGTCAAGTAAAAGAGTCATGGTACAGTCATAGTCAAGTCATGCCCTAGTAAAGTGGTAGAAACTTTACTAGAACTTCAATGGAGTTATGGCGTGAAAGCTAAAATCACGTTTTTCAACTTTGATGATTTGCCTACACTCATGTAAATGTGTTACTCTTAACAGTTAATAATCCACCGTTATTACACATTAACAGGTGGAATCAGAAGTTTTAGAAAATAATACAAAATCAACAAAATTTTTTTACTTTCGCATCAAAACTCCTTGGTACAGATTAGTCATAGATACTGTGTACTGTAGTTGAATCAGGATGCATTTGTGTGTGTGTGCAGGCCACACAAAAAAAATCGGAGATATTAGTACATTATCCTTCCTGAGTTTTAAAAGTAAGCAAAAGGAACTAACATAGTCATCGCCTCATGGCCTCCACTTGTTCCTTTATCTCAGAAAGCATTTGCGCAGACTTCAGAATGTTCTCGTACTGGTACCCCATGTGGACAGAGATCAGCTGCATCTTCCGAAGGTTCTCCTCACTGCTCTCCATCTGGTTTTCCGTGTTAGCAAAGTCTCGGGCAGATTTCATTAGAAGCTGGAAGGGAGAAATAATGGGTATACAAATTATGGTGTTAATATTATAATAAAATGTCACCCTAAACTAAGTACGGTGACTTGTGTCGTGGGTGCTGGAGACATTCACATCACTAACACAATCACACCCAGAACCAGAAACAATTTCCCTTGGGTAGAAAACATGTTTCTACTGGGAATCGACCTGATGCTTAGTAGGCAGACCCAAGTAGATTAACGATCACGTCAATATTATTGCATAGAAAATGTGAAAATGGCAATAGAAAATGTGAATAGTTGCGCGCATTTGGCTCGCGCGGACGGCGTGGACGCGGGCGCAGTCTCCTTCCGTACAGCGAGTTCTGCCTTGTCTCCCTCTCACGCTGGTCCGCTTATCGTGTCTGAGAGCTTGTAGATTAGACAGTCCTGGCCTAATCATACATAATATTTATATAAGACAGATATAAATCACTTCACCTACATATTTACCTCATTAGACTTGGATCCCCTTTGTATCTGGCGGGCCAGTGATGATATATTATTCATGTTGACTTGAACTCTCTCCGCTAACCGCTGTTTTGATTCCGCAAACAATGACCGAGCGCTACTCGATGAAGCGGAAGTCATCGCGCTCAGTTCTGGGAGTAAGTCTCTATTCCATTTAAGAGGTTATTGAGGAATGATTGGAGGAATATCGAAGTTATTAGAATTTCAATATTGGAATTTTCTATACTCAGAATAAAATCAATGAGTCCACGATTTCGGAAAATTCAAAATTCCGAAGTTTTCGCAAATTTATTTTCAATTTCAGCTTTCAAATTTATCTATACTTCAGCTTTACTTGTCAAAATTCACAGTTTTTTTCCTTAGTTTTGGCTTCGCAATCTTGTGCATTTAGCCTGTGTCAAGTGATAATATATTTCAAGTGTATTTCATATTATAGGTCCTAGTCACAAGTCACAGTCAAAGTCAAGTAAAAGAGTCAAGGTCCAGTCGTAGTCAAGTCATGCCCTAGTAAAGTGGTAGAAACTTTACTAGAACTTCTATTGGAGTTTTGGAGCGAAGGTGAAAATCACGTTTTTCAACTTTGTATGATTTGCCTACACTTATGCACATTCACTAAGTATTAACGGTTAATAATCCACCATTATTACACATTAACACTCGTAGAATCACAGGTTTTGGAAAAATTTACAAAATCAACAACGCCATTTTTTCACTTTCGCGGCAGAACTCCTGTAGTTAAATTGTTTCTGTCCATCCACGGTCCAATCCCAGAAAAGAAATAGCTCTACCGAAGTCATTACCTCAAAGATTTTGCAGCTGAAGTAGTCGTAGCGTAGATTTGTTTCCTATAATGATGGTATTAATTTTATTAATTTGTCGAATCCATTTTATACTCGATGTATGCTTGATCCTAGGCGAAAACCAATTCGGGACTTCCTGACTTCCCAACAAAGCAGTAAAGAGAAGTCATGTTTCTATTTATTCTGACAGATTTTATGTACTGGCAGCTCATTCACATTGTTCACGGACCTATTCTGGTTCATATCTGATTGGACAAGGCGAGGCTTCTATAGGAACCTATTTTACTAGGTCTTATAAATGAAATATGCATCTCATTCACAAAATCACTTTAGTTAACTATTATTTCTAATGGATATATCCGCATATCTAATTTGATTTGCTTTTTATAGAGCGAGATAAACTCTTAAGATTCTAGTCTAGTACTAATCAGATAAAAATTTACAGCAAATTCAGCAACGAATCGGCTCTATTCGACATTCTTCTGATTGTGATTCGGGAATAGGGATGAGCTCTGACTTTTCGCTCGTCACGGAAGGTTTTGAGTTGAAGGAAATTCTTGTAATCTAATTTAATTTTATGACTGTTTCACCCAAAATGTATCCTCTAAAATTAATCCTATCATTCCTCTATCTACCGCCCGTCTCAACTTTCATCTCTGTGTTCTCTGTGGTGTAAAAGTGTTCAATATTTACTGCTGCTGTGAATTCGTAAACTTCGTATCGTATTTACGTTCATAGCTATTTTTTATTTACGATGGATAAAGGAGTGACCTGCGAACACCTGAACAAGCTAGTTGATGTCCTCGGCAAGGATTTGTGGCAGTCGAAAGAGGTATTCTATTGTTATTTGCTAGTTTTCTAACCTAAAATGTAATGTCAGTGATTGACGATAATTATCATTGTGCCTACTCCAATTTACATTGTGTAACTTGGCCTACTGTACTTTCTTTGTGACATTAATGTTAACTTATATGTAGCAGCTTTGTTGTGTCTGGCAGCCTCTTACTTGGCCTCATTATAGGATGTTTACAATTACACTTATGCAATTCTTGAAGTGTTTTTTGATTGTTACAATGAAAGCATGATAAAAGAAATTACTAATAATTATTTATCGTTTACTAAAGCTCTAATTTCGATAGTGAATCCTAACTGAATTCTGTTACTCCTCAGTACAAAGGTGAAGAATTATTTACAATATCCTGCTACTGTTGAAAGTCCAGTCCAGTTAAACATAAATTTGTTCCTTGTCTTCATTATGTGTTTATTATCATCTTTAGTCTTCACCTGTTAATTATAAGCCATTTTTCAACATTTTTCATCATATACAATCAGTCTGATAGATAGATTAAGTTCTAAAAGACTACAGTTGAAGTTTTGGCTGCTTAGCTGGCAAAAGCTTGTATCCTCTATATATTTTTTTATTTTTTTTTATTTGTGACAGGCTAGTGTTTGACCACTATCTCACCTGATGGTAAGTGACAATGTGATCGAAGCTGGTAAACACACTAGACCTGGAATACGCAGGCTCTCATATATCTGTTTTAACTCACTAATCCCAAAATAATTCTGAAGGCTAACATCATTTTAATGATTATATTGAGATTTAACAATTTAACTCACAGTTGGTTTATCGTGTTGTAACGAGACTAGTTTCGGAGCAGTCAGTGCTCCTTTATCAGTTGAATATGCTTGTAGATAGTCCGGCATTTTGGTGTGTACTGCATCTAACTCAGCTAATATAGCAACTTATTTTTCTATGAGAGTGGTGAACTACAACTGCGTTTCGATATAGGGCAGTTAGCCAAGCAAGTAAAAGATAATTTAAACACAAGTAAAGTTTAAAAAAACCTACTTCACCACTCTATCTTCGGAACCCTTGATCAGATTAAAGATGTATTAGTGAGGAGCAGTAAGCAAAGCTTAATAAAACCGTCTTCACTGCATATATTTTGGTTTTGGCTTGATCGATAAAATTTATATGGGACCACCTCTAAAGTATAATCTACCAAACAAAAAAGATAGTACCTCCTCCTTTTTTGAAGTCGGTAAAAATACAGCTGAATTGAGAACCTCCTCATTTTTTAAAGTCCGTTAAAATTGCCTTACCATGGATTTCATCACAATGTTCCAACCTTCACAAGATGCTCGAGTCCATCGTATTCATAAATTAACTATAGTATGGTATTAATATTACTATTCACAAAATTGATACATCTAAGTATTACCCTTGAATATGCTAAATAAATAGTATTATTCATTGATTATTTATTCAACTGTTTATGAAATAAGTGAATATGAAATAAGGAATAATATACAAATATTGCATTTGCAATTAAAATAAGGCAATAACTAGTTCTGCAAGACACACTGTTTTATATCACAATTGCATGTGGTTATTACATACCTAATAACTCATGCACAAAACATTTTTTAAAATAAATTCATTAAACACACTCACAGTCCCCACACAAAATTCAAAAACACAATCCCTGATACTTTTTTTTTTTTTATGATTGGCAAACTCTTGACCACCATCTCACCTGATGGTAAGCGACAATGAGGTCAACGATGGACGATATTATTGATTTATTTAAAAAAAAACTAGAGTTAAGTCCCATCATAGTAGAGTTAGATACAACCTAGTCAGTTTCTTGCAACTATTCGTAAAGTTGTATTGCTGTCGTCCTTTGCTTTCCATATAAAAATTTCGATAACTTTCATGTCCGCACATCCAAAATAAAATTTACGCCGTTCCCACAAGTCAACGTTTTTTTTATCTAACAAGGGGTTGTCCATTAATCACATGATGTTTTTAGCATCTATTTTACACCCCTCCCCTCTCCCCTAACTATATTTCGTGATTTTTTAACCCTCTCTCCCCCTTTCCAATCCTCACGTGATTTATGGACGACCCCTAATCTAGGATAGGTTGTGTGACTTCATAGGTATATAGATGTATCATACGACACAATTTGTGACTCCAATTGGAGTCATGAACTGAGAATGTGTTAATCAGCGAATGCGCTGACCAAGTAAGCCAATGGACACTTCAGTTTTATTTACTTGTTTCAGAACTTGACATGCTTCGACTGTGGATGTCCAGGTCCCAACCTGTGGATCTGCCTACAGCCAGATTGCCACCATGTTGGCTGCTCTGAAGTAAAAAATGATCACAGTACTTTACACCAGAAAGTAAGAAATAACTGTTTATTTATACCTGACTGACTAAAATGTCACGTTCCGATAATTGTACACCACCGTCTATTCATTCTTCTGTTACTTTCCATCCAAAGGTTGTCTGAAAGAGATCGCTTTAAGCGATAAGACCGCCCATTGTACTACCACGATGATCGTAATATTTTATTTGTCATTGTTTTTTTTTTTTGGTATACAATAAAGTGTTTTGTATTGTATTGTTCCGCCTGAGCCTGAGCGTGCAAACGAGAGCGCAGAACAAGCGATAGAGAGGCACGATCAACCTAAGCGTTTGTTATGACGTTATCACGTAAAATGATCGCCCGTAAACCGACTTTACAAACAACCTTTTTATTTAGTGAATAAATTAACCTTTTTCTATGACTCAATCATAAGTTTCTAGTCTAGCATTCGTTCTGTGGACGCTCACTACTGCTATCAGCACAACCATCACAATATCAGCGACATCCGTCAACAGCATGTCTAGCGTACTGCTACATATACTAGCCTATGTATAACAAAAAATGGCACACTGATATGACGATGAATTTGTTGATAAATTACATTATTTACCTAGAAGATATATATATATACATATTTATAAATGTAATTAAATATGAATGCCCCGCGGCTTCGCCCGCTTTTATTAAGTTAAAAAGTAGCCTAGGTATAATCTATGTACATTCCAAATTTCATCCAAATCCGTTCAGCCATTAAAGCGTGAAGAAGGAACAAACATACTTACACACAAACTTTCGGATTTATAATATTAGTAGGAAGTAGGATAATAGGATTAGTAGGGATTAGTAGAGATTTTATATAATCTGTTGTATTGTTTCAGACATTCTCCACTCACTGCGTGCATATGAATGTGTCGACTGAGCGGATATGGTGTTACTTGTGTGAAAAGGAAGTGCACGTCAGGGCGGCTATAGCACAACCTATCAACATGGTATGATAATTCATATTAATTAATTTAACTTAGCGAAAGTTAAATAATGTCGTCGTTTTTTTTTAAATAGGCCAAAAAAAAAACAAGTGCCTTGAGATATTTCTTATTCCTATTTTTAATTAATTACCATTATCTAAACTAATTAATTATCTATACCATCTAGGGCGCCACGCAAAAAAAATAATCATTTAAATCGGTCCAGCCGTTTAGGAGGAGTTCAGTGACATACACACATACAGTAGAATTATATATATAAAGATAAGGATAAGCTTACCTTTTTAGGTATGGTTTCATAGCAGTATTTTATTTTAGTTTAAGAGCTTATTATATTTTAAACTAGCCGTGCCCCGCGGCTTCGCCTGCTATTATCAAGTTAAAAAGTAGCCTATATGTTAATCCTTGGTATAAATTATATACATTCCAAATTTCATCTAAATCCGTTCAGCCGTTAAAGCGTGAAGAGGGAACAAACATACTTACACACTTACACACAAACTTTCGGATTTATAATATTAGTAGGATGGTGGATTATTAACCGTCAATAGTTTGTGAATGTGCATGAGTGTAGGTAAACTGTACAAGTTTAAACGTGATTTTTATTTTCACTCCAAAATTATAAAAAAGTTCTAGTAAAGTTAGGTCGTGATTAGACCGCGACTTTTTTACGATGACAAACTTAGTTCCGAAACGCTTCGAGCGAAATAGGGGTATGTCACCCATAAATTGATGATGTTTGAGTTTGTTTCTAATTGATTCAAAAACCATGATACCTATGATTTTTTTATTAAAATTGGTCATGCTGTTTCTATAGGCAGGCGCAATACTGCCCGTTGGCTTAGTTAGGTGCGCATCCGCCTTCTAAGCATCGGGTTCGACACCCGGTGGGAACCCAAGTTTTCTCCCCAAGGGAAATTTGTGTTTCTGGTTATGGGTGTGATTTAGTGAATGATGTCAATGTTTCCGGCCCACGACCTAAGTTATTAAACTTAGTGTATGAGTGTGAAAGCGTTAAAAAACTTTTAGCTGCTACGCATTTGATGTATTTGGTTCGAACGGACGGTGTGGGGGACACGAGCAGGCTGCGCTGTACTGGTGAATATCGCGCCCGCGTCCGTTCGAACCGATTGCGTCCAGTGTGCAGCAACTCTTACCATGAGGCAAACGATTTTTTTTTTATATATTGAATAGGCAAGCATTTGACCACTATCTCACCTGATGGAAAGTGATGATGCGGCCGAAGGTGTGACATGCTAGTTTAAAGTTTTTTTTTTTAAGATTTGCTCGTTTCCTTTTGTAAAATAGACAATCTTAAACACATATTGTTACACCGCTCAAACATTTGTGTTAGGTAGACAAATAATGCTCTCAACTATTTATTTTTACATAGTTTCCACATACAAGGTAAAACTTATCGCATTGTAACATGGTCGTAAATATTCATATCTTGCTGCCCTATTTAGTATTACTGGCTGACCCGGCAAACGTCGTTTTGCCATATACATTATTTCTAGGAAAAATGTTTTTAGTTCAATAAAAAATTGAGGTTGATCGTAGGAGGGGGAAAATTTAGGGTTGTATGTATTTTAAAATGATGACTCATAAAAAAAATCTGTCTGAAAAAAAAATTGGTTTGGGCCACCCTTATCGCTTAGGGCAGGGGTCGGTAACCTGCGGCTCGCGAACCACATGCGGCTCTTTGGATGTGAAGCTGCGGCTCTTCAGTTCCGTATGCAAATGCAAATTTTAAAAAAAAGTACATTATACAGTTGAAACAAGTAAATTAAGGGATAATTAGGTATAACGCGTGCATAGCGTTTTCTATACGATTATTATAGTACAGTAGGTATTTATTATTGTCATTAAGGATTATTGTTGGCAAGAAAAAAATGGTGGTTCTATAAAACTTAAAAATTTTGTAAATTGTAATTTTTGACTCTTCCGCTCAAAAGGTTGCCGACCCCTAACTTAGGGGGATGGAAAATAGATAACAACCTATTCTCAACCCTACCAAGTGTGAATATAACATTTCATCAAAATCGGTTCAGCCGTTTCGGAGGAGTATGGTAACAAACACTGTGACACGATATTTTTATATATATAGATTGGTTTACTGTTATCGTTGTCAATATGGTTGAAAAATCACACCAGCTTTAAGTCCACTGAGATAATAATATTATTACTATTTAAATACTTATTAATAATATATAGGGTTTGCGCATCTAAGCAGCGGACATCTGGCTTCTAAGTTTTCTCCCCAAGGGACGATGTGTTTCAGGTTTTGGGTGTAATTGTGTGTGTGACTGTGATGTGAATGTTTCCGGCACCCACGACAGAAGTCATTGAACTTAGTGTGGGGCTGTGAGTGGGGATTTTGTGATTATGACATTGTTTTGATTTTTACAGACTTATTTTTCGACAGGTGCCAGGGTGCTCCGTAATCTAGATTTAAGCCACAAAACATACATCAAATAACAAACAAACAATTCAAGTCAAACAACAATGAAGTCGCTTCCGCTGTCTGTTTGCTTAGATCTTTTAAACTATTCAACGGATTTTAATGCAGTTTTTAGCAATAGATAGAGTGATTCAAGAGGAAGGTTTACACGTATAATACATACATATTATAGTACAGAAAAGACAAAAATTCAAAGATTTGTATAACCCGGGTGACGCCGGGCGGGTCGACTAGTAAGCAGTAACCTAAATTTATTCTCAACTATGTTTATAATATTCAACCCACAAACCAAACCAAATCAAAACTATATCGTTTATTCACATTAGGCATTTAGGCATCAATCTTTTTTTTTCACATGGGCCCCAAAGACACTCTTGAAAGTACATGACTCTTCTGCCAGATTATGTAGTTTATATATTAGTATTATTATTATTATTTTTATAATTTATTTCATTCATTTTATCGCGCCACCATCCCTACTTTCACTTTCGTTTATATTTCCATCCAAAGGTTGTCTGGAAGAGATCTCTCTTAGCGATAAGACCGCCCATTGTACCTTTATTTTATAAGCTTCTCTGTAATCTGTATTTATCTTTTGGTGTCAATAAAGAGTTATTGTATTGTATTGTATTCGCAAAATTACATCTCGAGAAAAACCTGGCAAAAAACTCTTCCTTTCCCTAGTATGTAGTTATAATCATTGTAACGGCGTGTCCAAACAGAACGGTGTTGTATATATCTGGACACGATGATATTATAAAAATGTAAAAGCATTAAAGGGCCTCATAGCGATGGCCACGGCTCCGCTAATGCCTAACAAAGGTCTTTGTTAATAATGTTGACTTAATTCCAGCTAAGTCCAGACTCAACATCGATTGACGAGTCGATCAGCACGCGTCTCAACTCAATCGGACTAAGCTCGACCCCAGACGGCGACATAGACCCTGATGAAATGGATTATGAAGAAGACAGTCACAACACAGGTAACCTTGAGAGCCAGATATACTTGTTTTTTTATGCTCGATAGGCAAGCATTTGACCACTATCTCACCTGATGGATAGTGAAGATGCGCCCGAAGATGTAGCATAGATGTTTTGGCTAAGAGCATTAACCTTCTAAGTATAATATCGGATTCGTTACTGGATTCGGGGATTGAGCGAATACAAGTTTCTGGTTCTGGTTGTGATTATGTGTGTGATATGTAAATGTTTCCAGCACCCACAACACAAGTCTTTGAACTTAGTATGGAGCTGTGAGTGTGAATGCGTGTATTTCTTAATAAATCAACTAGCCGTGTAATAAACTTAACGTAATCAACTTCGCCCGCTATTATCAAGCTATAAATTAGCCTATGTTTTAATCCTCGGTATAATCTAACTATGTACATTCCAAATTTCATCCAAATCCGTTCAGCCGTTAAAACGAAGGGAACAAACATATTTACACGCTTACACACATTCTTTCGGATTTATAATATTAGTAGGATTTGATTAACAATGAAATAATATCGGAAACATTCTATGTGAACGGAACGTAAATAATTTCGGAACTTACGCGGGAAACCGTGGGATGCAGCTAGTATATATATATATATAAATATATATGTATATTATAGATATGGAACCAACTCAGGTTAGAATTTCAGAGAACACATTAATTACAAATCTGACATAATCTTTATCTAGTGTAACAAAACAATTTGCTTAAAAGATAACCTTAACCCATAGAAGATAAGGATAAGCGGATGACGTCCGGTCTACTTCGTATTAATTCTTGGCCTATGGCAACTTTAAGTTTGTTGTGTATACATTAAGGAAGTTAACCTTTTAAGCTATTGCATAGCTTATATCGCGGGCCTTGAGCGTGGAGACCGAATCCAGAAATTCCGTAACGAAAATAACCTAACACCCCCACTCCGACCGGCACAGCGGTGATACTTTTTAGTTTTGCCGTCTATCGATGAATAGCCTATATGACTTTTTTTGAAATATCACGCTTGTCTCTTTAGTTCAGCAACTCGCCTCTAGGTGGCAGGAAAAAAATACTGCAAAAATAAAATAAATAAATAATTATAATTGCATAAGTTGATGAAAAATGCTATGCAATAGCTTTACCGCGGCAGTCCCCGAGTGCCACACGTCTTTTTTTTATTTGGCGCCAAATAAAGATACTCCTCATAATAATATGTTAATTCTTTTTTTTTTTTTTTAATTATTTCATGACCATGGATGCATATTCCTTTAGTCGAAATATTAAACAAATATTAACAATTTCTATTCTTCATAATAAAAGTCTTAGACACAAGTCACAGTCAAAGTCAAGTTGTCAGTCATAGTCAAGTCATGCCCTAGTAAAGTGGTAGAAACTTTACTAGAACTTCTATTGGAGTTTTGGAGCGAAGGCGAAAATCACGTTTTTCAACTTTGTATGACTTGCCTACACTTATGCACATTTACTAAGTATTAACAGTTAATAATCCACCATTATTACACATTAACACTCGAAGAATCACAGGTTTTGGAAAATTATACAAAATCAACAACGTCATCTTTTCACTTTCGCGGCAAAACTTATATGTTAATTCCGACGGTCGGTGTTGCTATCTTTAAGAGCGAGCTTCCTAATAATTACGATATTTTTTGCGTATATGCACGCCAACGCATTTTGGCGTACATATTATTACAAAGCGTGGCGCTGCGATGCCGTATTTTGCGACATGTGAACAACAGCTACTAATTACGGATTGTCTATAAGCTTTAAACGAGATGACTCTGTTATAGCTGGACAAATTTTGAAGCTTTCTTTTGTTTATTTTTTTTCATATTTTTATGCTCGATAAAAGTGTTCATGCCGAATAGGTATACTAGCCTATCTTTAGCCACGTATCTTTTCACTCTTGCTGATGCGTCCTTGTACGTCCTGAACGGTATAATTGCCCGCGGGCAATTAGTTCCTCTCCTTCGCAGTACGGATAACAAACGTAGAAGCTAACGCTAAACGCTTCAAGCGAACTGGAGATATCCACCATAAATAGATGAAGTTTGCCAGTTTGTCTTGTTGTTAGATAGTAAAACGGGCATGAGGAAATGAATAATATATCCTAGTGGCAAGTCCCAGTGACAACTATTTTCAGTGTTCCTGATGCTATTTGACACATGTCAACGACTTTTGTCTTACTTCTTTGATTTGGATATGATTTCTATGTAGATTGCTCAGAAAAATCAGTTTTTAAAAGCTTAGTCTAGAACAGCATTTATTTATCGCTAGTTTATTGATAAGTTTTGTTTATCGATAAATATCTATCTAATAGGTATATACTAACATATAAGCTTATTGTCTGTCTGTCTATTTTATGATTTTATAAAATGGAAACACAGACTAAATCTTGTAGCAAATGTGGTCGACAATAGAGCAAGGTTGCTCTATCGTCGACCACATTTTCGCTTACCATGAGGTGAGATAGTGGTCAAATGTTTGCCCTTATCTTGAATGAAACCAAAACTTTATATATTATTGCATATTTTTCATATATCCTACTAATATATATAATATTGTTACGCTTTTACGTCTAAACCACTAAACCGATTTTGATGAAATATGGTACAGAGATAGACTAGAGCTTGGGAAGGAGATAGGCTACTTTTTATCCCGGAATTCCCGCGGGTCCAGGACTTATATTTTTTCTTTATATGTACCTATTTCAGTGTCTTTAGTTCCGCCACCTCTGGATTATGACTGAAAACCAGCGCCTAGTTGTAGTTTGATCAAGATCTGATCAGTCGTTTTTGAGTTTCCGTCAATAATGCGTATTTAATACATTAAATCTGATCAAGGTTACGAAGATAAAGCGGTGAAGTCGGTTTTTTAAGCTTTGCTTGCGTTCAGTTATGTTGCATTATATATATTATTTATATTTATAATGGTAACAATAAGGTTGACATTTGCAGGTCTAGTCGGGCTCCAAAACATGGGCAACACCTGTTACATGAATGCTGCATTGCAAGCCCTTAGCAACACAGCACCTCTGACGTCATACTTTCTAGAATGCGCCGCAGCCGTTGCTGTACTATCAAATGACAAGAAACCGGGGATCAGTAGGTAAGTAAGGATGCATTATTTTTAAGCTATTGCATAGCTTCGCGGGCCTTGAGCGTGGAGATCGAATCCAGAAATTCCGTAACGAAAATAACCTAACACCCCCCCACTCCGACCGGCACAGCGGTGATACTTTTTAGTTTTGCCATCTATCGATGAATAGCAGAACTTTTAATGAGTTTTTTGAAATATGACGCTTGTCTCTTTAGTTCAGCAACTCGCCTCTAGGTGGCAGGAAAAAAAATACTGCATAAATAAAATAAATAAATAATTATAATTGCATAAGTTGATAAAAAATGCTATGCAATAGCTTTACCGCGGCAGTCCCCGAGTGCCACACGTCTTTTTATTTTTATATTATTTGACAACCCTGTTGGTGCGGTGGGCCAGTCTCTGGCCTCTGCGCCGTGGGTCCTGGGTTCGATTCCCGGCAGGAGCTCAATTTTCCTTCTCAAGGGAGATTGTGCGTTTCTGAGTGTGATTGTGTGTGTGATATGTTAATATTTCCAGCACCCACGACACAAGTCATCGAACTTAGTGTGGAGTTGTGAGTGTGAAAGCGTTTATTATTAGTTATTATGTTAGCAAGTACTTTTTTTTTCTTTTACAGAGCATACCAAAAACTTATCAAAGAAATGTGGAGCAGAAAAACAAGAGGCTATGTTGTACCTAACGGTATACTTTATGGAATAAGAAATGTAAGTAAAACATGTTGCTTAAATATGTAAGTTAATATATTTGAATGGGAACCATCCTTATATATATATATATATATATATATATATATATATATATATATATATATATATATATATATATATATATATATATATATACAGGGTTATTTGTAAAATAAATTATAGTTAAACCTGTATATATAATAACAATATCTTATTTGTTGGTAACATAAAGCACTGTTAAATTTATATTTTTTATACATAATTATATTCATAGCGGTTTTTCCATGTATTTAATTTTCAATTACTTAAGATATTTTTAAATATTTTTAGTTTGGCAAAACGCTTTTAACCGATCGTTTACAAATGTAGCCGATAAAAAATATTAATTTATATAAATATTCATATCAAAACAAATATTTGAGCGATTTGCACAATTTAAACGCGGCCATCGCGTTTTATTCATTAAAATTCCTAATTAAAAAGCATTTAAATAAGATATTAATATTATAGATGTCATTCTACAGGAACCTATTGTATATAAATCTCATGCATATACCTAATTAAAGTCGGTTTTTTGTTTAGAAAAATGATTAAAATATTCAAAATTCATAACATATATATATATATATATAACCCCTAAAATCAGACATGGACCCCTATATATATGGTTTCTTGGGTAACTTTTTGCGAAATAGCATAAAATGTATTTATGTTCCACTACTTTAAGTAAGTTCTTGAACTGCCCGTTGGCTCAGTTGGGTGAGCGTTCGCGTTCAAAGCAGGGGTATCGGGTTCGATTCCCGGCGGGAACACAAGTTTTCTCCCCAAGGAAAATATGTGTTCCTGGTTCTGATTGTGATTGTGTGATGTGAATGTTTCCGGCACCCACGACGCAAGTCATCGAACTTAGTGTGGGGCTGTGAGTGTGAAAGCGTTTAATTATGAAATTTTTAATTATGTTTAATTCTCTATCAATCCATAGCGTGGAAATAAAATAGAAATGTGTATCAGGTGCACCCTATGTTCCGGGGCTACCAACAACACGACACGCAGGAGTTCCTGCGTTGTTTCATGGATCAACTACACGAGGAGCTTAAACAACCGGTAAGAAAAACCAAAACTATTATAGCAAATAATGTTTCAATATTATATCCGGCTTAAAACACGACAATTTCGACTTACTTGTAGTCGACTAGTTTCGGAAAAATTAGTAGTCCTTCATCAGAATCTTCTTCACTACTTATTATTACTTATTACTACTTTATTACTTATATTGTTTTTTGTTGATTTTATCAAAAAGCGCTAAATAAATTTCGATACATATGAGACCAAGGATGTTTTTTTTTTAATTTATATTTGTCAGGTGAGATAGCGATTAAATGCCTATCTAGCATAAAACCACCTCTGAAGTATGATCTGCCAAACAAAAAAATCGATTCATAATTGGCGGAATTATCGCGTAACATACATAAAAAAACGTACAGTCGAATTGAGAACCTCCTTTTTGGCAGTCGTTTGAAAATAGTTCGTATGTCAGGTGTGGGATGCCGCAGCGGAAGACAAGCTCGGTTCGGAGGCGGACGGTGACCACCACCAAGAGACCGGCCGGCC
This sequence comes from Lomographa bimaculata, assembly GCA_948107665.1. Classification (NCBI taxonomy): domain Eukaryota; kingdom Metazoa; phylum Arthropoda; class Insecta; order Lepidoptera; family Geometridae; genus Lomographa; species Lomographa bimaculata. The sequence goes on along the minus strand of OX403607.1, from coordinate 8,173,712 downwards.
GCATATACGCCGGAGGGCCGCTTCTTCTGGAGGTATTTTGTCTTAATAAACTGTGTAACATACATTGTGTAACATACATCGTGTAACTACATTGTGTAACATAAAGGTGTAGTAATACTCAAGCTACATGTATGGAGACTAACAGGAACTTTAGAATTCGCGGCAGCAGCAGGAATATTGACTTATGTTGAATTTGGATGAAATTAAAAATGTAGGATTAACACATAGGCTACTTTTTGGCTTGATAATAGCGGACGAAGCCGCGGGGCATTGCTATTATTACCTATAGTTGAATCGTCAGTTAGCAAGTCCTTCGGTCCGTCCGTCTTCATTTATTCTATTTTTCACAATCGCCTATGTCACATACAAATTAACTAGTTTTTTTTTCTCCTTAGTTTTGGCTTCGCAATCTTATGCATTTAGCCAGTGTCAAGTGATAATATAATATTTCAAGTGTATTTCATATTATAAGTCCTAGTCACAAGTCACAGTCAAAGTAAAAGAGTCAAGGTCCAGTCATAGTCAAGTCATGCCCTAGTAAAGTGGTAGAAACTTTACTAGAACTTCTATTGGAGTTTTGGAGCGAAGGTGAAAATCACGTTTTTCAACTTTGTATGATTTGCCTACACTTATGCACGTTTACTAAGTATTAACGGTTAATCATCCACCATTATTACACATTAACACTCGAAGAATCACAGGTTTTGGAAAATTTTACAAAATCAACTACGCCATTTTTTCAACACTCAATTGTCTGGCTGAAATAACTAGTTGTTTCTCTCTCTTTCTCTCTTGCACGCCAAGTTCATTAAGATCCTTGAATAAGTATAAGTTAGTATTTTCTATCATGTAATATGGTTTCAGCGAGTGATGCCCCTCTATTCGCTCGCATGAGGCGAAAATCTCCGGCCGCATCGTCGTATAGTGAATCCAGAACAGATGGCTATTTGAGGTACGCATAATTTTTATCACAATATAGTAATGTCATAAAAATACTGCTGCAAATAAGATACGGTCGGCAAAACAGTATTTTTAGACGCCCATAAATCGTCACCAACCCAATCATTTCTAGGTTCGCTTTGCTCTGGCCATATTCATGGTATTTTTTTCTTAGCCCAGAAAATACTGTTGCAAATAAGATACGGTCGGCAAAACAGTATTTTTAGACGCCCATAAATCGTCGCCAACCCAATCATTTCTAGGTTCGCTTTGCTCTGGCCATATTCATGGTATTTTTTTCTTAGCCCAGAAAATACTGTTGCAAATAAGATACGGTCGGCAAAACAGCATTTTTAGACGCCCATAAATCGTCGCCAACCCAATCATTTCTAGGTTCGCTTTGCTCTGGCCTTATTAATGGTGTTTTTTTCTTAGCCCAGAAAATACTGTTGCAAATAAGATACGGTCGGCAAAACAGTGTTTTTAGACGCGTATAGATTTTTTTAATGCTCTATAGGCAAGTATTTGACCACTATCTCACCTGATGGAATGCCGCTAACCTAGCAATTGACAGTATAGCTATTTAAAAGGTCTGATAGTTAACGCCATTGTTCTGGACTTGTTTCCAGGGTGGCACAAGAAGCTTCTCGACACAAACGGTCGGCGAGCTTTGCTGGCACACAACAGTTTGCCTACAACGTGTTCACGCAACAAGTCAATGGTAATATTATAACCTATCCTAAAAAAAAACAAATACCACTCTTTTCATCGACCAAACAAATAGACATAGGGTCTTAAACACACTTCACAAAATATGTGCTGTACAAAAGTGTACATTTTTACAAACTTTTATTTAACTTGCACTGTATGTATGTATGTCTGTTCGGGTGGAGCCTTGCAACTCAATTTTGAAGCAGATATCTTCAACCGATTGAGCTGTAATTTTGTGTTCACGTTTAGTTTGGATGACAATGCATGGTTCGCTGTGTGACGTCATTCTAAATCCAACATGGCGGAACACCCAAAATGGCGGACAAGTAATTTTCAATGCACTCCTACAATATGGGTATCAAATGAAAGAGCTTGCTGAGAATAGCTCGAAAAATAAAGTGACTCACTTTAAATCCAATATGGTGGACTTCTAAAAGCTTGTCTTTAAACAAGTTTTTAACAAGTAAATTATTATTTATGACTATAAACAATTTATACGCAAGCAAAGCTTAAAAAACCGACTTCGCCGCTTTATCTTCGAAACCTTGATCAGATTAAATCAGTTAACTTATTTCGCATTATTGAGGATAACTCAAAACTATCAGATCTTGATCAAATATAAATGTGACCACCTGGGAAGCTCCAGCTTTAAAGTAAAAACATAATCATCAAAATCGGTTTACCTAGAAAAAAGTTCTGAGGCGACACACATGAAAAATAATACATGCTAATATAGAACCTCGATAGTCCTCGAAAAACCTGGAAATTCGGTTATTATAAACTAAATTTATGTCTAATCTGTATTGATTCACATCTTACTTTTGCTTGCGACAATTTATCAACGTACGCGGATTCGACTGGTTTGTTTCTATAGAATGCTATATTAGGCATAAGTACCTGAATGACCGGTTTTTTTTTGGTAAATAACGTTATCTAATAATGAAATCTAACTAGATCGATTTATCGCCCCCGAAACAGAAAAATGCAGGGGCATACAAATTTTCATGAAAATCGTTGGAGCCGTTTTCGAAACTGCAGATTATATATATACATATATACAATAATTGTTTGTTTAAAGGTATTAGATAAAAGCAGTTAGTTTTAGAACGGGAACTATCTTATTGTTTACTCACAGCCTAGTTGTCTAATACTGTTAGACAATTACGTAGGTTGGTAGTAAAGCATCTCTTTTAGTCACATAGTAAAGCATCTCTTTTAGACACTCATAGTAAAACATCTCTTTTAGACACTCATAGTAAAACATCTCTTTTAGACACTCATAGTAAAGCATCTCTTTTAGACACTCATAGTAAAACATCTCTTTTAGACACTCATAGTAAAACATCTCTTTTAGACACTCATAGTAAAGCATCTCTTTTAGACACTCATAGTAAAACATCTCTTTTAGACACTCATAGTAAAACATCTCTTTTAGACACTCATAGTAAAACATCAGATCAGTAGTTCTTGAGATATCGTCAATAATGCGTATCAAAGTTCCGAAGATAAAGCGGTAAAGTCGGTTATTTTTAAGCTTTGCTTGCGTTTAATTATTTATTTACAACTGGTTAAAACTAAAGTATTGCTTGTTAAACTGTCTTAGTTCTTTTTCTTGGTCGTTACTATGGCAAAACATTTTTGGAACGAAAGTTCCTTATCGCGCGTTGCGAAAGGGGGCTAGACGGAAAAAATTAAGACCAAAACTTGTAACGACACTTTTTTCTATAGTTGTAAGCCATACCACGTTCTCGTCCGATCACTGAAGTTAAGCAACGTCGGGTGCGGTCAGTACTTGGATGGGTGACCGCCTGGGAACACCGCGTGATGTTGGTTTTTGCATGTTTCATTTAATTTTGGAACGAAAGTTTCTTATCGCGCGTTGCAAAAGGGGGCTAGACGGAAATTGAGCTTCGTTCCATCCGGGTGTTTCTTGACACCTCTCAAGTTTTTTTTTTCTTATTTAGGCCCAACAGATACAACGCCGAGAGACATCGGCTCAGAATCTGAATTGTCCTGGTCCAGTGAAGCTGAGGAGAGGTACGAAACTTGTTCCAGCGGTGCCAGCGACGTGCCTACCTCCAAACCTGAGAGGGACCCACCGTGAGTCTATACTGGCCTAGCTTTGTAGATGAACTCTTTATTGTACACCAATTAAAAAAGAAAATAACAGCAAACAATAAAATTAAAAATTACTTCTATCGGTATTCTATCGTCTACATTTTGGAGAGTGTGCGCAGGAATTACATAGTTAATTCCACCATGCCCGTTTTACCATCTAACAACAAGACAAACTGTCAAACGTCATCCATTTATGGTTGACATACCTCCAGTTCGCTCGAAGCGTTTCGCTTCTACGTTCATCATCCGTACGGCGAAGGAGTGGAACTCATTACCTGTGTCTTTGTTTCCCGAGGGGTATAATTTGGGAGTCTTCAAGTCAAGAGTGAACAGGTATCTTCTAGATAAACATGTCACATCTTCGGCCGCATCATCACTTTCCATCAGGTGAGATAGTGGTCAAATGTTTGTCTATAATTCATAAAAAAAAAAAATCTTAGGCTAGTACAATGGGCGGTCTTATCGCTTAAAGCGATCTCTCATATTATATTGTATACCTACTTAAACAGTTTCATAAATATACACATATATAAATATATAAACAAATAAATATAACTTTCTATAAATAGGAAATGTATCTTAAATTTTATGTATTCTTAAAAAAAAAAAAAAAAAACTTGTTTTTGTATCTTATTATTTTTATATGTAAATGATGTTTCCGGAGGTGGGCGTTGCCATCTGCGACACAGTTTTATACTTCTGCAGGTGGCATCGTACTCTGTATTTTTCTAGTTTTAATGTGTTTACTGTACATAATAAAGACTTATAAAGACTTACTTTGTAATTGGTAGTCTCTGCCCTCTGCGTCGTCGGTCCTGGGTTCGATTCCCAACAGGAATACAATTTTCCTTCCCAAGAGAAATTCGTGTTACTTGGTTGTGGGTGTGATTGGATGTGTGTAATACGTAAACGTTTCTGGCACCCACTATACATGTCTTTGAACTTTGTGTGGGGCTGTGAGTTTAACGAATGACTAGCTGATGTGGTGCCTCAGGAAGATTGCAAAACATTCCTACGACTACCAAAATAAAAAAATAATAACTTGAACTACCCTCTGGCTTAGTTACGATCGCGTCTGCCTACAAAGCAGCGGGTATCGGGTTCGATTCCCGGTGAGAACACAAGTTTCTTAAATTTGTGTTTTTGGTTCTGGGTTTGGTTTTATATGTGTGATGTTATTGTTCCCGGCACCCACGATAAAACTCTTCTGACATATGTTTCAATGTTATATCCGGTTTAAAACACGATAATTTCGACTTACTTTGTAGTCGGCTGGGTTCGGACAACATAGTTGTCCTTCTGGGTGTAATGTGTGTGTGATGTGAATGTTTCCGGCACCCACGATACAAGTCATTGATCTTAGTGTGGGGCTGTGAGTGTGAATGCGTTTGTTTTTTTTTTTTCTTCTTTCTTTTCTTTATCATGAAGAGTAAGACGTCTGGCTAAGACTTTAAGCCGGATATAACATTTAAACATAATATGTCATACTTACGATAGTTTTAACTTTAATCTTCTGACTTTATTATGGGGCTGTGAGTGTGAAAGCGTTTGAAATCAAACCTACCCTCTCTTAGAAAGTCAAATCCGGGCTGCGGCAGCGGAGACGGAAGCAGCGCAACTCGGTACAGAAGCATCGTCTCGGATGTATTCGATGGGAAACTGCTGTCATCCGTGCAATGCCTCATCTGTAATAGGGTAAGATCTTACTTACATTACTAAAGGTGATATGTTTAAGCTGCCCGTAGGCTTAGTTAGCCACGTTCTTTAAGTAGCGGGTATCCGGTTCGATTCTCAGTCGGTACACAAGTTTTCTTCCCAAAGGAAATTTGAAGTGTTAGTTTTAAACGCAAGCAATGCTTAAGAAAACCGACTTCACCGCTTATATTTTGGTTTTGGCTTGACTGATTTCGATTACACTTATATGGAACCACCTCTGAAGTATAATCTACAAAACATAATTGATTTTGATGATTTTTATTAAAATCAATTCATCATTGGCGGAATTATAGCGTAACATACATACAAAAAATAAAAACTTGAGAGGTGTCAAGGGACACCCGGATGGAACGAAGTTCAATTTCCGTCTAGCCCCCTTTCGCAACGCGCGATAAGGAACTTTCGTTCCAAAATTAAAAGCAACATGCAAAAACCAACATCACGCGGTGTTCCCAGGCGGTCACCCATCCAAGTACTGACCGCGCCCGACGTTGCTTAACTTCGGTGATCGGACGAGAACGTGGTATGGCTTACAACTATAGCAAAAAGTGTCATTACAACTTTTGGTCTTAATTTTTTCCGTCTAGCCCCCTTTCGCAACGCGCGATAAGGAACTTTCGTTCCAATAACAGTCGAATTGAGATCCCCTTTTTTTAAATCGATTGAAAAGCATAAAAAGTAATGATGCATGTGTTATTTTGCAGGTGTCCACCCGAGTGGAGACATTCCAAGACCTGTCCCTGCCGATACCGTCCCGAGACCACCTGGCCGTGCTGCGCTGCCAACAGTCGCCGCTCACTCACCACGCGCCCAACCAACAGGAGTCTTGGGTACTTTTTTCTATATCCACTCCAAATATTTATATGTGACAATAAACACCTAACAACAATAAAATAAAATAAATGGTTATACATAAATAAATAACCAACACCGCATAAATGCTGATCTAAAGATCAGCGCAGGTCTTCCGTTGGGACCGGATTTGTTGTGACGAAACGGACTACCTACAACAACACAAACGACTCGAAATAAAATAATAATTAGAATAACAAAATTACAACAAAGAAACATTTACCAAAAATACATAAACATTAATTACTAGTACATTTACTAGGACAATTATACTAAAATTCTAATGCAATATATAATCAAATTATAATAAAATTTATAATAATAGTATAAATATAGTAGTCTCATGCCATAATCCAGATATTTTATAAACCATCAAATATACAATGCAATACTCCTAAGTTTGCACTCGCATTAGTCACAGTTATTGTCAACCCAATATCATCCATCCCCCAGTCCATAGTTAATAATATATAATTGTTGTAAAGGCGTGTGCAAGCATAAAACGGCATCAACTTCTAGCGAAGAGATGTCTGGCGTGTGTTTGGACACGCCTGATATGTTATTATTAAAATGTAATTATACCAAAGGGCCTCTTAGCGTTGGCTACCGCTCCGCTAATGCCTTACAAAGGTCCGGGCACAGACCCGTGAGATTAAATACATACTTGAAGTATAAATATAAATTGTACGATTAAACGCAAGAAAAGCTTAAAAACCCGATTTTGATTTTGATATTTTGATTCATCAAAATCGGTTCATTCGAAAAGAAGTTATGAGGTGTTCACACTCACAGCCCCACACTAAATTGATGACTTGTGTGGTGGATGCCGGAAACATTCACATCGCACACACAATTACAACCAGAAACACAAGTTTTCCATGGGGAGAAAGTGATCAGATCTGTGTGCCGGGAATCGAACCCGATAGAAGGCTGCCGCTTTTTGCTGAAGGCCTGCTTAGAAGGCGACCGTCCACCCAACTAAGCCAACGGGCAGTTCTAAAAACAATAATTATTATGATTAATATAAAGTACCGACAATATTAATAAATGGTGAAGTCATACTTCCCGCAGGTGTGGTGGGTGCTGAGCTGGCTCCGGTCGTGGTTCTACGGTCCCGTGGTCTCTCTGCAAGACTGCCTCGCCGCCTTCTTCAGCGCAGACGAACTCAAGGGAGATAACATGTATAGGTGAGAAAGAATTCACTGACAAACAAACGCATTCACACTCACAGCCCCACACTAAGTTCAAAGACTTGTATCGGGGGTGCCGGAAACATTCACATCGCACATTACACCCAGAACCAGAAGCACAAATGTCCCTTGGGAAGGAATTTGTGCTCCAGCCGGGAATCGAACCCAGGACTCACGGCGCAGAAGGCGGACACTTGTCCACTGCGCCAACTGGGTCGTCAAATAAGTTATGGCAAAAATAGAAACTACTTTAAGAAGTTTTTTAAAATCAAACTTTTACCAGTTGTTACTAAAAAAGGACTAAAATGACCAGAGAAACCAGAGAACTTGTCTAGACAAATCAAACGAGCCTTATTTTTAGCCGTCATCAAATAAGGAGGAGGTTCTCAATTCGACTGTATGTTTTTTTTTGTATGTATGCTACTACGTAACTTCTCTCGGCGGGAACACAAATTTTCTCCCCAAGGAAAATTTGTGTTTCTGGTTCTGGTTGTGATTGTGCGTGCTGTTATGTATTTCAATATTCAATAAATGCTTGTATAAGCAATTACCCCCTTAGCTACCGCGTGGTTAGCTAGTTTATAAAAAGGCTTGAACCATGTATTTTTGGAGAGAGTCTATATTTGGAAGCCGCTGTGTATAGTCATACATTAAACTTTCAGCAATAATAAAGTGTTTTTTTAAAAAGGACCCACGGAGCGCCATCCTAACAAATTTGGTGTCAGAAGTGGGATCCCAGGAAAAACTAGGAGTACTGGGATCTATCAGGTGTAGGCGTCACGAACTCGTTCCACTCGTCTGCACCATTATTTTGTTGGCTCCGTGGCCGAGGTCCTTTGTGAAAGTGCTATAAAGTAGTCGACGATAAGCCTAAGGACGCATAGTCCTCAGCCCGCACTGCTTCACCTGTGGTCGACGATAAGTCTTGGGTACATAAGCCTGAGCCCGCGCTGCTGCACTTGTGATCGACGTTAAGACTCCGCTGTTGAGCGTCAGCCCGCATCATCCCCGAAACACCCCTGCTGTCACGACGTGGTCGACGATCAGCCTCCACACTCAAGTGTGAGCCCGCATCACAAACATCTAACACCGGCTTCTCTTCACCTACATCGGCATCGACTCCTCATCATCATCATCAGCCGATGATCTCACGTGGACTTCACCTATCCTCAACGTGACGACGACGAGCATTCTGTAATACGACTCGCTGAGTCGCCAGGTGCCCGCCGACCGCCGCTTTGACGTCACCGCCACGCATGTCCATGCGCTGCTCCAAGGTCTCGTCCAGGATGTCCCAAATGCACTCGACGTATGCTGCTATTATCCTGTGAGTCCAAATCATTCTATTTTTTCGTGAGAAAGTGTTACCTAAAAGTTCAGTGAAGTGAATTTCCCCGTAATAATTCATTAATGAAACGTATATCTCTCTAAAATCTTATCCAGAATTTTCCCATTCCAGAAGATTTATTTGAACATTTCTTATATTTACAAGGTTTTCTTTTATTTACAAATTTTCTTATACAATTTATTTTACATTTCATCTTTACATTTTATATGCAATATTTGTTTACATTTTTATGTGTTTTTATTTGATTTTATTGATTTTTGTGTGTGTCTGATGATCTGTAGTGCATATTTAAATTAAAATTATATTTAATGTCGCTTAAGACAGAAAAGGCTTTAGATATCGAATCTGCAATTAATTCAGATTCTTCAGATACTTCTGTGAAAGTGCAGAAAGTTAAAATGGCTGATAAAGTAACACTTTCAGTCCTTACAAAATTCGTCAAACCCTACAATGGGGATCGCGAGTCATTACCCGCATTTCTAACAAATTGCGAAAATGCCTTTTCTCTAGCCACTACAGACCAACAGAAAGTTTTGTGTAAATATATTATATCACAACTCGAAGGCAAAGCTCAAATAGCTTGTTGTTTGAAGAACTTTGAAAGTTGGTCAGAAATCAAACAATTTCTCAAGTCTACTTTTGGAGAGAAAAAGCACTCCACACACTTATTAGTAGACTTACAAAATTGCAAGCAATTGCCTTCAGAGGGTGTGATACAATATTCTCTTCGTATTGAATCCTGCTTAACACGGTTACAGTCAGATATCCATTACAGCTGCGAAAACGACAAAGAATTAGTAGGTAGATTGGCTGCTATGGAGGATTTAGCCCTCAACACGTTTTTATTAGGGTTGAACTCTAGCTATTCTCATATTGTGCGCTGTCGTAACCCTAAGTCTTTATCTGAAGCTATAACTCATGCAACCGAAGAGGAAAAACTATACAACCTAACAAAATTAACTTCTCGCACACAAAAGCAATGTTCTATATGCAACAAAAGCGGTCATATCGCTTCAGAATGCTATAAAAATAAAAATAAGCATTCATCTCCTAATTTTCATCATGTAAATTTAAATTCAAATGCACCAAATAATAATGGTCAAAACAAATTCAGTTCACACTTTGACCCGAATAAACTATGTGCATATTGTAAAAAACGTGGTCATTTGATTCAAGAGTGTCGCAAACTTCAAGCTAAAAATAATTATAATGCGCGCACTGATCCACGTAACTCTACACTATCTAGTACCCGTGCACCGAGTTCAAGTAACATTCCGAGCAATAATCGCTCTAACGTGCACCTTGTCGACGATTCTAATGTTAATGATTCCGACTCTTTAAACTAGATCCGATTTCGGTTACGTGTCTGCCGAAATCTTGCGATAAATTAAATGACACAAAAACAAACAACATTTCTAAATCCCGTGTTCCTAAATTTTCCCAAACACGGATGAACGACAAAAATGTTTCCTCCTGTGTTCTTAAATTTTCCCCAACACAGGTTAGCGCAAATTTAGAGACTACGAGTCCCTCAAACTGTGTTCTTAAATTTTCCCCAACACAGGTTAGCGCAAATTCAAAGACTATGAGTCCCTCAAACTGTGTTCCCAAATTTTCTTCAACACAGATTAGTGGTCACTCAGAGGCTGCAGACCTCTCAAAATGTGCTCCTAAATTTTATTCAGCACATGTTAGTGAACCGTCAGAGACTTTTAAGCCAAACGAAAAAAAAATTAATTCTTCAAGCTCAGATACGAAATCTGATCTCAATCTCTCATCTCGTAAAAATTCGAGTTTATTTCCTAGGGATTGCAAAGGAGAGAAAACATGTACTATTAACAATATCAATAATAAAGTTTCTCTCCCTCACGTTTATTTGAAGACAAATTATAATGACAAGCTCCTATGCTTTTTGATTGACACTGGTTCTACAATTTCAATTGCCAAACTTTCCAGTTTACGTAATAAACCAGTGCTTGGCCCTGAAATTATAAAACTTAAAGGTTTAAGTGATAACGATTCCTACTGTGAATCTCTCGGGTCTATTAAACTCAAGTTTGAGCATCGCGTTTCGTCGAAAAATAAAATAATATTCGACTTTATGTTTCACGCGATAGACGATACGATCAATTTGTACTACGATGGCATTATTGGTAGTGATTTTATCCAACACTTTAAGATAGATGTTCAGTACTCTACCAACACTCTTAATTTGGAAGGCTATGAAATACCCTTTTGCTTTACTAAGCCATCTTATGTCATTCCCCCGCGGTCAGAAATGGTTATAGAATGTCCAGTCTCTAATTTATCAGAGATTCGTGATCAGAAAGAAGCTTTGATACTTGATAAAAAAGTTTCCGAAGGTGTAATTTTAGCAAACTGCATTGTGAACTTAAAATCTAACAACAGAGTTAACGTAACTGTTTTAAATACTACCGAAACTCAAATCGAGATAGACGATTTTCAGGTTCAGTTAACTCCATTTGAATTACCACCTTCGAAATTAGACGATACTCAAAAGGAACTTATCCATCAGTTAGATTCCTCTAATATCGACCGATCTCAAAAGGTCCTTGATCAGATCAGATGCTCTCATTTAAATCCGCAAGAAAAGAAAGCGTTAATGAAATGTCTTTCTAAGTATACTGACATATTTCATCTCGACGGAGAGATTTTAACTCACACAGATGTGATTAAACATTCTATTAATACCGGGAATGCACCCCCTATTCACGTAAAATCGTATCGTTTCCCCGAAGTACACAAAGATGAAGTAGAAAAACAGATCAAGAAAATGCTTGACCAAAACATTATTCGCCCCTCGACTTCACCATGGAGTGCGCCCGTGTGGGTGGTCCCGAAGAAAATCGATGCTTCCGGCAAACAAAAATGGCGAATTGTTATCGACTATCGACGACTAAATGATGTCACTGTTTCAGAGGTCTACCCTCTTCCCCTTATAACAGACATCTTAGATCAATTAGGTCACTCTAAGTACTTCAGTACGCTTGATTTAGCATCAGGCTTTCATCAGCTGTGTTTAGATTCCAAGGACACTGAGAAGACAGGGTTCAGTGTCACAACTAATGGAATATCTGGTCATTTCGAATTTTTGCGTATGCCCTTTGGACTTAAAAATGCTCCCAGCACATTTCAGAGGATGATGAATACAGTCCTTACAGGATTACAAGGTCTACATTGCTATATTTACCTAGATGACTGCATAATCTATTCACATGACCTTGAATCTCACGTACAGAAGCTAGAATCTGTGTTTTCTAAGCTACGGGAGGCTAACCTCAAATTACAGCCCGATAAATGTGAGTTTTTGCGACGTGAAGTTGCTTATCTTGGGCATATTATCACAGATAAAGGTGTTTCGCCTAATCCAGATAAGGTCAAGGCTATTTCCCAATTTCCAACACCGAAAACACCCAAAGATATAAAATCTTTTCTGGGATTAACGGGTTATTATCGTCGTTTCATAGAAAACTTTTCTCAGATAACTAAGCCCCTTACTTCTCTATTAAAAAAAGACGCGAATTTTTACTGGTCCAATGAACAAGAGCAAGCTTTTTATATTTTGAAGCAAAAACTTATCTCAGCTCCTCTGTTGCAATACCCAGATTTCTCTCAACCCTTTATTGTAACCACAGATGCTTCAAACTACGCCGTCGGCGCAGTTTTATCTCAGGGAGAGATTGGCATAGATAAGCCCATTGCATATGCGTCTCGCACTTTAAACAAACAAGAAGGGAACTACTCAACGACAGAAAAAGAGCTTCTCGCTATTCTTTTCGCCGTTAATACATTCCGTCCTTATCTCTATGGATATAAGTTCAAAATCGTTACGGATCACCGTCCCTTGACATGGTTATTTAACGCCAAAGATTCAGGTGGACGTTTACTTAGATGGCGACTTAAACTAGAAGAGTATGAATACGAGATTGTTTATAAACCCGGCAGAATTAACAGTAACGCAGATTCTTTATCTCGTTACCCAGTAAATGCGATTACAGAAAAACCAAATAAAACAACATATGAGCAATACTTTAAGAAGCAGTTTACTAAAACTACTCCTAGCTGTGATACGAAAATAGAAGAACACAATCAAAGTTTGCATACAGCTAAACAAAAATCTATTGCTTGTCCAGTATCTCTGGATTTCGACTATTCTATGCCGCATTGCGAACAATTGTTATCAATGATAGATAATTCTGATGAATTGCGCGAAACCGAACGTGAACCTGATACCGTACAGGTGGTCAATTGTAAAAATAATAAACAACTTTATTTCTTATTCACCAAGGTTCATCATTTTGACGAAACGAATTACAAAACTATTTACAATCTGTTAGTTAAATTAAGAAATCAAATTATCTCAAACAACAACTACGACAAAGAACTTGCTATTTCCGATTTTTCCGAACCTTTTACGAAGTTAGTGTACGTGAAAATCTATAACATGATTTTCTACATTTTTAACGGCACTAATATTAAAATACACATTTATAAAAACCAAATTCTCTATCCTACCCCTGCCGAAATTCCCAATATACTCAAGGAAAATCATGGGACGACTATAGCTGGTCACCCAGGCATTAAACGCATGTTAAATAGGATTAAAGCGTCTTATTATTGGAAGAGTATGCGTTCAGATATAGAACGATTCGTTAAAGACTGTAAAATGTGCCAAATAAATAAACCTTTACGAACTTCTAATAAGGCACCTATGGTAATAACTTCCACGAGTACCAGGCCCTTTGAAAGATTAGCTCTGGATATTGTTGGTACTTTACCTGAAGCTGGTCCTCAAAAATTTAAATACATATTAACCCTTCAGGACGATCTAACAAAATTTTCATGTGCCTATCCGATGATAACTTGCACAACTGACGAAGTTGCTCGAAGTCTAATTCATTTCTTTTCTCTATTTTCATTCCCTAAAATGATCCTTACCGATCAAGGCACAAGCTTTACTTCCGAGTTATTTCGACAATTAACTGAAATTCTAAAGATTAAAAATCTATTCTCTACCCCTTATCATCCCCAAACAAATGGTGCGCTAGAACGCAGCCATGCTACCCTTAAGGAATACCTAAGGTCCTTCGTTAATGACAACCAAAGCGATTGGCATTGTTTTCTCGCAACCGCGATTTTATCTTATAATACAACACCTCATTGCACTACAGAGTTCACACCTTTTGAGTTACTATACGGATACAAGCCGTCTATCCCTAGTAGTGTCTATGAGTCAGATAGTAACACTACATATCAACAATATATCCGAGCCCTTCAATATAGAATGAAATACTCTCGTGATAAAGCCATTGAAAACATGATCAAAAGCAAAGAATCATCTAAAAAGTATTACGACGTTTCCTCGAAAGAACATAGATATACAACAGGTGATATGGTATATTTAAAACACCATCATAGGCTACGAAAGGCCCTATCTCCCATTTGGAAAGGTCCTTTTAAAATAATAAAAACTCACGGAAAAAATAATGTCACCCTATGTATCAACAGAAAACATGTTAAATATCATATTAACGAATTAAAACCAGCATAAATTTATAATTGTTTCAGATTTATCTTCAGTACAAGTTATGCAAAACCAATAGAAACAATAATACACAGCCCAGGCGTGTACTTCGATCCAACCTCCATTGTTTATTTTGAAAATGACTATTGGAATGTCATAACCCATGTAGACATAATACCAATACTTCCGTATATGAACAAAATTGAAACATCAATTCAAAGAGTTACAACGTTTTGCGATAAAGCTCATAATTTAGCCGTTTTTAACGTAGACTGTAAAGATATACTAAATCCTTTAGAAATACTTATGAATGCTAATAATCTTAAATATCAGTCTTTATCTCATCTTATTTCCAATAACCGACCAAAACGAGCACTTGAATTTGGCGGAGAAATTCTTAAATTCTTTTTCGGTACTTTAGATGCAGATGATGCCCGAAAATATGACGAAGCTATTACGTCATGTCAGCAAAACGAAAATGAGATTTACTCTCTCATGAAGGACAACATACACGTTGTTCAGTCCACAATTAATAATTTCAATAGTTCGATTCAAAAGTTAAATAATAATGAAATAAGACTAAATAATCAAATAGAAAAATTAAACTATATATTTGCAACTAATTCTAAAATTCATACTAATCTTATTAACCTAGAAAAATTTAATTCTATTTTTAATATTATTGAAGGTTCATTGTTGTCAATATCTAACATTTTAGATACGATTTTAAACGCAATTTTATTTGCTAAGGCGAATATCCTTCATCCTTACGTCATAACACCTATTAAATTATACAATGAACTATCCGATAACATTCACATGAAGAGAACCTCAGAGTTCCCCGTATCGCTTACTTTGCAAAACATACATACTATCATTGACTTATCGAAGCTAACATCATATTACTACAATGATAAGTTAATATTCATTATACAGATACCATTAATTAATCCTATTAAGTTCAATTTATATAAAAGCTTACCGTTACCTACTCCAAGCGATGTAAAACACTATAATACTTATGTTTTAATACATCCTTCTAAGTTATACGTAGCTGTAACGGATGATAGATTAAGTTATGTATTACTAAATAGTATAAGCGATTGTAAGTTAGTTAATAATGAGAACATGATATGTCCTATGCCGTTAATTATGTCGACTATTAATAATCCGACATGTGAAACTAAGTTGTTAACAGAAGTTACTCTGGCACTTCCAGAAGATTGTAATTCGAAAATTATATATGGTCATATAAATGTTTGGCAAAAACTTAACGACGGAAGATACATATATGTTCAGTCTAAGCCTAATAAATTAACTATGAAATGTAACGATAATATTACAGATTATTCAATACAAGGAACAGGAATTTTGTCCTTAGATAAAGATTGTGTTGCATATTCTCAAACATTGCAATTCTATCCATCTCGTGTGTACAAAACTATTTTGCCAGCTCAACTGTCTTTAAGCTTTGACATTGTTAAAGACGATTGTTGCCAATATAATTTTGAGAATGATAGCTATCACTCGCTATCTCCAATAACTTTAGCCAACATAGATCTTGAATCCTTAAAACTAGCGTCACATAAATTAGACCACATTGAAAATCAAATTAAGCAATCCGAAAATCAATCACATATTGTTAAATATGGTCATTATTATTCAGGACTTACCTATGTTATTATTGCATTAATCTTTACTTATGTTATATTTAAAATTTATAAAAAGTGTTTTTCTAGATGCAATACAAACACTTCCTGCTGCATTCAGATATATAATCAATGCTACAATAAGAAAGATCATGAGACATCAGTCAATACGTCTATTGAACTATCAGAAGTCTCGGACGACCCCGATCCTGAATGTGACAAGAGGTCCTTAAGGAGTCTCCCAGAGATAGAAATTAATAAGAATAAAAATAAGGTCGTATTTAGACACTTTGAAAAATCAAACCGTAATTTAAGTAACTTTTAAGAATTATATTGATTTCTATTTCTTTACGGGACATACCTAGTTGTAAGCATTTAATTAAGTTTGTATTTTATAACAATTTTATGCATTTGCTTTTATGTAAGTTTAATTGAGTTTTATTTTTAAGGAAGCCTCTAATCCTTTTAAATTCATTTATTTTCTTTAATTTAATTTTATCCTTCGCTTCATAAAAAAAAAAATAAAGCTCAGTCTTAAAGGGGGAGATGTTATATCGTATTTCAATATTCAATAAATGCTTGTATAAGCAATTACCCCCTTAGCTACCGCGTGGTTAGCTAGTTTATAAAAAGGCTTGAACCATGTATTTTTGGAGAGAGTCTATATTTGGAAGCCGCTGTGTATAGTCATACATTAAACTTTCAGCAATAATAAAGTGTTTTTTTAAAAAGGACCCACGGAGCGCCATCCTAACAGTGCGATGTGAATGTTTCCGGCACCCACGACTCAAGTCATGGAACTTAGTGTGGGGCTGTTAGTGTATAAGGGCGTTTATGTATGTTTATGTTTCTGGGTGAACCGATTTGAATGTTATTTCTTGTTTGAAAGCTGGTACTCTCCACTCCATGTTGTCCTATTTCAATTTGATCAAGATCTGACCAGTAGTTTTTGAGTTATCCTCAATAATGCGTATTTAAATAATTTAATCTGATATGAAGGGTTCCGATGATAAAGCGGTGAAGTCGTTTTTCAACCGACTTCAAAAAAGAAGGGTCTCAATTCGACTGTATTTTTTTTTTGTATGTACGTTACGCGATATCTCCGCCAATTATGAATCGATTATGATGTTTTTTTTTATTTAGTAGAGTATACTTCAGAGGTGATCCCATATATAGTACATATAATTTTATCGAAATCGGTCGAGCCAAAACCAAAATATAAGCGGAGAAGTCGGTTTTTTAAGTTAGCGTTTCAATTATTTATTTAAATTATCGCATATTTTATTTATAGTTGTTCCCGCTGCAACAAGTTACGCAATGGAGTCAAAATGTCGGGTGTGGTGCGACTGCCGGAGGTGCTATGCGTTCATCTGAAGCGGTTTCGGCACGAGCTGATGTTTAGCGCCAAGGTCGCTGCCAGGGTTTCCTTCCCTATACAGGACTTGAATATGCAGCCTTATGTACATAAAGGTGAGTAGAAATTGTCGGGTGTGGTGCCATTGCCAGAGATAGCGATTATCATATGACATAACGATGTTGGCTAATGTCATCTAGGAGTCTTCTACATGTTGTCTGTTCCAGTTGGCGCAGTGGACAGGTGTCCGCCCTCTGCGCCGTGGGTCCTGGGTTCGATTCCCGGCAGGAGCACAAATTCCTTCCCAAGGGACATTTGTGCTTCTGGTTCTAGGTGTAATGTGTGTGTGATGTGAATGTTTCCGGCCCCCACGATACAAGTCTTTGAACTTAGTGTGGGGCTGTGAGTGTGAATGCGTTTGCGGTTGTCTTAGTTTCTGATTATTGTTATGATTGTGTGTGTGATGTGAATGTTTCCGGTTTTTTACAAGTCATCGAACTTAGTGTGGGGCCGTGAGTGTGAAAACGTTTTATGTTCATGTATTGTCGAGTGTGGTGTCATTGCTAGAGATAGGGATTTTCATATGAAATAAGGATGCTGACTGATGTTATCTTGGAGTCATGGCTCTAGTAAATAGGTATCTTCTAGGCAATACGGCCGCATCATGCCAGGCTGTACCAATATTGAACAAGTTTGTTTGGAAGATAACTTGATTGTAAGTGTTCTTATTATTATTATTATTATTATTATCTATGTTTGGTGAAAATCCAGGTTTCCCAGATAGGGTCGCGACATTATCAAATTCTTATTTTTTTTATTTTTCCCAGATTGTACCTCCAAAATCACCCGATACGAGCTTTGCGCGGTAATCTGCCACTCGGGCACAGCGGGAGGAGGCCATTACACTTGCAGCGCGAGAAACGGACGCAACTGGTACACTTTCGACGACCAGTGTGTGCTGCCGATACATCAGAACGCACTGGCTTCTACCGAGGCATACGTCCTGTTTTATAGGTAATATAATGGTCGTATAAGACACTATTTAGTAATATAAAGGTTATATAGTAGTGTTTATGGTAACTGGTACACTTTCGACGAACAGTGTGTGCTGCCGATACATCAGAACGCACTGGCTTCTAGAAGCATACGTTCTGTTTTATAGGTAATATAATGGTCGTATAAGAAACTATTTAGTAATATAACGGTTATATTGGAGTGTTTATGGTAACGCAACTGGTACACTTTCGACGACCAGTGTGTGCTGCCGATACATCAGAACGCACTGGCGTCTACCGAGGCATACGTCCTGTTTTATTGGTAATATAATTGTCGTATAAGAAACTATTTAGTAATATAAAGGTTATATAGGAGTGTTTATGGTAACGCAACTACACTTTCGACGACCAATGTGTCCTGCCGATACATCAGAACGCGCTGGCTTCTACCGAGGCATACGTTCTGTTTTATAGGTAATATAATGGTCGTATAAGAAACTATTTAGTAATATAAAAGTTATATAGGAGTGTTTATGGTAACGCAACTACACTTTCGACGACCAGTGTGTGCTGCCGATACATCAGAACGCACTAGCTTCTACCGAGGCATACGTTCTGTTTTATAGTTAATATAATGGTCGTATAAGAAACTATTTAGTAATATAAAGGTTATATAGGAGTGTTTATGGTAACGCAACTACACTTTCGACGACCAGTGTGTGCTGCCGATACATCAGAACGCACTAGCTTCTACCGAGGCATACGTTCTGTTTTATAGGTAATATAATGGTCGTATAAGAAACTATTTAGTAATATAAAGGTTATATAGTAGTGTTTATGGTAACTGGTACACTTTCGACGAACAGTGTGTGCTGTCGATACATCAAAACGCGCTGGCTTCTACCGAGGCATACGTTCTATTTTATAGGTAATATAATTGTCGTGTATGGGAGCAAAATAACATCTTCCTGCTCCAAGCCAACCTCACCTGCTCGTGGTCATCCTGCTAAATAACGAACGAGGCCCTGGCAACCGACTGATGGCGGTATAACCATCCAAAATGCGTAGCCCAAATTACATTGACCAGTGACGGGCAGCAGCGTCCTGGAACGAAGAGTTACGCCCTGCGATCGCCAACCCGCATGCCCAGCGTGGCGATTATAGGCAAAACCTCATGATGAACGAAAGTAAAAAATGGCCCCCAGTTCCCGGTCACCCCGCTATTCCTGACCAAGGTGGCGGTTATGGTAACGGCGGGGCAGGGGGTGCGAAGAATCTCCGGGTGATGGCAGGCTACCGAAAACAAAAACAAATTGACTTGGCTACGTATAATGGACGAACGCTCAGGCTTGATGAACATATGGCACAGCTGGAATCAGAATTGGAAAACATACGGTGGAGGATTTTGGGTCTATGTGAAGTTCGAAGACAGGGAGACGACACCGTGACCCTGCGATCAGGCCAATTAATGTATTTCAGAGAAGGAAACCAGCTGTCCCAGGGTGGTGTTGGATTCCTTGTTCACAAAGTCCTCGCTGACAATGTAATAG
Source organism: Lomographa bimaculata (assembly GCA_948107665.1). Taxonomy (NCBI): domain Eukaryota; kingdom Metazoa; phylum Arthropoda; class Insecta; order Lepidoptera; family Geometridae; genus Lomographa; species Lomographa bimaculata. Next base: position 8,153,745 of record OX403607.1, on the reverse strand, counting down.
AAATCTCCAGTGTGTCGACAAGGGTAGCGTACCTAGTATTGAAACTAACCGAGAGGTATAGTCTCAAGGTTGTGCAGGTGTACGCACCGACCTCGGCACACACGGATGACGAAGTAGAAAATATGTATGAAGACATATCTTCAGCGCTTCATAATACTACTAAAGCGCACTACAACATTGTCATGGGGGACTTCAACGCCAGAGTTGGAGTACAGAATTGCAGTGAATCGAGACTAGGTCCTTATGGTTATGGAACTAGGAATCACAGAGGGCAAATGCTTGTTAACTTTCTAGAGAAAGAAGGGTTGTTTTTGATGAATTCGTTCTTCAAAAAGCAACCTAAACGAAAGTGGACGTGGCAAAGCCCAGACACTGTGACAAAAAATGAGATTGACTTCATCCTGACAGACAAGAAATACATATTTAGAGATGTCTCAGTGATTAGCAGGTTCAATACCGGAAGCGATCACCGACTCGTCCGAGGCTCTCTAAATATCAATCACAAGCTTGAAAGGTGTCGAATGATGAAGTCTACGCTCCGTCCAAGCATACCTCAAACCATATTGGATTCTGAAGATTTCCAGCTAAAGCTACAAAATCGATTCGCTGCCTTGGAAACTACAGAAGATGTGGACGAGGCTCTCCAACAAGTGGTGGGATCCCTTAGAGAAGAAGGCGTAAAGTTTTGCCAGTCACAGCGTACAGGCACGAAGTCCAAACTATCGATGGAAACGATCCGGCTTATGGATGAGAGACGAGAGGACATACAAGCCACACCGTCAGATATGCGAGCGCTTAATTGCAAAATTAGCAAACTAGTGCGTCGTGACCTCCGAAGCTATAACACACGCCAGATTGAAAAAGCTATTGAGCAAAATCGAGGGTCCAAAGTTTTCGCCCAAAATTTAAAGCGCTCGCATATGACAAAACTTCAAACATCCAGTGGTAAAACCGTCGCTTCAAAGCCTGAGATCATAGAAGAGATAGAGGACTTTTATGGTCGGTTGTACGATACGCATTCTTTACGACCCGATTCTCTTTCAGAGGATACCAGAGCCACTCTAATTCGCCACTATACTGAAGACCTGCCAGATATTAGCCTTGACGAAATTGCGTTAGCCCTCGGACAGCTTAAAAACGGAAAAGCCCCAGGTGAGGATGGAGTTACTTCAGAGTTGCTTAAAGCAGGAGGAAAACCTGTTCTTCATGAGCTCCAGAAACTATTTAACTCTGTTCTCAGCACTGGGAGAACTCCGAAGGCGTGGAACAGGAGTATTGTAGTTCTATTTTTCAAGAAGGGAGATAAAACTCTCCTGAAAAACTACCGCCCTATCTCACTTCTGAGTCACGTCTATAAGCTGTTCTCGAGGGTTATCACAAACCGTCTCGCTAGAAGACTTGACGAGTTTCAGCCTCCGGAGCAGGCTGGGTTTCGTGGAGGATTTGGCACCATAGACCACATACACACAGTGAGGCAGGTTATACAGAAATCTAAGGAGTATAACCAGCCCCTGTGTCTTGCTTTTGTGGACTATGAGAAGGCCTTTGACTCCGTAGAGACCTGGGCTGTTCTGGAGTCACTACAAAGATGCCAAGTGGACTGGCGATACATCGAGGTGTTGAGATGTTTGTATGATGCCGCGACTATGAGTGTCCAAGTACAGAACCAGCAGTCTAAACATATCCAGCTACGCAGGGGAGTAAGACAGGGGGATGTTATATCCCCGAAACTGTTTACCAATGTCCTGGAAGATATGTTTAAGACGCTGGACTGGAAAGGCAAGGGCATTAATACAAACGGCGAATACATCTCACACTTGCGATTTGCAGATGACATAGTCCTAATAGCAGAATCGCTGGAGGAGCTTGAAGAAATGCTGAACAATCTAGCCGACGCTTCTAGACGTATTGGTCTCGGGATGAACTTGGACAAAACCAAGGCAATGTTCAACAACATCTCAAACCCGAGGCCGTTGGTCGTCAATGGTATACCCCTCGAAGTTGTTCAGGAGTATGTCTACCTCGGTCAAACTTTGCAGCTAGGTAGAAACAACTTCGAGCGGGAGGCCGATAGAAGGATCCGGCTGGGATGGGCGGCTTTCGGCAAGCTGCGTCAAGTCTTCTCTTCGTCTATCCCATAGTGCTTAAAGACCAAAGTCTTTAATGCGTGCGTTCTGCCAGTTATGACCTACGGAGCCGAAACGTGGACACTGACAGTAGGACTAGTCCACAAATTTAAGGTTGCTCAGCGAGCTATGGAGAGAGCTATGCTCGGCATTTCTCTGAAGGATCGAGTCCGGAACGAGGTGATCCGACAGAGAACTAAAGTCGCCGACATAGCTCAAAGAATTAGCAAGCTGAAATGGCAGTGGGCTGGTCACGTCTCTAGAAGGGTGGATAACCGCTGGAGTAGACGAATACTTGAGTGGAGACCGCGACTCGGCAAACGTAGCACAGGACGCCCGTCGGCCAGGTGGAGCGACGACCTGCGAAAGGAGGCCGGCAGAAACTGGATGAGAAGAGCCGAAGATCGGGTTCAGTGGCGTTCATTAGGAGAGGCCTATGTCCAGCAGTGGACAAAAATAGGCTGATGATGATGATGATAATTGTCGTATAAGAAACTATTTAGTAATATAAAGGTTATATAGGAGTGTTTATGGTAATGCAACTGGCATTTATGTTTCTGATTCTGGTTGTGATTGTGTGTGTGATGTGAATGTTTCCGGCAACCACAACACGTTTGGGGCTGTGAGTGTGAAAGCGTTTATGTTTATAACTGTCGCATATGTAGTTATTTAGTAATATAAAGGTTATATAGGAGTGTTTATGGTAACGCAACTACATTTTCGACGACAAGTGTGTGCTGCCGATACATCAGAACGCGCTGTCTTTCAGCGAAGCGAACGTGCTGTTCTTCAGGTAATAAAATTTCTTATAATAGTGCTATCTAGTAATATAACGGCTATATAGAAGTGTTATAATGCAACTCGTATAAATTATACTTACAATGTGTGTTGATGGACGCAATGGGTACCTATACCTTCCTATTGTCATTAAAAAACAACGTTTTTATATTAATTAATGTTTTTTTTATAATTTACAGAAAAGTCAACCCTCAGATGGCTGCGTTACGGCAAAAAGCTGCTGAAATAGTGGAATCAACTAATTTGGAGCCCAACGATATTAGATTTTACATTTCAAAGCAGTGGATAAACAAGTAAGTATTTACATTGTTCCAAAAAAGAAGTCCTGCTTATGAACAAGATATACTTTAAAAAGTATTTCTAAATCAAGCTTTTACCAGTTTTTTTCTTTTTTATGCTTAATAGGCAAGCATTAGACTACTATCTCACCTGATGGAAAGTGACGATGCGGCCGAAGATGTGACATGCTTGCCTAGAAGATAGGTACCTATTCACTCTTGACTTATAGACTTCCAGATTATACCCCTCGGGGAACAATGACGCAGGCAATGAATTCCACTCCTTCGCTGAACGGATGATGAACGTAGAAGCAAAACGCTTCGAGCGAACTGGAGGTATGTCAACCATATATGGATGATGTTTGACAGTTTGTCTTGTTAGATTGTAAGTAGTAAATGTTAATAAAAAAGAACTAAAGGTTATATAACCAGATAACTTGTCAAGACGAATCAAACGAGCCCAAATTCGATGGGTTTATCTTGTTTACTTCAGAAGTTCCTAAGGCCATATTCCGTCTCAATCATCAGACCAGCTCCATGGTACCATATCATTGTATTGTCGCTGAATATACATAAGTACACCAAATTTGACTCGAATCGGATATCGGGAAGTGGTTTTAATTTAGCTTGCAAGATTTGATTACAGACCGATAGAGAGACAACGAACTAAATAAAATCTTATAAAAAATACTTGGCTGTAACATTTTTTTTTGTTTCCAGATTCAACACCTGGGCCGAGCCTGGTCCCATAGACAATAGTGACTTTGTGTGCTGTCACGGCGGAGTTCGCCACGATAGAGCGCAACATTTGCACATGTTCGCTGCGATCATACCGCAACCGCTGTGGGAGCTGTTATACTCACAGTAAGTGTCGCATCATGTAATAAAACATAAACAACAATTAATGTTCGCCACGATAAAGTGCAACATTTGCACATGTTCGCTGCGTACATACCGCAACCGCTGTGGGGTCTTTTGTATTCACAGTAAGTGCCCCGTGTAATGTAATGTAACATAAACAACAATGAATGTTCGCCACGATAAAGTGCAACATTTGCACATGTTCGCTGCGTACATACCGCAACCGCTGTGGACTGTGGAAGCGGTTGTTCTCACAGTAAGTGCCGCGTGTCATGTTATGTAACTTTGACAACAGGGAATGTTCGGCACGATAAAATGCAACATTTGCACATGTTCGCTGCGATCATACCGCAACCGCTGTGGGAGCGGTTGTTCTCACAGTAAGTGCCCCGAGTCATGTAAAGTAACATAAACAACAATGAATGTTCGCCACGAAAAGTACAACATTTGCACATGTTCGCTGCGATCGTACCGTAAAACGTGGGAGCTGTTGTACTCACAGTAAGTGTCAAGTAATGTAACATAGACAATAATGAATGTTCGGCACGATAAAATGCAACATTTGCACATGTTCGCTGCGATCGTACCGCAATACGTGGGAGCTGTTGTACTCACAGTAAGTATCAAGTAATGTAACATAGACAATAATGAATGTTCGGAACGATAAAATGCAACATTTGCACATGTTCGCTGCGTTCGTACCGCAATACGTGGGAGCTGTTGTACTCACAGTAAGTGTCAAGTAATGTAACATAGACAATAATGAATGTTCGGCACGATAAAATGCAACATTTGCACATGTTCGCTGCGATCGTACCGCAATACGTGGGAGCTGTTGTACTCACAGTAAGTATCAAGTAATGTAACATAGACAATAATGAATGTTCGGAACGATAAAATGCAACATTTGCACATGTTCGCTGCGATCGTACCGCAATACGTGGGAGCTGTTGTACTCACAGTAAGTGTCAAGTAATGTAACATAGACAATAATGAATGTTCGGAACGATAAAATGCAACATTTGCACATGTTCGCTGCGATCGTACCGCAATACGTGGGAGCTGTTGTACTCACAGTAAGTATCAAGTAATGTAACATAGACAATAATGAATGTTCGGCACGATAAAATGCAACATTTGCACATGTTCGCTGCGATCGTACCGCAATACGTGGGAGCTGTTGTACTCACAGTAAGTATCAAGTAATGTAACATAGACAATAATGAATGTTCGGAACGATAAAATGCAACATTTGCACATGTTCGCTGCGATCGTACCGCAATACGTGGGAGCTGTTGTACTCACAGTAAGTGTCAAGTAATGTAACATAGACAATAATGAATGTTCGGAACGATAAAATGCAACATTTGCACATGTACGCTGCGATCGTACCGCCTTCACTGTGGGAGCTGTGTACTCATAGTGTGTTCCTTGTATCATGTAATATAGACTATTGTTGATTTTTTTATTATTCTCTTAAACTTATGATTCTCCGAGTGTTTATGTGTAATAATGTTGGATTATTAACTGTAGATACTTAGTGAACGTGCATGAGTGTAAGCAAATTATACAAAATTGAAAAACGTGATATTCGATTTTGCTCCAAAACTCCAATAGAAGTTCTAGTAAAGTTTCTACCTCTTTATTAGGGCATGACTTGACTATAACTGGATCTTGACTCTTTTACTTGACTTTGTCTGTGATTTCTGACTAGGATTTCTGTCTTATGGCTTAATGATTATTTAAATATATATGTGTATTTATTTAAATAATCACATATTGATATTATATAATAATATTATATAGTGAAGGTCGCAGGAAGACGCTGGATGCAGGCCGCTAATAACCGTTCTTTTTGGAGATCTTTGGGGGAGGCCTATATCCAGCAGTGGACTTCTTGCGGCTGAGATGATGATGATGATGATAATAATATTTGACCTATCCTAATCAATGAGTGACATTATAATTCAATGCTAATTATAATTTTATTGATATTTATTTTAACACTATTTTTTTCACTCTATGCCCAGACCTTGGCCGAAAAAGTGTTTTGATAAATTTACAGAATATTTTGATGAAAGAAGCAAACAGAAAGGCATTTGGTATAAAAATGGATGTCAGCCACCTCGTATCACTTGGTTCGTAGAAAGTAAGCTAAATAAAAAATATATCGTTTTGGCTTGCACGTTGACTAAGTATTAACGGTTAATAATCCACCATTATTACACATGACACTCGAAGAATCGCAGGTTTTGGAAAATTATACTAAATCAACGCCATTATTTCACTTTCGCGGCAAATCTCTGACGTAATGTTTGTAGTTTCGGCGGCGGGCCGGCCGTGTCCCACGTGCACGAGTGCGGCGTGTGCGCACGCGCAGCTCAGCGGCTACGTACGCGCCGCGCGAGGGAGCTCGCCGTGTTCTGTGACCTGCACGCCGCCTTCCAAGTGAGTCACTCATATTGTACTGCTTGTGCAAGGATGTATGGTGGCTACTGCACAAGCGCTTTCTAGCTACTACATTTCTATAGTCGGACCACAAGACGAACTCAAAATCAAAATCGAAATCGCTTATTCACATGGGCCCCAAAGTAGCACTCGTGAAAGTTAATGACTACTGCCAGATTTGCTGAGTTACAGCCATCTCGAGAAGAACCTGGCAAGAAACTCGACGGCGCATTTTTAATATTTTTTTTTAAACACTCGTACAGGAATTACATACACGAAGAGAAAACACTAGGAACATTAACATGATACACAAAATTATTTTAGCCGGCATTGTAAAATATTTGACAATCTATTTACTCGCCATACATTAAAAAGAGATAAACATATAGAACAGAGCCACGTCTCATTATCTTTGTTAAGAGATAAAATGTTTTCAGTAAATTAAAATTAGTTTTGCGTGATAACTGATAACTGTACCATCTAAAATAAAAATGATTTCCATTTATTTTGGTATTTCTATTATCTAACTAAAGAATTTAGTAAAAAAGACTTTTTTATCTCTTTAAGAGCCGACGAACTTCTTTTCTTTAAGAACTTTATAAATGGTTTCAAAAGACCTTTGAAAAATAATTGTATCGAAAAATCTTTAAAAAATCATTTTTCTGAATTACATTTATTTAGAAGATATTCTCTAGTATACAATATGTAAGAGAAAGGTGTAGTATAACTCAAGCCACGTATGGCGTCTAATAGAAAGTTCTGAATTCGCGGCAGCAGCATGAATATTGAATTATGATGAATTAAAGATTCTAAAAAAACATGTCCTTTGCAACCCTATTTCATCAGCTACCGTCCACATAGTCTTTGGACCTAGACGTCTGACAGTGGCGGCCATAGCAAAGGTCAAGGTCACGCTCCACAGATGTAACCGTAGGGTTGTCAAAAATATTTGAAAAATATAATTTATAATTTTTGAATAGAAAAAAAATATCTTCTATTTCCACTTTCGTTTTCTGACAGACGATTCCTGGCACGATACACATTCACACCGCCAAGTATTACACCTTTTTATTACAGGCTGTATATTGAAACCTTTATATTTTATAATTACTGAATCCGACATATTTTTAGCGGCACAAACAATTTGCCTAGCGTCTTAAGCCCCAGGGATCAGTTTAAGTGCTTGATCATATTTTTTTTGCAATTTTAGGGTTCCGTACCTCAAAAGGAAAAAACGGAACCCTTATAGGATCACTTTGTTGTCCGTCTGTCTGTCTGTCAAGACCCTTTTTCTGAGGAACGCGTGGAGGTATCAAGCTGAAATTCATATCAAATACTCAGGTCTACTGTCCCTTGGAGCTGTGAAAAAAATCAAACTTCTAAGCCAACGCAATCAAAAGATACAGCCGTTTGTGCTGCAAATTTTCGACACTCGCAAGGGAACCAAAACCTACAGGGTCCCGTGAACTCAGAATCTTGAAATTTGGTACGAAACAACGTCTTATAGCACAGATAATGGAAAAATTGCGAAAACCATAAATTTTTAGTAACATCATATAATAATTTCATTTAGCAATAACCTACAGCTTTGTACGGAACCCTCGGTGCGCGAGTCCGACTCGCACTTGGCCGGATTTTTATTTATTTATTCCTTTGCACAATTTAGCTGTACACGGAGGACTTAATGATAATACAGGATTTTCTGCAACCAGTTTTTGTTAGTTGTTAAATTTTTTAGTTTCATTTACCTCGTTTAGCACAGTGTGAAGCTATGGTTTGACAATTAAATTGTAGTTGGATGTATTCCAGGCGCAGGAACGTCCTCGGGCTATATACGCGATCAGCATGCATTGGTTCCGACAGTGGCAGGCCTTCGTGAGGAACAAGACGCAGACCCCGCCGCCGCCCGTCGACAACTCTGGCATCGTTAGCAAGCAGGTATATAAAAAAAACGCATTCACACTCACAGCCCCACACTAAGTTCAAAGACGTGGGTGCCGGAAACATTCACATCGCACACACTTTACACCCAGAACCGGAAGCACAAATTACCCATGGAAAGGAATTGTGCTCCTGCCGGGAATCGAACCCGGAACCCACGGCGCAGAGGGCGGAGACGTGTCCACTGCGCCAACTGGGTCGTCTGGTATGTTACATTTATTGACAGATCACACTAATATTATAAATCAGAAAGTTTGTAATGTTTGTTTTCTCTTCACGCTCTAACGGCTGAACGGATTTGGATGAAATTTGAAATGTACACAGCTTATACCTAGGATTAACACATAGACTACTTTTTAATTTGAAAACGCGGGTGAAGCCGCGGGGCACGGTTAGTATTTAATAAAATTCACAGATAATATCCATTTTTTATGTTTAATACAATAGGTTAGATAAATACATTCCACGTAAATAACTGTCAATCAATACATTACATATATAGATGCTTTCTAACGCACAGCCCCACACTAAGTTCAATGACTTGTATCGTGGTTGCCGCAAACATTCACATCACATACATAATCACACCCAGAACCAGAAAAATAAATTTCCGTTGGGGAGAAAACTGGTGCTCCTGCCGGGAATCGAACCCGATTTAGGCGGATGCGCACCTAACTAAGCCAACGGCCAGTTAAATTATTTAATTCATCAATACATTACATAATGTTTAAGAATGCATTCAGGTTCGGGAAATTTGACACTCTTTCTGTGACGTCAGAGTACAACCCTATGGCTAACGTAAAGGAAATTTGACCAATAATCCAAATGTGTCACCGGATATCACGTATCAGTATAATATATAAAATTTTCCTTTCTAAATTAGCCAATAACGATAAAACCAAACACTCGAAATAATCTTTTAGACCTTTTTTTTTTTATTCATGATAGGCAAACTTTTGACCACTATCTCACCTGATGGTAAGCGACGATGTGGTCGACGATGGAGCAAGCTTGCCTAGAAGATACCTATTCACTCGTGACTTGAAGACTCGCATATTGTATCCCGCTGGCGTAATAGGCAGCGCGTTCGCGTTTCGAGCAGGTATCGGGTTCGATTCCCGGTGGTAGCACAAGTCTTTTCCGCAAGGTATATTTGTGTTTCTGGTCCTATGTGATTGTGTGTGTGATCTGAATGTGTCCAGCATCTACGACGCAAATCATCGAACTTAGTGCAGGGATGTGAGTGTAAAAAAATGTATAAAAATGTTGTTTTCCAGGAGAAAGACGGCATTGTCATCCACCAACTGAAACTAGGCTCCGACCACGCTCAACTTAGCGAAGAACTCTGGAGGTTCTTCATAGAAATTTACGGAGGAGGGCCCGAAGTGTTCGTCAAGCCGCCTGTCAACCTACCCCCTGAACCCTTCGAGAGGAGACTTTCTAGGAAATACTCGGAATCGGATAAGGAGGACTATTGCAGCAAGTCTACGTCGGAGATGAACATTAGGGAGATACAGGGGGAGCTGCAGAAGAATCAGTCGTTGCAGAATATTAGCAGGCGGTATAAGGTATTTGGAACTGTTTTTACATCTATTATATACTTATTTGTTACCGACTTCAAAAAAGGAGGAGGTTCTATGTTCGACTATGTATTTTTTTATGTCTTGTCGACCCAATTGGCGCAGTGGACAGGTGCCTGCCCTCTGCACCGTGGGTCCTGGGTTTGATTCCCGGCAGGAGCACAAATACCTTCCCAAGGGATATTTGTGCTTCTGGTGCTGGGTGTAATGGTTGATGTGATGTGAATGTTTCCGGCACCCACGATACAAGTCTTTGAACTTAGTGTGGGGCTGTGAGTGTGAATGCGGTTTTTTTTTTTAATTTCTCTTCCCCATTTATGGACCGATTCTCAAAATTCTTTTTTTGTTTGGTAGATTATACTTAAAGATGGTCCCATATACATTTTATCGAAATCGATAGCTGAAACCAATTACTGGTCCTCAAGGATACAAACAAAATATTTACACATTTAAATCTGATACTTACGTATAATATCTGTTATATCCTGTACTTGAAGAACAAATACAGAAATAAAACAATTATTATTAAAAACATAAGTTAAAAGCAATTAACCCCAACAGTTTTTCGTTATTATAAAATATACGTTCGCGAACGACTAGTTGATATAGATTCGCAGCAGCTAACACTAAATTAACATTGGTTCAAGGTATCAAGAACAGCCGATTCCGACGAGGACGTGAACTACCGCCACTCGTTCCAATACAAGAGGCACGAGCCCAACGGCAACTACCAAGACTCGGACGAAATGGACACCAGCCCAACGAGAAACTACTCCAACACCGTCCGCATGGAGAACGGATTCGATAGTTCAGACCACGACGCCAACGACAATCCCATACACAAGAAATCGGATAAATCCGACACGGAGATCAACGGCGAAGTGAAAAAGAACGCAAAATCCGGTAAAGTGAGAAAAATCAAACGTCGGACGGTCAAATGATTTTTTGTTGCGTACCAATTTGTTCATCGTTTGAGACAGATGGTCACGCCTTCCAGTAACAGGGACTATGTATGAACATTCCTTTATAAATTTGGTGACTGGTGTATGTGCATTTAAAGGTTCATAGTTGGAACTGTCGCCGTGTAGAAGGTTGTGTGTGGATATGGTATGTATCGACTTCCATTGTTATTTTTGTAGATTTTTTTAAAACTTTTTAAAATCTTTGGAATTCTGATTCTCTTTTGTGTGACGTAAAGGGTAAATCTTCTTCTGCTTCTGCTGTGATGAATAATTAAAATGTTTAATACACAAGTTTCACTTCTATCTTGTGTCTTTACGACACCATTTTTTTTTTGTTTTGGCTTCGCACAGAGACTTCGGGCCGAGTCAGGTTTTTTTATATAATCAATTTAAAAACTTGACATTTGAGATACAAGTCCAAGTCAATTAAATCTATAGTAATGTGTAAAGTTGTGGTGGACTAGATCTTTCTATTACACTTATCGAGGAGAAAATTATGTTTTTCATCTTTACTTAGATTCGGGCACATTCACTAATTATTAACTTTTAATCAACCATTATTACACATTAACACCCGAGTTTTGGAAAATAATACAAAATCGACAACGTCATTTTCCTTCATGACAAAAGCCCTAGATTTTACTTTTAGGGTTGCCACGCTACAATAAGGTAGTTCAACTTTGCCGATCGGGTAAAACCAGTGTAGAAGGATCATAACGTAAACTTTGTGATAGATAGTTATTGTGTGTACTGATTCCAGGATTGTGTGTGTGAGATTTCACACACACACAATCATAACACTACATGTTTCAAACGAAAATCATTATGTTTTATTCCATTTAATTTCGTGGGTTACTCCACAACAGTAGACTGTTTTGGCACATTTGAATAAGAACTTGTATAGTATTGTATAAAAGTTTGTGTAGTAAAATCTACTTTGCAACAAAAAAACGTGTAACAATATAAAATGTAAGACGGTTGTCTATGGTATATATAATTCATGACGTGGTGTGGCCTGCACTAAAAAACTACAAATCGATGGTATTTGATCTTTTCTTTTTTTATATACAACCTGATACTAAAAGGGGTAGTAATACTTGGTGGTGTGTATGTGTATCGAGCCTGGAATCGTCTGCCAGAGAACGAAAGTCGAAATCGGACATGATTTTTTCCGTACAAAAATAAAAAAATATATTTTTCAAATACTTTTGACAATCCTGCAGTTACATGTGCGGCAATCGGAGATATTTGTGCCGTACAAAAATTAACAAAACATTTTTTGCCAACCCTGTTACATCTGTGGCGTGACCTTGACCTTTCTTATGACCTCCACTGTCAGATGTCTAGGTCCAAATGCTATGTGGTGTAGAACGGTAGCTGATGAAATAGGGTTGCAAATGACATATTTTTTTAGAAACTTTAATTCATCATAGCTCAATGGTGCTGCCGCGAATGCAGAAGTTCTTGTAGGACTCCATACATGTAGCTAGATGTGTGACTTGAGTATTACTACACCTTTTTGTTACACATTGTATAGAACTCTTACACTTGTTTCAAAATGGTAATCATGTGAAATGGTAACTTTCAAACTACTTAATTTTGAAAGTCCCAAGTGCTGCTTTTTTTAATTCCACCTCCTTTCGTTTCCTTCATTTTTGGTACTGGAGACGGCTTTTCATAATGTGTAGACTTTCTAGTCGGTCCTATAATTGGATCTTAAATTAGTTGAAAGATTTCAGAGATATAGGTGATGAGTTTTTATTTATTTATTAAAAAAATATTTACAACAAATCATTATTCAATCGTTTAAATATTCCAAATTGCTTTATTATATACTGTTTTCACCATATTTAGGTATCAATCAAAATCAAAATCGTTTATTCACATGGGCCCCAAAGAGGCACTCATGAAAGTTAATGAATCTATTGCCAGATTCGCAAAATTACAGCCATCTCGAGAAGAACCTGGCAAGAAACGCGGCGGCGCATTTTTTTTTCATTCATTTTTTAAAAAACTTTCTTAACCTAGGTGTTATTATGGTAGTCGCTAGAAAGAGCCTGTGCAGTTTGCCTCCATGCATCCTTGTCATTAATATAGTCTGTGGTTTAATAGTAAGCTTTCTTAATTAATGCCCGTTTTATTTTATTTATCAATAAAAAAATGTTATGAACAAATATTTCCTATGACAAAATTTTTATTTTAATTGTCTATTTATTAACTATCAATGTAACTGTTAGCACATATAGTAAGTTGATACTTACAGGAAGTATATCAAAATTCATAATATTTTTTGTGTTATAAATAACACCAAAGGCTAAGGAGTTTATTAGAAACCATCTAACCTAACCTATCCTAAGTTGGATAGGTTAGATCTGCACCTAATTGATCAATGTGGCTAAGCACAATGTATACAAATGAATCATTTAATTACTTCCCGTTTAATGGATCGTATCGTCTCCACACATGACTATTAGTTATTGTATCTTACGGAGTGAAACTATTTTCTTACACTTAAAGCGGACTACTTTCCGCTCCTTTGGGAGGGTATAGTATTTATAGTACAATTCTAATTTAGTTCAAATTCGAGTTAAGATCTTCTAAATTCAAATTGTTCGTCCATCAGTCAAACAATTGAGTGTCTAAATATATGATATAAAATGGCAGGCGTTCATATTTAGTTTGGAAGATCTTTACATAGTTACAATTTATATAAGTACTTGAATAGAAAAATTTGAAGTTATCAGTGTAAAAATAAAATGTAAATTGTAAATCTGTGTAAAATTTGAAAGTAACCGTATATCTCTGTATAGAAATTTCGTGTATAGATAGTAATTATTCCACGACTGCGTCCTTCGTTTCTCGTTAACCTTGGATAAGGTACTTATTTATTTTGTTATTTCAAGTCTATGTGTTATTTGTTAATCAGCAATAAAAATGTAATTGGCTGCATTCGGTTGTTTTATTTGACCCGACTACGGCGTTGCAGGGTTGTGATTTTAGCAGCAACAACATACTGCTCTTTATTGGAAAAGTTTTGACTATTCTTCTCTATTACTATCGACAGTTGCAACAGACATATTACCCTCGGGTGGAAAAGCTTTGACCGTTCTTCCCTATTCCTTCGACAGTAACAACATATTGCCCTCTGTTGGAAAATCTTTGGACTATTCTTCCCTATTACTTTCGACACTTGCAACAGACATATTGCCCTCTAGTGAAAAAGCTTTGCCCGTTCTTCCCTATTCCTTCGACAGTAACAATATATTGCCCTCTGTTGCAAAAGCTTTGACTATTATTCCCTATTACTTTCGACAGCTGCAACACACATATTGTCCTCTGGTGCAAAAGCTTTGACCGTTCTTCAACATTCCTTCGACAGTAACAACGTATTGCCCTCTGTTGCAAATGCTTTGACTATTATTCCCTATTACTTTCGACAGCTGCAACAGACATATCGCCTTCTGGTGTAAGAGCTTTGACCGTTCTTCAATATTCCTTCGACAGTAACAACATATTGTCCTCTGTTGGAAAAGCTTTGACCGTTATTCCCTATTACTCAAATACATATTGACTAATGACTTCATATACTTACCTATTGTACGGACAATAGTCTCATATGTACCGCGTATATAAAGTTGTTTAATTGTATTTTATTACCTTTATAGTAAATAATAAAACAAATCATATAATGATGTTCCAAATATTTATTACAATGAAGATTACATTGTTATTATAAACCAGGTACAATGTTTATAATTTATTTAAATAAGGCATCTCCTGTCAGGATTTGATTCAAGTAACGAACTGCAAAAATGCAAATTCAAGAGTTGGTCATCTGGTGTTTATTAATAGTTTTTAAAAGCTGGATAATGAACATTATCAAGTAAAGTGCACAATGATCAAAACATACGTATGACTAACGTTTTGTAGTAAAAATTGCCATCTTCATTTCTAGGCCGCAACTGCCAAATAACACACAATTATTTTGTGTTGTTGCGTGAAGGAAAGCCAATTGGCCTGCCTGGACTCAGCGTGCACATAGCAACAGTTTGTCACATTATAAGATGATTATGAAAAGCTCCAGTGCAAAATAAACCATACTAGAGCTGACGTGGCATGACTGTCGCATCGGTAACCATTACTCATATCATGGTATCGTAACATAGGACGTACAATTTATAGATATATAGCAGTTCAGTGTTCTAAGTAGTGATGGTTATAATAGCAGATAATTTTCAGCTGACTTTTTCTTTGTAGATTTAATAAAGTTGCGACGAAGAGCGAAGAGCGGTGTTCCTCGTTTAGCTCGTCATCGTGCTCACAATTAACCTTATGCAAAGCGAGCGAGCTGCGGCAGCGGCTAGGCAATATAAAGACAATGATTTTAGCGGAGATAATCTGATATTACAATTTAACTAAAACAAGCCTGTGATATTGTAAGAATAGATAATTTACCGGTAAGTTATAAAAGCACGTCATTAAAACTTTGCCTGGTACTTACATGATCTTAGAAAATTAGGCAACACATATAGTACTTTTACAAAGCATGCTTAGATTGTGTGTAACGTTATTTCTGATCATTGTAAGATGGTAAATGGTCGAGGCGATAAAGTAAACATGTTCATTTTGTTTTAAATCGCTTATTAAATATTTTGACTTAAGAGATGTAAGTTCTTATCAAATACATGTATCCATTATTATACCTTACATAAAAGAGTCCAAAATGAATCAGTCTAAATCCAAAGTACACCAGCGACCAACTCTAGAATACAATTCTTCTTCTCTATTGCAGCATATTTTCTTAATTCATATGAAATGCGTTTCTCCTAAAAGCGTAACAAAAATATATCATTTCTTCAAATGTATTTAGACTTCTAAAAATATTTTTATCTCTCTCATTATAAATTCAAAAACTACATTTTTTATATTTAATAAGGCCCCTATGTTATGTACCGAAATTACGTATATCGTATATCAATTTTTGAATATTTTGAAACATTTTTGCCGTGACGAGTAATATTTTACACTCATTTTAAATGGTGGAACATGAATTTAAAATATATAAACCAAAGGGATACATTGCTACAATTACTTTGTTTGTGAGATGTAAACGACATTTTAACAAATAAATAATAGTTTAAGAACATTGAGGAAAAACACCCGTCTTAAGAACAATAATGATCACTTAGAAAAAAAAAGTCGTGGTGTCCAAATTCCTAATCGTAATCCGCGTCTTATTTAACAAACTTAACCAAGATTCTGATACTGAGATATAAATTATTACGACCATAGTAAACAACTTTCACATAAATTTAAAACACATACCTATATTGATGCTAAAATGTCATTTACACCGAATATCAAAAGCTATGAGGTATATGAAAATAACTGTAAAATTGCAGAACATTTCTTATATTCTGAATATTCCGGTATGTAAGATTATACGACGATATAAGAACTAAGAGTTGCTTATCACCATAATGATTGGTATAGTTATATAATTTGTTTTAAATGTACCGTGAATTCACATTTACCTCGCAGTTTAATATTAAGTGATTGAGAATTTAATTCATAAATCAAAATGTATGAAGAATTATTTAAAATGTAGTGAACATTACTCATAATTCCTTCGTTGATGCCAAGCAACTTAAAATAAGAATTAAAAAAAGTATTCGAAAGATGTAAGCACGAAATAAAAACAATATGTATTTGGCATTTTACACAACAAAAGTAAATTGAGTTAAACTCGATTTACATTTTAAATATAAAACTAGGTATGTAAAACTGGTGGTGGAAATATATAAAAATTAACAATGATTATAAAAATAATTATGCATCAACTAGAGCTCAAACATTCTAAAGGTATTCATAAAATTTTTGTTTAAACAGTTTTTGAAAAGTCTATTATAATAATTTTGGCCAAATGAAAACGTTATCCGCAAACTAATCTCTTAAAATGTCTGAGCTTCTCAAATTTATAATATAAAATGAACACTTTCAGTGCTATAAAACACAACAGCTACAATTTTTATCGTCATTTGACATGTGTAAAATAAATTAAATAAAATATGTACCACTTTTAATATTACATATTCAAGCGCAAGTCAAATGTAACAAATATTATAAAATAGAAAGAACGAATGATCAATCGTCTAAAAAACTTGGAAGTATATTATAATAGATTCTAAGCTCATGTATAACAATCATGTTAAAAAACTATTATTACCGACTTCACAAAAAAGGAGGAGGTACTAAAGTCGACTGTATTTTTTTTTTTTCAAGTCTTTTAGACAATTGTGCTACAGTAGTCTTTGATATGTTACTATTAATATACTTCATAATTTACTAAAATATTTAAAGAAAATATATTGCATTATGTCGTTGTATCTTTATGTGTCAATACTAGTATATAATACAGTGTAAGTAAATGTATATAGATAAAAAAATCGTCTGCTTCTAAGTAAAATGCTGTAAGTAAAAAAAACTAGATTGAGTTTTTTCAATAAATGATGTAGTGATGTCAGACAACCACATTATTGTTTACTGACAGCATTTTATTTAGGTAATATCGATACAATATTTAATATTTGTACTTGCTTTGTATTTGTATATTAATTACTGATATATCTGGTGGATTATTTATCATATTGGTGAATATCACTCATTTTAACATTAACTGTATATTTTTTTATATTTGAGAATATAATTATGTGCTGCTATTGTATATGACTAGTGGATAAAGGATATAGGCTGGAAATTACAATAATCATAATTTGCGTTTTTTATTTGTTTCGTAGGATAATGTTATTATAACAGCCGATATCCTTAGGAATGATTTGGCAACAAATGTTTTCAATAAAACGTTACCGAAAAAGGAGTTCTCTTACCATTATATAGGAAATAATTATTATGTTCATACCTTACAATTATAACATAAAATATTTCATTGAAAACATTTTTGCAGAAATCTTTTCTGATATTTGCACTCAGAAAATATGTATAATCATCCGTATGTACTTATGTATTTTTTTTTTATTGCTTATAATACGTGCAAATATAGGACCTAACATTTTTATTTTTGCGTAGTTTAAATTTAAATGTTTGTTTTTGATAAAACCCAGATCTCTGCCAAATAGATACTTATTTTATGTAATTTTTTTCTTGTTTCGAAATTACTCCATATAACGATATCAAATAGCGGCTCTTAAAGAGCGTAATAAAAAAATAAAGCACAAAATTAAAAATAATCATACATATTAAGGTTTTATATCAATAAAGATTTCGATATGCAGCACACAAAACTTATAAAAAATATTATTTAGATATATGCGATTGTTATGAACCTGCCCTTAGGTTGCCTGTATTTCACATATAGAAATCCTAACGTTTCACTAACCTAACATAGTCATTTAAATTCTAGAAGATAAGTTTTTTGAGGTAGATTAAATTTTTTACAGTCCTATTAACCTAACAAATTATTAGAAATATGTACACAATATTTTATGTAGAAGCGTGTACGACAAAGGATCTTTATTTAGTACGTTTTTGCAATTACTAGACGCCGAACATTGTTTTGCTGCATTACAAAAAACCAATAAACAAAACTTAAAAATATTTGTAACTTATTTATGTGCCAGGAATGAGACTTTTCTAACGCTCAAGAACATTTTTGCCTTTTAAATAGATAGACTGTTTTGCATTCAGACTATAAGATGTGGTGACTGTCGATTGGTCATCATAATAAGTTACCCCGACACCGTTCTAGCAGTCCGAAAACAAAGTGAAAAGGTTCACAGACTGAGTAGCTGTACAACCAATGATGATGATGTGAAACCAATTAAATAGCTGTTCAAATTTTACACATTTAACTTGAGTCAGTCGAAATCAAATGAAAATAATAATTTTAAAGATAAAGGGACCGGAAAGGAAACCGACTGTGACACCTATTAATGTTTTATCTGATACTATATCAAATATAGAATGGCGTATTGGTAGTCTAACATTTGACCCCTATCTTATATGTTAGTCTGGGAATTCCAACGAAATAATTATAATGAATAATTTTTCTGTTTATTTCGTTGGAATTCCCAGACTAACTAGGTGTCACAGTCGGTTTCCTTTCCGGTCCCTTTATCTTTAAAATTATTATTTTCATTTGATTATTTGATAAACAGATAAATTTGGATAAAGTACGAGTATGTCAACAGAATAAGGTCAAAATGTAAGTAAATTTAATCTGTATTTTTGTATAATTTGAAAATGTAATGGATATATTATACCTTTCAACGAGCAATTCTTGTATAT
Source organism: Lomographa bimaculata (assembly GCA_948107665.1). NCBI lineage: Eukaryota > Metazoa > Arthropoda > Insecta > Lepidoptera > Geometridae > Lomographa > Lomographa bimaculata. The sequence goes on along the minus strand of OX403607.1, from coordinate 8,134,447 downwards.
ATGTAATCTGAATCTCGGAAACGGCTCCAACGATTTTCATTAAATTTAGTATGCAGGGGGTTTCGGTGGCGATAAATCGATCTAGCTAGGTTTCATTTTTAGAAAACGTCATTTACCAGGTACTTTTATATTATTAGATCTGAATACAAAGTCAATCTTCTGCTTAGCAGCAATCATGTTCCATAGATTCCCTCCATATTTTCAAAATTCCAGGTATCTCTGCGTTTATATTTAAAACTCTAAAGCTACGCTTACTACAGTTACTGTAGGCGTACATCCTATTTTGTTCACAGTATGCTGGAGCTTAATGCTTCCAATCTAGATGATTTGCAAAAGGTTAAGGGATTATATATATTTTCTTAATTGAACAGTTAATTGTTCACGCATTACGTCAAATTTCAACATTAAAAAAAAAATAAGCGGAATCTGTAATTTAAGCATGAGATACCATTTGAAAATGTACTCTTACCATCTGCTCAGAAATGCAAGGCACCTAATAATTATGATTATAATATCCTGCCATTTCATTCTAACGAAAAGCTGTTACATTTCTCGGTAAAATCGACCATCTGACACATGTAATCTACTATAAACAAATAATATATTTTGGCTCATAACTCTAAAACATATGCCAAGACAAATGCTTTTATGAAAAAGTAACGAAAATTTTTATTTTTTTGTTTGTTACTGAGGTTGTAACATTTTGAATGAAAACCGCTTGGCGATTATCAAATTTTTTTACGTAAAGTTTTGACAAACTTTTTTTAATTTTACACAATTTTTTTTTGTAATCGCATTTAAAATGTACTTTACGAATCACAAACTACTTTTAAAAGGATAGACCAGGGCGGGCCGAGACGGGCAGCATCGCAACGAGAAATGCGTCTACTATACAATTTCTATAGAACTGTGTCTCGACTTGGAGCGCGGTGGAAAGGTACGCGGCGAAAAGGAACGCGGGGAATAGGAGTGCGGCGCTGCGGAACGGAGCGCGGCGAAAAGAAGCGCGGCAAAAGGAGCGCAGCGAAAAGGAGCGCTACGGAATGCGTTGCAGTTCGAAATATTTTTTCACCGCATCATTCCAGCCCGGCCCATCTTATAAGATCGTATATCCTTACGCGACAGTTGTACTGCAAAAACTTCTGCAATTTGCAAGTTACATTTGGCGCTTTAAAATTATTTTGTGATTAGCAAGATTCACGGCAATAACGATTAATGGGTTTTGTTCTAAAGTACGCTGTTTAATTTTTTAGTCTCACAAATTTAACCCAAATTTCGAATGGTCAATTCATTGAACAGGTCTTAAATAGGACCTTATATTTAGCTTTATTATAATTTAGCTTGCAGTAAATCTGTTTATTTTTCTTAAATCGCCTACTATAGGATAAACGTTTTGGCACATTTTTGTTAAAATGAAATAGTCGCATATTGATCATGTACATTTGATCACAAAGATCCAATCTTGATCGCAAGTCTTTTGCTAAGTATATTTATTTATTTCTAAAAGGAAGCAGGGATGCTTCTGAGGTATCTGATTTATTCTTATTGAATTTTGTTGCTAGATTATATGTATCAAATATTATGGAGTTTCTTTAACTCTGTTAATTTTTCTCTTAAAATTAAACCCTTCTATGTAACTCTGTTTTGAACACTTACATTTATGATGAAACACATTCGACAATTTAACAGATCTGGTGTTAACCTACTCCTGCAGAATTAAAATTACTTTATTGATTGGAAAGATATATGCTCTCTGTTGTATTATATCGCGTGGAGGACAGCAAGCCTCTCTAAACATATTATAATAGCTCGCTGCCCTCAAGAGACATATCCTCGGCATTCTGCTCTTTAACCAACAATCATACAGAGTTCGGACTCGACCGAACTACTCAATCATGAACTATGCACTAACTGTAACTCCATCTAACAGCTCACAGAGTTGGTCCCCCACAAACGTCGTAAATGTACACTATAAATTTAAAAATTAACAATATACAATTCCGAAAGTACATACATGACTAGTTCACATATTCATGTAGAATTCGGAAACATTTTGGTATAACCAACATATGAATAATAATTTGGCAATTTTAACTGGAGGGCTCGCCTCCGGGCTTCTGAATATTAAGTCCAAAATTACAATCAACTACTGCACAAAGACTATTTACAGCTTAAGCAAACCTTACTAATGAGGTAGTTCGGTATCCACATAAGCTAAATGCAGGAATCTCACACTCCCACCTCATTTCACTCCCAAATTGACCTAGAGGCTCTATAAATATTGTGCTTACTCCTAGTTGAGTCGACTGGTCATTTTGGGAATGTAATGAGTGGTCAGGAAGTAGAGGCAAGGTTAGTGAGGTGGGGGTGGCGGAGGCGGCGGCTTCGAACTTTGGGCAGTTTGGAAAGCTTGAGTGAAGGCAGGCAATCGCTGTTGCGTGCGCCCACTCATACTCTCCTCGGCATATGGAGACTGTCCCTCCTCTAAAAGTCCCCGAAGCAATTGACTCGACAGACCAGAAGGACCCTCACCTGGATCAAACAGTTCATTTTGATCAAGCAAATGTGCCTCAACTGAATCTGGTAGCTCTTCTTCTGCCGTAATGTACGGCAAGCCTGATGGCTCCTGGGAATACTCCTCTGGCACTACATAAACTAGCGGGTACTCACAATCCACTGGAAGTAGAGAACAAGATGGTGATGCCGGCTGCTCCAGTTTAATTTCCAAGGGTTCACCACCTTCCACTTTAACATCTGAATCTGGTTCCATTTTGATATTTAGGTCGGAAGAAATCTCTACAATAATTTCAGAAGCGGGAACAGGTGTTTGGACTGGTTCAGACGACCCTTCCTTGGGCGAGGGTGATTTCCAAATATCAAAATCTGTACCTTCCATTGCAAAATCGGAAGTATATGTTTCCTCGAAAGCAGAAGCTTCAGGTGCTGGCTCGCTTGATGTACCTACAGCTGCAGACCGCCAAGGCTCATCAGGGTGTGCGTTTTTCACATGCCTCACTAAGTGATCCTTCCGACCAAATTTTTGGGGACAATGTGGGCACAAGAAATCCCGCCTGCCTGTATGCACAACTAGATGACGCCGCACATCCTTTGCCGTAAAAAACCTCCTTCCACAAAAAGGACAAGTGAACTTCTTGTCTGTTTCATTCTTCACGGAGCGACTGCCTGTATGGATTTTTAGATGATAAACGATATCTTGACGATTGGTAAAAACTTTATCACAAATTGTGCACTGTAGATTGCCTTCTTCCACTGAATGCAGAGCTGCATGCTTGCGATAGCTCATCGATGAGGTGTATGACTTTCTACAATCTGGTTTCTCACAGGTGTACAGCTTTTTAACTGGATTGTGCACTCGCTCATGGTTGGTGAGATGGTCCTTGCGATTGAATGTTCTTCCGCAAACATTGCAGGCGAAGGCCCTTGCTTCGCTGTGTATGAGATTGTGGCGATGGAGTTTAAATTTTGAATTGAAGCGTTTGTCGCAATACTCACATGGGAATGGTAGCTCGCCCGTGTGGGAGAGGACATGCTGACTGAGTTTTCCAGGGCTTGTGAAGCGTTTAGCACAGGTCTCGCAAGCATGGCGCTTATCTTGATCACGGCGCGTGCGGCGAGAGGGCTCAGTTGCAACCGCCGTGGCTGTGGATGCTGAGCCAATCGGAGCAACGGGAGCAGCCGAAGTGGAAGCTACGGGAGCGACCGTGGCAGAGGAGGTAGAGGCAGCAGGTGCGACCAAAGTGGATGCGACGGTAGAGACCGAGGTAGAGGCAGCAGATGCAACCGAGGTGCAGGCGGCAGGTGCGACCGAGGTGGAGGCGGCGGGAGCGACTGAAGTGGAGGCGGTTGGAGTGACCGTGGTAGAGGCGGGAGCGACCGTGGTAGAGGCGGGAGCGACCGTGGTAGAGGCGGGAGCGACCGAGGTAGAAGCGGGAGCAACCGTGGTGGAGGCGGGAGCGACCGAGGTAGAGGCGGGAGGCCTAGTCTGGCCGGAGGGGCCGGGCGCGGCCGCCAGCTTGCGAGGCAGCGTGGGCACGCGACGCGCCTTCTTCACCGTGCGAAACGTGGACTTGACGCCGGCGGGCCCCGGGGGCCCCAGGGACACGAACTGAAGCCGCGACGGAATCTGCGACGCAGGTGGCGCTATGAATCTCTTCTGCGGGGCGGCCGCGCGCTCGCCGCCCGCCGCCTCCGACCGCTCGGGGGTGGCTCCGAGTTCCTCGCCTTCTCTAGGGTTCGGTGGCGAGCTGGCCATCTCGCGCACATTTTTGACGTGCTTGCTCTATATCCCCGTTCGTGGATCGCGCGGCGCGCTCGCGGCGGCTGTGTTGTGGCGCTGGAACGTCCCGATGGCAGAAAACATTTCTGTCACACTGACGATCTGGAAGCCCTTTTTCGTATTCGTGTCACATGGTTCTCGCGGAATTTCTCAACTATGCAGTCGTTTACTGGCTTCGAGATTCCTCGATCGCGTTACTATAATCGGAAACGGTAACAAAACGGTGAGGAAAGGTGAAAAACTGAAAAAATTCTTTTCTCAAAGAAATACGTAGCGCTTGACATCAAATTCACGAAATGTCAAAATAATGGAATGAAGCCAAAAAGCCATGTCAAAAAAAGTCCGCCGAAATCCGAATCGTCAGCTGTAGATTGTAGAGACCATTGACCTAAATCGGCCACATCCAGTGCTAGTGCTACCAGTTTTTATAACATTGGAATTTATATTAATCAGATTTAAATTTATTGCATATAACTGTGCAACATTTACAAGTTTAGTAATAAATAGTACCAACTCTTTTAAATATGCAAATAAGTTTCCCCGTTATGTAAAAGTAAAAAAACTCTTAAAATCCTATAATACATAAAAACAACTTTCTGGGACAAAGCAAAAGATGAGGAAGAGATCAAAAGATTGAACATGATGCTGGCAAATTCACAAACCGTGCGAAGCCAAACACCCAAACGAGGGGGAAAAAAGTACTATCAACAGTAAATCAAACATAATGTAAAAACTCCGTTTTACAGTAAATGTTGTGGTAAATGACCATTTCGGACGTGCCGTAAAATTCATAAGAGTGTTATTCCAAGAGTAAATAAAAACAAAGTCAATATTATTAATTATTATTATAATTGTATAAAATGTTTAAGAGATAGATTAGATTAATATATAATAATTATATAAGAATTACATAAGAAATTAATAGATTCCTAGGAATAAGAAAAATGTCTCACAAGTCATGCTCGTGAACGGATGTTGCATGTGGGTGTGTGGTGGCTGTTATGTGGTGAAATGTAAATGATGAATTAAAATTAGTGGTTCTCACGACTGTTATTATTCAAAGCTATCGTTTGTCCCTTCTTATTTAATGTAACGTATATCATAATTGTTTATACTTTATAGTGAAAAAATAGACGGGAACTGACCGCCTATAACATATCTCTGTTGCAATCGGTTTCAATTGTTACATGTGATGTATTCATTTAGAAGTCGAAATAAAAGTAAAATACAAGGATCATTTTAGCTTTATTCAAATTAAATAATCTTTACTTATATTATATATATTCGAAAAATTGTGTGAGTGAGTGAGCAAAAAATGCTTGAAATGTATCATATATCTGTAACTGCTGGTCGGAGTAAATGAAATTTGATCGGTAGATAGCTTAGATCATGGAATATGACATAATAATATGCTACATTTTATCTCGAAAATTGGTGCAATTCCTATGGGGTACATTTATTTACTATGTTTTTTTTATATATAAATGGGGTAGTTTGTGAATTGTTCGATATTAAATTTCTATGTATAACTGCTGGTTGAATTTCGATATTGTTTGATGTGTGGATATCTGAAGGCTTTTAGATAATAATAAATTGGTAATTTAGTATTAAGTTTGTTTTTATTTATATCAACTGTCTTTTAATTGAAACAACGCGTAATGACATTACAGTTTTTACACACACCTAGCGCCACAGAAGTAAGCGGATAGAACTTGAACCTAATAAGAGTGCGTTCCATTTTTAATAATATCTATGATTCTGGAATAGGACCGAATTAACTTTATATCCCGAATGTTACTCCAGGTTCCTGGGGAAAAAAATCACAAGTGCACAAAGATTGCAGGGTCAAAATTAAATAAGTATACTCGTATAAATTATGTTATAAAATTTAAACCAATCACTATAAAGTTTTAAAAAATAAGGGATCTGTCCCCCTTATTACGCATCTTTGTTGCGAGCAGTTTCTATTTGAATTAAGAAAAAATGAACATAATATCTTAAGGGTTCTGTCGATTGCGAAGTGAAACCGTTCGCAACAGAGATAGGTAATTGAGGGTGGTGGCGTTGCGACTGCATAAAACTGTATCGAAAACATTTTTAACAGCATGTTTCTTTTAGAATATTTCTCACACCGAATAACCAGCCCCCCGATTACCTATCTTTGTTGCAAACGGTTTCAATACTAAATTGACAAAACTCCTAAGAAATAAGGTTCATTTTTGCTTAATTTTAATTGAAACCGCGTGCAACAAAGATACGTAATAGGGGGTCAGAGCTTAACAAAATCTATATAGACCTTTGTCTCTCAGTCAAATCTACTTTTGACGGCATCAAGGATGTTGTAGCTAAAACCGTAGGTTTGTTTCCTATCTCGATGGACGGCATAGACAATATCGAACACAACTTGCAACTGTCGATAATGTCACATTGTCAAATCAAAACGTTTCGTTCGTTTGGTTCGTTCATCGTTGCCCCCATAGATGAAAAAGTATATATTGCTCCTCGCGTTTTCCCACCCCTTGAGAAATATTGTTAGATAGGAAGGATCATAACCTATCAATTGAAATATTTATTTTTGTGGGCCAAAATAGGTGTATTGGCTGTTTAGTGAACATTTATTACTAAAAGCAAAGCCGTTGAAATATTCCAGTAAGTGTTATACATTGTATCTCATCTCTTAATCTGTTTCAAAGGTTCATGACCCTGTGGTGACTCTACAAATAATATTATTTTATCTTTTACATTGCACGTAATTAATCCCCATTTATTGTTCTGGTTTAACTGGAAACGCAGTCATTGTTTTATTACTATACTGATTAGATAGTTGCGGAGTCACTTGCTGTAAGTGTTGGTCTAGAATCTAGATCTTGTACAACGTGAAATAATTTGTATATTATATTTATATTTTTGTGGTCGAGACAGGAATTCTGGGGGCCAATAGGCCCCAATAGCCTTAGATACAAAATATTTTAGTTTAACATACATTTTGGCATCAATAACATACATATTATGTACAACATATTACTTTTTATGTGTATATATTATAAAAAGTGATTTCTGGCTTCACCCATACAAGATTTAAAAAAATCCTTTACCTAATTTATAAATACCCCAAGGCAGCTTTATAAGTATTTTGTTAATGGTAGTCCTAACAACAGCTAAATTGCCTATATTTCTTTTTTAAGCTTTACTTGTGTTTCAATTATTTATTTTATTACTGAAATTTTGAGTCATTAGTTATTATTTTTATATACCTATATTTTCCAGAATAAACAAAAAAACATTCTTAGATTCTTATTCTTATTCTTATTCAACATGGGGGCGTTAAGGCCTGCACTGACGTCCCGCTTGGGGTGTATTGTGCATTTCCCCCTGCCAGGAACTACCCCATCCACCCCAGCTCCTTAAAATAACGGAGTGTGGTTTTTGGGTGCTGGCATAACTGTTCCAGTGATGAGGTTGTTGTATATGTAATTGAATTCTGTGAGTCTTCAGGTGAGTCTTTATGTTTTGTGGAATGTTGCTCTAGCATTCCAGTGTTGACTCTAATTTCTTCAGTGACAGCACACTGAGCTATTACGTGTTCTACGGTTTCGTTTTCCTCCATACATCCCCTACACAAAGGGCTATCTGTGACTCCTATTTTGTGTAGGTGGTAGTTGAGGTTACAGTGACCTGTTATAAGGCCTACCATTAGACGAAGATCTTGACGTTGTAACTTTAACAAGTTGTTTGTAATTTTCCTGTTTAGAGACGGAAAGGCGGCTTTTGTGTGTATGCAGTCCGTCCTCTTGTCCCACAGTTTTTGGTGTTCTTTTTCCGTATGACGGCGTAGTAGCTCTCTTACTTCCATTGTAGATGGTTGGCAGAGCTCCGCCACGCCGTCAGTTACTGGCTTCCTTGCTCCTTCTTTAGCTAGATTATCTGCCTTAGTGTTCCCTGGACATGCACTATGGCTTTTGATCCATTTTACTTCTACATCAAACTTATCTGAGAGTGTCTGTAGTGTCTTGTGACATTCCGCTACTACCTTTGACCTAGTGGTGGGTCTTCTGAGCGCATATATAATAGCTGCACTATCAGTGATAAACTCGAGGGTTGTACCCTCTTGTCTGCGTTCAGCTATTTGTAATATTTCTTTAGCAGTGAGTAGTAAGCCCGTTGCTTCTGCTTGAAAAACTGTAGTGGTCTTGTTCAGAGATGTTGATTTCAGTAGTCCAAGTTCCGGCGAATGATAGCCGCAACCTACACCATGTTTGTTTTTGGCTCCATCTGTGTAAATTTTTCCAGAGGATTGGGTTGATGGAGCACTGTCTTCAGAAAGTAATTTATACTTTTTACTATCAAGATGTGTAGTAATTGTTCGATCAGTTCCCTTGAATGCTTCTGGAATGATAGTAATCGCTTTTTCCAGTATTCTGCAATGGTTTGTGACCGGACTTGTGTCTTTCCACTGATTTGTGGACTTTATTCTCAACGCTGATGCCATCGCTTCTTGTTGTATATGCAGATGCAGGGGAGATAAACCCAGAATGACATCTAGCGCTGCTGATGGAGTGGTTTTCATGCATCCACTGATAAGGGAGCATGCCAGTCTTTGTATTTGTTGTAACTTGGTGATTGTTGTCACTAAGTTCGTGCGTGGCCACCATACGACACAGCCATATGTGAGAACTGGTCGCACTATGACGGTGTACAGCCAGCGGCATAGTTTTGGCTTTAAGCCCCAGTCCTTACCAACGGCTCTGGTGCTTTGCCATAGAATATTTATTGCTTTTGTGGTTATATGATCTATGTGTTTTCCCCACAAAAGTTTGCTGTCTAGCCATATACCTAGATATTTTACTTCCTTGCTAAGGGATAGTTTTGTGCCAAACAGTGTTGGTAGTTTTAGCTGCGCTAGTTTAGTCTTTCTAGTAAACAGTACCATTTCAGTCTTTTGGGGATTTACCGCTAGACTATGTTTTTCACACCATCTCTCAACCACCCGAAGCGCTCTCTGCATCTTTTCGCAGAGGGTTGCCTCAAATAATCCCGAGATCATTATTGCTAAGTCGTCTGCGTATCCTATAGTGATAACGCCGTCTTTATTTAATAGTGTGATAAGTTCATTAACTACTACCCACAGTAAGGGTGACAGCACTCCTCCTTGTGGGCAGCCTCTTGTCACGAGGCAGCGCGAAGAGTTTGAACTTTCTATACTGGCTGCTCTATTCGAGAGCATGGTTGTGATCCATTTGTTCACTCTCTCATCTATGCCTTGGTTTTTCAACCCATTTTCGATGCTTGGAAAGGTCGTTTTGTCAAAGGCCCCTTCGATGTCTATGAAGGTGACCAGACACGACTGCTTGTTTTCGAGTGCTGCTTCTATCTTGTGGACAACCTGGTGCAGAGCAGTCTCTGTAGATTTGCCTGACTGATAGGCATGTTGATTCTTATGTACCGGATTTTCATTCAACGGTCCACCTCTTATGTATTTATCACAAAGTCGTTCCAAAGTTTTTAGCAGAAATGAACTAAGACTTATCGGTCTGAATGACTTTGGGTTTGTATAGTCCGTTTTACCCGGTTTGGGTAGAAATACGACTTTGACTTCCCTCCATGGCTTTGGAATGTACTTCCATGCCAAACATGACCTGAAAATTGCCATTAGGGAGGTTTTTGTTTTATTTAGGCTCCATTGCAAAAGAGCTGAGACATTCTTAGATATAACATTAAGGATTTCACCCTCACATCCCACACAACCTTCCTGACTAATCAAAATTAATCAATTGAATAACTCATGTTTCCAGACAATGTCGGCCGAACATGTTGCTTCCGCCCCAGGTTCAGCTGCAGAACTTGGCAGTGGTGGAGGCAGTGCTGGCAGTGCTGGCAGCGTAGGCCTCTCGGCTGGTTCTGGTATGTAATTAAATGAAACACAATCACACACAGAAATATATTTAAATGCAGACACGGTGTTACAAAATGTATTATTAGTTAATAAAAACTATTGCGACAGTTATTTATTTCTAATCCGGCACTCACTCCCATATTATTGTCGAAAGAAAAATGCTCCGGTCAAGTGTCGTACATATCCGATGTCCTTTTTCTACGAGCTACGTTTACAGGTCAGGAAAAATTGTAAAAAAAAAACTACTTGTGATCAATCTAAACAATGTCCCACACCGAAAGAAATATAAAATGTGCCGCTGTCAGATGAACAAACAATGCTGAACCACCAAGTTAACTAGGAGATCTCGCTTGCATGGATCAATAAAATATAAACACATATCTTTTTTTTTTTTTACTTATAGAGTACCTCTTGCGAAGTGCCCTATTATAATTACAATTTAGCCAAACTATGGCTAGTCAGTAATTTAACATTAACTTAAACTGCTACATTGCTAAACTAAGAATGTGTCCATTAACACTTTTCTTATTGTCACTATTTAAGGGTAATACACTTTGTTCATGCATTCTTTTGCAGCACTCTCACTATATATACTAACATTAAACAAGTTCTAATGGTTTAGTTCTTTTAAGTCTTCTCATAAACTTATTATACTTATACCAATCACATTTTGATGGAATATATCCATGGCAAAGTTATAAGAAAGCAACATCATGGAACTGTAATTGGTGGCTGTATCAGCATTCTAGTCGGCCAGAATGCTATTACAGACACCAATTTGAGTTATATATACTTTTATCGGACTCGGACAGAATGTTTTACAAATTAGTTAAGGGATAATATTTTATGTAGTTGTTTGTGTCGACAATTTATTGTAAATGTTACTAGGGCGGCATATTCGTTGAGAAAAAAAGCACTTAATATTGATGTTAAAAAAAACTTACTATCAATTTTAACCCAAAATATTTTGGCTTGATCAATTTCGATAAAATTTATATGGGACCACCTCTGAAGTATATCTACCAAACAAAAAAAATCATCAAAATCGATTCATTATTGGCGGAATTATCGCGTAACATATATAAAAAAAAACAACATACAATCGAATTGAGAACCTCCTTTTTTTAAGTAGGTCAAAAATCAATTCCTTCATGTCATTGAAACAGTTCTCACTTGTACATGAAATATTTTTTTATTCGACAATGGCTAAATATATAAGATTGCGCATCCAAAATTAAAAAAAAAAACAAATTTATGATTCCAGTAGCGGTCATACAAGTAAGCGGCGCTGCGTCGGAGGAGAAGATATTCGGGGGCTGCGAAGGCCCCGACGCCATGTATGTGAAGCTGGTGTCCTCCGATGGCCACGAGTTCATCGTGAAGCGTGAACACGCGCTTACATCGGGCACTATCAAGGCCATGCTGAGCGGGCCCGGCCAGTTCGCGGAGAACGAGGCCAATGAGGTCAACTTCAGGGAGATACCGTGAGTACTGAGTGTGCCGATGACTCGTTTTCGTTTAGCTTATGGTTAAATTCACGATGCTATGGTATGTCATCATCATCTATTCGCATCATCACGCTAAACCCAGGAAGTTGCTCCACAAACCACCACTCGCACCAATTACCGCAGAAATGTATTTTTATTTAAATAATTAAACGCAAGTAAAGCTTAAAAAAACCGACTTCACCGCTTTATCTTCGGAACCTTGATCAGATTTAATGTATTAAATACGCATTATTGACTATAACTAAAAACTAGAGATCAGATCTTGATCAAATTTCAATGGGACCACATGAAAAGCACCAGCTTTCAAATAAAAAAATAATCATCAAAATCGGCTCACAACGAAAGAAGTTATGAGGTAACTTTTGAAATCGGTTAAATGAGAACATCGTCAAAGTAGTCCACAAAATAGGCATTATTGACGATATTTCAAGAACTACTGTTCAGATCTTGATCAAATTTAAATTGGACCAATTAGCAAGCAACATTCAAACTAAAAAAAATTTTTCGAAATCGGCTCACGTGGAGAGAATTTATGAGGAAACACTTTTTTGGGAAGTCGGTAAAAAAATATGTTTATTATGTTTGTTCCCAGATCCCACGTGCTCCAGAAAGTGTGTATGTACTTCACATACAAGGTTCGCTACACCAACTCTTCCACGGAGATCCCAGAGTTCCCGATTGCTCCAGAAATTGCCCTAGAACTGCTAATGGCTGCTAACTTCTTGGACTGTTAGATCATGATCTCAATTTAGCACTAGAATGAGATTTACCGATAGGTACCACGAAAATAACGTAGTTAAGTACCGTTTCCTTATTTAACCCCTTATTTGCCCTTATACAACAATAGTTAGGTACCGTTTTCTTATTTACCCCCTTATTTGCCCTTATACAACAATAGTTAAGTACTGTTTCCTTATTTACCCTTACGAAAACAATGTGTCTTTTGTAGTAACAATTCAGTAGTTGTAATTGGCTGAATCGTTATTATAGTTATCGTATATTATAAATGTAAAATACCAGAAGGCCTGACTTTCTAAATGCTATATTTTCCGTAATAATTAAGATGTTGTATTCTAAACAATCTATATTAATAATTGTTTAGACTACACTGTCCCGCAAAGAACGGCATCACCGCGTCGCGTCTCGTAATATGCACGCCAACGCTTGTGTGTCAAGTTGACACTTGACACCTTAGACTTAACAGAAAAGATAGCTTTTATTTGACGTGACAACGTCTTTATAAATCGATGAACGGCTACACGCACGAAAAAGCATGACTCATTGTCACGTTCCGCCTGAGCCGAGCGTGCAAGCGAGAGCGCGGAACTTTTTCATCAATATTTTTTTATGACGTTATCACGAAAAAATATCGTCTGTAAACCGACTTTACAGAACCTTTTTTTTTTAAATCAAATCAGAATTTGCAATAGCCGTACCACGAAAGACGTTGGTGTCAATATATAAACGCTTGAGTGATCACACTTACAAACCGACATTAAGTTCTATGACTTGTGTCGTGGGTGCCAGAAACAGTCATATAACCCAAACAAATCACAACCGGAATCAGAAACACAAATTTTCCTTGATGAGAAAACTTTTGTTCCCGCCTGGAACCGAACCCGATACCCCGCTTAGAAGGCGAACGTTCATCCAAAACCAACGGGCAATGGTTGGAATGAGGTCCCAAGAGGTTTATGGTATTGCAATTTACCCTGAAGACTATAAAATCGGTATATGAAATATTTTTCGCTGTAATTAATACGGTATACTCATTCTAGGCTTTACTAACGAATTTTTTTAATGAGCTTGTATCTCAATAGATAGCTAAGCAGAGGTTGATCTAATAACGTCAATACGTGACACGTAGAGCGGTCTGCCTGGTCGATCGTAAGGGAGACGATAATGTACGATCCGATATTTCACGGCCCGATAATACGCATCCAAGAAAACGCAACCAATATTTGAATTTAATGCACACGAAATATCAGTTCGAGCAATACTGGCCGTACAATACAGGTCGGAAAATATTAGCACGAGCTGATAATATACAATCATTAATGCACGGCGGATAATTCGTGTACAAACAAATGTCAATGTCATAGCCTCGTTGTTATTTCACATCCAATAATGTACGGCCCGTATTGCACAACCTGATAATTTGAAGCCACATCACGGAATACTGGTTGCGAATTATTGGCCGTGCATTATTTGTCGTACAATATAGGGACTCGAACCTAAGATGGATGAAAACACTGTGAAATTCGTGTGATGTAATTTATGGATGAACTTTGAGGTTGCCGAATTTCTAAAGTAACTTGTCCACTTGCTGTATGTATCACACGGTGTGTTCTCAGCTGTGAACGTGTTAACTTTGTTGGGAGAAGTTGGAGCAAACATCGGGCCGGTAGTAAAAAGCCAGCTTAAAAAAAAATAAGCCTTTGATAGATGCTACTTCATGTTACATACTGGCCAGAATCGATCATCTTATTGGACAATAGGCTAGATACCTAAAATGAATTCCATTTAGTCAGTCATTTACATTATTAAAAATATATTGGACACGTATTTTTTTGTCAATTAAACAGAAATTTACAACGCACCATGCGTTGAAATTCCGTGACGTCACGTCTCAGTACACTTTTCTGACGTCACGAGCGGAGGGGCTCGTATATAAGTCTATTGATTTGTTAAATTAAATAATACATGTCAAATATTTTTTGATAATCTAACTGACGGATTAATTCAAATTTTCCCCCAGGCATCGTCCCTATTAATGTTAAATAAAACAATTTTAAATTTATTTTAACGCGTATGTTTTACATTATTATTAAACCTGTTTCGTGGTCACGGGGAGACTAAATAATTCAATGAATAGTGCGATTACTATAAAAGTAAGGAATAATTAATTAATTATTAATTAATTCTAATTGGTTGCGAATTAATAAACAAACTTTGTTAGAAAAGTGAACTGTTATGACTTTCAACACTGTGTGATATAGACATATCAGCATTCTGCTGCTCGTCTATAATTAAATAAATAATTTATTTTTTGCGACATTTGGTATGGGAGTGGAATCATTTATTTTCTATTGATTTAATACGGTGTTTATAGCGGGTATGTTAATAATTCGATTAAAATTAATTGTTAATCCATACTTTAAATTTGAACATCTTCAAGTTTAAAATTTGATCTAACAAACTAAACAATCTTTCTTTTGTGAGTGTATTAGCGTTACTAACTATATATTTCCTTATTTACGTATATGTAGACACATGGTGCGTGTCTAGACACTCTTCGTGTACCTCATTGATGTATTTGGAGCTTGAAAATTTATAAATTTCGTTTGGGATTCATCGACCCACAACTAATGGACCTCGCTTGGGTCTAACACATATTTCACGATATAAATGTACCGGTTAAAATCTACAAAAACGTGTATATATGTAAATCATTATGAACAAACTAAAACAATTTAATGTACGGTCTATCTTCAGGTCATTATTAGACCTCTTAATTCTTCTTATAACAACTTATCAACGTACGCAGCTTTGACTGACGGCGGTCGTACTATTTGCACCTAATGAAGTCCCGAGGCGGGATTGTAGCTTATATTTCCTTATGTCGCCTATGTTCCGTGGACACTTGATACATGTATTAGTAGATCGATGAGAATAATATCAAAGTATTATAGAAAATGTTTGAAATGACATCTCTCATGAAATGAACGCAGTCACTAACTTATTTATTAAATGATCATTTGTTGCTTCACTTTGTAATTAAATATGTTCAATATATTAAACATTATTGATGCATTACGTATGTTATTGTCAATGTCATTTAAAAAGAGTCCAATAACCTCTTCCATTTTATATCATCGTCAAACAGCATAATTTTTGGATGTTATTTAACAGAATTTGTTATTCAATTTAATCTTATATTAGATTTGTAATAAATGTAATAATTCATTCATATCTAATTTTGATTTTATTTACTATGCGAGTTTAATTAATTTTTGTTATTATATGTAATAACATAATATTAATATTTAACTACAAATGTGCTATGATAAACTTCATGTTCAATTTATCAAGAAATGACGTAGTTAAATTATTATAAAAATATTAAATAAGCTGAAATTGTATTACTTACCTTATTTAGTCCATTGGTGCGTTAATATAATTATTATATTATAATTAAATTATCTTATCCCTAGTTCAATTACTACTGAAATAATAATCATACGAAATTAATATGTGCTCTCATACAGATGCTTTTAACCGACTTGTCTTAGTTTCATAAATAATATAGCTTATCAAACCTATACAATATTATGAAACAAGTAGAATGCACATAAGTTTAAGGTAATGCATTTTTTTTCTCATTGTACGCGAAACATTTTGCTTTCCTAACGAAGAGAAAAATGTTGGGCGAAAAAAAAGAAAGAAAAAAATCCATTACCTTAAACTCATGTGAATTCTACACCATCTATAATATTGTATAGGTTTCATAAGCTATATTATTTATGAAGCTAGAAATGTAATTATTTATTGTCGATACATCGCATTAACCAAATTGTAATTGTTTCGCTTTGTAATTTTGTTAATAAACTATAAAGTTCGTATAATTGTTGTTTTGTTGTCAAAAACCTAGAATTCTCTTTAAAAAAATTAAATACTTTAAGAATAAGGTGCTCCATCGTCGGCCGCATCGTAGCTTACCATAAGGCGAGATAGTGATCAAAGTTTTGCCTATCTATATATATATATACTAGCGATCCGCCCCGGCTTCGCCCTGGTGTGATAAATGATGAACCGCTCGACCGATTTTGTGCAAACTTCACATAAACCATCTACTAAATAGTCCGAACAAAGCCTAAACATTTGGTTTGGATAGGTGAGCCCGTTCTTGAGTTATAAAATTACAACGAAAAGTGGCATTGATTTATATATATATATATATATATATAATGAATTGACGTAAGGTATGTTGATCTCACTAAAACTCGATTACTTAAATATTGTAGAAGTCCAAGTAAGGTTTAAAAGGTGAGAAAATAGGTATAAAGAAATTGTAATGAAAGTTGTAAAAACAACTATATAATTTTCCCATACAAACTGTTTGTAGCTGTCAAAAAATTGACACAAATTAATTTCTGAACACACTATACATATTTAACCACTGACAAATGTGACAATATATGTTTGTTGTCAAAGTTCAGACAACTTTTATTGGCGGTTCAAAGTTCGCCGGGACAGCTAGAAAAATCTAAATGAAATTAAATTAATACAAAAAAAATACAATTTAATGTAGACCCGAAAGTAATTGTATGTTTGAAAACCTAGAGTGTATATAGGTGATGTATGTAAGTAAAATGGTTCGAGCGAATAGGAGCCTAGGAATTGTGTCAATAATAAATGAGTCATTCGGATT
Source organism: Lomographa bimaculata (assembly GCA_948107665.1). Classification (NCBI taxonomy): domain Eukaryota; kingdom Metazoa; phylum Arthropoda; class Insecta; order Lepidoptera; family Geometridae; genus Lomographa; species Lomographa bimaculata. The sequence goes on along the minus strand of OX403607.1, from coordinate 8,117,318 downwards.
GCCGAGGGCTTAGCTGGGCAAGGCTATGCCGTTGCTGTTTTTGCGTGTTCAAAGTTTATTGCAGAATTTGGTAATTACTTTATGGCGCATCAGTCTGTTTTTCTAGGTTTAAGCTTCATATTAGTAGTATAGCGGCACTGAGTTCCTATTATGAGATACTAGCAATGCCCTGCGGCTTCGCCCGCTATTATCACGTTAAAAAGTAGTCTATATGTTAATCCTAGGTATAACCTATGTACATTCCAAATTTCATCTAAATCCGTTCAGCTGTTAAAGCTCGAAGAGGAGGGAACAAACATACTTGCACACTAACACACTAACTTTCGAAGTTAAAATATTAGTATGATATACATGTAACTAAATAAACCTATATCCGCAAGCCTTATTCTTTAGAGTTGGGAAATTAAAATTTATTTAAAAAAAAATAGAAAAAATAATTATGTACATGCCATCCCAGGATATATTTTTAGTTAGTTATATATTAGCTTGTTTTACTAATGGGGCTGAGTAAGTGGGTTTTAATAATTAGTGAAATCGGTTCTCAGCAATAATCTAAGTCAGACAGTGTATGTACCAAAGCACACACACCTAAATCAGCCATTTGTTGGATTCACCCAATGAGCTAATGATATTCGAAGTTTCAATATCGAGTAAACTAGGCAGGGTACAGAACTTTAATAAAAAACTTGAGAGGTGTCAAGGGACACCCGGATGGAACGAAGTTCAATTTCCGTCTAGCCCCCTTTCGCAACGCGCGATAAGGAACTTTCATTCCAAAATGAAAAGAAACATGCAAAAACCAACATCACGCGGTGTTCCCAGGTGGTCACCCATCCAAGTACTGACTGCGCCCGATGTTGCTTAACTTCGGTGAGAACGTGGTATGGACTACAACTATAGCAAAAAGTGTCGTAACAACTTTGGTCTTAATTTTTTCCGTCTAGCCACCTTTCGCAACGCGCGATAAGGAACTTTCGTTACCAAAGTACCAAAACCAATAACCAAATGTAAAAATAAAACATGTTTTGTCCTTTATTCAGTTTATTGCGTAAACTTAAAACCGGTCCACATAGATGTTTGGAAGTCTCAGGCGCACTACGATACAATGGACTAACTGCTTACAATTACCGTACTTTGGAATGACATCCACTTACACACTAACCAAATAGGAAAATCAACTTTACAAAAGAAACAAAATAATACAGACAGTAAGGGCGAGATTATCAGTTATTACTTGTTTTCTGGGTTTTGTTATTGATTGTTATTTGAAATTGATGAGAATTTTCTCTACTAATATGGAAAATATTGAATATCATGGTACAATATTTAATTGACACAATAATAATATTAGCATCTCAATATAAATTATTATACACGGTTTTGATATACATGCCAGTCATATACATTTTGATAACTGACTTAACGAACATGCATCATATTTTGTTGTACATTATTTTGTCAAAACACTCGATGTCCCTTACTGAATTCATATTTAGAATAAAAGAAAAATCATCAATAAATAAATATCTGTAGTCATATCACTAAAAGAAACTCACTACAACTCTAGAAATTCAATCTGAGATCTAAGCTTATAATAAACTTTGGATAAAAAATTAAATACAATCGATTTGTACATTTTTTACAAAAAAAGAAACAATTTTATCAGAAAAACAAGCAATTTAATAGCATACAAGGAACAATTATACAGCTAAAATATCATATAACCGTATCCTTCGTTGCTATTAAGCAGCATGTATTTTTTAGTTATTATTCTGTTAAGTGAGAATGTTAAAAATTAAATGCAAATTATTACAAAACTTGTGACAGTGTACGCACCTTATCTAAATAAAAATATACATACGTTTACATTTTACAATAAAAATAATACTTTAATAATTAATTTCAAAAGATTATTGTTTTATGGAAGAATTCATTCACTTACACATACCAGTATAAAAACTTGTAACAATGTTACACCAAAAATATAAAATTTGTATGAAAAATAACTACAAAACTTACATGTTAGGTGCAAAATTCAAGGAATGTGCTCCGTTTTGTGTTTACTTGAATCTTATATAAGTATAAATTATTCGAATTAGGTCATTGTTATTGGCAATAATATCACAAATCAATATTATCAGATATTACAGATTTTAAGTGAAACTTTTATGGAAGGACTTTGAAATTCTAATTCGCAACCTTTTTGTGTGACGAAATGGTGAATGACTGTAAAACAAAAGTTTCACTATCGTGTGTCTTTACGACACTGTTTGTTTTTTAACGATGGCAATGGAACCGAAATGCACCAACATTAGAAATAAATATGAGGAAAAGTGCTTGGATGAATCTAGATCACCAAATACCCCACAATGAACTTACCTATCCTATGTATGTAACATATATTCAATACATCCGCCAAACAGCTATTTATATTGTTTTCCCTTTTTCGAACATGTTCCTACTGTAAACGGATTTATATATTAGGTAGCCTTGAATTTACACAACCGAAATCAGTGAGAGACAACCATTTTTTGTTCTCTTATGTTTGGCTTCGCAACTTAAGTACATTTAACCAGTGTCAAATAATAAAATAAGTTTAAAGTTTTTCTAGTTAGTAAAATTTTTCATAATTAGTCCTAGTCACCAGTCACAGGCCAAGGCAATTAAGTCATGATCCAGTCATATAAGTCAGCAGACTATGACTAAAGTATTAAAAGCTTTTTACTAGAACTTTTGTTGTAGTTAGCGAAAGCGAAAATCACGTTTTTTTACTTTGTATGATTTGCCTACACTCATGCAGGTTCACGAATTATTAACGGTAAATAATCCACCATTATTACACATGAACACTCGTTTAGTCACAAGTTTTGGAAATTAATACAAAATCAATAATGATGTTTTATAATTTTCGCGGCAAAAACATTAACGGTTGTCTGTCTGTCTTTCCTAAAACTGAAGGAAGTCTCCTTTGAACAACTACATAGCTAGATTTTAACTTCATATTAGGCGTATTTATCTACCATCTGGCGAACGACTGGCTGTCTCCTCTCTTAGATGTTTCTAAATGGTCTAAGACATAAGTGCAATTAGAAGCCTGATATCTGGCAGTATAAAGAAGTCCCATAGGTAATTTTGAGTTTTTTTTAAACATGATTTGTTGAATGAGATTGAGCATTGTTTGAGCTTTATTCCCCTTGGTGATGATCTAAAATTCAATATCCTTACACTTTAATTACTGAATCTAGATACATATAAATGTGGTTGTAAATAATGTATTCATGATGTGGATACATATTATTTATATGAAGCACAACAATGCCGATGATATGTTAATAAATATCACTAAATGAGTCAACATGTAGGAGGATTTTCTAAACAACACACTCGCAGATAAGCTATATATTGACAATAAGCTGTTTACAGTCACATCGATGTAGAGTCAAAACTTTAAAACTGTGATTTTTTTCTAAAATTTAAAATGTTGAAATACATATTATACCCGTTATTAATTATAATTTATTTAGTGATACATTTTGATGATATTAGACGTTAAATCTTTATTGCCTTTACGACTGATAGTCTCAATCTCATCATTTGCTCTATACTTTAGTTATGATATAAGGTTGTGTATTGTCAATTTAAAAATATTGTGGGTAGTTCAAAATCACTTTCTGAGCTTGGTAGGTCCGTATGGTGACCACACTTTAATGTCGACATTTTATGTAATTTTTATTAAGAAGGCTACCACTATAGTGACTGCAAATCAGCGCAATTTTAAGACGACTGCAACTAAAGTCGAACGCAAATCTAAACATTTACAAGCACACTAACTTTATCTCAACAAAGCACGTTCGTGTGTTATTTAGACAAAATCCTTGTAAATAAATCGGTTATGAAACTCCGATGATATTAAAATGATTACAGGTTTACATAGATTAACTTTAGACACAATTTGGCTCCAACTAAACATTTATACTACTGGGTTACATTGAGCATACTGTCTTTCCGTGCAAGCACTATCAAAGAAGCATTGGGAAATAATAAATGCTGTATTGTAAGTACTATTAGCGATCATAGCCGTTACATTAGGTAAAGCTGAACCTTGGAAAATAAAGGCACGTTTGCGAAGGCGTTTCCCACACTTGCAACCAGCAATCAAACTCTGAAACACCAAAGTTTAACAAGTTCTGCAAGGTTTAAACGCTCGCAAAAGTGCCTAAGTAAGAAAATTCACCCCTGATCTGAAAGACCAACATTTTGGTCAACGGGGATCATCTTCTTGCTAACAGAATAGATCGGCGGCGCATCTAGCTTCCCAGATAATGCTTGCACGCGGGTTTTGACCGACTCCATAGGCGCGGAATCTATTTTAGCATCATCTGTGATACTCGACGAGGATTGGAGTGAATCTGTGTTACCGTATATATGTTGGGGTTCGCGAACGTTCCCGTATAGGTTATAGTTGTGTATCAGAGCCGATACCCGATTGGAAGTAGTCGGGAGACTGCTGTGTTCTTTAGGGACATGTTCGACGGAGGTCAGTTGACTGGTTGTGACCGGTTGGTTGATTTTGAAGTCCGGTTTAGGCGAGGGAATCTCATCCTCTTGAATCGAAGATTGATTACTCAGTACCGATGATTGAGTGCTCAGGACGGGGTTCTGAGAGGTGTACGTTTGTTGTTGATTTTGTGAGGTCAGGGTCTGGTTCTGTGGAGCTAGTATTTGGTTTTGGGAGGTGAGGTGTTGGTTTTGTGAATCTGTGGGGTCTAAGGCCGCTCGCCAGTCGATGGTGGGGTGTCGCTCGCGGATGCAATCTACGACGTCGAGTAAGTTTTTCGCGTCCATTGCTAGTACATGCGCTGCTGCCAGCATGCTCCTGAAACAAGGTGAAACATAATAAACAATAGGCAATACGAGATTTAAATATAGGCTAAGTATTTTTTTTCTAAAGCTTTATAGCTGTAGTATTCTAGAAGATAATCTACAAAAAAATAAAGGAAATATTCGCTTTAGCTTCAACACTTAAAGTTCTAGTAAAGTTTCTACCACTTCTGGCTTGAATATGAATAATTGGACCTTGACTATTTTCTCTACTTTGACTGTGACTTGTGATTAAGACTTATTTTTCGAAATATGTAAACCTATACCTAAAAGATTTCATTACTTGACCCAAAGATTGAGTAGCCAAAAAAAAAATACAAAGTTCTTACTTTGTGTACTCATGCTGCAGCGTAGTGTTGGAGTACTGTATCGCGAGACGCATCGCCTCCACCAAAGCCGCCATATCCTTGCTCAGCACTTGATGAGCCATCTCTACCTCCCTGAAAGTTACGAGTTACATTGAGCTCCTAAGTTCTGTTTTATACTGTGGAAGTGGATCATCGTGGGTGGATGATGTGCTCACGATGACGACATCGGTGAAGAGGCGAGGGTAATGAGTGGATAAGGTGGACGTTCCACTGCGGAAGCGCCTCCATCAATCCGGGAAGTACTTCCGACCGAGTGGTCATCTTGGCTCGGGGACAGCTGTCCGATGTTTCCATATTGGAAGTTGTACACTAGCGTTTTCGCCGAGCTAGTTGGTGGTCTGTTTACGTAGTTCTGCCACTTTGAGGCAGATGGCGCTGTATTTGGCAGAGGTCGCCACAATACAACAAAAACTGTACAAAACGAATTGAGGAAACAAAACATACGGAAACAATCACAGCTCAGTTTGTGCGTTACCAGAGAAGATTGTATGTTGAAAGGAGACAATTAATATTGGCGCATTAGTGAGACCAAATGGCATCCGGGAAAACTCATATTACCCAAAGTGTAGTTAACATAACTTTCTATACTACTTGTACGTGGGAGACGCTTTGTATATTTTTTTTTACCTTTTTTACCGTAATTCTGAGGCAAGGTAGAGGACATCCATAATTTATTTATGGAATGTGTTAGTAATTCAAAAGAGCGTGGTAATTCAAAAAAAATATGTAAATTTAATGTTGGCATGTTTATAAGCATTTAAGGATCACCTAAGTGTAATGCAGCATCATTTATGTACAATCACATGTTTAAAATTTAAAGAACCTAGATAAATAAAGGTACGGTAAGGAATAAATTATGATTAAAAAAAGTTAAAACGTCTTCAATGCAGTGACGTTTGAAACATTTGTATGAGAGGTTTTGATGTTTTGATACCTGGTCAGGCCAAAAATTCGGGTTACTCGATGGCCTAAACCTTTCTTGTTGAGATGATTCTTATGGATCATCATCAACAACAAACGCTGCTTTTACATTCGAAGCCTCTCACTGAGCTCAAAGACTTGTATCACGAGTGCCAAACTGCCACAACCAGATATCAAAACTCAAATGTCCCTTCGCAAATTGTTTTTCAGCCGGGAATCAGCATTCCACCAGAACAGGCAGCATAAGAAGTAAAGTCTATTCAAAAGCGATAATAGGGCCGTTATCGGCGGTCTATCACCGCGGCTAGTGTCGGCGGGCGCGGCGTCACGTGACAGCGTCAGTGCGGATACATTAGAGAGCCCCTAGTGTACATTACCTCTGAGCTCTATGTGGGAAGGGCACCACTACACAGTCGACAGTGGCACACAGCGACCGTAGCTCCGTGCCCACCGCCCGCACGGCGGCTAGCGTGTCGGCGGGCGCGGCGTCACGTTGTGAGAGCGCGGCTAGCTTCATCACGGAGCGAACCACGGATGTCGTCGCCGTGTACACGGGGTCGTTTGAGTGCCCAGGACGCTATAAAACAATAATAAAAATTGGTTTTAAAAAGGTCTAGTTGACTTCATATTATATGGAAAATGGTTGCATAATAATATATTCTTACCTAACATTGCTTGTTAGCAATATTAGGCAAAAATAGCAATAACCATTTGTAAAACTAGTCGAGTATATCCATTCCTTCCCATTCCTTTCCCATTCCGTTTCCATTCCATTTTCATTCCATTTCATTCCATTTCATTTCAATTACATTTCATTTCAATTCCATTTAATTTACATTCCATTTCATTTACATTCCATTTCATTTACATTCCATTTCATTTACATTCCATCCCATTTCCATTCCATTCGATTTCATTTCCATTTCATTTCCATTCACCTTAAGTGGTCGAAGGTAGAAGGTAGCACGTTAGACTTAAATAGGTTTTAGTCGTAGCAAATTGATAATTAATTGATACGTTACATGGTAACTCACAAGTTTTACTTTGATAAATCGAACTTAGTAACAGTGGCTTTGAAGTTCTAGAGTCTAGTCTATCCTTAAGCCTGGCGGGAAAGAGGGCCCCATACGAACGAGGTGCCAAGATAACTTGACCGGCTTATACATAAGATAATCAATAAATAAAAAAACAACGGGTTGCACTCCGAGAGTGCCAGCAGAAGTGAAGACTTGAAAATTTTTCGCCGCGCGTTGAAAAGAGAGGGGGATATTACTTCCTCATCTTCGTCTTACGATTTTCCGTCTTACGAATTTTCGATCAGGTCACTTGTCCTGACCTCCTGACGCGAGTTTAAAAATGTTTACCCATCCCAAAAAACTGCATAACGCCGCTATAGAAGTTTTCACTTCAATAAACGCTTTCGCACTCACAGCCCACACTAGGTTCAATGACTTGTGTCGTAAAAATAATCACACCTAGAACCAGAAACACGAATTCCCCTTGGGGAGAAAACTGGTTTCCAGTAGGTCAACTTTAATAATAGTTCTATACATTATGTAAGTAACTAAGTAGGTACGTATCATACCTTGCCGTCCTCACTGGGCGCCTTCTCCACAGTATTGGCAGGGCTGGTTTCTGATGAATTCGCCGCTGGAATAAAATATCTATCATTAGACATAAATTGGAGAAGAAAAGGAATAGGGTGTAGAAAAAGAGTGTTGATAAAGATAGCTAATTATTATAAAATCAACTAGCTGATCCGGCAAACTTCGTACCGCTCACAAAAGTTGTCTGAACTTTGACAACAAACATATATCTCAAATTTGTCAAATTCAAATTCAAAATTCAAAAAAAGAATGGAATAATGCTGCGAGTGAGCTGAACTGACGAAAGATGCCTGTTTTAAGTTTGTCCTGGGTTCCGGAGATAAAACAGTTGAAGCTTCAAAAAACCAAATTTACGAAAAAATATCTTATTTTAAATCAATCTAGTTTAGCTTATTTGAAACTTTACTTGCATTTGATTTACTAGGATATATTAAGTGATTACCTGAGTGCGGCTGACTAGAAGCCCTAGGCTCTTGAGAAGGCGCGGGTGCTTCGCCGCTCGTTTGTTCGCTCGGTTCAGACTCCGTGGATAGCTGGACGTTGGATAGACGCTTCTTCTGCAAAATCACAATTATTTAGGGTTAAACAATTAGACACACAGGAGACCACGGTTGTTAGGGGCCGTTCAAGTATTTCGTAAGCAGATTTATTACATTAGCTCTTACCCCAATGCTTACGTTAACATTTTTGTATTACCTACTTAATGTATTGTTTTTTAATGATGCATGAGCAGAAGTTATAATTCTAGATATAAGAAAATACCTAAACGTATATGGGAATCCCCAAAAATACGTTTCATTTTCGAGCATAGAACATGTGTGAGTCGCCATATGTGTAAAAAAGTAAATAACTACGGATGACGTAATCATCATCTAGACCACCCCTACCCCCCCATGTCATCAAAAATAAGCAAAGCAAACCCCGTCCTGCCTCCTATAGTGCTTACGTAATACTTGAAAGGCCCCTTACTCGTATTGTTGCAAGACTAGTTTCGGAGCAGTCGGTGCTCCTACATCAGTCGAGTACGTCTGATGTAGGAGCACACCGGAGGAGTAAACCTTCCGGCGTTGAATTAAGCAGTTGAATTAAATAATTAATATTAAATTATATCAATTAAAACAATAATGCGTCTGGAATTAGAACTAATACATATAATGCAATATGAACCAATATTAGAAATCACATATTCCTAAATTAGCTGATTAATCAATAACGCCATTTTTTCACTTTCGCGGCAAAAAACCAGTGTTGTTTTTTTTATTTTTACCAGATTATCCTCTTGCATTTGCAGCCATCTCCTGTCCTCTTCACTCTGATGTTGCTGTCTCGCCAGCTCGGCTAGCAGCCGCCTTTCCACAGCTTGCTCCGTGTCGAATTCTGGACTCTGTGTATATACGTGATAAGGTTAGATTTGCTACGTATTGGAAGATTTTGTGTCGAGCAAAATAAGAGTATTATTACCATAAACATATAAACTTTTGTTCCTTACACTGCTATCCTATTAAAACTATTTGAACCCCACTAAACAATTTTTTTGATTTAAGTAGTCATATATTGCGCCAGAGACAAAACTATTTTTTTTGTGGGGGGGGATGCCTACCACTTCCCTTCCTTCCCAGGGGTGAAGGAAAGGGGTGTGTGGGTCTCGAACCCACTAAAAACACCCCAGTGAGCAGTCTCTCGCCGAGGTGGGGCAAGATAGGGTCTCGTTAGCAGTCACTATCTTGCCCCGGGAGAGTCAAAACTATATGTTAACCAAATAAACCCAAATCCGTCCAGCCGATACAAAAAAAAGAGCCATTATCTTATCTAAAACTGAACTCCCCTCCACCAAATTCTTCCGTAGGTATCCACGGTAAAAAGACTTATATCGTGTCACGAAAACATTTACATACACCCAGAACTGGTTCTGGGCACAAATATCCCTCGGGAAGGATAATTGTGCTCCTACCGGGAATCAAACCCAGGATCTACAGCGCAGAGGGCAGAGACTTACTGCGCTAACTGAATCGTCACCCAATTTGTAAATGATTCGAAGTCAAACAAAATAAAAATGGTGGGGGCCTTAAGTTTGAGATTGAATGATCTCTACCAAATTTTGAACATACTCTCAGAATCACAATATCTTTTGATTTTATAATGTTACTGTGATTGAAATGGGGCGAACAATAAGATTTACAAGTGTAACAAATCAACAAACCTAAGTTATTACCTATAGATTTTATAAGTAAGTACCTACTTACTTACACTATATAAAACCCGATACAATATTATTTAACTAAGTCACCACATAAAGAACTAACTTTAATGTTAATTAGAGGATCATATAAACAAGTTCAATCGACAGGGTTAAGTAAAAATAAGTTAATTTTGATATAAATTCCATCCACCTTCCAGACCGTAAAAATCGTCACCAACAAAAAGTTAGTTCTCCAGGACTATTGAAATCACTTGCGAAAAATCAGCAAAAATTGTGCAACAACAAAAAAAATCTACTGCCATCTAATTTCACGAGCGACTTCAAAGAAAAACAAAAAAAAACAGGGTGTGTCGTAAAGACAAGATAGAAGTGAAACTTTGTATTACAGGGAAACTAATTACATTTTTTTTATTATTTATCACAGTGTTTACTCCTACCACTTTTCGTCACACAAAGAGGTTGCATATCAGAATTTCAAAGCCCAAATAAAAAGTTTCACTTCAAGAAAATAATAATAATAAAAACCGAAACTCTACCGGAGAAACCCAAGGAACAAAACACTGTAAAAGACAAACGAATTAATCAATTATTTACTTAATTTACCTCAGATATTATATCTATCGCAAAAAAATATGAAAAATTAATTTCACCGCCCGAAATCATACTCGAATCTCAAACGAAATAAAAAAAGCATGCGCTACCAACGTTACAAACATTCTATTTCTACAGAAAAAGCATGCCCGTAAAAAATCACCTGAACTGAACTAGGCCCCTGTACCACGGGCGCGCATTCCTGCCGCGACGCATAGATCGACTGCGCGTCCATCGACGCAGCGGAAGCGAACTGAGGCCTCGCCGGCGGTTGGAAAGCAGCATTGGACGCGAACTGACCGGCTTGCGAAACCGTTTGCGGACGGTACAACATCGGCTGCGGACCCTGCACCACGTTATGACCGTATTGAACGTACGGAGCGTTATGCGGATACTGGAACTGCGGACTAGTCGAGCGCGGAAACATTTTCGACTTCGGACTCTGCGCGTAAGGAACGCCCTGGACTATACCAACGGGTACGTTATACGCGGAGGGATGAGACGCGGACATGGCTAGGTTGCTCGCTTGCGGTCTGTACTGGGGCTTACACATAGCCTTTTGAGCGGCAATCGCGACGCAGCTCTTAACGTTATCGCCCCCGAAGTCGTATATCTCCTCGACTAACGGCGGGTCGGGTTGCGTCCTCATCTTGTTCATGACGCTGGCCGCGAGTTGCGCGTTAGTTGTCCCCTGGACCGAAAACTGGCCTATGTCTTGATCGCGGCGGTTTCTAGGCGGCGGTGATGCTGGGACAGAATGCTGCCTCTGGAATGGAGCTATAGGGATCGGCGACGCTCTATGGGAGATAGATCTGTTGCGTTCCAAGGACCCCATTCGGACGGGAGTCCGCTCCGTGGACAACGACCTCGGGTTGCGTTCGAGGGACCTAACCTTACTCGGATACGTTTCCTGCTCCGTTTCGACGTTCGGACACAGATTATCGCAGCTCTCCTTCCCGTCCACGACGAGGGTTATCTCGTCGTCGGGCACGGGGTCGAGTTTGTGGAGCGAATGGGCGGGGATGGGGTTGGTTTGGAGCGGGACGTCGATTTTCTCGTCGGGTTTGGGGTTGTCGGGGGCCTCCGGGAGGGTTCCGGCGAAGTCGACGGCGACCGTGTTGAATACCGAGGCGGGGGTGGTGTAGCCCTGCGGCTCGAGAGCCCGGGATTGGTTCTCGCGGAGGAGGTGCGCGAGTACCAGCGGGTTCTGTGCCACGATGTACGTCTGCGGGGGGCCGGGGGGGGCGGCTGTCGACTCTGCCGCTGTGGACAATGTTCGTCTTATACATTATGTTACCTGTTATGATTGCATATACATAAACGCTTTCACACTCACAGCCCCACACTATTTCGTTGACTTATTCCTTGGGTACAAAACTTGTATTTCTCGATAGCAGTTCTGGGCAATAATGTGTATTGGATTTAGAGGTATTTTTGCATCACATTGAGGTACGATATCCGGTCGCTTATCGCTAAAAACAAACACTTCAGCATTCAGAAGAAAGAAGTTACACCAAATACAGTTAGTTACAATGGTAATCTTAAAAAACTAAAGTACAACGGGCGGACCTATTGCTAAAAGCGATCACTTCCAGTCAACCTAAAGTGAATAGGTAACTTCTAGGCAAGTATGTTGCATCTTCGGCCGATTCGTCACTTTACATCAGGTGAAACGGGGGTCAAAAGCTTGCCTTTCATGAATAAAAAAAATCCTGTAGTCCGCGAAACTATCGCGTATCGAATAACTATATCGCGTAGTGCGGCGTTGTGAGTGTGACAGGCGGTAGGTATGTCTTGTAGTGCGGCGCTGTGAGTGTGACAGGTGGTGGGTATGTCTTATAGTGCGGCGCTGTGCGTGTGACGGGCGGTGGGTATGGTACCGGTAAGGTTGGTGGTGGGTCGGGTGGGCTTGGGTGGTGGGTCGTCCCCCCAGGAGGCGGCGGCGACGCGTCTGTTCTCGCGCCGCATCGTGTCCCACGCTGTGTTCCGCTCCTCTTGTAGAATCTCACTAGAACAAACACAATATGGCTATGTTTTGACCGACTTCACAAAAAAGAAGGAGGTTCTCAATTCGACTGTTTTTTTATGTGTGTTAACCTCATAGCTTCTTTCTAGGTGAAAATAAGAAAAATATGTTTATTCTGTTAGAGTTGTCGATTCTAAACCACCCACAGGATTGTGTACTACTTACCAATGATGGTTTTATGGCACGGTGTCCGTGGCTGGAACTCCCGTACCATATAGTAGTAGTTTTAGGTAGCACTGACTCGATCAGAAGCAATGTGGATTGCAAGAGGATTATTAAGATAGTAAAGAAAGATAGACGAAACAAGAATGAAGAATGTTTTAGATAGAAAGAAAACTATTTAATTTAGAAAAGTAAGTAAATAAACAAGTATACAAGCGTACGAAATAAAACTACGGAGCAAATATAATGTAAACAATAGCGCGGGCGAGTCGCGAGCGATGTGTCCATGTGTGCGCGGCGCACGAGCCGGCCGCGGTCGGAGGTCCGCGGGGGCGACGCGCGGTGGGGGCGGGTGATGAACCGGCCATCTAAGGAGCTGGCCCAAGCGTCATAGGCGGAAGCGATTTAATGAAGCGTGGCGGGGTACGCCACATGTTCCCCCTGGCCAGACCGTGACTACGGTCGATAAAAATCGGGGAACCGGACTCTTCTGCCGCTTCGGGTCCTTCTTTCTTTGTCGGCTTGTGGCTCCTTTTCAGGTGGTTTAGCTGGTACCGTAGAAGTATCGAGCTTGTCTGTGGTAGTCATTGGAGGCACCGCTTCTTTGGCTACGTACGCGGGTTTCAACCTGTCAACAGTGACGTTTGTCTTTTTTCCTTTAACGTCAAGCGTGAAGAACTTAGGCTTTCTATCCAAAACGAGATAGGGTCCGGCGTACGGCGGTTCTAAAGAGCCACGCACGTGATCTTGACGCAGAAAGACGTGCGAAGAATGTTCCAAGTCACGTGGGACGTAGAATGGAGATGTTGTGTGCCAAGCCGTCGGTCTGGGTGTCAACTTCCGGATATGAGCTCGGAGACGAGTTGCGTACTGGGAGATGTCATCGGAACTCAAGTCATCCTTCGGTGACAGGAACTGACCAGGTAAGCGTAGGGGTTCACCGTAAACCAACTCCGCAGCTGACGTCTGTAGGTCTTCCTTCCATGCGCTGCGTATGCCAAGGAGAACGAGGGGAAGAGCTTCAGTCCACTGCGAGGTAGTATGACACATTATGGCTGCCTTCAGTTGACGATGTAGTCGCTCGATGATTCCATTTGCCGCCGGATGATAAGCAGTGGTGCGGAAGTGGCGCGCACCAACCAGAGCGGTAAGTGATTGGAAGAGCTGACTCGTGAACTGACGTCCACGGTCGGTCGTCACTCGGGAAAAACAGCCGAATCTGGAGATCCATCCAGAAACTAGAGCAGCAGCACAGGTTTCCGCAGTAATGTCCTTGAGTGGAATTGCCTCAGGCCATCGCGTGAATCTGTCAATGACGGTGAGGCAGTACCTGAAATCAGATGACAAAGGTAACGGTCCTATGATGTCGAGGTTTATATGGGAGAACCTCGAGGAAGGGGTGAGGAAAGAGGAAAGGGGAGATTTAGTGTGTCGGGAAACTTTTGATTTTTGGCATTGCAAGCATTGCCTAGCCCACTCTCTACAATCTTTACGAATCCCCGGCCACACAAATCTTTGAGCGACCAGTCGTACAGTAGCTGAACTTCCAGGATGATGAAGTCTATGTAGCACGTCGAAAATTTGTCTGCGAAGCTGTGGAGTGATGAAAGGTCGAGGTTGTCCAAGAGAAGTGTCGCAGTAAATTGGAATGTCACTGTCGACAGACTTCAACTTCTTCAGTTTCAAGCTGGAACCTCGAAGTATCAAATCTTGCAGTTCTGGATCTGTTTCCTGATAGCGTGCAAGAGCTTGGTAATCGATTGCAGTAATCTCATCTACGCGAGACAGGGCATCTGCGACGACATTTTTCTTTCCGGGAAGATAGCGTAAGTCTGTAGTAAACTGGCTGATAAAATCTAAGTGCCGAAATTGTCGAGGAGAACACTTTTCTTTGCTCAAGGAGAACGCGAAGGTCAGAGGCTTGTGATCGGTGTACACCGCAAAAGTCCTAGCTTCTACCATATGCCTGAAGTATTTGATGGCTTCGTACACAGCAAGAAGTTCTCGATCGTAGGGACTGTACTTGGCCTGCGCACTGGAAAGCTTGTGCGAGTAGAAGGCTAATGGTTGCCAGTCTTCACCTTTGCGTTGTTGCAGCACGGCACCGATGGCAGATTCCGATGCATCGGTAACGATTGCTAGTTCAGCAGATGCATCTGGATGAGCAAGAAGAGTAGCCTGAGAAAGCGAGGTCTTGCATTCTTCAAAGATATGCAGAAGGTCTGGAGTCATCTTGACAGGGTGAGAACCTTTTACTTTCGGACCAGGTAAGATGGCGTTCAACGGCGCTTGGAGTCGAGCTGCGTTGGGAATGAAGCGTCGGTAAAAATTCAACATCCCTAGGAAACGGCGAAGCTCCTTCACAGTCTTCGGGACAGGATACTCCTGGATAGCGTGGACTTTGGTTTCCAATGGTTGAGTACCAGCAGCTGAGACGTGATATCCTAGAAAATCTACTTCAGACTTGCCTAGAACACACTTGGAAGTGTTAATCAGAACTCCATACTGCTTGAGACGGTTGAACAGCTGACGCAGGTGGTTCTTGTGGTCTTCTATCGAGCTAGAAAAGACCAGAATATCGTCGATGTACCCGTACGTAAAATCAAGTCCTAAGAGTACTTCATCGATGAACCTTTGAAAGGTTTGTGCAGCATTTCGAAGACCGTACGTCATAAACTCGAATTCGAACATACCAAAAGGTGTAGTGAGTGCGGTCTTCGGTATGTCTTCAGGATTTACGCGCAGCTGATTATAGGCCTTAACTAGATCAAGCGTAGAAAAGATGGAACATCCTGAGAGCTGATGGGAGAAGTCCTGGATGTGGCGGATGGGGTACCGGTCCGGTATAGTCCTGGAGTTGAGTGCGCGGTAGTCACCGCAGGGTCTCCATCCGTCATCCTTCTTCCTTACAAGGTGCAGGGCAGAAGCCCAGGGACTCTCAGAACGTCGAGCTACACCACTGGCCATCATATCTTCAAACTCCTTCTTGGCTGCTTGCAAGCGGACAGGATCCAGACGTCTAGGCTTACAAGACACTGGTGGGCCTGGTGTAGTCCTGATATAGTGGAGCGTGTTGTGCTTCGGAGTGGAAGGTACGCCTGCTGGTCTCGTGATCTCCGGGAACTCACGCAAAAGGTCGTGAAAGTCCGACTCACCTGTGACAACTTTTACTGATGAGATGTCGTCAGGCGGGCTGGATCGTTGAGCATTCACGGAGAGAGAGGTAAGTCCATCAATAAGGCGATGATTTTTGCAGTCTAGTAGTAGTCCAAAGTATTTCAAGAAGTCTATACCGATGATGGGTCTTGAAACATCAGCGATGGTAAAGCTCCATGTAAAATCTCGTCGTAGTCCAAAGTTAAGCTTAAGCTTCGTAAGACCGTAAGTATGTATTACCGTATTGTTCGCAGCAGTGAGGTCATACTTTGACTTGGTACAGGGCATCTTGACAGCTGATCGCGGGTAAACGCACAAGTCTGAACCAGTGTCCACAAGGAACTGCATTTTCGTGACGCGATCTGTGACGAATAGACGGCCTGTAGAAGAGGGACAGTCGTTGGCCGCTACTTGCGACTGCCCTGGCAGTTTTCCGACACAAAACTGCAAGGCTGCTTACATTTTTGCGCTTTAACTCCGTAGGTGAAGTGATAAAAACAGTGTGGGTGATCGGTGGGTGGTTGTCTGGGTCTCGAGCGTGAGCGGTAACGATTACCTTGCCTATTCCGGCTCTGTGAGCGTGATCGTCCATTTGCTACCTGTTCTGCTAGCTTTGCTACTTGCCTTGTGAGTTCACAAACTTGCCGAGCCAGGTCTTCATGGGACGATGATGCAGGATCGTTAGGTGGAGCTCTGGAGGTGCTTGCTAACTGAGGTGTCGAAGGGGCAATTTCATGTACCTTATCTGCTAAATCAGCTAGCTTCTCTACTGGCAAGTCTACCTGTGATGCGATTACCGTCTGAATGCTGGCAGGAAGGCGACTCGACCAGATGGTATGCAGGAAATCTTCTGGCACAGCTGGACCTGCAAGGCTCTGTAGGTGACGAAGGAACTGGGACGGCTTCCTATCTCCTAGCTCCTCGTGCATGAGCAGTTGCTTAACGCGCTTCTCCTGCGATGCTGAAAGTCGTCTGATTAGTTCAGTTTTCAACTTTAGGTATTTATCCGTCAGTGGGGGGTTAGTAATAACGTCCTTGACTTCAGCGGCATATTGATGGTCTAATTGAGCAACTAGGTAGCAAAATTTTGTTTCGTCTGTAGTTATTTTAGACAGAACGAACTGACTTTCCACTTGAGCAAACCACAACGCTGGCTCTTCTGGCCAAAATGGCGGAACTCTAACTCCAACTCGGAGAACTTCGGGCGCAATGATTGGCAAGTTATCATTATCGCTATTGTTAGATGCCATGAGGTAATAAAAAATCGCTCACCGCTTATGTCTTTGTACCACATCCAATATTCACCACACAATATTTCTCCAGAATGTTCTAGAAGTGCAATCCCAGGATGGCGCGATGTCCAAAAACACTTGGGTCACCAGATATGGCACGGTGTCCGTGGCTGGAACTCCCGTACCATATAGTAGTAGTTTTAGGTAGCACTGACTCGATCAGAAGCAATGTGGATTGCAAGAGGATTATTAAGATAGTAAAGAAAGATAGACGAAACAAGAATGAAGAATGTTTTAGATAGAAAGAAAACTATTTAATTTAGAAAAGTAAGTAAATAAACAAGTATACAAGCGTACGAAATAAAACTACGGAGCAAATATAATGTAAACAATAGCGCGGGCGAGTCGCGAGCGATGTGTCCATGTGTGCGCGGCGCACGAGCCGGCCGCGGTCGGAGGTCCGCGGGGGCGACGCGC
The DNA here is from genome assembly GCA_948107665.1 of Lomographa bimaculata. Taxonomy (NCBI): domain Eukaryota; kingdom Metazoa; phylum Arthropoda; class Insecta; order Lepidoptera; family Geometridae; genus Lomographa; species Lomographa bimaculata. The sequence continues at coordinate 8,099,697 of OX403607.1, read as the reverse complement.
GGTGGGGGCGGGTGATGAACCGGCCATCTAAGGAGCTGGCCCAAGCGTCATAGGCGGAAGCGATTTAATGAAGCGTGGCGGGGTACGCCACAGTTTCAATAGGTTAAGATAATTTCAAAAAGTAACTTTTCTCCCTTTCTTCTTGTAACTTTCGACCTTACTACTATAAATTGTTAAATTAACAAACAAATACAATCAAACTAACTTTAACACAAAAAGTTAACACCAAAAAATCAAATTGAGAAATGCAATCAATCTGCCTTCTATTTCCAAGGACAAACTATGAAAAATAATTAAACGCAAGCAAAGTTGATCAGATTTAATGTATTAAACACGCATTATTGACGATAACTTAAAAACTAGATATCTGATCTTGGGACCACATGAAAAGCACCAGCTTTCAAATAAAAAAATAATCATCTAAATCGGCTCACAACTAGAGAAGTTATGAGGTAACTTCTGAAGTCGGCTAAAAATGAGAACATCGTCAATGTAGTCCACAGAATACGCAATATTGAGAAAATTTCAAGAACTACTGATCAGATCTTGATCAAATTTAAATGGGACCAACTGGAAAGCAACATGTTACAAACTAAATTCATACTAATATTATAAATCCGAAAGTTTGTGTGTAAATGTGTACCTAAGTGTGTAAGTATGTTTGTTTCCTCTTCACGCTTTAACGGATGATTTGGATGAAATTTGGAATGTATATACCTTATACCTAGGATTAACACAAAGGCTACTTTTTACATGACAATAGCGGGCGAAGCCGCGGGGCACGGCTAGTATTACAATTAATTTCCCAAAACAGTCAAAGAGGGTCTTTGCAAATGTTTAAAAATAAACTTTAATAATATGTGTTTGAAAAATATTGTTAAATAGTGCCTACTGAGAAAACTGAATGTATGTTGTTCAAGTTTTTCACATAAACGATACATTGTTTCTTGTGTTTATGAATAAAGATCTTTAGACCTATAATTTACAGAAGAGTTTTGCCGCGAAAGTGAAAAATGTCTCTGTTGTATTTTGTATTTTCCAAAACCTGTGATTATTTGAGTGTTAATGTGTAATAATGGTGGATTTTTAACCGTTAACACTTAGTAAACGTGCATATGTAGGCAGGTCATACAAAGTTGAAAAACGTGATTTTCGCCTCCGCTCCAAAACTCCAATAGAAGTAAAGGTACTACCACTTTACTAGGGCATGACTTAACTATGACTGGACTTGACTGGACCTTGACTCTTTTACATGACTTTGCCTGTGACTTGTGACTAGTTTAATACGAAATACACTTGAAATATATAATTACTTGACATTGGCAAAATGCACAAGATTGCAAAGCCAAAATTAAAAAAAAACTTACAGTAGAATTTCCTTTAGTTGCGTCGCAGATGGCCGTTGCGAAGGCTCATAAGCCCAACACCTTGACATGACCGAGTACAATCTTGGAGGACATCTCGGCGGCAGCGCCAAACGTTCGCCATTTTCTAACTTGCCGATGACGTCATTGTTCTTCACTCCGCTAAAAGGCTTCACCCCGAGCATGAGTATCTCCCACATGCATACCCCTGGAATTAATTAGTATTATTAATAAAAAATAATTGATTTACTGAAGCAAGGTATCTAAGTAGACTTGGGTGTTAATAATTAAAATAACCTTGAAAATCTTTTTTAAAACAACCTTTTAGAAATCCGCCATATTGGATTTAGAGTGACGTCATACAGCTAACCACGCATTGTCATCCAAACTAAAACAAAATTTGGTGAATACAAAATTTCAGTGGCACTTACAACGGCAATTAAAATGAATTAAATCACACTAATATTATAAAACCAAAGTTTTTGAGTGTGTTTGTTACTTCTTCACGCACAAACGGCAGAACCGAGAATTTTAATTAAATTTGGTATGGACGTAGCTGACTCAATATTAATTACAATTGACTAATTATAAAACTTTTTTCAAATAATTCCTCATTCTAATCACTACATTAAAAGTACTAACCAAACATCCAAACGTCAGAGGCCGAAGTAAATCGCCTAAAGTTGATAGACTCCGGTGCCATCCACTTGATCGGCAGCTTGCCCCGGGACGCCTTGTAATACGACTTGTCTTCCACCATCTTTGATAGACCGAAATCTGCTAACTGGAATATACATGTAATAAGTATTAGCTAGAAGAGAAAGTAGAAAAGTTACTTGTAACTTTTCTACTGTAATTGTTGACTTGGTCTGTTTATACATCAAGAGGATACTAGTTAGAGGAACTGTTCAATAAAAGACGATACGGTTTTCGCCGAAAACGGTCCAATGGTTTGACGTTCGTCTTTGTTCCCCGAACGGTATAATTTGGGAGTCTTCAAGTCAAGAGTGAATAGGTATCGTCTTGGCAAGCATTCAACATCTTCAGCCGCATCTTCACAGGCTTTCCATTAGGTGAGATATAGTGGTGAGATAATTTAAAAGCAAGAAAAGCTTAAAAAACCGTCTTCACCGCTTTATCTTCGGAACCCTTGATCAGATTAAAATAATTAAACACGCATTATTGCGGATAACTCAATAACTACTGGTCAGATCTTGATAAAATTTAAATAGGACCACATGGGAAGCACCAGCTTTTAAATAAACAAGGAATCATCAAAATCAGTTCACCTAGAAAAAAGTTATTAAGTAACAAACAAACAAAAAAAAACGAGTCGGGTTAAGGACCTCTTCCTTAAAAAGCGTGTAAAAAAACACGCATTTTATTAGTTTGACTTGTATGTATGTTTGTAACCGACTCCTTTGGACTTGATTTTGACCCACTTCAAACCGTCAGATTTCATTTAAACTTCGTAGACTTATCGAGGACCGATGACAATACAAAAATATGTTTTATTTTATTTATAAAGCGTGTTTTAAAGTTTTTTTAAACTATTACATTTATATTTTTAAAGGTCGATTAAAAACATAAGTAAGTACAATGTTACACAAACCTTGACACAGGTGGGAGTAGAGACAAGCACGTTCCTCGCTGCGATGTCCCTGTGCACAAACTTCTTGCTCTCGAGGTAGCTGAGAGCCGTGGAGAGCTGATAGATGTACAGGACCAGGGTGCAGGTTTCCAGCCTGGGGAATAGAAATAGCAGTTAGTACTTGGACATAGACGCCTCGGGATGCCTCGTAAGTTTATGATGCACTAATTTTAATGTTAATTATATTTTAATCGTATTTCATATTTCTTGTGTACTAACAAATAGCTTGTAGGCCTTATTTTATAATTTTCTACTAACAATATTGTATGGATCCTTTGTTGTTCCGAAATAAAATTTGAATTTATATAGACACACAACATAGTATTTGGACCTAGACGTCTATACCCATAACAAAGGTCAAGGTCACGCGACACAGATGTTACCGTAGGGTTGTCAAACATTTGAAAAATATATTTTTAAATTTTTGTATGGATAAAATTATCTCCGATTTCGACTTCCGTTCTCTGGCAAACGATTCCTGGCACGATACACATACACACCGCCAAGTATTGCTACACCTTTTTGTTACAGGTTGTATATTAAACTTACCTATGCGCATTTTGCTGCAGATAAGCACGCATTTCGCCGAGTGTTGCCAGTTCCATCACAATCCAAATGGGAGGAGAACTGCACACGCCGACCAAACCGATGATGTGCGGGTGCGAGAACTGTTGCATTATATCTGTGGACATATTAAAAGACTCTCTTAGAATATCTCTTTTTTTTTGAGGGACGAAAATGCCTACCACTTTCTTTCCTTCCCAGGGATGAAGGGAAAGGGGGGGGGGTCGCAAAAATTACACTTTCCACAAAGTTACTTATGTATGGACTTTGTTTGGTGGTCCTAGACGTTATAAGCCACTATGATGCTCTCTCAGTCTGGCATGAAAATAAAATGCTTAAAACTTTGTTTATTTTCAACAAAAAATAGTGAATATATAAATATATACATACATATATATTGTTATCTACTATTTATTAGGTTTATTTGTATGTAAGTAATATTTAAATTGTTTATAATGCATGTGTAGCGTAATTCATTAGAGAACACCACCGACCGCAAAACATGTCTTCTATTACTACCTGTCCATCCAAAGTTGCCTGTAAGAAATTGCTTAAAGGCCGACCAATGTACAACAATTATTATTTTAAGATTTTATTTTATTGTCATGTTATTTAACCATATTATTGGTGTTCAATACAGATAATGTAAAACCAATTGTAATAGAGATAGGTATACTGGTATATCCTACTAATATTATAAATCCGAAGGCTTGTGTGTAAGCGTGTAAGTATGTTTGTTCCCTCTTCACGCTTTAATGGCAGAACGGATTTGGATAAAATTTGGAATGTACAAGATTATACCTAAGATTAACACATAGGCTACTTTTTAACTTGATAGTAGCGGGCGAAGAAGTGGGGAACGGCTTTTCAAATAAAGTACTCACAAGCTTCTTCTAGAAACTTCTCGGCGGTGTCGAGGTCTGCGTCCATCTTGCACGTCTTCACTGCGACCGGTAATGTGTATTCCCCCGTAGTCCCTTTGCCATTCTGTTTTTGGATCGCGATCTGCCGACGCAGCGACGGATGGTTGGCGGATGTTACTTTGCAAGTACCTGTATGTCCATAAAATACAAAACAATGTACAAAAATTAAAAAAAAACTATATTGATAAAAATGTGAACCTACTTATTATGTAATTAATAGCCTTCTTCTAAGGGAACACAAGTTTTCTCCACATGGGCAATTTGTGTTTCTTGTTCTGGTTGTGATTGTGTGTGTGATGTGAGTGTTTCTGGTAGCCACGACACAAGTCATCGAATTTAGTGCATAAATCGTGTGGGGCTGTGAGTGTGAAAGCGTTTACCCTGCTCGATAGGTTTAGTTAAATTTTTTTATTAACGTATTATTATTTCGCGCCAAAAACCCGCTATTTTGTTTTTTAAAACACCTATCTAAGGATACTTATTTTTAAGAATAATTGATTTTTAAGGGTTTTTAAGATTAATATAACGAATCAATTGCAAATATCTCCGAAAATCTTGATCAAATTATAATGGGACCAACTAGAACGAGCCTTTCGAACAAAACAATAATATGAGAAAACCTTTGTATATTCTTTCTAAAGCTTATGTAAATATAGGTTTACAAGAATTTATTTGAACGTGACATATTAAGAAAATGTTCATACTTCTTTGTACGCCACGATCAAATAAATCCTTGTTGAACATGAGGCACGGTCGATTTACCTTTGTGAACATCACCAAATTGTCCTTCCCCGATGATGCCAGTCAGTTCAATTTGATTTCGAACTAACTCGTAATCACGAACTGAAAACAAAACATTTTAATTAATTATAAAACATGTTAGTTAACATTTTAACTACTCGTTGGCTTAATTGGATGCGCGTTCGCCTTTAAAGCAGCGGTTTCGGGTTCGATTCCCAGCAGGAACACAAATTTTCTCAAAGGACAATTTATGTTTTTGTTTCTGGTTGTGAGTGTGTGTGTTATGTAAATGTTTCCGGCACTCAAGTGGATGAAGGAATGAATGAAATATGTTTATTTGGCACTATAAACAAAACAAAACATAACATAAATTGGCTACAAAAACAGTTTACAAAGAAACATAGGAAAGATAAATAAATAAAACAAAAAGTAGTCATAATTGAAACGCAAGCAAAGCTTTAAAAAATCGACTTCATCGATTATATTTCGGTTTTGGTTTGACCGATTTCGACAACTTTATATGGGACCACCTCTGAAGTATTATCTACCAAGCAAAAAAAAACATAATCGATTCATAATTGGCGGAGATATCGCGTAAAATACATACAAAAAAAACTGACGACTACTTTGTCGAATTGACAACCTCCTTTTTTGAAGTCGATTGAAAATAAAAATTCCGTCGATTTGTAAGCGCCAGTGCCAATTTTTATTCAGTGGTGCGGACACGAAAGACACGACCGTCCGTTAAGAACTTCCTGTTTTGAAGTCGGTTCAAATAGTGATATTCAAGAGTCGTACCTGCAGGGGTAGAGTAATCTGCGTCATCGTCCACTATTTCCGCGTAGTCTTCTGACAGTAGCGTGGCAGTGTTCGCCTCCCAGGAACTCTTGCCTTCAGATGAACTACTGCTCATTTCAGCTGGGAACATAATAACAAGGTTAGTAAATAACTTTTTAACCATCTACGTAAATAGAGGAGTGTTATAAGGGATTATATCTGTCTGTGGTATTGTAGCTCCCAAACGGCTGGACCGATTTTGATTTTGTATTGTTGGTCGAAAGTTGATGAACAAACTACATATAATTAAACGCAAGCAAAGCTTAAAAAAACCGACTTCGCCGCTTTATCTTCGGAACTTTGATCAGATTAGATGTCTGAGCACGCATTATTGAAGATATTTCAAGAACAACTGATCAGATTTTGATCAAATATAAATGGGACCAATTGGAAAGCAACATCTTTAAAACAAAAAATATTTCAAAATCGGTTCACGTGGAACGAAGTTATGAGGTAACACCATAAAAAAAATATATATTCTACTTGAGTACCTCCTCCTTTTTTGTGAAGTCGGTAGAAAAAGAGCGAGAGTGCAATGTGGTTTGTTTTTTTAAAGATTTTTTTTATTTAATTTGATGTAGGCAATCTTTTGACCACTATTTCACCTGATGGTAAGCGACGATGTGGTCGACGATGGAGCAAGCTTGCCTAGAAGATACCTATTCACTCGCGACTTAAAGACTCCCATGTTGTACTCATCAGGAAACACCGACTCAGGTAAGGAATTCCATTCTTTTGCGGATTAAAAATAATTAAAAGAAAAATGAAATTCAGTGAAATATTAAAAATAATGGTCAAACGCTAACCTTCGAGGCAAATAAGTCGGTTTTTGGTTTTAAAAAAAATGCTATCATACATAATACATATTAATAACTTACTTTTTTGGCATTGGCAGTGCATGTTCTTCGATACGGTGGCTTGAAAAAAAAACATTTAAATTAAAACAAAGTCTATAGTTATGAGATACGAAAATATTTTTTTTATGCAGAATAGGCAAGCATTTGACCATATCTCACCTGATGGAAAGTGATGATGCGGCCAAAGATGGGACAAAATAATAAAATATACCAAAAAAAAAGATAAATAAATAAATAATCATAATAAATATGCAATTAAACTTATTTTACATACATAAACGTTTTAATATTGAGAACCGATGACATCTTGCTCCAACAACAACGGCAATAGTGGTAGTGCAACACCATTACAGCTGTCGTCAATTCCAGGTGTTTTCTTTATTTGAATAGGTTATAACGAACATATCACCTTAATACCAAGTATTCTGATTTCTGTGCCAAGAGATCATATCCTCCCATTAGTAAACAAGTCATACTTTAAAAAGTTTTTTTTTAATTAAGCTTTTTCAAGTTGTATGAAGAGGACTAAAAGTTATATAACCAGAGGACTTGTCAAGACGATCTGAATTTTTGTCAATTTTGTCAAAACTGCAGTTACGCCTTTTTTAGGGTTCCTTACCCAAAGGGTAAAAACGGGACCCTATTACTGAGACTTCGCTGTCCGTCCGTCCGTCTGTCACCAGGCTGTATCTCAAGAACGGTGATAGCTAGACAGTTGACATTTTCACAGATGATGTATTTCTATTGCGGCTATAACAACAAATACTAAAAATAAAATAAATATTTAAGGGGGCTCCCATACAACAAACTTGATTTTTTATAGATAATGGTACGGAACCCTTCGTGCGCGAGTCCGACTCGCACTTGGCCGGTTTTTATTATGACGGCAGTATACAAAACGGCAGCGCGGGGGAGAAGACGCATTGTACATCAAGGTCCCTTACGCGCCATACAATTTACCTTCAAAGCGCCCGGGGCGCGCGACTCTGGCGCTTTGTATATCATGTCCCTTAGAGAATCTTAGCACTAATTATTAACTATTTACTTTTTTACTTGTTCACTTCGTTACTAATTATTCATTAAAATCAAAATCGTTTGTTCACATGGGCCCCAAAGAGGCACTCATTACTTCAATTTCATTACTTACTTGTCCTATTCCATAGGGAGGTTTGTGATTCTGTGACTAGTCTGCAATACCCGTCTACCAAGTCGGCCAAACTTTCTGCAGCCTGAAAAATAAAAGGTATATATATATATATATATATTTGTTATTATGTTCTGCTTTGTTATGTTCTAAAAACCTCTATTATTTTACCCGGAAGTGCAATAAATCTTACGTACTGTATATTCCTTAAATTACGACTTAAATCATACGCTTTCATTAGAAAGAGACAAATATATAGATCAGAGCCAGATAAATAGAGCCTTGTCACATATCTCGGGTATGCGATAAATAAAAAAAAACAACGGGTTGCACTCCGGGAGTGCCGGCAGAAGTGAAAACGTGAACATTAACGTTGTAAACAGCAGGAGCAGGCATACATTTTCGCCGCGCGGTAGAAAGAGAGGGGGATATTACTTCCTCTCCTACGTCGCGCCGACAGTCTACTCTCCCTCCATCTTACGAATTTTAGATCAGGTCACGTGTCCTGACGCGAGTTTAAAATTTTTTACCCATCTCAAAAAAAGTGCACAACATTACTAAAGAAGTTTTCACTTACCGTACCGTACCGTACTAACATACCGTTTTTAAAATAAAAAAAACAAAACATATGCCGCGTATTTTATATATTTAGTTTAGTTAATTATTTACAAAATTGTATTTATTATTTATACCTACACTTGAAGCAAATAAATGCATTTTTATTTCATTATGATAAGTAATGACAATGTTCATTTTTAAATTATTAAGTTAGAATTAATGATGGAATATTTTATCGAGCGAAGCGAGACCTCTTAGTTGACTTGAGTGGTGAAGCATTTTGTCAGTTCGTCCGTCCATCCGTCCGTCCGTCTGTCAGAGGCTAGATGCCTGATGTTCACACTAGACGTTTACACCATACAAGCAAATAATTTCAAAATCTCAGAAAATTACTTCAACATTTTAGAAAATTACTTCAAATTCTCAAAGAATATTCTAAAGCTATGAAATAGACTTGGGTGGTTCAGCACTTTGTCTGTCCGTCCGTCCGTCTGTCAGAGGCATCTAGCGTCTACACCATGCACGCGAACAACTTCAATTTCTCAGAGAATATGTAAAGCCCAAGAGCCAGAAATGGCAATTAAATTTGAGCAGTGCTAGGTCCCGAGAGCCGGGCCAAATTTAAACTGTCCGTAACGGGAATAACCAGCTTTAGTACAAATACGAGATTTTTTATTATATTTATCGCTGAATTAATTTTGTACTTTGTCTTTGTAATTACATTGAGATATTATATAACTTATAATTTTAAATCATTTCAAGCATATTTTTTTTATGCCTGATAGGCAAGCCTGATTGATTACAATCTCACCTGATGGAAAGTGATGATGCGGCCGAAGATGTAGCATAAGCCTTCAAGATAATTGCTGCCATTTAGATAATACGAACTAATTCTTACCTCCACACTACTGCAAGTGATTGTCAAAGTTTCCGTGGCACCCTTCACCCTCAACTGAAGCGCTGCTTTCCCGCACGAGGTGTCCTTGCCGCTCTATGATACAATGTATGACAGATATATTATAAATGTTAAACATTAAAGTGAGAATAGTTGCTAACCAACTATAAACCGCTGTAATTCCTAAATGATAATTTAAAATGAAATATTATGGTAATGGAATGTATATTATGATGAACTGCCCGCTGGCTTAGTTGGGTTCGATTCCCGGCAGGAACACAAGTTTTCTCCCCAAGGAAAATTTATGTTTCCGGTTCTGGTTGTGTTTGTGTGTGTGATGTGAATGTTCACCCACGGCACAAGTCATCGAACTTAGTGTGGGGCTGTGAGTGTGAAAGCGTTTATGTTTATATTTAGAAACCTAAATTTTATTTTCCAATTCTGTGCCTTTTGTGACACTCGCACGATGAAGGCAAATCGATTTACGTAAAAATCATCAACATCGGCCCATCACGCAAGTAACAAACATCATACATACATAGGCTGATGTATGTATGATGTTACATACAATACCCCACACGGAACTAAGTAATTCGCCAGAGAACGAAAGTCATCGACATAGCTCAAAGGATTAGCAAGTTGAAGTGGCAGTGGGTTGGTCACATATGCCGCAGAACTGACAACCGTTGGTGTAGATGACTTCTGGAGTGGAGCCCGCGAATCGAGCGACGATATACGTAGGGCTGCTGATAACGACTGGAAAAGAAGAGTCGTAGATCGGGCGCTTTGGGAGAGGTCTATGTCCAACAGTGGACATAGACCACAGATAGGCTGATGATGAAATATAAAAAAAAACTGCTTAGTACTGACCTGCGTTTGAGACTGCTGTGACTGCGTGCAGTTCGACTTCAACGTTTGTACGGCGACGATGTCGCTAAATGACGCTATTTTGGTGTACGTAGGGGGCTCGCCGGCTTTGTGAGACACGTATGATATATCTGGAATATAGTGAATAAGAAATAAGTTAGACTTGAGTTACTGTAAGCTTTGATAGCGAGTCTCTCGTTATTTTATCGGATACATTTCGGACAGTGTGCAACGGAATTACACAATCTAATTCCCCCATCCCCATTCTATCATCGGTTATCGAGACGACCCAGTTGGCGCAGTGGACAGGTGTCCGCCCTCTGCGCCGTGGGTCCTGGGTTCGATTCCCGGCAGGAGCACAAATTCCTTCCCAAGGGATATTTGTGCTTCTGGTTCTGGGTGTAATGTGTGTGATGTTTCCGGCACCCACGATACACGTCTTTGAAATTAGTATGGGGATGTGAGTGTGAATGCGTTTGTTAAAAAAAAATACCATATCTAATTCCACCATCCCCATTCTATAATCGGACATCGAGACAGACACCTTAGCGACACCGCTATATGGTAGACATTCCACATATACGGACCAAGTGTTTTGCTTCCACATTCATTATGCGAACCGCTAAGGAATGGAACTCTTTACCTGAGCCTGTGTTTCCTGACAAACAATATGGGAGACTTTAAGTCGCGAGTGAATAGGCATAGGCATAGTGAATAGGAATAGGCATCTTCTCGGCAAACGTGCTCATCACTTACCATCAGTTGAGATGGTGGTAAAAAATAAAAAAAAAGAAAGCCAGCTGAATATTTGTTTTTGGCGGGAATTGAGCGGAATGTTCTGTCTCTTTTCCAAACCGAGTGTTGATCATGTGTTGGTACAGATTTAAAATGCGTATAACTCCCTTATTTTACATTTAATACACTTACCTATGAACGGCCCTATAGCCAGTTCGACGGGTATGGCCCACCCGGTGCCGAGTGCATGATGATATAATAGACTTACCTATAAACGGCCCTATAGCCAGTTCGACGGGTATGGCCCACCCAGTGCCGAGTGCATGATGATATAATAGACTTACCTATAAACGGCCCTATAGCCAGTTCCACGGGTATGGCCCACCCGGTGCCGAGTGCATGATGATATAATACACTTACCTATAACCGGCCCTATAGCCAGTTCCACGGGTATGGCCCACCCGGTGCCGAGTGCATGATGATATAAAAGACTTACCTATAAACGGCCCTATAGCCAGTTCGACGGGTATGGCCCACCCAGTGCCGAGTGCACCGGTGAACGTCTCCCGATCGTACCCGTAGTGCGTGTGCATTGTCTCTAGATATTTGAGCATGCACTCCACGTCGCTTAGGTTTGCCACCTTGAATAACAAAAATGAGTCATTATATTTATTGAATTCAATCGTGATTAAATTAGTTATAAGACTATGCATTTAATAAAAGTCAAGTATTTTTATAATCGTCTTAAAAAAAAAAATATGCTTTTTTATTAGGAATTTTAATGAATAAAAAGTTAAGTTATTAGGCTATATAGTAAAACGCACGCTATTGGCTAGACTTTCTTCTACGGCATCCATTGGGTCGTGGACGTCACAAAAGGAACGTCAAATTACCTCCTCGCCCTCCAGTCCTCTTTTTAAATTGCTCGAACCTGATTATATTTCAAAATATTTACTTTTATGTAAAATGTAATGTTTTGATGTTTTTTTTACCGGCAATAATTATTATATTAACGTAAGCAATAGAATAAAAACAATTCCTATTCCGACAACATATTAAATAATTAAAGTACGACCGATACAAGATAAATTGGCAGAAACACGACTGCGATGGTACGGCCATATTATGAGGAGGCCGGCGGATCACTTGACTAGGAAAGTGCTCGACCACAAATCTGAACCAAAACAGCGCGGAAGACCCCGACTTACGTGGATGTCTGTAGTCAGAAAAGAAATAGAACAGAACGAAATTGACCCAATGACGATCCAGAAAAGACATCTTTGGAGAAGAGTGATTAGGAGAGCCGACCCCAAATAAAAATGGCTTAAGGCCAGAAAAAGAAGAAGATATTAAATAATTATGAATATACTGTTTCTCGAGTACCTATGTGTTTCATGCCATTACATCTTTTTAAAGAAAGCGCATAGCACGTTTTTCAACTTTATATGATTTGCCTACACTCGTGCACGTTCACGAACTATTACACAGTTAATAATCCACATTACACATTAACACAAGTTTGGAAATTAGTACAAAATCAACAACGACATTTTTTCACTTTCGCGCCAAAACTACTCAAAAGTTACGAGGAAAATTAACCAAACCTTTTCCACTAGAAGGCGCTGTCTGTTGTTACACGTCAAATGTGATCGAAAGTTTGCATCCCCCATTTTGCTGTCGGAAATACATAACTAAAAGCGACCTTAAGCCTTACGCTTTAAAGGTTACCTTTTTGAACTGCTGCTGGATAGCTTTCTTGAGCACCTTCGGTTTGATGGCGTCCAACACGGACTTTGGCAGGAACTTGTGTAGGCCGAACTCTTTCTCTAAATACTCTATGTTGGACTTCTTGTCTAGCGATATCTGCATGTCCTTGCAGAAGTACCTGAAAAAAAAAATTCGAATTGAGAACTTGCTCCCTTTTTGGAGTTAAAAATATGATGTATTAAAAATAACACCATTTTTTTATGCTAATTAGGCAAGCATTTGACCACTATCTCACCTGATGGAAAGTGACGATGCGACCGAAGATGTAAAAACCTTCAGAAGCACATCCCTATTCTACGTTCAAGGAATTGTTTGCTATATTTGCGTGCCGTAAAAATGTACATTCATACATAAAATAAGAAGCACAACTTTCCCTTGTGAAGGAAAACTGTGTATAAAATCTCACTCATACTTATAGCTACTGGGACACCGTTTGGTGCAACTGATTTTCTAGTTAAATCTCAGTTACTAACAGCTACCTTCTACTACTACTACCTACTACTGATAGTTGGTCAGACTATAAGTCGTAGGTATTAAACCATAATTTAAAACTTCCACGAAAAATCACAAGGTGGCGCTGAACTGTAATGATGACGCTTACCATCAGGCGAGAGACTTCCTCGATTCGTCACTCAATAACCCTAAAAAAACTAACGAAGAAAGATAGAATCTGTTCTTAAGGGGCCTGCGGAGGTTAATTTGCCCATACAATCGTAATACCGTTTTTTTTTATAATTCAAGCATATTACTACCATACTGTGCTGTCATTCAATAAAAACGTATTAATCTAGGTTCCTGGATAGTTTTTATTCCAAAATAATTACCTAAAACGAAATATAAACCAATTGATTTTCACACATTATTACGACGTAAATGTCGCATGTTTAACTTATTAGTTTTGTATTAAAAACTAACTCATTTCTTTTGTCATTACAACAAGAACATAGATTATCATTTCAAGGTACTATTGATGCAAAAAACAATGGCTAAACATTACATTTTCATTCATAATTGTTGGTATTACGGCACCTATCATAATTTGTTCGGTCGGTAGTGCTATCGCATCAAGCGTGGGCACAGTTTGCCAGTTAAACAGAGACAGCCTATAGATCGTTTCACAGACTCCCCGGCCTCTTAAGTTTATTCACTAACAAAGTAATAGTCTCGTAACAATGCGAGCAAACAACAGTAAGTGATGTCGTTTAAATCCTTAACACAAGCTTACTCACTTTATTTCTAAACAGCATATTTGTATCGCCAAGTCCTGGTCGACCATAGGATGATTGGCATTGAGGTAGTCATGTCGCACCTGAAAATACCAGTTGAAATTGAACGCAAGCAAAGCTTAAAAAAACGACTTCACCGCTTTATCTTCGGAACCTTGAATATTGAATGTATTAAACACGCATTATTGACTATAACTTAAAAACTAGAGATCAGATCTTGATCGAATTTCGATGGGACCACATGAAAAGCACCAGCTTTCAAATAAAAAAAGAATCATCAAAATCGGCTCACAACGAAAGAAGTTATGAGGTAACTTTTGAAGTCGGTTAAACGAGAACATCGTCAATGTAGTCCACATAATAGGCATTCTTGACGATATTTCAAGAACTACTGATAAGATATTGATCAAATTTGAATGGGACCAATGACAAAAAACATCTTTCAAAAATCAAAAATTTTCGTATTCGGCTCACGTGGAGAGAGAAGTTATGAGGTAACACACAAAAAATACAGTCGACTTGAGTACCTCCTCCTTTTTGGAAAGTCGGTTTTTTTTTTATATTTGTGACAGGCTAGTGTTTGGCCACTATCTCACCTGATGGTAAGTGACGATGTGATCGAAGCTGGTAAACACACTAGACCTGGAATACGCAGGCTCTCAAGGATAACTGCCGGAACACCGTATTTGGCTTGGCGGCAGACTTACAACTTGATGGTGGTAAGCTACTTTGGTAGCAAGCCAGGCGAGCAACTCACAAAATGCTCTACCACCTCTCAAATGTCACCTGATTAGCACCACCCGGGGACCACGTGTAGGGAGTCAGACTTAAGGGGTATCCTCCTAAGGACGTGGGTGACTCAGAAATTAAACTATATGTAACACTTTGAGAAGTCATAGACTGAACTGCTGGAACTGCCCATTGGCTCCGTTGGGTGCGCCTTCACCTTCTAAGCATTGCGATCGATTCCCTACTGGAACCCAAGGAAAATTTGTTTCTGGTTGCAATTTCGTGTGTGATGTAAATGTTTCCGGCACCCACGACACAATCATCGAACTTAGTGTGGGGCTGCGAGTGTGAATGCTTTATGTTTAAAAATAAGACAATTTGACATATTAATAACTAAGATAGTGATTTACAAATTAATTATTAAATGCGCTAAATAGATAAAGATTTTGCAGGAGCACTTCACTACAGTTTTATCTTTATCCACCTCGAAAAAGGAGGATGATTTTAATTCGACTGAATATCCTAGTAATATTATAAATGCGAAAGTTTTTGTGTAAGTGTGTAAGTATGTTTGTTCCCTCTTGACGCTTTAACGGCTGAACGGATTTGGATGAAATTTGGAATGTACGTAGCTTATACCTAGGATTAACACATAGGCTTTTTAACATGATAACAGCGGGCGAAGCCGCGGGGTACGCCTTGTATATAAAGGTAATGGTAGTGAAATTGACAGCGAAGCTCCCGCTTGTACTGTACTAACTGTGTAACTCTACTTTTCAAGCACTTTTTTAACAACAGTTCGCACGCCGCACGCGCGCCGCTCGGCCGCGCCCTGGCCACTTTGTATATCAAGGTGCCTTAAGCGCCATACATTTTATCTTCACAGCGCCCGGGGATCTTTATATATCAAGTCCCTAACCATCAGCTGCCTCACCTGATCGTAGTAGTAGTAGAAAGTGACGCGGTCCGCATCGCACAGCTCGCGAAGATTCGCGGGGAGGTACCGAACTCGCAGCTCCAGCCGCCATTCGCTCGCCGGCCACTTCGTAATCAGCTCTGACACTGGCGTATCTTGGTGGATCCATCGGACCTGGAAATTGAGAACAAAATAGTTGCTACCTACACTAAAATCTCTAATGAACAATGCTGCTACTGTTCGAAATGTACTAGCTAAAAAAAATAGCTTTTACACTCACAGCCTCAAACTAATATTAAAGACTTGTATGATACCGGAAGCATTTATATATCACCACAAATACACCCAGAACTAAAAGCACAAATATCCCTTAGGAAGGAATTTGTGCTCCTGCCGGGAATCGAACCTAGGACCCACGGCGCGGAGGGCGAAGACCTGTTCACTGCGCCTACTGGGTCGTCAAATCATCAAATTGGCTCAAAGAAGCTTTTCTGGTGAAATCACACGAATTTTGCTTGTACCCAGAACCAAACGTGACGTTCTCCACATTCTAGGAGTACAGGTAGATCTGCGCACTCGCTTTTACTTGCCCTTCCGATATTGGAGAGATTTCCGAGACTTGTCGAGCGCATTCCATAGAATCTTCAATAAGGTTCATGTAGTTTTGTAGATTAATTAATTCAAGATTAATTGGAGTCAATATAATATATTCTTCTTAGTTATCCAGTAATCGAAGTCTCGATTGCTTGATTGCACGTATAGCGAAACATGAGTGGAAAATATCCAGGTGTCAACTCTGCAACATTGGCGGACTCCCCAAGCTGGGCGGGATATATAGTAGTAAATTAATTTGTTCAAAATATTGTCAAGGACCCTGATAACTTCCAACACACTCATCGTGCTAAAATCCCTATTTTCATCTTTGAATATGCAAGTCCAAAACTACTAATCTTTCTCCGTGTTGGGCGCCATTAAAATCTAATATTTTTAAATATGTCATACCTTCCCTTTCGTCAGCCACATTGCCCACGACGCAAAACATGATGAGAACACCTTGTCTGCAGAGGTTAGATTCAAAGCAGTCCAGCACTGCAGTTCTACATTTGATGATGCTCGACCAAGTTAGGCGCCAATAAAACATATGACAACTTACCTCTGCTGCTTTCGGCTTGCCATTACTATAACAATGTGACTTATTCTCAAACCTCTCAGCAGCCAGTGTAAGGGCAGGCAGGGCTAATCTGATTATTTCAGCTTAAAATGGCAGATTTTGGGCACCAATAAAATATTGAAGACATAATACCTTGCCAGTCGTCAGCCGCCGCGCTCGTAACGCATAGCATGATGAAAAGACCCTGTCTCCAGCGGCTAGCCTGGCAGCTAGCAGCCGCAGCACTGATCTGACGTCTTCATCTGCTGATGCTCGCACCACGTTAAAACCACCGTTGGGGAGGTGGACTTTTAACGTGGACTGGTCGCCTGGTCCGCCACCTGCGAATCAAAATAAAAAACGGTTTAATAACTTCATATTTTCTTTAGCGGGTTCATACGTAGGCAGTCTAGTTATCTATACTTCTATACTAATATTATAAAGAGGTAAAGTTTGTTTGTTTGTTTGTTTGTTTGTTTGTTTGTATGTAAAAGGTAATCTCTGAAACTACTGATCCGATTCTGAAAATTCTTTCACCAATAGATAGCTACACTATCACTGAGTGTCATAGGCTATGTTTTGTCGGGATAGAAGTTAGTTATCAGTTCGAAATAATAATATTCGTAACACAAGTCGGAGAAAAATTTGTTAGCTTTCCGCTTTATCGGCGTACGCTGACTAAACGGTAAGACATAGTTGAATACAATGTATGACAAAAATGTTGGCCTTCATGAGTTTTACAAAAAAGTCCGCGACAGCATATATCTAACATGTATGTATAGCTCAGAAAAAATATTTTTCTTTGTTAAAAATCTGAAAAAAAAAGCGGCCTCTGTTTAGTTGGCTTTTTGAGACATTCGGTATTAATCCTTATCAAAATAAACTATTTCATCGTCTTACGTAGTTCATGTAGATACATTTTGCTTTTTACTGCATATGATTTGGATAAATAGTCTATGAGAAATCGTGAAATTAGTTTCACGGGAGCCCGTGAACGGGACGGGTCAGAAATGTACAGAAACGTAATACGAATTCCTGCACATTAAAAAATAGCGGCATCTATTTCGTTGGCTTTTTTTAAGTATTTAATATTAATCCTTATCAAAAAAACCTATTTCATCGGCTTACTTAGTTCAGGTAGATGCAATTTGCTCTTTACTGCACATAACTTGGACCTATAGTCTAGGAGAAATCGTTAAGTTTATTTAAGGGTGAAAACGGTGGATCACAGAATGGAACAGTTACTGCGTAATCCGGCATACGTCTATGTTTTGAACCGACTAACATAAGAAGGGGGATATAAATTCGACTGTTTTTTTTTGTTTAGTCTTATCATTGAACTTTGAACTGCCCGCTAGCTTAGTTAGGTGGGCGTTTGCCTTTAAAGCAACGGGTTTGATGCCCGGTGGGAACACAGGTGTATTCCCACGGGAATTTGTGTTTCTGGTTTTGAGTATGTTGTGAATGTTGTGTGAATCTTGGATGTTTACAGCCCCTTGATACAAGTCATTGAACTTAGTGTGGGGTTGTGAATGTGAAAGCGTTTATGGGTATGTTTTTTAATTTTTACTACCCTTCCGACGCCGGGCGGTTCGTTCCTGAACTTTGAATTGCTCGCTGGCGTAGATGGGTGCGCGTTCGCCTTCAAAGCAGCAGGTTCGATTACCGGTGGTAATTTACCTAGAAAATTTCTCTCCACGAGAAATTAGTGTTCCTGGTTTTGAGTATGTTGTGAATACTTTGTGAATCTTGGATGTTTACGGCCCCCCGATACAAGTCATTGAACTTAGTGTGGGGCTGTGAATGTGGAAGTGTGTTTATTTGTATATTTTTTAACCGGGCGACGCCGGGCGGGTCATCTTTTGAACTATCTACTCGCGTAAATGGGTACGCGTTTGCTTTCAAAGCAGCGGGATCGATTCGCGGTGGTAACAGAAGTTTTCTCCCTACGGGAAATTTGTGTTCCTGGTTTTTAATATGTTGTGAATCTTGGATGTTTACGGCCCCACGCTACAAGTCACTGAACTTAGTGTGGGGCTGAGAATGTGGAAGTGTTTATGTGTAGATTTTTTAACCGGGCGACGCAGGGTGGGGAATCTTTGAACTTTGAACTACCCACTGGCGTAGATGAGTGCGCGTTCGTCTTTAAAGCAGCGGGTTCGAATCTCGGTGGGAACACACAACAAAAGTTTTTTCCCCACGGGCAGTTTATGTTTCTGGTTCTGGGTATGACGTGAATGTTGTGTGTGTGGTGTTAATTGCTTACGGCCCCACGACACAACTTATAGTACTTTTACAGTGGGGCTGTGAGTGAGAAATCGTTTATATGTAAGCTTTTGTTTACCCGGGCAACGCCGGGCGGGTCAGCTAGTTTATAATATTTATGTGTAAAAAAATGTTTAGTCGCAAAATGTCCAGTGGTCGCGGAATGTCCAATATGCGGAATGTCCAATCCACGGAATGTCCAATACACAAAAAGTCCAATACGCGAAATGTCCAATATGCGGAATGTCTGTCCAATTCGCAGAAAGTCTAACATTCACGGTAACTGGTTCCGTTTGAAGTAACCTTGTATAAGTTTGTAGTTATTCATGTTTTGTATATTTATTACCGCCACGCGGACACATCTACTGCGATGTTTTTTTTTTAGTTTATATTTTAATGTAATTTCAGGTCTTTAATACGAAGCAGCTTTATTCACTTTTTCAATTCATCGTCAGAATTACTGAAACTTTTCTTTCACTGCAGCTGTCGAATCCTTACATACTGTTAAGCATTTTCAACGATTAATTAATTGTATAATTTGTACATATTATTTCTGTAATTTGCTGGGTCTGAATCTGCAATGCAGCATTAACAAACCAATATTATAAATACGACAGTTTTTGTTTACAGGGGTGTAAACGTATAAGCGTGTTTCTATTCACACCGCAGTAACTGCTGAAAGGACTTGGTAAAATTTGGAATGTGCTTAGCTCATACCCTGGATCAGTACATAGGCTACTTTTAAACAAAGCAAAGGGCCACGTCTCGTCTTTTAAAAAAAAATCGAGCAAAAACTCAATCAAATAATCGTGGCAGGAAATCTTCTGACACTAATGAACTCCAATCGAACAGCGATAAGGAAGCATAAAACGTGATCCAACCCCAAAAACATCTCCCGCGCCACCCCACCCTGCCATAAATGGAAAAATAAAAAGCCGAACGAGAACCCGGAGTCCCAATGGTTCTATAATTCAACGTCGCCATAAAAAAGGCGCCCGGTAAAAGCTGAAAAGGCATTCGTTAACCGAGCATCGTAAGATGTCATTACCCGCTATTGATTGGTCGAAATGCGACTTTGCTGAATATTTATTGGTCGGGACCGATGCTGCTAGCTGTTGATTGGTTGAACCTCTATCCTGACTATTAATTGGGTGAAAGGTGACGTTTCTGACGGCGATTGAAACATATACAGCTGTATATAAATAATGCATAAGCTTTTTCTTTGTACATGTAGCCATATATGAGAAAGGAAGTTAGTTTTTGTATCAAGGGAATGAATGATTTAATATTAATATGTTGTAATAGGATGTCTACATTTGGATAACGTATTATGATGAGTAACGATATTTTGATAGTGTGACACAGTGGCAGTTTTTACAACTTTTAATCCTACGCGTATGATTCGAATCTATTTTACCCGACTGCGCAGTCTTAACGCCCTTCTTTTGATTTTGTTGTCTATGTATGTATGTTTGTTCATTTGTGGCTCTGCGGTTTTAGCATACATATATTCTTTTTGCAAAATGGCAACGGCATGCAACTTTTAAATAGATATCGATTATTTCGTTGCCGACTGATCTGCCCGTTGCACGCGTTGGCTAAGTTGGGTGCGCGAGTATCGGGTTCGATTCCCGGTGCAAACACTAGTTTCTTTCCAAGGGGAAATTGCGTGATTTTTTCCGGCACCCCCAACTCAAGTCATCGAACTTAGTGTGGGGCTGTGAGTGTGAAATCGTTTATGTTTATGTCATACATAATTTTTGCAAAATGGTATCGGCATGCAACGTTCAAATAGAAATCAATTCGTGACTGACTCAACTAAATCATACAATTCCGATACAGACTCATTTACATGGCGGCAGACGTCGCGACGAGTGATAGACCTGTCATAAAGTAATGGACGTTCCATGCAAATTCTCTTTATTATTGGTCCATGACATCATGAAGCCAAAGAGGGACGTATAGGCTTTTGATTGCTTCTTTCCACATGGTTACTAAGTAATCAAAGTATTTTTATATATATGATTGGCAAACAATTGACCCCTATTTCACCTGATGTTAGTGACGATGCGGTCGACGTTGGAGCACGTTTCCCTAAAAATACCTATTCAGTCTCGACTTAAAGATACCAGTATTGTACTTTTCTGGGAACACAATATTTCTACCTATCCCTTGCATTATGAATGTGGAATCAAAACTCTTGGTGCACGTTTGAAGAATATCCACCATATTTACCATATTTAGTATCCACCATATTTTAGGCATATCCATAATATTTGGCACGAGAAAGTATACACTTAGTAGTAAGTTTTAATAGAACTGGGACACTGGGCCTTCAAATTTGTATCTAATGCAGCCGGCATTAGATACAAATTTGAAGGCTCGTATTTTTATAATCCCGTAATTACGACAGAATCGGATAGAAAATTCGAAGGGTCGTATTTCTTCGAATACACTTGAACCTGACAGAATTGGATAGAAATTTTGAAGGCCCGTATTTTCTCGGATTTACTATATGATGACAGAATTGGATAGAAACTCCGAAAGCTCGTTATTCATTGAATTCACTCGAACTCGACAGAATTGGATAGAAACATCGAAGTCCCCTATTTTCAATGCATTCGAACACAATAAGAGAAACGCCAAAGGCTTGTATTTCTTTGTATTCACAAGTGATCATAACAGTTGATAAAAATAAAATACTAGATCAAGACAAACGTCATACGACATAAATAGGTTAATGATTCCGCAAAATAAGTTGTAGTCTCTTTATTATAAGAATAAAAAAACATCTTCTGTTTATGCTTTATGCCCTACACTTACTTAATTGTCAATACGGCATTTCAATAACGGCCTCTGCGAATGAACACGTCCGTTCCATTCCGCTGCCTAACGAATTATGATTAGTTGGCCAACAGATCTACCACTAACAACTACAAACATACTTCTTATAAGGATGATAATAAGGCACATTGAAAAGTTATGTAACGACGAACATATTTTAATATATTTTTTTTATGATAGATAGGCAAGCATTTGACCACTATTTCACCTGATGGAAAGTGAAGATGCGGCCGAAGATCTGACGTGCTTGCCAAGAAGATACCTATTCACTCTAGACTTGAAGACACCCAGATTACTGTTCGGGAAACAAAGACGCAGGCAATGAGTTCCACTCCCTCACAATTTCTTGCAATTAATGTTCTCGTGGAAGTGTTGTATATCTTATATAAAAAATTAAATGTCTATAAACCTAAAAAAGGAGGAGTGGAAGACAACACATTGCAGTACATATAGCAGATTCCTTCCTTCACTTGTTTCAATCAAACGAGCTTTTTCCACATTTTGTGCAGTTTGCTTGAGTTATGTAACGTAATACGGAGTAATACCTCATTAAGGAGGACAAATGAGCGACCGCCGCGCCGGCGGTGCGAGAAAATATCGCGACCATATTTTACGAGGGACTTAAATAACATCTTAAAAAGAAATGGGAAGGAGTTCCGAGTTCACGTTTATGTTACGTTAAGAGCTAAGACGCAGTTAAATGTTAATAAAAATTAAGACCTTTTTACACTCGCAGAACCGTTAAAAGTAGGAAAGATTTGTATCACTTTCAGTTACTCAGATCTTTCTTCATTTCTTTCAAACGGATGTCCTTCATAGAAGATTTGAAGCATCCAAATGTCCCAGTCTATTTCAACCCCGTAGCAAAAGTGACAAGTACCAAAAACAAAAATTTCTAATGCACCCGGTGCCGATGGCCCGTCTCAACCCCAAATGGCACAAATATAAAAAAACCATTATCAAGTTTTGAATACTTTCGCCGTTTGAGAGATTAATTTTGGTTTTATCGTTTTGTTATAATTGCTATTTTCTATTTTTATTTAATTGTAACTAGAATTGATTCGATCGATTTCGATTATGTAATATTTTTTTTTATTTATGATAGGCAAACTTTTGACCAACATCTCATCTGATAGTAAAGCGACGATGTGGTCGATGATAGAGCAAGCTTGCCTAGAAGATACCTGTTCCCTTGCGACTTAAGGAATATTGTACTCATCAGGAAACAATGTAATTGATGTTTGCCATATTAATTGAAATAACTTAGAATGACCCAATTGGCGCAGTGGAAAGGTCTCCGCACTCTGCGCCTCGGGTCGCCATGGGTCCTCGGGTCGATCCCCGGCAGGAGCACAAATTCCTTCCAAAGTGATATTTATGCTTCTGGTTCTGGGTGTATTTGTGTGTGTGATGTAAATGTTTCCGGCACCCACGATACAAGTCTTTGAACTTAGCGCGGGGCTGTGAGTGTGAATGCGTTTGTTTGTTTGTTTAAAAGAAATTGAAATCACACATATGCATAAATTAAACGTAACGAGTGACAAATTCAATTACGGCAACGTATAAACGAGTATAAATAAAAAGTAAATGAGTAACAGAACTCACGTAACATTAAAAGTAAGAAGAATAAAATTTACTTCCCCCCAGATGCTATCAAAATCCGCGGGATATTAACAGCGATTGTGCAACAAGATAAGCTCGGAGTCCAATTAAATTGATATTTATCATACTTTATACTAAAGTATTGCCACACGAAATGAGAAATTTGAGATATTGCCACAAAATGTTGGACAGTAAATTAGCAATCGTAGTCAAAGTTAACGTGATCACTATGTTTTCATGACTGTGTTTGTTAACTTTGACTTTAACGCTTGTCTATATTGAATGAAAAAAAAAACTGGTGACTAGGACTGGTTTTATGAGCTACATAACTAACTTAATAAAAAACTTGACACCGTCTAAATGCACATAATTTGCGTGGCCAAAATTTTAGTACAAAAAAAAAACCTTAGCATTTGTTAAGATTTTTTTATTTAAATGTTATATTAATAAACATATAAACTTAATTGATTTTATTTATATAGCATTAGCCATGCTAGGCAGAACTATAGTGATAATTTTAGAAAGGAAAAATTATCCCCGTAAGACGTTAATAATAAGGAAAGGTTAATTTCGTCGTTTCAGGCGGGGCTTGAGTAGCTCAGCGGTTAGAGCAATAGGGCATGAGACCCTATGGCCGCGGGTTCAAATCCCGCCTCAAGCGATAATTTTTCCTTTCTAAATTTATCACATATAAACTTAATAAACGCACATTCACAGCCCCACATTATGCTCGGTGACTTGTGTCGTGGGTGCCGGAAACATTCACATCACACCCAATCACATTCAGAACCAGAAACACAAATTTCCCTTGGGGAGAAAACTTGTCTATGAGAAAACATTCCACCGGGAATCGAACCCGATACCCGCGAACGCGCTTTTAACTTAACCAGAGGGCAGTTCAAATTAATTTTGATAGGTAGTAGTAAGTAGGTACAAAGCTGGTTTTCCACCAGCTTTGTCAAATCTTCCCAATTCAACTTATAAAGAGGTTATCATTTTAGGAAATATATAGGCATGTAGACTAGTGGTCGGCAACCTTTTGAGTCAGAAGAGCCAAAAATTACAATTAACAAAATTTCTAAGTTTTATAGAGCCACAATATTTTTTCTTGGCAACAATAATCCTTAATTCCAGCAATAATACCTACTGTACTATACTCATAGAAAACGCGTATAGAAAACGCTATGCACGCTTTATACCTACCTAATCATCCCATAATTTACTTGTTTCAACTGTGTAAAAGTATTTTTTGCTATCTTTGGAGGCTTGTTAATGGTTCGATAGAAACGGTGCCTCATCCTCGTTAATTGATTCAGAACGTTTTTTAAATGACGCTAATTTAAGTTTGTTTTTTAAATGACTTTTTTTATAAATAATATTTGCGTATGGAACTAAAGAGCCGCAGCTTCACATTCAAAGAGCCGAATGTGGCTCGCGAGCCGCAGGTTGCCGACCCCTGCCGTAGACCATACATAATATTTTTCGTTAATAAAGGTTTAATTTAAATTTCACTTATTTTTATCATAAAGAGAGGACCTTCTGTTTTGTAACGTGTGATAATCGTGGATTATTAACCGTTTATAGTTAGTGAACGTGCATGAGAGGCAAATCAAAGATGAAAATCGTGATTTTTGCTTCCGCTTTAAAACTCCACTTTACTAGGGCCTGACTTGGCCATGACTGGACTTTAACTCTTTTGACTATACTAGCTTTTGTTACACATTAAATGAATTAATAGATAAAAAAAAAAAATTAAAAAAAAAAAATTGATTAATATTTTATTGTTAAATAATTCATTTAATTTAATTACGCAGGTTTTTAACCTAACAAGGCATCAATAGATCTTACATAGTCAATATTGGACTATATACCTACCGAGCATTACTTTCTTAGTTTGGAAACGACTTAAAAGATAAACATAAACATCATACACACAATCACAACCAGAACTAGAAACAAAAATTTTCCTTGGGGAAAAAAAATGTGTTCCCGCCGGGAATAGAACTTGACACTCCTGCGTAGAAGGCGAACGCTCACTAAACTAAGTCAACGAGCAGTTCGAAAAGAGAGTGATATCGTAGAATGTGTTATTAGTCTCAATAAGTTACATTTAGTTTATATTTAGACTTACCTACATTAGTTTTAAATATACAGTTATTATATACTTGACTTAAGTAATAAATTTAGAAAGAAAAAAATTTCGCTTGAGGCGGGGATTGAGCCCGCGGCCATAGGGTGTCATGCCCAATTGCTCTAACCGCTGAGCTACTCAAGCCCTGCCTAAAGTGACGAAATTAACCTTTTCTTATTATTAACGTCTGAAGGGGACGTGTGACGTCATCTACCGAAACAGTTTATAGAAACTACTACGGCCAACGAGTCTAACATTGCAGTTAGCTCTACGTTGTGTCGATAACGTCTACCCAAATCAATTGATTTTTATTTATATAGCTTTAGCCATGCTAGGCAGAACTATAGTGATAAATTTGAATAATAATATAATTTAATTTTTTTAATTTAATTTTTTTTTTTTTTTTTTCAAAGCGTTTTGCTTCTACATTCATCATCCGTACAGCGAAGGAGTGGAACTCATTGCCTGCGTCTTTGTTCCCCGAACGGTATAATCTGGGAGTCTTCAAGTCTCGAGAAATAGGTATCTTCTAGGCAAGCATGTCACACCTTCGGCCGCATCTTCACTTTCCATCAGGTGAGATAGGGGTCAAATGCTGCCCATAAAAAAAAAAAAAAAAAAATGTAGACAGGAAAAATTTTCGCTTGAGTGCTTAAAATCAGTACTTGACTTTGACTGTGACCTGTGATTGAGACTTCTGTTTTTGACTTACCGTGGTGCGGTTGAGGCGGCTGGCGTTTAGGCGAGCCCCCCGCCGGCGCCGGGTGCATGGCGCGAGCTAGCGGGCCCTCGCCGCAGCGCCCGCCCCCGCCCTCC
Organism: Lomographa bimaculata; assembly: GCA_948107665.1. Classification (NCBI taxonomy): domain Eukaryota; kingdom Metazoa; phylum Arthropoda; class Insecta; order Lepidoptera; family Geometridae; genus Lomographa; species Lomographa bimaculata. The sequence goes on along the minus strand of OX403607.1, from coordinate 8,073,115 downwards.
GGCTCATGGCTGTAACAACAAAAACAAAGATTAAAACTAATTATACTTAAAAAAGAGTTTTAAAATCAAGCTTTTAACAGTTGCAAATAAAACAAGACTAAAAAGTTATATACCTAATAATCAAGACGAATCAAACGAGCCCAAACTCGATGGGTTTATCTTGTTTAGTTCTGATGTTCCTTTGATCATTATCCGTCTCCATCACCAGCTCCATGGTACTATATCGTTGTATTGTCACAGTTTTGCCGCGAAAGTGAAAAATGGCGTTGATTTTTTTGTATTATTTTCCAAAACCTGTGATACTTCAATGTTAGTATGTAATAATGGTGGATTATTAACCGTTATTACTTAGTATATGTGCATAGGCAAATCATACAAAGTTGAAAAACGTGATATTTGCCTTCGCTTCAAAACTCAAATAATAGTTTTAGGTAAATTTCTACCACATTATTAGGGCATGACTTTACTAGGACTGTGCCTTGGCTCTTTTATGAAAAATTATAAACTTGAAATCTGACATTGCCTAAATGGACAAATCTGCGAAGCCAAAAAAATAAATAAATAAACATAAAATATGTATATTGTAGATTATGTTTAGACGATAAACTACTTGGTTACATAATCTTTACGTCACAAAACGGAGCAAAGTAAACGTGCCTTTTATACCAGGAGCTCATATAACCGAAACGGTACCTATGTGGGATACCACAGACTAATTAATGAGTACGATATTATCAGTGGATTCACAGAATAAATAATACCACTGCCAAAATAAAGGATTTTGCAGCTAATTAATAATAGTTAAACTGCAGCTACTAAATAATAGGTTTGTCTTCTACACTGAGTTTGGAACTCACTCGAGCAACGCGAGCTAGAAAGATGAATTCATCCCAAAGCGCGATCAAGTTTCCTGCTCTGTGATCCTATCTTGATCGCCTCAATGACGTAGAGATACGTAGCAAAATGCAACGTGACTTATTACCAGGACTACCAGGAGCCCATATCGTCGAGACGGTACCTACGTGGGAAGTCACAGACTAACTAATAGTTGGATAAATTCAGTGGTTTCACAGAATAAATAATAGTTGGTTAGTAGGTACCATAGAAAAGAATATAGGTACCCTACCTGAGGTACCTAACACTGCTAGTGACGTTACAAAAAAACAAAGTTTCAACGTGACTTTTGTAGCAGGAGTACGGGATGTTACAGACTAACTTATAGATATATTTGCTATTTCTACTATGCTAATAGTATGATATTATCAGTCGTTTTACAGAATAAATAATAGTTACAATGCCAGTGAAATTACATACTAACAAAGTTGCACCAACGTGACTTTTGCGCCAGGACTACCAGGAGCCCATATCGTCCAGACGGTAGCTACTTGGCATGTCACAGACTAACTAATAGTATGATGTTATCAGTGGTTTCACAGAATAAATAATAGTACATTGCCAGTGACGTTACAATGTTGCACCAACGTGACTTTTGTATCAGGAGTACCAGGAGCCCATATCGTTGAGACGGTAAATGGGAGTCGTCTGCTTTGTAACAATTGATATTGACTCTTATGACGCATATCTCTAAGGGTATTTTTATTTACACACAGTGATATCGAATTAATTTTATTTAAATCTCTGTAGAACTATTTAATTAGGTCGTTTATTACCAGTTGTTCGCCCCGAACTGCGATCTCGCGGCTACAGTTTGCCTAATTAAAAACTTTTCAGGGTAATTGCATCTTAATAACTAATTGATTGATATTTGTTGTTCAAGTACAGGATATAACAGATACTTATTATACTGTAATTAAAAGAGAGAATTAAATTTTTTTTTGCCCCCTACTTACGTGTTTGGGTACCCCTCTTAATATTATCCAAACCTAATAAGCATTGCCTATATATATTTCATTCATTGACCAGAGCTTGGGTACCTCAGTGGTTAGAGAAAAATCCCTATGGCCGCGAATTTAAACATCGCCCAAAGCGAAATTCCTTTTCAAAATGTACTGTGTAACACTAGGCGCTGGTTTCAGTCACAACCCAGAGGTGGCGGATCTAAACAGTGAAATAGAATAAGACATAGGAAGTAAAAATATCCTACTATCCTAGTTATATCATAAATCCGAAAATTTGTGTGTAAGTGTGTAAGTTTATTCCCTCTTCACGCTTTAATGGCTGAACGGATTTGGATGAAATTTGGAATGTACATCGATTATACCTAGGATTAACACATAGGCTACTTTTAACTTAATAATAGTGGGCGAAGCCGCGGGGCACGGCTAGTTAAAAAATAATTAAACGCAAGCAAAGCTTAAAAAAATCATCGCTTATATTTTGGTTTTGGCTTGATCGATTTCGATACAATTTATATAGGACCATTTCTAAAGTATTACTACTAATTATACTCTACCAAACAAAAAAAACTTCAAAATCGATTAATAATTGGCGGAGATATCGCGAATAAAAAAACACGCAGTCGAATTGAGAGCTTGGTTTTTTGAAGTCTGTTGAACATAGAAACAAGTAAGAAATGTAGAACATTCTGTATCACTTAGGAACTACCCATCTGGAAGCCAATAAGTGTGCCAGTTTTACAACTGCCACAGACCTTTATTAAACCAGCTGAAGCAATAACTTGTTGGATTTGCCGAATCAAATAAAGCGAGGGGTTCCTAGTAACTGCTGTGTAATCTGTGGTCATGAAATAAGGCTTGATTGATGGAGTTACTACCATTTTGGGATATTGCGATAGTTGTTTAATTTTTTTTTTTTTTTTTTATTTGTGACAGGCTAGTATTTGACCACTATCTCACCTGATGGTAAGTGACGATGTGACCGAAGCTGGTAAACACACTAGACCTGGAATACGCAGGCTCTCAAGGATAACTGCCGGAACACCGTATTTGGCTTGGCGGCAGACTTTCAACTTGATGGTGGTAAGCTACTTTGATAGCAAGCCAGGCGAGCAACTCACAAAATGCTCTACCACCTCTCAAATGTCACCTGATTAGCACCACCCGGGGACCACGTGTAGGGAGTCAGACTTAAGGGGTATCCTCCTACGGACGTAACGTACTTAATTGTTTGTTGGAGGGAAATTCGTCTGTTTTGTAATGTTGGTATTGACATAAATAATTTTTTTAGAAACTAGCCGTGCCCAGCGGCTTTGCCCGCTATTATCAAGTTAAAAAGTAGCCTATGTGTTAATCCAAGGTATAAGCTATGTACATTCCAAATTTCATCCGAATCCGTTCAGCCGTTAAAGCGTGAAGAGGGAACACACTTACTTACACACTTAAAAACTTTCGGATTTATAATATTAAGTAGGATTAGTAGCATAGGTTGGTTAAAGTGGAAATTGGAGAGATAGCTTTTTATCCAACTGTGCAGCGTAAAGGAGGGTAATGTATTTCATCAGCCTGTGTATGTATATAATATGTTTGTTTCTTTGAGGCGCTCTAAAGACAAAACATATTTATTTAATTATATTATATATTTATTGATATTATTAATTTATAAATCATACAACATATTACATAAAATATTTATGCCATAGTATAAGTAATGATATTTACCAAGTTAGTTAGGTATTCCATACACCCATTTATTTATTACTTTCTATTATAGTTCTCTCCATCCGAAGGTTGCCTGATAGAGATCGCTATTAGTGACAAGGCTGCCTGTTGTGACACTTTACGTATAAGCTTGCTTGTTACATTTGTTTTATCTTATCTTATAAACTGGATCAATAAAGTATAATCTATCTATATATAGGTAAAAATTTAAAAAAAATATCGACAAACTATGTTAAGTAGGGTTTTTTATTATTAATGTTCTTCTCGAGATGGCTGTAATTTTGCGAATCTGGCAGTAGAGTCATTAACTTTCATGAGAGCCTATTTGGGGCCCATGCCGCCCATGTGAATAAACGATTTTCTACTGACTTCACAAAAAAGAGGAGGTACTCAATTCGACTGCATTTTTTACCGACTTCCCAAAAAAGGAGGGGGTACTCAAGTTCTTTCCACGTGAATCGATTTTGAAATTTTTTTTTGTTTGAAAGCTGTTGCCATTGGTCCCATTCAAATTTGATCAAGATCTGATCAGTAGTTCTTGAAATATCGTCAATAATGCCTAATTTGTGACGAATAATGCGTACTTTGACGATGTTCTCGTTTACCCGAATTCAAAAGTTACCTCATGACTTCTTTCGTTGTGAGCCGATTTTGATGATTCTATTTTTATTTGAAAGCTGCTGCTTTTTATGTAGTCCCATGAAATTTGATCAAGGTCTGATCTCTAGTTTTTGAGTTATAGTCAATAATGCGTGTTTATACATTAAATCTGATCAAGGTTCCGACGACAAAGCGGTGAAGTCGGTTTTTTAAGCTTTGCTTGCGTTTAATTATTTTATGTGTGTTACCTCATATCTTTCCACGTGAACCCATTTTGAAGATTCTTTGTTTGTTTATAAGCTGGTGCTTTTCCATTGGTCCCATTTAAATTTGATCAAGATCTGATCAGTAGTTTTTGAGTTATCGTCAATAATGCGTGTTTAATACATTGACTTTGTTCAAGGTTCCGAAGATAAAGCGGTGAATTCGGTTTTTTAAAGCTTTGCTTGCGTTTAATTATTAATTTTGAATGTTACACCTATCATCGATACAACATAATTTCACATGAAAATGAGTGTATATTATAACTATTCGATCATTTAGCACAAGCCATTGAATTATTCGATCACAAACTACAAAATGAATAAATGGTTAACAAACATAAAAACTGCAAAAATACTCCCGAGTCCCAAAAGGAATTCGCATTGCAAGTTTTAATTATTATCTACCACCCGGTTGAATGTCCGACGGGGGTGGTCACCCCTACGCATCGATTGGTAGGGTGTATGCAAATGTACAATGGGTTACGTACAGTGGAACTGGAAACCTAGAGGTTTCTATCTACATACCTATCGAGCTACCTAACTAGTTAGTATACTATAACGACCCAGTTGGCACAGTGGACAGGTGTCCGCCCTCTGCGCCGTGGGTCCTGGGTTCGATTCCCAGCAGGAGCACAAATTCCTTCCCAAGGGATATTTGTGCTTCTGGTTCTAGGTGTAATGTGTGTGTGATGTGAATGTTTCCGGGACCCACGACGAAGTCTTTGAACTTAGTGTGGGGCTGTGAGTGTGAATGCGTTTGTTTTGTTTATTTATATGTTTAGACTTTTTTTTTTATATTCGATAGGCAAGCATTTGACCACTATCTCACCTGATGGAAAGTGATGATGCGGCTGAAGATGTAGCACGCTTGCCTAGAAGATACCTATTCACTCTTGACTTGAAGACTCCCAGATTATACCGTTCAGGGAACAAAGACGCGGGCAATGAATTCCACTCCTTCGCAGTACGGATGACAAATGTAGAAGCAAAACGCTTTGAGCGAACCGGAGGAATGTCTACCATAAATGGATGACGTTTGCCAGTTTGTTTTGTTGTTAGATGGTAAAACAGGCATGGGGGAATTAATTCGTGAAGAACATATATACTATATGATCTTCTCAGGATGGCTGAGAAGATCATATAGTATATATGTTCTTCTCAGGATGGCTGTAATTCAGGATGCGAATCTGGCAGTGGAGTAATTCACTTTATTGAGTGCCTATTTCGGGCCCATGTGAGTAAACAATTTTGAAATTATGTGGAACTAGCTGCGCTCCGCGGTTTTACCCGCGTAAGTCCCGGACCCGCGGGAATTCCAGGATAAAAAGTAGTCTGTGTATTAATTCAGGGTGTCAGCTACCTCCAAACCAAAATTTCTAAATCGTTTATTCACATGGGCCCCAAAGAAGCACTCATGAACATTAATGACTCTATTGCCAGATTCGCAAATTTACAGCCATCTCGAGAAGAACCTGGCAAGAAACTCGGCGGCGCATTTTATTTCTTTTTTTTTTCAATTCTTTCTTAATAACTAATACATAATTATATTAACCTCGCCTAGGTTAATCTCTTATTATGTATTCGCTGGAAAGCGCTTGTGCAGTTTGCCTCCATGCATCCTTCTCATTAATGTAGTCAATCGTTTTATAATAAGCTTTCTTAATTAATACCCGTTTTATTACTGATTTGAACTTTCTCAGTGGTAATTCAGTTACAATTTTAGGAATTTTATTGTAAATCTAAATAGGTCCAGCAGTTTGAGCGTGAAGAAGTAACAAACATACAAGCGCCATCGTTCGTACAACTGTAGCTACATAACTGAACGTATATAGAATTCTAGTTCTGCGTGGTGTGGATAGGGGTGACCGATGCAAGGGTGAACATTTGAGTATAGATAGAGACAGGCTCGGGAGTATTAAACGTTGTAGTTAGGCAGAACTGGCGGTTGAATAATGGCTGCATATCCTGATTGCGATTTAATCGACTAAGTCGCAAATGGGTTGAAAATCCATTCAAAATAATTCCGCCTCAAATATAGTAACAAAATCAAAAGGGCATAATACCTTATACCCAAAAATAACGCAAATACTCGTAACAAGCTACTTTTTATCTAGTCTACTAAGACTTTTGAGGTTATTTGCTTATAACTTTTTTCTATATCATTTTTGTTTGATTTCTGTATATGTTGTTCAAGTACAGGATACAATGGATATTTAACGTAAGTTTAAGAATTCACTGTGAAGCCGTTTTAGAGATAGACCCCGGGACAAAATAGGCTTACGCGGGCGAAGCCGCTGGAATCAACTAGTTGTTAATAAAACATATGCCTAGTATTACAAGAGCGATTCAGGCCGAGTCATTAAAAAAAACCAATTAACAAGGACGAAATCGACATCACAAAACATCAATGGTCAAAAATAGCAACATCTAAAATCCATTCCGCAAATGAAAAAAAGACAGAAGGAAATTGTAAGGGAAAAGTTGGTACGAAAGGTACATTACTCGACAGTCAATTTTCATGTCAACGTGAGCAAAAGAGCACGTGAAAGCGCTCTTTGAAGTACAGTCACAAAACATGTCGGGAATGCGGGTAGCTTCACAATTTTCTCTTTGGAATGACTCACCCAAAAATTTTGCAGCGTACTATTTATACAGGCAACTGTAAAATGTATTCGTCGTAGATAGAAATGGTCCAGTGGTATATGTCTAAAACAATAAGTCTCTTGATGCTACGTGTAGATGCCATGGAGAACAAAAAAAAACAAGGTGTGTCGCAAAGATAGAAGTGAAACTTTTGTATTACAGGGAAACATTTTAATTATTCATCACAGTATTTACGCTCACCACTTTTCGTCACACAAAATAATTAGGCAAAAAGATTAGGCATCACTTAAAAAAAATTTTTACTCTGATAGGCTACCATACCTCTATCTCACCTGATCGTAAATGATAATGAGTTAACATAAAAGAATCATGCTGCCACGTGTTTACTAAAATCAGTGGACGTGCCCCGCGGCTTCTCCCGCTATTATCAAGTTAAAAAGTAGCCTATGTGTTAATCCTAGGTATAATCTATGTACTTACATTCCAAATTTCATCCAAAACCGGTCAGCCGTTAAAGCGTGAAGAGGGAACAAATATACTTACACACAAACTTTCGGATTTATAATATTAGTAGGGTGCCTTTTCAATCAGTATTCAGATTGAATAAAAATAATTGGTTCAAACCCAGCTCGAGTCGTTATAAAACCAAAAAGTATCAAAATCCGATATCCCTTTTAGACCACCCCATAAAAATAAAACAAAAATAATGTCTGAGTGGCCACAGCGAAAACTCATCCTTAATGCCTCCCCTCGAGACTTTTATCTCTTTTCATCCACAAACAGATATTTGAAATGAAAATAAACCATCATTACAGTATACCTACATATAGGAAAGAGGCGATATTAACTCTGTACTTAACGATATATTCCTACGTATAACGTAGTATCCTACTAATATTATAAATCCGAAAGTTTGTGTGAAGTGTGTAAGTATGTTTGTTCCCTCTTCACGCTTTAACGGCTGAACGGATTTGGATGAAATTTGGAATGTAAGTACATAGATTATACCTAGGATTAACACATAGGCTACTTTTTAACTTGATAATAGCGGGCGAAGCCGCGGGGCACGGCTAGTTAATAATAAAGCAACTTGCCTTGGGATATTTCTAATGTTGTACTTTTCTATTCATAATAGGACAATATGTGTTTTTATACTAGTTAGGCAAGCATTTGATCACTCATCTGATGGAAAGTGAAGATGCGGCAGAAGATGTAATCTGCCTAGAACAGTCATTATGTATATTCTACATAATTACTGATTAATTTAGGGAAGAGTCTGGGTTCCTTAGCACAGGTCCTAGTATGACACTCAGGGATCTAAAGTTTCATATTTTAATTTTTGTGCAAATAAAGGTTTATTTTAAAATACTGGTTGACTATAAAAAAGGTATAAAATAGCATTTATCGTTAGAAGTCGGCGTTATCTTTGTTTTGAGTTGTTCATATTTGAAACAATACCATTAAAATAGCTTTCGACTGACTTTAAATATACAATACCTGGATGACCGAGCTTTGCTCGTTAAAACGTGTTTTCTAAAAATGAAACCTAGCTAGATCGATTTATCGCCCCCGAACCCCCCTGCATAATAAATTTCATGAAAATCGTTGGAGCCGTTTTCGAGATTCAGATTATATATATATATATATATATATATATACTAGCTTTTGCCCGCGGCTTCGCTCGCGTTAAGAAGTATTATTTTAAAATTGACAAAGTTTCATACAAACTTTCATTTTCCCTATTTTATCCCCTTGGGGGTAGAATTAATCAAAATCCTTTATTAGCAGATGCCTACGTCATAACATCTACCTGCATGCCAAATTTCAGTCCGATCCGTCCAGTGGTTTGGGCTGTGCGTTGATAGATCACTATGTCAGTCAGTCAGTCACCTTTGAGTAATATATATTTAGATACACAAGAATTGCTCGTTTAAATGTATTAGATTATTACTAAACAAGTGGTGCTTTTAAAATTTGTATCTTCCTCTATTTGTTACCTGCTTACGACTAAATTTACTTTACTTATGTTATGATGATGATATCTGATTTGTCATTATCATCATCATCATCACGATCAAGCGAGCGATGCCGTGAACTCGTGCCTCGTTAACAGAAACTCAGTAACGAAAAAAAATTATCATTAGTAAACACGTTACAAACGATTTCACACTCACAGCCCCACAAGTTCAAAGACTCGTATCATGGTTGCCGGAAACATTTACACACACACACTCATATCCAGAACCACAAGCACAAATATAATTAAAGGAAAAATGTGTTGACCAGCCTTCTGCGCCAGTCAGAATGGTCAAAATTATAATACCTACCTGATATTTCTATCACATTAACATAATTAAACAAAAACAAACAAACGAACAAACGCATTGACTCTTTTGGCCTTTGCATGCAGTGCTTGGGTGACCGTTTAGTGGGACTTTCGTCACCGTGCTTTGAGACCACGTTTCTGTCGGTCTTGGTTGTTAGTCGTAAGACAACAGTCGTTAAGCCTTGTAGGATGCCTTCAGACACGTGGAAAATCCTGACACTAGGACTGTCTACACGACAAACAAACAAAAACATATTCAATTAGTGATTCAATAATTTATTTGTCGTTGCACATGTTGCGACTAAAAAGGCTTGGAATTCTTGCACATACGTTATAAACGCCCACGCTCCGCAAACGGTTTCATTCACAAAAACGAAAGCTTGTTGGTCTGCTTCCAAATTGGACCACGGCTAAATACCTACCTTTTGAATTAACCTATTGCATCACTATAATAATAACTTTGATTTATGTTATAGACTAGGTCAGGGGTCGGCAACCTTTTAAATCGGAAGAGTAAAAAATTACAATTTACAAAATTTCAAAGTTTTATAGAGCCACAATTTTTTCTTGCCAACAATAGTACCTACTCTACTATGAGTATCGTATAGAAAACGCTATGCACGCGTTATACCTACATAATCATCCCATAATTTACTTGTATTAACTGTATAAATGTACTTTATTGCTCTTTAGAGGCTTGTTAATAGTGGCGATTCAGAACGTTTTTTTAAATAAATAATATTTGCGTATGGTACTTAAGAGCCGCAGCTTCACATCCAAAGAGCCGCATGTGGCTCGCGAGCCGCAGGTTGCCGACCCCTGGACTAGGTTTATTCCTAAAGTTGAGTTCCTTAACACCATAAATTCAAAACGACAACTGTTGCATCTTATTCAATCGGAACTGTAGCTCGGAACCCTTGATCAGATTAAATGAATTAACATAACAAACACAACATAAACGCTTCACACTCACAGCCCCACACTAAGTTCGATGACTTATGTCGTGGGTGCCGGCAACATTCACATCTCACGACACCCACCAGAACCAGAAACACAAATTTCGCTTAGGAAGAAAATTTGTGTTTCAATTAAATACGCATTATTGAGAATAACTCAAAAACAACTAGTCCAGATCTTAATTAAATTTAAATGGGATCACGTGGGAAGCACAGGTTTTAAATAAAAAAGAATCATCAAAATCGGTTTCTCTAGGAAAAAAAATCTGAGGTAACACATAAAATAGTAGATAAAACTTATTTCTTTTTTTGACGACCCAGATTGCAAAGTCTCGGTCACCGACGTAAGGTGGCAAGCTTATCGGTATTCTATCGCTTACATTTTGGAGAGTGTGCACAGGAATTACATGACTTAATTCCCCCATGCCCTTTTTACCATCTAACAACAAGACAAACTATTAAACGTCATCCATTTATGGTCGACATACCTCCAGTTCGCTCAAAGCGTTTTGCTTCTACATTCATCATCCGTACAGCGAAGGAGTGGAACTCATTGCCTGCGTCTTTGTTCCCCGAACGGTATAATCTGGGAGTCTTCAAGTCTCGAGTGAATAGGTATCTTCTAGGCAAGCATGTCACACCTCTGGCCGCATCATCACTTTCCATCAGGTGAGATAGTGGTCAAATGCTTGCCTATTCAACATAAAAAAAAAAAAAGGGTCCTGGGTTCGATTCCCGGCAAGAGCACAAATTCCTTCCCAAGGGATATTCGTGCTTCTGGTTCTGGGTGTTAATGTGTGTGTTATGTGAATGTTTCCGGCACCCACAATACAAGTCTTTGAACTTAGTGTGGGGATATAAAGATATCAAATAATAGCCGTACATCGCGGCTTTGCTCGCGTATATCAAGTTAAAAAGTAGGCTACATTTTGTCTTGGTATATATCGGTATAAGCTACATACATTATACATTTCATCCAAATCCGATCAGCCTGGCGTGAAGAGAAAACAAACATACCTACAAATTGACACGTAAACTTTTGGATTTATAATTTTCGTGTGATTTCCAAAATGAGATGTGATATCAGATACATACTTAATAAATCATTTACCTACATAATAATATGAACTGCCCGTTAGCATAGTTGGGTACATGTTCGCTTTCTAAGCAGGGGTATCGGGTTCGATTCCAGACGGGAACACAAGTTTTCTCCCCAAGGAAAATTTGTGTTTCTGGTTCTAGTTGTGATTGTATGTGTGATGTGAATATCTGCGGCACCCACGAAAATCAGCGAACTTAGTGTGGGGCTGTGAGTATGAAAGCGTTCATATTTATGTTATGTAATAAGTATCATTGATTTTATTCGTCGAACAAAACAAATTTTCGCCTTTGCGAAGATAAACTTCACAAAAATACGACATAACTTATTGACTGTACGTATTATATTTTTATATTTATTTAAATATCGTGGGAGTAACAGGTGTTTCATCTAGGCCAGACATGTTAGAACTCGTCCATGATTCACGTTGCACAATTACAAGTCAATAAACCTTATTATGAAAGCCGTAGAGGTGATAATAAGCGTCAATGACCATGGAACTCGAATCAGTTCAATGAAGTGATTGTATTAAGTCTATTATATGAACGGTTCGTTCACCTAGCAGGGTGCATGTTCACCTTCTAAGGGAAATCGGGTTTGATTCCCGGCAGGAACACAAGTTTTCTCCTCAAGAAAAATGTGTGTTTCTGAAGTGATAAATTTAGAAAGGAAAAATTATCGCTTGAGGCAGGGTATGAACCCGCGGCCATAGGGTGTCATGCCCTATTGCTCTATAACCGCTGAGCTACTCAAGTCCTGCCTGAAGCGACGAAATTATCCTTGTCTTATTATTAACGTCTTACGGGGACGTGTGACGTCATCTACCGAAACTGTTATATAGAAACTACTACTTTTTTGTGTTTCTGGTTTTGGTTGTGATTGTGTGTGTGATGTGAATCTTTCCGGCATCCACGACACAAGTCATCGAACCTAGTGTGGTGCTGTGAGTGTGAAAGCGAAAAGTTTATGTTTATATGGAGCTATCAGAATCACTCGCGTAGGAGACTTGTTGAATGACGCTTCGCCCACTTTACTTATGATGATGAATCTAGATAAATAGTACCCTATGCACTTTTCCATAACTTAACCTATTTATATACCAAATTTCATCATGATCAGACAAGCCGTTTAGCCAATAGACTATTGTAAGTATCACAATACTTTGATACATAGATAAGTATATTCACTTATATTAAACAAAACACCGTCGTCCAATTTAATTGCTTTACTCCTCTCCATCCACAGGTTGTCTGAAAGAGCTCTTAGCGATAAGACCGCTAAGATCAATCCGCCGTTGTAATGTAACATTTATTTTCTATATTAATATTTATTGTCACGTATTTGTTAAGGTGTTCAATAAAGGTTTTATCTATCTATTTAATTCCTTATTTAGTCACTACTTTTCAACCGACTTCAAAAATTGAGGTTTTCAGTTCGACTGTTTTTTTTTTGGGTTGTTATGTTCGATTATTTAAACTTAGATAGTAATCTTAGTTTAAAAACAATTTTTTATGAGATTTTTTTATATATCTGTTTTGTAACTTTAATTATTAAATGTTGATTTGTACGTTATTTGTTACGTTAATTAAAAAAAAAAATATAACATTATTGTCACAATAACCGTTTTATTTTATTAAAATAATAATACTTTTAACAGTACTATATTTTTATGCCAACCTTACACACGAAAATCGAAGTATTTAAAAAAGAAAATGTCATAGATTGAGTTAAGAATACGCATAGGATGAATTAAGAATAAAAAATATATAAATTGCTATCGGTTAAGTTAAGAATACAAATCGGTTGAGTTGAGAAAAAAATAGCCGTAGGATGAGACGTCATAGGATGAGTACGGAACAACCCTTTTTTTTATATGTATTTTACTCGATATCTCCGCTGAATCGATGTTGACGTTTTATTTTATTTGGTAGATTATACATCAGAGGTGGTACAATATAAATTTTATCGAAATCGGTCAAGCCTAAACTAAAGTATTATTATAAGCGGTGAAGTCGGTTTTTTAAGCTTTGCTTGTGTTTAATTATATAGATAGGTATTTCGAACTAAAACTAAAGACCGTCTATCAAATTTTCTCACACATTTTTCATTCACTCTGTTTGACAAAGGCGTAAATTTTTTGACCAGACGTTCTCTACGTTTCTATTATTTCATAGTAGTTTTACAGAATTTGTAAGTAAACATTTTATTCAAACATCAATGACTACTCGCGTGTTGGGCCATAAACTCAGAGATCATTAAAACACAGGTCTACGACCTTCGCATGCTGATGACCTAACTTTCGATTTCAAAAGGCGTTCAGTTGGTTTATTCCCCATGGTCCACCATTGTTATATGCCATAGGAGAAGCCATACACCGGAGAAAAAAAGACATGCGGGGTAGTCTTTGGGGACTGCCGATAGAATTGAAAACTATATATAATATATACTATATATATATATATAAGGAAAGGGAAAGTTTAAATTAGTAATAAAACGGGCATTTACTAGCTTATTATAAAATTAATGACTACATTAATAAGAAGGATGCATGGAGACAAACTGCACAAGCGCATTCTAGCGACTACATAATATAGATATACCTAGGTTATACAATTCATGTATTAGTTACTTAAGGAATTAAAAAATATGAAAATATGCGCCGCAGAGTTTCTTGTCGTGTGTTCTTCAATTTAGAGAATCTGGCAGTAGAGTCATTAACGTTCATAGGTGCGTCTTTGGGCTCATGCATCATTACATTTATATTTGACCGAGCAAGTGCGAAGCGCAAGCATAGTAGTGTTGCGCACCTCATACAAGAGGCACCTAAAATGTCCCACTAAAAGTTCTAAAATGTCCCATCACCTCAACCGAACATTTTGTACCACTTCAAACACGTTGAAGTACTTGGAACGCGGGCGAGGCGCGAATGTGAGAGACTGAGTCATACGTTGAGGTGAGTGAGTGTTCAAGAATATTTTGTCTTACTCGCACAACTTATGCACGACAATCATCAAAGATATGTTTGAGTTCTTGTTTTTTCTAAATCTGGGCAAATAATTTCAGAAAGGAGAAATAGACTGAGTGGCAAAAAAGCAAGTATGCTATTATTTTTAAACTATAATATGTAAAAAGCTTTTTTATACATTAAATTCATTGTCTTTTAAAAATCAATGCCATTTTTTATGTAACACCTGTTGTTATGAATGAATACATCTGAATCATTTGTTGTGTAGACACCTCAATCACCTCACGATGACAGTCTCAACCATTCTATCACAGAGTAACATACAGTACAAAATGAGGTCCTCAAATGAGGTAGTACAATGTCACACCTCATTTTGTAAAATGAGGTGGGACATACAAACACTTCAATTTCGTTTGTCCTACCCATCACTAAAGCATAGCGTCTCCGTTTCATTTTTGGCAAAAACGCTTTCGTATGTCCAGCGGATGTCCGGCTGTTCTCCTTTACAGGTCGAATTTCTCAACTGAAATTTTGTGAGCAGGTTCGAAAATTCTATGGATTTTTTTTAACCATTAAGATTTTAGATTTTTTCTAAATGGCGAAGAACGGTTGTTAAAGGAGAATCATATTTCAGCCATTAAAAAAAAACACGCGAGGCCTTATGCTCGCAGAGCCACTAGCATACTTTCCATTTAAACATGACATATAATATAAACATAACGCTTTCACACTCACAGCCCCACACTAAGTTCGATGACTTGTATCGCGGGTGTCGGAAACATTCACATCACACACACAAACACAACCAGAACCAGAAACACAAATTTTCCTTGGGGAGAAAACTTGTGTTCCCGCCAGGAATCGAACCCGATACCCCCGCTTAGAAGGCGAACGCTCACCCAACTGAGCCAACAGGTAGTTCATTATACACAGTTTTTACATGCGCGTTGGGCCATTAACTAAGCTATCATTAAAACACCAGGTCTCCGACCTCATGCTGATGACCTTACTTTCGATTTCAATATTTATCGGCTGGTTACCGTCTAGGCAGGGATTATTTGTCGAGAGTTTTATAGCCCAATTTCACACTCTCTACACACGGGTACGTGAAATTGATTGTATGTGTGGATTTAATGAGTTTGTACCAGTAAATGAAGATAATTCATCTTCACTAACACTAGGAAGAATGTACTTAACATTAATGCTTTAAAAATATTTGAAAATCAAGCTTTTATCAGTTTTACATAAAAATCGGCCAAGTCAATCAAAATCAAAATCGTTTATTCACAGGCCCCAAAGAGGCACTCATGAAAGTTAATGATTCTATTGCCAGATTCGTAAAATTACAGCCAAGTGCTAGTCGGACCTGCGCACGAAGGGTATTAACTACTAATATTATAAATCCGAAAATTTGTGTGTAAGTGTGCAAGTGTGTATGTGTAAGTGTGTAAGTATGTTTGTTCCCCTCTTCACGCTTTAACGGCTGAACGGATTTGGATGAAATTTGGAATGTACATAGCTTATACCTAGAATGAACACATAGGCTAATTTTTTACTTCATAATAGCGGGCGTCAAACTGCGATTGTACGAATTGATGCAACGTCGATACAACAGTCGATCGGTTGAAAGTTCAGTGGATTCAATGGTTTATAAGAAAATCGTTCGATTTCAACGTCGATATAAAGATAATTGATGCCCGGAATAGACCCCCCTTAACAACTGAAATGTCCCCAGCTCGGGTCTTTGACCGTTCCAAGACAAAGACTGCTTGCTTTCAATTTCAATATTTCACTACTATTGCAGACTGGAACCATTACAGCGAGTGCTTTATGGCCCCAATATATTCGTTGAAGCATGTCTGTCTGCGGGGCATAGATTATGTGGTCTATTGACCGTAGGTCCTAGTTATGAACTTTCAATATGATGAAAATAACAAGTTACAGAATGAATTGTTGTAGGTAATAGTAGGCAGCTGCCTCCGACGCAACTATCATTGGGAAAGTTTGTTTTGAGTCACTGGAGCCTCGTTTATTGATCAGGCACTACGTTCTAATAGATATATCTACAATATTATTCATATTAAGTATTTGTACGACTTTATTCACGGTTGCTTGCATTGTTACGAGACTAGTTTCGGAACAGTCGGTGCCTCTTTTTTAGTCGAGTGCGCGTAGACCGTCCGCTGAGTACACACCGAGACGCCCGGAAGGTCTATGTGCGTACTTGAAGATTTTTACAAATATATTATTTACTAGCTGACCCGCCCGGCGTTGCCCGGGTAAACAAAAGCTTACATATAAACGCTTTCTCACTCACAGCCCCACTGTAAAAGTACTATAAGTTGTGTCGTGGGGCCGTAAACAATTAACACCACACACACAACATTCACGTCATACCCAGAACCAGAAACATAAACTGCCCGTGGGGAAAAAACTTTTGTTATTGTGTTCCCACCGAGATTCGAACCCGCTGCTTTAAAGACGAACGCGCACTCATCTACGCCAGTGGGTAGTTCAAAGATTCCCCACCCTGCGTCGCCCGGTTAAAAAATCTACACATAAACACTTCCACATTCACAGCCCCACACTAAGTTCAGTGACTTGTAGCGTGGGGCCGTAAACATCCAAGATTCACAACATATTAAAAACCAGGAACACAAATTTCCCGTAGGGAGAAAACTTCTGTTACCACCGCGAATCGATCCCGCTGCTTTGAAGGCAAACGCGCACCCATTTACGCGAGTAGATAGTTCAAAAGATGACCCGCCCGGCGTCGCCCGGTTAAAAAATAATAATACAAATAAACACAATTCCACATTCACAGCCCAACACTAAGTTCAATGACTTGTATCGGGGGGCCGTAAACATCCAAGATTCACAAAGTATTCAACATACTCAAAACCAGGAACACAAATTTATCGTGGAGATAAATTTTCTAGGTAAATTATCACCGGTAATCGAACCCGCTGCTTTGAAGGCGAACGCGCACCCATCTACGCCAGCGAGCAATTCAAAGTTCAGGAACGACCCGCCCGGCGTCGGCCGGGTAGTAAATATTAAAAAACATACCCATAAACGCTTTCACATTCACAACCCCACACTAAGTTCAATGACTTGTATCGTGGGGCTGTAAACATCCAAGATTCACACAACATTCACAACATACTCAAAACCAGAAACACAAATTCCCGTGGAAAAACACCTGTGTTCCCACTGGGCATCAAACCCGGTGCTTTAAAGGCAAACGCCCACCTAACTACGCTAGCGGGCAGTTCAGACTTCAATGATAAGACTAAACAAAAAAAAACAGTCGAATTTATATCCCCCTTCTTATGTTAGTCGGTTCAAAACATAGACGTATGCCGGATTACGCAGTAACTGTTCCATTCTGTGATCCACCGTTTTCACCCTCAAATAAACTTAACGATTTCTCCTAGACTATGGGTTCAAATTATGTGCAGTAAAAAGCAAATTGCATCTTCCTGAACTAAGTAAGCCGATGAAATAGGATTTTTTGATAAGAATTAATATTAAATACTTAAAAAAAGCCAACGAAATAGAAGCCGCTATTTTTTAGTGCAGGAATTCGTAGTACGTTTCTGTACATTTCTGACCCGTCCCGTTCACGGGCGGGCTCCCGTGAAACTAATTTCACGATTTCTCATAGACTATTTATCCAAATCATATGCAGTAAAAAGCAAAATGTATCTACATGAACTACGTAAGACGATGAAATAGTTTATTTTGATAAGGATTAATACTGAATGTCTCAAAAAGCCAACTAAACAGAGGTCGCTTTTTTTTCAGATTTTTAACAAAGAAAAGTATTTTTTCTGAGCTATACATACATGTTAGATATATGCTGTCGCGGACTTTTTTGTAAAACTCATGAAGGCCAACATTTTTGCCATACATTGTATTCAACTATGTCTTACCGTTTAGTCAGCGTACGCCGATAAAGCGGAAAGTTAGCAAATTTTTCTCCGACTTGTCTTACTAATATTATTATTTCGAACTGATAACTAACTTCTATCCCGACAAAACATAGCCTATGACACTCAGTGATAGTGTAGCTATCTATTGGTGAAAGAATTTTCAG
The DNA here is from genome assembly GCA_948107665.1 of Lomographa bimaculata. Taxonomy (NCBI): domain Eukaryota; kingdom Metazoa; phylum Arthropoda; class Insecta; order Lepidoptera; family Geometridae; genus Lomographa; species Lomographa bimaculata. Next base: position 8,054,625 of record OX403607.1, on the reverse strand, counting down.
AATCGGATCAGTAGTTTCAGAGATTACCTTTTACATACAAACAAACAAACAAACAAACAAACAAACAAACTTTACCTCTTTATAATATTAGTATAGATTATAGTATATTATAGTATATATAGTATAGATTAGCGGGTGTCCGCGACTTCGTCTGCGCAGGATTAGTACTTCGAGTAGCTTATTTTCTTCTACAAGGAATATATCTTTATCCATAAATCTATTTTTAAAAGATAGATATATGCTGTCGCGGGCTTTTTTGAAGGACTATTTAAGATAAACATTTCCTTTATACATTACTAGCCGTGCCCCGCGGCTTCGTCCGCTATTATTAAGTTAAAAAGTAGCCTATGTGTTAATCCTAGGTATAATCTATGTATATTCCAAATTTCATCCGAATCCGTCCAGCCGTTAAAGCGTGAAGAGGGAAAAAACATACTTACACACTTACACACAAACTTTCGGATTTATAATATTAGTAGGATATGTAAGTATACGTTTAACTCTAACGGTTTTTGCAGCGCACGCCAGAATAGCTCGCAGAAGCAGTTTTTTTTTCTACTTACTTGACACTTTTCGTTATGTTTTAGACAATTCACACAATATCTTTAAAAATATGTTATTGTCATGTGTTATTCTGATGTATAAGCTATGTTATTGAAAAGTTTAATTAAAACCCATTCAATGGTTTTAGCGTGAAAGAGAAACAAACATCCATACGTACGAACTTTAGCGTTTATAATATAAGTAAGGATCTTCTCTATTAATCTAAGGTGCCAAGTCAACTGGCGTTGGCGTGGATATTCCGAGGCGCGGAGCGGCGTCGACGGTGATGTAGTTTAAACAACTATTAATTTTAGATTGTATAGAATACATTTTATTTAGTATGGATAATTTAGCATTTAGAAGATAATCGTAGAAGTAAGGGCCTGGGGCTGGTATCTTACAAATACATCCTGTATGTTATATTTTACCACTAGTCAACTCGTCTAAACTCTAAGGGAAATTTCTGTCACTCTAGTTATGATTGTGTGTGTGATCACGTCACACAGATAATGACGATCAAGTTAGCAGTGGGCAAGTCTCTGCCCTCTGCGCCGTGGGTTCTGAGTTCGAATTCCGGCAGGATCATTTGTGCTTCTCGTTCCGGGTGTATAGGATATGTAAATGTTTCCGACACTCACGACACAAATCATCAAACTTAGTGTAGTGCTGTGAGTGTGAAAGTGTTTCTTCTGTTTATTTAAACTGTGACCCAATTCCCAAAGTTCATTGCTCTATTATAATCCGCAAACAAAAAATAGGACTACGTTGCGAGTTTTAAATATTCGCTCGTTATTCTTCAACGTCAAAACTATCAATATTTATCGGGTGAAAAATAAACGGGCGATGAAAACACACGGGCGTATATCTAGGTCAGGAACGGTGCGATTCAAAAATGTATTCGAATGTTTATTTTTAATTAAACAACGCGAAACGGTGCGGTAGTGCTGAAATAATTGTAAATAAATATTGGAAGAGAAGTTCCGCGTGTATTTTTAAGCTTTAAGTGTTCGGCTTTATAGTTATACCAGTTAATTCCCCGGCTTCGCACGCGTTTATAAAGAAAACATTATTTATCGGATCGAATTGTGAATCTAAACCATTCTTGAACACACAATTTTTTTATCATAATCGGTTTAGTAGTTCAGTTACATTAAGTTACATACATACGTCCAGAAGAATTATAAACGTGTAGAGATATGTATTATATATATATATATATATATATATATATAATAACTAACTAGCAATATTTCCTAAAACTAAACTAAAACTATATACAGCAAAGAGCCAAGTTAAATTAAATTAAATTTCTAGTGTTGCGTTACCGGCTTTCTTGTCCTCAGTTCATGGTACTTCTAAATTAGTCGAAAAAATACTTTCACATAGTTTGGGTTCTTTAGAAATTTCAAACCAGACTGAGGCCACAAGCGCCTGGGAGATGGCATGCCCAAATACCGGGCTCCCAGTGAGGCTATCCTCACAGAGACTGTGGGATCGGCCGCTCTGTGAACTAGCACGGAAACATCTTTTAGATACGTGTCCTAGCGTCACAGAGCGTGCTAGACTTCTAGCAGTTTCTGTATGGGAGTCAGGGCTTTGGTTGCAGGCCATTCCCTCGCTTAATACTGGTACTCTTATGGATCCATCTGCTTTCCGTCTCGCTATATGCTTACGTTTGGGTGCAAGGTGCTATGTTGCCCATAGCTGTCAGTGTGGTACTGCTGTTGACCAGCTCGGTCACCACGGCCTCTCGTGCCAGAAAAGTGCTGGCCGAATTTCCCGCCACGCCAGCCTCAACGATATCATCCGCCGGGCTTTTACCAGTGCCAACGTTCCAGCCATTCTCGAACCGAATGGTCTGATGCGTGACGATGGTAAAAGACCTGACGGAATGACTTTAATTCCATGGAAGATGGGACGGCCTTTAGTGTGGGATGCAACTTGTGTCGATACTTTAGCTCCGTCACATCTTCCTGAATCACAGAATGGGGTTGGCGTCGCGGCAACTTCGGCAGAGCAGCGCAAACGGCGAAAATATGGAAACCTCGGCAGTGGTTACATATTTGAGCCGTTTGGTGTTGAGACACTGGGTCCGTGGGGTCCGGGAGCTCATTCTATTTTCAAAATTCTATCAGAGCGCCTGGTTGAGGCGACGCGTGACCAAAATGCTGGCACTTATTTGGCTCAACGTATTAGCATTGCAATTCAGAGAGGCAATGCAGCCAGCATGATGGGAACGCTACCCACTGGTAGTGGGCTTGAGCACTTGAGTTACCTACAGGCTCGATGGCTTGTAGGTAACTTGGCTCTTTGCTGTATATAGTTTTAGTTTAGTTTTAGGAAATATAGGCAATTGGCCCGTAGATTGTACTATTATAATACTAGCAATCCGCCCCGGATTCGCCCGGGTGCGATAAATGAAGAACCGCTCTACCGATTTTGTGCAAACTTCACATAAACCATCTACTAAATAGTCCGAACAAAGCCTAAACATTTGGCTTGGATAGGTGAGCCTGTTCTCGAGTTATAAAATTACAACGAAAAGTGGCATTGATTTTAATAAGTATATATATGTAGATTTATAACTTCTCTAATATTTTTTTGACCGGGAACTAGAATACAAAATGTATAAGTAGGTATATGTATTTTTTTATATAAAAAAACATTTTTTCCGATCATTTAATATGTGTTATAATTCTGCTATTTTGGGTGGAGAAAAATTAAATATTATAATAGTCGGTCCAGCAGTTCTTGAGTTTTAAATGGTGTTACTAACCCGGCTTAGTTTTATAAATACAGATAGTAATATATTGATAATGACGTCACGAGCAAACGCTGTGTTGTTTACACAGCGTTTTCATGCAAAACTGTACATCAAAGTCCATTTTATGGCAACTATCACTTGTATGGAGACAAAGAATATTATTATAAGTTGGCGCACTGCGCAGGTCTATGCCCACTGCGCGGTAGCACTAGGTTCGATTCTTGGCAGGAGCACAATTTCCTTTCCAACATTTGTGCTTCTGCTTTTGGGTATGTTTGTGTGTGTAATGTTAAAGGATACAAGTATTAGAACTTAGAATGGGAATGTGAGAGTAAAAGCGTTTATGTTTATAATGGTATATCTTCTTTATATATATAAATATATATAACTCAAAGGTGACTGACTGACTGACTGACATAGTGATCTATCAACGCACAGCCCAAACCACTGGACGGATCGGGCTGAAATTTGGCATGCAGGTAGATGTCATGACGTTGGCATCCGCTAAGAAAGGATTTTGATTAATTCTACCCCCAAGGGGATAAAATAGGGGATGAAAGTGTGTATGAAACTTTGTCAATTTTAAATTAATACTTCTTAACGCGAGCGAAGCCGCGGGCAAAAGCTAGTGTACCTATATAAGTAAAATGAAAGTGCGATGTCTCATTTCGGGGCAAACTACTAGTTTATTATAGATTAAACGTTAAGTACCTGGATGACCTCGCATTGCTCGTTAAAACGACGTTTTCTAAAAATGAAACCTAGCTAAATAGATTTATTTTATTATATAATACTAGCTGCGCCCCGCGGTTTCACCCGCGTTGATAATGATGAAAAGTGATGATGATGATGATGATGAAAAATAGATGTTGGCCGATTCTCATAGATACCGGATAAGCACAAAAAATTTAATCAAAATCGGTCAAGCCGTTTCGGAGGAGTATGGCAACGAAAACTGTGACACGAGAATGTTATATATTAGATATATATATATATATATACACACACAAGAATTGCTCGTTTAAAGGTATTATATAGATAATAAACATAAACATAAGAATGCAATGTTATACTTACTACCTGTTTCCACGACCTCTTACATTTATGTATTAGGTACATAATCAATCACAGTTATAATCTATAGGTCTAGGACTATACTAGATGCCTAGGTGGTAAAGTCAGGTTTATTTTTAGCAGCTAAATGTACGGTTGTACTATGTATTCCATATTCAATTCTAGCCACGGACTGCATATTAATGAATCAGTTAGTGCAATAACCTTTGAAGTTATCGTCATACAGTACAAAGCCCTATTGGTAAACGGATATACTCGTAGGTATCTCAAAATTCAAAATGGTTAATTCACATGGGCTCCAAAGAGGCACTCATTAAAGTTAACGACTCTTCTGTCAGATTCGCAAAATGCCAGCCATTTCGAGAAGAACCTGGTAAGAAACTCGGCGGCGTAATAAATAACTAATACAAGAATTATCGTAACCTAGGTATATTTATATTATGTAGTCGCTAGATAGCGCGTGCGCAATTTCCTCTGCCAAATGTAATTAAATGATTGTTTAATTCATCTAATAAATTTAATAAAAAAAAAGCATAATGAAATGCCCTACCAGCAATTAAAATTAAATTAATATTTTCAAACATGTCAAGGCAAGTCATACAAAGTTGAAAAACGTGATTTTCGCCTTCGCTTCAAAACTCCAATAGAAGTTCTAGTTAAGTTTCTACCACTTTACTAGGGCATGACTTGACTATGACTGTATCTTGACTCTTGTACTTGACTGTGACTGTGACTAGGATTTTTAACATGAAATATATTATTACTTGACTGGCCAAATGCTAATGATTGCGAAGCCAATCAATACTAAAATAAAAAAATAATAAATGGTTAATAAAACCTTATCCTATCGTAAATCGTAAAAAAAATAAGCCAATTCACAAAACAACAACATACATGAAAAAAACAGCCATGCTAATACAATTATATAAAAATGTCATCATATCCACTCTTCAATATCTAGATATTCCTTTGAATTATCTACCCTTGTATACCCATTATCTGGATAAAACCACAAGGGGATATTAACTCCATGAATATTCACACCACGCTCCAAATGTAAGTACTGCATTGCAGACAGCACAGAACGGAAGCCAGGAGTGATCGGAGACAGGAATTGAGGAGCATCCTGTCCAAAATAGGAGAATCAGACTATAATAGTAACTTGCTTGACTTTAAAGCCGAAAATTTAAAATTTGGTGTCGTAAGAGTCATAGATGACAGTTATTCATATCTTTATAGAAGATATAAAAATACTTGATGAGAATTTATTCAAAAAGAAGTTATTTGTATATTTAAATGAAAATAATTTTTATGACATTAAGGAATTTTTAGACAAGAAGTTTTGACATAAATTATTTAAATCTTTAGATATTAATTATATTATTATGACATGAATGCACCTAGATTTATAAGAATAATTGAATATGTTTTAATATATAATGAAAATACAATATAAATTCAATAGATAAATATGTACCTATTTGCATGCTAGATATTAATTAGCTTAACATGTGGCTCATTTCAAATGTAACATCCTTATACCATGTTAAAAGCAAATAAATGATTATGATTATGATTATTATTCACCAGTCGTGCCCCACGGCTTCGCCAATATCGAGTTAAACAGTAGCTTATACACATAGGCTACTTTTAGGCTTAGGCTCTTAGGCTTAGGTATAAGCTATGTACATCCAAATTTCATCCAAATCCGTTCAGCCGTTAAAGCGTGAAGAGAGAACAAACATACTTACACTCATACACACAAACTTTCGGATTTATCATATGACTATACTTACTGATCAGTCAGGTCTGACCATAGAAAAGAATATAGAGCGCCTATCGCTCTCCCATAGACACACTAGTTTTTACCGACTTCAAAAAAGGAGGAGGTACGTTCGACTGTATGTATTTTTTTTATGTATGTTACCGATTTCTCTCTCAATTGTGGACCGATACTCAAATTTTTTTGTTTGGTAGATTATACTTCAGAGGTGGTCCCATATAAATTTTATCGAAATCGATTACGCCAAAACCAAAATATAAGCGGTGAAGTCGGTTTTTTCAGCTTTGCTTACGTTTAGATTATCCTACTTCCTACTAATATTATAAATCCGAAAGTTTGTGTATTAGTGTGTGCGTAAGTGTGTAAGTATGTTTGTTCCCCCTTCACGCTTAAACGGCTGAACGGATTTGGAACGTACATAGATTATACCTAGGATTAACACATAGGCTACTTTTTTGCTTGATAATAGCGGGCGAAGCCACGGGGCACGGCTAGTTATAAATAGATTATCAATTATTTATGCTCAGAATCAGTCAAAAATGTATGGTATGCCGTATATTCTGTCTTCAATACAAATTTACATACACGTCCACAATTACGAACTGCCAACGGCTTCGTTTCGGAAGTGAGTGTACGTGTCCAGCAAACATTTGACCGTTGCGTCCGTTGGCTGCTATTATCTACGTGAACTGATTCATAGATAGACTATTTGATTGTCTATGGCAGATTTATATATGTATCTATGCTTATTTAAGTAATTTGTGCAATGGTAAGCGTAATGCCTGCAAGTGGGAACTCCCGGTAGGGAGTAACACTATTCCGTGGTGGGAACCAAGATACATTTTGGGGTCAAAGCCGCCAACGCAGGAATTTAATATTAAAATTATATTAAACGCTTTCACACTCACAGCCCCTCACTTAGTTCGTGACTTGTGTCGTGGGTGCCGGAAACATTCACATCACACACACAATCACAACCGGAACCAGAAACACAAATTTTCCTTGGGTAGAAAATTTGTGTTCCCGCCGGGAATCAAACCCGACACCCCTGCTTAGAAGGCGAACGCTCACACAACTGAGCCAACAGGCAGTTAATACAACTTTATTTCTATAATCTTTTTTTGTACATATTTTTTTTCTATAAATGGCGAGTAATTACGTTTGATACACCATTGGAATAAGGATCTAGTCTTAAGACTAATAAGTAATTTAATTTTGACTTCTAAGTAGAGTATACTAAGAATGTGTCCAATAACATTTTGTTACTGTCTCTAGTATCGGGAAGTCACTTTGTTCTTGTGCTCTTTGTATATAGCATACATCAAACGCTTACACACTCACAACCCCACACTTAGTTCAATGACTTGTGTCGTGGGTGCCGGAAACATTCACATCACACACACAATCACAACCATAAACACAAATTTTCCTTGGGAGAATACTTGTGTTCCCGCCAGGAATCGAACCCGATACTCCTGCTTAGAAGGCGAACGTGCACCCAAATAAGTTAACGGGCAGTTCAAAGCACTCACTATATTACACTGTCTCATCACTACACTAACTAAACAAGGTTTATTTCTCACTAAGTCTGTGTTGCATATGTATATAGATGTAGATAGAGAGATATAATCTTTATTGAACACCTTAAAAAAACAAAGAACACAAATAGGAATGTCAGTAAATATTATATAAGTGTAACAATAGGCGGTTCTATCGCTGAGAGCGATCTCTTGCAGACAATATAATACAACCATATTATCTTTGATGTAATAGGACGTCGTTCTACGTTCATAAAAGATCAGAACAGTGATTATTGAATGATTATAGAAGAAATATAAATAATAAATTATCATACACGTAAACAGATACTATATTATTATTAAATACTACAATATCAAAAAAATACAATACATATATATAAATATAATAAAATTATGTCTATTTAATTTAGAAAAAAAAGCAAAAATGTGAGGAAGCAAAATTAAAAGGAATAAGCTTGGGCAACACTAACACTAAAAGTAACACAAGCAAAGCATAAGAACAACCGACTTCACCGCTGTATCTTCGGATTTTTGATCAGATTAGATGTACTAAACACGCATTATTGTTGATATTTCAAGAACTAATTAATGATCAGATCTTGATCAAATTTCAATGGTACCAATTGGAAAGCAACATCTTTCAAACAAAAAAGAATCAAAATCTGGTCACGTGGAACGAAGTTACACATAAACAAAATACAGTCAACTTGAGTACCTCCTCCTTTTTTGTGAAGTCGGTAGAAAAGGTATAAGAAGATTTATAAAGAAATATATCAAGCCTTGACATGATTTTAAAAAATATTAAGTGACTTTGTACGTATGTAGTTAAAAAAACATAATCATTATAAAGTAAAATAGCAAAAACCGCCTCCAGCTATTCGTATAACTTCACTAGGCGTGGCCATACTACATTAGCGTAATGCCTATCCCAGCCACTCGGCCTTACCACTAATTAAAACACACCTAGTTTCATTAGAAATTATATATTGCAGTAACTACAATTTCACGTAATTACGGTTTAGTATTTTTTGCTTGTTGAAGTGAAAACTTCTTTAGCGCCGTTGTGCACTTTTTTGGGATGGGTAAACAATTTTAAACTCGCGTCAGGACACAGGACCTGATCGAAAATTTGTAAGACGTAACATTCGTAAGACGAAGGAGAGGAAGTGATATCCCTCTATCGTTCTACCGCGCGGCGAAAAATGTTCAAGTTTTCACTTCTGCTGGCACTCCCGGAATGAAACCTGTTGTTTTTTACCCACATTTTCAACATAAACGCCACTTAGTTCCATGACTTGTGCCGTGGGTGCCGGAAACATTCACATCGCAAACAATCACAACCAGAACCAGAAACAAAGATTTTCCTTGGGGAGAAAACTTGTGTTCCCGCCGGGAATCGAACCCGATTCTTCTGTTTAGAAGGCAAACGCGCTCAAGGGCAGTTAAATTGCCGCATGTATGAAAGATCATTACATGAGAACGGTTCGACTGTATGTATTTATTTTAAATCCCTCGGCAATTGGTTTGGTGCGGAGCCGGGGCGGGTCGCTATAGTTTATGTATAAATCTAGGTCAAACCAGTAGGTAGAAAACATTTTTAAATGCAAAACGTCAAGCTTCGAAATCTGTCAAGCCATATTCAGTTAAATCAACCCACTGGACGTAATAAAACTCATTCAAAACTACATCAAAAATCTTTTATCCTATTTGCATCAACATTTTACTGCTTTATTATACTGGTCACAACTAGTTTCATAAAAAAATCCTACACACTACCAAAATATCACACGTCTGGAATTCTCAAGTTTTTTGATACAAGACAGTCGTTCACCTGATGATAACATGACAAACACTTTCACACTCATAGCCCTACACTAAGTTCGAGGACTTGATCGTGGGTGCCGGATTCACATCACACACATAGGTAATCACAACCAGAACCAGAAACACAAATTTCCCTTAAGGAGAAAACTTGTGTTCCAGTCGGGAATCGAACTCGTTATATTATCTCCTTTAAAAGCGAATGCACGTGATGATGAGCGCCACACATTAGAGACAAACATTGTTATTTTTTTTTGCTTTCTGTTTTTTTGTCCATGAAATCCCTGTGCCAGTGTAATGTTATTACATATGTCAGTGTTAAATATAGGCAACTGGCCCGTAGTTAGGCACCTTTTTAAAAAAAACTTATATTATAAAAGCCTAATACGTCTTATTAACGAAAAAGTGTTAAAGGAATAAAAAACGTAAGTTATTTGTTTACGAGTGTTTTTTAGTAGCGTTCATAACTTATTTTTCATCATAATCATCGCATTTTTACCAACTTCAAAAAAGGAGGAGGTACTATGTTCGACTGTATTTTTTTTATGTATGTTCTCCGATTTCTCCCCCATTTGTGGACAGATTCTCAAAATTCTTTTTTAGTTTGGTAGATTATACTTCAGAGGTGGTCCCATATAAATTTTATCGAAATCGATGAAGCTAAAACCAAAATATAAGCGTTGAAGTCGGTTTTTTAAGATTTGCTTACTTTTAAATTATTATCATCGTAAACACAGGCAAAACCTCGGGGCGGTATATGAATAAGGAGATAGAATTATCAATGCAATATTAATTAGCATCGCTATTCAACGTGGAAACGTAGCCAGTATTCTGGGCACTTTTCCTTTGGCAAGCGGTTTACAAAATTTTTGAGTATTATTTGTTTTAATCCCCTTTTCTACTCTTATAATGAATGTTAATATAGTTTGTTTTATTGTATTATCACCATAATAATATAAAAGTATGCAATATTTGTAAATAATTATAACATATTAATAATTGTTTATCAGTATAATAATAACATAGTTTATCATTATTCCACAGTCATAAACAGTAGCTTATCTTATAACAAGAAACGCAATTAGGTTTAGATTAGATCTAACACTTGCACAATGTCAGGGCTAATGGACCTCTATCTTTGTTACTCAATCCATACCGAGTTACGCTAGATGTGATCCAAGTGGAATGTCCCGGTCAACGAACGGGAATTAGGATAGCGATGATAAGGTGTTGCAAATAATTATCAGTTTGGGAAAAGGAAAGTGACACTTACTTTTTTTATGTTGAATAGGCAAGCATTTGACCACTATCTCACCTGATGGAAAAAGATGATGCTGCCGAAGGTGTGACATGCTTGCCTAGAAGATACCTAGTCACTCGAGACTTGAAGACTCCCAGATTATACCGTTCGGGGAACAAAGACGCAGGCAATGAGTTCCACTCCTTTGCTGTACGGATGATGAATATAGAAGCAAAACCCTTTGAGCGAACTGGAGGTATGTCGACCATAAATGGATGACGTTTAATAGTTTGTCTTGTTGTTAGATGGTAAAAAGGGCATGGGGGAATTAAATCATGTAATTCCTGTGCACACTCTCCAAAATGTAAGCGATAGAATACCGATAGGCTTGCCACCTAACGTCGGTGACCGAGACTTTGCAACCTGGACTCGATTAACTTACTGATACTAATAAAAGAAAACATAAAAAACATACCTCCAATTCGCTCAAAGCGTTTCGCTTCTACGTTCATCATCCGTACTGCGAAGGAGTGCAACTCATTGCCTGCGTCTCTGTTCCCCGAACGGTATAATCTGGGAGTCTTCAAGTCTCGAGTGAATAGGTATCTTCTAGGCAAGTATATATATTCTATCTTTGGTCAAAGGCTTGCCTATACAGCATTAAAAAAAATGCTAATGAAACCAGCAGGTCTCATAAGCCCTAAGGCCTACTCCACCAGATAAGACCACCCATTGCACAATACAAAGGTTCTACAGTCTCCGAGATAAACCTTAATCGATGTGTCGAGCATCTGACGACGTTACACCCACTCTGCACGCAGCCCACGTGGGGAATTCAATATTTTATTTGTATGATGAAATGTGAAGAAAGGTTAATGGGATTGTTGTTTATCACTTGATTAAATTGTAATTTAATTAACTAACGTTGAACTGACGTTCACTATTGCGAAATAAATATGGAAAATAATGCGCTACCAAGTTTCTTGCTGAGTTCTGCTCTAGACTGCTGTATATTTGTGAACCTGCTTTTTTAAAATTCTAAATAGGCAAGCATTTGACCACTATCTCACCTGATGGAAAGTGATGATGCGGCCGAAGATGTGACATGCTCGCCTTGAAGATACCTTGACTCTTGACTTGAAGGCTCCCAGATTATACCCCTTTGGGATCAATGACGCAGGCAATGAGTTCTACTTCTTCGCTGTACGGATGATGAACGTAGAAGCAAAACGCTCCGAGCGAACTTGTGGTATGTATCCTTCTCCCCCGGACCCCTGCCTTGTGCAGACGCACTCTAATTGGTCCCTATTTAGTATTATTTTTAATTATTGCAAAATCCGTGCGATATTAATTAACAACAAAAAATAGGAGCGCATAAGTTTGAGGAAGACGCATCGCTTCGTGCTGTGTGCTACCGGTGAGTCACAATAAAAACTCGTTCAACACGCACACATTGCGGTGAGGCCGCCTACAGCACGCTCACATATACGTCGCGTTGGTCACCTGTATATGTAGATTGGCGAACCCGTCTACCGTTACCAAACACTGCATCTGTGTGTGCGTGAGGCGCGTACTTGCTGCACCGCTTGCTCCGTTCTGTTTGCCTGGTACCGTGTATCGTACGACTTTGCGATGTCTGTTAGACGCACTCCACCCCCCGACGCTGCCTTCTCCCCCGCTCTGGCATCGCTTGCGCATTGTAAGTCAGACTCGAATATAACTACGAGCGTCGCAACTGCCGTCCCTATGCTATCGCGAGATCACTCCACAAGCGATCCTAACATTACTATGAGGAAACGCAAGAGGGAGGACGAGATCAGTAGAGATGAAGTCATGCAGATGTTCATCGATTTAAAAAAGGACCAGGATGATAAATATTCAGCCTTAATGAATAAGATGCAGAGCTGTTTCAATACCAACTCAAAACAAAAACAGAGTGAGGACGATATTTTGAACCTTTTTGAGCTACTAAAAAAGGACCAGAACGAAAAATTCACAGTCCTAACTGACAAAATTAATAGAGGTATCCAGACGCACACTGAACAAAACTCAGCTATAGCGAGTTCTATTGACTTTCTGAGTCAAAAATATGATGAGGTGGTTACACGAATGCATACTTTGGAGCATGATAAATCTGAGGATCGCAAATATATTAGGACCCTAGAAACGCGTTTGGAACATATGGATAGAATCCTACACAGCTCGACAATAGAGGTACGAAACGTTCCTAAGAAAAACGGAGAAACGAAGGAAGACCTGGTAAACATATTAAAACAAGTTGGGAACGCGCTCAATGTACCAGTCCAGCATTTGGACGTCCGCGACGTATATCGCGTAAACAGCAAGAATGAAAATAGTCAGCCTATTGTGGCGCAACTTTCTACAGTCATCTTGAAAGACAAAATAGTCAGCTCAATAAAAGCGTATAACAAAAAATATACAACATCCAAGTTTAGCACTTCCAATTTGAAATTACAAGGGCCGACTAAGCCGGTTTTTGTATCAGAGGGCCTTACACCGCAGGCGAAAAAGCTCTTTTTCTTGGCGAGGGAATTTGCCAAAGGCAACGATATTAAGTATTGTTGGTCTTCGCGAGGTAAAATTTATTTGAGGCGTATAGATGGCGCTGCGCTTATTAAGGTCAACAACGAAAGTGAATTAGAAAACCTTAAATGTGCGTGACTGATTATGTTTTGCTCCTACCTTTATATTCACGTAATAGGTTTGAAATATTGTAATATTACTGTAATACTATTAAGTTTACACATTTCACAAATTTTTACACTCAACCTTAACTCCAAGAACGTATTTATTCTAATTTTAAATATTTATCATATCCCATACACACACATCTACTCTAGAATAGAACAACAGTCTTGTTATGTAAAAAATATGTTATTTCTACATCAATATAAAATTAACATTACGAAAATAAATTTAAGCATAATCAAACTGCACCATAGTACTTTCGAAAATCCCAATAATGGATAGAAACACATTTTTAATCGAAGAAGTCGACAACACTGATAAAATAGATTGTCTTTCGCTTAGTAATTCCAAAGGATGTCTAAAACTCTTAGATGCGGATGGGAGTAGCCAGAATTCGTTTTCGATACTGACCGTTAATATACGAAGCATAAACTGTAATTTTGATTTATTTCTTGCTTTTGTAGCTAGTTTGGATATTTCAGTTGATATGTATGTGTTAACAGAAACTTGGACAAGTGATTTCTGTCCACCACCAAGCATAGATTATTATGACACTTTTTGGACTAAAAATAAATTGAACCAAAACGATGGAGTAGTCGCTTACGTCCGACAAGAGTTTAAAGCTATTTCTTTTGAGCCTACATTCTCTGAAGGAAATTGTATCGTTATCAATATTTCCCAGGATTATGCTATAATTTGTACCTATCGTTCCCCAAGTTTTCGTAACATTAATAAATATTTAGAATCTCTTGATACTGTTTTGGCTAATATTTCAACCAATACCGTAATATTTACTGGAGATGTTAACATTGACACGTTGGTTTGTAAACACTCAATTCTATCACAGGACTATCTGAATTTGATGGCTATGCATGGTCTCAGACAAGGAATTAATCGCCCTACCAGAGTCACAACGTGTATTGATCATTTCATGATTAAAACACCTTGGTCCTGGAAGACTATTGTTTTCGAACAACAGCTAACGGATCATTCACCAATTCTAATGTATATTGAAAATAGTATAATAAAACAAAATAGAAAACATTATAATAAAATAAAAATCAATTTCGAAGAAATAAAAGACCTATTAACGAAAGAGTCCTGGCAAGACTTATATAGCTTTGATAACGTAAATCTGGCAACAGAAGTATTTACAACTAAACTTCTAGGTATGATAAATAATAACTCACAAATCATGACATTTTCTAAAAAGAATCAACCGCTTAAGCCTTGGATCACTAGAGGAGTTGTAAATTGCATTAGAAAAAGAGATAGACTTCATATGAGAGTGAAAAAAGCGCCAAAAGACGATAAACTTAACTATGAATATATTAAATATAGAAACTTGTGTTGTAAAATTATTAAAAGCCTAAAGTCTAATTATTATAGAGATAAACTGAACAAGAGTAAAGGGAATATTAAAGAAACATGGAAAACTATCAAAGAAGCATGTAATTTTGGGAAGGCTAAGGTGCCATCAACTGATTTATTAGGAACAAATCAAAATCAAACAGAATCTCTTAACGTTGTTAACGACTTTTTTACTTCCATTGGAGAGACATTAGCTAATAAAACTTTACAGATGTTAGACAAAAAACAAAATGACTTGGCTACACTTGCAAAATCACCGCAACAACCGGTTAATACAATGTCTCTACTACCGACTGACGCTGTTGAAGTAAAAGGAATTATTTATGGATTAAAATTGCACAGTGCACCAGGATGGGATAATATCACAGCCAAAATTCTCAAGTATTTTGTCAGGTTTCTTGCTGAACCGATAACGTTCATATGCAACCTAAGCTTGGAACAAGGAACATTTCCCGCTGCATTTAAAAAAGCTATTGTGAGTCCTATTTTTAAAGCTGGTGATAAAACTAATCCATCCAACTATAGACCCATATATCTTCTTTCGACTTTTTCTAAAATCCTAGAAAAGTTGGTTAAGAGCAGAGTAATGCGGTATCTAGAGAAAAATAATCTACTAAGTAATAACCAATATGGATTTCGGGAAGGGAGATCTACTGAGGATGCTGTCCTTCGACTGACATCTCTGATTACATCATACTTAGATAGAGGCGATAGATGTGTCGGAGTTTTTCTGGATCTTCAGAAAGCTTTCGATACAGTTTCTATTCCAATACTTCTGACGCGGTTAGAGAATTTTGGTATTAGAGGTTTAGCCCACAAATGGTTTGTAGACTACCTGGACCATAGAACTCAGCGTGTACGTGTCGACACATATGAGAGTGACAGCGCAGTTTGTACATACGGTGTACCTCAGGGAAGTACACTAGGGCCTACTCTATTTCTGATTTATATAAACGAACTCTGTGGTACTGCCCTACCTGGCATGGATCTGCTGATGTTTGCAGATGATACGGTACTTCTTATACACGATAAGACCTGGGAAAAGGTTACTCAGCTGACTGAAAACTATATATCTTCTGTGACAAGATGGCTGGAGAATAGTTTACTTTCGTTAAACACGAGTAAAACCAAGTACATGTGTTACAGTATTACGTCTTCAGGAAGCTGCAGTGCAGGTATAAATGTCAAAATACATACTTTCCCGTGCAACCGTAGTAATCCGCGCAATCCTTGGTGTAATTGTTCTACCCTATCACGTGTCAGCACAATAAAATATCTGGGAGTTATAATAGATGACAGAATTAATTGGACCTTCCACATTAACTCATTGGCCTCTAGGATTAGAAAACTTATCTATATATTTAAAACATTAAGAACCGTGGCAGATCTTAACCTCGTCATACAAACATATAAAACGTTGTGTGAGTGCCTCGTTCGATACTGCATATGTGCATGGGGATGTGCAGGTAAAACCCACATAATTATTGCCGAACGTGCCCAACGTGCATTACTCAAAGTTTTATCCTATTTACCATATAGGCACCCTACTGCGGCAGTTTATGAAATAACAAGCGTTCTCTCAGTAAGAAAACTTTTTATATATGAAAGTCTGAGGAGATATCACAGGAAAATAGTGCCAAGCTTGCCAATTAATAATAAACGATTCAATAGATGTCCCATTCCCTCCGTCAGAACACGATTTGCACAAAAACAATACAATGTAGTTGTTCCACATTTATACAACACCCTTGATAAAAGACACAACATCAAAAGAAAGAATAATAATGAAATAAAAAATATTATAATAACATATCTCAAAAATTATGATTATGAAGGCATTGAAGAAATGCTATCAAATTTCTATTATTGACAGGATAACCCACACATTCCATAAACCAATATTTACACGAACGCACATACGCATACACACAAACAGACAGAAACACACCCCTACACGCATTGGACACTTCCCACGCAAACATTCATTTAACACACACATACAAGATACATTTAAGATTAATAATTATATTTACTTTTAAATAAAATTGTAAAATATAGTAAAAAAATATATTTTAGACATAATCTAATTTAAAACATAATTATGGGAGAAGCCACTGGCTCCAGAAACACAGTTTTTAACTAGTTCAGGAGCCTATGGATTCAACATTAACGATGTACTTACATGTCAATAAAGTTATTTGTATTTGTTATTTGTATTTGTATATATGTAATGCGAAATTAATGTCATTAACTTTAATGACTGCCTCTATAAGTCCCACGTAAATAAACGATTTGTATTTTTTATTTTGACTGTTTTGATTTATGGCGAGCCAGTCATTCGTTCTTATAAACGACTTTAAAAAAAGGAGGACGTTCTCAGTTCGACTGTATTTTCTAAGTGTTACCTTTGATCTTTTTTCTAGTTGAACCGATTTTGACGATTATATTTATATTTGAAAGCTGGATCTTCCCATGTGATCCCATTTAAATTTGATCAAGATCTGACTAGTAGTTTTTGAGTTATCCTCAATAATTCGTATTCAATTAATTTAATCTGATCAAGGGTTTAGATAAAGCGATGAAGTCGGTTTTTTAAGCCTTGCTTGCGTTTAAATTGTTTTAATATATTTTCCATGAGGTGAGATGTCAAACTCAAAAAAAAATCAGAAAAACAATATTTATCTTACTTTCCCTCTATAACCAAACAGAGCAAAAACAACATTCCCTTCTCTCATTATTTTTATAGCCCAAAGCAATTTGTAAAACAATAAAGGCTATCGTCAATTCATTAGAGGTCTGCTCGATTGGAAAGGTTTCGTTTAATTATCGGTCTTTAGTTACGGTCTACGCACTCCCAATTAATTTATATGACTGTCTATTGAAGGGCTTCGTTGTTCGTTACATTGTTTAATTGATAATTATGCATCTGTGGTAATTAAGCTGTAATTATTTAATGATATTCACTCGACTTAATTAGATTAAAAAGTAACCTACGTCCATATACATGACTTGGATATTGATATGATCCTGTCTGGAAGAGATTTTTACGATAAGACCGCCTATTGTTACACTTCTATATACATAAAAATCAATGCCACTTTTCGTTGTTATTTTATAACTCAAGAACGGGCTCACCTATCCAAACCAAATGTTTAGACTTTGTTCGGACTATTTAGTAGATGGTTTCTGTGAAGTTTGCACAAAATCAGTCGAGCGGTTCTTCATTTATCACACCCGGGCGAAGCCGGGGCGGATCGCTAGTATTTTATAAATAATTATTCTGATGTTTTTGTCACAATTAAAGAGTTTAATAAAGAGTTTATCTGTCTATCTATGATCCAAGAGATAGGTCTACAATTTGCTTACAAAGCTTTCAGTTTTACTCCAAAGGCTAAACATTTTTTTTACACTCACAGTGCCACACATTTCTCTTGATACAGACAAGATACCCACCCAGTTGACTGCTAATAGTGTATTATTTATCATAACGAGATTGAATTAAAATATGGTGAAATTTTTTATCAATCAATGTTAAAACAAAAGTAAATTCTGACTAACGCAAGCGTACATTTAAATTTCTAGTATGAATGTTAAGAAAGAACACATGATTTAAACAATTTAAAACCCTTGTGTTAGTAGCTTAGTACTATTACTAAATACTTAACTATGTACAATATAGAAAGTATACGTACACGAACCTCTTTGACCGCACCCTGGTATACCGCCAAGTGTTGCTACTATAATGTCCAGAGTTAGACGGACACAGTAGCAACTGGAGGCTGTTGGGTCGAGGCTGCCTTTGCTTCTTTACTCTCAACTTAACAACTTCCTCCTTCGTTTCTTTCTTAGGATCCTTGATCGGAGGCTTCGAGTCAACGCTCCATCTGTTTTCATTGCAGGCATAATCTTCCAAGTTTAAATGATCGAGTCTATTCGTATCTTTGATGAAGCTTCTAGATCTGAGCAAATCAGGAGCGTTTTCCATTCTGTCCTTCCGCCGGAACTCAACAGGAGAAGTAGGCGGTCTTCGAGGTTCGAACACAACCTTCGAGTATTCGTTGCTTCGTCGCCAGAGTCGAGGCGACAGGGGCCAGAACCGCCCTGTCTGCTGCGTGGACTCCATCACCATTTTCAGTTGACACTTCTAACACAGCGCGATTTTTTTAATACACTTGACTTTATCGTTGCACACTAAACAAATAACAAGGCTAAGTAAGCTAGGGATCCTCTCAAACCTAACAAAAAACCAAACACTACATATCTATATATACTTATTGTTTAAAGAAACGATCACGTTTATAAAGTCTTTAATGATAATTCTAGCGCATCAAAGCACGTCTGTGAAGATCGAACGCTATGCATAAACTGTGGGATCGAAATGAAAGGTGTATGCCCCCACCCACGCAATCATTCACAAGATACTGCAGAATATGTAATAGTGATACCTGGACATAATACCAAGTATGAATGACTCAAACGGTAGGCCGAGAATGAGATAACGATTAGCATTTCAATTGTTTTTATTGAAGTCCGATTTGGTTCTGAGTATCTAATCGCATCAGATATGGGTAGAATTTGATGACTGTTGCTATTTTTACAATGTCGTGCTAGATCCGCTCGTAGCCACATTTGTGTAACAGTTATTATTGTTGTTTTTTGACGGACTATATGCTGATGGCATATGCTACACAGGTGTAATCTCTGCAGCGTCACCGAGAGGGGCAGCGTCACCGGTCAGAACAGCGTCTCCGGGCGGGTGTGTAACAGAAGATTCAGGAGTGCTTATTATATAGAGTATAGGCACTAGATGGCCCGCCCCGGTTTCGCTAGGTTGGACAAATTACTCAGGAATAATAAATAGGAACGCTTATGATATAAATTATTTACAGATATTGCAATTTCTTACTTTTAATCTTTATGAGTACCTACTTATAATAATTTTAATAACCCAGGGTCATCTAGTATATCTAAGTTTCTAGTGGTGAAAGAAAAGTAAAGCCAACTTACGGACCAATTGCCTATATTTCCTAAGACTATATTAAAACTATATGCACCTATACAGCAAAAAGGTAGTTACCTACAAGCCACCGAGCTTATAGGTAACCCAAGTGCTAAAGCCCACTACGAGTGGGTAGGGTTCTCATAAAGAAAGTAATTAATGATAGATTATGTGTCAAATATGAAATGAAATGCATTTATTTGCTTTAAGTGTAGGTATAAACAGATGTTATCCACGTAGCCAGGGCATCAGAATATTGCTACGGTATCCCCTGCCTGTCGTAAGAGGCGACTAAAAGGGGTCCTTTGGGCACGTGGGTTGTTGGAGTTGGGGCTCGAACCACCATTCAAACGTGCCCGAGGAGGCTTATAATGTCAAGGGATGTCTAAAATTCAGAATATTTTTTTAAATTCTAGATAGGCAAACTTTTGACCACCATCTCACCCAACGGCAAGCGACGATGTGATCGACGATGGAGCAAGCAAAAAATATATGAATTATAATTGTGAAAATATGTGTGCAAAATAGTTAAAGCCTATTCTTGTCCTGCTTGTGTTTAGAAATAAAATAATTGGTTAATAAGCTTCAAGTGACACTAACTAGAATGACCTCATAGCTCGTATTTTAAACAATATCTATAACTATTCGCAATGCCCAATTAAATCAAGGACAATAGCCGAATAATGGGGCAAAAGCATAATGGGATATTAACGTCCGTATGTATACAGGATGCAAGTTTAAATAAATTAAACATATAGGTTTTGTCGCGAAAGTGAAAAAATGTGGTTATTGATATTGTATTTGCCGAAACTTTTTTTTATACTGATAGGCAAGCACTTGACCACTATCTCACGTGCTGGAAAGTGAAGATGCGGCTGAAGATTAAATATGAACTAGTGATTCTTCGAGTGTGCACGTTCAAGAACTGCTAATAAAAAAACGGGATCCTATTACTAAGACTCCGGTGTCTGTCTGTCTGTCTGTCACCAGGCTGTATTTCATGAACCGCGATAGTTACAGTTGAAATTTTTCAGATGATGTATTTCTGTTGCCGCTTTAACAAAAAATACAAAAAACAGAATAAAATAAATACTTTAGGCGGCTCCCATACAAAAGACATGATTTTTTGCCGTTTTTATAGATAAATGGTACGGAACCCTTCGTGCGCGAGTCCAACTCACACTTGGCAGGTTTTTTGTGTTTAATGTGGTTAGTGTACGTATAGTAATATTTTTGATTTTTTCTGTATTCATAAGTGTGTGTAATAAGTCTGTATTATCTACAACAAATTCCTGATTGACAATATAATATCTATTTGAACCAATAGCATTAAAAAGTTACTTCCATTGCCATCGGCCATGTTTTTCAAGAAGGAAGTTAATGATCTATGTCCATACTACCTAAGAGAGAATTATCCAGTTCTTAATTCTTAATTTCCTAGTAGATCCAATAGTATTATTATTACTATTTTTCTTTTACATATTCTTCATATTATTAAAAAATGTATCTATAGTACATATATGTAGTACATATATTATTTGTTTAAATATGTAATGTACTGTATATGTATGTGTGTATATATTGTAAATATTTATATCTAAATATCTTTAATGTAGAATAGACATGTATATTATTTATATATATATCCTAAAATATTTATAATACATTCGGTTATTTTGTTTCTGCCGCACACCTACCGCTTTTCTTTCACGGACAGGATGGCTGGTAGAGAATGCTATTTAGCATTAGGCCATTCCCTGTACTCTGATTTGTGCAAAATGATTAAAAAAATAAATAAACATATTTCCTGGAAACTTGCGTGAATGCACTGTTACTATGTTATTTCACAGAAAAAACGCATCCCAGCTGACGTCATGACACAGAGCGCAAGATATTTCGACTGTGTCACATGCTGCAAAATGAATCACTTGGATGTTTTTTGTAATTTTTAAAAGTTCCGTATTTTTTACCAGTTTCTCGTGACATATTGTAAATCCCCTTATTCGGAACCATACGATGTCGTACTATAAAATGTATTTTAAAGAGAAAGTTATCCAATCGTATTGATTTGGTAAGATATCGAAACGGGCGGGTTCGATAATTACATAGATTTATTGTCGATATAATTTAAAAAAAAAATTCAAAATGGCAAATCCTCCTATTGTAATATTACATGGGAGTGTCTCCATTTGAGACTCCATGTGTCTCCAAATGATAACGTAAAAAATATATAATTCAACCATTTCTAAAAAATACGCGCTCTTTCATTTCACAAAGTCACTAGTAGTTAGTATTTACAGTCACAAACAGGTTACGTATGTTGCGCTAGCCCCAGGTAGTCTAGAAATCCTCTAGTATATTGCTAGTATTGCAATACGCTTGTCACCTTGACATGGAACATGTAAGCAAAGCAACAGTAATCAAGGCTTATAATATTTCTAACTTGTCCGGAAGTACTGTTTCATGTATCAACTATAATTTATTGTAATTAACCAACTTGTAAAAAAAGAAGGTTGGTTTTATTATGTGTTAGAGCTCGTGATTCTTCGAGTGTTACAATGGATCTGCACGTGTACAAGACGGTCGACTAGTCGGGTGATAAATCCGACCACGCTTGTGTGCGTAAATGCGAAGGTGGGGCGCGTTATTTCAGCTTAGACAATCTCTACCTCAGTTATTTTTCCTAGGTGAAGCGATTTTGATTTTTTATTTTGTAATTGAGAGGCGGGACGATCAAGTCGCTCGCCTAATGGTAAGCATCACGCTTCCCCATTCCAGCTCTGTGTAGCAGTACCCGGAGGACCGAGCCTTGCTCGGCCGAAAACACGGATAAAACGTTTTCTAAAATTGTAAATAAAATATAATAATTGTAATTGAAACCTAGCTAGATCGATTTATCGCCCCCGAAACGCCCTGCATATTGAATTTGTAGCCTCAGAAAGCTCCATCTAGTGTCGAGTAGAAACAGTTTTTTACATCGATCATGGCGTAATAGATGGCACTGATAGTTTCTTAAGCCCGGTTTTTCAAATGCAGTTTGGGAACCGAGCATTTCTCGGTCCTGGAACGTTGATAAATCGATTCCTTGGGCCGAAAAACCCCTAATCTGTAACTTTCATGAAAATCGTTGGAGCCGTTTCCGAGATCCTGATTACACATATATATACAAGAATTGCTCGTTTAAAGGTATAAGATAAGATGTGTAGTGGTATTTGATCCGATAAATAACGTTATTTTTTCATTAATTAAAATAATTTACGGTACGCTAGTATTGTTTAAAATCATCTTATATCACAAATTGGTTCAAACAGTTAATAGATACGTTATTTCCCGTGTACATGTGTATTCCCTAACTCCTAACTAGGCACCCTGTGGGGAGGATATCAGTGCTCTCCCAGTCATACAAATAGATACAATATATCCTCATACATATAAGTAAGTATGTATAGGTATACATCCGAATTAATATTTCTGCGTCAGCTCACAGGAATCCCACAAATGAGAAATCGATAGACGTGTGTTGACGATGTGTGCGTGGACTTGTATGTGGGTGGATCATATTCGAGCTCTGTCGTGGTTTAATTGTCTTGAGCTATTGAAATGTCAACTATTTAGTACGTCAGATAGATGATCAATAATTAAACGTAAACAAGGCTTAAAAGAACCGACTTCACCGCTTATATTTTGGTTTTGGCTTGATCAATTTCGATAAAATTTATATGAGACCATCTCTGAAGTATAATCTACCAAACAAAAAAAAATATCACGAGCCTCTACTCCCGAACTTTGACGCTCTTTAACTTTGTTAATTTCTATTGATTTGATAAATAAAAAAAATCTTTCTCAACCGACTTCAAAAAAGGAGGTTCTCAATTCGACTGTATTTTGTTTTGTATGTATGTTACGCGATATCTCCGCCAATTGTGAATAGATTTTGATGATTTATTTTTGGTTTTTGGTAGATTATACTTCAGAGGTGGTTCCAAATAAATTTTATTGAAATCGGTCAGCCAAAACTAAAACATAAGCAGTGAAGTCGGTTTTTTTAAGCTTTTCTTGCGTTTTATTATTAGACAATTTAAATGTCGATAATGTAAACGACTTTAATTTCAGAATATATCTATCTATCTAATCTAATACCTTACTAAAAAAAAACAGGTAAGTCAACCAGGTACTTTTGTTTATTCGTAACATTTTCTTCGACGCTAAAACCATGGCGTTTTCCTATTTCCTATGAATTAATTGATTATGAAGCAGACGTATCCATTATTATAATTAGTTGTGTGAATACAGAAATCCCTTGACGATTAACATAACTAGTCATAGTAGTAGGAATAATTATAATGGAAGGTTGGTAACTTAGCACGAAAAGTTTTTACGGCTGGGTTTTTTGTTGGAGACCCTATAAGTGCTAACAATAAGTGTAGGTTTCCTGGAGGACATACTTCGCAAATTATATGCATTTAGACAGTATCAAGTTCAATAGTCACACTAGATTATACCGTTCAGGAAACAAAGATGCCGCAATGGGAGTCACGAGTACGTATAATAATCGTAGAAGCGAATTGCTTCTAGCGAACTGGAAGTATTTCATCCATAAATGATGGCGTTTGAAAATTTGATTTGTTGTTTGATGGCAAAACGGGCATGGAGTAATTAGTTCCAGTTTTTTTTTTAATTTTGTCTTGTTTGCTATTCGTGATACATACTTGGTATTATGATATTACTAGCTACGCCCCGCGGCTTTTCCCGCGTAAGTCCCGGACCAGCCAGAATTCGGGGTTAAAAAGTAGCCTATGTACGATATTTTTCTTCGGGATGAGTTTACGACGCGAGATCGCCACGAAGACCTCCTGTTCTCTTCAGTCTTCGACCAATATCGATCAAATGACGTGAGTGATAGCCGTATTTTAATAATATTATAATGTCTAATTCTTACGAAAACTGTAATAGTAACATACTTGGTAGTTTATCACTGCTATCTCCACCATAAACATCCGAGCCATGATCTACGGCGTCCATTTAGTATGCTATCCAGGACACATCGGATACGTCCGTTACGCCATGCCGACTTTATGGGAACTGCTTCCTATCCGGTTACAGTGGCGCAAGCTAATAGTGTATCTCTTATGAATACTAGCTATACCCGGCATGCGTTGCTATGCAACGTAAAGTAAATAGCATTTTATCTCTTTGACTTTTATGGTTGCCTAGTACTTCAATGCCATAATAAAACTTAGTCTAAATTATTAACTCCTTCATGTTTATGTTTGCCTAGTAACTTTACGAAATCCTAGTGACGTATTCCTCTCCATGAGAAAATTTTCTTTGCAAATTTTTTTTTCATGAATTAATATTTATTCTGCTTGAATCTAAACCATTTTTGAATCCACCTCAACATAATAATATAAGAAGGTATATATAAAGTTAATTTTCATGTATCGATTTGTGAGTCATAACTTCTTTCGTTGTGGGCTTATTGATTTTGATGATTATTTTTTTATTTGAAAACTGGTACTTTTCATGTGGTCCCATTGAAATTTGATCAAGATCTGATCTCTAGTTTTTGAGTTATCGTCAATAATGCGTGTTTAATATTTAAATCTGATCCAAGGTCCCGAAGATAAAGCGGTAAAGTCGGTTTTTTTAAGCTTTGCTTGCGTTTAATTATGTAATAATTTATTTTTGGCTTAGTTGGAAAGAAGGCGAACGTTCGCCTTCTAAACAGCTTTCACACTCACATTCCCACACTAAGTTCAATGACGTGTGTCGTGGGTGCCGGAAACATTCACACCACACACAGAATCACACCCAGAACCAGCAACACAAATTCCCTTGGGGAGAAAGCTTGTGTTTCCAACGGAAATCGAAACTGAATACCCCTGCTTAAAAGGCGACCGGTCACTCAAATAAGCCAACGGGCAGTTCAAAATCTTTAAGAGAGCGGTATAACATACTATTATAGCAACTCATCTACATTATTACCAATTATTAGATTATCACTCAATTCTAAATCGTTTCTTTCAAGCCAAGTGTTGATCGAATATATCAGCCATGTTATCAAAACAAAACGTCTTCGCAAGCTTCCTCGAAAACTTGATCAACACTCGGAGTACGTGGAACATCACAAAGGCCGGAAGATGACACGGTACACTGCCACCAAACTACTTTAGACCGTATCATAATGTATGAAGGTGCAAGATGGTATACGATTAGCCACGAGACTGGGTCGATTCGGTTCTGACTTACTGCTTCGGCATTTGCAACTCTATTAGGGCATCAAAAGGTGCAAGTTGTGACGATGACGTTGTGGCTTCTGTTCAACGATTTTTGACTTTATTGTCACGTGTTAAAGAACATGATTCCGGGCATGCTTCAAGTTTAGTACTAATAGGATGACTAGACCACTACATACCTTATAATTGAGAACATACGGTGCAGAATTGAAAAGTTCAACTTGGCGTGCTGACGAAGCTGTTTCCACCAAGTGATATTCAACTCTATTCCGATAAAGTGAAGGTTACAATTTGGGGTAGTCTGATGAAATTGGCTGTAACGCAAAATGCTTTCCCAAATGGCTGGGCTATTAAGGCTTGCATACAGTGGCGGATCCAGGATTGTCGATGTCGGGAGGGGCTTGACTTCGCTGAAGGTAGGTTTTGTTGCCGCTGTCCCACCGCCCGTGGTAGAGTTCGTGCTTTTGAGGGGGAGCTTGGGCCCCATAGCCCCTCTCTCTGGATCTACTACTGCATAGGCACTGCAGTGACAGCTGAATATTGCAAGGCCTCGTAGGACATGGAATGGGTTTCTAGCAGGTTCTCCAATTTAGGCGTACGTTGTGGTTCCGTTATTGTTACTAGGACCAAATGAACTCTAATTATCCTGGCTCTCAGGGAACTCTACCGAAGTATTGTATGAGTATTATGAAATATTAGTTCTATTTGAATGGTAAAAGATAAATGTACCATATATTCTTGTCCGATTGATATACCACAATTCCTTGTTTGACTACTCTGTTGGTGCAGTCGGCAAGCTCTTGTTTTCAACGCCGTAGGTCTAAATTCTATTCCCGGCATGAGTGTACATTTTATCCCCAAAAGTTTCTGGTGTTAGTGTGACGAGAAAAGTTTCCAGCACACGACTTGTATCGTGTAAACAGTAAACTGCCAGTTGGGTGCGCGTTCGCCGTCTCAGGAGGGGTATCGGGTTCGATTCCCGGCTGGAACACAAGTTTTCTCCCCAAGATATTTTGTTTTTCTGGTTCTGGTTGTAATTGTGTGAGATATTTATATGATTTTTTCCGGCATCCGCTACACAAGTCATTGAACTTAGTGTGGGGCTAAAAGTGAAACAAACAGCATTTAGAAAATCCTATCCTACTAATATTATAAATGTGAAAGTTTGTGTGTGTGTGTGAATGTTCGTTACCACGTATCTCCGTAACGAATAAACCGATTTAAATCAAATTTAGAATGTAGATAGTTTAGGTTCCGGAATAACACATGGACTACTTTTTAACTTAATTCACGCGGGCGAAGCCGCCGGGCATGGCTAGTAAATAATTAAAGAAGGTTTTTGTATATCCTAATTCCACATAGTGTATTTTTTTTTTATTTTAGGTTTTATTTAACTATGAGATTGCAAGGTATATTTTCAAAATATTCATTAATATTGTAATAACATTTCCTTATCAGTATTACATTATTTAAACGTAAACAAATACTAAAAAAACCGACTTCACCGCTTATATTTCGGTTTTGGATGGACCGATTTCGATAAAATTTATATGGAACCACTTCTGAAGTATACAATACCAAAAAAAAAAACATCAAAATCGATTCATAATTGGCGGAGATATCGCGTAACATACATACAAAAAAAAGCATACATTCGAATTGAGAACCTCCTTATTTGAAGTCGGTTGATAAAGATCATATATTATACATCAAGTCGAATCCAGAGAGAAATTAATATTAGGTTTGAGACATGAGATTTAGTGCGCCAAATCCTGACAGGTCGTGTTCAATTTCAGGACATAGACGGGATATAAATCCTCCACTGACGGGTGACAGCTACAGATTAAACGTGCATACCTGTAGTTAGATAGGAACAATGTATTGTAGGTTTAAAGGTAACACAAACATACGCGATGTGAATGAGTGGGGCTGTAAATCTGAAAATTTATTCGTAACCGTACCCCGCGGCTTCGCCCGCTATTATCAAGTTAAAAAGTAGCCTATGTATTAATCCTAGGTATAATCTATGTACATTCCAAATTTCATCCAAACCGTTCAGCCGTTAAAGCGTGAAGAGGGAACAAACACACACTTACACATTTACACACACACACACAAACTTTCGGATTTATAATATTAGTAGGATTCATAGTAGTGGTAGGACTCTATTTGGAGAGTCCACCTGGGTCAGTACCACAGCATTGCCAGACATTTAACCCCCAAGCAGTAGTGTGCAAACATTACTGTAAACAGGATTGAAGGCCAATGTATCCAGTGAAAAAAAAAAATGTTTACAGGCCTTAAGAGGCCGGGGACTTTGTGAAACGAGTCGATTGCAAAACTCCATCGCTATATAAGCTTTCTCTGTTTAACTGGCAAACTGTACCCATGCTTGATGCGATAGCACTACCGACCGAACAAAATTTGTTAGAAATTATGATAGGTGCCGTAATACCAAAAATTATGAATGAAAATGTAATGTTTAGCCATTGTTTTTTGCATTAATAGTACCTTGAAATGATAAACTATGTCCCTGTTGTAATGACAAAAGAAATGTGTTAGTTTTTAATACAAAACGAATAAGTTAAACATGCGACATTTACGTCGTAATAATGTGTGAAAATCAATTGGTTTATATTTCGTTTTAGGTAATTATTTTGGAATTAAAAACTATCCGGAAACCTAGATTAATACGTTTTTAATCTGAATAACAGAACAGTAGTAGGTGGTAATATGCTTGAATTATAAATAATTTAGGTATTACGATTTTATGGGTAAATCAACTACCGATGGCCCCTTAAAGAGATTTAACATATAATATGTCAGGGTGACGAACGCAGTGCTTTTCCGAGCAGGATTGGATAAGTTCAAAACTCAGTGCCTAACTGTAATAAGCCAGCGTGACTCTTACCATCAGGCAAAAGAATTGCTCGTTTCGTCACTCTTAAAAAAACTTCACACACACAATCACATTAAAAAATAAAGGTCTATAACCACCTCCCTAAGAGAATTAATGAACTTCCTATGAATATGTTTAAATATGCTTTAAAAAATTGGTTGACTGAAAATGTTTTCTATAGTTGGAAAGAATATTTCCTTAAATTTTTTTGACATAGCATGAATTTATTATGTTTGACATTTTCATAGTGCTCTTTATATTTCACAAACTAATTATAATTATTGTAGCTTATTCATCATAAATTCCCAATATCATAATCTAAATAATGAAATTTTGTATGGTCTGTATAATCATATTTTGTGACATTGGACGCCCGAGATGGGTCAACTGTAATAACATTACCTGCAATAAGAACTCGCGAATACTAACACTACAGTTTTTTGCAAATAAATTATTATCTTATCTTATCTTATCCAGGTAACACAAACTTCCTTTAATTAAAAAAACTGTGGTATAGGATGCCTCTCTTCTGCATGAAAGTTATTCGGTACAAAAATGAAAGAACAGTTGTTTATTTATACAAATTACTGCTAAAGGTTTTAGTTATTTCTAATTATATTATTTAACCTACAATTGACAAGCCCAGCAATATCCGAAGGCAAAAAACGGGCTTAACTGAACAACTAATACTGCATAATAGAAGAATAATCTCAACATTTACATACATTATTCACCAAACCATTGTAAATGCAAAACAAAGATCAACAATGCAAAGAACAAATCTCAACATTTCACGTTCCACTAAACACGTGTTCGCCAACCACAGATTAACAAAAGTTCTAACTACAGCACTAAACGGTAAACATTGTGAAAACCTCGTGTTTTCTCACAAAGGCACCGATTGGGAAATGTTAAAGTCAATAGATGCTGAAGAGATTAGTATTGCCAGTGTAACGGGAACTATACGTAACTGACAATAAGTTACTTGTTAAAAACTTTTTTAAAGACCGGCTTATAGAAGTCCTCCATATTGGATTTAAAGTGAAGTCACCTTACTTTTAGAGTATTTCTGGTTCTGGTTGTGATTGTGTATGTGATATGAATGTTTACAGCACCCACGACACAAGTCATCGAACTAAGTGTAGGGCTGTGAGAGTGAAGCCGTTTATGTATATTTCTCTATCAGCACCAAACTTACACTACCATGATGACGGTTACTTAAGATTGTAATTTTGTTTCAGCAACTTTGTAAGATAACTATTGTTAGGAGTTTTGTCGATTTCGTATTGAAGCCCAGAGCGGTTCAGAGACAGAGTTCTTTGAGGACCACGTGGGTCCACGGATAATTTATTTACCTGTAGACAGTGCCAGTAGATATAACAGTTAAATGTTAACACCGATGTTAATAAAGCTGTAAGACAACACTCAAGACGTGTTTGGCAAATCCGATTGAAGCATGCATTCCTATAACAACTGCCAAGTAACTGTAGAATGACAGCGAAATAATTGTAGAAGGATGCCTTTCAATTCAAAATGATTATCTAAGAATATTTTGTTTGTAAAAAGCCAATAATTCATGGTAAATTAGCTCTATGCGTTGCTATGTCACGTAAAGAAAAAAATAATTTTAACTCCCTCATGTTTATGGTTGCCTAGTACTTTAATACTATACTAGAAAATTATTGACTCGATTATTACTCTCTTCATGTTTATGTTTGCCAAGTACTTAACTAAATCTGGGTAACGTGTATATAAAGTGACGTCAATGAGCAAAATCATTTGCATTTTTTTTCGTGTATTTATTCTGCTTGAATCTTAACCATTCTTAAATACATTAGAAAACACACACAAATATCATATATACGTACAGAAGAGTTATATATAAAAAGACTAGCTGTACCCGGCATGCGTTGCAAAGCCACGTAAAGAAAAAGTGTTTTACCTCTTTCACATTTATAGTAGCCTAGTACTTTACCATACTAAAAACTTTTTGGAGTTCATTCAAAAATACTAAAATCGCGCTTTAAAATAAGGGGTAGGGTTAGGAGAGTGAAAAATACTTTACAACGTATTTCATACCTACCAAAATTACAAAAAAAAAACATTAAAATCGGTCAAGCCGCTTCAGAGGAGTTTGTCATGGAGTAAAATGAAACTCAATTTATAAAGTTTATTTATTCGTGGAGTAGTTTGGGAAATAATTTTGAAGTGCTTTGGGAATAGCCCGACCCTACGAACAAATTTAGGTTCGACCACAAACACTGTGTCACGAGATTTATCCAACTTCACAAAAAAGGTGTATAGTATTTTTTTTTATGTGTACCTCATGACTACGTCCCACATGAACCGATTTAGAAAAAAAAATTGTTTTAAAGATGTTGCTTTCCAATTGATCCCATTTAAATTTAATCAAGATCTGATCAGTCGTTTTTGAAATATCGTCAATAATGCGTGTTTTGTACATCTAATCTGATCTAAGTTACGAAGATAAAGCGGTGAAGTCGATTTTTTTAAGCTTTGCTTGCGTTTAATTATTATATATTAGAAAGATATTCCATTTTCTAATGATACATACCACTGCAGTTTTTGTGTGTTAGCTTTTTAAAAAAACAATCCTCAGCTTCCTCTAGTAACTCCTAACTGGCAACATTAAGAAGTGGACTCAGACTGAACCCGAGGATAAGATATTTTGTTACGTTACTTCAGCTCTACCGGGAATTGAACGTTCCAGATTTGTTTGGGATTGCAGCCAATGTACGTTCTAAGCTGTGAAATATGTATCTCTTAAATGTGGGCCAAGATGTTGCAGAATACTACCTATATTTTGTTTAGCCGCCTGGCCGAGATTTGCTTTTAATTGGAATATGGGGTATTGCAGACGGGATCACTATGTTAATTAATCCTACTAATATTATAAATGCGATAGTTTCTGTGTGTGATTGTTTGTTACTACGTATCGCCGAAACGAATAGACCGATTTTGATGAAATTTAGAATGTAGAGAGTTTAGGTTCCAACACGTAACTTTAACGCGGGCGAAGCCGCGGGGCTAGTAATAACAATAAACACTTTCACACTCACAGCTCCACATTAAGTTCGATGGCTTGTTTCGTGGGGGCTGGAAACATTTACATTATACACACACAATCACAACCAGAACACGGAGTTTTGCCGCGAAAGTGAAAAAATGGCGTTGTTGATTTTGTATAATTTTCCAAAACCTGTGATTCTTCATGCGTAATAATGGTGGATTTATACAGTTAATACTTAGTAAACATGCATAAGTGTACGCAAATCATACAAAGTTGAAAAACTTGATTTTCGCCTTCTAGTAAAGGTTCTACCACTGACTTAACTATGACTGGACCTTGACTCTTTTACTTGAATTGTGACCAGGATTTTTAATTTATAATACACTTGAAATATATTATTACTTGACATTGCCTTAATGCACAAGATTGCGAAGCCAAATTAGAAAAAGTATATATAGCCCACGCGACTTCCCGTCTCATATTTACTTCACTAATCACGCCCCTATGTGTTACATCATATGTTCCATAATTGCCTGTGATAATAAATAATAGCCAGACAAAATTCAGCTTATCCGAAAGCCAATCAGCGCACGTTCCTATTGTTGTGAAACACAATGTTCGTTATTTAAAAAGTTCCCGCGCATATTACATCTGCATCACAAAGTTCGTTAAAGTTCCTCATAAAAAGTTTGCGGATGTTTCCATTACGAGAATAAATCTGGATTTCACGTTTTCGAAGATAAAATGCTCGACTCCGCTCGATAGGGTTGTGTTACAGCGTTTTGCTTCTACATTTATCATCCGTACAGCGAAGGAATGGAAATCACTGCCTGTCTTTGTTTCCCGAACGGTATAATCTGGGAATCTTCAATCCAGAGTGAATAGGTATCTTCTAGGTAAGCATGCTACATCTTGGGCCGCATCATCACTTTCCATCAGGTGAGATAGCGGTCAAATGCTTACCTACCTGGGATAAAAAATAAAAAAAACCCACAGTTTGTGAGTGTGCAATTAGTGACTGCAAATTTGATACGAGATAATTCTATAATTGCTGAACTGATTTTGACGAAATTATAAATATTTTATGCGAATGTCGATATATTATTATGCTGATGCAAAAGTCGGCATTTGAATATAGAAGCCTACAGTGTTTATTTACCAAACCTACTATTGTAATTATATACGAAACTCCACTATATATAATAGGGCAGGACACTCTATGGCAGCGGGTTCAATCCCCGCCTCAAACGAAAATTGTTCCTTTATTATTTTATCACTACTTATAAATACGCAAAATTACCATGGAGAAACCTAGTATATATAGGTAAATATACGAAATAAAACAAACAATCACATTCACTCTCAAAGCCCCACACTAAGATCAAAGACTTGTATCTTCGGTGCCGGAAACATTCACACAATCACGCACGGTTAGCAAAACCGTGCATCTGGCAAAGCTATATAACATATATTTTTTTAAGTAAAATATACTTACGTGGCAACCCTACCAATAGATTGCATTCCTAGTCTTCGCAAACTATCCCGGCGAGTGGTAAACAAACTGGAGCGAGAACTGGAACGCGACAAGTGTGCGCGGACACAAATAGAAACACAATAGAGACGTGGAAGATACGCAGATGTCATGACGAAATGAGAGAACTACTAAATATAACAATGGATTAGGAAACTATGTAAATAAACATATTGATGGTGCTACAGTTTGGTCGATATATGTGACTCTTTCATCGATATTTGTAGATTCTAGATTTGTACATCTCTATTTATTTGTAGATCTCTACAAGTATCGTCTAGAGCGGGCACTAAGTGTGTACGCGTTTATGTGTTTATTTTTGTGCTGGAACTAAGGCCTTAGAGAGAGGATCCTGGCCAAAATTCACACTGGCACAGTTTATAATAAAATACCACATGCAATAAAAGACCTACCTATAGGAATGTTTAGAAAAAAACTGAAGTCGTGGTTACTTGACAAGACTTTTTACTGTCTGAAAGATTTTTTTCAATACTAAATTATCTAATTTAGTATTGAAAATCGTAATGTTGTATTAAAATCAATAACTGTATTTCTACTTAACTCGTTATTATTATTTTTGACATTGTATTTTAATTATTTTATTGACATTTAATATAATATAATTAATTTAATTTAATATTGTCATTATATTAATTTAAAATGTAATGTCACATGGCATGCACTTACCATTAGGTGAGATAGTGGTCAAACACTAGCCTGTCACAAATAAAAAAAAAAAAAACACAGCAAAATAGAAGGACGATTCGACCATGAAGATCAATATGTATACTCTATTTTGTGTGAAATATACTCATTTCATTTCATTTCAGTGTAAAGGGCATACTTAAACATACATCCTTCCATGGTGAACATACCTCCGATTCGAACCAAGCGATTCGCCTCAACTTTTGTTATGTGAACAAACGAATGGAACATTTAGTTGTAAGAGATAAACATCATTTAGTCACTATGCTATATAAGCAAGCATTTGACCACCATCTCACCTGATAGAAAGTGAATGTGCGACCGAAGATGTAACACGCTTGCCGTGAAGATACCTTTTCACTCTAGTCTTGAAGACACTCAGATTGTACCGTTCGGAGTACACAGAAGCAGGCAATGAGTTCCAAGCCTTCTCTGTACGAATATATAAAAACGTAGAAGCGAAGCGCTCTGAGCGTATTGGAGGAATGTCAACCATAAATGATATTTAAGGACAGTACATATATACGAGTATAGTATTAAACTCTATTCTCGTTGGTTATTATTATTATCTTTAATACGACTCGTAGTCCATAAACAAAACTTTGGATTTTTTGGTATGTGAATCAAAGCTTACTTATTCTTAGTATACTCTTCTTAGATGTAAATTACCGCCTTCAAGCAATAAACCGACAACTAAACGGTGTTCTGGCAGCTTTTCTTAAAAATCGATCGCCTAGTGAGCCTTTCGACCAAAGCTTACCAACAGGCGAGGAGATACTGTTAAAACGTAATATTTTTGTTACTGTGGACAACAGTAGATAAAATAGATTTAATTATAACATTTTATAATACTGCCTCATCCCTATTAATCCCTACAAAACAATAATTACCTCTTTATTATACTATTGGAGATGTAGCTAAATATAAATGAGGATATTGAATACATCAATATAAAATAACGAATAATTGGAGTATAGTAGGAAAAAATATATTGGTTCATCAAATGTATCGACATTTGTTAGTTTTTTTTTTTTTAATTATTTCATGACCGTGGATGCATTGACCTTCAGTATTTTTTTTTTTTTATTTGTGACAGGCTAGTGTTTAACCACTATCTCACCTGATGGTAAGTGACGATGTGATCGAAGCTGGTAAACACACTAGACCTGGAATACGCAGGCTCTCAAGGATAACTGCCGGAACACCGTATTTGGCTTGGCGGCAGACTTTCAACTTGATGGTGGTAAGCTACTTTGGTAGCAAGCCAGGCGAGCAACTCACAAAATGCTCTACCACCTCTCAAATGTCACCTGATTAGCACCACCCGGGGACCACGTGTAGGGAGTCAGACTTAAGGGGTATCCTCCTACGGACGTGGGTGACTCAGGTCGAAATATTAAACAAATATTAACAATTTCTATTCTTCATAATAAAAGTCTTAGTCACAAGTCACAGTCAAAGTCAAGTAGTCAGTCATAGACAAGTCATGCCCTAGTAAAGTGGTAGAAACTTTACTAGAACTTCTATTGGAGTTTTGGAGCGAAGGCGAAAATCGTTTTTCAACTTTGTATGACTTGCCTACACTTATGCACATTTACTAAGTATTAACGGTTAATGATCCACCATTATTACACATTAACACTCGAAGAATCACAGGTTTTGGAAAATTATACAAAATCAACAACGCCATTTTTTCACGTTCGCGGCAAAACTCCACATTTGTTTGAACAAACAAAGTGTTGCTAGGCGAAATAAATTGGACTCCTATAGATGTTGCCATCATTATTATTACTTTTTAGATTGATATAACGTTATTATCGTGAAGTCTTTCCCGGTACTCTTTGTTCATTGCTGTTATTGGTGGGTAAATAGTCATAACCGTAATTATACCATTTGTATTTATTTAAACATATATATCGTCTCAATTTAACATCTAAGGTTTCGACTAAGAAAGGTTTGTAAACAAGAAATTACAAAGGTAAAGAGCGTCAAAGTTCGAGAGTCTCCACACGAATGATGACGCTCTTTATCGTCGTGACGTAGACGATAGAGCGTCAAAAAGCCGCGTTCCACACCTTGGTAAACACAAACACTTTTAGTCCTCTTTATTTACAACTTATAAAAGCTTGATTTTAATAAACTTTTAAGAGAATGACTTGTTTGATAATGTATCTGGCAGTAGAATCATTAACTTTCATGAGTGCCTCTTTGGGGCCCATGTGAATAAACGATGAATCAATCAGACTGCTTATACACAATTTAGTATGCAGTCCTTTGATATTAAACCAATGCTCCTTTCATTAATGTAAGTCACTTAGCTTGGTAAATGCATCATATTACACTCTCTTCATAAGCTCTGCTAATTATCTCAATAAACTTGCATAATGTACGCAGACCGTAACTCTCTTTAATCTCGAAGCACCAAGCTCATAACTGTTCCAATTTGACAGATAAATCACACCACGTAGTGAAACAAGCCCCTGTCTGTAACAACTTGGCTAAGCTCCAAAGGATAGCATGAGTCAGGTACAGGGAATTCCTGATACACAGTGCATAGACCGCAGTAGAGGCAGAAGGTCAACTTGCATGACAGATAGTCCTGGCTCAAACGTCAAATCTATACTATTATTACTGTATAACATTATAAAGAGGTAAAGTTTGTTTGTTTGTTAAGGTAATCTCTGAAACTACTGACCCGATTTTTTAAATTCTTTCATTATTAGATAGCTACACTTACAATGACTGTCATAGTCTATGTTTTATTGGAATAAAAGTAAGTTTTCAGTTCAAAATAATAATATTTAATTCGTATGACAAGTGAAGACATTTTTTTTAACTGGTTGATTTATCGGCGTACACTGACTAAATAGTTAGACATAGGTGGATACAATGTATGGCAAAATGTGAGTTTCACAAAAAAGTACGCGACAGCATATATCTAACATGTATATTTAGCTCAGAAAAAAATCTTTTCTGTGTTAAAAATCTGAAAAAAGAGCAGCTTCTGTCTTGTTGGCTTTTTGGGCATTCAATATTAATCCTTATCAAAATAAACTATTTCATCGTCGTAGTTCATGTATGTCCCGGGACACGAGACAGCCTACAATTAAAGTCCCGGAAATTCCCGGGATTTCGAGACCTTAAAGAAAAAAAAATGTGTTAAATTTTTTATTAATTTGGTATATAACTAATTGATTCCATAAAACATATAAGATTGGATATGGTATTTATCCACAGATAGTGATTGCCAAAATCAAGGAAAGCTATACTGTATTATAGTAACCAGGATTAAATTAATATTAGGTATACTGCGCGTGGCCTTTAAGAGTAGTTTACTCATCTTTTATTGAATCAATGCAGAAACCAGGTTGCAAAGTCTCGTTATCGACGTAAGGTGGCAAGCTTATCGGTATTCTATCGATTACATTTTGGAGAGTGTGCACAGGAATTACATGAGTTAATTCCCCCATGCCCTTTTTACCATCTAACAACAAGACAAACTATTAAGCGTCATCCATTTATGGTCGACATACCTCCAGTTCGCTCAAAGCGTTTTGCTTCTACATTCATCATCCGTACAGCGAAGGAGTGGAACTCATTGCCTGCGTCTTTGTTCCCCGAACGGTATAATCTGGGAGTCTTCAAGTCTCGAGTGAATAGGTATCTTCTAGGCAAGCATGTCACACCTTCGGCCGCATCATCACTTTCCATCAGGTGAGATAGTGGTCAAATGCTTGCCTATCCAACATAAAAAAAAAAAAATCTCATTGAATGAAATCATACAAATAATAAATAAGACACTTAAATACCAATTTGCTTGCTATTCTAGTATTATTCATTATTCGAGTAATGCAGTCATAATATTTTCGGTATTAGCGTGTTGTGTCGGTAGGAAATGATTACACTTAAGAAAATCCCTTTTTGTATTTCCTCGGTGACTCAAATGCAAATGCGTGCAGCTTGTCTCGTTGCCAATGGTGATTTATAATTGGTTATGTTTATAATGTTGACTGTGGTTATGTCTAACAACGCATTCGGAGCGAATCCGAACTTATGTTTCCAATTTCAAGACGGAATACAGTTGCATTATAATATGCTATGCTCGGCATGCGTTGCAATGCCACGTAAAAAAAAGCATTTTACCTCTTTCACGTTTATGGTTGCTTAGTACTTTAATAACATACTAAAAATTTATTGGCTCAATTATTACCTCCTTCATGTTTATGTTTGCCTAGTACTTTACCAAATCCGAGTGACGTATTCCTGTCCATGAGAAAATAGTTTTTTGCACAATTTTTTCGTAAATGAATATTTATTCTGCTTAAATTTCAACCATTCTTAAATCTACCTGAACACAGCAAAATTCATCAACACTATCAATCGATACATTTTTAAACACTAAAATTACTAATACATTAATTATATTACCCTAGGTATATCTATATTATGTAGTCACCAGAAAGCGCTTGTGCAGTTTGCCTCCATGCATCCTTGTCATTAATGTAAGTTTAGTACTTCTTGTAGTACTATAAGGCCTTAGAAGGATAGTCACAGATAACCTACTGCTTATCTCTAAACTGTGACTCCTTGGAGTCCGTCATTGGCACAAGTGTCGGTATTGAATTTTTCCGCATTTTATTATATACTAATTAATATGTATTTTATGATTCGCGTAAACCGTATAAGGTCTGTAAAGGTCAATGACTCAAGAAATGAACTGTCATTCTTTTCCTGACAGCTGCAGATATACGATGTGTTTTGTTTCACACTACGATTAAGTTATGTTTGTTATTAATTGCTTGCAATTAATAATTTAAAACGAGGTCAATTTATAATATATTATTAATTTGCAATTTTATGTTCACTCTGTTATTACGGTAGGTATAATAAGTTATTCGCTCAAATTAAAATTCATATGCATGTAGTCTTCACCTTTAAATATAGTGACATTTGGTTTGAAATTTTTAAGATGATGCTGTTTTGAATGTTTTGATGTACACTATGTTGGTGATCTAATAAATAAATAAATAATCGATTAAACTTTTTTACTTTGTA
This sequence comes from Lomographa bimaculata, assembly GCA_948107665.1. Classification (NCBI taxonomy): domain Eukaryota; kingdom Metazoa; phylum Arthropoda; class Insecta; order Lepidoptera; family Geometridae; genus Lomographa; species Lomographa bimaculata. Next base: position 8,015,323 of record OX403607.1, on the reverse strand, counting down.
TCGTTTTAAATCTTTACTATAAATTTACGAATGAGGATGATTTATATAATAAATAATTATAATTGAAGACCGAATTTATCATAAAAGCTTTCACACTCACAGCTCCGCACTAAAATGTTCTTGTTCACATTACAGTCATAACCAGAACCAGAAACACATATATCCCTTAGGTAGAACACTTGTGTTCTCACCGAGAATAGAACCCGAAAACCGCGAGCCAAACTACGTCAGCGGGCATATGAAATTAACACCTTAAGTCACAGGGAGAGAGGCGCATTACATTGTCACGCGTATCTTTTTAGACCAAGTTCCGGGTGGTACTGCAGATGACACATTTCGCGCACGTCCTCCTCTTATAAATCAGAAAATATATGTCAGACAAATATTTACTGTGTTATTGGCATATACAACCTGAGTACATCCGGAATAAAAAAAATGTAAATATTGAATTCTATCTCATTTACAGGCATGCTACATCTTCAGCCGTATAATCACTTTCCATCAGGTGATATAGTGGTCAAATGCTTGTTTAAATAGTATAACAAAATAAATTTTAAAAGAAAACGTAATTGGTGGCTTTAAAAAATGTTTGATCTCTAATAAAAGAACAATAAAAAGACATTTGAAAATACGTAATATGGGACTTTCAAGGCAAAATATTACTTACGATGTTTCCGAGTGTCCAATAGCTCGAAGGCATCATTTTTATTACAAATTCTTCGCGTAACATTACAGCTACAAAAGTATAGAACAAACCGCTACCACAAACATAATAGACTCAGACGGTCTGATTAGACAAGGGCCAAACAGCCGTCAAAATGTAGGGAAAAACACTAAATGAAATTACTCGCTCAACACAGGCTACAGTAACAAAGGCTATGGGCACGCAAGACACAGTCAATCTCACAGTATATTATGAAACAGTGCCTGAATTTCAAAATCAAATCAAAATAATATTGCCAAAATTACAAATATAACGTAAAACAAACAACTGGGTACCCTCCCAGTATACAATAATCATAAATAATAATATAAAAACAATTTATTAATTCTAATAATATTATGCATAATTCAGCACTGTGCTGCTCAAACTACGTCTACGCAAGGACGGTTTTCATTTTGTTATTATCATTTATTTATAAGGAAGACCAACAGCAGAAGGCAGTTACTGGACCTCACAGCTAGAAACAATATATTTTGCTATATAAACGCAAGCGTAACATTATACGCATCGTTACACAAAATAAATACCGAAGATAAAAATTAATTGAAATTTACCAAGCGGGATTGCCGAACTCCCCCATTATTTGTAAAGAATTGAAAATATTGATAACAGAGAAGTCTTTTTCACGGGTAATAAGTTTTAAAAGAAATATCCAAATCTTTACAATTAGCATCATCTTTACATGTACACGGCAGTGCTTATGCTGTTATGTTACACATTTTATAAATTTTATTGACATTTATATTTTATAAATGTATTCCTATTACAAATTATACAATTTTATATATTTAATTATTGTAAAAAATAACTATATATTAATGTTGTTGTTTAACTTTTTACTCGATATTACTAAATATTTAGACGCTTGCCAGTAATTAATCTAGGATAATGTATCTACCTATGCTTTCTGCTATGTATTAATCCTGAGTATAAAACCTAAACCTAATATGTACAATCCAAATTTCATCCAAATGTGCAGTCGATACAGCGTGAAGAGTAAACAAACATATTTACACACTTTCGCATTATTAGTTTTATAGTGTGGTTGAATTTTGAATTGAAATTGTTTTAATGATACATATATAACAGTACCTTATTCTGTACCAAATTAAGCAACTGCCTTTTATTTCTATTGTGTCAAATTCAGTTAGAGCAATTTAGTTAATGGGACGCGGCTCGTGGAATGGGAACAACATGGAAGAGAGTTTAATCACAATTTTAAAGTGACAAGCTACGGTGGGGACTTTAGCCATGCTATCCTTCTTAATAAAAATGGCACTACGAACACTTGTGTTTGGTAAACTTTTTTACCAAACAATCCCAAATTAATTTTATATCCCAAATTATTCTTTGATTAAACATTTGGCTCAGTTGGTCTCTGCCTCTGCGCAGTGGGGTTCGATTCCCCGCAGGAGCACAATTTCCCTTCCCAAGGGACATTTGTGCTTCTCGTTCTGGGTGTGCTTGTGTGTTTGATGTAAATGTTTGCTGACGATACAAGCTTAGTGTGGGGCTGTGAGTGTGAATGCGTTTGTTAGTTTTCATATTCCACATAGCTATTTATAAACGTTCCAAATTTCCATCAAACATCTAGACTATCGAATTTTCAAAGTAAATGGAATTATAATATAATAGGAATTATAAAATTTGTCATATAAATACGTTTGTTATTAAACTGATAGGACAACCAACACTATTGCGTAATTCCGCTCCATCCAAAGGTTGTCTGGAAGAGATCGCTTTTAGCGATAAGACCGCCTATTGTTACACTTTTCTTTGTAAATAATTATTTTGTTTTGTTTCTTGTCTTAATTAAGGTGTTCAATAAAGAGTTTATCTATCTATCTATCTATGTGTGTGTGTTTTAGCTAGTGGTAGTACACTTGACTTCTCGTGCAGTGATTTAAAGGAGTACGGTTACTAAAGTATTGACTGTGGCTCTATGCTCAAAAAGCTTCATGACATACCTTCATGATTCTGCCCAAGAATGGAAAGTAAAACTTTTATTTCCGACCTGTCCTCCAATTATAAAATTGTCATCATAAACAGTTTCAGAGAAAGTTGCGCAAAATGTTCTGCATTGTATGAAGACATGTTTATGTTGAACGACTTCAATACAGTAAATGTCGCTTTAACTTTCTGCTTCCTTTGAATAAAGCAAAGGAAGCTAATAAGATGAAATATATATATTTATTTGAAAGCTTTATCGTTTTTACCGACTTCCCAAAAAAGGAGGAGGTACTCAAGTCGACTGTATTTTTTTTTTATGTATTTATTATATTTTTTTTCTAATTGGTCCCATTCAAATTTGATCAAGATCCGATCAGTAGTTCTTGAAATATCGTCAATAATGCCTATTTTGTGGACTACTTTGACGATGTTCTCGTTTACCCGACTTCAAAAGTTACCTCATAACTTCTTTCGTTGTGAGCCGATAATTATTGGTGGTGCTTTTCATGTGGTCCCATTGAAATTTGATCAAGATCTGATCTCTAGATTTTGAGTTATAGTCAATAATGCGTGTTTTATACATAAAATCTGATCAAGGTTCCGAAGATAAAGCGGTGAAGTTGGTTTTTTTAAGCTTTGCTTAAGTTTAATTATCTTCTGTTATATAAAGCGTACATAGTGTGTGGATACATAGTTATAAATGCGTGATTTTATTGACTGAGCAAACGCGAAGCGCGACCGAAGCGTCTCTATTTCAGTTTAGGCAAAATTGCTTCCGTATGTCCGGATGTCTGGATTTCCGGTTGTTATCCTCCACCGGTCGGTTTTCTCAATTGATTCTCGTGAATTTGTGAGCAGTTTCGATAATTATATAAAATATTTTGGTCGATTCGGTTCTTGAATGTTTTTAAAATGGCGGAGATATGAGGTTAAATACATATTTCGGTCCACAGAGCCACTAGTCATCATTTTGCTTATCTTTGACAAGTCAGCGTGTGATCTCTACAGTTGTATAGAGATGTTCTATGAAAGACACTTTCGGCAAGGTTTCGTTTAGTAGACTAACTTCTAGCTAGCATCTAGAACTACAGTTCTAGATGCAATATTTGTAAATAGTTTTGAACGAATTTCGAGCAAGAAAATTGTTTTTTCACCAACATACAATCTGTTAACTAAATAAAATAGAACCAAAAAACTGTACGAAACAAAAAATAACTTAGACGTACCAAGAGATCTGAGATAACTAAATCTTTTTTATACCGTATTCAGACTAACGATTTAAAACTATTATTATATCAAGTAAGAAAGTGTAACAAAAAACACTCATTCATTTCAATAACTTGTATTTTGAGTACCGAAAACATTTACATATCACAAACATAATAACACCACGGATGCCTCGTGTAGAGGCGAAACACGTGTCGAACAGGGTTCGGCGAGAGTAAAAGGCTTCGGCGGAGCTCCCACGATACTAACACTAATTTCGCGGCGTGCTTGCATCCTGCTTAAAGCCTAATAACCTTATAGGGATTAACACTAAATATAATAAATTAACTAAGTTGTTTTCCGAAAAGTAACACCTAATTTAATAAATTTTTTACCGACTTCCCAAAAAAGGAGGAGGTACTCAAGTCAAATGTATATATATATATATATATATATATTATGTGTGTTACCTCATAACTTCTCTCCACGTAAGCCGATTTCGAAAATTTTTTTTTAGTCTGAAAGATGTTGCTTTCTAATTGGTCCCATTTAAATTTGATCAAGATCTGATCAGTAGTCCTTGAAATATCGTCAATAATTTCTATTTTGTGACGAATAATGCGTACTTTGACGATGTTCTGGTTTACCCGACTTCAAAAGTTACCTCACAACTTCTTTCGTTGTGAGCCGATTTTGATGATTATTTTTTTATTTGAAAGCTGGTGGATCAAGGTTCCGATGATAAAGCGGTGAAGTCGGTTTTTTATAGCTTTGCTTGCGTTTAATTATCTTTAACACAATTACACTCAGAACCAGAAGCGCAAATGTCCCTTGTGAAGGAAAATTGTGATCCTCACGGGAACGGAACCCAGGATCCACGGCACAGAGGATAGAGGCTTACCCGCTACGCCAACTGGGTCGTCGAATAATAACTTAATTACTACGTTAAACATTGTCAATGACTCTATACGGACATACAAGCCATTATCAGATCAACAATTAAATATTTTTGTTGTTTTTATTTGTACATTCTGTTCCGGCAGTAAGGACAACTGTCAGGTCAGTTCGCTAATTGAAAAATTAAATTTAAATTACCACCCGAACAAATAAACAGAAAAAATATATTAAAGCTGGCGCCAAAACTGCGTCGCCCAAGCAGATAATGATGAAGTACACCGTCGCAAAAGTTAAAGAAGAATGTATTTTTTTTAACTGACGCATATTTTTTATCATTTGGCGTGACTCTACAAATTGCATAACGGATAGTGTTCAAAAGAATTGCATAATCTTATTCTCGCATCACCATTCTACTTCCGAACATCTAGGCTTAAAATCCTATGGTTAAAATACCTACCATTCGCACGAAGCGTTTCGCTTAATTTTAACTAATGCAAAAATGTAATATAATCAAACCATTTTATTTTAATATTTACACAGTGAGTGCTACTGCTACGCCACGGGTACAAGGTTAGACTCCCGACAGCGGCAAATTTTGTAACTATTGTATTGTATTGTATTTCTAACCAACTAATAGCGGGGATCATTCCGAGTACAACCGCGCCCTAAAATAAAATATAAAAACACATCCTACTAATATTATAAATCCCAAAGTTTGTGTGTAAGTGTGTAAGTATGTTTGTTCCCTCTTCACGCTTTAACGGCTGAACGGATTTGGATGAAATTTGGAATGTACATAGATTATACCTAGAATTAACACATAGGCTACTTTTTAGCTTGATAAAAGCGGGCGAAGACGCGGGGCACGGCTAGTAGTTAATAAAATATGAAACTACATAGTTTCATATCTTATTAAAAAATTATTAAGTTTCATTATTACTAAAAATTATTATATCTAAGCAAGCATGCATCTTCGGCCGCATCATCACTTTATCATCAGGCGAGATAGTGGTCAAATAAATGCTTGGCAATCGAGTATAAAACAGATTATTTTTTAAATTGAAGAGTAAGGAAATTACATTGTTGTTGTTTTTCTTCTTAATTTATTGGCGGTTCATATAATAAATAATATTTTAAAGGGCAACATCTTCGTGGGCGATGAAGCCTTTATTTAATGGAACATTTTTTTAAAACAATTCCATGGTCGTCATATTGGTGTCATCAGGACAATCACCGTCATTTGGACATTTTTGGAGACATTCATTTTTACATACTAGTGGTCCGCCCCGAACTGAGATCTCCCTACATTTGATCGCCTACATGTTGTCTGGTAGAGAAAAACTTTGGAGATTAATTGCTTATAACTTTTTAATAAATAATAATTGTAAAATGGAACTACCCATTCGCTTATTTGGGGTAGCGTTCGGCTTCCAAGCTGGGGTATCGGGTTCGATTCCCGACAGGAACACAAGTTTTCTCCCAAGGAAAATTTGTCTGGTCCTGGTTGTGATTGGTGTGATGTGAATGTTTCCGGCACCCACGGCACAAGTCATCGGACTTATTGTGGGGCTGTGAGTTTGAAAGCGTAATTTTTTTAACTGTATGATTTTTGTGTTTATGGATATATAACCTCCTTTTTATTATATAGCATCATTTATTGCACGCCGATATATATCTCCTGAAATTGCAGGATGACTGGTAGAAAATGCATTAAGTTTATACATAAATAAAGTAAAACAGACTGATACAATGTTTTTAGACTAAAATATTTAGCCCTTTTTTTAGATAGACCCCCGGTCAAAATTGGTCTAAAAACAGTGACTTTTGTGACCTACTAAATTGTTATTTTCCATCATCGATTTAAAAAAATACGGTTTCGTATGCAAATTACCAAAGCCCCTTTTAAACATATCCCATACGGACAAAAAAATACCTCCCACTTTTCATTTATATAATTGTATTACCATTTTTGGCTTTGAGCCATTGCTTTACATATTTTCTAAGAATTTTAAGTTATTCGCGTGGATGGCTTACCACATATGGTACACCTATTTTTGCTGATAAACATATTCCTACTAATTTTATTTTTTTCCGCGTGATCTAATTTGATAACTTTCCTCCCTACGGTATATCGCGCACCACATTTCTGCCATTTCCGTGATTAAAGGGAATAGGGAAAAATACAACGAAACCTACACCGATAGAAGAGGTCAGAAAAGGTTTATAAAATACTTCGTTCACAATTCAAGTTCAATAATTTTGATAACTCTTCCCCCTACGGTGTACTGCGCACCACATTTCTGCCATTTGCTTGATTAAAGGGAATAGGGAAAAATACAACGAAACCTACACCGATACAAGAGGTCAGAAAAGGTTTATAAAATACTTCGTTCACAATTCAAGTTCAATAATTTTGATAACTCTTCCCCCTACGGTGTATTGCGCAACAAATTTCTACCATTTGCGTGATTAAAGTAAATAGAGAAAAATACAACGAAACCAACACCGATATTATATAAGAGGTCAGACAAGGTTTATAAATACCTCGTTCACAATTCAAGTTCAATAATTTTGATAACTCTTCACTTGTTCTTCGCTCACCTGATGAAAAGTGATGATGCGGCCGAAGATGTAGCATGCTTACCTAGAAGATTATTCGCTCTAGACTTGAAGATTTCCAGGTTATATGTTCGGGGAACAAAGACGCGAGTAGAATGCTTCGCTTTCAATGATCCAGACAGACGGCATTGCGTCACCCATTTATAGTTGAAATACCGTTCATTTGCACGAAACATTTCGCGTCTTCGTTCATTTATAGAAAAGCAAAAGAATTGAAAGCTTTGCCACCATCTATATTACCCGAAAGGTACAATTTGGGTGAGTTCAAAAGTTAAGTGAATAGGTATTTATTGAGCAAGCGTGCTCCATCTTAGACTACATCGTCACTTCCCATCAGATGTTATTGTAGTCAGAATAGGTATTTACTGAGCAAGCGTGCTCCGTCTAAGACTACATCGTCACTTCCCATCAGGTGTGATTGTAGTCAATGTGAATAGACAAAGAAATATGTAACACGATACAGTAAAATTTTAGTTAATTTTAAACCTAGACTCACCATGAGTCAGTTACCAGCCGACTAAAATTTGTTTTGAAACAGTTGCGGCTCCGACAGATTTTCTGTCAAAGCGTGCGTAGAAACATAAATTATGAAAAAAAAATGAAAAAGTCCGCCCACTTGGCTGCCTTTCAAGGTTAGGGATATCTTACTGAGATAATACGGTATATAAATGAGATTTAAATATTGGTAAAGTAATCTTATTTTATTAGTATACTAGCGGCGCCCCGCGGTTTTACCTGCGTAAGTCCCGGACCCGCGGGAATTTCGGGATACATTTTTCTTTGATAAGAACCTTCTCCTGACAATAATTTCAGTTTCAGTTTATTTCAAATAAAGTAAGAACATTCAGAAGCATCTAGTGTGTGATTACTTAAATAAACAAGTCTTCTTAAGTAACAGAAATCTTATTAAAGTGATGACAAGTAACAATAGGTATCTAATGCATACTGAAATAACATGAGAATTTGTAACCCTAGCTCCCACACTAGGAAAACCTGTGTCGTGGGAGGTAGTTCTCTTTCGTTTTAGGTATATAAAAGTAAAATTAATTAACACAGCAAAAAAGTATAAGCGAATTTTTTCCATCCGTTCATGCGTGATGCGATGACCAAGGGAAATAGAGATTCACTTTTTTATATATATAGATATAGCTACTAGATATACGGTATACCTGGCGTTGAAATGCCACGTAAAGCAAAAAATAATTTCACCTCTTACACGTTTATGGTGGCCTAGTACTTTAATACTATAATAAACGTATTGACTCAATTATTGTACTACTTAATTGTATTACTTAATAATTGTAGTACATTTTTACCAAATCCGAGTGACGTATACCTGAGAAAAAAAAACATTTTTTTTCGTAAATTAATATTTATTCTGTTTGAACCTAAACCATTCTTGAATCCACCTTAACAAATAAAAAAATTCATCTGCATTGACATATGTGGAAGCCGATTGAACTTTTTTGGTTATCGTTAAATAATAAATAAATAAACATTACAATAAAATTAACTCTTTTCAACAGACTACAAAAAAAGGAGGTTCTCAATTCGACTGTATTTTTTTTTTGTATGTATGTTACGCGATATCTCCGCCAATTATTTATGAATCGATTTTGATGATTTTGTTTTGTTTGGTAGTGTATACTTCAGAGGTGGTCCCATCAAATTTTTATCGAAATCGGTCAAGCCAAAACCGAAATATAAGCGATAAAGTCAGCCATTGCGTTTTGTTTTTCAAACGTTATTTAAAAACACTTGGGTTTCTAATAAGTCGAATATAACGATACCTTAACTGTCAAAATCCATCCAGCCGTTTGGCTATACGAGGTAATAAAGAAATTTACAAACATACAAGATACGCGCGAAAAAAAACCCTTCCTTGGCAGTCGGGTAAAAAACGAGTAAACCTGTCAAAACTTTAGAAAGCTGAGCGCACACTACATGTTTTAACTACACATCAGTCATCACTGAAAAACGTAAAGAGTGGCTTCTCAAAGAACATAGATGTGTCCCCTGTTTTATGGCACATGTGTCCCAAAACATCGCCATAACAGTGTCTAAATAAAAGTTTAGCCGTGTTGCCATAACATAAATATTACCATTGAATTTGGGGTGTTTAAAGATAAAGATCATTTATTTGTAAAACATGCGTTTGCATGTAAGTGGAATGCTTACATGCAGGTTGTTGTACAATTTAGTTGGTGTCGATACATGTTTTGCCCAAGAGTAGGCGTACAAATATGGTGTTGGCCGTAATGACCGAATACAAAATGAAACATATTAATAATAACACACGTAATTGATTACATTTTGTCAGCAAAGAAATTTATTTATCAAAATAATATTTATAAATGTCATAATATAATAAATTCTATATAAATGTTATTGTAAAAAAAATTGAAAAATAAATTAATAATGATTTTATAAGTATTCATAAAATTAATGTCACAATGTGGAGTCATTTATAAAATCATATATTTGGTAGTAGCATTTGTCTGTTAGTAAATTTCTCATCTTTAAATGGCACAAGATCATACTTGTGCCGAGTTTTGAGTGAATCGAACCTAGTAATAAAAAATTCCATACAAATTTCAGAACTTTATTTCACACCACCTAAGGGTCGGTTTGGAAAAAACATGTTTTATGAAGTATATATTTTAAATTTTATTTATATTTAAATAACTCGTACTAAGGAATAAAAATTTTCATAAAACCTCCACTGTTTAAAACACCCCTCTCAAACGTTGATTTTTTAAATTAAGATGCCTATGTGCTATTTCAAAACCCAAACAATCTACTTTCTAAATTTCATTCAAATCGGTGTTTGAGTTACGGTGATATATGGTAACAAGCATTCACACACACACATACATTTTCGTTGTGTTAGCATTACAAGTAAAAAATATAGAACTGAGTATTTTTCAAATTAATTCCGCAAATTACAGTAGCATATAATTTCTTCCATTGAAACCAAAATGGTGGCACTTTTTATATTTCGAATAATATTCCGGAAATTATAATCACATATAATAACTTCCATTCTCTTCAATTACTTTCATTGATAATGTAACATAAATAATAATATTTAATTCTACAACTGTACATATTTCCAATTCTTTCCGGAAATTAAAGTAATTACTTCCGTTAACTTTCATTACTTCCATTGCAACTAAAAAGACAAGAACTTATAATTGTTACCCGACTGCCAAAGAAGGGTTATGTTTTTCGCGCGTATCTTTTATATACCTACGTTTGTAAATTTCTTTATTACCTCGATCTTCCAAACGGCTGGATGGATTTTGATAGTTAAGTTATCGTTATATTCGTCTGAAAACCCCTTAGTTTCTTTTTGGCCGTCAATTGTCAAAATGGCGGATTTTTGGAACAAAGTAGTAATACGTTAGTATAAAAATTAACCAAACTAATCGAGTAGTGTATTAAAATAAAGGACATTAAAAGGGGATTACATACATAATAAGTAGGTTCACATTTTTTGCAGTACATATTTTTTAATTTTTAGTACAGTGACTTGTTCCAATTATTTGGTAAGTAATATTAAGTTAATAAAAAAACAAAACTATACTTCGTACTTAGTATTTTTTTAAATATACAAACAGTTTCAGTAGAAAATTTACATAACAGAATACATCTTCACTTTCATTTCACTTGTGAGAGGTGGTCAAATGCTTGCCTATATACCATAAAAAGAAAATAAAACGTAAAAAGAAAAAAATTTTTTAGCAACCAACTCATTCATTTTTTATTATACTCTGTACCTTATAATGTTTTTATACCCAATGGCAAATTATTGTATTATCAGTAAGGAATGTGCATTTATGGAAAAAAAGTGTTATTTGTTTGAGGTATGAAAATATAGCCATAATTAGTGGGAGATTTTAGAAATCTCAAAGGCAACAACCGTCCAAACCAAATAAAAGTTCGTCGAACGACTTGACGTTTCTAAATTAGTAATAAAGGCGGCTGTAACTTCTCGTTTATTTTAGAAACTAACGACATTTCGAACGCTCTTAACTGCTACATTTGAAATGTCGGAAAACATTATGATGCATTTGATAACATACAAAACTGAACCTTTTTGCTATTTATTCTATTTTCAAATTGTTTTATTTTCCAAAATTTACATGACATTGGCTAAATATACATCAGAGAAGAGAAAAATAAATTTGAAATGAAATTTATTTATAACGTTCTTTTCCTTTTTTTTTCTTTTATTAACGTTTTTTTTTCTTTTTTTTAAACTTAGTTCTTTGCTGTACATAGTTTTAGTTTAGTTTTAGGAAATATAGGCTATTGGCCCGTAGTTTATTACGTTCTATACAAGGCATGAAATAAAGATTTAAATATTATATTTGAGCGCTTTTTTTCTTCGCTCTCCAAAATCATTCAACAAATAGATTAAGTCTAGTTTCACGACTATTTACTTGTTCAGAAGTACCTACCTACTTTGTCATCGAAAAAAAAGGTCTTATCTACTAAGTGTTTGGCGCCTTAAACGACATAGCGTGTAAATTACATATTTTAATCATGTTCACATTTTTTTTCTTAAAGCAAGCTTCTCAATCAATAATATTTGTTTTTATCTGCGGAGGCTTGTAAATGGCTGCTTGTATATGTTAAGAGTTATTTTGTATCATTAGCTGTAAGCCCCCCAAACAACATAAAAAAAGTATTCTTCGACTGGTAATGTGTGATAATGGTGGATTATTAACCGTTAATAGCAGTTCGTGAACGTACATGAATGTAGGTAAATCAAACAAAGTTGAAAAACGAGATTTTCGCTTTCGCTCCAAAACTACAATAGAAGTTCTAGTAAAGTTTCTACCACTTTATAGAGGCACGACTTGACCATGACTCTTTTGACTATATTTAACTTTAGCTATGACTTGTGAAAAAATATGTAATAAACTTAAAATATTTTATTACAACATTTGACACTGGCTTAATGCAAAAAAGTTGCAGAGCCAAAATAAAAAAAAACCAGTATAATAGAAGATTTTGCCGCGAAAGTGAACAAATAGGTATATAAATTAAGTACCTACTAATAACATAAAAAAGTCACTATCGTGAATTCTGAAACGAAAAGTTCGCTCAGAGCGAAAATAGAAACAATCTTGATATAAATAGTCTGCCAGCAAACAAATAGTGCAGACTTTTTGCTTAATTTGACTATACAATTTTTGTATTACCAGAATATTAATTATAACTTATAAATAGCAATTTTAACAGGAAGGTGACCATAAAAAATCAGTGACTAATAAATTATACATATGAGGATCCTTTGCTTACAGACCGTTAAAACACAGCGCACAAAAACAACACAATAAAAAAAACAAAAACACATCGATAAACTTCGTTTAAAATTTGAATTCGGAACGATCGCGTCGATTTAAAAATCGAAAGTCGAACGGGTCGTTTTCACGCGCGGTCGCGCCGCACGCGCAGCGACCAGAGACTGGCTGGAGTCGGACACCGCTACAAATTACAAAATCCATCATCATTATACGCTATCCTTGTCGCACCCATGAATCGCGCTAAGCTAGACAAGGACGAAAATGTAGCTTTTAGGCTTTGATGCTTTTCCCTAGGTTGTGTTTGCAATTTCGAAACTCAAGGACGGTTTACAAGTTTACAACATACGAAGGAATCTTTAAAGAAATATCAGCTGTCTTTAAGGAATTCGCGTCTTGATTTGGTTTATTTCGCTCCAACGGATATTTTATGTTAAACTAATTATCATAATGGGAATAAAAACAATAATTTTATGCTAAAATGCGGCCTGACAAGCGTGAAGGACGACTGAGTAGGCAGATACCGTATAAGTTGAGTGTGTAACGGACAAAAATACCAATTTATTACCCGGTGTTTATGCTTGTGATTTTGGAGGAAAATGCAAATAGAAGAAACAAAGGTCATCATTATTCAATTCTATTGGATTTTAGGATGTAAAGAAATCAGCTGCATTCGCTATAAACAATTAACAAATAATCGCTTTCACACTCACAGCCCAAACTAAGTTCGATGACTTGTGTCGCGGGTGCCGGAAAAAATCACGTCACAATCACACCAATTTAATTCATCCAAGGAAGTCAAAACCAATAAATCCTTACGTAACATTATAAGAATAACTGGCCACCAATAATAAAAAGAAAGATGTCATTTGACAAGGCGGGAAATATCCATAGTGGTATTATGGCGGGAAAGTGAAACAATTTCGTTGTTGAAGTTCTAGTAAAGTTTCTACCAATTTTTTTTTTTTTTAAATAAAACTATCTACGGGCCAATTGCCTATATTTCCTTAAACTAAACTAAAACTATACCTATACAGCAGAGAACTAAGTTACCTACAAGAAATCGAGCTTATATTAGGAAAATCAAGTGTTCATTAGGGTATGACTAGACTATGACTGACCTTGATTCTATTACTTGACTGTGATTTGTGACTAAGACTTTATACTATGAAATACGTAAAAATACTTGAATTATAATATGACTTTTCACAGGCTAAATGTGGAGCGAAATAAAAAAAAAAAGTACGAGTATATCAAGTCCCTTCCACTACTCAGTCCACTCAAGAATAAACAGCTTTCACAAAGAAAACAATTAAATAAAACATAAACATAAACGCTTTCACACTCACAGCCCCACACTTAGTTCGATGACTTGTGTCGTGGGTGCCGGAAACATTCACATCACACACACAATCACAACCAGAACCCGAAACACAATTTTCTATGGGGAGAAAACTTGTGTTCCCGCCGGGAATCGAACCCGATACCCCCTGCTAGAAGGCGTACGCCACCCAACTAGCCAACGGGCAGTTCAGTAAAATAATAAAAACTACGTGTATTTCACCTTACTTTTCCCCCACTGCTTCCTGTCGCGAACAGTATTTCTGCAAACGACATTTTAATAATTGTCGAAGTAATTCCAACTCTCATTGCCTTGTACTATAAACTTAAACAAGTTTCGACGTTTTTTTATTTGGCTTCGCAATCTTGTGCATTAAGCCAGTGTCAAGTAATGATACATTTCAAATGTATTTTATATTTAAAGTCCTAGTAAGAAGTCACAGTCAAAGTCAAGTAAAATAGTCAATGTCCAGTCATGGTCAAGTCATGCCCTAGTAAAGTGTTAGAAACTTTACTAGAACTTATACAAGTTAACTAAGTATTAAAGGTTAATAATCCACCATTATTACCCATTAACACTCGAAGAATCACAGGTTTTGGAATATACAAAATCAACAACGCCATTTTTTCACATTCGCGGAAAAACTCCTTCAACGTTTCTACATCATACATTTTTAATAGACATCATCCGATCCGAAAAAATCGATTCGTGGTTATGGATCATTCTCACTTCATAGAGTTGCAGTTTAGAATGGAGTCTAAGCTAATATGCTTACATGTTAGTTACTGATGACTACAATGTTAGATATTGATATACATTATTTGTGCTAGCCCATTTCGTTTTTATTTGTTAGAGCTGGCGGAGCTTCAGTCCGAGCGCGGTTGTCATCACGGCGTTTATAGAGCGTATGCTAAGCACAGGAGGCGCGTTTAGTGGAGTTATAATTGAACGCAAGCAAAGCTTAAAAAAACGATTACACCGCTTATTTTTTAGTTTTGGCTAGATTGATTTCGATAAAATTGATATGGGACCACCTCTGAAGTATAATCTACCAAACAAAAAAAAAAACATGAAAATCGATAATTGGCGGAGATATTGCGTAAGTAACATACAGACAAAAAAACATACAATCGAATTGAGAACCTCCCTTTTTGAAGTCGGTTGAAAAATGACGGTTACACAAAGTCGCGCATGCTATACTTAGATTTTAAAGGTTTTTCATAAGAAGATAAATAAATAATTTTACTATTGAAAAATAAGATATACACAAAAAAAATTGCTAAGAAAGGAGTAATAGTCCTTAGGAGGATACCCCTTAAGTCTGACTCCCTACACGTGGTCCCCGGGTGGTGCTAATCAGGTGACATTTGAGAGGTGGTAGAGCATTTTGTGAATTGCTCGCCTGGCTTGCTACCAAAGTAGCTTACCACCATCAAGTTGAAAGTCTGCCGCCAAGCCAAATACGGTGTTCCGGCAGTTATCCTTGAGAGCCTGCGTATTCCAGGTCTAGTGTGTTTACCAGCTTCGATCACATCGTCACTTACCATCAGGTGAGATAGTGGTCAAAAACTAGCGAGTCACAAATAAAAAAAAATAAAAAAAATAACTAAGTATGTTTTGTGTTAGTATTTATTTACGGTAAAGGCAAAGCCAAATCAACGAATAATCGCATTTTGACGTACACGTCGAGGATTCTATGAGTCAAAGAGTGCGCGAGGGCTTTCGAGCGAGGTTGACTCATCAACTATCTGCTTTGTTTGATAGAAATGAAATAAAAATAAAGAATACCCAAACTAAAACGAATAGGTAACTAAAATATCCTTAACAACAAAGATTAAGATTTATAAGAATTTGGCTGGGAGACTGAAAGAGTCGACTCGTGACCATAATGCTGTATTGTATGTAATGTCTCACAGTGCAGCGAGCATTTTGGGCACACTGCCAACTAATGACTTTTTGCATTTGATAAGTATATTAGTTAAGTTGGTACATTATTACGCAAATACTCGAGACATTTAAAATAAGAGTAAAAAAAATATTTATCACAGCTTATATGAAATCATTATCATGTTTCATCACTAATATTAATTAGTTTTTAGGTTATATTAAGTATGTGTATTATAATATTTATATACCTATGTATTGTATATTATTTATATATTTTGTATTTATCTTTTATTTATTTATGTATGTAACTATATGTATATGATTTGTTTAATTACATTAATAATTATATGTATGTTTAAAAGATTGCATGTATAATGATCATTGCCGCACCACCAATCACTTTTTGTTAAACTTTTTTATCCTCTCAATCAAATTAAATCAAATCAAATCAAAATCGTTTATTCACATGGGCCCCAAAGAGGCACTTATGAAAGTTAATGAATCTATTCTAAGGTTGCCTGGAAAAGATCGCTGCTTAGCGATATGCTATATTGTAATTTTTTATATTGTTAATTGTTATTTTTCTTGGTGTGCAATAAAGAGTATTTGTAGTGTATTGTATTATTGACCGAGCGAGCGAAGCAACTCCGTTTCAGCTTGGGCAAAATTGCATTTGTATGTCCGGCGGATTTCCGGTTGTTCTCTTCTACAAGTCGCATTTGTCAACCGATTCTCGTGAAATTAGAAAAAATAGAGGCAAAAAATAATTAGGGAGTTTAATGTACCTATGTTATAAAACATTACACAAAACAAAATGACAGAGTTTAAAAAAACCGACATCACCGCTTATCTTCGGAACCTTGATCGGAAATCGGTTCACGTGAAAATAAGTTATGAGGTAACACAAATAAAAAATCATAAAAAAAATATACATTCGAATTGAGTACCTTTTCCTTTTTTGCGAAGTCGGTGAAAAGGAATGGCAATACATATTATTTAGATTAATAAATTCTCTTATACGGAAGTGCTGTCTGTCAACCTTATAACATGAGGTCGTTTCTCGTAATACAGACAAACAAACATGAAGTATGGATTATTTATAATGACTCATAATAATATGGTCCACTATTTACTCTGCAAGACTAATTGAATTCCCGCCAATTTTGAACCATAACAACTTGAGTTAAAGCTCAAAATATTCCACTTTTTCTTGTAGAGAGAAGCTTCAGCGAAAAGGTAGTAAATTCTAGATGGATGGGTTTGGAATAAAAATTATATGCAAATTTTGATAGTAAACGCTTCCTTACTGAAATTGCTTTATTAGGTTGCATTCATATTTATTACTATAGCCCTCGCTAAAAGGTCATCTCGATATATCGCCTTCCATGACGAGCTGGAGTTAAGAGGCCGGGAGTCTACGAAACGATCTATAGGCTGTCTCTGTTCAACTGGCAAACTGTGCCCATGCTTGATGCGATAGCACTACCGACCGAACAAATTATATAATAGGTGCCGTAATACCAAAAATATTAATGAAAATGTAATGTTTAGCCATTGTTTTTTGCATTAATAGTACCTTGAAATGATAATCTATGTTCCTGTTGTAATGACAAATGAAATGTGTTAGTTTTTAATACAAAACGAATAAGTTAAAGATGCGACATTTACGTCGTAATAATGTGTGAAAATCAATTGGTTTATATTTCGTTTTAGGTAATTTTTTTGGAATAAATACTATCCGGGTACCTAGATTAAAACGTTTTTAATCTGAATAACAGCACAGTATGGTGGTAATATGCTTGAATTATAAATAATTTCGGTATTACGATTGTATGGGCAAATCAACCTCCGCAGGCCTCTTAACCCATTTTATTTTAAAATATATATGTTGACACGAATCGTCAAACTTAGTGTAGGCTGTGACTGTATAAGCATTTATGTTTATGATTATGTTTCATGATAATGTTTATTATACAACACTGCATAATAAATACCGATTATCTAATACTATTGTTCATACACTCACATGCATTATGTATGTATAATAAACATTGCCTATATAAAAAACATATAATGATTTACAATCTCAAGATCGTGATTTAAACTCGTGACTGGTTGTGAATACCAAAATTAACAGTCCATTTACTTTTATTAGCTCAGTTTTTAGCTGTTAAAATTAATTATGGGGCATATATAATTTTTATTATGAGATTTTACGTTACGTTAATGGTAGAGATGAGATGTATAATTACTAATTAAAGACCAAGCGAGCAGTGCGATCGAAGTGAGGTCTTCAGATTGTGCAAAAATGCTTCCGTATGTCCGACGGATGTCCGTGTGTTCTCTTATACAGGTCGCATTTTTCAGCGGATTCTCGTGAAATTTTGTAAACAGGTTTTATAATTATATGGATTTCTTTTGTCGATTCAGCTTTTGGATTTTTTTCAAAATGGCGGTGATACAGGGTTGCCAACGCTAAAGTAACATATTTCAACCATTTCGAAATATACGCGAGGTCTAGCACAGAACCACTAGTAAAAGTTATAAGAGAAGGCCGTTATAAAAGCAGATCTATATATTTTGTATTATGTTCGAACTGCCCGTTGGCTTAGTTGGGTCGCGTTCGCCTTCTAAGCAGGGAGATTGGGTTCGATTCCCGGAGGGAACATAAGTTTACTCCCTAAGGAAATAAATAGTTTCTGGTTCTGGTTGTCATTGTGCGTGTGATGTTTCCGGCACCCACAACACAAGGCATCGTACTTAGTGTGGTAAAATGTGTAAATAAAAAATAAAAATGAACAATCAAATTTTAACAATTAATAATTGATATAGAATATGTGTTAACTAAAAAAATGCTTGGAGTTATACTGACAAGAGAAGAGAACACCAAGATACTCTGTAAGGAAATCAAAACGTCCAAAATGGACAAACTGTTGCTACAAAATAATTACTGTAACAGCCACCATATACACAGTTATATACAATAAAATGATTCTTATTCTTATTCTTATTCTATACCTAATATGTTTTTTAATGCGGTCACATGTCCACAAACATGATGTATAGGGGAAGTCCATTACTAACTTCTTGGAAATGACGTGCAATTGACCCCAGATCATTTTCTTCTATAGACCATCGAGCATCGAGCAAAAAAACTCATGCTCGATGATAATAAATGAAAATAAATTGAAGTCTCGGTATTCTACCGTTTAAAGTTTGGAGTGTGCGCAGGAATTACACGAGTTAGTTCCTCCATGCCCGTTTTACCATCTAACAAAAAGACTATTTTTTTTTCTGTACCGATTCATTTGGATACAAGGAAAATTATCTTATATATAAAATTCTCGTGTCACAATGTTAGTTACCTTACTCCTCCGAAACGGCTTTACAGATTTTAACCAAATTTTATATGCATATTCAGTAGGTCTGAGAATCGGCTACTGTCTATTTTTCATACCCCTAAGTGATATGAGTTGTTCACCGTTAACATTTTTTTTTAAATTTTTGGACAATTTTTTATTTTTTTATGATTTAGCGCTGAAAAATACATACGACCCTATTTTTTCACTCTTCTACAATCAACCCCTATTTATTACTGGCCATTTTAACTTTCTAATATATGGCAAAACAACGTTTGCCGGGTCAGCTAGTAATATTATTTTAAAATACGGCTGTCACTAATTTGATCTAAATTGTGGGGCTAGGTTTCGAAAATGTACGATGCTTTCCTTCGGGGTGACTTTACGCGACTGTGTATCGACGCCGAAGCTTAGAAGTCGACCGCGCAACTAAGCCGGCCAGTTCAAAACTAAAAAGGTTTAAATAAAAAATAAAATACTTGACCTATATTTAAATCGACTGCGAACTCGTGGTCACACCGTTTTGCAACACCAGTGTGACTACGAGTAATTTCTTTTACTCGCAGTTACACTGTGTGGTGTGACTAACGGTAAATTATTAAAACATAAGACTCGTGGTCATACTGCTAGTGTGGGGAAATAAAAACACCCTTTTTTTTATTTGTGACAGGCTAGTGTTTGACCACTATCTCACCTGATGGTAAGTGACGATGTGATCGAAGCTGGTAAACACACTAGACCTGGAATACGCAGGCAAATTACGACTATTTTTATTTGTTTGGTTTTATTATGAATGCCGAGTACAACGGTTACAAAAAAAGCGTCTTAGATGAAATTACCCCCTTAAGGACAGGCTGCGGTTAATATAATAAAAAAAGCATAATTTGCGACAAAAAAATCTAGTGAAACATATTCAATTGTTAAATTGGCTAAATGGAGGATAAAACAAGTCAAGAGTTTTGGCGCGAAAGTGAAAAATGGCGTCGTCGATAATGTATTATTTTCCAAAACGTATGATTCTTCGAGTGTTAATGTGTAGTAATGTGGATTATTAACCGTTAAAACTTAATAAGCGTGCATGAGTGTAGGCAAATCATGCAAAGTTGAAAAACGTGATTTTAGCTTTTGCTCCAAAACTCTAATAGATGTTCTAGTACAGTTTCTACTACTTTACTAGGTCATGATCACTCTTTTACTTGACTTTGATTGTAACTTGCGACTAGGACTTTGACATTTAAGTACTTGATATATTTTATTACTTGATGCGGGATAAATGCACAAGATTGCGGAGCCAAAAAAAAAATGTTTTGTTGAATGATTATATGAACCTCTTTTAATGTTCTTCATCTTGATGACGCGAAAGTTTTGGTTTTTTTTATTAACGTATTTCTATTTATCACCATAAATCCGCCATTTTGTTATTTTAATCAAATCATATAATTTTATCTAATTACTCTGTTTTTAAGACGAATATAATCATACCTTAACTATCGAGATCCATTAAAAAGTTTGGAAGGTACGAGGTAATAAATAAATTTACAAATATATACATACATTGTGGTCAAACGTTTGCTAAGTCAGTAATAAAAAAAAAACATTTACGCGCGAAAAACATAACTCTTCCTTGGCAGTAGGGTTTAAAAGCTTTGACTTTAGTTCTTACCAGTAATATTTACATTTCACAGATCACCAATACCCACCGCGCAGAAGAATAAATCATTAAATCGTGTAAAGAGTAGGCTCCGGCAAATTAATGAAAATTTATTGATGACGGATTGCCTTGTATGCCTCTCGATTTGATACCTATTATAAATATCGCTACCACCTCCGGAGAGGTCCATTAATCATATCCAAGTAAATGAAATGCTCAAGGCGATGATTCTGCACCTCTGAATTATATAGTTTACATTGTAATATGTTAAGGGTCCTGTAGCCCAAGCACGAATATTTAGTTTATTTTTTTTGTATTTTTTTATTCAAGATAGGCACACTTTTGAGCACCATCTCACCTGATGGTGAGCGACGATGTGGTCGACGATGGATCAATCCTAGAAGATACCTATTCACTCGCGACTTGAAGACTCCCATATTGTACTCATCAGGAAACACCGACTCAGGCAAGGAGTTCCATTCCTTTGATCGATGACAGAACGGGGATAGGGGAAATAGATCGTGCAGTTCCATGGCACACTTTCCGAAATGTATCCGATAAAAAACCTCGATAACTTTACGGTAGCATTCTTCGAGCTTACGTTAAAACAAAGTTCGTGCTCGCGATGACATAACAATACGAAGGCGATAGGAGAGTTGTCAAAAGTGTTCGTGCTGTCAAATTTAGTTTAATTTACGCCCTGTAGAGGCGCTAAACTCATTGCCTGCGTCTTTGTTTCCCGAACAGTACAATCTGGGTGTCTTCAAGTCTAGAGTGAATAGGTATCTTCTAGGCAAGCATGTCACATCTTCGGCCGCATCTTCACTTTCCATCAGGTGAGATAGTGGTCAAATGCTTGCCTATCTATCATAAAAAAAAATGTCATAAAAATATTTAGAACACTTTCTCGCTGGGCTCGTGCTTGGGCCATTGTAGCCGCAAAATAAGTAACGTATGTAAGTATAATCGAGTCCCCCAAACAAGATATATTAGATATATTATAGTACATAGATTAAATTTAATTTCTATATGTTTTTTACTTTATTTGTTGGTTTTTATAATGAATTGTATTTTCGACAGAGCGAGCGAGAAGCGCGAATTGTTGTTTGTGTTTGTGTACAAACAAACAACAAACAAACAAACTGTCCGGTTGTTTTCCTCTACAGGTCGCTTTTCTCAACCGATTCTCATGAAATTTTGTGTGATTTATTCAGTTTTTGATTTTTTTTCAAAATGGCGGAGTTATGTGTTGGAAACGTAAATAAAAAACCCATTTCAACCTATGAATACGCATATTTCCTATTTGCTGTGAAATGGATCGCTACTTAACTTACTTACTGAAAGTTGGGTTGTAATCCAGATGAATGATATGATCATGATCATGCTGACCTACTTGTTAACTACCTTGTATTATTGCTTTTGTGACTGCTTATACGAAATTTTGCAATAGTTCAATGAATAAATTAATTTCTCATCGAATTGGGATCAATCGATTTTGATACTTGTTCTCTTGGGATATGGTTAAAATTATTTCGGAGAGCTGATTACTAGTCAAAGCAATCAGCTAGGCTTTGCTATGGTAATTGGCTAATAGGTTTATTTAGTAGGTAACCTTTGTAGTATACTATATTATAACCTACTAGCTTTTGCCCGCGGCTTCGCTCGTGTTAAGAAGTATTATTTTAAAATTGACAAAGTTTCATACAAACTTTCATCCACAATTTTTTCCCCTTGAGGGTAGAATTAATCAAAATCCTTTCTTAGCGGATGCCTACGTCATAACATCTACCTGCATGCCAAATTTCAACCCGATCCGTCCAGTGGTTTGGGCTGTGCGTTGATAGATCACTATGTCAGTCAGTCAGTCAGTCACCTTTGAGTTATATTTATATTCAGAAGATATGTAGTGTGAACGGATCGATATAGTTATAATTACACAATGGTGATAAACGTATTTTTTTATTTTTCGCTTCGTAACTACAACATTAGTTCTAGTAAAGTTTCAACAACTTTACTAGGGCATGAGTTAACTACTACTTAATCATGACAATTTTACTTGACTTTGACTAGGACTAATTTAAATGCACACAGAATGCAGAGCCAAAAACTGCCCGTTGGCTAAGTAGGGTGCGCGTTTTGTCTTTAAAGTAACGGGTATCGGGTTCAAACCCCGGTGAAAACACAAGTTTTCTATATGTGTGATTGTGTGTGATGTGAATGTTTTCGGCATCCACAACACAAGACATCGGACTTAGTGAGTGTGAAAGTGTATGTTTAGGTTAAAATAAAATAAAATCTTCTTTGTGAATATACCATTACTCTCTATGCAACGTATTACATAATTTAAATTACATAAGCATCTCAGGAAATGTTCTCATATCTGCAACAACTCAACAAACTGATAAAATCAACATGAATATTTCTTCCTCGTTTCAAATTATTATGCTGGTCGCATATTATACCATTATTTACCAAGTACCCTATTCCTGCATAAGCATGTAATGTTTAATTCTTATAAATATTTAGCATATCTTGGTAAACTTGAGGTTTTAAGAACGGATTAAGTATCAAGGTGAGTTTTGCCGCGAAAGTGAAAAAATGGCGTTGTTGATCTTGTATAATTTTACAAAACCTGCGATTTTTAGAGTGTTAATGTGTAATAATGGTTGATTATTAACCGTTTATACTTAGTAAACGTGCATGTGTTTAGGCAAATCATACAAAGTTAAAAAAACCTGATTTTCGCCTTCGCTCCAAAATTTCAATAGAAGTTCTAGTACATTTTCTACCACTTTACTAGGTCATGACTTGACTATGACTGTACCTTAACTTTTTTACTTGACTTTGACTGTGACCTGTGACTATGACTTTTAATATGAAATACATTTGAAATATATTATTACTTGACACTGGCTAAATGCACTAGATTGCGAAGCCAAAATTAAAAGAAAAAAAGTGTCAAGGTAAATTAGACGCGCTACTTTCCAAAAAGGTTGTATAAGACCTAGCTAAGTTTTACCGCGAAAATAAAACATGGAGGAGTTTAGCCGCGAAAATGAGAAAATGGCGTGTGTAATAATGGTGGATTATTAACCGTTAATTCTTAGTTAACGTATATGATTCTAGGCTTAATTTGAACCAGTAACAACGATTCCGTGTTAGAATTACTTATTCATTTTTCCTTTTGAGGCAAAGTCCCGCTTGATTAATAGATCGTGTTAATAGAATTATTGGTTTACTTGGAAAGATAAATCGTGTCATAAATAATAATTATTTGCGTTACATTTAATGTTTGAAACGAAGGGAATTCATTAAGTGACGCATCACGATACTTGCTATATATTGTCTAGACACACTGGCTTTTATGGCTGTAATTTTGCGATTCTGGCAGTAGAGTTATTAACTTTCATGAGTGCCTCTTTGGGGCCCATATGAAAAATAAAATGATTTTAACACTAGCTCTTTGGAAAATGGCAACACTTCGGTGGTACGTTCACAAACCTAATATCAACCGACTGCCCAAAAGGACTTGTACTAAAGAAAATGACAATCAAAATTAAAGTCACGAGTGAACAGGTATCTTCTAGGCAAACATGCTCCATTATCAATCGCATCATCGCTTCCCAGCAGGTGAGATTGTGGTTTGCCTATCCTGAATAAAACAGAAAACATTTTTTTTACAGTATACCTAATGTCATTAATAAATTAAACAACAACAAATAAAAAAATCTTTCGACTAGCTGGCTTCTTACCCGTTGTTTCTACAGTGTTAAATTCAAATTCAAATTCAAATTCAAATTCAAATTGTTTATTTCGGAACAACAAGGGATCCATACAATATTGTTAGTAAAACATAAAATAAGACCTACAAGCTATTTGTTAGTACACAAGAAATAAAATAAAATACAATTAACATACAATTAAAATACAATTAAAATACAAGTAAAATACAATTAAAATACAATTAAAATACAATTAAAATACAATTAAAATTAAAATTAGTGCGTCATAAACTTACGAGGCATCCCGTGAGGTACCATTGTCCGCACTAGATGCCTCAGTACAGGCGCTTTCGGGTCATCAACCACTACTTTCAGGATATTGTTGCCACTCCCTCGAGTCCTCCTCACCAGCGATGCTACTTTTTTTCTGATGACGGCATGGAAGCCGTCAATGTGGGTTTGAGCAAACATGCCGGAGGCACTGCAAAATCGCGGGAGTTTCAACAACATCCTGAATACATTATTATACTGTATGCGTAGGGCGTCAAGCGACTTCTGCGAACAGCGGAACCACAGACCACCCGTGTACAATCCCTGACAGTACGCTTTAAAGAGCGTGATTTTAACTTGGTCAGTACAACGGGCAAATCTACGGGCCAGCATGTTCCCACGAACCGCCAACGCTCTACGCTCCCTCTCAATGTCATCATCGTCTCTAAGGTCGTCGGCAAGAATATGTCCGAGGTATTTAAACCTAACCACCTGGTTTATGATCATGCCATTTAGGGTAATAGATGGAACGCTCTCTGGACACCTGCCAACGGCCCCAAAGACCATGAACTCACTCTTTTTGGCATTGTAAATCAGGCCATGCGATGCGGCGTACTCCTCACACACCTTCAGCATCTCTCTGATGGACTTCGCAGTTGGGCCCAGCAGCACCATATCATCCGCATAACTTATGTTGTTAACACAAACACCCCCCACGCGGCATCCGACACGCATGCTACTGAGCCCCACTATGAGGTCATTTACGTACAGGTTGAAGAGCTTTGGAGACGACAATCCTCCCTGTCTTACGCCACACTCCATCCCGTACGAATCAGATAGGCTAGATGACCACTTAACCTGATTGGTCTGATTCGCATACCAGTATTGAAAAATCTTTAATAGTTCAACCGGCACACCCCTGTCCTCCATCTTTCTCCAAAGCACATCATAGGAAACGAGATCGAAGGCTTTGGAGAGATCCAGAAAACAGGCGTATACCGGAGTCTTGCGTTCAGTGTAATATTGGACAGTATGCTTGAGAGCCAGGATCGCGCTTTCCGTGGAGAGTCCAGGCCGGAACCCGAACTGAGCGTCATGGAGATGTATGTAATTATCCAAGCACGACTCAAGCATACTATCCATTACCTTAGCTACAATTGTTGCGAGAGAGATTGGGCGATAGTTTGCCTTATCCGAGATGTCTCCTGTCCCGCTCTTCACTATGGGCACCACTATAGTTTTCATTAAGTCGTCAGGTAAATAAGAGTGACTAATGCACATATTGAAGAGCATGGACAGGATTCTCGGCAGGTGAACGCCTGCATATTTTAGGTGCTCGACACTGAGCCCATCGTGGCCCGGGGATTTACCTCCACTCATACTTCCCTAAAGTTAAAGAGTTAAAGGATTTTTTTACCAACTTCACAAAAAAGAATGAGGTACTCATTAGTACTCAATTCGACTTTTTTTTTTATGTGTGTTACCTCATAACTTCTTTCTACATGAACCGATTTTGATTTTTTGGTTTGAAAGCTGCTGTTTTCCCATTGGTCCCATTTAAATTTGATCAAGATCTGATCGATAGTTTTGGAGTTATCGTCAATAATGAGTGTTTTATACATTTAATCTTAACAAGTTCAGAAGATAAAGCGGTGAAGTCGTTTATTTAAAACTTTGCTTTAATTATTGTAAATCTATTTAATTGTAATCCTACTAATATTATAAATCCGAAAGTTTGTGTGTAAGTATGTTTGTTCCCTCTTCACGCTTTAACGGCTGAACGGATTTGAATGAAATTTGGAACGTACATAGATTATACCTAGGATTAACACATAGGCTTCTTTTTAGCTTGATAATAGCGGGCGAAGCCGCGGGGCACGGCTAGTGAATAATATTTTTTTAGTACACTGAAATCATCCTGCACGTCTGCTTGCAGACTAAATATATTGTTTCACTATCTACATTAAGATCTTATTTATATGTATTCTGGCAAATAAATAATTTGATTACATAATTCACAGATTTATCCATCAAAACATGAAAAACAAACTCATAAATCTTAAAAACACGAATTGATTAGCCTAGAAACTATAATACCAATAACTAAGTATGTCACATAATAACATAAAAAAAAGATTTATCAAAATTCACCTAGAAAAAAGTTCTGAGGTAACACACATTAATAAAATACAGAGTCAAATTGAGAACCTCCTTCTTTTTTCGAAGTCGGTAATAAATTGGAACTAAATTAAACTGCCCGTTGGCTTATTTGGGTTAGCCTTCTAAGCAGGGGTATCGGGTTCGATTCTCGGCGGGAACACAAGTTTTCTCCTCCAGAAAAAAATGTGTTCGGGTTCTGGTTGTGATTGTGTGTGTGACACAAGGCATCGAACTCAGTATCGGGCTGTGAGTGTGAAACGTTTATGATATACATTCTAATGAACGGGATATAGAGAAGTTAGTAGAGATCTTATCTCAACAGAATGACGTGTACACGTTGTGGGAATCCTATTAATGGCAGGCCAGTTTCCTTTTAAGGCGTAGCTTACCTTCGCTAAACATTTGAATATAACATGAACTCTGCGTTGTAAAATTATAAATTTTATGTCTCCTGATTGCAAACGGCCCTTGCTAAACAACATTTTGTTTATACAGGGAATTTGTTTTTTTTATTTATTTTTTTATTTGTGACAGGCTAGTGTTTGACCACTATCTCACCTGATGGTAAGTGACGATGTGATCGAAGCTGGTAAACACACTAGACCTGGAATACGCAGGCTCTCAAGGATAACTGCCGGAACACCGTATTTGGCTTGGCGGCAGACTTTCAACTTGATGGTGGTAAGCTACTTTGGTAGCAAGCCAGGCGAGCAACTCACAAAATGCTCTACCGCCTCTCAAATGTCACCTGATCAGCACCACCCGGGGACCACGTGTAGGGAGTCAGACTTAAGGGGTATCCTCCTACGGACGTGGGTGACTCAGCCCCCAATTTGTAAAAAAATAATAATAATAAAACTAAAATAAAATAGGTATGTTTATTTCGAATTCTTTTTCAGTTTGACACAATATAAAAATACAAATATCTGTTATTTGTATTTTTGTATTGATTTTTTTTATTTATTTATTTGTGACAGCCTAGTGTTTGACCACTATCTCACCTGATGGTAAGTGACGATGTGATCGAAGCTGGTAAACACACTATCAAATCAAAATCAAATCAAAATGTATTTATTTGTCAGAGTATGGTAAGTAATTAATAGTAGGACATAGTATTAGTTTCACATACTCTACCGTTTCCGGTGTACAAATATTTATATAATGTGGATATCAAATAAGTAACATTACAAATAATAGTATTAATTTTGGAATATTGGATGAAAATTAGTATATAAGTCAGAATATCATGTCACTAGAGAATATAATATAAATTATGGTGAGATATCAAATAAGTAAGTAAAAATAATAATTAAGAATGTCAGTTGAATGTATAAAAATTAAATAGTATATTACCAATTATCATGTCATTCCAATTTGTCATCCATAAATTCTTTCACTGTATAATAACATTTGTTTATTAGTAATTTAAATAACATACATTTTAACTTAGTTAAGCATAATTCTTTGAATTGGTCAGGCAGTTTATTATAGATATGAATCGCTTTACAATATACGTTTTCACTATATAATTTTATTCTTTGCACAGGGACGTACGATTTGTACTTCTTTCGACTTTTCCTACTGAAAATTTCGTTGTGAAGCTTAAATAAACTGTGATTTTGGTGGACAAACAATATTATTTCGAAAAGGTATAGGCAGGGTAAAGGTAGTATATTGTGTTTTTTGAATAAAGGCTTGCAAGAATCTATACAATCAGCACCGCATAGAGACCTGACATATTTTTTCAGTGCTATAAATGCTCTCTCAATTGCTACGGAGTTACCCCATATGATCAAACCATAACTTAATACTGAGGATATATATCCGTGGTAGTCGCACAATGCAGCTTGTAATGTCGCTACTCGCCGCAGACGGTCTAGAACATACACATATCTGTCCAACTTGGAACATACATTTGCAATATGCTCCTTCCAGTTACAGTGCTTGTCTATAGTAAGTCCCAAAAATGTAGCAGATTCGACGCTTTCCACGACGTTGTTGTCATGTAAGTTTTCAAGCTACCATGGTCACTTTCACTATAAATGTTTGTACCAATAACGGGATATTTACCATGGTAAATATCCCGTTATTGATACAAACATTTATAGTTGTTGTCATGGATTATAGACCTGGAATACGCAGGCTCTCAAGGATAACTGCCGGAACACCGTATTTGGCTTGGCGGCAGACTTTCAACTTGATGGTGGTTGTGATTAAACCCGAATAATTAAACGCAATTATTGACGATTATTGAGAAATTATTGACGATAACTCAAAAACGAATCATCAGATCTTGAATTAATATAAATGGAACCAATGGGAAGGCAACAGCTATTAAACAAAAATAACATTTCAAAATCGGTTCAAGTTCGATGACTTGTGTCGTGCCAGAAACATTCACATCACACACAATCACATTAAGGACCAGAAACACATATTTCCCTTGAAGAGAAAAAATGTGTTTCCACCGGGAATCGAACCCGATGCCCGCTGCTTAGAAGTAACCACGCGAACCCAACTAAGCCAATAGACAGTCGGTGTCACCAGTAGTCGAGTTTTAGTGTTAAAACTTTCGTTTTTTTAGTTAGGTGTTTTGCATACTCAATTGACGACCCAGTTGGCGCAGTGGATAGCTCTCCGCCCTCTGCGCCGTGGGTACTGGGTTCGATTCCCGGCAGGAGCATAAATTCCTTCCCAAGGGGTATTTGAGCTTCTGGTTCTGGGTGTATTTGTGTGTGTGATGTATATGTTTCCAGCACCCACGATACAAGTCGTTGAACTTAGTGTGGGGCTGTGAGTGTGAATGCGTTTATATTGTATTGATTATAAAAAACGTGGAATATTTTAACAGCTTATAAACAGCTCTTGCATCAAGGTAAAGTTTGAAATGGCAAAATCAACGACTATGTTGCTGAGAGCTTAAAGTTCGTCGTAAAACTAGCTCCAACAGTGACAGCAGCTGTAAAGTCCGTTCTCATCAACCGAAGTACATAAAGATGGTAGATAACTAAGTAACTGAGAACGAACTGAAACTTTGTCTGTTAATTCTTGGGGAAAGGCAATTAGGTATACAGCTTGTAATTTTTTAGTTTCTTGTTTTTTTTTTATTATTATATTACTAATATATAATAGAATAGAATATAAATTTATTTGTATGAGTTACATCAATTACTATTATGAGGAATAAATACAATGACATTAAACGACCTAAAACAAACCTAATAATTAACGTGCACTCACACAAAACGGTCCCAACGCAGCATAATATCGAAGAAGGTAGTCACCCACCTTACTTTCCATAAGGTGATTGTGGTCAAATGCTTGGCAAAACGAGAATAAAAAATATATCTAATAAAATTATCCACCGGCGCAGCGAGGAGTTTGCCGAACTGCGCAACGCAAAAGAGTAATATGTTTATCAGTCTATGTATGTTTGTTCCCTTGTGACATACTTGGACCGATTTTGATGATTCTTGCCTCAATCGATTTGCAACTGTCACTCATGACAGTAATAAAAAATAAATATGGCTACCACCAGACGCCATATTATTATAACCAAGTTAAGGTTATACATTAAAAAATTAAGGGGGCACCCATACACACAAGAGGAAAGCAAAATATTGTTTTTTTCTGCCCGTGCTGGATATCATTTTAAAGAACTTTCAAATAGAATATGAACCCGTTTTTTTTAAATCTTGGTTGGAAAATATGGAAAATATCAATTTGGTACCAAAGTAACTGTTTTTAG
Source organism: Lomographa bimaculata (assembly GCA_948107665.1). Classification (NCBI taxonomy): domain Eukaryota; kingdom Metazoa; phylum Arthropoda; class Insecta; order Lepidoptera; family Geometridae; genus Lomographa; species Lomographa bimaculata. The sequence continues at coordinate 7,984,476 of OX403607.1, read as the reverse complement.
ACCTGTTTTGTCCCGAGGCATATGTATATTAAAAAGGTCTACATATGTATGACTAAAACTTACGTATTAAATCTGCTATATCTTGTGAACGACAAATATAAAAATCAAACAATTATCACGAAAAATAGTTATAAGCTCTAACCTCAAAAGTTTATCTATTAGCCAAAATGTAGGCTCGACATCTCTGTTCGGGGCGAACTACTAGTCTATTTAAAACCGTGAGAACCAGAATGCATATTAATTAACAAAACTGCTAGTAATGGCACATGTACAGCAACAGATGTTAACAATGCAAACTATAAAGTTGTTTTTATAAATTGGTCCAATGTTGGCACTGCGCCAGCAGCAGTTGTAGGCATAGAGTAGTTAACATGTAGACGGGCCATTCTAACACAAGTTAGGCAGAAAATGTCTAAAATGCTTTGTCTTTATTTAATACTAGCTGACCCGCCCGGCGTTGCCCGGGTAAACAAAAGCTTACATATAAACGCTTTCTCACTCACAGCCCCTCTGTAAAAGTACTATAAGTTGTGTCGTGGGGCCGTAAACAATTAACACCACACACACAACATTCACGTCATACCCAGAACCAGAAACATAAACTGCCCGTGGGAAAAAAACTTTTGTTATTGTGTTCCCACCGAGATTCGAACCCGCAGCTTTAAAGACGAACGCGCACTCATCTACGCCAGTGGGTAGTTCAAAGTTCAAAGATTCCCCACCCTGCGTCGCCCGGTTAAAAAATCTACACATAAACACTTCCACATTCAAAGCCCCACACTAAGTTCAGTGACTTGTAGCGTGGGGCCGTAAACATCCAAGATTCACAACATATTAAAAACCAGGAACACAAATTTCCCGTAGTGAGAAAACTTCTGTTACCACCGCGAATCGATCCCGCTGCTTTGAAGGCAAACGCGTACCCATTTACGCGAGTAGATAGTTCAAAAGATGACCCGCCCGGCGTCGCCCGGTTAAAAAATATACAAATAAACACACTTCCACATTCACAGCCCCACACTAAGTTCAATGACTTGTATCGGGGGGCCGTAAACATCCAAGATTCACAAAGTATTCACAACATACTCAAAACCAGGAACACAAATTTCTCGTGGAGAGAAATTTTCTAGGTAAATTACCACCGGTAATCGAACCCGCTGCTTTGAAGGCGAACGCGCACCCATCTACGCCAGCGAGCAGTTCAAAGTTCAGGAACGACCCGCCCGGCGTCGGCCGGGTAGTAAATATTAAAAAAACATACCCATAAACGCTTTCACATTCACAACCCCACACTAAGTTCAATGACTTGTATCAAGGGGCTGTAAACATCCAAGATTCACACAACATTCACAACATACTCAAAACCAGAAACACAAATTCCCGTGGGAAAACACCTGTGTTCCCACCGGGCATCAAACCCGGTGCTTTAAAGGCAAACGCCCACCTAACTACGCTAGCGGGCAGTTCAAAGTTCAATGATAAGTTATAACCGACTAAACAAAAAAAAACAGTCGAATTTATATCCCCCTTCTTATGTTAGTCGGTTCAAAACATAGACGTATGCCGGATTACGCAGTAACTGTTCCATTATGTGATCCACCGTTTTCACCCTCAAATAAACTTAACGATTTCTCCTAGACTATAAAAATTATGTGCAGTAAAGAGCAAATTGCATCTACCTGAACTAAGTAAGCCGATTAAATAGGTTTTTTTGATAAAGATTAATATTAAATACTTAAAAAAAGCCAACGAAATAGAAGCCGCTATTTTTTAATGTGCAGGAATTCGTAGTACATTAATGTACATTTCTGACCCGTCCCGTTCACGGGCGGGCTCCCGTGAAACTAATTTCACGATTTCTCATAGACTATTTATCCAAATCATATGCAGTAAAAAGCAAAATGTATCTACATGAACTACGTAAGACGATGAAATAGTTTATTTTGATAAGGATTAATACTGAATGTCTCAAAAAGCCAACTAAACACGGGCCGCTTTCTTTTCACATTTTTAACAAAGAAAAGTATTTTTTCTGAGCTATACATACATGTTAGATATATGCTGTCGCGGACTTTTTTGTAAAACTCACGAAGGCCAACATTTTTGCCATACATTGTATTCAACTATGTCTTACCGTTTAGTCAGCGTACGCCGATAAAGCGGAAAGTTAGCAAATTTTTCTCCGACTTGTCTTACGAATATTATTATTTCGAACTGATAACTAACTTCTGTCCCGACAAAACATAGCCTATGACACTCAGTGATAGTGTAGCTATCTATTGGTGAAAGAATTTTCAGAATCGGATCAGTAGTTTCAGAGATTACCTTTTACATACAAACAAACAAACAAACAAACAAACAAACAAACATACAAACAAACTTTACCTCTTTATAATATTAGTATAGATTAGTATAGATAGTATAGATTGCAAAGAATTACAGAAATCTATGGTGGCGGGGTATTTTCTAGCTTCTCTGTACCGAAATACAGTCTTAGTTTACCAACAACAACTTGATGAATATGTTGCCCTCTCACAAAGACTTTTTTCGATTATTTTTTAAAATCTCTGTCATAGCATTAAAACTTTTTTCTTGATTCTAAAAACAAACATAAAAAACCTTAGTTTGTCTCCGACCCGAATAGCAGAATAACTTTTAAAAGGAAAAATTAACGTTTTTTTTAATGAAAATGAAACATTTTTTTTAACGGGTTTTTTGGGGATCATATTACTAGAACGGATTGTTTTTAATGTACGTGGGAAAAGCCACAGGAAACGACTAGCATGTATTATATTAATAAAGTAACACGTCTGCCCCTGCTCTTATATTCATGTGCAAATTGTAACATCTAGCCATCAGGCTATGGCGACAAATTTTCACATGTATTTTGATTTTGTGGCAAGGTAGTTTAACAATTATTCTTGGTGACACAAACACTCTCATCATCATCATCATCCTATTTTTGTCCACTGCTGGACATAGGCCTCTCGTAATGAACGCCACTGAGCCCGATCTTCGACTCTTCTCATCCAGTTTATGCCGGCCTCCTTTCGCAGATCGTCGCTCCACCTGACCGACGGGCGTCCTGTGCTACGTTTCGCGGTCTCAACTCAAGAATTCGTCTACTCCAGCGGTTATCCGCCCTTCTAGAGACGTGGCCAGCCCACTGCCATTTCAGCTTGCTAATTCTTTGAGCTATGTCGGCGACTTTAGTTCTCTGTCAGATCACCTCGTTCCGGAATTACCAAACAGCTAAAAAGCGAAAAATAAAAAAAAACCTGATATAGACGAAAAAATCTTCCCTAATTGAACTGTAATTATATATCACCTTTTGACGATGAGAGACTGCAATAAAAATTTGAATATAAAAATAATAATTGATAGATATATATAATAATATCGGATTTATAATATTAGTAGGATTTGGTCGAAGCAACTCGTGCCCAAAATGCTGGCAAATATTTTGGACTGAGATTGAGCATTGCCATTCAACGTGGCAATGCTGCTAGCATTTTGGGTACTTTGCCAACTAGCAGCGGTCTATTAGATTAAGTTTTCTACACATTTATATCTAGTTATAGTTATTTTTGGTTAGTTTTAATTTAGTTTTGAGTTTACTTTATTATTATTATAAAAACTGTGTTATATATAAAAAAAAACATATAGATAGATTACCTATGTTTTTTTTATGCCTGATAGGCAAGCATTTATCCACAATCTCACCTGATGGAATGTGATGATGTGGCCGAAGATGTTGCATGCTTGCCTAGAAGGTACCTATTCACTCTTGACTTGCAGACTCCCAGATTATACCGTCCGGAGAACAATGAGTTCCACTCCTTCACAGTACGGATGATAAACGTAGAAGCGAAACGCTTCGGGCGAACTGGAGGTATGTCAACCATATATGGATGACGTTTGACAGTTTGTCTTGTTGTAAGATGGTAACATGGACAAGGTGGAATTAACTCGTATGTATAAAGACATAGCTGACTTCATTGTCTATCAAAGTTTATTAGACCGTAACACGAAACTCCGACGGAAACCTTCGTATCTATACCTATTGTTATTGTTTGCACACCGCGGTCAATGAACTGCATACCTAAGTATGTGTAATGTTATGTTGTATGCAGGGAAATGCACCGTGTTCGATAACGTCACACATAATTGCCAATTATGGTTTGATTGTGTAACCGTGATTAGATAATGAGATAATTTGACGACCCAGTTGGCGCAGTGGACAGGTGCCCGACAAAAGCACAAATTCCTTCCCAAGGGTTTGTGCTTCTGTTTCTGGGTGTAATGTGTGTGTGATGTGAATGTTTCCGGCACCCTAGATACAAGTCTTTGAGCTTAGTGTGAGGCTGTGAGTGTGAATGCGTTTTTTTTTAATAAATTGATTGGTGAGGCGAATTATTAACCGACAATTAAGGTAATCTGACATACCTGAAATTATTGTCAATTCTAAAATTTTCATAAATTTTTGAGAAATTTTCATCATTGAGATTGTGCTCACGAGTTACATTATACATAATTTATCCATGCCCTTTTAACCATCTATCACTCATACTTGGCTAACGTTAGACAACTCATCTGATGGAAAGCGACGATGCGGTCGAAGATGGAGCACGCTTCCTCAGTAAATACCTATTCACTCTTTTCTTGAATAACCACATATTATAACCTTTCAGAAAATACTATAGACCGCATGGATTTCCATTCTTTTACAGTTCTTATGAGTAATGAAAGTGGAAACGAAACGCTTCGTGCGCAGCATGAGCTCAGTTCACGAAATTAAAAAGGAACATCGTTTGGTTAACATGTGATCAATCAGTTTTGAAAATAATTCTGTTTGACTTTCACATTAATGTCGATGACATTTTGAAGAGGGATAATTCAAATTATGACTCTGATAAACGTAGGCAAAACCGCAGGGCACAGCTAGTAGAATAACCATAAGCTTCCATCTGTCCTAGACATAATAATTTAACTACGATATCCGACACAAAAGACAATATTGAATGGGCGCCCTTCACAAGGCGCGTGGGCGGGCGGATGCCGCACGGATAAGTTATCGCGCGCATGCCGTTACGCAACCATAGGGCAGATCGCAGTTTGATATTATCGATATCGATAACATAGAAAAAAGAGCGTTAAATATCAAAATTATGATCTTTATCATAATTACGAACATTTACACAATATACATATTTCGATGGTAATGCGGATAATGTGGAAGAACACGATGAAGGTCACCTATGCGATGCACAGACTGAAAAGAAAAAGCTGGTGGCGACACATCAAGTCCAGCGATACGACTGAGAAAAGGATAAACATTAATTACTACTTAAAAATGTTTTGAGGTATTAAAGTATATATTGACATAACATATATTTTTTTATTTTTTTATCCTTCTTAGTTGCCGATTCTAAACCACCCCGTAGGATTGTGTACTACTTACAAATCACAGTATATGTATAATGTTGTCTTTTAGTTAGTGAAATAAATTGTTTTTGTTACTGGTGTTTTTTATGTTTTGTCACAAATAAATTATTTCTATTTCATTGTGGCTCACAGCGGCTCCAAAATGTGTACGTAATTTTTTTTACAGAAACGGTTCTATTGGATTGATCTGAGATAAGAATCTGTAAATGTCGTGATTAAATGCATGAAAATGCTTTGGGAAAGCAACTCGATCAAATTCTAACTAATTGATTGAAAGAAAATTAAATTAAAAGAATTGTTAGAGGCTGAAAGTTAGCCGCATATTTACTTTAGCGATGGATTCTCATATATTCAGTAAATTTAAAAAAGACGTTGCATCACTACTTATCAATGAATTAAGAGATTTTTTTTATTATTTGTTCTTAAATACATTGAGATTCTAAAAGTGCTAGATTATTTTTTCTACTAAACATACGATTAACTAGTAATTTTTTTTTTGCTCGATAGAGCACTACTATACAATTTGGGGAACAAAGTTAAGTAAAGTAATCCTACTAATATTATAAATCCGAAAGTTTGTGTGTAAGTATGTTTGTTCCCTTATGACGCTGTAACGGCTAAACGGATTTGAATGAAATTTGGAATGTACATAGCTTATACCTAGAATGAATACATAGGCTACTTTTTAACTTGATAGTAGCGGGCGAAGCCGCGAGGCACGGCTAGTGCAACATAAGCAATCTTGTTATTAAATAACAGGTTATATTTAACAGGTTTTGCAAAAGTAATGATAGCGTAATTTACAATCAACATTGCGAGGAATGGTACCCACTGGTTAAACCTACTCGTTTGAGCATTTGAGTTGTGTATAAGCTCGATGACTTGTAAGAAACTTGGGTTTTTGCTGCATAGATGTATAATAATAACTAGACGTGCCCCGCGGCTTCGCCCGCTATTATTAGGTTAACAAGTAGCCTATGTGTTAATCCTAGGTATAATCTATGTACATTCTAAATTTCATCTAAATCCGTTCAGCCGTTAAATCGTGAAGAGGTAACAAACATACTTACACACTTACACACAAACTTTCGGATTTATAATATTAGTAGGATTATCGTTTTAGAAAATATAGGCAAAATAGTAACTGAATTACCACTGGGAAAGTTCAAATCTGTAATAAAACGGGCATTAATTAAGAAAGCTTACTATAAAACGATCGACTATATTAATGACAAGGATGGGTAGAGGCAAGCCGCACAAGCTCTTTCTAGCGACTACCATAATAACACCTAGGTTAATAAAATTATGTATTAGAGATTAAGAATGTTTAAAAAAAAAATGAAAAAGGGAATTTCTTGCCAGGTGCTTCTCGAGATGGCTGTAATTTTACTTTTATGAGTGCCTCTTTGGGGCCCATGTGAATAAAAGATTTTGATTTTGAGGCAAATGGCCCGCTGGACATTATCGATACTTAAAAAAAAAACGCTTAAACGCTTACACATTATCGATACTTCATTTATAAGGCTCTCGTTTACCCCATCACTATAAACCACATGGTAATCGACATCAGTTGTTTATGGCTACTAAAATTCGCTTCACTTGTGCACAAGTATTGCAATTTTATCAGTTTAATAAACTCATTTTGTAAATAAAATATGCTTTTGATATTAATAACACAATTCTGAAAATTTGGAGTACTAAAATGTAGCATAAAAGTATTTTATGTGTTTTAAGTCGAGTTTTACAAGTTTAATGACGACTTTACTACAACTTTGTAGAAATGGTATAAAATTGTGATCCTAATACATAAATTTATTGAAAACTGAATTAAATGTCACCAAAAATAATAATAACTAGAATAAATATAAATAATACTTAATCTTAGACCGCCGACTGCAAAACATAAAAAAAATATCACTTTTTATTCATTAAAATTCCTAACTAATCCTACTAATATTATAAATCCGAAAGTTTGTGTATAAGTGTGTGTGTAAGTGTGTAAGTATGTTTGTTCCCTCTTCACGCTTTAACGGCTGAACGGATTTGGAATGTACATAGCTTATACCTAGGATTAACACACATAGGCTACTTTTTTACTTAATAATAGCGGGCGAAGCCGCGGGGCACGGCTAGTAGTATATATGTGTAGTTCTAAAGCTATAAAAATTAAAAAAGACAAAATATTTAAATCTCATACATAATCTCTATTGTACCAAAGTAATACCATTATTTCGGGCACCCTCATCAAACTACGAAACCCTTATCAAGTTATCGTAATGGGTTTAGCCACTAGGCATTACGTTATTAGATAACGTTAGCCACTAAGTTATTAGATATACGGATATTCTTCAGTTTGCTCATAGGGTTGCGTCGATTATACATGGAAGGAGTCATACTATAAGGTCAATGCAAGAAAGTAATATTACTTACTCACAAACGAACTTACGAACTACCCGTTGACTTAGTGTCATACTATAAGGTCAATGCGAGAAAGTAATATTACTTACTCACAAACGAACTTACGAACTACCCGTTGACTTAGTTGGGTACGCGTTCTCTTTTTTAAGCAGCGTGTATAGAGTTCGATTTCCTTTAGAAACGCAAGTTCTCTCCCCAAGTGATTTTGGTTATGGTTATAATTATGTGTGCGATAGCAATGGCACCCACGACACAATTCACTTAAATTAAAGTAGGGCTGTGAGTGTGAAAGCGTTTATTCATTATTATTATTTAATTTATTATATTTCGTGTTTATCCCGATTAGGTAACGTTACATAATTACGAAACCATTATCAAGTTATCAAAATGAGTTTAGCCAATAAAAACCATTTCGTTATTAGATAACGTTAGCCACTAAGTTATTAGATGTACCGATGCACTGTTCAGTTCTCATAGGGTTGCGTCGATTATACATGCAAGGGGTCATACTATGAGGTCAATGCGAGAAAGTAATATTACTTACTCACACGAACTTACGAACTACCCGTTGACAAAGTTGGGTGCGCACTGTGCGTTCGCCGTCAATGCAGCGGGTATCGGGTACGATCCGGTGGAAACGCAAGTTTTCTTCTCAAGTGATTTTGGTTCTGCGTGATATTGTGTCTGTGATGTGAATATATTCGGAACCCACGACACAAGTCAACTAACTTAATGTAAGGCTGTGAGTGTCAAAGCATTTATTTGTTCATTAATTATATTTAGTGTTAACGTACTATATTATTTAGTGTTAACAATTAGGTAACGCTAACTATAATTACAAAAACACTTATCAAGTAATCAAAATGAGTTTAGCTATAAGGCACCATTCCGTTATTAGTTAACGTTAGCCACAAGTTATTAGATGCCAGCTGTTTGAACCGATACTGTTCAGTTAGCTTATAGGGTTGCGTCGATTATACATGCATGGGGTCATACTATGAGGTCAATGCGAGAAAGTAATATTACTTACTCACAAACGAACTTACGAACTACCCATTGGATTAGTTGGGTGCGCTTTTTTCGTGTTAGAAGGTAAACGCGCACCCAACTAACCCAACGGGCAGTTCTATATTCATTGAATTAATCGCGTATATTTTATATTATTTTTATTCCTTGCTTATAGATAGTTCGTCCCTCTCTGGAATCGTTCTTCCAGAGCAAATTTAGGGGATTTATAAGTTTGTAGTGTGTATATGTGTTTCTGTGGCATCGTAGCTCCTAAACAGCTTAACAAATTTTTATTTAGTTTTTTTGGTTGTGACAGCCACATTCCAGATTAAGCGTGTGAATATTTTTAAAATTTTGATATTGTCTCTTGTTAACATAACAACATATTACCATTTTAGCTTTGTGACCTAAAGATGTATTTTTTAGTAGTTTATTGAGGCGTATGTAAGCCACAAATAAATACTCTCCTTTATTTTTCTTTCGTAAAAGTTCGTATTCTCAAGTTGGACTTTGTGGACAGTATTTCTGTGGTAGCCCTCACCTTCCCCGAACCAATCAGAACATTGCATTTCCTCCCCAACGCACGCTTCCTGCTGTTATCCTGGGTAGGGTTTAGGGTTGATTGACCTAGCAATTATTAACATCTTTTGATTGATCAATGTAGTTAGGATACAGTTGATTGGATTGTAATTTGGATAGGAGTCAATCCAAACTACATACAAAATGTATCTGGCGTTTGCAGGCAATGTAGTTTAAACAACTATGAATAATAGATTGTATAATATCATATGTGGTAATGCAGCAAGCATTTTGGGAACTTTGCCGAACATTAAAGATCGTCTCAACCATCTTTAACCTTTATATAAATTAATTACTGATTTTATACTTCACTAGCCGTGCCCCGAGGCTTCGCCAGCGTTAATTAAGTTAAAATGTATCTACATTCTAAATTTCATCAAAATCGGTTTATTCGTTACGGGGATACGTGGTACGTGGTAACAAACATTCACACAAACTTTCGCATTTATAATATTAGTAGGATTTAATATTAATACCTTATTTATTGCATGCAATTTCACATGGCAAAATAGAAGGACGAGTTAATAATGAAGAACAGTACGTATTATAATACTCTAATAAAAGGTAAATCAGATAATGGCCTAGATTCTGATGTCACACACTAAATTAAATTTAAACTATTCCTGTCTTTTACAAAATAGGAACACAAGACAGAGATAGCATACTGCTGTGCAGTCAAGTTAGTCAGAACTTAGATGTCTATGCAAGCTTAGTCGAGTATGTTATCGGTGTTGACTAAAAACACGCGCCTTTCCACTGTTCATATTTTAAATGATAAACTAGCTTGACAGCTCTAAAATGTATGCTATCTCTGTCTTGTGTTTCTATTTTGTAAAAGACAGGGATAGTTTAAATTTAATTTAGTGAGTGTACATCAGAATCGAGGCCAATGTCTAAAGTCTGAAATAAATTGTATTTTATAATTATCAAAATAAATAATACATCACCGTTATTATTACAGCAAATATAGCATTCGGACCAAAGTCATAAAACAAAATGAGCTAAGGGTTAGAACAAGAATCAGGATCTTGTTTTTATGTCGGATAGGCAAACATTTGACCACTATCTCACCTGATGGAAAGTGACGATGCGACCGAAGATGGAGTGTGCATCTAAGACCTTTCTAGTATTTTAAAAATAACCCTGTATATATAATCTATATACATGTAGGTAATATAGAAATAGATGAAAGTTTTCTCGATACAATTATTTTTCAAATTTGGGTCTTTTGAAACACTTATATCGCTCAAACTCTGACTCTTAGAAAGATATAAAAAAAATGCTTACAATATTCTTTAGATAAGTCAAATGCCTATATAATTAGAAACCATTTTTATTTTAAATAGTATAGTTTTCACTTAAAACGATTTCTATGGTTAATCGCTTAACAGAGATATGAGACGTGGCTCTGATTTGTATATTTATCTCTCTTTAACGTAAGGCGAGTAAAGGGCTCAGCTGATTTTTTACTAATTGCTGTATCGTGTCAGGAAAACATTTTTAGAAATTAATATTACATCTTATTTGTGTGTTTGGTAAGTTTCAGATTTATCATATCTTTATTTATAGTTTGTTAAGGTGATACATTAACCCTGTTGTAACATTTATGTGCTATAGTCACGCTATTTATCTACCTTTTATGGGTAAAACGCTATTCCGTGCTATTTAACAATGTCATTAGATTTTGAACATTATGAAAGTGGTATAGAGATTTTAATCGCATGAATTATGTAAATTTGCACCTTATAGATATGTTGCAGTAAGGCATATTCATAACGTAAACGTTTTTTTCATCATATAGGATTACTTAAATATATTATCGTACGAAATAAAACATAACTTGCTTTGTACGTATGTCTGTCTTTCTTTTGTTTAAGGAATATTTTTGTAATCACTTGCTAGCGTCAGATTGATAATAATAAAAAATCTCAAACTTATTTCACTTTGGTCACAATGTTTAAGTATAAGAGCTAAATAGAGCTGATTGTCAGAGCCATGTATTTATCCTCAAAACACTTATTTTTCCTTATCAAGCGTATGACTATTTTCAGTATTGAAGCCATACATTTTGTGCAGAAGTTGGTATGACTGTTCAGGACCGGCCGCCTGCCTCACTTCTTCTGTCCTATTTAGGAAAGTTGTTGTATAAAACCAAAGCTTCGGGACACGTACAGGTAAGTCTGCACGGGCGACTTGTCTTACCGCCCTTTCCTCTCTTTTCCAACGAGCCTACGGAATTGTAGTTAATCAGAAATTCTATGATATCAGAAAAAAATGGTTGCATAAAACAAATAAAAAAATCCTAGTACCGATTAACACAATCACAAAGACACACGTCTACTAAACATTACTGCCACATCCTGACACTACGACTGCCCACTAGTCTAATGATAAGCTAGCAAGCCACATTTATATAACCTATCCCCGGAAGTCAAAAATGTCTCTATCCCCGGAAAATTCTCAGTCAAGTGCGTAAACAATAAACATTCACTGTGCACCCAAAATAAAGTTTTGTTAAGTTCCAGTTCATCCCTACTGCAATAAAGCTGTAGTGTACACATAAATAAATCGGTGTTAACCTTCAAAGGTTATTAAATTACATGAAATAATATCTTAATAGTGTGCAATAGCATGATATTAAATAGACTCAAAGCACTTGTGTATACAAGGGTTAGCATTATTGCTGTGTGACCTAAGCTTTATAAAGTTCTAAGCTGGTGCAATTTTAGGCTAGTATTTCGAAGCGATATGACTTTCGACTTAAAGCTACAAGAAATACGGTTTATATTAGAGTGGCGCAGTTTTCGGTTTTGTAACTAATAGCCGGAATTTCGCGTCTTTTAAGCTTAGCTTATTTTATGCTTTACTGGAGAAATGCAAGGTAATTTCTACGTAGAAATAAGTCCATCTCACAGATTATTGGGCTTGTACACAAAACTGCGATGCGACGCGATGCGAATTCGCAACGCAGAAAATTACGACACGAATTGCTGCGATGCGATTTCGTGCGGCAAGGCGTCTCCCAGGGTGACCATTCCTTCGACGACCGTTAACCGTACTAAACGTATTTTGAATTGAAAACTAGGTCGTGACATGGATCGTAAAAAAAAATGTGCACTTTTATTATTGCTTAGGAGATACAGGAAAAAGAAACAAAGAAGATTTTGGGTTCATCCATTTATTACTATTATGAATCCCGATGGAAACTATTTTCTTCTAAAATATAAAGCTTTGAAAACCGACGAAAAAAAATTTTTGGAGTATTTTAGAATGAGCATATCTTCATTCGAAGAGCTTTTAAGTTTATTATCACCATATCTTCAGAAACAATCGTACAAGGGGAGAATTCCTGTTATGCCTCTGGAAATGATTGGCCTCACTATCCGGTAAGTAAAGTAAAACAATAATTGTTTACATTAGTTTTTATTGAGAAAAGAGTTTTTAAAATATTACAATCCATAAAATTTACGAAAAATCAAAGTCTTCTTCAGTTGAAAGTGTGCTTAATATGCTTGAGTTAGAAAAATCATTACTGGGTGAATCAATTTGATCTGGTATGTTAGATGACTGTGGACGTATCAGTGGCATTTGTTGAGATGTCGCAAAATGTTGAGTTTGATAGCCACCCTGGTAGTTGCTATTCGGATAGTAGTAGCCATGAGGTTGATGCAATTCTGTTAAAATTTGAAGAACTCTGCTCTGAAAGATTAGTGTTTTATTGTCATCTAATCTTTCAAGTGATGGTAGAATACCTTTAAAAAAAGATATGTGTCTATTCTCAGGTTCTTTTAAAATCTTTACAATATCATCTTCAAATTTATTATTAACCATCTTTCTTTTTGGTGGCTGCCTTTGGTAACGTGTTTTAGATGTACCTTCTTGATTATCTTGCTCATTTTCTGACTCATTTATACTAGTAGTGGTCTCATTTTGCAAATTTTTCTTAAGAAATTGTAATTGTTTGTACAGATGGTATTCTTTTATATTTTTGGATCCAGACCCTGACCTACTTGCATCTTTGAGTTTCTTTTCATATTTATTAAAGGTATCCTTAATCCCCCTCCATCTTTGTATTACTGAATTACCTGCAAAAAAAAATAGACAATATTTAATTTATTCATTTATTTATTAATCTTAATTATTCATCAAATACCAATTATACAGAACAATAGGCGAACTTAACGCTAGAAGCGTTGTCTACCAATTAATTAAATTAAAATAATTTATGTATGTTTATGTCGTTTTAGGTTAGTGTTCTTTATTTTTCAAGTTTGTTATATAAATTAATCCTTTTTTTTTCTATTTATGTTACAGATTCCTAGCGACCGGAAATGAAATCAGAAATATACATTTAGATTATTATCGAGGAATAAGTACAGTTGCTAAGATAATACGAGTAGTTTGTAATGCAATATGGAAATTTTGTTTAAATGCAAACATACCAAAAATAAGACAACAGCTGTTTGAAGAAATAGCTGCGGACTTTGACAAGAAAGCCAACTTCCCTAACTGTATTGGAGCCGTTGATGGGAAACATATTCGTATTCGTAGTCCCCCAAAAAGTGGATCACTTTTTTTTAATTACAAGGGCTACAATTCAATAGTTTTGTTGGCTATTGTGGACTCGAAATACAGATTCATCTATGTGGACATAGGAGCATATGGAAAGGAAAGTGATTCCACTATTTTCCACAACACGAAACTGTACGACTTACTGATGAGAGGTGATTTGCCTACACCAACATCAAGGCCGTTACCGGGCTTTCAAGAACCGGTTCCATTTGTTTTTGTCGGAGACGAAGCTTTTTCTATTTCGAATAATGTCATGCGTCCTTATTCTGGCAAGCATTTGTCTGTTAAACAAAGAGTATTCAACTACCGTTTGAGTAGGTCAAGAAGATATGTCGAGTGTACTTTCGGCATACTGGCCAATAAGTGGCGAATATTTAACCGGCCCATTAACGTTTCATATGATTTTGCAATAGATATTGTTAAGGCTTGTTGCATACTACATAACTTTGTAATTAACCGTGATGAATTAGACACCCCTATTGAAATGATCATAGATGATTCCGAACTACAACCACTTCAACAAATGAATGTAGGTAGTCAGATTGAATGTAGGGAGTTGAATGTAGGTAGTCAGGTGGTAAGTGCAAATATAATTAGAAACGAATTTTCGGATTACTTTACTAGTGAAGTTGGAGCATTAAGCTGGCAACTTCAAAAAATTTAAGAATATACAATGCGACTTGCATTGTTGCTCGCGTTTCTGGTAATAAGTCAATACAACAGGTACAAAAGGATCACATCGTAAAACATTAAAGTAACTCGCTGTCGACGCCTAAACATGTAAACAATTTAAAGAATATTTTTTGTGCTTATATGAATAGAATGTTTGATTTGTAGGTAGCTTTAGTAAAAAGTAAAAAGAAGTTATACTTACATAATAAATGTATTTGTGTACTTACCAAGTTTAGTTTTTTCATTGTTTTCTTTTTCCTCGAAATTTGGAAATAAACTTTTACACACGTCCTTCCAACCATCTTGTTTGATGAATTTGTTTTTATAATCTTCATTACTAGTGTCCCAAAGAACAGGGCGCTCCTCAATCAGTGATATTAAAAAATCAACGTCGTATTCTGTCATTTTTAAAGTACACGTCTTGCCCACACGCTGTCCCTGAGCGAACTAAAATGGCGTCAACAAGTGTGACGCAACATCGCAGGAATGCGCGATGCGAATCAATTCGCAAGTTCTTGCGATGCGTAAAGGGAGCTCGCAGATTTTTGCGATGCGACGTCGCATCGCAGTTTTGTGTACAAGCCCTTAAGCAGTGAAATTGTTTCATCTGGTTTGAATTTAAATTTCGAATTTAATGCATCGGGGTGTATAAGTCCAAATGTCAGAACGTCCAAGGTGTAAATTCTATGATAAAATTTGCGAAAGTAAATCTCATAATATCTCCTTGTGGGTTGGACTTATTACTATTACACAGAGTATGTCCACGGTAAACATTTTTGTTGAGTTATAAGTACAGTCAGCAAAAAAGACAAAAAGTAGAAAAAAAAAATGAACCATCCAAGTGTTTACATATTGGAAAACCATAATAAGGTCTTTTTCAAATGGACGCTGACCATGCACCAGTATCATACCATCTGCATATTCAACTAGCCGTGCCCCGCGGCTTCGCCCGCGATATAAAGCTAAAAAAATTGCTTATTTGTTAATACCGGGTATTGGCTATGTACATTTCAAATTCCACTGAAATCTGTTCACCCGTTACAGCGTGAATAGAAATCAAACACACTTATACATTTGAACATTAACTTTACCATTTAGATACTTTACCATATATATTTTTTCTTTTTTTTTCCTTAGTTTTGGCTTCGCAATCTTATGCATTTAACCAGTGTCAAGTGATAATATATTTCAAGTGTATTTCATATTATAGGTTCCAGTCACAAGTCACAGTCAAAGTCAAGTAAAAGAGTCAAGGTCCAGTCGTAGTCAAGTCATGCCCTAGTAAAGTGGTAGAAACTTTACTAGAACTTCTATTGGAGTTTTGGAGCGAAGGTGAAAATCACGTTTTTCAACTTTCTATGATTTGCCTACACTTATGCACGTTCACTAAGTATTAACTGTTAATAATCCACCATTATTACACATTAACACTCGAAGAATCACAGGTTTTGGAAAAATTTACAAAATCAACAACGCCATTTTTTCACTTTCGCGGCAAAACTCTCTTACCATATATTACTATGTTCAGTAATTCTCGTTGCCGACTGTACAGTTTAAAATCTGATATTTAAATTTCGAATCATTAACATGTTCACCGTGGAATACCTTTGCTTACTACAGCGCTTACTATCAGTCTACCCACCACCTCGTAATTAGCAAGTCTTACCGGAGGCGTGGCAGTGAGAGTGCGAATGTCACACGTTTAGTTAGCATGCCATGCACTGATGCGCTACGCGTTCTTAGCCTCTTACCTGCAACAAAAAAAAACAACAATTAGACACATCGATCTACCATTAGTGGGTCTGTAAGCTGAGACCGCGCATATTTTTCAAAAGGGAACAAAGACGCGGGCAACGAGGAAAGGCTTTTTTTAATTCATGATAGGCAAACGTTTGACCGCCATCTCACCTGATGGAAAGTGACGATGCGGTCGACGATGGAGCACGTTTGCCCAGAAGATGACTATTTGATTTTTAAATCATCCATTATCAATTGGGCTAATAATTCTTATTCAAACAATATTAATATGTTTATTATCTGGAATATTAATTAGGTAAAACATATTGATTCTCCTATATTTTATTATTAACATTTAAAGACTCTTAAATATTGTATTTATCAGGGAAAACAGACTCAGGTAAGGAATTCCATTATTTTGCAGATCGTATAATGAATGTGGAGGCAAAACGCTTCGTCCGCATTTTGTGGAATATCAAGTTACCGTATAGCGGTGTCGCTTAAGAGTCTGTCTCGGTGTCCGATAATAGAATGGGGATGAGTAAATTAACAAACAAAACAAACAAACGCATTCACACTCACAGCCCCACACTAAGTTCAAAGACTTGTATCGTGGGTGCGGGAAACATTCACATCACACACATTACACCCGGAACCAGGAGCACAAATATCCTTTGGAAAGGAATTTGTGCTCCTGCCGGGAATCGAAACCAGGACCCACGGCGCAGAGGGCGGGTACCTGTCCACTGCGCCAACTGGGTCGTCAAACTTAAAGACTCCCATTAAATAGATTGTGTAATTCCGTTGCACACGGCTTTCTGTGTTTAATTATATGATTTTGTCTCTTTTTAGTAAAAGGCAATTTGCCTGAGTATAAACGAGACAAAACAATGTTTAACTGTGTAACACCGATATAGTGTTTAATGGATGGGTTAGTTATGAAAGGCGTTCTGTGAATGACGTAAGGACTGGAAGGCTTCAACCCCTAACCCTTCACGTCCCTTTCCCTGCGTTTGTTTGTAAGTTGGAGGGTGTTCGTTATTTGTGAGCTAACGACGTTTTTTTAACGTTCTCTTTGAGGCGGCGGCTTTTTACCCTCCTTAAGTTGCGGTAGCTTTATTTAGGAAAAGCTTCGTATTTGAATAATTCAGTGAATTTAAGTGTAGCAAATAAAAAGATTGAAGTAGACATTGTTTTGTAACTGTTGCTTTTTTTGTATTAAACGTAACGCTTTCACAGCCCCACACTAAGTTCGATGACTTGTGTGGTGGGTGCCGGAAACATTTACTTTACAGCCAGAGACAGAAACACAAATTTTTCTTGAGAAGAAAAATTGTGTTCTAGGCGAGAACTCGAAACCGATACCCCTGCTTAGAAGGCGAACTTGCACTCAACTGAGCCAACGAGCAGTTCATTGTTATATTTTATATCATTGTTTGCCAGCTATTGTAGTGTCCTCTAAAGACGCATAAAAACTAGTGAAGTAAAAACATGAAGAATAATTTGATCATTGCCAAAATTTGATGCAGGGGAAAACTTCGTCTCATTGGATAACTGTTCCTTTTAAATAAAAAAAAGCGTGTGGCACTCGGGGACTGCCGCGGTAAAGCTATTGCATAGCATTTTTTATCAACTTACGCAATTATAATTATTTATTTATTTTATTTATGCAGTATTTTGTTCCTGCCACCTAGAGGCGAGTTGAGAGACAAGCGTGATATTTAAAAAAAGTCATTAAAAGTTCTGCTATTCATCGATAGATGGCAAAAGTAAAAAGTATCACCGCTGTGCCGGTCGGAGTGGGGGGTGTTAGGTTATTTTCGTTACGGAATTTCTGGATTCGGTCTCCACGCTCAAGACCCGCGATAGAAGCTATGCAATAGCTTAATAATTAAACGTAAGCAAAGCTTAAAAAGACTTCAACGCTTATATTTTGGTTTTGTCTGGATCGATTTCGATAAAATTTATATGGGACTACCTCTGCAGTATAATTTACCAGACAAAAAAAAACATCGACATTTTAAGCTAATACTTTACAGTACAGTTTTGTTACCATCTTGTCTTTCTCCGACAATGGGTAACCCAAGAGGCTATTACAAACAATAGGTTCAACAATCAAAATAACGAAAAACAACCACAAAAAAATCTATTTTTAATATTACCCTTTATATAATAATATTTTAGAAATGTACAATATATATTAGTTTGTGTATGTTTATAATATATTATTATAATTATTTATGTAGGTTTTTGTAGGTATATTATGTATCTAATCTAATATTAATAAGTGTATGTAAGTACATTTATTCATTGAAATAAGTGTACCTCAGTACACCACTGTCTCTGTTTGTAATATTTTTATCACCCTTTGGTTGTCTGGAAGAAATCACTTTGAGCGATAAGACCGCTCTTTGTGCTCCTATGATACATTTAAGGTGTCTATGTTCTTTATTGGTGTGCAAATAAAGAATTTATCTATCTATCTATATATTTTCAAGCTCCCAGACAAACTAAAACAAAAGTGAGAATAGTGCCACTTGAAGCCGAGGCAATATTTCATACTTCACCGTTGGAAGCAAAAATGAAAAGAAAAATTAAAAGCTAACACCCGCAGGCGCTGGAATATTTTTAGCTGGCAACACTTGGTAGATACCGTCTTATCTTAAACTGAACGCTCCAACGCGAGGTAAAGTGGTGGCGGTAGGTACAAACAAATTGGTCGTCATCACAGGTCGACGTGCGACTCATGAAGACGATCAATTTAATTTTTTATCCGAATTCAAAAAATGGAGGAGGTTATCAATTCAAAGTAAAGTCCTATTGCTACATGTTAACCTTTATACTAATCCATCCAACCATTACAGAGATATTCAATTAAAATTACAACGGGAATTAGCGTGAGTGCGAGGTGGGACGCGACTGCGAGCGCTCCGCACTCATCCTGAAGAAGGCTTCCGAATGAAGCCGAAACAATTGTCGATTTAGACATCGACAAGGCGTAAGTCACGCTAATTCCCGTTTTAATTATAATTCAATAGTTCAAAATGTGCGAGAGTTTTTATCAAGTTATTACAGAAATATCTTGTTTCAAAATACAAACACCAACAAACTGTAGTATAATATTAGCACGATAGTGTCATTGTTTTTCAAAGAGGCCAACACGCCGTAAAAAAACTGTATCCACTCAGCAAAAGCGAGCCTGACAACTCAAGAGGGTATCCAAATGAGGGTAGTCAGACAAGCGAGTCAGTAGGCTAATTGGGCACTTCACCATTCAAGCGGTAGAGGGCGCTTCTGCCGCTGAAACTTTGTAACAGCTTGTAGTTTTTAGTCACTGGAATTCATATCTGCAGTAGCGTATTTTGTGCTTCGGCGTCAGTTCAGAATTTTAGTCCATAAAAAATAATAGTAACATCCTACTAATATTATAAATCCGAAAGTTTGTGTGTAAGTATGATTGTTCCCTCTTCACGCTTTAACGGCTAAACGGATTTGGATGAAATTTGGAATGTACATAGCTTATACCAAAGATTACAACATAGGCTACTTTTTGACTTGATAATTGTATTATATATAAATTAACACAGATAAATTTATTTTTATTGAAATGCTTTTGATTAAGATTTTTGATCAATAAAGTCCTTGGCAAATTCAAAACAGAAAAACACGCACTATCGAGTATTTTTTTTTCATGAAACTGCCGTCTGTTATATTTTTTCAGCGATGTTATATAGTTACATAAATAGGTAATGCTTTATTGTCACACCTTACATAAATAACCTAAAATAAGATCTCTTACAGACAACCTTTGGATGGAGAAGATTGCTAATATTTCGGTGAAACGGGGGTGTATATACAAGTTTATTAGAAAATAAAAATATATGTATATGTACATACATATATACAAAATTCTATATATATTCTATATATATAATAAAGTAAAGATGTTTGTTATAGTTTCAATCATATTATGACATAGTACCAGGATGACCGAGCATTGCAAGTTTAAAAAAAAACATCTAGATTCATGGGGTCTTCCGGTTTCGGGACCGCCCGATTTCCCACCAGAGCTATTATAACCTTGTAGATGGTGGCAAAATTTACCTTTGTACTTTAATGATATTGTAGCAGTTTTTCATTGCCTAAAAACACGGATAAAACGATGTTTTCTAAATTTGAAACCTAGTTAGATCGATTTATCGCCCCCGAAACCCCCTGTATACAAAATTTAATTAAAATCGTTGGAGCCGTTTCCGAGATCCTGATTACATATATATACAAGAATTACTCGTTTAAAGGTATTAGATAGATTATATAAGTAGCAGAACAGTATGACACAGAAAAGTTATTGGGAGAGAAAGAAATGTTTAACTTGAATTTTAAATGCATGAACAGTCTGTATGTACTTCGTACATTTTAAAATTGATTTTAATATCTTTTGTCTATGATTGGTTAACTTTCTTTACGGCAGCCATAATTGACTTTTCACAAAATAAAATAATATGTTTTACAAGTATCAGTTGAACCTCTCAGTAACCGAACCAAGTAAGCCGATGTCCAAATTGGCATCTCCGGGCTCAAGCCCCGACTCAAGTGGCTCTGAACCAACTCGGACTTTAATGATACTTATCTTTGCTTGTAACTTGAACATTCGTTAGAGCCCATTATTTGTTAAAATAGTCTCGTTAGAGCCCATTATTTGTTAAAATAGTCTCGTTAGAGCCCATTATTATTTAAAATAGCTTATTGTTAAATATATTAAATACTCGCAGTGCCCCGCGGCTTCGCCCGCGTTAATAAAGTTAAAAAGTAGCCTATGTGTTATTCCAGAACCTAACCTATCTACATTCAAAATTTCATCAAAATCGGTTTATTCATTACGGAGATACGTGGTAACAAGCATTCACACACACACGCAAACTTTCGGATTTATAATATTAGTAGGATATATTTACTATCTTCTGTTAGTAAATAAATATTAAATATACATAACTACGATGATTGCGTTTTATGTCGGGTTATTAATAATTTTTAATATTATTAAGATATCACATTTCACACTATCGCATCACACTAATATTATAGCGGCGAAAGATTGTGAGTATTTTTTTGGTTTTTTACGGCACAGCCTCGATATCGCCTCACTTGTACGCGCGTCCACTAGCTCGTAATAAAGCGTTTGTTGTTTTTAACCGACTTCGAAAAAAGAGGTTCTCAATTCGACTATATGTTTTTTTTTGTATGTCTTGTGATATCTCCGCTAATTATGAATAGATTTTGATATTTTTTTTTGTTTGGTGGATTATACTTAAGAGGTGGTCCGTGGTGGTCAGTGGTGATGGTTTTTAAGCTGTGTTTGCGTTTAATTATTTATAATTCATTATTTTGTAAAACGGTAAGATGTCAGTTGTAGGAATTTGCATGATTGACGAAATTGAAAGTTGAAGATGACTTATGATTTAAATAAGTAGCAAAATATTTTTTTTTTAATCCGACGCTCATCTGAATACGGCGCATCGTTTATTATCATTTATCTATTTTTGTCGGAAGTTAAACATAATAAATTAAACATAAATGCTTTCACACTCACCCACACTAAGTTCAAGAAGACTTGTGCCGTGGGTGCCGCAAACATTCGCATCACACACACAATCACAACCAGAACCAGCAACACAATTTTTCTGGGAGAGAAACCTTTTTTTCATCCATGATAGTCAAACTTTTTACCACAATCTCACCTAATGGTAAGCGACGATGTGGTCGACGATGGAGCAAGCTTGCCTAGAAGATACCTATTCATTCGTGACTTGAAGACGCCTATATTGTACTCATCAGGAAACACTGACACAGGCAAGGAGTTCCATTCCTTTGAAATTCGCACAATGAATGTGGAAGCAAAACGCTTCGTGCGCATTTGTGGAATGTCTACCATATAGCGGTGTCCGCCGGTAATCGAACCCGATAGATCTCTTAGAAGGCTCACGACCACCTTACTAAGCCAACGGGCAGTTCAATTGAATTTTTTTTTAATATTTCAAATTTCTATATGTATTTATATATAATGTATAGTGTAAAGTGTTGTTATTTTATTTATTTTTTTAAGTTCGTGTCTAAATCGGTCCTGATGCGCGTGATGTCATGCATGGGTTCCGCCTGAAAACCAGTTACTGTAGGTAGGAGGGTTCTGCCCACCTACTTACCTAGTTATATGCTGAGTCGGGACCTCATTCGTGACATCACGCGGCGTTATATTGTTTGTTTTTGTATTTTTTTTATGTGTTTTCTTGTTGTTTTATGTACATAATGTAACGTCGCGTGTTGTCCCGAATAAATCTATTTTCTCTCTTTCTTGATTGCTAGCTGTGAAAAATAAAAAAAATAAATCAGTTGAATAAGAAAAGAAAATAATAATTTCCCATACAATTTTGTTCTGGAATAAATAAATGAAATAAAAAAGGTCGTAGGAGACGTCATAGGATGAGTACTAAGAACTGTACAACCCCCTCTTCACGTGAATTCAAAGAACGCAAAAGCGTAGGTGGAAGGTCGTTCGTTGACCTCGATGAGGATACTTTTATTTAGAACCCGCTTTACCCCGCGGCTTTGCTCATGTTAAAAGCTATTGAGATGTCCTACTCCAAGTTCTAGTAAATGCAAGGTTTAGGTGTTTTGTTTGTACGTTTGAATAAACGCGTACAGCACAGCCCTACTAAGTCAATGACTTGTGTCGTGAGATCCGAAAACATTCACATCACACAATCACACCTAAAACCAGAAACACAAATTTCCTTTGGGGAGAAAATTTATATTCGCGCCGGGAATCGAACTCGCCGCTGCTTGAAAGGCGAATACGCAACCATCTAAGCTAATGGGCAGTTTTTTGAACGTTTGTTACTTAAAAACACTAGCTGAAATTTTAATATAGGTTTAAAGAAATTTATTCTCAAAACAGACAAAAAAGTCACTTACATGAGAACAATGCTAAACTTATTAGTATCAGGCTACATTCGTCATTCCGTTTTATTTATTTTTTTAAATAATATAATATACAAAAACATATAATATACACCCGCCGTTAGTTTATATCCAAGTTTCGCTTTTTGATAGTCATGGGTTAACCCTACTTTGCTTGATTTATGATGATTTCTACCGACTTCACAAAAAAGAGGAGGTACTTAAGTCGATAGTATTCTTTTTTATGTGTGTTACATTATAGCTTCGTTCCACGTGAACCGATTTTTGTTTGAAAGATGTTGCTTTCCAATTGGTCCCATTTAAATTTGATCAAGATCAGATCAGTAGTTCTTGAAATATCGTCAATAATGCGTGTTTAGTACATCTAATCTGATCAAAGTTCCAAAGATAAAGCGGTGAAGTAGGTTTGTTTTTAAGATTTGCTTGCGTTTAATTATACATAAGTACCTTCAGAGTTTTAGAAATAAATCAGTCCTCAATATAATTCTAAGTAGGCAAAAAGCGTAGGTGGAAGTGGGAAGCTGGAGTCGTTGAACTCGCCAATTGTTTACCATTGACAGCGAGGGTAGAGCTTACGAAGTAACTATATACAATCTGTCGTAAAGCTCTGAAGAAAGGCGCTTCATCAATATGGTCGGGAAATAACTTTTCTGAGGAGATTTTCCGCGAAAATGAAAAAATTGCGTTGTTAATTTTGTACTATTTTCTAAAGCCTGTGATTCTTTGAGTGTTAATGTGTAATAATGGTGGATTATTTAACTTTAATACTTAGTAAACGTGCATAAGTGTAGGCAAATCATACAAAGTTGAGAAACGTTATTTTGGCCTTCGCTCCAAAACTCCAATAGAAGTTCTATTAAAGTTTCTACTACTTCACTAGGACATGACTTGACTATGACTGGACCTTGACCTTGACCCTTTTACTTGACTTTGACTCTGACTTGTGAATAAGACTTTTAAAATAATTACACTTGAAATATATTATTAATTGACAATGGCTAATTGCACAATATTGCGAAGTAAAATAAAATTTTGAAAAAAAACCTTTCCTGGGAGGATCTCATTTGTTCTGAACTTATATAACCTGAGGCGTAAAATTTAATCTATTTGTTTTATTAACATAATGAGTCACTTTTTTTAACCATTGTTGTATCGATGAAAAAGAAGACCCACTTGATCTATTCAGGATATTCAGAATTATTCTATAGACCACATAATATTAAAACATTTATGCGAATATTTGCGACATGACCTTCGAAATATATTTTAAAAGTGAAAGCACACACTATACATACGAAAGTTTGTGTCTGAAAATATCCCCGAAACCCTATTTGGCGCACGGCTGCATCGATTTTCACCAAATATACATAATAACACTCTCAATCAAATCACCTTTCAAACAAAAACAAACTAAATCGGTTCAGCCATTTGGGAACTACGTTGCCCTCATTTTGCGCCAGGGGATAGAAACTCGTAATAAATATTAGTTCTTGTTTAATTCAAATAGAAACCTAGAGGACTGATTCCCCGTTATAAATATTCCGTATAGTCAGTACATATGAGGTCACCCAAGGGACACGTTCCACATTTTTGCGTCAGGGTTTAAAATCTCCTAAGTAATATATATATATTTTAATTCAAATAGAAACTTACAGGTCTGACCCCAATTACCTATCTCTGTTGCAATCGGTTTCAATTCGAAAACAACAAAACACCTCGAAAACAAGAAATAAGGTTCACTTTTACTTAATTCGCTGCTCGCAACAAAGATACGTAATAAGGGTTCTGATTCCTTGTCATAAATATCCCGTATATCAGCAAATAAGAGGTTACTCTCCAATAAACAAACTCACAATTTCCGATTTGTCATATGATAGTAGATAGCGATAGTTACAAGGATTGATTGCTGTGAGAAGATCTTTATATGTAACGAAATTGGATCCCCCGTACACAATCAAGTACGTGCTTCCTCGCCACTGCATCGGATTCGCTAGATTTTCCCACATTTTTCAACTGATTACTTAATTCCGCCCCTGCATTGGCGTGATATAGGACATAAAGACTTTCACACTCACAGCTTCCTTTGGGAGAAAATTTGTGTTCCCGCCGGGAATCAAAATCAAAATCAAATTCAAAATCTTTTATTCACATGGGCCCCAAAGAGCACTCATGAAAGTTAATGAATCTATTGCCAGATTCGCAAAATTACTGCCACCTCGAGAAGAACCTGGCAAGAAATTCGGCGGCGATTTTTTTTTTCATTAATTTTTTTTTTAAAACATTCTTAATTTCTAGTACATAATTTTCTTAACCTAGGTGTTATTATGGTAGTCGCTAGAAAGAGCCTGTGCAGTTTGCCTCCATGCATCCTTGTAATTATAATCTAATCGAACCCGATACCCCTGTTTAGAAGGCTAACGTATTAGGAGCAAGTATTGTTATGTACTTGGGGTAGGATAGCTCTAAAGATGGGCATTATAAGTCGAAATAAAATTCAAATCAAAATCGTTTATTCACATGGGCCCCAAAGAGGCACTCATAAAAATTAATAAGTCTACTGCCAGATTCGCAAAATATCAGATCGAGAAGAACGAGGCAAGAAACACGGCGGCGCATTTTTTCATAAATGGAGGACGGGGAGGCTTTGAACGAGTCTATAGGCTGTCTCTGTTTAACTGGCAAACTGTGCCCATGCTTGATGCGATAGCACTACCGACCGAACTAATTATATATATAATTAGATAGGTGCCGTAATACCAAAAATTATGAATGAAAATGTAATGTTTAGCCATTGTTTTTTGCATTAATAGTACCCTGAATGATTATCTATGTTCCTGTTGTAATGACAAAAGAAATGTGTTAGTTTTTTATACAAAACGAATAAGTTAAAGATGCGACATTTATGTCGTAGTAATGTGTAAAAAGCAATTGGTTTATATTTCGTTTTAGGTAATTATTTTGAAATAAAAACTATCCAGAAACCTAGATTAATATGTTTTTAATCTTAATAACAGCACAGTATGGTGGTAATATGCTTGAATTATAAATAATTTCGGTATTACGATTGTATGGGCAAATCAACCTCCGCATGCCTCTTAATGTAGTCATTCATTTTATAATAAGCTTTCTTAATTAATGCTAAAATTAACTTAATTATTGCTAAATCTATCTTAATAAAATGGGAAAGTTTCATTCGGTAATGAAACGTTATTACTAAATTAAAATATTAAACTTTCCCATTTTATTATATAACAGATTAGATGTACTAAAAACGCATTATTCAAGATATTTCAAGAACTACGATCTTGATCGAATTTAAATGGGACCAATTGGAAAGCAAGATCTTTCAAACAAAAAAATAAATTTTCAATATCGGTTCACGTGTTACGAAGTTATGTGGAAACACACAGAAAAAAAATAGTCGACTTGAGTAAATGCTCTTTTTTGTGAAGTCGGTAGAAAAATGTTATTGCTATTCTACATAGAAATTTTATTTTAGACATTTTATTATCTTGTTTTTTTTTCCTTAGTTTTGGCTTCGCAATCTTATGCATTTGGCCAGTGTCAAATGATAATATATTTCAAATGTATTTCATATTATAGGTCTTAGTCACAAGTCACATTCAAAGTCAAGTGAGTCAAGGTCCAGTCGTAGTCAAGTCATGCCTTAGTAAAGTGGTAGAAACTTTACTAGAACTTCTATTGGAGTTTTGGAGCGAAGGTGAAAATCACATTTTTCAACTTTGTATGATTTGCCTACACTTATGCACGTTCACTAAGTATTAACGGTTAAAAATCCACCATTATTACACATTAACACTCGAAGAATCACAGGTTTTAGAAAATTTTACAAAATCAACAACGCCATTTTTTCACTTTCGCGGCAAAACTCCTATTATCTTGTTTCTTTCTAAATTGCATCATTGATAAGTCGAGATCAGATTTTTTTCAGTCATATGTCCTGTTAAATGTTAAGTTAAATAAAAATTACTTTGGTAGTGATCTGCCACACTTAACTGTAAATGTTTAATATCAAGAACACATACCAAAGGTACTCAGCTGTCAATACCTAGACAGATAGACCGAGCCGGCTTCTTTGCATTCCGAATCCGTCTCGAACGTTCTGATTCGAAACTACCCCCGATATTTTATTGTCTGTCTGGACGAGCGAGGAAATCTGGATTTTCTATTGTCAGCTTGGAGAAAATTCTATTTTTGTGTCTTATTTTATATTGGCATTCTCACGTTGCTTGATTCAAAGATTAATGTTTTAAAAGCTTTGTTTTTCTGTCTGCTGTCACAGTTGGTTCCGGGTTCAATTCCCGGTGGGAAACTGGGAACACAGATTTCTCCTCAAAATAAATTTGTATTTCTGGTTTTGGGTGTGATTGTGTTTATGATTTGAATGTTTCTGGCACCCACGATAAATAACTAAACTATTTTTTTTATGCACGATAGGTATAACTAGATTGCCGAAGATGTAGCTTGCCTAGAAGTTGCCTATTCACTCTTGAGTTGAAGACTCTCAGATTATGTATACCTGGTAAAATTATGGTTAAATAAAAATTACACACACACAAACAAACACACACTGTCATATGCACACACAAAATTCTCATCCACACCAAGACTCACTCTCACACACACATACACTCACACCCACACACACAACACCCACACACACGCACTCGAACCGACGCATGCATTATAATATTGTTTTTATTCATTTATGTAGCTTCAAACTTAAGTATAAAAAAATCATACCAACTCGTTACAGTAAGAGTAATACACTTACTGTAAATTGTGACTAGGACTTTTGATATAAAATACACTTGAAATATATTTTATTTGACACTGGCTAAATGCACGAGATTGCGAAGCCAAAATTAAATAAAACATACTCGTAAAAAATCTAAAAATACCTTTCGGGGAACAAAGGCAAGGGCAATGAGTTCCACTCCTATGCAGTTCGGAAAGTGTAGGGCCGTGAGTGTAAAAGCGTTTATGTTTTAAATAGGCATGTTCCATTCGACATCCGGTAAATTAGGTCCACAACCGGCCGGTAACGAAGCCGGATCTACCGTTTGGCACCCGGCCAGTTTGCAAATGAACTTATTCAACGAAAAAACAATTTTATTGAAGTTGTTGTGTAGTAAGTGTTGTAGTACGTTAGACAAGTTAGCATGACGTGTAACGTACCCACTTTACACGTGAAACATTTACAAATCACACACACAATCACACCTTATAGAGTGAATAGGTATCTTCAAGGTGATCATGCTTCATCTTCGGCCGCATCATCACTTTCCATCAGGTGAGATAGTGGCCAAATGCTTACCTATTTGGCATAAAAAAAAACCCAGAACCAGTAACACATTTTTTTCTTTAAGAGAAATCATGTGTTCCCAGTTACTCAATACTAGCTGCAAATGTCTCTTGAAAAGGAAAACTGTGCTTCTGCCAGGAATCGAACCCAGGAACCGCGGCGCAGCGGGCAGAGGCTTGCCCGCCACGCCAACTGTTACAAACACACTAATATAAAACTTTTTTTTTTTTTATTTGTGACAGGCTAGTGTTTAACCACTATCTCACCTGATGGTAAGTGACGATGTGATCGAAGCTGGTAAACACACTAGACCTGTAATACGCAGGCTCTCAATGATAACTGCCGGAACACCGTATTTGGCTTGGCGGCAGACTTTCAACTTTATGGTGGTAAGCTACTTTGGTTTGTATAAATATGTTTGTTTTCTCTTCGCTGTAACGACTGAACGGTTTTAATTGAAATTGGAATGTACACATGTTATACCTAGGTTTAACAAATAGGCTAATTTTTAACTTGATAATCTTGGGTGAAGTCGGCCCGGCTAGTTATTATACAAACTTATGAATTATTTTACATCCTATATGCTTGTTTAAAATATTTTCTCTTAAGTGCATGCAATGCATTTGCAATAGCCTGAGTACGTTCGCTTTAGGGGTTAATTATGTGCTTATTTTGTGGTGTACACTGTATACAATTATTTAGTCACGTTTTCAAAGTGATTTAGAATTGATTAAAAAAAATATATTTGACTAATAAAAGTTTTCGTAAGTTTGACACATAATACGTCAGTGAGCGCCGTGACCTTCCATCGTGAACTCGCCTGATGATGGGGATTTGACATCCCCGAAACCTAGGTCGCAAGAGTCGACCTTAAATCGTGAGTCAAGCCGTTTCATTTATATAAAGTATAATACATTTTATTAATTAAATTTCGGCGTAAGGAGTTTAGCCATTGTAGAGTGCGGGTCAGCACCAACATCGTACTGATGATGATAGTTAACAGACAAGTCTGCTCTTTTCTCCGACACTGCTGCAACAGACATGTTGCAGTACCTTGCTAAAACATTATCCGAAAGTTTATGTATAAGTATGTTGTTTGTTTTCTCTTCACGCTGTATTGGCTAAACGGGTTTGGATTAATGTTGGAATGTAAATAGCTTATGCTTAGGATTAACACATAGGCTAATTTTTAACCTTGATAAACGCAGGCAAAGCCGTAGGACACATACATCGTGACTAACATACAAATACAAACACAAATTTTCGGATTTAGAAGCAAGGACAACAGCAATTGGTACTAGGAAACCATAAAATACAAGAGGTATGTTTTTCAAACAAATACTTGAACAATGGAGAAACGGACAAACGGCCCGCATTGTCACCTATGCATTTTAACAACCGGGCATTGCGCTTTAGCCGGCTTTTGTCCGAACGGTTAAAGTTGACACAAAAGACAATGCGAGAGTCGGTAAAGTGAAATATTATTTTTTAGTTTTGGCTACGCAACCTATGTGCATTTTGCCAGTATATTATAAACCCGAAAGTTTGTGTGTGAATGTGTAAGTATGTTTCTTTTCTCTTCCCGCTATACCGGCTGAACGGATTTGGATGAAATATAGAATATACCATAGCTTATACCTAGGATAAACATTAAACAGATAGGTTACTTTTTGACTTGATAATCGCGGGCGAAGCCGTGGGGTACGGCTAGTCAAATAATAAATAAACAATAAATATTTTAAGTTAAGTATTTCCTATAACTAGTCGTAGTCATCAGTCACAGTCAAATTCAAGTAAAAGAGTCATGGTCCAGTGACAGTCGAGTCATGTAGTAGTAAAATGGTAGAAACTTAACTAGGAAGCAATGAAAACGAAAATCACGTGTTTCAACTTTGTATGATTTGCCTACACTCATGAACGTTCAATAAATGTTAACAGCTATCAATATTACACATTAACACTCAAAGAATCACCAGTTTTAGAAGATAATACAAAATCGACAACAACATTATTTGAGCTTTACTTGCTGTCTGTACTTAATAATTTTCTCGTGGAGCGCAGTGGAATAAATGTACTGGTTTATATTATTTTAATTAAAAGTCAGAAAAAGTGCTCATGAAGCTTTGTCCACTGTTTCGTGGAGCGCAGTGGCATAACACATTTTTTCACTTTCGCGCCATTAATAAAGAATAAATAACACGATTACCCGCCTGATGAGGAAGAAAACGAAAAGGAAGCTATCATTAAATATCGATCAGAAGGCGTTCTACACAAAAAATCAAAAGTTAACTTAAGAACCATGTCACAACAAAAACCGTGGATAAATAAACCATCGTAAGAGGAACATCGTAGGTAACTTTCATTTCGACAGTGTACTTATCAGTAGACATATTAAGGGACCTTGTAAGAATAATTATATTTTTATTTCGTATTAGCAAATAGTTAACTTTACCTTATCACAATATGATACGGCAATAATCACTTGCTTTTCAACGCAATAAATCGACAAATTTATTGCGACTAGGTCCAAAAAAGTTAACCTTATATCCGGTCATAAATTACCACCTAGTTGAAGGGTGGTAGAGATTTCTTGTAGAAATCACTGGGTGCTTGTTTTAAGACCCTATACAAATTTTACCCTATACAATTTTCGCTTAATAAATAGTAGTATTCAATTTAAAAAATATATAGGTTTCAAATTTAGTTAGAAAAATATATACTTACTTAAATGTAATATTACCCTTATATCCGGTCATAAATTACCACCTAGTTGAAGGGTGGTAGAGATTTATTGTAGAAATCACTGGGTGCTTGTTTTAAGACCCTATACAAATTTTACCCTATACAATTTTCGCTTAATAAATAGTAGTATTCAATTTAAAAAATATATAGGTTTCAAATTTAGTTAGAAAAATATATACTTACTTAAATGTAATATTACTCAATGGATGTATATAATTTAAGTATAGTTTTAGGAAAAATAATAATAACATGTTATGTTTATCTGTTTGTTAATAAATGGAATCCAGTAATATGATTGGTGAAATTTTTATACAACAATTTTTCAAAGGTCTTTTGAAAAAGTAATTTCGTTTATTCTCTGACTGTATCAATGATAAATATAATATGTTTACTACATTCTTAAGATAATTGAAATAGCAACACAGATAGTAACCATTTTTATTTTTAATGCTATAGTTCTCACGCAAAACGAGTTTTATGATTTTTCGCTTAACCAAGATAATGAGACGTGACTCTGGCCCATATGTTTATCTCTTTTTAACATAAAGCGAGTAAATAGCCCATTCGTTTTTTTACACCTCCGGCTAAATTAAATTTGTATATCGTCTTAATTGATCATACGTCCTTTAATGAGACCACCAACGACGGTTCTACTCACGAAGAACTATTATTTTATCTGTGGTTTACGAGGTGATATAAAAACTATGATACTTGCATGTTGATTACACCTAGAATGATTGATGTACAAATGCGATATATCATGTGTTAACTGTTGCCCGCGACTTTGTTTGTGTTGATGAGTGATGATGATGGTAGTATGTCAATATTTATAAACGTGTGTGATTCAAAGTTTCATCGCTGTGAGTGTGAAATCGTTATTATTATGAAAGTAAATACGGCACAAACTACAAACACAAAGATAGACATTTTCTGTTATATAAGAAAGGATTTCGTATTTTCACGTTCACCCGAGCGAAGCCGCGGCGGGTCAGCTAGACGAAAATTAAAACTACCCCTTTACGATGTAAAAGATATATTCTACAGTTTATTAGTTGGTTAGTCCAACTTTGCTCCAGGGCACTGAGATAACTGTCAGATAGAGATATTTGATATCTTTTCTACTTTTAATTATTTCAGTTTGTTTTTTAATGTTCCCTATCGTTCGAATATAACTTTAAAAATAAATTATTTCGGATATTTGATCTCGCAGATAGAATGTTGTGTGTAAGTATGTTTGTTCCCTCTTCACGCTTTAACGGCTGAAAGGATTTGGATGAAATTTGGAATGTACATAGATTATACCTAGGATTAACACATAGGCTACTTTTTAACTTGATAGTAGCGGGCGAAGCCGCGGGGCACGGCTAGTTGATAATATAATGGTTGTCAGTAGACCGTCCTGGTGTCGAGATTTCACAGGCCACCTAAAGGCATTCGACATGTCTTAACGACTGTTGTCTTACGGCTTATGATCAGAACTGACAGGTAAGCGTGCCTTTCGCGCGTGATGTCATGCATGGGTTCCGCATGAAAACCAGTTACTGGGTAGGTAGGAGAGTCCTGCTTATCTAGTTATATGCTGAGTCGGAACCTCATTCGTGACATCACGCGGCGTTATATTATTTATTTTTGTATTTTGTTATGTGTTTTGTCTTGTTGTTTTATGTAAATGATGTAACGTCGCGTGTCGTCTCGAATAAATGTATTTTCTTTTTTTTCTTTAGAAGCATGGTAACACTTAGTTGAAAACCCCACAGAATAATAGTATTAAAATCCGTCTCTCTGTTGCGATCTTCTTTGTAGAAACAGTTAACATTTGCCTGATTTAAAGGAAACTGATCGCAACAAAGTAAGGTATTGGAGGTCAAGTAGCCTCGTTGAAACTTTTCCGGTGTTCAATATAAAAGTTTTTAAGCCAAGCCTGAAGGACTCGGATTTATTGGCTCTGCGAGACAGGACCAACCTACGGTTTGTAGCTGCAAGATCCTTCCAGTTATACTTTACCATCAATACTAAGAATATAATTTACTAGCTTTTGCCCGCGGCTTCGCTCGCGTTAAGAAGTATTATTTTAAAATTGACAAAGTTTCATACATACTTTCATCCCCTATTTTATCCCCTTGAAGGTAGAATTAATCAAAATCCTTTCTTAGCGGATGCCTACGTCATAACATCTACCTGCATGCCAAATTTCAGCCCGATCCGTCCAGTGGTTTGGGCTGTGCGTTGATAGATCACTATGTCAGTCAGTCAGTCACCTTTGAGTTATATATATTTAGATTCGTGAAATTCATATGGCTACTACACTACTATACTGTTAGCTCGCGTATTTTTCGAAATTTCTGAAATTTTTTTTTTACGTTTTCAATCCCGAATCGACAAAATAATGCTATATAATTATCGTACCTACCCCCTGATTCAGAACTTTTCTATTTTTAGAATAACTTTCTCTTTATTAATTTTTACTAACCGGCTGGTACTCGCGGCGGTTTTTGTCGGAAACTTTCTCTTTAAAAATACATTTTATCGATACATTTAACTGAATCGTACGGTAACTGGGTTCTAAATCAGGGGGCAACTCACAAAATTTCACGAGAAACGGTTGAGAAATGCGAACTGTAGAAACAAACGGACATCCAGACATATGAAAGCAATTTTCCGCGGGCAGAGCCGTGTGTCACAGTTAGTAGATATGATAAAC
This sequence comes from Lomographa bimaculata, assembly GCA_948107665.1. Taxonomy (NCBI): domain Eukaryota; kingdom Metazoa; phylum Arthropoda; class Insecta; order Lepidoptera; family Geometridae; genus Lomographa; species Lomographa bimaculata. The sequence continues at coordinate 7,950,301 of OX403607.1, read as the reverse complement.
ATAGATACAATAAGATAAAATAAACACGAGCTGAAATTTATTTTTAAACACAATACGTGAAAATGAACGTCTGTTTTTCTAAGCCTTTTTATTTTTCTTTCTCCATTATATTGAGAGGCCGAATGTTCTGGTGTATGAAAGGATAAATCACAAAGAGAAACAACGATTGCTATTGTGAAATAGGCAGAAAATATTACGTTATTTTGCAGAATTAGGTACATAGTTTTTACTATAATACTAAAAATATAATTCCGGTAGTCTGTGTGTTAGTTAGTTTATGTGTGTAATCAGTCTCCAGGAGTAATGGAAAAAAGAAAGTTGGAGGAGATCTGCTGAAGTTAACATCGTAGGCGAGTTCAGAGACATATAATAACTCGCATAGATCTAACCAGCGTTATATAGGGCGTCCAACCGGCAACGGCAAAATGTCCCTTTCCCAATATGTCCCTTGGTTTCAAAACGTCTCTTTCCCAATATCTTCCTTAGTTTCAAAATATCCCTTTCCAGAAAGTCTTGTTTATCATCCGTACAGCGAAGGAGTGGAACTTATTGCCTGCGTTATTGTTCCCCGAGGGGTATAATCTGGGAGTCTTCAAGTCTCGAGTGAATAGGTATCTTCTAGGCAAGCACGTCACATCTTCGGCCGCATTATCACTTTCCATCAGGTGAGATAGGGGTCAAATGCTAGCCAATTTGGCATAAAAAAAATGTCCCTTGCCCAGAAAATCCCAAAGGTTCTGGGAAAGGGACGTTTTTGGTCAAGGGACATTCTAGGAAAGGGACATGTTGGGAAAAGGACATCTTGGAAAGGGACATTTTGGAACCAACGGAGGAACATTTTGCACACGGTCTGTTACTCGGCCAAGGTCCACGTTACCTAACCACCGAAGTTTGTGTGCTTTGAACTCGAACGAAGAAAGATCTTGAAGAGCAGTTTGCTTCAGCAACAGCTCTCCGTTTTTCCTTATTTTCCAGCTTCCATCTTCCCTTACTAATTTATTATAGAATACTCAACGAAAAGTACAAAACAGACATAAAACAGGACGTTTCATAGCACAACGAGAAGCGGGTGCGAAGTTATAATTATATAAATTGAACCCTTTCTCAGCCGAGAAGTTTTTTAATCACGTCTCATCAAAAGGGAGGCTCTGTAACTATGAATAATTAAACGTGAGAAGTTCCGAGATTGAAAACATAGATTATCAACTACTATTTCTGTGCCCTTCTCTTCTCTACAGTATAGGGTGTAAAGGGCTGAAACCCACTAAAAACCCGTGCGTTACTCGCCACAGTGGGGCAAGATAGGGCCACTATCTTGCCCTGGAGGATAGGCGGCTATAGCACCTCTGCGCCCATGCAAGGGTGATCTTGCTGACCAAAACATGTTGTCTTATTTTGTCGTCTAACATTAGTCAAAATAGGATTTAACATCTTTTAACTATGTATCATTTCTACCATCTTCACAAAAAAGGAGGAGGTACTCAATTCGACTGTATTTTTTGTATGTGTGTTGTTACCTCATAACTTCTTTCCACGTAAACCGAATTTGAATTTCTTTGTTACGTGAAAGCTGTTGCTTTCCCATTGGTCCCATTTCATTTTGATCTGATCAGTAGTTTTTGAGTTTTCGTCAATAATGCGTGTTCAATACACTTAATCTGATCAAAGTTCCGAAGATAAAGCGGTGAAGTCGGTTTTTTTAAGCTTTGCTCGCGTTTAATTATAATTTTAGTATGTTGACTTGTTTGTTGTTGCAGTTGTTCTTCTGTTCTGCCAGTTGCATGGAAGAACTTGTTCTTTTGGGCCGTGGTAACCTTAATATTAGTTTATTAAATAAACTACACAACTAAAATACATAATAATTATTATAAGTGAGTTAGTTAGTCAATTGACTAGCTATTAAATAAATTCCTAATCCTATTTCTTATTAAAAACGACCCAAAATATTTTGTAACGATATAAAGTTAAGTGAAACCCAAAACCCTTTTCAGTGCGATACGTGTACTATATACGATACGTGGTCGGTTTTACACGGAGTGCTTTTTAAATAGTTCACAAAAGTGCTCCAACAAAGGTAACATAAATTTTAACACCCACCGTTAGTGCGGTTCGTATTTGCCCCGAGCATTTACCCGTTTTTGCCCCCGAGCCGGGACTCCGGGATTTTTGCATGAGCACACGTGGCAAAGCCCTTTGTTAGAAACGGTGCCAGATTCCCGGAGAAATTGAGGTATAAAATCTGTGTGAACGAATAGAGGTGGGTTTTAAGTGCAGTAAAAATGGAATGTTCTTTTTTTATTTTTCTATTGAATTACTTTTTATATCGACGATATTTTCCTGAAATCTATTTTTTTTTAGATGTACGAAGGTAGAATAGACGATCCCTCCGGCAATTTTTTCTCGGATATTTATTTAAAGATTTCGTTCTAATATAAAAAAATAATATATATGTTAGTAGCGTCGTTTCAGACATGTCGTTTCAGGAAAGTCCTTGTTGAGCCACGGACTTGAAAGAAATACAGACGTTAACCCCATCCAATCATAGGTAAAGCATGCAAATGGCGTCTCGTTGCAAACAGTCACAACCAACCAAATAGTTAATTATGTGTATTGGCCCTGATTGCACGACCTTTGGTGTACTTGTGTGCGTATAGCTCGCGTACAAATTTCGCTTGTCAAAACAAGCAAAATTTGTAGGACTTCACCAGTTTTGTTTGCGCTTCACAAATAAGGAAGAGGTACTCAAGTCGACTGTTTTTTACTTCATAACATCTTTCCACGTGAACCGATTTTGTAATTTTTTTTTTCGTTTGGGAGATGTTGCTTTCCAATTGGTCCCATTTAAATTTGTCCAAGATCTGACCAGAAGTTGCAATATCGTAAATAATGCGTGTTAGGTACATCTAATCTGATCAAAGTTCCGAAGATAAAGCAGTGAAGTCGGTTTTTTTAAGCTTTGCTTGCGTTTAATTATTTATGTCCGTATGTTGCTTTTGTATGTCCGGATTTCCAATTGTTCTTCTCTACAGATTGCATTTTTCAACCGATTCTCGTGAAATTTTGTGAGCAGGTTCGATAATTATATATATATTTTTTTACTATTCAGTTTTTGGAAAAAGAAAAACAAAATCGCGGAGGTACGGGGGTTGAAATCGTAAAAAAATATATATATCAGCCATTTCGTAAAATACGCGAGGTATTGAAGTGTTCTTAGGAGGATACCTTTTAAGTCTGACTCCCTACACGTGGTCCCCGGGTGGTGCTAATCAGGTGACATTTGAGAGGTGGTAGAGCATTTCGTGAGTTGCTCGCCTGGCTTGCTACCAAAGTAGCTTACCACCATCAAGTTGAAAGTCTGCCGCCAAGCCAAATACGGTGTTCCGGCAGTTATCCTTGAGAGCCTGCGTATTCCAGGTCTAGTGTGTTTACCAGCTAATAAAAAAAAAAAGCTCACAGATGAGATAAAGAACACTAGGATGCATGGAGGCAAACTGCACAAGCGCTTTCTAGCAAATACCATAATAACACCTAGGTTAATAAAATCATGTATTAGAGATTAAGAATTTAAAAAAAAATAAATGTAAAAAAATGCGCCGCCGAGTTTCTTGCCATATTCTTCTCGAGATGGCTGTAATTTTGCGAACCTGGCAATAGAATCATTAACTTTCATGAGTGCCTCTTTAGGGCCCATGTGAATAAACGATTTTGATTGGATTTAACTAGCCTAAAAAACATTTAGGTGAGCACCACACTTTTGATTATATGCTGACTTCTTTACATCGGACTTCTTTCATTAGATAATTACACCAAAATATTAAGAAGTGTCTAAATTATATAGTGTTGTGATCTACGTCCCTTTCTAGTATACATAACGTCTAATAATTAAACGCAAGCAAAGCTTAAAAAAAAACCGACTTCACCGCTTATATTTTAGTTTTGGCTTGACCGATTTTGATAAAATTTATATGGGACCCTGAAGTATAATCCACCAAACAAAAAAAAAAGTCAAAATCGATTCATAACAGGCGGAGACATCGTAACATATTAACAACAAAAAAATACAGTCATATTGAGAACCTCCTTTTTCGAAGTCGGTTGAAAACATCTACAACTAATCTGTGCTTTGGCAATTATTTTAAAGGTAGCACTAATAATCAAAAGCTACGTGTTACCAATATCTAGCAGTACATAAAGCTTTTATAAAATAAAAGCTCATACTTTGACCGGTACCGTAAAAGGTACCTATAATTGGTAGTCTGTGGTCGGTCATTCGTTTCACACATGAATTGTATACTCTTTGGTTAATGTAATTCTCTGGGATTTTGGCGGGAAAAGAAATAAGAGGAAGTTGAGAAAATATAATATATAATTATTGTAATTTCGTAATTAACAGTTTTATTCGAAGTTTTCCAAAGAGAGGCACCTAACGACGGATTCAGCGTTCAATTATCAGCACACTGCTCCTAGTTGTTGTTGGAAGGAAGACGACTATAATATCCGTCAGTTTAAAAAGAATACAAAAACAAAAACCTACAGCAATGTCACTAAAATCTGGCAACACAGCTCTATCACAAAATGTCGTAAATTATAAATCCGACTGCGAGCTGACATCGCGAGGCTATGAATAAAACTTGCTGCAACTTGCTGAAATATGAAATGTTTGCTGCAGTTGTGACAGCCGGAATTATAACTAGAATTTTATGCTGACGCGGACATTAAAGTTACGCAAATGTTTTGTTTGTGCAACAAAAGAGATTTTTTTCGTTCAGTAGGTACTAGCTGTCCCGGCAAACTTCGTACCGCCAATAAAAGTTGTCTGAACTTTGGACAATAAACATATATGTCACATTTGTCTGTAGACAAATCTGTCAAATATTTATATGAGTTTTGCCGCGAAAGTGAAAAAATGTCGTGGTTCATCTTGTATAATTTTCCAAAACCTGTGATTTTTCGAATGTTAATGTGTAATAATGGTGGATTATTAACCGTTAACACTTAGTAAACGTGCATGAGTGTAGGCAAATCATACAAAGTTGAAAAACCAGATTTTTGCCTTCGCTCCAAAACTCCAATAGAAGTTCTAGTACAGCTTCTACCACTTTACTAGGGCATGACTTGACTATGACTGAACCTTGACTCTTATACTTGACTTTGACTGTGACTATGACTTTTAATATGAAATACATTTGAAATATTTTATTACTTGACACTGACTAAATGCACAAGATTGAAAAGCCAAAATTAAAAGAAAAAATAATATTTATATGGCGTTCAGAAATTATTTTTGTCTAATCTTTGACAGGTACGAACAGTTTGTATGGAGAGATAAAATAGTTGATTTAACAACTTTCTTTGCAAATTCTTTATTTACGTTTGCCTGGAAAATAACTTTTCACTCGCGACTTGAATATCGTACCTAAAAAAAACATTGACTCAGGCAAGGAGTTCCATTCTTTTGCGAATAATGGTATGATTATAGATAGTTATTTAATGATTCACGTAATAACCAACGCATAAACGCTATCACACTCACAGCCCCACACTAAGTTCGATGACTTGTTCGTTGGTGCCGGAAACATTTACACACAATCACACCTGTGTTTCCCGAAAAGTATAATATGAGTTTGTTCAAGAAGAGAGTGAATAGGTAATATTTACTGAGCAAGCGTGCTCCATCTTCGACCGCGTCGTCGCTTTCCATTAGGTGAGATTGTGGACAAACGCTGCCTTAGTCACAAATAAAAAAAATCAAAAATCTAGAATTACAAACACAAATTTTCCTCGAGGAGAACACTTGTGTTCCCGCCAGGGTTCGAACCCGATACCTGCCGATACCCCCAGCTTACAAAATGAACGCATACCCAAACAGGCCAACGAGCATTTCAGTGTCGGGTTGTGAATTTGCTTAAGCCTTACTAGAATAGAATAGAAGCAATTTATTTGTGCAAAACATAAAAGACACACAAAAGGCAGAAACAGAAACAGTTTGTCACAAATCGGCTCCAACTCAGCATAATACTGGCTGCACACCAGCGCTGGTCTTCCGCTGGAGCCGTTTGGTGAAGTCACAGACATACAATACACACACAAGTATGAACAACAAAACAATGAGGAAAACAAAAACACATTAACAATACAAATTTAAAGGTTAGGTTAGGTTACTTGTATCCTCATGGGGTCCGCAGCGGCACACGCTTTCAGCGATCATAGGCGGAGATCTCTCCCTGCCGAGCGTGGTAGACGCCATGCTCGGCAGTGAGAGATTGTGGCAGGCGGTGGTCTCCTTCTGCGAAGCGGTGATGGCGTAGAAGGAGGCGGCGGAACGGGCCAGAGAGATCGATCCCCTTTCTGACCCGATCCGTCGCAGACGGATGGGGGGGAGGAAGAGGCAGTTCGCCCGCCTCTTCTCTCCTCCTCTGTAGTGGGGTCACCGGTGGAGAGTCAGGGAGCTCTCCACTGGCTTGCACGGCCTCACAAGTCTGAGGGGTGGCCTTGGTGAGCAAGGTCACCCCTACATGGGCGCAGTGGCCCGGTTTGTACTCGGGCCTACCGCCGGGGCAAGATAGTGACTGCCAGCGCGACCCTATCTTGCCCCACCTCGGCGAGGGACTGCTCACGGGGGGGTTTTTAGTGGTTTCGAGCCCCACATACCTCCTTCCTTCGTCCCTGGGAAGCAAGGGAAGTGCAAGGCATTTTCCCACCCACAAAAAAAAAAAAAAGAGGTTACTTGTATCTTAGTTTTAAAGCACTCTTCACTAGCCTACGTTTCAACACCAGAAACAGGCTTTTATTGAGTTCAAATCTAATGTTATTTGCCCTAGATCACAAAGCGTCGTAACTCCTAAACACATCAAATAGGTCGGAAGAACAAACGCGTCTCGGGTGTTATTGGATTTACCCATTTCCCCGGCTTCATACCCACTGGTGGGGAATTGGCTTCGCAGACAATTGGATGATCGGGTTGCTACTTATATTGAAGGGATGTAATCGGAATTTCGTTCCGTAATATGTAGCTAGCTAGCCTTACCTAACTCACCTAATTTACTTTTAATGTTTTCGTGAGAATCAGGGATTATATTGTTATTAATAATTGAAACGCAAGCAAAGCTTTAAAAAACCGACTTCACCGCTTTATCTTCGGAACTTTGATCAGATTAGACTAATTGGAAAGCAACATTTTTCAAACAAACATTTTTGAAATCGATTCACGTGGACAGAAGTAATGATATAACACAGATAAAAATAAAAAATATTACAGTCGACTTGAGTACCTCCTCTTTTTTGTGAAGTCGGTAAAAATCCGAACTCATCGCTTATATTTCGGTTTCGGCTTGACCGATTTCAATAAAATTTATATGGGCTCACCTCTGAAGCCTACCAAACAAAAAAAAACATCAATATCGATTCACAATTGGCGGAGATATCGCGTAACAAACATACAAAAAAAACATAGTCGAATTGAGAACCTCCTTTTTTGAAGTCGGCTGAAAATACGGCTACCCCTCACGTCATTTGATCGAAATTGTACCTTACGAATTTAGTGTTCCCTTCTACGGTCATCAGCCGTGCAGCGAGGGAGCGGAACTCATTGCCTGCGTCTTTGTTCCCCTAACTGTATAATCTGGGAGTCTTCAAATCTCGAGTGAATAGGTATCTTCTAGGCAAGCATGTCACATCTTCAGCCGCATCATCACTTTCAATCAGGTGAGATCGTGATCGTGGTCAAATGCCTGCCTATTACGCAAAAAAATTTATGGGGCTCTGATTTAATCTAGGGGCCCGTCAGTGCCCCAATTCGAGCAAGCATAATCGTATCAAGAGAACTGCTCGTTGGTTTAGTAGGTTGTGCGTTCGCCTTCTAAGAATCGAGTATCAGGTTCAATTCCCGGTAGGAATACAGGCTCTCCCCAAAGGAAATTTGTGTTTCTGATTCTGGTTGTGATTGTGTGTGTGATGTGAATGTTTCCGGCACCCACGGCAAGTTATCGAAATAAGTGTGGGCTGTGAGTGTATAAAAACACAGTATCATCCTTTTCTCGAAGCCATTCAGGACAATTTCGACCTTAATAACATTGCTTTAGATAAAATTAGAATATGATCAAAACTAAGTTTTAGGTTTTTACCTCATCAGACCCAAATTCGACCACATCGTCACTTTCCATCAAGTGAGATAGTGGTCAAATTCTTGCAAAACGAGAATAAAAAAATATATATAAATGTCATACGATACGAGAGAAATATGTAAACGACATAAAAGACAAACAAGCATAAACAAGTAAATGAACAAATCGTTTTATTTGTATTATCTCGCTAAAATGACCGCTTTTATAAAGCCACTATACCACGTAATCATACTCTATATGGCCACTATACCACGTTCATACAGCCATTCTACAAACAATGCATTCTCCTAGCTGTTGTTAGCTCGTTAGCAGTCATGTTACGGTATAACAAGCAACCTGAACCGCTGTAGTGACATGGGATTTAGAAAATACTCTCTGTCTTGGTAGCTTTAGTTTAGTGCATTTATTTACTATACCTACCTACACGGAATTGCTATTTTCTTATATTAGGTAAATTGCAATATTTATTATTTGCTCAAAGCGATTCGCTTCTACGTTTATCATCCGTTCAAGGAGTGGAACTCATTGCCTGCGTCTTTGTTTCCCGAATGGTAAAATCTGGGTGTCTTCTAGTCTAAAGTAAATAGAATTCTTCTAACCGAGCATCGGCTGCATTTTCACTTACCATCATTAGAGAGACTGGCCAATACTTGCCTATAATAAAAAAGCACATAAATAAATAATAATAATAATTTATTCATTGACACTTTAAAATTATAACACAAGAACATTACAATTACTTATAATGTCTGGTGAGCCTTGAATCCCACACTAGGATGAGTCCTGTGTCGTGGGATTCAGTCTCTTTCAATATTGTTCATGCAGATTTTACAGTTAAATACATTAATAATTGATTACATTAGAATTAAATATAGAAGTAGCTAAACAACCCTTTTTACAAAATAAGTTAATATATAAATTATGATAGCAATACTTGAAGCTGTGAAATTATTCATTCTGTTATTATATAAAATGTATATTACATGTATATTTTCTCAGATTTTCCTTGCCATTTTCACAACAAAATCCAACCAAATTAGAAATTCCTTTAACAGAACGAGTACTTATTGACACGAGCGTTTTAATTAAAAATCCGCTCGTGCAAAGCCACAAAACCATTAAAATATTTCAGTCGATGTATAGCTGTTGGATGCCTGGAAAAGTTTTTCAATTTTAAAACCTTCAATTGGTATTTTTACGCGACTACGGAGAAGTAATAAGATACTTATTAAAAACGTTTTTTTTTAAAACAAGCTTTTAGCAGTCCGCCATATTGGATTTAGAGTAACGTCACTTTATTTTTCGAGTTATTCTCAGCAAGCCCTATTGATTGAAGCAGCTCATTTGATATCCATATTGTAGGAGTGCATTAAAAACAACTTGTCCGCCATTTTGGGTGATCCGCCATGTTAGATTTAGAATGACGCCATACAGTTTACCATGCCTTGTCATCCAAACTCTCGAGAATAATGTCGGAACATTGTTTAGTGTTTGGTGACCAAGGCGTTTTTTTAATGCTTGATAGGCAAGCATTGAAACACCATCTCATCTGATTGTAAGTGACGATGCGGTCGAAGATGTTTATTAACATATTTATATTGTGATAAAGATCCGTTTTAGTAAATCACTTTTTGTAACACAATTAAAAAAAAACAGACTTTCTGCTTTATCGACGTGTCATTCTTATTTGTGAGTATAGGTACCTATGTTTGTCAGACTAAAACCGGAAATGTTCAGCTAGTAGACGGTAAAAAGGAAATTCGAAACACAAAACTTAAAGGCCTGAAGCGTTCTACAGGACCGAACGGCCCATTTATGTTTTCCAGGCCAGAAATTGGACTATTGGAGACTGCAGTTCCGCTGCAAACGCCCGCTAAATGTAAATCGATGAAGCCGTTGTTCGAATAACCGTTTTTCCGTTTTGTTTGTACTGGGATAGCGGAATTAATGAAAAACGGTACGCTGCAGGATGCCTGCAGGGGATCTTTCACGATGACAATGATATCGTATTTTTAGAGAAAATTATAGAGCATTTTATAAAGTTAAAAAATGTATTTAGGTTCGTCACAAAATATGATCTTAAACTGATGTTTTTAGGGTTCCGTACCTCAAAAGGAAAAAATGGTCTGTCTGTCAAGACCCTTTTTCTAAGGAATGCGTCGAGGTATCAATCTGAAATTCATATCAAACACTCAGGTCTACTGTCCCTCGGAGCTGTGAAAAAATCAAACTTCTAAGCCAACGCAATCAAAAGATACAGCCGATTATGCTGCAAATCTTCTAAACTCGCAAGGGAGTCAAAACCTACTGAGTACTTCCCGTGAACTCAGAATCTTGAAATTTGGTGCGAAGCAACGCCTTATAGCACAGATAAAAGGAAACATTGCGAAAAACATACATTTTTAGTTACATCATATAATAATTTCATTCAGCAATAAAAATACCATAACTTTTACTTATATACCTACAGGTTTGTACGGAACTCTCGGTGTGCGAGTCCGACTCACACTTGGCCAGTTTTATTTATTTATTTTGGTTCCACCATCTATGTGCTTTTAGCTAGTCAAGTTGTAAACTATTTTAAATGTATACGTATAATAATTGTAATAATTAATAATTGTCCTAGTCACAGGCAAAGTCATAGTTATGCCCTAATAATGGCCTTCTACGCTTTCATATTTATCGTAGTTCTATTTTTCATTGAAGGGTCTGCACTGACGTCACAATCAGGATGTTTTTCAATTACCTCTGTCACCAACTATCTAGAGCCATCTTCACGTCTTAAAAATATGGGAACATGACTTCGGGTCGCTGACAACAACTACTCCAGTATTTCGTTTGTTTTATTATTCTAGAAAGCTCCTAAGGGTATGTGTGAATAAAAAACAAAGATTATAAAAGCAATTGACAGCGTATGATGCTAACTTTCCTTCATGCCAAAATTCACCAGCGGGGGAAGAGGGCGACCTCAAAGTATACTTGTGATTGGCGCGGTCATTGAGTTCACTCACGGTTGTTTGCTCGCATTGTTATGAGACTAGTTTCGGAACATTCGGTGCTCCTTCATCAGCCGAGTACGCGCGTAGACCGTCAATCGTCTCAGCGCAGCGTGTACTGAGTGAAGTCGTATACATCCTACTAATATTATAAATTCGAAAGTTTGCGAGCAATTGTGTAAGTATGTTTGTTACCTCTTCACGCTTTAACGGCTGAACGTATTTGGATGAAATTTGGAATGTACATAGCATATACCTAGTATTAACAAGTAGGATACTTTTTGACTTGGTAAACGCGGGCAAAGCCGCGGGACACGGCTAGTCCTTAATATCTGCAATACTTTTCGAATCTTTTTAACAAGATATACTGTATTCTTGAGTGGGGTAAAGATACAACCAGTCAAATGGTTATTTTGTATATTATGAAGAAGCTGTTAGTCGAAAAAAATATACAAAAAGTGTTCGAACGTTCTGTATCATTGAAAAAATCTGTGCTGCTGAAAAATCTCACTTAATCAAGTGTTAGTTGGCAAGAAAAGCTCATCTATCTCCATAATTTAGTCAGAATGTTCAGAAAGTTACCCCTTCGTGTGTACGCAGTATATTCGAGTTCACAACCGAGGTGTTCAATGAGCCGTGAACGCTCAAACAAAGCGCTCAGCTCGCTGCACTTACATTGTTTCAACAAACTGTGAACATAAATACAACGTGAAGTAATAGAACTACCTACTGACTGTTTGTAAACTGTGTTGCTGACATTCATGCCAGATTCTTCTCGAGATGGCTGTAATTTTGTGCGAACTGCACAGGAATGGAATTCCTTGCCTGAGTCGGTGTTTCTTGATGAGTACTATATGGGAATCTTCAAGTCGCAAGTGAATAGATACCTTCTAGGCAAGCTTGCTCCATCGGCGATCCCATAGTCACCTACCATCAGGTGAGATTGTGGTCAAAAGTTTGACTATATTAATTAAAAAAAAAAACTAGCAGTAGAGTCATTAACTTTCATGAGTGGCTCTTTGGGCCCCATATGAATAAACGATTTTGATTTGATTTGATTCGATTAATAAATAATTAAACGCTTTCAAAGTCACAGCCCCACACTAAGTTCGATAACTTATGTCGTTAGAGTCAGAAACATTCACATTACACAATCGTAACCAGAACAGGAAACACATGTTTAAAAATCAAACAGTATAAACAACGAATCCACCGCCATTTTCAATCATCACCACTTCAATTTACGAGAGTTCTTTCTAACTTCTTAACCAACAAAGGTTTTAATTAATGTTCTTCAAAACCCTTCAAACCTAGCCAATAAACAAGATGCTCCAAACAAAGCCCTGTAAGCCATAATAAGCCTCGCAGAACAAAATCGATTCGCTCAATGAGCCGCAAGCCTTTCAGTAAACAGCTCGCCGGCTTACGTAGGACTTTGTTGTCAGTAATGAATATAATCGTTAAAAAGGACCCCGTTCTGAACAGCCCGTTGGCGTGGAGTGCGCGTTCGTTTTCTATACAGGGATATTGGGTTCGATTCCCGGCGGAAACACAAGTTCTCTCCTCAAGGAAAATGTGTTTCTGGTTCTGGTTGTTTTTAAGCTATTGCATAGCTTCTATCGCGGGCCTTGAGCGTGGAGACCGAATCCAGAAATTCCGTAACGAAAATAACCTAACACCTAATAATAATAACCCCCACTCGGCACAGCGGTGATACTTTTTAGTTTTGCCATCTATATACTATCTATATGCCACACGTCTTTTTTATGCCTGATAGGCAAGCATTTGACCACAATTTCACCAGATGGAAAGCGTTGATGCGGCCGAAGATGTAGCATGCTTGCCTAGAAGGTACCAATTCAGTCATGACTTGAAGACTCCCAGGCTATACCGTTCGGGGAACAAAGACGAGGGCAATGAGTTCTACTCCTTCGCAGTACGGATTGTGATTGTGTATGTGATGTTTTAGCCACGTACTTACTACTTACTGACACAAGTCATCGTTCTTAGTGTAGGGCTGTGAGTGTGAAAGCGTTTATGTAATTATATAACTAGTTAAAGCTTAGTACTAAAGTTATACAACGTTGTAATCTCCACGTCAATAAACACTGTACGACAGCCGAGCGATGTTCCGCGATCACGCGATCGCACGTGTAGACTCACCCTTAATTACAGCCAGATAGCCGCTACACTGATTACAGCCATTAGGGAATCAGCTCACAACTAGATAATACTGGCTTAGATTTATAGATAAATCCGGTGATCAGTGTTCCGGTTGCCATTTTTTAAAGGTAGTTTGCATTGTTCGGGTGTTCGATTCCCGGAGCACACATTTCCTCCCCTAGGGAAAGTGCTTCTGGCATGATGATTTTGTGTGTGATATTAATTTTTCTGGCACCAACGATACCAATCTTCGGACTTAGTGTGAGGCAGAGACTGTGCGTTTCTTTTTGTAGCGCTCTTACCATCCTTAAGTTCAAACTCTTTTATGTACTAAAATATAGATGTATATATTTTTTTTAATGCTTAGCGTTTTTATTCTTTTGTTTATATCTCCATTTTATTTTCAAACTGTCAAAACTTCTCCCTCACCTCATCGAAACGACAGACAATAAGAACAATACAAATTTTCAACACATGAAAAAAAAACATGTAATACCTACTCGAATATTAAGCTGTAAGTTTATAGTAAACAAACAAACGCATTAACACTCACAGCCCCACACTAAAATCAAAGACTTGTATCGTGGGTGCCGAAAATAATGTATTTATCACACATACATTCACATCCAGAATCAGAAGTACAAATCTCCCTTGGGAAGAAAAATTTTGCTCCTGCCAGGAATCGAACCCAAGACCCACGACGCAGAGGGCAAAGAAATTACCACTGTGCCAAATGGGTTGTCAATTAGCTGTTAAGAAAGGAGAAAAAATTTCGTTTATCTGTTTTTTAAACAAAGGCAAACGCAACAGTGGTAAATAGCTAGCCTATCAGTTATAAAAAGCACCGGAACCAAATAGTCCCATCTATATTCAACAACACAGAATAAACTTTAATACAACTAAACTACATGCAAAACTGAAACTTTGAACTACAGATTCTGAACGATAACTCGAACCGTTCGAAGAATCTAGAACTTACGAAGAGTTTATAAGACTTCAGGCGAGTTCCGAAGTAAGGGACACAGTGTAGAAAACTAGTAGTCCATGTTTACGGTGCATAGTAAAGAAAGGATAGTGTTGAAGTGAGATAGAAATAGGAATTTCTAGAGTGAATAGGTATTTTCTAGGCAAGCGTTACTCCATCGTCGACCGCACCGTCACTTAACATCAGGTGAGATAGAGGTCAAATGTTTGCCTATCACAGATAAAAAAGTGAGATAGTGGTCAAATAATTACATATCCAGCATATATTTTCTTTCTTTCTTTCTTTACTTCACACGTGGTATGTTACGGCCTGCCTTAAATTTATTAATATTCATTCACTAAAAAACATCTCATTTATTATTATGAATTCAATAATCGTGCCTAACGTTCGATCATACTCAACAGTTCAGTTAAATACAAAAATAAATTAAACTAATTATAGAATGACATTAAAATTCATAAAATTGAAACCTAAATTACTCCTTACACCATTTATCTATTAGTCAGTAAACGATCCCTACGACAATGGTTTATTTAACACTAGCCGTGACCTACGGCTTCGCCCGCTATTATCAAGTGAAAAAGTAGCCTATGTGTTAATCCTAGGTATAATCTATGTACATTCCAAATTACATCCAAATCCGTTCAGCCGTTAAAGCGTGAAGAGGGAACAAACATACTTACACACAAACTTTCGGATTTATAATATTAGTAGGATTTCCTACTGCTTTCACTGTGGTCGATACAGAGGAAGGAAGTAGTTTCAGAACTGTCACCTGTATGCATTGGGAACTTCAGTTCTTTGTTAAAATACGCCAATTGCACACAAACCGAGTTACAGTTAATACAGTAATGCATTTATGATTTTCTGACGTCGAGTTTTAAAAGCTACTCTTATTTATGTTTACGAATGTTTAGTTTATGGTAGCTGAGCAAAAGTGACATGTGTCAAAGAGTAACACTTTTATCTATGATAAATAGAGGTAAAAACAGTCAAACGGTACTTATAAATTCGATGACTAGTGGCGTAGGTGTCGGAACATTCACATAACACACACTATCACAACCAGAACCAGAAACACAAATTTCCCTTGGGGAGAAAACTGGTATTCCAGCCAGGTACCGAACCCGATACCCCTGCTTAAGTAAAACAGTCTCACATTAACCGTGAACGTGCATAAGCGTAGGCAAATCAGATAAAGTTGAAAAAAGTTATTTTCGCTTTCGTTCCAAAACTCCAACAGACGTTCTAGTAAAGTTTCTACCACTTTATTAGTGACTGGACCTTCACTCTTTTTACTTGACTTTGACTTAGACTGGTGATTAAGACTGTTTTTACGAAATATCTTATTTGAAAAATATTTATAACTTGACACTGGCTAATGGCACATACAGATCGCGGAGACAATACTAAAAAAAATACTCCCGTAATATCACGTACCTATATTACCATATCCATCGTAAAACATCATACTAAGGGCGACGCTTACAGCATAACATTACTCTAAACTAAATATAAAATAGTTTAAATCATCCTACTTGCTTCGGGAAACTGTGGATTTGTCCACAGCTAGAGCTTTTTATATGTACCGATTAGTATCCGTGGAAACACGGTCTGAAAGCCATCTTCTGTCACACTAATGTCACAAATGGTATTCTAGATTCTAGTCTATTTTAACCCAACTGCCAAAGAAGGGCTATGTTTTTCGCGCGTATGTTGTATGTACCTATGTGTATATTTGTAAATTTCTTTATTACCTCGTATATTCCAAACGGCTGGATGGATTTTGACAGTTAAGGAGCCTGCGGAGGTTGATTTGCCCATACAATCGTGATACCGAAATTATTTATAATATAAGCATATTACCACCATACTGTTATTCAGATTAAAAACTTAATAATCTAGGTTCCTGGATAGTTTTTATTCCAAAATAATTACCTAAAACGAAAAAGAAAACAAATGATTTTCACACATTATTACGACGTATATGTCGCATGTTTAACTTATTCGTTTTGTAATAAAAACTAACACATTTCTTTTGGCATTAGAACAGGAACATAGATTATTATTTCAAGGTACTATTAATGCAAAAAACAATGGCTAAACATTACATTTTCATTCATAATTTTTGGTATTACGGCACCTATCATATTTTGTTCGGTCGGTAGTGCTATCGCATCAAGCATGGGCACAGTTTGCCAGTTAAACAGAGACAGCCATAGACTCGTTTTACAGACTCCCCGGCCTCTTGAGGTCTTGTTATATTTATAAAAACCCAAGTGTCTATAGAAAGCAGTTTCTAAAAAAAAATTGCGTATTGTTGGCGCGATAGTAAAAAACTTAACCAAACCTATTGGGTAGGGTATAAATCGCTAAGCCCAGTAATTTCTCTGTAAACATTGCTCTTCAATCCTGCCTACAGTAATGTTTGCACACTACTGCTTGACGGTCGAATGTCTGACAATGGTGTGCAACTGTCCCAACGGATTCTGCAAACTAGTCCTACACTATATATTTTTTTTCTTTTCTACCAGTTTACCAGCTTTTGTTTTTGCAACAATTTTCTTTTCAGATTATTATTTTTTTTATTTAATACTAGAGGTGGTAACTATTTTTTTTTCTTTTCCCCCTTTTTTTTATTACCACTACAATGATATTGTATTTTATTACTTAATAGTACCTAATTAACCGAGCGAGCAAAGCGAGCGAAGCGTCTCCGTTTTTGCTGCTTGGGCAATGTTGTTTTCGTACGTCCGGCGGATTTCCGGTTGTTATCCTATACAGGACGCATTTCTTAACCGATTTTCCGTTAAATTTTGTGAGCAGGTTCTACAATTAAACAGATTTTTTTTTCGATTAATTTTTTGGAAGTTTTTCAAAATTGCGACATTTGGTAATAGTGGTTGAAAACGTAAAAAAAATGATATTTCAGCATTTTTGAAAAATATGCAAGGTCTTCAGCTCCCAGAGCTTCTAGTAGGTAGTATTTGAATGAATATCTGTATAAATATGATGGTCCGTGTTCGCTCGGATTCTAATTGGACGTTCATTATATAAATTGCAAAAACACTGAAACTCCTAAAGGTACTTGCGGTGTTTATATAGAACTGCTACAGAAAGGTTCAATTATACAAATTACTTATCTCCGAGGTTAGTTCTGGGCTGCTATTATAGCCAGTTGTTTAAAATGGTTTGTAGGGTTTTAAATAGAAAATTGTACAGTATAACAACTGTTATGATTATGTTTCAAAGCTTTAGTTATAAGTTGTGTTACTAACTGCTCTTATTTCAAGTAAATTTATGCTTAATAGGCAAGCATTTGACCACTATCTCACGTGATGGAAAGTGATGATGCGGCCGAAGTTGTGACATGCTTGCCTAGAAGATACCTCTTTACTCTTGATTTGAAGACTCCCAGATTATACCCCTCGGGGGACAATGACGCAGGCAATGAGTTCCACACCTTCGCTGTACGGATGATGAACGTAGAAGCGAACCGCTTCGAGCGAACTGGAGGTATGTCAACCATAAATGGATGACGTTTGACAGTTTATTTGGTTGTTAGATGGTAAAATGGGCATGGTGGAATTAAGTCATGTGATTCTTGCGCACTTCAAGCGAATAGCTTCAAATTCTCATAGAATATGTGAAACTATGGCCCAAAGCCAGAAATGGCAATTAAAATGATGTAAATTAAAATATCAGGGGGCACCCATATATGTAAGTGGCTAGCAGTGGTTCTTCTCTAGATAATTGTAATTTTGCTATTCTGGCAGTAGAGTACTTTCACGAGTGCCTCTTTGGGGCCCATATGAATTAAATATTTTGATTTTGATTTTTGATTAAAAAAAATATATCTACCCTATCTTTAAAAGAGCTTAAAAAGTAAAGTACGAAACCGTTTTTTATAAGATTTATGTTGAAAAATAACAATATGGTAGGCCACCTACTTAAGTGGCCTACCATATTTTCAAACATATTTGTCCCGGGGTCTATCTCAAAAACGGCAACACATTTAAAGCAGATACGTATAATACCTATCTGTTATGTCCTGTACTTGAACAACAAATATAAAAATCAAACAATTATTATTAAAAACAAAACTTACAAGCAATTAACATCAATTAAAAAACTTAAAAAGACAAAATGTAGGCGTGAGATCTCAGTTCAGGGCGAATGACTACTTATTTAAATGGTATTCACGACGAATTATTACGAATAGTTTAATTAGGTTAATGTTTTTAACATAAGTTTTTGCAATAAAAATCTGGACAAGGCGCAACCATTGAGCAGTCGCGTGTGAAATTGTACACGTGCAACCCCCACCATAGAACAACACGTGTCGCAATTGTAAACCCACGTGGATATATCCACTATATTATGTCTTATTTTGAGATTCGGACCTAAAATAATGGTGGTAGTTTTAAGTCTCATCGGTATGAGAGTTTTAAATACCCTCTGACTTTGATAGCGCGTCTAACTTATAAGCAGCGGGCATCGGGTTCGATTCCCAAATAATACTTTAAAAAGTTTATTAAAATCAAGCTATTACTAGTTGTAAAAATTAAAAAAAAAATATAAGGACTATAAAGTTATATAAACAGAGAAATTGTCAAGACGAATCAAACGAGCCCAAACTCGGGCGTTACAAAATGTAACGCCGGGTTTATCTTAGAAGTTCCTATGACCATCTTCCGTCTCCATCATCAGACCAGCTTCATGGTACCATATCATTGTATTATCACCGAAGGTACATAAGTACACCAAATTTGAGTCCAGTCGGACATCGGGAAGTGGGTCTAATTTAGCTTGCAAGATTTGATTACAGACTGACAGATAACGGGTCAGGTGAAACTAAATAAAAGCTTGTAAAACTAGTAGAAAATGCTCCTAGCATTAGGTCCTCCAATTGTACATTGCACAAAAACAATAAAGTATACAAAAAACATCAACCCCAAAGAATTAAGGTCGTACCATAAAATAGTTAAGTTAAATTACTAATTTAAACGAACTAACTCGTTTTAAGTGATAATTAAACGCAAGCAAAGCTTAAAAAACCGACTTCACCGCTTTATCATCGGAACCTTGATCAAATTTAATGTATTAAACACGCATTATTGACTATAACTCAAAAAATAGAGATCAGACCTTGATCACATTTCAATGCGAGTACATAAAAAGCATAAGCTTTCAAATAAAAAAATAATCATCAAAATCGGCTCACAACGAAAGAAGTTATGAGGTAACTTTTGAAGTCGGGTAAACTAGAACATCGTCAAAGTACGCAATATTGCTCACAAAATAGGCATTATTGACGATATTTCAAGTACTACTGATCAGATCTTGATCAAATTTGAATGGGACCAATTAGAAAGCAACATCTTTTAAACTAAAAATATTTTTCGAAATCGGTTCACGTGGAGAGAAGTTATGAGGTAACACACATAAAAAAAAAATACAGTCGACTTGAGTACCTCCTCCTTTTTTGGGAAGTCGGTAATACATGCTCTATATTTGAACATTTACTTCAAGTCTCGAGACGAGAGTCGAGAGACAAGAGTCTCTCGTGACCACGGCCGGTGCAACCCTGCCGAAACGTCGAGATTAGTCAAAATAATGCGATTTTGAAAATAAAAGCGCGAAAGGACGAAGTTAAAAAAAAATCTCTTTACTACAAACTGTATCGTTTCTAGTCTACGACACTTTCCACCCCTAACCACCCCGCCATTATTAGATCCGCGGGATGCATTATTGATATTAATGCACTCAATGAGCCCCTTTCAACTGGAACAAAGGCGTGATGGAATACCATATTTCATCAATATGGCTGTCACGTTATTGTTATTGGTAATTTCAAGGGTCAGTTATGGTCAAGTGCTGTTATAAGAATAATTTAATTAATGTTATTACTTTATTGCATAATAATCTATATATATAAAAATCAATGCCACTTTTCGTTGTAATTTTATAACTCAAGAACGGGCTCACCATTTATCCAAACCAAATGTTTAGGCTTTGTTCGGACTATTTAGTAGATGGTTTATGTGAAGTTTGCACAAAATCGGTCGAGCGGTTCTTCATTTATCACACCCTGGCGAAGCCGGGGCGGATCGCTAGTAATGTATAAAAGGAGAATTTAATGCTAAAAGCATTCTCTACCAGTCAGCATTTCTCTACTATTATTAGTGGGTCTGAAGACTTTTTTCAAAATGGCTTAAATATGTTTTTTTTGTGGTTGGAAAACACACCACATCTCTTTTAAAATTTCCAAAAACTGCATCGACAAATAATGTTTACATAATTATCGAACCTGAGAGAACAACCGGAAATCCGGACATACGAAAGCAATTTTGCCCAAGCTGAATCGGAGACACTTCGCGCTCGCTCGATCTATTATAATATATGTTCCTTTCGCGCTTTTATATTCAAATAACATTATTTGGACTATACTCGACCTTTTTGCATATTTATAAAATCGCAAAACGACCCGGTTTCCTTATAAAAAACATGTTTGCAGGTCGCGAAAATTTAAAAACTTCTAATTCAATTTATATTAGAATTGTTATGTAACAAGTATTTTCTATGTACTATGATTCAAAAAGTTTTTCTCATCAATCCTACTAATATTATAAATCCGAAAGTTTATGTGTAAGTGAGTAAGTATGTTTGTTCCTTTATAACGCTTTAACGGCTCAACGGATTTGGATAACATTTGGAATGTACATAGATTATACCTAGGATTAACACATAGGCTACTTTTAAACTTGATAATAGCGGGCGAGGCCGCGGGGCACGGCTAGTATATTCATACAACATTAGGGAAAATGCATGAGATTTAAATTTAGACTAAGCTAATTTTTATGTAATTTATAGCTACATAGCGTTTTTAATAAATGGAACATGTCGGCATATTAAAATATATAAAAAATATAAATAATTAAATATAATATAATTAATAATGTAATTAAGAAATATAATTTAAAAATATTTTCGGGAATGAAAATCGTATGCATATGTCCTATTGATCTGTATAGAAAACATCATCAACATCAGCAAATTATGTATTATTTATTATTTTTCCATTGTCACTTTCCAACAGGTAAGACAGTGGTCAAATGATTGCCTGCATAAAAAAAAACGTCCTCACTGTTGGGACTCGTAGCATTCTCATTAGAGAAGGCCTAATCCTAAAACCTCCTTTAATAGGGACCACGCTCAGCCTGTGTACGCTGGTGGATGACGACTTGTCCTCGAATACTCATTGGAAATGCCAAGATCCCCTTAGGCTCGATGGAGAGACGACCTCCGCAGATGGCTGGCAAGAGATGGATGAGAGAAGCCGAGGATCATGCTCAGTGGCGTGCAATTGAAAAGGCCTATGTCCAGCAGTGGACTTCCATATGCTGATGATGACGATGCCAATTTTTGCACAATTTTTATCTCTTATTCTCTTCGGTCGTTATAAATATTAAAAAAAATGTCTCGGATTCACAGGACCCGTGATTCTTATCTCGCTAACCGCGATATGATCCAAAAAGAAGGATGTTATAAATATTGTTT
Source organism: Lomographa bimaculata (assembly GCA_948107665.1). Lineage (NCBI taxonomy): Eukaryota > Metazoa > Arthropoda > Insecta > Lepidoptera > Geometridae > Lomographa > Lomographa bimaculata. The sequence goes on along the minus strand of OX403607.1, from coordinate 7,928,474 downwards.
GAACAATTTCACTTACATAGAGATAGATTGCAGTAAACATTTCACAGGAACTTACCTGAAAAAGAAATCATAATTAATACAAATATATTTAAAAACATAACTTATTTACATATCTAAACTCAAAAGTTTTAGGTTTCAATTTAAACCTGCAAAACAAAGCGGGCTACGGGAGTTGCCAGCATAGACAAGTATATCCTACCCGCGGCTGCCAGTGTAGGCACTATTATTTATACTGAGGCAGAGAGACATTAAATACATTTATTTGCATAAATAGGAGTAGCAGTTCACATGTTCTACGGAGTAGTCGGGCGAATGGAACCACCTAGAAAAAATACCGCGGTCCCACGCACTGTTAGTTATTTTTATTTTTTTATGCTATCATGCTTATGCTATATTTGACAATGGGTCAACGGTCAACGGGTATATTTGAAGTTTGTAAATTAATTACTGTATTTAACTCATTAACATGGGTAGTGTTAGAAGCATGCGCATTGATTTTAAAAACCTAATTTTCTGTTCGTCGTTTTTTGTCTAATGACGTAAACATTTTAGGCATTGCAAAAAAAATCTTCTAGGTATTACCAATATATCAATAATTGAGGTGCTTAATGGAACTGTACCACAATCTCTGGGGACTAGTCTTACTTAAATAATACATTTACATACTAAAAATAAAAGATAAAGATAAAGATATTTTATTTGTGAAACATGAGTAAAATATACACACAGATTTTTTTATGAGCATGCACATTGGTCTTACAAACTTCTACGGTACAAATTTGACAATGTTTGTTGAAGTAAGACTAATACTGGCTGAACTACTTTTGAACTACTCGTTGGCTTAGTTGGCTGGCGTTCGCTTTATAAGCAGGGGTATCGGGTTCGATTCCTGGGGGGAACACAAGTTTTCTCACCCAAGGAAATTTGTATTTTTGGTTCTGGGTGTGATTGTGTACGTGATGGGAATGTTTCCAGCACCCACGACTCAAGTCATTGAACTTAGTGTGGGGCTATGAGTGAAAAAGCGTTTATGTTTAGAAAAACATATAAAAGGTTGTGGTTTCTGATTTATTGAGTGTTCACAAAAATAACATCTAGCAAACATATCCAAAGCAAGGAAATTCTACCAGTTTATAATTAAAGTCATGATAATAAGTAATTTGCTTAATTCTGCATATTAATTGTTTCTTTTAGTCCGCAGTCATAAAACTGGGCATTATGCAAAATTCGTCTGTCTCAAAACAGTGTCCCACCCTACCCCAACACAGGGTTGTTTGGCAAAGGCTTATCGATTACATGTCGAGTCATAAATTACCACTTTAGCCACCGCGACGCGTATTTCTGCAGTTGAGGCACATTCGCAAATACGCTGGCAACATTTTATCGTGGCAATGTAAAATATGCTACTTGACAAAATATATCTCGGGCGTTTCGTTAAAGTTTGGGTTTTTACTTATTGCATTGACTGTATTGCTAACGCAACGCGTGTCAAAAATAAATCCCTGATTATTTCTTAAGTTTATTTATTCAGTAATTATGTGTTTACTCAAAATATTTAGCGTGATGATAAATAATTATGTGGTCGAAAATATATCTAATATCCCTTTTAGATAGTAAATGTAAGTGCAACCTTCTATGGTGCTCTCAAGAACACCATAGAAGCTTGCACTGTGATTTGGAAAAGTCCCATTCTTATCGATAGCATTATCGATAAGAATGGGACTTTTCCAAATCACTACTAGTAGACCATTTTCAACTCTCGACGAAACAAGTCAAAAAGTTTTTAAAATCAAGCTTTTACAAATTGTAAATAAAGAGAACTAAAAGTTATACAGAGAAAAACTTGTCAAGACGATTTAAACGAGTCGAAACTCGATGGGGCTGCGTCGTTTCATTTTTGGGGGCTGAGTCACCCACGTCCGTAGGATACCCCTTAAGTCTGACTCCCTACACGTGGTCCCCGGGTGGTGCTAATCAGGTGACATTTGAGAGGTGGTAGAGCATTTTGTGAGTTGCTCGCCTGGCTTGCTACCAAAGTAGCTTACCACCATCAAGTTGAAAGTCTGCCGCCAAGCCAAATACGGTGTTCCGGCAGTTATCCTTGAGAGCCTGCGTATTCCAGGTCTAGTGTGTTTACCAGCTTCGATCACATCGTCACTTACCATCAGGTGAGATAGTGGTCAAACACTAGCCTGTCACAAATAAAAAAAAATAAAAAACAGAGTTCCTATGACCACCTTCCATTTTCATCATCAGACCCTGGTTACCATTGAAAGACAAACTACTCGTCAAGACGATTCAAATGAGCCCAAACTCGATGAGGTTGTGTCGTTTCATTGCGAAGTTCGTTTGGCCACCTTCCAGCTTCATCATCAGATCAGCACCATGTCATCATAATATTGCATTGTCAAGCGATTTACACATGTACGCAAAATTTCAGCTCAATCGGTAACCGGGAAGTGGTTCAAATTTAATTTGCAAGATTCGATGACAGACATCGGGACAGGTGAAACTAAATTAAAACTTGTAAAAGAGTAGTGCTATAAGTTTGAGGTGTGTATTTGTGTGTCAGTCTGTGGTATCACAGCTTCCAAACGACTTAACCGATTTTGATTTAGATTTTTTTGTTTGAAAGGTGACTTGATCGAGAGTGTTCTTAGCTATTGGTGAAAATCGGTGCAGCCACAAGAAATAAAATCGGAGGTATTTTCAAAATTTTGATTATGATTTTGATTAATTAAAATATTAAACAATTTTAAGTTAAGTTAAGTTAAGTTTCATAAAACAAGTCCTAGTCACCAGTCACAGTCAAAGTCAAGCAAAAGAGTCAAGGTCCAGTCAAAGTAAGGTCATGCCCTAGTAAAGTGGTAGAAACTTTACTAGAACTTCTATTAGAGTTTTGGAGCGAAGGAAAAATCACGTATTTCAGCTTTGTATGATTTGCCGACACTTTGCTCGTTTATCAAGTATTAACGGTCAATAATATACCATTGTTATTACACATTAACACTCAAAGAATCGTAAGTTTTGGAAAATTATACAAAAAATCGACAACGCCGTTTTTTCACTTTCGCGGCAAGACATCTACTTTCATCTTAATGATAATGCCGCAGTGGCTTGCATGTTAGTCACCATATTTAAAGCGCAGCGAGAAAAATGTTCATTTAGTTGTTAGCAATAATATTTTTTACCCGTAGGGACATTTATAGAACACTTGATCGTGTCTTAAAATCTAGATACGTAAATAACATATATGATGAAATAAATAACTTAAGATACATAAATAACATAAACTTTAATGTGCTTACAATGAAGCAAGAAATAGTATTAATCTCGAATATGACTCTGGCAATAAATTATTTTTTCTAACTGGCGAGACTGCCCGTTAATTACTAAAGTTGCCATCAAAAAGAATAAAATGGAAGCGATAAATAAGCAGTCCCGAGATAATTTCACGAAAGCTAATTAGAGATGGACTTCCAAAGTCCATTAACTAAATTACCGGTGGTGAGGGTTGCCATTCGTCATAATTTTATTTTTCCGGCACTTTAGGGAATTTTCTGCAGAGTAAAGGACTTAGAATGTACCGCGATGAAATATTGTGCAAAAGTTTGAAATTAAATGAAGATGAAAAGAATTTAAATGAATAAAGTTTATTTTGCAGCGGTTGCACAATTTGTTTAAGTAAGTTAATGCACAATAATTATAAATTTTGCTAATCGCTGATGATAAATAGATGGTAGTAGTGCTTCGCAGCTTCACCCGCGTTTAATGAGTTAAAAAGTAATATATCTTTAACACACAACATGCAAGTCATGTACAAAAATTTCATTCACACAATTTTCACATTTATAATATTAGTGTGATTTTTACCGTTAGAGATTTTACCGATTTTAGCTGCGTTTGGTTTTTTTGACACCAATGATACAAGTCTTTTAGTGTGGGGCTGTGAGTTGCCTCCTGCAACGCAGTTACTATGACTAAACCAAGAGGCAGGGATTATACAAATCTTTGTAAACGACAATGTGCCAATGAAGAATTTTGTATTTGTAGTATGAGAGTGTCTGTCTGTGATATCGTAGCTCCCTAACGGCTGAATCGATTTTGATTAACCTTATTTAGCTGGAAATATGTGTCGACCAAGAATGTTATTGACTATGTTTAATGAAAATCAGTGGAGCGGTTTTTCAAGTAGAGGGTATTTTCAAAATTTTAATTTTGCTACTTGTTTTAATTTATTTTCTACCGACTTCACAAAAAAGGAGGAGGCACTCAAGTCGATAGAGTGTATTTTTTTATGTGTGCTACCTCATAACTTCGTTCCACGTGAACCGATTTTTATTTGTTTGAAAGATGTTGCGTTCTAATTGGTCCCATTTAATGTTGATCAAGATCTGATCAGTAGTTCTTGGAATGTCGTTAATAACGCGTGTTTAGTACATCTAATCTGATCAAAGTTCCGAAGATAAAGCGGTGAAGTCGGTTTTTTTAAGCTTTGCTTGCGTTTAATTATGTATTATTTGGTACACCAAATAATAAATAATTAAACACAAACTACGACGCATGCTGTTAGTGGTTACAACCACTATCTACCTATATACCTACTGCAGGATACTTAAATATTTTAAAGTAAGTTTATTTTCATCCTAAAAACCGACGTCTCAAATAAACAAAGCTGAACAAACCTGTGCTTACCATAATAAAAAATGGGTTTGTAAATGAAAGAAAAATCATTCTTTATAATTATAAGATCTTCATAATTTTCACATGGTAACCCTACCGGTGTTTTAAAAATGTTTGCATAAAAGGGGAGCTCCCCTATATTTGTGTTGTGACGCACTATGGACATGCTGAGATGCAGGGGTAGTGAGCAAATGGGGTAACAGATTGGTTATTTTCTGTCTGTATTTTAGTACGCTTTTGTATTTTTAACCGACTCCAAAAATAGGAGGAGGTTTTCAATTTGACTGTATTTTTTATGTTTGTTACCTCTGAATTTTCTTCTAGGTGAACCGATTTTGATGATACTTTTCTATACATCATAAATATTTTCTAAGTAGACCGATTTTGATATTTTTTTTGTTTGAAGGATGTTGCGTTCTAATTAGTCCCATTTAAATTTGATCAAGATCTGATCAGTAGTTTTTGAGTTACCGTCAATAATGCGTGTTTAATACTTTGCTTGCGTTTGAATAAAAACCTCTAAAATTTTTTCGAGTTTTCTTTTTTTTCTAATGCAACATCAAACTTCAATACAACCCTAACGACTTAGTATCAGCGGGCGCTAATGTGCCGTAGAAGGGGTGCTTGCTACCCCCATCGCAAATCGATATGGAACATACTTTATGTGTAGTACTTTCAGTAATTACATTTCTTTGGTAACGTACGAACTGTTTTGTTTTGTCGCCTGGACGTTGGCCTGTGTCTAATATTTCGATGCTGTTCAAAATATCGTAGGTAAGAAAAAAAAAGCAAAACGCACTCAACTTTTTTTATATACAATAGGGATTGTATGATTACATCAGACACACAATGTTCATATTATAACATATGCAATTCTATTTGGGATGAAATTTAATGACCACCAAATAAACAATCGTCGTCCTAAACACCCTTACCCAAAAAAAAATTATATATACAAATAAATGAAACCTGTACCAAAATCTTTCGGGCTATTTAAGTCATGCCTGCACTACAAAAACTTTTCATAACCCAAAAAGGCCACGCGTGCACCAAATTTTAACTTGGGGTATAATTTAGATGGCCACCAAAAATAAAATAAAATTTCCTGTGACAGAACCGAATCGGATAACTGTAGGTTAAGGTTATTTTTTTAAAATAATTAATACAAAAATATTTATAAAACGAAAAAATTGATTTAACTATAGTAACAAATTTGGATGGAATTTTTAAATAAGCTTATAAAAACCGACTTTGCCGCTTTATCTTCGGAACTTTCATCAGATTAGATGTACTAAACACGTATTATTGACTATATTTCAAGAACTACCGATCAGATTTTGATAACATTTAAATGGGACCAATTGGAAAGCAACATCTTTCAAACAAAAATCGGTTCACGTGGAAAGAAGTTATGATACACATAAAAAAAAACACAATCGACTTGACCTCACCTCCTTCTTTTTTGTGAAGTCGGTATAAAATACGGTCGAATTGACAACATCCTCTCTTATTCGAAAGAAAGAAAATAATTTATTTGTGACTTAGCAAAATGGATAAAAGAACTAAAAAAATACTTTAATAAAATATACATATAAATGAAAGTCACAAATAGGCCCCAACTCAGCATAATGCTGGCAGATGACCAGCGCTGATCTTCCGTTGGAGCCGTTCGGTGGAATCACGATATTACCTTACCCTTAAGCCTGACTCCCTACACGTGGTCCCCGGGTGTTGCTAATCAGGTGAAATTTGAGAGGTGGTAGAGCATTTTGTGAGTTGCTCGCCTGGCTTGCTACCAAAGTAGCTTACCACCATCAAGTTGAAAGTCTGCCGCCAAGCCAAATACGGTGTTCCGGCAGTTATCGTTGAGAGCCTGCGTATTCCAGGTCTAGTGTGTTTACCAGCTTCGATCACATCGTCACTTACCATCAGGTGAGATAGTGGTCAAACACTAGCCTGTCACAAATAAAAAAAAAAAAAAAACCTTCACCGAACCACTCCGCTTTATAATGAAGCAAGTACCATCTATGCAAGTACTGCTAAACAAAGTGCTCGTTTTCAAACCCAAAGGGCGAGGATGTTTTCACAACGTAGTTTTAAATATAGCCCTTAAAGGGGCGGTAAGTGTTTTGAAACACTTTCAATAGTTTGTTTTGAACACGTGAACATCCTATAAAACTTTCATGATTTGTTGATCGCTTAGTAAGTTGCTAGGATTAGGATTGTTAGTGCAATTTGTCTTGGTTGTTAACGAGTAGCGAGGAACAACAAACATACAAACGCTTTCACACTCACAGACACAACTTGACTTGTATAGCGGGTGCAAGAAACATATATCACACAGACAATCACACCAGAAGCACAAATGTCTTTTGGAAAAGAAAATTGTGCTCCTACGGGGAAACAAACCGGCTCGCCCACTGCGCCAACTTGTCTTTTCATAAGGGTTCGCTATTGTCATTTTAAATAATTTAATGTCATGTCTTTAGTGACATTGGCAAGATTAAGAAGAATCTATTGACGTAAGTCTTCAAAATCGGCCCACGCGTTTGGTCTCTAGCACAACACAAACGAATCATACAAACATAGCCTGATAAACTACCCTCCTTTGCGTCGCTCAGTCGGGTAAAAAGAGACATGCAGAATATAAATTACTATCTTTCACACGAATTTACAAACTTCGACACATATTAAAAGTTAGATCGTAATATGCAGTAATATATATTCTCCCCGTGATATATTACATCTCTATGCAGACAGCGCTGTCTGCGTCTGCTACAAAATTCCTACATTTATATTCAGCGATCATTATTTTATAAGGAAAATACGGTTTAAAATTCACTGAAGCCAACTTGTAAATAAGAGAAGTTGCCACTAGCTGGCACCTGATTATATTGTATTATTATTCAAGCCCGTTGGGTTAATTGGGTGCGCGTTCGCCTTCTTAGCAAGGGTATCGGGTTCGATTCCCGGCGGAAACACAAGTTTTCTCCCAGGGAAATGTGTGTGTAAAATTGAATGTTTTCTGCACCCACGACACAAGTCATCTAACTTAGTGTGGGATTGTGAATGTGAAAACGTTTATAAATACAACATGCTGACTTAATTTGAAAGATAATTTAAACATAGCTAGATCGATTTATCGCCCCCGAAATACTAAATACTAAATTTCATGAAAATCGTTGGAGCCGTTTCCTAGATTCAGATTACATATATACCTACAAGAAGATTTGTACTCATCAGGAAGCAGCGACTCAGGGAAGGAGTTCTATTCCTTAGCGGTTCGCACGATGAATGTGGATGGTTTCACCATATATTATTATAAAGACTTTCGTCCCAAACTGAGATGTAGCGCCTACATTGAAAACGCGGTTGAAAATAGGGTTCGACCCCGCTTAGAAGGCGAATTCTCACCCAACTAAGCCAACGAGCAGATCTATCAGTTCAAGGACATTCCAATGTAGATAAACCAGCTAAAAATTACTTGTTTAAGTCTACTGGACCCAATTCATAGACGCATCTAAAATGTTTTAACCTGTAAATGAATTGTGCCTCCATTGCTAGAAGCGATCAAGGTAGGTAATTGCCGTGGTTGCTATCAGTCTTGCACTTCCCAGTGTGGCGACATGTGGCGGCTGATCGCGTGTTATCTACCGACTTCACAAAAAAGGAGGAGGTACTCAAGTCGACTGTATTTTTTTTGATGTGATTTACCTCATAACTTTGTTCCAAGTTAACCGATTTCGTTTTTTTTTTAAATATGTTGCTTTCCTTTTGGTCCCATTTAAATTTGATAAAAAGATCTGATTAGTAGTACTTGAAATATCTTCAATAATGCGTGTTTTACATCTGATCTAATCAAAGTTCCGAAGATAAAGCGGTGAAGTCAGTTTATTTTAGCTTTGCTTGCGTTTAATAATTAGCAAAACAATTGATAAAATGCCTTCCTGTGTCTGTTTATACTTTAATAATTTAATAATAATAATTTATTTATTTATGCAGAAACTTATTAACAAGGTATGAGATTGAGCAATAGATCCCCACTAGGATTCCCTGTCTCGGGGAGACTATTTCTCTTCCAAACATTCTTAAACTTATTTAAAATATATTTCGTTAGGACATAATATATATTTATAATGTGTGTGTACTAGTGGTGTGTGTGTGTGTGTGTGTGTGTTAGTGTGTGTGTGTGTGTGTGTGTGTTGCGGGTGGTGTGCGTGTGTGCGTTGTGCGTGTGTTTAAGTATAATTTATGTTACATTTTATTATATGTTTATTTCTAATAATGCTTCTGTCTGTTTGTAGTTTTTATTTTTGAGCCATCGCCATAATATATTTTTACATTTAAATTTTGTTAGTTCAATTATATTTAAGATTTTATTCATGTTTCGATACAGATAAGGCCATAAGTAAAAGTAAGATCTCTGGGCAAATTTGGTTCGGGTACGTTTAATTGCCCATTTAAATCGGCGAGTCCCTTGTCCTACAACCGTATTGTTTGCAGTTTTGTTAAAGCGTAAAATAATGCTCAGAATGAACAGTTGCCTTACTCGCAGCGCATTTGTTTCGTTGTACAGTGCGTCAGTTGGATGTCTAAAAGGCTTGCTATGTGCAACTTTAAGGATTGCACGCTGTGCGCGTTCTAATTTAAGAATGTGCGATTTTTGCGCAGAACCCCATGCAAGTATGCCGTAGTTTAAAATGCTTCGACATAAAGAATTGTATACAAGTTCTAGTATCTCTTTGTTCGCTATTTGCCTTAAACGTTTAAAAATGTGCATAAGTTTTCTGACTCTACAGCTTAATGATGAAATTTGGGGCTCCCAGGACAGTCGGTCATCAATCAAGATACCCAAGTATTTGATAGTTCTAACACTATCTAAGCTGTGGCATTGGCAGTTGTTTATAGTTTCACAGGAATGGATTTTTATATTAATTGGTAATGTGGTTTTAGTCTTGTGTGAAATTTGAAAACATAAAATTTTGGTCTTATTTATATTTAATGTCAACAAATTGCGTTGTAACCACGTAGATACCAATTCTACTACTTCTTGTGATATATCCATAACCTTATCCCAATTCTCAGCATGAAATATTATCGCTGTATCATCAGCATATGCAAATATTGTAGCATTTACTAAGTTTAGTGTACACAAGACGTTGATATAAGCTAAAAATAGCGTAGGACCGAGTACACTCCCTTGAGGAACACAATACTGCACAAACCACACAGGCACGTTATAGAGACAAGAAAAATGTTTCATAGAAAAAATGGTAATTTGTTTTATCTCAGGCGATTGTTGTTACTATTAAGTGGATGAGCGAGATATATAGATCGAGTCCCTATTGTACGATCAATAATGCACAGCGTGATAATATACGACCAATAATTCGCAACCAGTTTTCCTGGGCATGGCATTCAATTATCAGGCTGTGCAATACAGGCCGTACATTATTGGATGTGAATTAAAAACACGGACCGATTTTGTACAGCAGATAATATGCAGCCAAGAAAACGCAACCAATAATATGTACACTAAATATCAGGTCGTGTAATACTGGCCGTACAATACAGGTCGGAAAATATTAGCACGAGCTGATATTGTACAGACAATAATGCGCGGCCGATTATTCGTGTACAAACAAATGTCAGTCAAAGTCTCGTTTGGATGATCTAGTAATTTCAAGAGGGCAAGGACCTTCCCAATAGGGGGAGGGGGGGCTGAGGAACTCCCCCTACGGAGATTTGACGAATTATATTTTGGCTTTTGTTCATTTTTATTCCTTTTTTTTTCTTTTAATAACTTAGTTTTGAGCGCTTCGCCGGCCGCTGTTTTGTCGCAGTTCGAGCCTAACATAGCCTAGACTTGCAGCCATTTTTATAAAGACCACAGTGAAGCAAATGTTTTTAATGTTCTTAGGTTAGAACTTTTTAATAGTCTGTGCCAACTCTTCCTAAAGACTCGCCTAAACAAACGAAGCATCGCATAGAGAGTATATGATTGTGTATGGTTAGCTTCCAATTATTGGCTGCACATTATTGGCCATACAATATCGACTGGGTAAGATTTTACGCAGCCAGTATTGCACGCAAAGTATGGCACTCCCTGATATTTGAAAGCCAATTGGCTGCACATTATTGGCCGTACAATATCGATACGGACCGATTTTGTACAGGCAATATTTGGCGACCCGGGAATGCACGGCCTGATATTTCGAATTCAAATACATAAACTATCAGGGTGTGCATTATTGGCTTTACAAAATCGGGCCCTGAAATATCGGACCGTAAATTATCGTCTCCCGATAGATCGTCTTGTGTAAGAAAAGGAAAGAGATCGCAGTGTAATGCATAAAATGTGTATGTTCCACCTTCTAGTAACTTTTTAGAGCAGTGTAGTTCGACTATAACTTCTGTATTTATTCCAACTATTTACTTACTTAAGGTGTATCAATATTTACCTCCTTTGAAGCCTCCATTCACGTCACGTAGAGCGGTGTCAGGCTGTATCTCGGGTAGAGTATATTCTTTTCTATAGGCTGTATCGACTAGTACTGATACGACGTACCATCAATTCCTATATTCAACGGCGCCGGCTGTCAAACGCAGGCGAGTACTATTGAGACTCAACGACTTCAGATAACAATGTGGTAACACTGTTATTATGTACTGTAAGGTCTGTATGGCTTATTTAATACCTATTTCTAAAGGAGGAGGTTCTCAATTAGGTGTGCATAAAAATACTGATGTTGATTATGATAATTAAATGCAAGCAAAGCTTAAAAAAACCGACTTCACCGCTTTATCTTCGGTGCTTTGATCGGATTAGATGTACCTAACACGTATTATTGACGATATTTCAAGAACTACTGATCAGATCTTGATCAAATTTTAATGGGACCAATTAGAAAGCAACATCTTTCAAACAAAAATAAATTTCAAGATCGGTTCACGTGGAACGAAGCAATGATGTAGCACATATAAAAAAAAATAGTCGTCTTGAGTACCTCCTCCTTTTTTGTAAAGTCGGTAGAAAATATAATGTTTGTTACCTCAGAACTCCGTTATTTGTTACATTTTGTAGCCTAGTTAAAAAAAGAAAGACCAAACTATTAAAATGATTTGAAGTAGATACATACTTAAAAAAAAAAACATTTTATTAGTTTGGTTTTTAAATATCACTACTTTATGCAGCACGACGGCCGCCATTTTGTTTCTCTAAAAAATCTATTTTATCCTATGACACCCGTAGAATTGACCACAAATTCAACAATACGACAGTTTACAATTGGTTTATTAGTTTGGATATTGTGAATGAACAAACGAGCATACATACATACGTTGTTAAAATTACAATCCCTTTTACTACGTAGTCGGGTAAAATGAGATACACAGATACACAGCGGTGATACTTTTTAGTTTTGCCATCTATCGATGAATAGCAGATCTTTTAATGACTTTTTTGAAATATCACGCTTGTCTCTTTAGTTCAGCAACTCGCCTCTAGGTGGCAGGAAAAAAATACTGCATAAATAAAATAAATAAATAATTATAATTGCATAAGTTGATAAAAAATGCTATGCAATAGCTTTACCGCGGTAGTCCCCGAGTGCCACACGTCTTTTTTATTTATATTATCTGCCCGTTGTTAGTTGGATAACCGTTTGCCTTATAACCAAAGGGGTTCGATTTCCGGCTTATACACAAGTTTTCTCCTCAAGGAAAATTTGTATTTTTGGTTCTAGTTGTAATTGTGTGTGTGATGTGAATGTTACCGGCACCCACGACACAAGTCATCTAACTTAGTGTGGGCTGTGAGTGTGAAAGCGTTTATGTTAACTTAGGGTGATCACTAAACAACTTTTCCGTCTATGCCGAGACCGTCAGCATAGCTTTTTCGGACAAACAATGCGACAAAAGCAGATCTTCAAAAGATATCTTCAGAACCCTTGATCAGATTAAATGAATGAAATACGCATCATCCTTATTATTATTATTATAATATGTATATTGTGGATAACTCTATTAAAATACTAGGCGACCATAACCATGACAGAGGTGAAACACATTTTTTTACCGACTTCACAAAAGGAGGAGGTTCTCAATTCGACTGTTTTTTTTAAGTGTGTATAACTTCTTTCGTTGTGAGCCGATTTTCATGATTATATATTATTTGAAAGCTTTCCATGTGGTCCCATTGAAATTTGATCAAGATCTGATCTCTACTTTTTGAGTTATAGTCAATAATGCGTGTTTAATACATTAAATCTGATCAAGGTTCCGAAGATAAAGCGGTGAAGTCGGTTTTTTTAAGCTTTGCTTGCGTTTAATAATTCTTTACCTGGCGTTGCAGCGCATGCCGGGTACAGTTAGTATATTTACATTTGATGCGGACGTCACATTGAATAATTAATTCTGAGTTCAAGTTAGTTCTAACCCAACAGTTTGATAAACGCACTACCTATTACTTAATCGTCACAGGGGGAGCTCGTGAAAGTTTCAGGTGCTCGGCGGGGTCGAGGTTTAATGGCCTTTAGGGACAATTGGCGCAAATGGAATACCAATCACAGAGTATTTGATGAATTTATTTGGTAGATAATACATACATTTACTTAATGACATTTTTTTTGTTTTTTAGACAAGGCGCTTTTCTATCGACTTCACAAAAAGGAGGAGGTACTCGGAGGTAGTCGACTATATTTTTTTATTCTTTTTTTTTATTCTTTTTATTTGTGTTACCTCATAACTTCTTTCCACGTGAGCAGATTTCGAAGTTTTTTTTTTAGTTTGATAAATGTTGCTTTCTAATTGGTCCCATTTAAATTTGATCAAGACTTGATCAGTAGTTCTTCAAATATCGTCAATAATGCCTATTTTGTGGACTACTTTGACGATGTTCTCGTTTAACCGACTTCAAAAGTTACCTCATAACTTCTTTCGTTGTGAGCCGATTTTGATGATTATTTTTTTATTTGAAAGCTGGTGCTTTCCTTGGGATCCCATTTAAATTTGGTCAAGATCTGATCACTAGTTTTTGAGTTATTGTCAATAATGCGTGTTTATTACGTTGATTCTGATCAAAGTTCCGAAGATAAAGCGGTGAAGTCGGTTTTTTAAGCTTTGCTTGCGTTTTATTATTTTTAAAAGCTTTTATTTAGTTTCACCTGTCCAGTTATATGTGGGTCTGCAATCAAATCTTGCGGGTAAATAAAGTAGGTTTACCTACTTTCCGATGTCCGATTGGACTCAAATGCAGTGTTATGTGTCTTCGGTGACAATACAATGATATGGTACCATAGAGCCGTCTGATGATGGAGACGGAAGATGGTCATAGGAACTTCGCCCGCGTTTATCAAGTTAAAAAGTACCCTATGTGTTTAACCTAGGTATAAGCTATGTATATTCCAAATGTCATTCAATTTCGTTCAGCCGATACAGCGTGAAGAGAAAACAATCATACTAACACACAAACTTTCGGATTTATAATATTAGTATGATGTGTGATAATTCCCGCGGCACTGCAATACGCTCCTCGTTATATCTGAGAAATATGTATACAATACTGTTTTTATACAAATTAGTTCCAAAAAGAAACAAACTGCAAGTCACTTTTGGGCCTACCTTCATTGGTAACTTCATAAGAAAAACACAAATTTTACAAGAAAACAAGATATATACGCGATGTTAAATTTACAGTAAAACATTTTTTTTAAATCGTTAAACGCATAATAATATTCCTTATGACGTGAATCTGTTAATTAAACAACATTCTCATTCAAAGAACACATTTTTTTTTTCTTATAAAAACAGTCTTAATTTGCACATTATTACAGGACAGATATATAGATCCAAAATACTCACGTGTCTAAATACTGGAACACCCTGTACACCGGCTTCCGGTACACCAGGAATCCGTCACAGCGCTCCATCTTCAGACCTTCAGATCCAAGTGAAAATCCAAGATCCACAGCTCAAATCACCACCTCACATCATCACGAGGCCACCACTGCATGCACTTTTCCACTTTAAACATTTTAATTAGAAAAGTAGAAAAATGTAAAAAAGATAGCACTAATTTGTAGCAAACCAACTATTTTTTTTTATGTACAAAATTTAAGGCGAAGTTCGATGCACTTGTTAGTGACGCGACTGTTTAGTCAGATTGTTCGACTGCGTTTAGTCTGCGGTTGCACTAATATAGTCCGACCGTCCGACTAATATAGTCAGGTCGCTGGTTTGGATCACTACACTAAAATGTTTACAAAACACTACTTGGTCCTTTAAGGTATGTTACTAATGTTAAGGCTGGATACGGGTTATTAGATATATTTGGTAAAGAAGCACTTGTAGTTTTAACGCCTGGAGGCGATCACAGTTGCGTTTTTGGCGTTCATTCCACTGGCCTGAAACATTTTTGGTGATTTTAGGATTGGAACGGCTTTTGGATCTACAACTGCGTATTTGCTGCTCTTTTACACTTTAAATATGTTTTATCTAGTTTTACTGTAATAATAGTGGAGAAGTTATCAATCGTTTAAGATAAATTCATCAAAACTTTGCGTTCAACCGCGGGAGAGCCTGGTGTTCTGTATTACAGGTATTTTTCTAACTTACCGCAGACACCAGTCTCTTTTCAACAGACATAAAAAAGAAGGAGGTTTTCAATTCGACTGTATATTTTTTTTGTATGTATGTTACGCGATATCCGCCAATTATGGACCGACTTTGAGATTTTTTTTGTTTGGTAGAGTATACCTCAGAGGTGTTCCCATATAAATTTTATCGAAATCGGTCAAGCCAAAACCGAAATATAAGCGATAAAGTCGATTTTTTTAAGCTTTGCTTGCGTTTCAATTATATTTCTAACGTTTGAATCTAAACTCAAATTCCAATAACGCTTCACGTTCGCCAAACAAAATGCTGACTCAACGTCAGTTACGTCAAGTTACGTCAAGTTTCTAAAGGTTGAATCAGCTTTTCCAAGCGATTGGCTCCGGGTTGAATACGGGTTGCCATTGTCAAATGTGACTGCAAACATAAAACTATCCGAGTCTGAGTTAAGAACCTTCTGATAAAGGGAAATGTCTTTCCGTCATACACGTCGTTCTTTTGTGTTCTAAAGTCGTCAAAATTGATGACAGATTGAAATGTTATTTATCTTCTATTTATATGTACTAGTGGCACTGTGAGTTGAAGGCCTCGCGTATTTATCTACCGACTTCACAAAAAAGGTGGAGGTACTCAGGTCCTTCGTTCCATGTGAACCGATTTGAGATTTTTTTTTTGTATGAAAGATGTTGCTTTCAAATTGGTCCCATTTAAATTTGATCAAGATCTGATCAGTAGTTCTTGAGATATCGTCAATAATGTTTGTTTAGTACATCTAATCTGATCAAAGTTCCGAAAATAAAGCGGTGACGTTGTTTTTTTTTTTTTTTTTCACATGATTTATTAGTTTAATAAATATTTTTTTTTTACGTTTTCAACCCCTATATCTCTGCCATTTTGAAAACATTCCAAAAACTAAATCCAAATAAAAATCTATATAAATAATCGAACTTGCGAAATTTTACGAGAATCAGTTGAGAAATGCGACCTGTAGGACAACCGGAAATCCGGACATACGAAAGCAATTTTCAACCGATTTAAAAAAAGAAGGTTCTCAAGTCGACAGTATGTTGTTTTTTTTGTATGTATGTGCCGTGATATCTATAAATTTTCTTGAAATCGGTCAAGCCAAAACCGAAATATGAGCGATGAAGTCGGTTTTTCAACCGACTTCATATAAAGACTTAAAGAGGTTCTCAATTCCACTGCATGTTGTTTTATGTATGTATTTTACGCGATATCTCCGCAAATAATGAATCGATTTTGATGATCTTTTTTGTTGGGTAGAGTATAGAGATAGTCCCATATACCTACATTATATCGAAATCGGTCAAGCCAAAACCGAAATATAAGCGATGAAGTCAGATTTTTAAGCTTTGCTTGCGTGTTTCAATTATTTAAGCTTCGAAACTGAAACGATCGCGCTTTGCGCTCCCTCAGTCAATTAAATAAAAGCTTCCATAGAAATTAGCTTCAAACTAAACGTGTTTAATCCATTGTTTGTAAACAGTCCCTATCAGTTTGTGTTTATCAACATGTCCATTGGAGACATTATCTTCAGTCCCAATGGCTGCGGGTGACCATCCGGTGGGTCCACTTCCGGAAAGATAGCGCCAGAATTCACTGAGTACCACTTGTTCAAGGGAATGTTAACAAACAAGAAATGCTTATACTCGTAAACACTGAGAAAAATTTCTTGTTGTTGTAACTAACAGTTCGTATATGACAGCTATAATCTATCTATATATCTATATCTATCTATATATATATAAAAATCAATGCCACTTTTCGTTGTTAATTTATAACTCAAGAACGGGCTCACCTCTCCAAACCAAATGTTTAGGCTTTGTTCGGACTATTTAGTAGATGGTTTATGTAAAGTTTGCACAAAATCGGTCGAGCGGTTCTTCATTTATCACACCCGGGCGAAGCCGGGGCGGATCGCTAGTCTTATATATAAAATTCTCGTGTCGCCGTGTGTTTGTTAAAAAACTCCTCCGAAACGGCTCGACCGATTTTTATGAAATTTTGTGTGCATATCGAGTAGGTCTGAGAATCGGCCAACATCTATAAAAAAACGAAACCAAAAAAATTCTTTTAATTTTTGGACAAAACTTTAAATTTTTATTTTTTTATTATTCAGCATGAAATAATGTATATGGCAAAACAACGTTTGCTGGATCAGCTGGTTATTTAAGTAACATTCACAAAATTTAGTAATAACTAGCTTATTTTATAAAAATAACGTAGTAGAGATTGTCTAAGCTGAAATGACGCGCCCCACCTTCGCATTTACGCACACAATCTCTCTCGGATTTATCACCCGACTAGTCGACCGTCTTGTACACGTGCAGATCCATTGTTCACTGAACAATAGACGCTCCCATACAGACGAAGTGTCGTCATTAATATTTGCACTCACACATCTAAATAAACTAATTAAGTAGTGGGGCGCGTCATTTCAGCTTGGACGAGCTCTAACTGTAATTTTGACCTAAAATATGATCCTGAAAACTTAAGTAGTCTAGTTGTGCCATTTTTTTTCTCCGTGTAATTCTGTGTACTGCGACTGTGTCCGACATAAATGGCCTGAATCGTGATAATAGATATTCTAGATAAACATAAAACATAAACGATTTCCTGCTCACAGCCCCATACAAAGTTCGATGACTTATGTCGTGCGTGCCGGAAACATTCACATCACACTCACAATCACAAAACAGATTACCTACACATCTAATTTCATCCAAATCCATACATAATATATTTCAGAATAATCTTCATTTAAAAATTATTTTTTTGTAGTCCATTTCAAATGATCGTTGATTTTATCTCTGACATGCTAGCGTTTGAACACAATCTCATATTTTGACCACATTGTTCACTGTTTTATGCTAGATAAGATGGAAAACGACGATGCTGCCGAAAAAGTAGCATGCTTGCCTAGAAGATACCTATTCACTCTAGACTCTAGACCACATACAATCTACAAAGAATTACCTGGACGTTCGAGGCAACACCTAACTAACATGCTGGCAAATATTTTGGACAGAGATTGAGCATTGCCATTCAACGTGGCAATGCTTTGCTTATATTGTATTGTAAACAAACAAGTGTTGCTTTTTAATGGTGCGCGTACGCAGCGGAAGCAGGTGACACGCGTTCCACCTGTCCCGGCCGCGAATACCAAATCGAACGGGCGCGCAAGCGCATCGACCTGCGACTGGTCACTAAGGGTCTACACAGACGTAACACAACAGAAACTTAACACAAGAAGCCTTAAAGGAAATTAATCAGTGAGCTCTAAAAAGTCGAACAGCGGAAAATTAAAAATTTAAATATGTAACTGTGCGAATACGAGTCGGTGTTTCCTGATTAGTACAATATGGGAGTGTTCAAGTAGCAAGTGATTACTTTCTAGGTAAGTTTGCTCCATTGTCAACAACATCTGGTGAGACGGTCGTTAACATTTTGTCAATCTTATAAAAAAAACACTTTGTGGCTAGGTTTAGTAATTATTCTACGTTATTAGACATTCGAGACATTAAAACATTATTTAATACGTTATTTCTCAAAAAAAAACGGAAGCTAAAACTGTCTGAAATATTACAAGTTACTTTTTATTTATACATCATACTAATATTACGAATCCGAAAGTTTGTGTAATTGTGTATATGTGCAAGTGTGTAAATATATTTGTTTTCTCTTCAATCTGCAAAGGCTGAATAGATTAGGATTAAATTGGAATTGGAAAGCACATAGCTTATACCTAGAATTAACACATAAGCTACACATGAGACCACATGGGAAGCACCAGCTTTCAAATGAAAAAATAATCATCAAAATCGGTTCATCTAGAAAGAAGTTACTTAGTAACACACAAAAAAGGTGAGGCAAGATAGGGTCGCGCTAGTAGTCACCAACTTGCCCCGGATGCCACCAATGGTATGCCACCAATGGTATGCCACCAATTCCAACGTCTGTTAAGAGCCTTAATCTTCAACGATGGTTAATTGGGTCTTATTTCGGAACCTGCCCAACATGAACACGCGAATATGGCCGCGATGACCTTAATAGCACTACAATAACCCTAATAAGGCGACATTACTCCAATATGGACATCGAGACATATATAGGTTGGAAATATTTGTGTAGCTAATATATTACTTGTACAACAGTTAGGCGTGAAAAGAAACTATAACTGTTGACTTCTTATGCCAAATACAATGGCAATAATTTTTATTTAAATAACTGCAATGAAGAGTTTAAATGCATAAAATAAAAACTAAACAATTTATTTCACCAAAAACGTACATTAAAACATATAATATCATAAAATGATAAACAAGTAGAACAAAATAGACATTACGAACATATTTTGTTATTAAACTTTCTCAACAGTAAGCTATAATTCAATTCAGATAACCTCGTCCTCCGAGGTCGGTAAAAATCATTTAAAAGCAAAGAAAGCCTAACAACAGCTTTCGCCGCTTATATTTGTTTTTTTTTTTCAAGAAGCGCTCAATCAATTTAGATTAAATATATATGGGATATCTGGAGTATGATCTACCAAACAAAAAAAAACATCAAAATCGATTAATAATTGGCGGAATGAACGCGTAACATACATACAACAAAAAACATATATTCGAATACAAAAATACAAAATACAAAATCATTTATTTACTTTTAAACTTGAAAATAACGTCAGAACAGCTAGACTGAATATATGTACTCTTGAATTGAATTGAGAACCTCCTCTTTTGAAGTCAGTTAATAAAAGACGCGCACGTGTCCAAGTTATATTACGACAGACAGAAGCCACGGTAACACCGCAAGTACGAACTAAGTTTATTGGCTAAGTTGTCGCGAGTCAACGGCGGCGATATAGCTTATGATAAGTCCTGGCAAGCTGTTCCTTCAACTTAGCCTCATTAGAGCTGCCACACGTTGATATAATACTGATATTATAAGGGCGAAAGTTTGTAAGTGTGTTTGTATGTTTGTAACTTCTGCACGCTCAAGCTGGACCAATTTTGATGAAATTTGGTATTAAGGTAGTTAAAACTCTGGATTAATTACTTGGTTACTTTTTATCCCGGAATGCCCGCGGATCCAGGACTTACACTGTGCGCTTTATTTCGTGTATTAATATGATATAATGGCCTCGATTCTGATGTCACACACTAAATTAAATTTAAACTATTCCTGTCTTTTACAAAATAGGAACACAAGACAGAGATAGCATACTGTTGTGCTGTCAAGTTAGTCAGAACTTAGATGTCTATGCAAGCTTAGTCGAGTATGTTATTGGTGTTGAATAAAAACACGCGCCTTTCTGCTGTTCATATTTTAAATGATAAACTAGGTGGACAGCTCTAAAATGTATGCTATCTCTGTCTTGTGTTTCTATTTTGTAAGAGACAGGGATAGTTTAAATTTAATTTAGTGAGTGAACATCAGAATCGAGGCCAATATCTTGCTTGAATCTAAACTATTCTCGAATCCAAAAAATGTCATCAAAATCTGGAGGAGTTAAGTCACATACACACGTACAGAAGAATTTATATTTGACTAGCCATGCCCTACGGCTTCGCCCGCTATTATCAAGTTTAAAAGTAGCCTATGTGTAATCCTAGGTATAAGCTATGTACATTCCAAATTTCATCCAAATCCGTTCAGCCGATAAAGCGTGAAGAGGGATTAAACATACTTACACACAAACTTTCGGATTTATAACATTAGTAGGACTAGCCGTGCCCCGTGGTTTCGCCCGCTTTTATCAAGTTTAAAAGTAGTCTATGTGTAATCCTAGGTATAAGCTATGTACATTCCAAATTTCATCCGAATTCGTATGTTTAATCCCTCTTCACGCTTTAACGGCTGAACGTTAAAGCGTGAAGAGGGATTAAACATACTTACACACAAACTTTCGGATATATATTATAAGTAGGATTTTGCAGAACAGAAGCGCGAAACATTCGGTAACTCCGTTACCTAAATTAAGTCTAGACTAGACTATATGTTACTCCAACTCGTAAAACGTCTGTATGAATTTGTTTTCGTAGTGGAACCACAAAGTTTTCTATTTTTCGAATGAGTTTCGTGACCTGCTTGTGTGATTTCCGCTTTAAATTCAATTTTGCAGGTTGCAGTGGTTTACGTAAACGCTTCTTGGCAACGAAATAGTCAGGAAATTGGGCGTTTGAATAAATACAGCCTAGTGTGCACAAGTAAGGGCTAATATATAATGTCTGTAGCTACTCTATGGTATTAAAGGCCTTGTCGAGCAAGGTCACCACCCATCAATGAGCACAGTGTCCCGGTTTGTATTCGGGCCTACCGCCGGAGCAAGATATAAACTGCTGGCGCGACCCTATCTTGGCCCACCTCTGCGAGGGACGGTACACGGGGGATTTTAGTGGGTTCGAGCCCCACACACCCCTTTCCTTCACCGTTGGGAAGGAAAGGAAGTAGTAGGCATTTGCCCTTCACAATAAAAATGGTACTGAAGGTAAGCGATAAAAATGAAGCATTGCGTGTGGTCAAATGATAGTTTTGATATACATTGATGGTTTCATTTAAAACAAAAAAAATTAATCGACTTAAAAAAAGGAGGATCTCAATTCATCACATTTTTTTAAATGTATTTTATTCGATTACACGAAGAAAACTTTATAAGAACCGAAATTGTTAATCGATTTGTTAATTAAACAATTAATTAAACGCAGGAAAAGCGTAAAAAAACGACTTCACGGCTTTATCTTCGGGACCTTGATCATTATTGACGATAGCTTAAACACTACTGATCAAATCTTGATCAAATGTAATGGGACCAGTTGGAAAGTACCAGCAATCAAACAAAAAATGTTCAAAATCGGTTCACGTGGAAAGAAGTTATGAGGAAACAAACATAAAAAAATTGAGAAATTGAGAATTGAGTACCTCCTCCTGTTTTTTGAAGTCGGTAAAAATAAGGAATATATAGAGCGTAGAAATTCCGCGTGACGGAGGTTTCCTCAGTACACTTTACTGAGGCGTGACCCACTCCGAACTTTGACGCTTTATCTTCGTTAATTTCTATCGACTTTTTAAACTTTCCATATAAGGAGGAGATACTCAAGTCGATTGTATTTTATTTTGACGATTATTTTTTTATTTAAAAGCTGGTGCTTTTCATGTGTTCCCGTTAAAATTTGATCAAGATCTGATCTCTAGTTTTAGAGTTATAGTCAATAATGCGTGTTTAATACATTAAATCTGATCAAGGTTCCAAAGATAAAACGGTGAAGTCGGTTTTATTAGGCTTTGCTTGCGTTTAATTATTTTATAATCAAACTGACTAAGACTGACAAATGCTATAGAATGAAATGCTATAGAAACAGCAATTTTCAGTAACGTAATCAAACATAAGAAACCAAGAGCGACTACAGTTTATCAAGAAAACGTTCAATAAAGCATCGATTTATCGTAAAACGTTTCACCGGAATATACAGTTCATATGAATCGCAAATTCGCCTGTTTGCTATTCAAACATCGCCAAAACAGGTGTACTTCCACGGACGGCTCCCGACTGAATCTCCATGAATTTAAATGATTCTTTCTTTGTGCCTACTTACGCTTGTGCTTAGGCTTTCTTAATGTTAATTGGCGGTACTTGGGAAGACGACACACAAATGTATAGAACTGCTCAATCCCCCCCCCCCCCCCATTATAGGTCACGATAGAGTGTTCCCTATTTTCGTTACAATCTAGCCAAGATTTGGCTAATAAGTAACTTAAATTTAACTTATTCTGCTAGGTTTAAAATATCCAAGAATGTGTCCATTAACACTTTTCTTATTGTCTCTATTAAGGCGAAGACACTTGGTTCATGTGTTCTTTTTGAGCAGCACTTATATAACACTACATTACACTAATACACTAACACTAAACAAGTTCAAACGGTTTTGTTCTTTTAAGTCGTCTCACTATATTGTGATCGAGGCTGGCTAAAGCCCAATGGCTAAGTTGTCGGGGTATCGGGTTAGTTTCCGGGGCGAATACAACTATTCTTCCCAAAGGAATTTAATATCCTGTTCTGGATTGTGTGTGTAATGTTTCTGGCACCAATTTATTTGTAAAGATACAAACATGTCTAAGCGCATCGCTCTTATGAGAAGAACATAAGAGCAAAAGTGCTACTAAGTTACTGCTCTTGACCGCATCCACGCAGCAGTTTACAGAGAATTATTTAAAATATAGGCAAGCATGCTTATTTGATAATGAAGAATGTATTTTACTTTGCTGTTATATGAACACAAATGCTAAGCATTGAATGCCCAGTGTGGGTAGACTAACATAACTATGTATTGCACTATCTAGCATAAAATATTGTATACTCAGTCTTTCAATAAATATTTCTTGCGTCTTGAATCTTGAATTTGAAGTGGGGGCAATAACTTCCCAGTCGCCACCCGGCGACAACTGGGAATTTTATTCCCGATCGCCACCTGGTGGCAATCCATGCGAGGGCTGGGAATATACCCACAGCACAAGTAATTGAACTAAGTATGGGGCTAAAATAAGCTTTGCTATATTTATTATAACCTAAATTAACACGCTATAACATAATATTATTATGTATGACAGTAACATAAAATATATAATATAACTATATATATGACAAAATTAATTAGTTGCACTACTACTCATTGCACCTCTGTGCTACATAATGCTTCTTATCGACAAGTGCCTAACTAGAGTGGTGATGCATCTGATCTGATACTTAATACCATGTATCGATATCCGTCTTGGTTACCAATAATAATTGGCATTGTTCATGTGAGTTTATTTAATAAGCTTATTACTAATCTATACTATAATGGTTTTGATTTATGTCCTTATTTTTTGTTATTTAATACATAAACGGTTTATTTGATTTAAGGTGTACTCAACGATTCAAAATTAACCTACGTCTTGATTACTAGTTTAAGATAGTATTCTTTATTGTAGTATTAAGTAGTTTCGAAAATTCTCTCGTAATAATTATGTCCTAATAAAAAATCTATTAATGCCTTTAATAGTTTAATCTTTGTAGTAAAGGATAATAATTATTATATTTTCACTAAACACGTAACCAAATACGTATTGATTTGGTTAATATTTTGGATATTGGTGTTTTTTTTTAATATTATTGTATTGCTTGCCGCTGGATGACTCGAGCGCATCACTACCTTGTAGGTTACTATGCTGATTAACAGCTATTACTATTATATGAGACTCAAAATTTTACAACTACCTACATTTTTTAATGTCATAAAAAGTGATTACGTATATATTTGTTTTGTTTCGTATTTGTACAATGTTCAGATAGACTTTAGAAATATATATCTTACTGATAAATATTCGGAACGGAAGGTTAGCATTCGTAACACAGGGCTACCTAGCACGAATGCTAACGCTGCATCTTATTGTCTTGTTTGTTTTTATTATAATAATTGGCTCTATTGATTTTTAGCAATAAGGTTCTAATTGTAAGTTACAATCATACACATTGTAATTGTTTTTTGTGATTAAATAAATAAAAATAAATAAATAAATAAATAAAAAATAAATAAATAAATTTATCACATCAATTCGGCGAACATCTTGACCGAAAACAGGGGTAGATTGAAAAACAGCGCTGCGAGCCAATGCACTTGTACTCGCAGCAAATGCTGAATATACTCCTTTTGCCCTAAAGCGCACTAATAGATGCGACAATATCAGTGTTTTTCGCTTTTATAATATTAAAGCATTGGACTTAGGCGGTCTTTCTTGCTCTACTTGTTTATTATGTTATGTTTTTTTATTCTTTTTCTTTGGTGCAATAAATTGTTTTTTTTATATAATTGATTACATTCCACATTTCATCCAAATCCGTTCAGTCGTTACAACGTGCATGAAAAAAAAGATTTCACACTTGCATACAAACTTTTAAACTTATAATATTATTGTAATAAATATATTACACTAATATTATAAGTTTTAAAGTTTGTATATGAAATACATCTATCTAATATATAAAATTCTCGTGTCACAGTTTTCGTTGCCATACTCCTCCGAAACGGCTTGACCGATTTTGATGAATTTTTTTGTGCTTATCCGGTATCTATGAGAATCGGCCAACATCTATTTTTCATCATCATCAGTTTTCATCATTATCAACGCGGGTGAAACCGCGGGGCGCAGCTAGTATATTATATAATTTTGATGCACCTGCAATATAAATAATTGATCTATAATCGCTTTCACACTCATAGCTCCACACTAAGTTCAATGACTTTTGTCGTGGGTGCTGGAAACATTCACATCACACACACACAATGACAACCAGAACTAGAAACACAAATTTTCCCTGTGAAGAAAACTTGTGTTCCCGCCGGGAGTCGAACTATGATGCCTTAATGAATCCTCCATACAACATCCAAACGTCAATAATTGTACATTTGTCCAATTAAATTTAGTTGAACTGGCAAACAAAATACCATAATTATTAATACCTATCTGAAACCAAATTATCACGAACATATAACAGTTTAGTCAATACGGTTACCAATCACCGAACTACCTCGTTACGAAGTTTGATTCGCGACCAATTACCGGCTATAATTAGGAGTGACGTCACCAACTAGCTATCGGGTACACTGTGTCGGTAGTTAATGAAGGATAAACATTAAACAAAACGGTGTAATCAGTACGTAAGCTTGTGCAGAATTAGAAGAGAATTTTGAAATAAGAATAAATATACGATGCTCAATTGTTACTAAAAACACTTGATCAAGCAAGCGTTCAAACAAAAAAACAGCTGTTCTAAATCGGTCAAATCATTTTGGAGATAAATTGGAACATTTGTTTTGCACACAACCTCTCGCCCTCTCCTTTCCATCGTAGGTTAAGCACGGAATAGTTCGAGCATTTTTAAACGACGCCATTCTTTCTGAGACATCCACAATCTAATCATCGTCAAGGAAAGTTCACCAATCATTGACATCAAAATTGTGAACTGACGTCACGTTCAGATTAACCAGCGTGCTATTTTAAATTTCCAAAGCATTTTTATCGGTTTTTCTTATTAAAATTCCTTACTAAAAACTGCCCGCTGTTTTAGTTGGGTACGCGTTCGTTCGCCATCTAAACAGGGGTATCGGGCTCGGTTCTTGGCGGAATCACAAGTTTTTCCCCAATTAAAATTTATGTTTCTGGTTCTGGTTATTATTGTGTGTGAGATGTGAATGTTTCCCGCACCAGCGATACAACTCTTAGAACTTAATTTGGGGCTGTGAGTTTGAATGCGTTTGTTTGTTTGTTGTATTTCTATAGCTATAAGATTAAATAAATGAAACTTAACCTTTTATTAAATCTCGTGCATATACCCTTGCATGAAGTTAATTCACTGTGAAACAGCGCCGTCTGTCCGTCTAGTGGGACCGGGGTCGACGGACTGGGGCTAATGGTTCCGTATAAAATTGTACAGAATTAGACGTGTTTGTTGTCTATCCTCCGCTTGTTTTGTTTCACTTGTTGGTGTATTGTTTGGGTGTCGGGGATCTTCTTCTAAAGTCGTGTATTGCTACTGGATATGGAAGGAGGTAATTTCTAGGTAAACGTGCATCTAGCTTTATTTAAGTTTTATCTATCTAGATAAAAAGCTAGAGATGAACTATTCTATCCTACACTGATCTATTATAGTAGATTTTTTTTTAAGCCTCGGGTCACGGCTAGTATTCAAGTTAAAAAGTAGCCTATGCGGTAATCCTAGATATAAGCTATGAACATTCCAAATTTAATCTTAAACTGTTACAGTGTGAAGAGCAAACAAACATACTTACACATTTGCATTGTATACTCACACGCAAACATTCGGATTTATAATATTAGTGTGATCATTGGCACGGTGCTAGCATTGGCGGCCCTTGGGTAAAAAAAAAAAAAACATGGTTCTGTAAAAAAATACAGAAATGAGAAAAATATATTGCTGCAAACTCTTCTTAACTATAAAAACACTCCAGCGTATTAATATTTCGACTCTCAATTTTCCAATTCAATGTTAAATAAATAAAGCCCGCTCTATCTTTCATTCCCTTTGAAATTGCAATAATTGTTTTACTCTATTCATCCTCGAAATCGAATCACAATACAATCGAGCGAATTAAAATTCCGCCAGACTCGATTATTTTATTCGATAATTTTAGCGGGAAACCCGATGTTCCTGCACAATGGGGGTTTGAACAGCATGGATCAGACGAGGGGCTGTTGATTTTCTAATAGGGTGTCCATAGGACATGGTAAATGTAGAAAGGAAAAATATCGCTTAAGGCGGGGCTTGAATCCGCGGCCATTGAGGTGTCATGCCATATTCCTCTAACCGCTGAGCTACTCAAGCTCCGCCTCAAGCGACGAATTAAATACTTATTGTTAACGTCTTATAATACGTACACGGCCATAGGGTGTACTGCTCTAATCGCTGAGCTACTGAAGCCGAAACGACAAAATTAAACTTTCCTTATTATAAACGTCTTGTGTACATAATTATTTTAAATCTTCTGTTCCCTTCTCTCTCTAAATCAGGGAAAAAACGGCACAACATGTCCTCTTTCTGGAGGAAGAGTAAGAAATATTAACTTTCAAAAAAATCCATCTTGTGAAAAATGGAAATCTCCAATTAAAAAGAGAACGACTTGTGAAAGAGTAAGCTGATTTCGATAATATAATTATTAATGTTTGTTGGTTGAATATGCTTCATCCCTTTCATTAACATGAACATGAAAGGGATGAAGAATATTCAACCAACAAACACTGCCCGAACGTGCTTGCATTTTCAAATATTTATTTTGGTGTGAGATAAAATTATTTTACGGACAATGTATTAAAGCAAACAATCAACTAAAAGTGGACTAAAAGCATAAATAAGTAATACTGTAAAAAGATTTTTAAAATCAAACGTTTACCAGTTCTACATAAAACAGGACTAAATAGTTATATGACCAGAGAACTTGTCAAGACGAATCAAACGAGCCCAAACTCGATGGGTTTATCTTGTTTAGTTCCTATGACCATCTTCCGTTACCATCATCATAACAGCTCTATGGCACCATATTATGTAATGTGTGAAGTGGGTCTAATTAAGCTTGCAAGATTTGATAACATAACGAAAGATAACGGGTCAGGTAAAACTATATAAAAGTTTGTAAAAATATGCATATTCAATACTGTGGTAGGACGATCACAATGGTACTCCTAAATCGGCATCCGACGCGCCGTAATACCATTATTGCGCCTGCGCCGCGCGCCGGAGTGTCACTTCGATGAAATATATATGTCGCAGTCAAATTTCTTAACCAGCCAAAAGTATTTTTTAACTTTAAAAACAGACAAAAGTAATTTTGACTGAACAGGCATTTTCAACTGACTTCAAAAAAAAGGTTCTCAATTCGACTGTATGTTTTTTTTTGTATGTACGTTACGCGATATTTCCGCCAATTATGAATCGATTTTGATGATTGTTTTTTTAGTTTGGTAGATTATACTTCAGAAGTGGTCCCATATAAATTTTATCGAAATCGGTCAAGCCAAAACTAAAATCGATGTTTTTAAGCTTTGCTTGCGTTTCAATTATGAAAGTTATAATTAAACGCAAGCAAAACTTAAAAACCAACTTCACCGCTTTATCTTTGGAACCTTGATCAAATTCAAAAGCTTTCAAATAAAAAAATAATCATCAAAGTCGGCGCACAAAGAAAGAAGTTATGAGGTAACTTTTGAAGGCGGTTAAAAGCGAGAACATCGTCAGTCCACAGAATACGCATTATTGAAGATTAAAACTACTGATCAGATCTTGATAAAATTTGAATGGGACCAATTGGAAAGCAACATCAATAAAAAAAAAAATTCTAAATTGGTTCACGTGGAACGAAGTTAGAGGTAAAAAAAACAGTGTGGCACTCGGGGACTGCCGCGGTAAAGCTATTGCATAGCATTTTTTTATCAACTTATGCAATTATAATTATTTATTTATTTTATTTATGCAGTATTTTTTTTCCTGCCACCTAGAGGCGAGTTGCTGAACTAAAGAGACGAGCGTGATATTTCAAAAAAGTCTCCACGCTCAAGGCTCGCGATAGAAGCTATGCAATAGCTTAAAAAATTCAGTCGACTTACCTCCTCCTTTTTTGTGAAAGCGGTAAAAAAGTACTCCTGACTGATTTGCCAGCTAAAAATTTAGCTAAAAGCTTTTGACTAATTTTGTTATTTAAAAGTTTATACTTTTCACTAATTTTGCTACTTAAAAGTACTTTTGACTGGTTTAAAGTTTTGTCTGTAACATATACAATCCATGTGCCGATGGATTAATCATTTAGAACACCAAGTAATACGTGGTTTTCTCTTCTTTAAAGCGTCCATTTTCTCATTGGTACCATGGTAATGATAATTAGCCTTGAATAATTAAAACATGACCTCAAGTAAATACTGATATATGATTACTCCGAATTGTTTTTGATTTAGAAGAAAGAAGCATTCAACGTCTCATGGTTGAATAACAATGAGTCGCCGCAAAATGTTTAGAAAAGATCGCAAACATTGTTGTTGTTTTTGTTGTGGTCTCTCATTATACACACTCATTATATAAAATTATCCCTCTCTCCATCCAAAGGTTGACTGGAAGAGATCGCTTTTAGCGATAAGTCCGCCCAATGTAATTTAGTTTTTTAAGATTACCTCTGTAACTAACTGTATTTGGTGTACAATAAAGAATTTTCTATTCTATTCTAGGACTCTTTTGCAGAGTCCGGTAGGACAGTATCAAGTGGTATGATACTACTGGACATTAAACGGCTAGCAATAGTTTGCAAACATGACTGAACTGCCCTTTGGCTTAGTTGGGTGAGCGTCCGCCTACTAAGCAGCGGATTCAATTCTCAGCGGGAACACTAATTTTCTCCTCAAGGAAAATTTGTTTTTCTGGTTCTAGGTGTTATTGTGTGTATGATGTGAACGTTTCCGGCACCCACGACACAAGTCATCGAACTTGACTTAGGGCTGTGATTGTGAAAGCGTTTATTTAGTTATTTGTCTACTAATTTTTACCAGCCCAATTATTATTGAGACAATCCTAAGCTTAAAATTTACCCAAAGCACTAAAATCATCTCGGAAAATGGCGTCGCATGGATACTGCTCCGTAAGTAGGTACGTTATCGTGCCTCCATTCCCTCAGAGTAGCGAACAATAGCTGGGTAATAATGGAATCCCCTGGAACTGGAACCGATGTCATTAGTACCTAAACAATACATGTCGATCCGCTGATGAAGCTTATAGATGGGTTCGATTTAAACATTGTTTATGCTTTTATGAGATTTTGAATTGAGATGTTTGACATCTTAATGGAAGTCATAAAGGTAGGCAACCGTGATGACCGCGTAACCTGGCAAATTTAAAAGGGTTATGATTTTAGTCGTCTATGTATGTTTGTATTTACGTATGTTTGACTATAGCATCTGAAGAACTAGTCGATTATGATGAATAAGGTCAATCAATTCGTTATTATGATCCAAGTTTTTTATACAATTGGCAATTCAAAATTTTTTAAATACATCCGGCGCTCAATCTGGAAGACCGCTGCACCGATTTTCATCAAACATAGCTACAACAAATCACCATTCAAATAAAAAAATAAAATCAAAATCCAGTCCAGCCGTTTGAAGCTACGATCATGCTTTATTTCCGCTTTTGCTCCAAAAATTCAATAGAAGATCTAGAAGTCTCAACCACTTTACTAGGGCATGACTGACTATGACTGGACTATGACTCTTTTACTTGACTTTAATGTCCTAGGATTACAATTGACCGTGCGAGCGCGAAGCGTCTCCGTGTCAGCTTGGGCAAAATTGCTTTCGTATGTCCGGATGTCCGTTTGTTCTCCTCTACAGGTCGCATTTTTCAACAGAATCTCGTGAAATTGTGTGATCAGGGAGTCTATTCCGGGCATAGATTATCTTTACACCGACGTCGAATACGATCGATTTTCTTTTGTTATGAACATCGAATCAACTAAAATTTCAATCAATCGACTGTCGTATCGACGTCGCATCAATTCGAACAATCGTATTTTGACGACAAGAATAGACCTACTGGTTTGATAATTGTACAGATTTTTTTTACCTGTCCAATTCTTTTTCTTTTTTTTTTATTACTTTACCCTGTCTAAATCACTTACTTTGCTTAGCCGAAATAGAAACTACACTACTTTTCTGTGCTGTATTTAGCACAATTTGAAGCTGGAAGGCTAATTGCAATCAAAGAAAGCTTCTCAAACTTCTAGAGTCGAGCGAGGAAACCTATTAGACGTTTGCTCTTATTCCAACGATTAGGTCCCGACTTTTAATTCGAAATTATTGTGTCTAGTCACTAATTGTTCTTGAAGCCTTCTTGAAGCATTATTTGGATGCTTCAATTTTGAACCGTATGTCCTTTTAAAAAGATTTTTATCAGCTTGTTACCAAATGTTAAACTAGTGGCTCTGTGAGCTAAAATCCTCAACTTTTGGAAAAAAAAACAAAAACTAAATCGACGTAAATAATCCCATATATCAATTAACTTTTTAAATTAGGTTTAGGACTAATAATTTTTATTTAACTTTATTTAACAACATAGTTGAATATATTTTAGTAAAATTAACAAAATAATTTAATTGGATTAATATTTTTTCCAGTTATTTCCATTTAACAACCAAACTACTGCTTCGATTTTGATGAAATTTCTTGAGACTAATCTGAAAGTATATCTTTCTGTTGGCACCAATTTTCTTTCACCCAAGAGAAAACCGAAGCAAATACTAACGTGTCGAAATGTCTAGGGATCAGTGTCTAGACACTCGCGGGCAATCAAAGTGTCATTAAGCTGGTTTCTCGACTTTCTCTGAGAGCGCTGACATTAGTGTCAACTTTGGAGATAAGGATTATTATAGGAGGCGTGGAAATGTGATATCCTGGCTTTGGGAAAAAGTGTATGTTTCCTGATACTACTGCTTCAGACAATTTAAGGGATAACAATTTGTCTGGGATTTGATATTTTTTTCTTCACATTTATGAACGTTATAAATATTCTAAGATGAAGGCATTATTTATCATATCACACAGATTCCGACGAATATATTTATGTGGTTTAATTATGAATTTCTAATAAGTAAAACATAATTAACTCTTTGTAAAAGTAAAACTTAATTAGTTTTATATACTAAAATTGTCGTATTAGTCTTTCTTAAAAAAAAAGTTTACAAAAACACGCGTTGTTTTTTTAACTAACAAGTCAATAAGCATAAAATTAAAAAACTTTGGACTTATTTTTAATATTTAACACGTTTACGTTACAGAAAACCGTATAAGAACTTCATCACAACTTCATTATTTCATTAATAATTCAAGTGAAAATGTACATAGATCATAATTAAACATAGCAAAAACCTAAAGATCATTTTCAGATATTTTCAATAATTACCAAAATACGAATCTACAAGACAGTCGTAAGATTGGCTTATGGTTGCGAGGCGCAGACTTTGAATCTTAAAAAAAAGAACTCTTTCACACTCACAGCCACACACTAAGTTCGATGACTATCACACAATCACAACCAGAACCAGAAACACAAATTAACCGATGAGCTAACGGAGTAAGTAAGTTTTCAATGATACCCCACTTGACTTAGTTCGTCGACTTTATTTATTGTTGGTATTGATTTGTCGTTGCCGATAATTTATTTTTTTGTGTTAATGTGTAATTATGGTGAATTACTAACCGTTAATACTTTGTGAGTGTGTGCATGTGTGTAGGCAAATCAGTTAGTAGGTACAAATTTAAAAAACGTGATTCTCGCTGTTCGCTCCAATACTTTAATAGAAGTTCTAGTAAAGTTTCTTTAAGGCATGACTGGGCCTTGGCTTTTTTACTTGACTTTAACTATGCCTTATGACTAGGACTACTACCAAAGTAGCTTACCACCATCAAGTTGAAAGACTGCCGCCAAACCAAATACGGTGTCCCGGCAGTTATCCTTGAGAGCCTGCGTATTCCAGGTCTAGTGTGTTTACCAGCTTCGATCACATCGTCACTTACCATCAGGTGAGATAGTGGTCAAACACTTGACTGTCACAAATAAAAAATAATAATAAAAAAAGGACTATTATGAAATATGTTCAATTTCAAAAATATATATAACTTGACACTGGTTAAACGCACAAGATTGCGAAGCCAAAACTAAAAAAGAATAAGATTACGACTCTTTGGGTCCCATGTGAATAAACAATTTGAACTATGACGTCATCGTCACCCCCTCCTTAAAATTCCATACCAAGGGCTTCCTCCAGTTTTAGGACATCCCGCTATCCAGTACCCTTAATTCCATTAGGGCACGCAACGGGCCGGCACTGGGTCCGCCTACTAATTACGGCTAAATACATGTGTGTCATCGAACTGGGAAGGGGACGTGATCGGAAATACTTTAGGTATCGAGACAGTTCAGAATATGTAATATTCTAGGGAACAATTGGAGAGAAAATTGTACAGACTTTTTACTAGGCTTTCTATAGATATTAAGACGAAAAATCATGAACTAAAACCCGACTACAAGTAAGATATGACTTCTATAGATTAAAACGAAAAAAAAATTCAGTTTTCAAAAATTGATTCAACAAAAAAAACTATAATTATTGAACCTGCTCACAAGATGTCACGAGAATCGCTTGAGAAACGAGACCTGTAGAGGGGAACAACCGGAAATCCGCCGGACATACGAAAGCAATTTTGGCCAAACTGACACGGAGATTTTTCGCTTTGCTCGCTCGGTCAATAAATGTTTAGGGTCTCGAAAAAAAAAAATTTATGGTAAAAAAAAAATACAGTCGTATTGAGTACCGACTCCTTTTTTGTGAAGTCGGTAAAAAAAAACAGAAACGCCATAAAAATGTTTGATATTCCGAGTACATAAATACATTTTCAATGTGAAAATAATTTTGACTGGCCTATACCGATCAATGTGAGCGGAGTCGCGGGGCACAGCCTGTCTAATACAATCTCACGCAATCTAATAACATCAGACAAATAAAAATAAATAATCAGACCAGAAATACCTCTTTTAATAGGCAGTAAAACCTATTTACGACTCGTATTTAATAACATTTACACACGCAATATAATTAGTTTAAACGAAGCCATTTTATCCCTTATAACCGTTAAATAGGGGTGCGATAGGTAATAAAATATACGTCATAATATATAATGCGTTTCTATGACAACTGCTATTTTCAAAATTCTATCAGAGCGCCTGGTTGAAGCGACGCGTGACCAAAATGCTGGCACTTATTTGGCTCAACGTATTAGCATTGCAATTCAAAGAGGCAATGCAGCCAGCATGATGGGAACGCTACCCACTGGTAGTGGGCTTGAGCACTTGAGTTACCTATAGGCTCGATGTCTTGTAGGTAACTTGGTTCTTTGCTTAGTTTTAGTTTAGTTTTAGGAAATATAGGCAATTGGCCCGTAGATGAATACTTTACAATAATATCATTCTTTGTACTGCTGTTGTAATTGAAACGCCAGCAAAGCTTGAAAAAACCGACTTCACCGCTTTATCTTCGGAACTATGATCAGATTAGATGTACTAAACACGCATTATTGAAGACATTTAAAAAATTATTGATCATATCTTGATCAAATTTAAATGGGACCAATTGAAATGCGACATCTTTAACAAGATTTTTTTTCAAAATCGGTTCACGTGGAACGAATTTATGAGGTACACAAGTAAAAAAATTATTAAATGCAAGCGTAGCTTAAAAAAACCGACTACACCGCTTTATCTTCGGAACCTTGATCAGATTTAATGTATTTAATACGCATTATTCACGATAACTCTAAAAAATAGTGATAATTTTTTAATGGGACCACATGGCAAGCACTAGCTTTCAAATAAAAAAATAATCAGCTCACAACGAAAGAAGTTAAGAGGTACCATACATAAAAAAATACAGTATTTAATCTAATCAAGGTTCAGAAGATAAAGTCAGTGTAGTCGGTTTTTAACCGACTTCAAATAATGCAAAGCCAGTCTTCTACTACCTAAATAAAAGAAGTAGAAACATACTGCTTGTTGATAAACCAACACTTCCTACAAAACTTTCTACGAAAATATTTTACCCGACAGAGTATCTGCAATATAGTAGTAATATATAATGTGTAAGTGTGTGTACGTGTGTGTGATACGGCACACTCCAACTTGAAATATGAGCATAATCCGGGAGTATGCTGAAAGCATTACCGGAGCTGGAAAAGTTTTAAATAAAATGTGCAGTAGGTACTCCAGTTTTGACGATCTGTTGGTTTCTTGGCACGGGTTCATCATAATATTTTATATCTAGTATAAAACATAAACGCTTTCACACTCACAGCCCCACATTAAGCTCAAAGACTTGTATCGTGGTTGCCGGAAACATTCACATCATTATCATTATTACACACACATTACACCCAGAACCGGAAGCACAAATATCCCTTGGGAAGGAATTTGTGCTCCTGCCGGGAATCGAACCCAGGACCCACGGCGCAGATGGCGGGCACCTGTCCACTGCGCCAACTGGGTCGTCAATCTAGTTATAATATAGCGCCTTAATTATAAACATTACTTATACATACGTCTATAAGACTGTCTGGAAGAGATCGCTTTTAGCGATAAGACCGCTGATTGTACACTATAATTTAAGTAATTTTTAATTATTTTGAGTGATTTATGTAATGTGTGACAATAAAGCGTTATCTATCTATCTATAATTAGAACGTTTGTTTAAGTATGTTGTTCCCTCTTCACGCTTAGTGGCTGAACGGATTTGAATGAAATTTGTAATGTACATAGCTTTTACCTAGGATTAACACACAGGAATAACTACCTAGGAATAAAGACAACTACGCCGCGAGTCTTGGACTCAATCCCTGGCAGGAGAACAATTAATATTTTCCTAACCAACTATTGCTTCTCACACACAATCACACCCAGGACCACCGAAGTGGAAAATAAGGAATGACTGCGACAAAAGTGTCGTTGAAAAAAGAAAATATGTTTACTTTCGTACGGCTAGAAAAATACAAAACAAATCACCCAAAAAGAACCAATATCAGATACGAGAAGTGAACACAAAATGTTATTGTCAAATATTTTTATGAAAACAAAGCAAATGGCGCAATCTGATCTCCTGAGACATACTAAGTTATCTTTTCTTCTCAAATTATTGAAACGAAATTCGATTTCTAAGCTTTTATATATAAGCATTTGCTTTAATATCAACATAATAGGTTCTTTTTTCTTTTAATTTTGGCTTCGCAATCTTGTGCATTTAGCCAGTGTCACGTATTAATATATTTCAAGTATATTTCATATTAAAAGTCCTAGTCACAACTCACAGTCAAAGTCAAAGTCAAGTAAAAGAGTCATGTCCTAGTAAAGTGGTAGAAACTTTACTAGAACTTCTATTGGAGTTTTGGAGCGAAGGCGGTATCATTTGCCTACACTTATGCACGTTACTAAGTATTAACGATTAATAATCCACCATTATTACAGATTGACGCTCGAAGAATCACAGGTTTTGGAAAATTATACAAAATCAACGCCACTTTTTCACTTTCGCGGCAAAACTCCCAGGGTTTATTTAAGACTAAACACAAATGTATTCTATCGAGGCCCAAGGTGTTAAAACTCGGGCGAGCTATTTACTCGCCTCACATTAAAAAGAGATAAACATATAGATGCCACGTTTAATTATTTTACAAGTATTTCTTAAAACCAATCCTAGTTACAGTCCAAGTCTCTTGGTCAATCAGTCAATCATCTTCTATTGGAATATTTGAATGAAAATGAAGATCACGATTCGCAGATATTTGGTTCAAAAATTAAAATGCAAGCAAAGCTTAAAAACCCGACTTCACCGCTTATATTTAGTTTTTTGTAGATTTTCTCAAAAAGCGCTTAATCAGTTTCGATAAAATTTATATGGGACCACCTCTTGATGTACTACGATCTACCCAACAAAAAATGAATCATTAAAAACAATTCACAATTGGCAGAATTATCGCGTAACATACATACAAAAAAAATTAATACAGTCGAATTGAGAACTTCTTTCTTAGTGAAGTCAAAATTAAATATTATCTCATTAACCCAGGCAAAACCGCGGAGCATGGCTAGTAAAATAATAAACCAATATCCGATATCGGTAGAAAGGTAAAACAAAACGTAATTGATAAATTGTAGCAAACAAAAAGAGACAGACGGACTGCGCAATCTGGTCTCCCGGGAAATTCTATATTTCCTTTTCAGGACGAATAATTTTCATCGCTCATTTGTAACAATTGAAACTTCGCTTCCTGACTAGGGTTACCACTAGTTATCAATGTTGCCACGCAAAATGTAAAAAAAACAGACAAAAAATGGCTAACACGTGCGATTAGGGCCTTTGAAAATAAATACCTTTTTTGGGGGCTGAGTCACCCACGTTCGTAGGAGGATACCCCTTAAGTCTGACTCCCTACACGTGGTCCCCGGGTGGTGCTAATCAGGTGACATTTGAGAGGTGGTAGAGCATTTTGTGAGTTGCTCGCCTGGCTTGCTACCAAAGTAGCTTACCACCATCAAGTTGAAAGTCTGCCGCCAAGCCAAATACGGTGTTCCGTCAGTTATCCTTGAGAGCCTGCGTATTACAGGTCTAGTGTGTTTACCAGCTTCGATCACATCGTCACTTACCATCAGGTGAGATAGTGGTCATCAAATTGTGATGTTTAAAAGTTGGCTTAGGCCATGGTACCGGTATCGATTAAAAAAATTATGCTTAAGTCCCCGGTAGTCGCGGCGTGGTATCGTTGCATTAGTACATATCATGAGAGAAGTTTCAACGTCCCCGGTATCTCCGGCGTCGGCATGTTTCGGGGCAGATGGGACAGATCAAATTCATTATTCCCTGCTGCCCGGGTACAGGCGTAAGCGAGTTCCGGCTGGTTAAATGGACTTCTTTTATTTACTAACGGAAAAAGTTGATTTTATTTACAAGTTTATTTACAAGCTTTCATTTAACTTTATGTATGTTTGTACGGGTGGAATCTTGCAACTCAATTTTGAAGCAGTTATCTTCAACCGATTGAGCTGAAAATTTGTATTCACGTTTAGTTTGGATGGTTATCTATGCATGGTTAGCCGTGTGGCGACGTTCTAAATCCAACATGGCGGAAAATCTCAAAATGACGAAGAAGTAATTTTTAATGCACTACTACAATATGGGTATCAAATGAAAGGGCTTGCTGAGAATAACCCAAGAAAAAAGTGACGTCACTTTAAATCCAATATGGCGGACTTCTTCGTCTTTAAAAAGTTTTTAATAAGTATTCACTTGCCTATTCAATTATCGAGCTATTACAGAACAGTGAAAAAAAAAAGAAATTGTGCTATCCTTTTTTTAATGCATTCCAGGTTAAACCTAGTTTCGGATTT
Organism: Lomographa bimaculata; assembly: GCA_948107665.1. Classification (NCBI taxonomy): domain Eukaryota; kingdom Metazoa; phylum Arthropoda; class Insecta; order Lepidoptera; family Geometridae; genus Lomographa; species Lomographa bimaculata. Next base: position 7,889,641 of record OX403607.1, on the reverse strand, counting down.
CAGAGGTTCATCTCTAAGACGCATTGTTACAGTCAGTATGTACCCTACCTGAATTACGTATGTTTATTTTATGCTTTTATAAGACATACTAAACTTTTATTTCTAAGTTATTATATATCTTTGACGACCCAGTTGGCGCAGTGGACAGGTCTCCGCCCTCTACGCTGTGGGTCCTGGGTTCAATTCCCAGCAGGAGCACAAATTCCTTCCAAAGAGATATTGGTGCTTCTGGTTCTGGGTGTAATGTGTGTGTGATGTAAATGTTTCCAGCACCCACGATAATTCTTTGATTTTAGCGTGGGGCTGTGGGTATGAATGCGTGTTTGTTTCGGTTATAGTTTCTAAAAGGCCGGAAGATGGTGAACACACACAGATAGTATCGGGTTCGATTCCCGGTGGAAATCTCAAGTTTTCTCCCCAAGGGAAATTTATTTCTGGGTTTTATTGTGTGTGAAATGGGATTGTTTCCGGCGTTTACGACACAAGTCATCGAACTTAACGTGGGGCTGAGTGTGAAAACGAAAAAAAAATTATATAATAAAATCACGCACATATATAGTAATTTCATGGTCAGAATTAAATCCTTAACATCCCTTTTCTGTCGCTTCACTACGCGTAAGGATATATCGACAACCCTATAAGTTATGCTGGTAACTTAAAACGCGTTTTCTGCGGTAATTACGGCAAATTGCTGCCATTGTCTACACCCTTGTTTTACGATCTACACAGAATACTTAATAGTTAAACGCCACAGAGTACTTCATGCCTTTGCTGTCTGTGGAACTAAAATCATCGATAAAGGAAACAAATGGAGGGGTAACCTTGGTCACTAAGGCCATCCCCCAGACGTTTGAGGCCGTGCAAGCCGATGGAGAGTCCCCTTACTCTCCAGCGGCCCCACTACAGAAGAGGAGAGAGGGTAACCCGCAATGGGCCAGCCGTGGCAGCTAGGATTATGGTCTATTCTATACTCTTTAGCAATGCGAGTCCCGTGTCCCAGCAGAGAGAACTGCTACTTGAAATTGCCTAAAATGGACCTCTCCGCCCTCTGCACCGTGGTTCCTGGGTACGATTCCCAGTGGGAGCACAGATCCTTCCCAAAGGATTCTGCTTCTGGTTTTGGGTGTAATTGTGTGTATCACGTTAATGTTATCGGGCACCCACGATACAAGTCTTTGAATTTAGTGTGGGGCTGTGATTGGGAATGCGTGTGATTGTTTGTTGTTAATAATTATGAAGATGATGGTGATTGATAACGTAGACCACGCTGCGAGAGCTATTTAGCAGTAAATTTTGCTCATAAATATTTAGCATTAAGCAAGAGTTCGAGCTTTGTTCCGCTGGCAGAAAAACTTCCTCTGGGACACAAACTTTACCCCTTTGGGGGCTGAGTCACCCACGTCCGTAGGAGGATACCCCTTAAGTCTGACTCCCTACACGTGGTCCCCGGGTGGTGCTAATCAGGTGACATTTGAGAGGTGGTAGAGCATTTTGTGAGTTGCTCGCCTGGCTTGCTACCAAAGTAGCTTACCACCATCAAGTTGAAAGTCTGCCGCCAAGCCAAATACGGTGTTCCGGCAGTTATCCTTGAGAGCCTGCGTATTCCAGGTCTAGTGTGTTTACCAGCTTCGATCACATCGTCACTTACCATCAGGTGAGATAGTGGTCAAACACTAGCCTGTCACAAATAAAAAAAAAAAAACTTCCTTGGCCGACCTGGAAGGCGTTCAACAAGCTGCGTACCCATGTTGGCAGATCAAAAGACAATCAGTCCAGGTCTAGAAACTGCATCAACCCAAGCACAAACCGATGCGAATGTGGAGCGTCACCGCATATTATAGCCCATTTATTATCATGCTCAGCTAGCCATAGTTCTTGTACACTAGAAGACCTGTACGAAGCTAGGTCAAATGCTTTTTGTATCGCCGAATATTGGGCAAAAAAATGTGTAAGTGTTGCCATCAGCACGCTAAGAAGAAGAGTTCAGAGGATGATTTTAAATAAATTTAAAGACAAAATTAATTGAATTAGGCGTTACTTTTTGGAAATCCATAACGGCAAAGTTAATTTATTATATTTATTGTTCATCGCGATAAGGTTGTTAGGCTTCAAGCAGGATGCAAAGCACGCCGCGAAAGTTCTAGTTCTAGCGTTCGGCGAGTCAACAGCTTCTGAGGATGCCTCGTGTAGAGGCGAATACACAATACATGTCGAACAGGGTTATACCCAATAACACTAACATTCGCGGCGTGCGCCGGGCGGGTGGTGCATCCTGCTTGAAGCCAACAACCTTATCGGGATTAACACTAAATATAATAAATTAACTTTGAAATTAAAAAAGCTTTTAATAAATGATGAAGACGGAACTTCAATAGTCGTTTCGCTGAAATTCAATTGGGAAAGACGCTGTAGAGTTTGTTCTAAAATTCATTTTCAGAGAGCGAGCGTTGTAGAGATTGAGTGCGGCTTGGGGTCAAATGCTACCAAGGAAACAAGTCAATGTATTGAAAATATAACAAAAAAAACGACTGCGGAAAATGTGAACCTACTTTTTATGTAATCCCCTTTTAATTTCCTTTAATTTGATACACGACTCGATAGGGATGGTATTTCTCTTTCGCGCCAAAAATCCGCCATTTTGTTTTTCAAATAAAGCCGATATTTGTTATATAGTAAATAGACTTAGAATTTCATTGAGATAAAAATGTGCGTGAGTTTAAAAAAAAAATACATCTGAGTAAACCTTAAAGTTTCGACTGATGTCGAGGAAGCTCCGTTGGGTTTTGATCCTGTCTTCGAGAAAGGTAAGGCGTACAATATTTGAGATAGTATCTATTTACTTTGTCACAAGTCAATTTCTCAGATGAGTAAGTGATTTGTTGTCTCTGTCTAGTCTGCTTTTATCCGGTTACGACAGCTCTATTTTTGCGATCGGACTACATGCCTGTCTGTGTATAGCCTCTGCAGCGTCACCGGGTGGAAAAACGTCACCGGGTGGAGAAACGTCACCGGGTGGTTCGACTGTTTCGTTGATGTAGTGAGATATTTAACAAGCAGAAGATTTGGTTCACCCATAATTACATTTTATAATTGAACAAGCCGTGCCTCGCGGCTCCGCCCGCTATTATCAAGTTAAAAGTAGCCTATGTGTTATTCTTAGGTATAAGCTATGTACATTCCAATTCGAATATCATCCTACTTCCCACTAATATTATTAATCCGAAAGTTTGTCTGTAAATGTGTAAGTATGTTTGTTCTTCACGCTTTAACGGCTAAACGGATTTGGATGAAATTTGCTATGTACATAGCTTATACCTAGGATTAACACATAGGCTACTTTTTGTTCTTCGACTTGATAAACGCGGGTGAAGCCGCGGGGCACGGCTTGTAAAAGTAGTAAATAATATTTTCGATATTCATAACAAAATCAACATTGTTGTGAATATCGAAAATACTGTTACGCATTTTAGTAGATTTTGGTATAGCTACCTTATGGCTCTATGCAAATTTTTTAGCCGCATTCGGCGGCGATGACATAAGATAAATCTATATTTGGATAACATATTGTTAAAGTGGGACGCGACGGCGAGCGCTCCGCACTCATCCTGAAAATGGCTTCCGACTGAAGCCGAAACAATTGTCGATCTAGACATCGACAAAGCGTAAGTCGCGCCGATTCCCGTTTAAATTTTAATTAAATAGTTCACAATGTGCATGAGTTTCTGAAATATGATTGGTGAAAGTTTTCTTGATAGAATTAATTTTCAAAGTTGGGTGTTTTATTAAGCTTTTATTTAGTTTCACCCGTCCCGTTATCTGTCGGTCTGTAATCAAATCTTGCAAGCTAAATTAGACCCACTTCCCGATGTGTGATTGGACTCAAATTCGGTGTACTTTTGTATATTTGGTGACAATATAATTATATAGTACCATGGAGCTGGTCTGATGATGGAGACGGAAGATGGCCATAGAAACTTCTGAACTAAACAAGATAAACCTGTAGAGTTTGGGTCAGTTTGATTCGCCTTGACAAGTTCTCTTGTTACATAACTTTTTAGTCCTTTATTTATAACTAGTTGTGCCCCGCGGCTTCGCCCGCGTTAATTGTGTTAAAAAGTTTCCTATGTGTTATTCCGGAAGCTAAACTGTCGATATTCAAAATTTCATCCAAATCGGTTTATTCGTTAGGAAGTAAAGTGGTTACGTGGTAACAAACATTTTCACACACTCTCACAAACTTTCGCATTTATAATATTATTAGAACTGGTAAAAGCTTGGTTTTTAATAAACTTTCACAAAAGTATTACTTACTAGCCGTGCCCCGCGGCTTCGCTCGCTATTATCAAGTAAAAAAGTAGCGTATGTGTTAATCCTAGGTATAATCTATGTACATTCCAAAGAACAATGGCGAACTCCCATACATCATTTTAGTTGAAGTAAAATAGCATCGTATATAGATAAAAAAATATCTTACGTAAGGCCGGTTGCCTTCTGAGCTTAATTTTAAAAGAATTGTCGTTTTAGAAGGCCTAGTTATTAAGATATTAAACAAAACATATTTGTAGGTTATGGCTCAGCACACTTTGCCGATCTCTTTTTGACTACGCCAACAGTTCTGACAGTCGTAAATTCGTGATAAAAGCCCATTCCAAAGAGCCACCACTACGTTTAAACTTGAAATATATTATTACTTGACACTGGCTAAATGCACAAGATTGCGAAGCTAATATTAAAAGAAAAAAGAAAAAAAACACAAACGTCAAAAGTGAAAACGTCATGCATACGACAGTTTGGTATTGCCATGACATTTGCTTTTTCCCCTTAAATGTCGATGACTGCAATAGCAACCGCAGCTATTTTTAGAAAACCTGTGAATGACAGACGGATTCTAGACAGCTGATGGTTCATATATAAGTTACCATAGTATTTTTTGTTGTATGGATACATCATAAGCATTAGCATTACGGCTTAGGAATATAGAGATGCACTAGGGTAAGGCAATGGACATGGTAACATCTTATTATATAACCACAGCATAGACAAAATCAGAAAAATGAAAAATGGTTGAAAGTAATCGTTTTGTTTCTTTTAATGTGTATTTTTTTACCTGGCTTCGTCTGCCTTTTCTGTTGTTTTAGTAAATCTTTGTAATTTATTTGAGTGAATTACGTTAATTTCACATTTAAATACGATCAAACATGGGCCAACTAAAATTTCGCCATTGTTCTTTCATCCAAATCCATTCAGCCGTTAAAGCGTGAAGAGGGAACAAACATACTTACACACAAACTTTCGGATTTATAATATTAGTAGGATTTACACGTGTGCACTGTGGGTAAAATAAATGTGTGTGTTGTCTTAAGTAATTGGATTGCTAGAACTGCTAGTTGTGTTGCCAAGATCGTCTTCCGAAACGAGTCTCTCGGGCACTCGAGATGGTACGTCTAGTCACTCGACCTCCTTGCTTGGAAGTAGGAGGGTAGTGGAGGATAGTTGACAAGTGTACTTTGAAAACCTCGGTTTTTGATGTACTGTTTCTCTTTTATTCCGATTCAATTTGCTAGTTTTGTCTGAAATATAGTTCAATAGCCGTGCCCTTCGGCTTCGCCCGCGTTTATCAAGTTTATAATTTAAACGCATGCAAAGCTTAAAAAACCGACTTCACCGCTTATATTTAGTTTTTTTTTATTTTCTCAAAAAGCGCTAAATCAATTTCGATAAAATTGATATAAGACGAATGAAACGAAAAAAGAATCATCAAAACCGGTCCATAATTTGCGGAATGATCGCGTAACATACCTACATACAAAATAAAACAGTCGAGTTGAGAACCTCCTCTTTTTATGAAGTCGTTCAGAAAGTAGCCTGTGTTCTAATCTTAGTTACTGCCCGGTTGGCTTAGTAAGGTTCTCGCCGCCTTCTTAGCAAGGATATCGGATTCGATTTCCGTTGGGAACACAAGTTTTCTCACCAAAAGAAATTTGTGTTTCTGGTTCCGGGCTTCATTGTGTGTGTAGTAATATTATGAACCATCTCTATCCTGCGCCTGCGCTATTTACAAAAACCAGCTTCATACAACCTATAAAGTTTTTTATATTTCATAATTATGGGAGCTTTTATTTATTTATTCATATGCATTACGTGTACATTAGGTCATTAGACTAAACTTAGAAACTAAAGACATTCACCAGTATAAGCAAGTATGTTATCTATCTATCTATCTAATATAATATTGGAGTTGAGATCATTTAGAGTTAGTATCTTCTAATTTAACATAGTATATACAAGTTATATATTTTAGGTTTCATTTAGCTATGAGATTGTAACGTTTTATCTTCAAAATATTAATTAATGTTTATATATCTCCTTTATGCTGTATAGAAGTCAAAGATAACTCCAAGAAAGGCTAACGAGCTGAATAACGGGTAAACGAAGCGTCATCGGCATTGTAGATAGGATCAGTGCAATTGTGCAGTCCTCACTACCCTCAATATGTGCACAAAGCGTTCCGGAAAAGACAGGTCTCCTTGGGGACCTATATTGCTAAGATGTTTAGTTCCTTTTTTACCACTATCTCACCTGATGGAAAACGATGCTGCCGAAGACATGCTACGTAATGTTATGTTCAATACTTAACAAAGGGTATAATTTAGACGGCCACCAAAAATTCCAAACGGTTACCAAAATGGATAAATGTTCACCAAATTACGTTTCCTAAAATAAAATTTCCTGTGTCAGAACCGAATCGGATAACGGTAGGTTAAGGGTATTTTTTTTTTAATAATTAATACAAAAATATTTATAATACGAAAAAATTGATTTATTTCATAATATTTTAGGAAACGTAAATTCGTGACCATTTATCCATTTTGGTAACCATTTAGAATGTTTTTGGTGGTAAAATAGGTACTTTTTTGGGCGTTGTTTAAACACAAGCCCTTAACAAATATCGGGTATCAGTTCGACTCCTGGCGGGAACGCAAGTTTTCTCCCCAGAAATATTTGTGTTTCTGGTTCCGATTGTGTGGGATGTGAATGTTTCCGGCACCCACGACACAAGTCATCGAACTTAATGTGGGGCTGTAAGTGTGAAAGCGTTTATGTAAAAAAGTACGCTTCTTTCATAAAAATTCATAATAACATAGAATAATCTTTTTTTTTTAAGAAAATATATATTTTATTCAAAAAGTACCATATCGTAATAAAAATATGTACTTAGTTCGCAGTAATTATTGCGAGAGACATTTCTCGCTAAAGATCAAGGCTAATTCTGCGGAGACAGGATAATTTGCAAATTACCGAGAGTTGGATAAGTCTCCTTTATGAAAAATGGGAGTCGGTAGTAGAAAGAAAGAGGCTAATAATGAGTTACTTGTTAAAACTTTTTTAAAAACAAGCTTTTAGAAGTTCGCTATATGGGATTTAGAGTGACGTCACTATAATTTTCGAATTATTCTCAGCAAGGCCTTTTTGATACCCATTTTGTAGGAGTCCATTAAAAATTACTTGTCCGCCATTTTGGGAGATCCGCCATGTTGGATTTAGAATGACGTCACTATAATTTTCGAATTATTCTCAGCAAGGCCTTTTTGATACCCATTTTGTAGGAGTCCATTAAAAATTACTTGTCCGCCATTTTGGGAGATCCGCCATGTTGGATTTAGAATGACGTCGCACAGCTAAACATGCATTGTCATCCAACTATCTGCTTCAAAATTGAGTTGCAAGATTCCACCCGGACAAACATAGTTACATACATACATTGCAAGTTAAATAAAAGCTTGTAAAAATAGTTTAACGAATGCTAAGTATAAGTATGTATGTATGTTTATCCATGTAATATATCCGAGTTTAAAAAACAAACATAATACGCGCGAGATTTGAATGGGATGCGATCTTTTGTAACTGAGACGTGCCCGGTCCAAACTCGCGTCGAAGCTCGCATATGCTAGTTGTATTTTCGTTGATCTAACGCATTAAAAATTATGACACAGTTGGCTTTGGTAATTATTTTAGTGATTCAGGAATTATAATAACAAAAGATCGTTTTGACGAAGTTATGGGTTTGCTCAAAAATACTAACATTAAAATACCTAATATTAATTATTAGTATTAAAAGGATAACAACCATGAAACCTGTTCTTGTATTTTCATAACCATAAGATAGATAGTCAAACTTTGGGAGCTTCTACTTCACTTTTTAAAAACTAATTAATTCTAATCTAACTAATTTAAGTCTAATACACAAGGGCGAGGGGGAAACATAACTAGATTGTAGAGAAAACTTATTTGTAATTAATATTCCGATTTTTTTTGCTAACGCTACTTGAGAAATTTCATTTTGAATTTACTTTGACAAGGTTCCATCGCATTCTCATCGCGCGCTGATTTTAACCGACTTCGACTTGAAAATGAAACTTGACTGTCGCCATCAAACTGTACTGTCCGAATAAGGAGGCCCGAATGAAAACTGTTTTGTATCCATCCTTTTCAATTCAGCTTTGTGAGCTACGGTCCTATTGTGGCATGACCGAAATCCGTGTCTAATTTTCAATTGAATGACATATACTGGAATAAACGTACCTAATATATGTGTTGTATGAGATATATACATACATTTAGGCTTTATTTACTTTGATTTGGTTCATGAAAGAGATATTGAGGTCGAGGTTACAGGTTAACAATGTTTAAGCGATTTCAGAATAAACAAAGTAGTTGAGAACCACTTCTTTCTTCGTCAGAAGCTTATTGAAGCGATTTCAAAAAAGGAGGTTTTCAATTCGACTGTATTTTTTTTGTTTTACGCCATTATTTTTGTTACGCGATTGTTTCGCCAGTTATGAATCGTTTTGATGATTAAATTCTTTTTTTGTGTGGTAGATTTTTTGAGAAAATCAACAAAAACCAAGTAAGTCAGTTTTTTAAGCTTTGCTTGCTTTTAATTATTTCTATGTGTGTTACCTTCAGGCTCCGTCATTTAGTAACCGATTTGAAAAAATATTGTTTTGTTCGAAAGGGTTCTAGTTTGTCCCATTAAAATTTGATCAAGATCTAACTAGTAATTTTTGAGTTACTCTCAATAATGCGTATTTAATTAATTTAATCTGATCAAGGATTCCGAAGATATAGCGGTGGAGTCGGATTTTTTAAGATTTCATCTTCATCATCTCAGCCACAAGAAGTCCACTACTGGATATAGGCCTCCCCCTAAGATCTCCAAAAAGAACGGTTGTTAGCGGCAAGCATCCAGCGTCTTCTTCTTTTAAGATTTGCTTGCGCTTAAATCATGCTAATATTATAAATCCGAAAGTTTGTGTTTAAGCATGTTTGTTCCCTCTTCACGCTGTATCGGCAGAACGGATTTGGATGAAATTTAGAATGTATATAGCTAATACCTAGGATTAACACCGGCTATGTTTTAATTTGAACAACGGGAGCAAAGCCGACGGGCACGGCTAGTTATTAATACACCCGTTTCATACATCTAAATAAACAAACAAAACAAGATGTTTGCAAACAACCGAGCACCGGGCAGCGCAGGCGCACGGGCTCGGGTCACAAATGTAAATAACTGCATTTCATCGCCCGGTGATGTCATCTAGGCACAAATATTAAGTAGCCATATGCAAGCAATCGTGATGAATAGAATCGTCATGGTAGATTTCAAACAACGACCGAACTTCCCGCTGGCGTAGTTGGGTTCGCGTTTGCCTTCTATGCAGCGGTATCGATCTCGATTCCTGGTGGCAACGCAAGTTTTCTCCGCAAAGGAGACTTGTGTTTCTGGTAATGAGTGTAATTGTGTGTGTGGTTTGAATGTTCCAAATCATAGAGTAGGCTGTGAGTGTGAAAGCGTTTACGTATAAAAGAACTTACAGTCGAATTGAGACCTCTTAATGATATAACAAATGCTTGTAAACTTACAGCCCCACACTAAGTTCGGTGACTTGTTTAGTGGGTGCCGAAACCATTCACATCACACGCAATAACGACCAGAAACAGAAACACGAATTTTCCTCGGGGAGAAAACTAGGGTTACCGCCGGGAATCGAACCTGATACCATTGTTTAGGCGAACACGCACCCATCTAAGGGCAGTTCATATTCCTACATTATTATGAACATAATAAACATTTTACAGACTTCAAAATCTAAAATCTACCTAACCGATGTTAATTCCGATAACAAGGTTCAAGCACGAAGGCCGAATCACAATTTCGGCCACATTATGTTATTCTGCTCCAGCGATAACTCCCTTGTCATGCAAAGTCATACAAAGCCATACAATGCGTATTTATAAAGTGGGCAGCAGGGGCATTGTGTAGCTTTAAACGTTCCTGTTCGACCAGTTTTGTGAGCAAATTTTTTAGAAAATATGTTAGCCGGGCCCCGTGGCGTCGCCCGTTATTATCAAGTTAAAAAGTAGACTATGTGTTAATTTTAGGTATAATCTATGTACATTCCAAATTTCATCCAAATCCATTCAGCCGTTAAAGCGTGAAGTGGGAACAAACATACTTACACACTTACACACAAACTTTCGGATTAATAATATTAGTAGGATATAGGTTTTAGTAATATAGTATGTGATTTATTGTCTTCATATATTTCACTGATAATGATGTATCTAGCTAGATATAATACAAAGTACCTTATGTCAAAAACTAGAGATATAACGAGTACTCGGTACTTGGCGAAATCGATGTTTTTCTACCGACTTTACAAAAAAGGAGGAGGTACTCAAATCGACTGTATTTTTTTTATGTGTGTTACCTCATATTTTCTTTCCACGTGAACCGATTTTAAAGTTTTTTGTGTTTTAAAGCTGGTGCTTTCGCATTGCTCCCATTTAAATTTGGTCAAGACCTGATCACTAGTTTTTGAGTTATTGTCAATAATGCGTGTTTAATACATTGAATCTGATCAAGGTTCCGAAGATAAAGCGGTGTAGTCGGTTTTTTAGGCTTTGCTTGCGTTTAATTATTTGAGTTAATAACTCGGTTATTTAAGATAAATAATTGATTGATTGATTGATTGAAAATTCTTTATTGCACAAACAAAACATTGTAGGTACACAGGCGAACTTAATGCTATAATAATAATCATAGTAGTGAAATGGCTTCGACGGCATCGTCACTTTCCATTAAGTGAGATAGCAGTCAAATGCTTACCTATTCAAGATAAAAAAAATTCAAGTAGCGAGCATTAATTAAATCATAAAAATAATCAACATTCTAAATTCAACAAAGGCAATGCAGAAATAAGAGGTTTTCTGCCAGTTCCGGTAATATTATATTCCTCTTTTCTTTATAAACATAAACGCTTTCACACTCACAGCCCCACACTATGTTCGATGATCAGGACTAGAAACACACATTTATCTCGGGGAGACTGACTGACATAGTGATCTATCAACGCACAGCCCAAACCACTGGACGGATCGGGCTGAAATTTGGCATGCAGGTAGATGTTATGACGTAGGCATCCGCTAAGAAAGGATTTTGATTAATTCTACCCCCAAAGGGATAAAATAGGGGATGAAAGTTTGTTGTACTTCTTAACGCGAGCGAAGCCGCGGGCAAAAGCTAGTATAATATAGGTATACAGGCATATCACTTGCTAATTATAGCTCGATGTAAGTACTTATACGAGTGTGCTCAATCAATTATATACACTTTCTCTGTAAATGAGTCAGGTGTTTGCGAGTGTTGCGTGCAGCTTGAAGTAAGATACCTACTTTTGAAAGCTTACTTTTAAACAGGTTAGTTTTGCTTTTGCCATACTTTAGTCTAGACGAGTTGGCGCGGTGGACAAGTGTCTGCCCTATGCGCCGTGGGGCCTAGGTTCGATTCCCGGTAAGAGCACACGCACACTTTTCCTTTCCAAGGTACATTTGTGCTTCTGGTTCTGGATGTGATTGTGTGTGTGATATGTAAATGTTTTCGGCACCCACGATACAATTTTCTGAACTCAGTGTGGGGCTGTGAGTGTGAATGCGTTTGTTTGTTTAGTTTATGATAATAACTCGTGGTTCTGTGAGCTGATGACCTCTTTTTTTCGAAATGGCTGAAATATGTTTTTCTTACGTATTCAACCCCCTAAATCTCAGGAATTTAAAAAAAAAATCCAAAAACTGAATATACAAAACAAAATCTATATAATCATCGAACCTCCTCACAAAATTTCACAAGAATCGGTTGAGAAATGCGACCTGTAGAGAACAACCGGAAATCCGCCGGACATACGAAAGCACTTTTGCCCAATCTGAAACGAAGACGCTCCGCTCGCTCGGTCAATAATATGGTCATAGCGAAAATGTTTAAGACTTACATCACGTATTATTAAGTGAAACTTCTTATGGGAGGACTCCGTATCCTATCCTACTAATATGATAAATGTGAAAGTTTTTGTATATGTGAATGTTTTTTTTTTTCTTTAAATGTGTATGTAAACGCATGTTTAAACAAATAAAATTATCTTTATCTTTATTACCACGAATCTCGGTAACGAATAAACCAATTTTGATGAAATTTAGAATGTAGACTGTTTAGGTTCCGGAATATTATAGGAGAGTATGCAATATAGCATCTCAAATAATATTATTTGGACTTCCAAGATAAAATAAAGAATACCCTTGGGAGAGGAGAGGCTTACGAAAGGAAAGCTTGTCAAAAAAACTTTGTAAAACAATTAAATCAGTGAAGAAAAATAACGGCTTCAATTAATAAAAATAACAATTATAACACTTTCACTCAAATTCACATAACTCATACATACATTTATGGTCGACATAACTCCAGTTCGCTCGAAGCGTTTCGCTTCTACGTTCATCATCCGTACAGCGAAGGAGTGGAACTCATTGCCTGCGTCTTTGTTCCCCGAACGGAGTCTTCAAGTCTCGAGTGAATAGGTATCTAGGTAAGCATGTCACATCTTCGGTCGCATCATCACTTTCCATCAGGTGAGATAGTGGTCAAACGATTGCCTATTCAGCATAAAAAATAAAAACACAATTTCAACCAGAACCAGAAACACAAATTTTCATTGGGAAGAAAAAGCGTTTCTGTCAGGAATCGAACCCGGTGCCATTGCTTAGAAGGCCAACGCTCATCTAACTAAGCCAACGTGTAGCAGTTAATTATAATTTCAAAATTGTTTCGATAATCATATCGGCCATCTAAATCATCAATTCAGGCACTAAATTTCACTAGAAATCTGACGAAGGATCAATTGACCTTCCAGGACATACCTAAGCAGGTAGTTCTACCCTCTATAACAAAGGGCATACTATTTTTGGACCTAAAACATAGCAGTCTTGTAACTTTACCTTGAAAATCACGGGAACCTCTATTCTAACATTATAGTTTTTTTTTATGTATTTATAACAACCACACGTTTAATATTTTAAATTCGGAACTGTTTATAATAAGAATTTTAATAAGATGCACCTTTTCAATCTATACTGTATACTAATATTATAAAACAGAAAAGTTTATTTGTTTGTTTGAACGCGCTAATCTCAGGAACCGCTGGTCCGATTTGAAAAATTCTTTCAGTGTTGGATAGTACATTTATCGAGGAAGGCTCTAGGCTATATTATATTTTCAAAAAAATTTGGGATCCTTACTAAAAGTCCAATAATCACGCGGATGAAGTCGCGGGCACTGCTAGTGTTTTTATAAAGGTATAAATCAAAACTTACGGCGGGAACACAAGTTTTCTCCCTAAGGCAAATATGTGTTTCAAGTTCTGGTTGTGATTGTGTGTGTGATGTGGATGTTTTCGGTACCCACGACACAATTCATTGAACTTAGTGCAGGGCTGTGAGTGTGAAAGCGTTTATTTATTTATTATTTTATTGAATAATATATAATACAATACAATACAATAAATTACAATACAAAAACCAGAATCTAGAAGCAATTATGTGCACCAATGGCCGAAAAATGTAGTAAGGGTTTATGTGGGATGGAAGGACCTAGATTTAGTTTAAACTAGTTGACCCGGCGAACTTCATACCGCCAATCTGTGTTCTGTGGTCAAATATTCAGAAACATCTCCTGTTTGACAGGTAAAAACAGTTTGTATGGGAAAATAAAATACTACTTTTACTAATTTTATTGCAATTTCTTTATATTTTCTCACCTTTTAAACCTTCCCTGAACTTCCACAAATATTTCAAGATCAAAATTAGCCAAATCGGTCCAGCCATTCTCGAGTTTTAGCGAGACTAACGAACAGCAATTCATTTTTTTTTTATATATAAGTCTAGTTGACCCGGCGAACTTCATACCGCCAATTGTCTGTGGTCAAATATTCAGAAACATCTCCTGTTTGACAGGTAAAAACAGTTTGTATGGGAAAATAAAATACTACTTTTACTAATTTTATTGCAATTTCTTTATATTTTCTCACCTTTTAAACCTTCCCTGAACTTCCACAAATATTTCAAGATCAAAATTAGCCAAATCGGTCCAGCCATTCTCGAGTTTTAGCGAGACTAACGAACAGCAATTCATTTTTTTTTTTTATATATAAGTCTAGTTGACCCGGCGAACTTCATACCGCCAATTGTCTGTGGTCAAATATTCAGAAACATCTCCTGTTTGACAGGTACGAACAGTTTGTATGGGAAAATAAAATACTACTTTTACTAATTTTATTGCAATTTCCTTACATTTTCTCACCTTTTAAACCTTCCCTGAACTTCCACAAATATTTCAAGATCAAAATTAGCCAAATCGGTCCAGCCATTCTCGAGTTTTAGCGAGACTAACGAACAGCAATTCATTTTTATATATAAGATGATTGAAAACTAAATGCCTATAAGTAACCTCGGTCACGCCTAGGATAGACAATAGCTCGGTCATGAATGATTCATCCAAAGGTACAAATAGAAGGTGCATAGTATAACTCAAACAACAGTATCTAAGATCATACAAAGTTTGTGTGTTTGCGTGCGTACATCTAGTTATAAGAAGTTATACTTCTTTAGCGAAACACAACAAACTCTTTGTTTGTAAATAATTAAACGCAAGCAAAGCTTTAAAAAATCTGACTTCAGCGCTTTATCTTCGGAACTTAGATCAGATTAGATGTACTACACACGCATTATTGAAGATATTTCAAGAACTACTGATCAGATCTTGATCAATTTAAATGGGACTAATTGGAAAGCAACATCTTTTAAACAAAAAAAAAAAATCAAAATCGGTAGAGGTAACCCACATTAATAAAAATAATGATACAGTCGACTTGAGTACCTCCTCCTTTTTTGAGAAGTCGGTAGAAAAAATACATTAAATGTCTACCTTGAATATAGTTATCAGTTCTCACGAAAACTTGACAGACAATAACCAACCAAGTTCATGGTGTCGGTGTGCACGGGCATCGTAGAAAAATTTACTCTCATATTTTTTCCCAAAAGCGCCAAAAGAAGTCAAACTTAAAAAAAATACGATGTGTCGTAAAAACACACGATAGAAATGAAACTTTTGTATTACAAGGAAACATTTAATTATTCATCAAAGTAGTTACCTCCTCTACTTTTCGTCATAAAAAAAAGGTTGCGGATTAGAATTTCAAAGCTCTCCCATAAAAAATTCACTTCAATAATTAAACTTTTTTTAAACTTGCATATCTCTAGGACTTTTATCTGTACTAGTTTGTACTAATCTAGAGTCTAGACTGTAACTAGTCTAGAATCTAGACCAAGTTTACAAGTCTACAAGATGCTAGCAGTAGTGACATCAGGTGAGATAGTGGTCAAATGCTTGCCTAGTACAAGATTTTTAAAAAAAAAAATGAAAGAAAATGTTTATTGTCAGATAATCTTTAATAATATAACAGATACATTCCTGTCAGAAAGAATAAGCAATAAACAAACGCTTTCACACTCACAGCCCCACATTAACTCTCAACCAGATCAAGAAACACAAATTTCCCTTGCGAAGAAAACTTTCGTTCCCGCCGAATAGAACCCGGTACCCTTGCTTAAAAGCAAACGCGTACCCAACTAAGCCAACGGGCAGTTCAATATAAACACTTTAGCACAAGCCCTTTTGCTCCGCTGTAGTCGGGTAACTAGATTTTTATATAGGCAAAGACCAGTATCTCAACTGATGATGCCTAGAAAATACCTATTCACTCTCGACTTGACCAAGATAGAATGCATCGATAAAATCATACCTAGTGGTCATCCGCTGTAGACTAGTAGACATAGATTAGCGACCCACGAATCCTACTAATATTATAAATCCGAAAGTTTGTGTGTAAGTGTGTAAGTATGTTTGTTCCCTCTTCACGCTTTAACGGCTGAACGAATTTGGATGAAATTTGG
The DNA here is from genome assembly GCA_948107665.1 of Lomographa bimaculata. Lineage (NCBI taxonomy): Eukaryota > Metazoa > Arthropoda > Insecta > Lepidoptera > Geometridae > Lomographa > Lomographa bimaculata. The sequence goes on along the minus strand of OX403607.1, from coordinate 7,873,303 downwards.
AATGTATATAGATTATACCTAAGATTAACACATAGGCTACTTTTTAACTTAATAATAGCGGGTGAAGCCGCGGGGCACGGCTAGTAATTTTATAAATCCGAAAGTTTGTGTGTAAGTATGTTTGTTCCCTCTTCACGCTTTAACGGCTGAACGAATTTGGATGAAATTTGGAATGTATATAGATTATACCTAAATTAACACATAGGCTACTTTTTAACTTAATAATAGCGGGTGAAGCCGCGGGGCACGGCTAGTAATTTTATAAATCCGAAAGTTTGTGTGTAAGTATGTTTGTTCCCTCTTCACGCTTTAACGGTTGAACGGATTTGGATGAAATTTGGAATGTACGTAGATTATACCTAGGATTAACACATATGATACTTTTGAGCTTGATAATAGCGGGCGAAGCCGCAGGGTACGGCTAGTGTCATATTTATACATAAGTATATTACACTGACAACTCTTCTATAGACCTAATTCATCACAGTCGTTCTGACGCGTGCCCTCCCTTATTTGCCAATAGTAAGGTATACATTTATTCAATGTATTTTTACCATGAAAGGCAAACAAACGATACAGTTGTTGGGTATAGATTTGAGCATGCTTTAGTTATAAACACAAATAAGGCATGGCAATAAATAACTATGTATAACTATATTATAAATGACATCTATCAAACTAAATCACACTTATTATATACTAGCCGTGCCCCGCGGCTTCGCCTGCTATTATCAACTTTAAAAGTAGCCTATGTGTTAATCCTAGGTATAAACTATGTACATTCTAAATTTCATCCAAATCCGTTCAGTCGTTAAAGCGTGAAGAGGAAACAAACATACTTACATACAAACTTTCGGATTTATAATATTAGTAGGATGTAACACTTTCGGAAAGAATGGCAGCAAGAATGGGTGGCAGCAAGCGGAATATTTATTGTTTTTCTATTTATTAAAAAAAACTATTACAATATGTATGATATGTAACTTACAATTAGAACCTTATTGCTAAAAATCAATAGAACTAATTATTTATCGTAAGAAACAAACACGACAATAAGATGCAGCGTTAAAAATTCGTGCTTTGTTGCATATTTATTAGTTATATGTATATTTTTAAGTTCTATCTGAACATTGTACATATACCAAACAAAACAACCTTATACTTACTCACATTTTTATAATATTAATAAATGTAGGTAGTTGTAAATTTTGATCTTTAATATTAATATAATTAAATACAAAATGAAAGAGAGCAAAGTCGCATTTTGTGCTCTAACTGAAAATTTGTCGTGCGTCAATGATTACAAAAAAAATGATTATAAAGATTTTAAAACCAGTTGATGGCACTTGGGACAAATTTTCCTTCAATACATAACTGCACTGTATGTATTTACGTTTGTTCGGGTGGAATCTTGCAACTAAATTTTGAAGCAGATATCTTCAACCGATTGAGCTGAAATGTTGTATTTACGTTTAGTTTGGAAGACAATACATGGTTAGCTCTGTGTGACGTCATTCTAAGTCCAACATGGCGGACCACACAAAATGGCGGACAAGTAATTTTAAATGCACTCCTACAATATGGGTATCAAATGAAAGGGCTTGCTGAGAATAACTTGAAAAATAAATTGACGTCACTTTAAATCCAATATGGCGGACATCTAAAAACTTGTCTTTAAAAAAGTTTTTAACAAGTAACTTGTTTATGCATCTATTTTGTTTTGTGTACCATTTGATTGTTTTGAATATTTAGCAATAAATGTTTTTTCAATTCTATTCGAAAACACATTATGTATTAGTGAAGGGGTAAAGCAAACAAACAAACAAACGCAAACGCATTCACACTCACAGCACCACACTAAGTTCAAAGACTTGTATCGTGGGTGCCGGAAACATTCACATCACACACACATTACACCCAGAACCAGAAGCACAAATATCCCTTGGGAAGGAATTTGTGCTCCTGCCGGGAATCGAACCCAGGACCCACGGCGCAGAGGGCGGACACCTGTCCACTGCGCCAACTGGGTAGTCAAGCTGTCAGCTGATTATTTGTGCCTCTACCATTAGTACAAACATCTTTGGTGCAAACCTTCAATACTGTTTTCTACCGACATGTCTACAGAGTAGTCAGTACTATTAGTCAATAATAGTTATACAGATCACGTCTACGACTGATATAGTTCAAATTATTGTTCTAAGAACTAATAATGAGCTATCTAAATGTAAACATTGGCAATAACCCTTTAAATAGGCGATCAGTATAGGTAGATGACTCGTGAGTCCATGGAGAGATACGTGTGTGGTGGTTGAGTTCACGGACGGAAATGGTGATGTAAAGAGTGACGTTTACTAATGTTTAGTGTGGATTCCACAAATGAAAGAGTGACGTCTAACAATGTTTAGTGTGGAGACCGCAGTGGATAACGATATAATGTATAATTAAACGCAAGCAAAGCTTAAAAAAACCGACTTCACCGCACCAGCTTTCAAATAAAAAAATAATCATCAAAATCGGCTCACAACGAAAGAAGTTATGAAGTAACTTTTGAAGTCGGGTAAATGAGAAAATCATCAAAATAGTCCATAAAATAAGGATTTTTGACGATATTTCAAGAACTAATGATCAGATCTTGATCAAATTTAAATGGGACCAATTAGAAAGCAACATCTTTCAAACAAAAAAAAAATTCGAAATCGGTTCACGTGGAGATGAGGAATGAGGAAACACATAAAAAAAAATACAGTCGACTTGAGTACCTCCTCCTTTTTTGGGTAGTGGGTAAAAAACGATGTTATTGTCAATAATGCGTATTTAATTTTATTAATTTATCTGATCAAGGGTTCCGATAATAAAGCGGTGAAGTCGGTATTTTTTACCGACTTCACAAAAAGTAGGAGGTACTCAAATCGACTGTATTTTTTTTTTCTTTGTGTGTCAGTTACCTCAAATTTCTTTCCACGTGAACCGATTTCGAAAATTCTTTTTTAGTTTGAAAGATGTTGCTTTCGTATTGGTCCCATTTAAATTTGATCAAGATCTGATCAATAATTCTTGAAATGAAAATGAAAAATGTTTATTTTGCAGCGGTTAGTGGTTAAAGTTTACAAACAATTTAATTAGTTTATACACAATAATTATACATTTTGCTAATCGCTGATGATAGATTACAGGTGAAAGGATATATCTATGGCTTTCACACTAGGCAAGCCTGTATCGTGAAGACCCAAATATCATCAATAATGCGTATTCTGTGGACAACATTGACGATGTTCTCGTTTTTGACCAACTTTAAAGTTTGATGACAATTTTTTTATTTGAAAGCTGGTGCTTTTCATATGGTCCCATTGAAATTTGATCAAGATCTGATCTCTAGTTTTTGAGTTATCGTCAATAATGCGTGAGCAATACATTAAATCTGATCAAGGTTCCGAAGATAAAGCGGTGAAGTTGGTTATTTTAAGCTTTGCTTGCGTTTAATTATCTAAGCTTAACTTGCGTTTAAATTTCGTATATCGTTTGGTGTATTTCGTATTGCAAATAAAGTGGGTCAATATTCTATGACCGATACTCTATTCTCCCGATTCTATTCTCTATACTCTATTCCCTCTATTCTCTATACTCTATTCTCTCTATTCTCTATACTCTATTCTCTCTATTCTCTATACTCTATTCTCTCTATTCTCTATACTCTGCTATTTATATTAGCATAGGCCATCGAGATAGAAAACAAACCTACGACCAAATCCTTGGCATAGGCTTAGTGGGCCGTCAAGGAGAACGGCAATTTAATGAATTACCTTTGAACAACCCTGTCTTAATTAGATTTCTGCCCATTTCAAGCATCATCTCCGACAATTGTTATTCTTGGTATAAAATAATAATAATAATGTCTATTGTTCCAAAAAAGTTAATAAACATAAACACTTTCACATTCACAGCCACACTAAGTTCGATGACTTATGTGGGTGCCGGAAACATTAAATTCACACGCACAATCACAACCAGAACCAGAAACACAATTTTACTTGGGGAGAAAACTTGTGTTCCAGCCGGGAATCGAACCCGATACCATAGCTTATGAGGCGAACGCACACCCAACTAAGCTAAGAGCAGTTCAAACATTGTTTTGGAACATCAATATGACGAATGAATGTTTTCAATCGACAATGTGTCATCGTCCTATAAACAACAGTACAGTACAGTAGGTATTTTGTAGCAAATGATTACTTATTGTGTGATCCCAAGTGGAACATAATGATCACACTACAACACTTATACTATAAATGCGAAAGTTTGTGTATAAATATATAAGTATGTTTGTTTTCCCTTCACGCTGAAACGGCTGAACGGATTTGGATGACATTTGGAATGTAATCGCTTTTTTACCGACTTCCCAAAAAAGGAGGACGTACTCAAGTCGAATGTATTTTTTTTTTTTTTTAATTTCTCTCCACGTGAGCCGATTTCAAAATATTTTTTTTTGTTTGAAAGATGTTGCTTTCTACCCGACTTCAAAAGTTACCTTATAACTTCTTTTGTTGTGAGCCGATTTTGATAATTATTTTTTATTTGAAAGCTGGTACTTTTTATGTAGTCCCATTGAAATTTGATCAAGGTCTGATCTCTAGTTTTTGAGTTATAGTCGATAATGCGTGTTTAATACATTAAATCTGATCAAGGTTCCGATGATAAAGCGGTGAAGTCGGTTTTTTTTAAGCTGTGCTTGCGTTTAATTATTTTATGTTTGATAGGCTACCGCTATCTCACTCGATGGAAAGTGACGATGAGGCCGAAGATGGAATATGCTTGCCTAGAAGGTCACTCTAGACTTGAAGACACCCAGATTATACTGTTCAGCTTATACTTAGGATGAACACATGGCTACTTTTTAACTTAATAAACGCGGGCAAAGCCGCGGGGCACGGCTGGTATTATATATACGAAAATTTGTGTGTAAATGTGTAAGTATGTTTGTTTTCTCTTAACGCTGTAACGGCTAAACGGATCTGTATGAAATTTGGAATGTACATAGCTTATACCCGGTTTAACCCGCAGTCCGCAGAATGACATATATAAAATAATATACAATAATAGAATACATTGCAGCATGATTGCTATATTTAGCAGTAGGTAGAAAAACAACGCTGTTTCCTTGATTAACAACTCACTGTTTTCACTTTATGCGAATAAAAATGTCTTTCCAGCAGTCACGATACAAGTCTATGTGGTAGTGTGGGGTTGCGAGTGTGAATGTGTTTTTTAGTATGATTCTTAAACGTTTAAAGAACTTACACGTTGTCGTCAAGGGTTCATTCGGACGCCATCCACGACAGTTCCCGTTTTAATTTAAGTTTCAATGAACGTAGTTTAATATTTTTGGACTCAATCGCGATAAAAACTTGTCTTCTAGAGACCATGGCTAATGCAACTTGACCGAAACGTCGAGGTAAATAATTATTTAAACCAAAAAAACCGACTTCACCGTTTCTATTTTGTTGATTTTCACAAATAGCGCTAAGTCAATTTCGATAAAAATGTATATGGGACCACCTCTGAAGTGTAATCTACTACACAAAAAAAGAATCATCAAAATCGATTGGTAATTGGCGGAATGATCGCGTAACAAACATAAAAATAAACATACAGTCGAATTGAGAACCTTCTTCTTTTTTGAAGTCGGTTAATATTTGGCGCGATTAAGTCCCGAGACGGTTTAAAAGTTACAATTTAAACAATATAGAATGGTCTTCATCAGTCCTAACATGATTTAAAACGCAAGAAAAGCTTAAAAACAACCGACTTTACTGCTTTATCTTCGGAAGCTTTGATCAGATTTAACGATAGAAATATGCATTATTGAGAATGACTCAAAAACTACTGGTCAGATCTTGATCAAATTTAAATGGGACCACATGGGAAGCACCACATTTCAAATTTAAAAAAAAACTTCTAACTCAGAAACAAGTTATGAGGTAACACAAAAAGAAAGAAAACGGTCGAATTGAGAACCTCTTTTTTTTTTAAATCCTGTCACAATTGCTACCAACGAAGCATACATTACAAACAAAACAACAGTCAATTTCCTCCACAGTATATATCAGAAAATCCAGTGATTCGAGTCTATATTTAGACCGCTCGACCTACAAGCAGTGTTAGGCATTGTCACAGCAATATAACGGTTGATAACTGCGGGATAAATTGGACAAATTAGATACGAGCATACGTAGTCACTCATAAATACTATAAGGGTATTGCTATACATAGCAACCAAGGCGCGCGCCCTGTTTGTGCGCCTCGAGCGCTTTGTATATTTTGTTCTGCCGTCATAAGAAAAAAAGACGTATCTGATATTTTTGACAAAATTGAGTTATATACATCAGAAATGTCTTTACTATTTAGTATAGGCCTAGGTTTAAGCATCACCAGATATAATTAAATATAACGCCCAAAAATCGTTAATACTTACCAGAATTTAATCCCCATTTTAATATGAAATTATCACCAATAAACGTAAAGTCTGCTAACAAAAAAAGGCAAGTATCTTCAGAATAATCGCTGAGCTACCCAAAAAAGCCACGCATGCATCAAATATGTACTCGCATTTTATTTTAAAATTTCATCCAAATATGTTACTATAAATCAATTTTTTCGTATTACAAATATATTTGTATTAATTAATTATAAAAAAGAAAACCTTAACCTACTGTTATCCGATTCGGTTCTGTCACAGGAAATTTTATTTTATTTTGAGTGCCCATCTAAATTATACCCCAAGTTAAAATTTGGTGCACGCGTGGCCTTTTTGTGTTATGGAAAGTTTTTGTAGTGCAGGCATTAATTAAATAGCCCGAAATATTTTAATACAAATTTTATTTACTTGTACATATTATTTTTTTTTGGATGAGCCTGTTTAGGGCAACGATTGTTTTTTTGGTGGTCATTAAATTTAATCTCTTTAGTATATGTTTTGACTTCCTATCAGATGAGTTTAAATTAAAAGTAAGATTTAGTAATAAAAAAGGGACAAAGGCAAAAATACTAGAAAATGCGTCTATTTATTCAGATTCCGATGATGTATTATACAACTCAATTTTGTCAAAAATGCAGATACGTCTTTTTTCCTTATGACGATAGTATGAGAGCCTGCGTATTCCAGGTCTAGTGTGTTTACCAGCTTCGATCACATCGTCACTTACCATCAGGTGAGATAGTGGTCAAACACTAGCCTGTCACAAATAAAAAACAAAAAAAATCTATAGCAAGCGAGACGTTTATCATCAGACAAGCAGCTTGCACGTCTCCTCTGTCAATGACATTTAAAAAAGTCAATTTAGTTTGATTTGTTTTTACCACTAACTGTGGCCCGCGTTAATTAAATTTAAAAGTAGCCTATGTGCTATTCCGGAACCTAAGCTACCTACATTCTAAATTACATCAAAATCGGTTTATTCGCTGCGGAGATACGTGGTAACATCATGTACACACGCACACACACAAACTTTCGCATTGATAATATTATTGTAGAATTTTTCTAACCGTGCCATTATTGGCTCATTACATTTTGCTTAATTCTTAAAATGACTCGATTTGTAAGCTGTTTTTTCTCAGATATATATTAAATGAAAATGATCAACAACAATTACACACCAACACTCGAAGAATCACAAGTATTGGGAAATAATACAATGCCATTATTCAATTTACATTAAAAATTTAATTTTTTTATTTAATTTTTATTTTAAAACTCGACCTTTGTAGTTACATAATAATGTAAACGCAAGCAAAGCTTAAAAAACCGACTTCACCGCTTTATTTTCAGAACCTTTGATCAAATTAAATGAATTAAATACGCATTATTGATGATAGCTCAAAAACTGTTCAGATCTTGATCAACGGGATAACATGGGAAGCACCAGTTTTAAGATAAAAGAATCATCAAAATCGTTTCACCTAGAAAAAAGTTCTGAGGTAACACACATTGAAAAAAAACAGTCTAATTGAGAGCGTCCTCCTTTGTTTTAAGTCGGTTTAAAAGTATAGTGTATTGTTTCTATTTTTTTATACACAATTCGTAAGAATCTTTGAAATATGTTCCCTCAAACAAACCCTGTTTATCTCCTAATTTACCCATCATGCTTTAATAAGTCTATTAACATTGCGCACATTGTTATAATTACAGTAGGTAACATGTGTATGCAATAGCAGTAAGCACGTATAGTGTAGGTATGAAGCCCCCGCGACGGGTCAACGACCTCAGATAATATCGTGTGTAAAGCGAGATTAATGTTTTTAATTAGTTAGTACATCGGTTGTTTACAACCTCAATATTTTTGTTTTTGAAAGGAAAATACTTACAAAAGTTGGTGTTTCTCTCATAATTATGATTAGTGAATAATATGACAATGTGACTTACTGTAAATTAATTTTGTTCTAGAGTCTTGTTTGTTTTAGAGTCTATGTTACTTGATGAATAAATGATTATTATGATTATCTAATACCTTTAAACAATTCTTGTATATATGTATACTAACCGTGCCCCGCGGCTTCGCCCGGCGTTTATCAAGTCAAAAAGTAGCCTATGTGTTAATCCTAGGTATAAGCTATGTACATTCCAAATTTCATCCAAATCCGTTTAACTGTTACAGCGTGAAGAGGGAACAAAAATACTTACACACACACTTTAGGATTTATAATATTAGTAGGATATATAATCTGAATTTCGAAAACGGCTCCAACGATTTTCTCGAAATTTAGTATGCAGAGGGTTTCGTTTAGGTTTCATTTCTCCAGGTACTTAAATATTATATTGAAACTGTTTTAGACTGTTAAGATATTTTTTCACCGATTTCAAGTGAGGAGGTAGTACTCAATTTGTTTTTTTATTTTTAATATTGAAACCTGAGAACTCCGATATATTTCTACTATGGTTATACACCGATTTGGAAAATAATTTTAGTACCATAGAAATTACCATCAAAATGGGTCTATTTGTTTGGTTTTTAAAAACAAAATAACTTAAAAAATATTAAATAATGCAAGTAAACGAAATTTATCCGTTACTAGTTTATTGACTTTTTGAGTTTTTCTTCAAAATATCATTATTGGATGAAACTCGACGTTTTTTGAAAAGCTCCAGTAATCTAATAAAAACATAAGATTATTATTATTGTATAATCTAATGTATTTTAGGTATTATAAAGAAATAGATCTAAAAATCTCATGTCACGTTGTTTGTGGTCTAACTCCTCCGAAACGACTCGACCAATTTTTTTATTTATTAGATACGAGAATACCCATTCTATATAGTAAAGTATATATTTCACCCTCCTACTCATAACCCTCATTTTTTTATCGTGATTTTAGTATGAACAACATCCAAAAAGTTTTTAGTATGGTATTAAAGTACCTACTAGGCGACCATGAACTTGAAAGAGGTAAGCACTTTTTCTAAGCGTGGCATTGCAATGCATGCCGAGTAGAGCTAGTCTATTATTATATATCTTGTATCAACATAGTTCTACTGCATTGCATCAATCTCGCATCTACATTAGTCATAGATACACAAATGAGCACAGAATAAACAAAAGACTAGAGTTAGAACCGTATCGCAGTGGCAAAACAAATATTTGTTTTAGTTAGAAGGTACCATTTTCCAGACAAACTAACTGCGGCAAAGTTTCTAAGATGGCTGGTAAGGTGATTGGTCGCATTCTGCAATAGTTTTCTTATAGAAAAAAGGAAAATATGTTGACGGAATAAGATGAGTTTAATATCTCAATGATATTATAAATGCGAATTTGTAGGTTTCCGGCACCAAGTCATCGAACTTAGTGTGGGGGTATAAGTGTGAAAGCGTTTATGTGAAAATGTTTGAAACGTGGTATATATCTGTATGGACAGATTTTTATTAAATTTAATATGAGTATATAGATAGTAGAGTATTGACAATGTATTAGGACTGTATGTATCTCCAATAAGCTAGCGTTCTATCACGCCTGTTAGTATGTGATGGCAGTCTTCAAGTCAAGAGTGAATAGGTATCTTCTTAGCAATCATGCTACATCTTCGGCCGCATCATTGTTTTCCATGAGATGAGGTGAATTGAAGTGGTCAAGCATTAGCCCATCAAGTATAAAAAAAATTTGGTAAAACTGCAGGACACGGGTATTTATTATTATTATGAGGGTATTTATTACATAATATAAAATATTTCATCATTGGAATTCAAATATTTTAATTTGAATCCCAGTCTTTGATATTGAACCAGTATCTAATATATAAAATTCTCGTGTCACAGTTTTCGTTGCCATACTCCTCCGAAACGGCTTGACCGATTTTGATGAAATTTTTTGTGCTTATCCGGTATCTATGAGAAACGGCCAACATCTATATTTCATCATCATCATCATCATCACTTTTCATCATTATCAACGCGGGTGAAACCGCTGGGCGCAGCTAGTAATAACATATGATAAAATCAAGGCACAAAACTTTACCCAAAAGACAGACAATAAAACAAACATTGCTAATAGCTTCAAGCCTATATATATTTACCTACCTAATAATAAGCACCCTACCACGAATAATTAAGGACCCAATAAGTATAAAATACATGCTAGTGACAAAACGTACTAGTGATGACCTAACACAAATTGAACGAAATCGATTTAACGTCTCGAATCGATTCCAATGACATCGATATTCAAAGCGAATTAGCATTAGCTTGTACTATTAAGTACTCTGTGGCAAATCGAATGAAGAAAATGGACCGAAAATTAGCAATAAGGTATGGAAATAAATGTTTAAAATTATCTACGTTGACTAAGTTGGGTGAACGTTCGGAACTGCCCGTTGGCTAAGTTCGTGAGCGTTCGCCTTCTAAGCAGGGGTATCGGGTTCGATTTCCGGCGGAAACATAAGTTTTCTCCTCAAGGAAAACTTGTTTCTGGTTCTGGTTTTGATAGTGTGTGTAATGTGAATGTTGCCGGCACCCACGACACAAGTCATCGAACTTAATGTGGGGCTGTGAGTGTGAAAGCGTTTTTTTTTATCTATTGTTGTTTAAAAATGGATTAAACTTGGAAATTAAGATATTTATTAAATGAAGATATTACGGATTAAGATATTCATTTCTCTAAAAGAAATTTAATTAATCCGTAATCCGTATGAGTAAAACCTGAAACCTACACTTTCAAAGAAAAATCTTAATAAGGCAAGGCTAGAATAATAAGTAATAATGCTTATAATAAAATGACAATAAAATAAACAAATAATAATAAAGGGAATTATTCCGTCGTCATTTCCATAGAAATAGTGTTGCAAAACTAGCATTATATTCTGCAACGTAAAATAGGGTCGAACCCACGCAAAATACTAGATAGAAGGGAACTTCCGGAACGACATGAAAACCTAACAGCTAGAACATAATATATTCATTCCTATTATTCACTCTTAAGTATATACCTACACTTATTGCTCAAAACTCAAATATTTTCTTTCGGCAGCAAATACGCATGTTTGTAGAGACAGAAGCCAAATCACAAAAAAAACTTAAACTTACAAACCACTGCAAAACTTTAACAAAGCTTCACATCACCACTAAAAAGGGTAAAACTGCACTAAATTCCACTAACAATGCTAAATACAAAACACTATTCTGATTATTTATTGTAAACAATTCGTATTACGCACTCACTTCCACTACTTCGGTAAAAATATGCGGGAACCGAATTTTTCGCGAAACCTACCGCAACGCGACGACGCGCGACGGTTGCCGAATTTGGCCGAATGAGGGGTGACGGTGACAACGCGGGCGGTGGTGCCGGCTGCCGGCGAGGCACTGCGGAGCTGGCAGGCCCGCGTGCCGGCCTCTTCCGAACCCTTACGACCTAAACACCCTCGACAAACATCCCATTTAAAACCTTAACATAAGCCCCGCAGAGGCTACATTCCTACAGGAAAAAGGAAAACCTCCAATCGATGACTTTGAAACAGGACAACACATCTTTCCGCCTCCGCTCCCGCAAGTGATGCGAATTTCCACCAAAATCGCCGCGAAATCGATTCCAAAATTTCGATTTGCTTATTAGCAAATCGATATTGAAATGCATTGGCATCTCGAGTTTCATTAGCTAAGGGCATAAAACGTTAATACATTTGCCGGTTTCGTGATAAACAGGCTTTAAAAAGTAAAAATATGGAATCTGCCGATCGTAAGTTTCAAATCGAATTGCTCGTCGGAGATTCGAAACTCGTACTATAAAAAATGTTTTTATACAAATTGGCAGTCGATTGTTAGGACGAGGAAAAAACATGCGCGAATGAAATCATCGGACAGTTATAGAGTGGGTGTGAGGATTACTTAATTACATTTTAATGAGGTCACTGCAGTAGAGGATAAAATCAGACCATCTAAAATTGTAAAATATTGAAAAAGTTTTGTGTCAGTATAAGTTTTGTGTGAACAGCGCAACGGTTTAGTAAGTAATTTCAGGCATTAAATTTTAAATTGAATGTTTTAGGGCTGATCCAGATAAAATTCAGCCACAGTTTGAAAAAGATGTAAGTAGATAACCTATATTACTGTTTTATGTGAATTGATAGCATATCATCTATCTAATACCTTCAAACGAGCAATTCTTGTATATATATAATCTGAATCTCGGAAACTGCTCCAACGATTTTCATGAAATTTATTACGCAGGGGGTTTCGAGGAAATAAATCGATCTAGCTAGTTTCATTTTAAAAAAAACGTCGTTTTATCCGTATTTTCAGGCACGAGCAAAGCTCATCCAGGCACTTTATATCAAAGTTTGTACTATATTCTATGTTTGACCGCCCGTCCTGTGTAGATTCCACAAGGCAAGTCGAAGCAGAAACCTAAACAAATTAAAAATATTTGATTCGTTCCAAAACAATTAGAGGTTTCAGTTTTGGTTAAACAGTAAGTCAATCACAATGATGATAGGTACTAATGCCATAATTTTCTCAGACGAATTAACTACGGTTCAGTTAAACGGACCACGCATAAGTACATAGGAAAATAACTGATCGATAGAAGCGAGATCTTTATGATGACTTGAGTGGATCAGCACTGTCCGTCCGTCTGTCAGAGGCATTTAGCGTCTAAAACATACAAGCGAATAACTTCAATATTCTCAAAGAATATGTAAAGCTATGCCCCAATGGCAATTAAAATTATATAAACCAAAAAGTTGTAACCCAGACATATAAGTGGAGAGCCAAAAAGGTTTTCTTTTTCTATATGTGTAGGGTATTGTTGAAAAAATTAGGTAAGTAGAGTACGAAACGGTTTAAAAAAAAAATATGTTTGAAAATAATAACACAGCACTGTTTTTAGACCTATTTTGTTCCGGGGCCTATATTAAAAACGGCTACACATTTAAAGATTAAACCTACGTATAAATAATAATATTTTAAATGCCCGAATAGCAACTTAATGCAAGCAATCTTATACTTATCTAAATTTTTGCCACACAATTAACATATGCTCAAAATAAGCGGACATAAATATTTGATTCTCTTAAACATTTTTTGTGTATTTATTTCCAAACCTGGAGTGTCATTTTGAGAATCGCAACAGCTTGAGGCGAAATGTAAGATTAGATCAGACTCATTCGCGACATCCGACACATATATATATTTAAGAGACGATTCACTCGTAACATCACACAAAGTTGACTTGTATTTTAATTTGTTTATATTAGTTTTATCATAATTACCGCCACATTTTTGGTGTCTAGAGTAGTTTTAGTTAGAAAATTGTATAAGTTATCTACTACGTAGAGGCTATTATTGAAAATAATAACTAATATAAAAATCTATGCGATAAACGCTTCTATTATTACAGCCTCACACTAAGTTCGAAGACTTGTATGGTGGATGCCGGAATCATTTACACCACACACACAAATCACACCCAGAACCAGAAACACAAATTGAATTTGGCGACAAAACTTGTGTTTCCATCGGGAATCGAACCCGATACCCGCTGCTTGAAAGACATGTGCAAAAACCTACACCAATGCAATGGACAGTTTTAGAGTGGAAGTCTAACATTCAAGTCAAACAATATTAGATGGATACATTGTATCAGAGAGATGGGCTAAAATTGTCACACCATGCTGAAGCTGCCTGAAGACGGGAAACGTCGTCCAGGTAGACCCAGAAAAAAGTGGCGCGATGATACAACTGCGTTCCAGGAGGATTGCTGGGAAGAGGCACAAGATGCGTGGAAGAAAGAGGGGATACATTTGCCCAGCAGTGGGACAGTTTAAGTTAACAAAAAAAAATAATTGTATAAAGATTTTATTACCAGCAACACACAACTACAGATAGGCAATCATTTGACCACTATCTCACCTGATGGAAAGTTACAGTGCGGCCGAAGATGTAGCATGCTTGCCTAGAAGTTAAATGATATTAATAAAAATAAATAATTAAACGCAGGCAGGGCTTAATAAAACCGACTTCACCGCTTTATCCTCGGAACCTTGATCAGATTTAATGTATTAAATACACATTATTGACTGTAACTCAAAAACTACTGATCAGATCTTGATCAAATTTTGAATGGGACCACATGAAAAGCCACCAGCTTTCAAATAAAAAAATAATCATCAAAACCGGCTCACAACGAAAGAAGTTATGAGGTAATTTTTGAAGTCGGGTAAACGAGAACATCGTCAAAGTAGTCCACAAAATAGGCATTATTAACGATATTTCGAGAACTACTGATCAGATCTTGATCAAATTTATATGGGACTAATTAGAAAGCAACATCTTTCAAACTAAAAAAAAAATTTCGAAATCGGTTCACGTGGAGAGAATTTATGAGGAATAAACACATAAAAAAATACAGTCGACTTGAGTACCTCCTTCTTTTTGGGAAGTCGGAAAAAAATGCTTAAAAACAATAACAGAATAGAAAACGACTTGATTCACAAACATGAAAACGACCTCGAAATCCACGAATGGATAACCCTATTTATAACCAGCAAAGATTGCATTTCGCAACATCGATGGCTCGGAACGATCCCATTTCAATACTAAAGTGACACGGATCCGGTGACTGAATCCGAGATTGTGGTTGCTAAACAATTCACAACCGACATCCGATTGGTACTGAAGGAGCAATATATAATCTGTAACAAAAAGGTGTAGTAATACTTGGTGGTGTGTATGTGTACCGTTCCAGGAATCGTCTGCCAGAGAACGAAAGTCAAAATGGGAGATTATTTTTTACATACAATAATGCATAATTACATTTTTTCAATATGTTTGACAACCCTACGATTATATCTGCGGCGCGTGACCTTGACCTTTGTTATGGCCACCACTGTCAGACATCTAGGACCAAACACTATGTGGTGTAGAACGGTAGCTGATGAAATAGGGTTGCAAATGATATAATGCACATATACTCAATCTCCTGTACAATATTCTATTTATTCCCTCCACTCCTATTTACCTTAAAGAGCGTTTTAAATTCCTTCATCTTACTCACTCTCTTCCCCTGCGATCCTCTTACACTCTCCAACTTAGTATCCCTCCCCACACTTCCATGTACTATGACAAATCCTTCACAGTACAAGCTGTCCGTTTGTGGAACGATTTGCCATCAGAAATCAAACGTGCCAAATCTCTGCCAATTTTTAAAAATTTAGTAAAAGAACACTATTTATCAAATTAACGGTATTAATTAAATTTATATATATTAGAACAGTATATTTGAAAACGCTACATATTACAGTTTATATTCTATTATAAGTTATTATTTTCTATAATTATTTGCATTCAATATTTATGTATGTATATATTAGTATAATATATATTAGTGTATTTTATTGTTTTATTTATGTATTAGTATCTAGAGTAGGTGTGAATAATGATGTACTATTTTATTTAAAAATTATTGTACACCACCGTCTATTCATTCTTCTGTTACTGTCCATCCAAAGGTTGTCTGGAAGAGATCGCTTTAAGCGATAAGACCGCCCATTGTACTACCACGATGATTGTAATATTTTATTTGTCATTGTTTATATATTTTTTTTGGTATACAATAAAGTGTTTTGTATTGTATTGTATTGTATAATTTTTTAGAAACTTTTATTCACCATAACTCAATACTGGTGCTGCCCCGAAAAAAAAAGTGGCGCGATGATACAACTGCGTTCCAGGAGGATTGCTGGGAAGAGGCACAAGATGCGTGGAAGAAAAGGGGGAGACATTTGCCCAGCAGTGGGACAGTTTAAGCTAACAAAAAAAAACATATTGTATAAAGATTTCATTACCAGCAACACACAATTACAGATAGGCAATCATTTGACCACTATCTCACCTGCTGGAAAGTTATAGTGCGGCCGAAGATGCAGCATGCTTGCCTAGAAGTTAAATGATATTAATAAAAATAAATAATTAAACGCAGGCAGAGCTTAAAAAAACCGACTTCACCGCTTTATCTTCGGAACCTTAATCAGATTTAATGTATTAAATACGCATTATTGACTGTAACTCAAAAACTACTGATCAGATCTTGATCAAATTTTTAATGGGACCACATGAAAAGCCACCAGCTTTCAAATAAAAAAATAATCATCAAAATCGGCTCACAACGACAGAAGTTATGAGGTAATTTTTGAAGTCGGGTAAACGAGAACATCGTCAAAGTAGTCCACAAAACAGGCATTATTTACGATATTTCGAGAACTACTGATCAGATCTTGATCAAATTTATATGGGACTAATTAGAAAGCAAAATCTTTCAAACTAAAAAAAAAATTCGAAATCGGTTCACGTGGAAAGAAGGTATGAGGAATACATAAAAAAAAAATACAATCGACTTGATTACCTCCTCTTTTTTTGGGAAGTCGGTAAAAAATGCTTAAAAACAATAACAGTATAGAAAACGACTTGATTCACAAACATGAAAACGACCTCGAAATCCACGAATGGATAACCCTATTTATAGCCAGCAAAGATTGCATTTCGCAACATCGATGGCTCGGAACGATCCCATTTCAATACTAAAGTGACACGGATCCGGTGGCTGAATCCGAGATTGCGGTTGCTAAACAATTCGCAACCGACATCCGATTGGTACTGAAGGAGCAATATATAATCTGTAAGAAAAAGGTGTAGTAATACTTGGTGGTGTGTATGAGTACCGTTCCAGGAATCGTCTGCCAGAGAACGAAAGTCTAAATCGGAGATTTTTTTTACGTACAAAAATGTATAATTACATTTTTTAAATATGTTTGACAACCCTACGGTTATATCTGTGGCGCGTGACCTTTACCTTTGTTATGGCCACCACTGTCAGACATCTAGGATCAAACACTATTTGGTGTAGAACGGTAGCTGATGAAATAGGGTTGCAAATGACATAATTTTTTAGAAACTTTAATTCACTATAACTCAATACTCATGGTGCTGCCACGAATTCAGAAGTTCCTGTTAGAATCCATACATGTAGCTAGATGCGTCGCTTGAATATTACTACACCTTTTTGTTACACATTGTATATACTCTTTGGGGAGAAGTTGGTTTTAGACATGATTCAAGTTCTCTAACTAGTACAACTAGTTAATTGACAGAGCGCAGCGTGGTCTTTAAAGTTGACATGTTTGGTCACTTCGTCTGTCTATGCGTCGGTCCGTCCGTCTGTCAGAGGCATTTAGTGTCTAATGCAAGCGAATAACTTAAAATTCTCAGAATAGAATATGACGACCCAGTTGGCGTGGTGGGCAAGTATCTGCCCTCTGCGCCGTGGGTTCTTGGTTTGATTCCCGGCAGCAGCACAATTTTCCTCCCAAGGGAGATTTATGCTTCTGGTTCTGGATGTGATTGTGTGTGTGATATGTAAAAAAAAAACAATAACACCTAGCGGCTTTTACGCGTACTTGTATTTTCCAAATAGCTCCAACTCGTCTACCACGTTTGGCTAACCCTCTACTTAACACCCTGTATTATCCAATAGCATAACCAGCAGTCATTTCTATAAATAAACCTCAAATTAAGCTTGACCTACCAATAAACACTTACAGCTACCGATGATTGCTCGGGTCAATGTGTGTCAAACTATCTTTATATAAACCTCTCTGAGTCATCCATCATACAAAACGACCGTTAGGCAGATTACTTACTAAATACTAGTTAAGCTGGTAACCTAAAAGGCCTATAATGCAGTACTAGAACTATCAAATTGAACTGAGCAGCTTTGAAATAGATTGGAAAGTAAAAGGCGGGATAACCGTGAAGCAGAGTGATTTTTTTTGTGATAGTACCACGTGATAGTATCACGGGAACAAAATGTCTACATGCAATGTGCCTTTTGTGCATTTTTCCCCCCTTCGCGCGTATCTTGTATGCATTTATATTTTGTAAATTTCTTTATTACCTAGTTTTTTTTAGTATCTTCCAAACGGCTGGATGCATTGCGATATTCGTCTTAAAAACCCAAGCGACCATAGACAGGTGTTTGAAAAAAACAAAATGGCGGATTTTTGGCGCGAAATATTTACGTTAGTAAAACTACAAAACCTACCGAGTCGAGTTTCAAAATGAAGGAAATTAAAAGGGGATTACATAAAAAGTAGGTTCACATATTCTAATTCTGGTTTTGTTTAATTAACTGTATGTATCAATGTAATCGAAGGCGTTGCACTGTCTTTGCCGCTACGCTGGACTTCTTATAACCTCGATGATACATCTGATTTTTGATTATTCAAGGACACTCTTTCTTGATTTTTAAAGACATACCTGTTTCTTTAGGTATACAATTGGAATTACGATCTAGCCTTAAGACTAATTTTTTTTTTACCTAAACTGCTAAGTAGATTAGTAAACTAAGAATGTGTCCAATAACACTTTTCTTACTGTTTCTATTAAAGGATCTGTATAAAAGTATGTCTTAAATGGACACTTTTTTCTTGTGTTATTATTATTATTATTTTTTTATTTGTGACAGGCTAGTTTTTGACCACTATCTCACCTGATGGTAAGTGACGATGTGTTCGAAGCTGGTAAACACACTAGACCTGGAATACGCAGGCTCTCAAGGATAACTGCCGTAACACCGTATTTGGCTTGGCGGCAGACTTTCAACTTGATGGTGGTAAGCTACTTTGGTAGCAAGCCAGGCGAGCAACTCACAAAATGCTCTACCACCTCTCAAATGTCACCTGATTAGCACCACCCGGGGACCACGTGTAGGGAGTCAGACTTAAGGTATCCTCCTACGGACGTGGGTGACTCAGCCCCCAAAAGATAAAATTTGTCAATAGCACTCACTTACACTGCAACATCACTACACTAACTCAAAAGGTTTAGTTCTCTTGAGTCTTCTCACTAAGTCTGTATTGTCTAGCTGGATTGCCTCAACGTTCACATGGTAATGAAGTCAAGGACATGTGATTTGATTTGCTTGCGTCGGACATTTTTTTTTTTTTTAAACAAACGCATTCACACTCACAGCCCCACACTAAGTTCAAAGACTTGTATCGTGGGTGCCGGAAACATTCACATCGCACACTCATTACACCCAGAACCAGAAGCACAAATATCCCTTGGGAAGGAATTTGTGCTCCTACCGGGAATCGAACCCAGGACCCACGGCGCAGAGGGCGGGCACCTGTCCACTGCTCCAACTGGGTCGTCATCATTTTCAAACAAGGATTTCGATGTAACTTCCAAAGCTTGTATTTTAACCATTTGAAAACCTACAGTATGTATTAGGACGCAATACAAGTACGTTGCGGAATAAACTTGTTGCAAAAGAGATCAAATTCATGGAACTTACGAGAACGTCCAGAATTAACATGGTCAGTTCTGTGACGCTTCCTATCAGTTGAATTACTCGCTTTTTTTTAATCCACGATACGCAAACCTTTTACCCCTATCTCGCCTAATAGAAAGCGGCGATGCGGTCGACGATGGAGCACGTTTGCCTAGAAGATGCCTATTGACTCGCGACTTAAAAGGACACCCATATTATTTTTATCAGGAAACACTCGGGTAAGGAGTCCCAATATTTTGCGGCTCGCATAATAAATGTGGAAGCAAAACGCTTCGTCCGCATTCGTGCCGTTAGAACTCTTGAAAGGTCTTATACATTTATCCCACTCAGCGAACTGCCAATATGCCCAATTTTTTCTGCCATTTGGCTTTTGTCTGCCATTCTCTGTGTGATACTTTCCCACACGACCACGAAAGATAATAATGGTTTTTTTTTTTTATACATATTCATAAAAAAATATGTACTTTAATGTACTTATGAATTTAAAAACAGTACACAGTCTTGTAATTGGTACACGTTAAGCAGTTGACCTGGTGTGAAGTACCGCCTAACCTGGACATTCCGCGTATTGGACATTCCAGGAATTGGTCATTCCGCGAATTGGACGCTCCGCTACCACTGGACATTTTGCGAATTGAACATTGATAGAAACACAATGGCGCTATGATATGATATCATATAAAAATGTTGTAATGCCAATATAATTTTACATAAACCTAGTTATGGATTCCTCAAATTATGTATTTATATTTAAAGTACAATTAATTTGTATATGTTTTATATAATAAAAATCATCTCAATATCTTAAATGACGCGTGGTCGTGCCGGAAAGCATCTTCACAGCACGACCACAACTTCTATGCCCAAATGAAGAGTACTGTTTTTAAATTCATAAGTACATTAAAGTACATATTTTTTTATGAATATGTACCACAAAAAAAACATTATTATCTTTCGAGGTCGTGTGGGAAAGTATCACATCATGCTCTACCTAACACTCAACAAACTATGGTTGCAAACGGAATGGAATCTATATGCACATGGAATCTATATGCATTTAAGTAAACTACCAACGAGCTAACGAAAACAATGCTTTAGCTTCCACCACCGGAATTCAAACAATTCACAAATGTACAGTAAACGCAGTAAACAATCATGACATAACTATGGTCCCGCTTATTTGCCAACAGGCGGTGTTTTTGCAGCGGATTCGAATTCCGCGAAGAGCGTTAACCGCAAGCAAATTATATAGTGGTGGAACGCTGGAACCACAGTAGAGGAAGGCCATTCAGTACTCTGTCTAGCTGGCTACAATTTGAGGTTATTGGACGAGCAATATTTGTTATTCTCATAATCTTGTATTCTTTATCTTCCTCACGTAATAAAGAATGTTGGCCAAATTAGATCCAAGTGCTTCCAGGGTTCGTCTTAAAATATTATGCTATATGTGGATAAATATGTCATTTATTGTTACACAAAATAGTATTAAGTTTAATCTGAGAGAAAATTAAGAAGAGAAAATATTAAAGATATTCACATTTTCTAGATTTTTGTTATACTCTACACATGTTTAAGTTTCGAACGCATTTTATACTCTCTTTTACGTTCCATTTCACATTTTACAACTAGTTTTAAATGAAAACGACCCGTTCTTGTAAAATTGAACGTAAAACTGACACCCGAAACTGTCAAATGTCATTGTCACGGAATGTCACCGGGCGCGGGCGCGTGAAGCCGAATATTTTTACAGTCGATCTTTTGATTTGCTTGGTACGTACTGCGCGATTTCGGACTTGACTATTGATCTTTTCATATAAATATAGGTGGACAAATAAAAATATTCTCATAAACAAGTTTTTGTTTATAATGAACTGTAAAAAGTATTGTTACGGTTAATACTAGTACCCACCGCGTTAACTGGGTCGATAGTGCAGTTTTTATGGTTGCGGTACCTAAGTGCCTACGTTACAGCTCACGTATTAAATTTGAAAAGTTAAATCCAATTGCATTGTATGGCTTTAATGTCCAAGCTCGATATCCGAATAACATCAACGTCAGTGACATTAGGTCCCTCCTAATCCTGCTAAATTGTGGTTCACTTTGACGATCTAAAATTAACAGTATGTCCAGCATTATATCGCGTTTGCTTACTCTATACCCACAAACACGTACAACTTTTAGATAAATAATAGATACTTAATTGATAGTCACAAGTCCCTAAGCTAACCCACTTTCAGCCACTGTGCATAAACGATGCCATCCGAAACAAAAGCTGTGCAACCGTCGAACCGCCAGAGAGAACCACGTTCCGCTCAGCGGATCCGAGCCGTGAGAATTGTAGACGGAAAACTAGAACTCCGTTTAATTTACATTTCATTGCGGGGGTGATGTTCTATTCAGACGATGTGGCTAGTTTCCATTACAGGCCATCCTCATCATCTGGCTACTGCGGTAGCTATATTGCAGTTTTCCAAGTGGAATCTATTGGGCAAAGCGTCTGCCGAGTATAATTCAAAGCCTAGTTTAATTCATGGGCATGATATCAGTTACCCCTTTTAAATATCATTATAAAAAAATTCATGACTGCATACATTCCAGTTTCTACGGTCGTAATTAGCTGTTCTTTCGGGGAATGTTATTTACCCTAAATAAATGAAAAAAAGGCAAGCGAGTTCCACTCAGAAGTTACTGTGTGCATTTAACTTGCCGGGTGTTTTGCAAGAGCTGTAATGTAGCACCATCACCTTTGTCTTTCATATTGTGTGTTCAATCTAGTTTGATTTTAAAAGATTTATCGAAACGAATGGAAAGTGAGTTTGGGATTTAGAACACAGAAATTGCCCCAATTTTGACGCTAAAATCATCCTGGCAAGCATAGATTGAACGTAAACAAAATAGTTATGAAAAACGAGTACAAGCTACAAGTTTTTTGTACAATAGCGATAAATAAGATAGATTAGGAGTGCAGGCGCCGTCACCATCTGTTGATAGAGGTACCTAATCTAAATATTTGAGATCGATATACTGATATCTTTTGTGAAGGCGCCGCATTTTTTATAATAAACAAAAACTACTCCAGTTTCGGTATTCAGGGATGAATTCTCAAACTCCTCTTTAAATTTTGATTTTTTAATATTTTCTTGTTAAAAATATTTCTCTTATGGCTTTAGGAAAAGGTTAAATTTTTTTTTATCGGAAATTGTTTCTCTAGAAATGTTTTTAAAAGAAAAGGTTTAAAGATTTGATAGCTATAAGAAAGTAAGTGGATATTTTCTAGTTTTTTTAATCCAAGATAAGTAAACGATTAACCACTATCTTAGACGTTAAGCGAGATAGTGGGTATTATTATTATCCTCTTATCTGTGCTACGGCTTTACTATAAAAATGCATTTTTTTTATTATGTTCCGTTAAGAAAATTGATAACTGTAATCTCAAATAAATACATAAACTAATTCTGTATCACAAATATTGCATGTCGTGATGATCAAGGTGTTCAATAAGATGATAAGTAATTAAGCGAAACGCTTCGAGGAAAGAGTTTAGAGGTCTCATCAGCTAGCGCATTGGCTAACGTTGTAGTTATTTATTACTGGTCATATATATATGACATACTAGTATGACCACCAATAAACGCACTCTAGAATTTAGGTCAAATCTAAGAATTGGCTCTAAAACTTTGTAACTAAACATAGTTACAGATACTCATTAAGAGGAATACCCCTAAAAAAATATAATATTTTGCAATGATATCCTGAGCCGGACACTTATCTTATCAATGTGTCCTTTAATATATAATTTTTCGTACATTTTTATATCCTCTATTTGGCCAGTTTCACGATTGAATGAGTTTCACTAATTTTTCGTCGAAAATGACATCTTTTTGAGTTAATTTTGGATTTTTCGATGAATTGGCTTTAGCATTATACCGTAAAAAATAAACACGTTAGAAAAAAACAGCTTTTGTTTATCATCAGCTACTTAGCCAAAACTTTGACATACTTCTTAATTTTCGATAAATTTACAAAAATACCTTAAAGATAACCCGCAGTACCTAGCGTCACCGCCATATTTTTACTCCGCTAATCGTGTTCGGAGCAAAACGCAGCCTAAGTCTTTAATTCATCGGAACACGTATGATAAAAAAATCGAGAACCGCAACAAAAAGCTCTTCTATGACCGCAACCCTATCACAAGTCTGTGATGATCGTGAACAGTGGTGGATTCAGGATTGTCGTTTGAAAGAGGCTTCCCAAAATCATTTGAGTTCTTCCGTGACAAATCTTGTCTCTCTTTCGCTGCCGCTGCAGCAATAATCATGTAATCAATAATCAATAGTCATGAGACAAGATTGGTCACGGAAGAACTCAGATGATTTTGGGGGGGCTTGAGCCACTTAGCTGGAGGGCTAAGAGCAGGGGGAAGCTCCTGAATCCATCTTGTCACGGAAGAACTCAGATTATTTAGGGGGGAGCTTGAGCTCCTTAGCCCCCCTCCCCCTGAATCCACCACTGATCATGAATAAGACAAAAACGTGCGAATCCTCATCTCCATTGTCTGTGATTCATAAGAAGTAGGTTGACGGGCTGTTATTAGCTGTATTTAACTGTACAGTTAGCTAGAGGTGCAATTACTTTGTTCTTAGCTTTGTTTTGATGGCTGACATTAGTGTAGCTATTAGTAATTATTTTAGTGCAGTTCCTGGTTGTAAATGTGAGACTATTTTGATGATTGTGTTATCGAAGTAAAATCTGCGTCGCATGCTTTTGTTGAAGTTTCCAAAGATTAAAGACATCTTACCTTGGTGTCACTTTTAAATAATTCTATATACTTGTTTATAATTGTGTAGGATATGAATCAGTCTATCGGTATTCTATCGTTTACATTTTGGAGAGCGTATAAATTACATTTTTTTTTTTTTTTTTTTATTTGTGACATGCTAGTGTTTGACCACTATCTCACCAGTGACGATGTGATCGAAACTGGTAAACACACTAGACCTGGAATACGCAGGCTCTCATGGATAACTGCCGGAACACCGTATTTGGCTTGGCGGCAGACTTTCAACTTGATGGTGGTAAGCTACTTTGGTAGCAAGCCAGGCGAGCAACTCACAAAATGCTCTACCACCTCCCAAATGTCATAATAATATACCCTCATGACCGTTTTACCATCTAATAACAAGACAAACTGTCAAACGCCATTATACATTGACATACCTCCAGATTACTCGAAGCGGTTCGCTTCTAAGTTTATCATCCGTACGGCGAATGAGTGAAATTCATTGCCCGCGTCTTTATTTCCTGAGCGGTATTATCTGGGAGTCTTCAAGTCCATGGTGTGTAAACACCTAACTTAGTAAATAAGACCACCATTATAGCATACGTTCCTAGTTTACCAGGCCACTCATCATGTAGCCTTCACGAAATAAACAGCTATCCAACAATTTTTCTCTTCGTCAATGCCTACCAGCAAAACCATCTAACCTTGGATCCCAATCTCCAATATAGGATGACGTCCCTTGGGCTCATCCTATATTGATATTCGGCCGTATCTTCACTTTCCATCAGGTTAGATGGTGGTCAATTGCTTGTCTATCTATCATAAAACAAAATACGATAAGCCCCAAATAATGATAAGTATAGTCGGATCGGAACAATACGAAATTGGTGTTTCGTGTCAATTGTTTATGAGTCCCTGTGTCCATATGGACGATAAGTGGTCGCTTCCGTCAACGAGCGATGTTCTCAATGACTTAATTCGGTTTAAGCTGAATTTATAGTTACGAGCGACACTTATTGAGAGGCACATCGGACTTCCTACTTACCACCCACGTACATTTTGGGATCCGAGTAGTTGTCGCTGTACTGATTCCGCTTTGGGTCACTATTTATTCGATGATGCTTTTAGAGCATTGTTGGGAATACCATGGCGTGGCAGTGCTACTGGAATGTTCGCGGAGGCGCGAGTGAACGGTTCTCATGCTGTCATGTGAAATAAAGTCGCCTCAACAGAACACGGTTAAACATAGAGCCTCAGGCTCAATGTTTAACCGTTTAATAAAAAGGCAGATTACAATAACGCACTGTCGAACTCCATCCAGCCATTTGGACGATACGAGGTTATATAGAAATTTACAAACATACATACATACAAGACACGCGCGATATACATTACCCTACTTTGGCAGTCGGGCAAAAAAGGCTTATCTTTGGCCTTCGATCATATATACCCTAATCGAAGTCTCTGGTATTCATCCTAGATATTTTCATACAATTTAGGAAAACAGCAACGCGACATTGAGTATCCGTGAGAAAAATTCACATAATATTTTTGGAGCGCAGTTCGTTCCCGTTTAGCAGGTCTGTTTTGTTCATTAAGAACAGTTTAACCACTATTAGGTGCCCTTAATGCATTAAGTTCCACCAAAGGCTTTCAAGGGACTTTAGAACCCTCAGTAATTGTGCACTCTATTATACTATCTTGAGAGATTAGCCCTAAGGGAGGCCCTTTATATGCGATCATTGTCTGACGAGTCTACGGTTTTGTAAGGGTTAACTATTATGGCAGACAGTCAACTACAAATTATTGCAGTAAATAACAGATATCTGATGAAGGAGAAATGCCTCAACTAGTATACCCAAATTGTTTTAGCTATTTTAAAAATTGATACACAGTTTGAACTACTGGAAAAAAAAAACCCTATTTCTTACGTTCAGAGCCTATGTAATTGTAGCAACTAGCAAACCTTGCGTGAATCAACTTAGAGAATGGTAAAACGTTAGTCTTTGAGAGAAAAAATGCTATACAATCTTAGTCCCTCAAATCTCGACGCTGACACAGTCACAGCCCACAAACTAGTCCGGATCGAACGGGCGTGAAGAATCGATTGTAACCGATACGCAGAATCGTGTGACTTGTGTCCAATCATCAGTCGTGGTAGACGATTATCTGATCTAGCGATTAGAATGAGGTCATTTTAAAACCAAGCCGCGCTTTGATGCAGAGGACGTTTGTTACCGCAGGCAATACTGAATGCGGCCATACCAATTCATGGTCTCAATCAGCAAAGTAAAAATATATCGGTTTACGCGTGTCATACTTAAAATTTTAAGAATTTTTGTAATTTTTCAAAAGTTAAGAAACATAACAACCAACATATTATAAACGCATAATCATAATTTTGGTTTAACCAAGGAAATAAACTACATTTGAAGCTTTTAGTATCTCTACTGATTATAGTCGTAACTCGTAGTCCACTACACTCAGGTAGAAAAGTCTATCGACAAAATCACTAGAAATTATGTCCGGAATCATTCTCGAAACCGACTGTTTAAAATCATCACTTATCATCAGGTTGGATAGTGTTTAAATTCTAGTTTAACATAAAAAAAAAAATTATATTTACGGTAGAATTGTAAATCAATATCAAAATAAAATCATATGCAACAAAAAAACTTGATTCGATCGATAGAAGCTCGTTTAATTGTGATACTGTTCTAATGGCCCTCCAAAAAAAGTCCAAAATTCATTATAATAATATTAAGCTTCCGCCATATACTTGGGTATGACTAAAGTATTTGATTATGTCGACCACTATTGTTGAAAAAACTTGAATGCAAAAAAATTAAGAGCTCTACGTATATTATGTTTCGCCAATCTTCTTCGACGCATATTCACAAAATGAAAAATGTTTCAAATAAAATACGGTATGCAGCAGTGAAAGTATATTATGGCCTACTACGTTTCCCGCGTGCCTAAAAGTTCCTTTTGTAGGTTAGTATGCAAACCTCTTTTATCTAAGGTTCCTTCGTAGATGTATGTAAAACTACGCGTACATTTTCTTTTTAGTTTTGGCTTCGCAATATTTTTCATTTAGCCAGTGTCAAGTTCTAATATTTCAAGTGTATTTTATATTAAAAGTCCTAATCAAAAGTCACAGTCAAAGTCACAGGCAAAGTCACGTAAAAGAGTAAAGGTCCAGTCTTAGTCAAGTCATGCCCTATTAAAGTGGTAGAAAC
This sequence comes from Lomographa bimaculata, assembly GCA_948107665.1. Classification (NCBI taxonomy): domain Eukaryota; kingdom Metazoa; phylum Arthropoda; class Insecta; order Lepidoptera; family Geometridae; genus Lomographa; species Lomographa bimaculata. The sequence goes on along the minus strand of OX403607.1, from coordinate 7,845,461 downwards.
TTTACTAGAACTTCTATTGGAGTTTTTGAGCGAAGGCGAAAGTCACGTTTTTCAACTTGCTATCGTTTGCCTACACTTATGCACGTTTACTAAGTATTAACTGTTAATAATCCACCATTATTACACATTAACACTCGAAAAATCACAGGTTTTGGAAAATGATACAAAACCAGCAATGCCATTTTTTCATTTTCGCGGCAAAACGTACACATGCGTACTTTCTTACAAGGACTTTTGCATTTGATTCCATAGTAGTCACAGTATCGTGTTCTAAGCCGTCTCCTAATTCTGTATTCAGAGAACATTTTGAGTTCGAAACTCATCTTTGCTCCGTGCGAGTGGAGACTTAAAACCTGTATCCGAATATCAAACTGAGTCCTTACAAGAAATCCAAATATTAAAAAGAAGGTAACGTTAAAGCACTTTGCCTTTTTATTGTCATATGTACTTTTGTTGGATATCTATTCTATAAAAAAAAACCATTCGTAACCCTATGTGAAGTCACCACATGGGGTTGCGAATTCTCCAGTGAATACTGATACAGACATCATGAGGAAAACCCGGCTACATACCTCGGCATTAAATAAAACGAGGATACTGTATTGTCGAAGGATTTAATTAAGTAGGATTGGAATTGACAAAATAACTAATATATACTACATAAAGGACCACGGCATTAGGAGCAATAAGGTAAATTATTCCCTCTTTGTTGTAGAAACTGAAGTATTTTATATTTCGTACGAAGATATAACCTTATAGCTATATACTTATTTATACATTGTAGAGATTGTTTTTAGGGTTCCGTACCCAAAGGGTAAAAACGGGTCCCTATTACTGAAACTTCGCTGTCCGTCCGTCCGTCCTTCTGTCAACAACGGTGATTGGTAGACAGTTGACATTTTTACAGATGATGTATTTCTATTGGCGCTATAACAAAAAATACTAAAAATAAATACGATAATGGTACGGAACCCTTCGTGCGCGAGTCCGACTCGCACTTGACCTTTTATTTAACATTGCAATGTTAATTCAAATTCAAATTCAAATATGTTTATTGCATATCACATAACACTTCTTAACATAAGGTCTAAAATATAAAATTGTAGTTCCTGTGATACCCCGTAGGGGCGCTGCAACTTACGAGAGGGTACATTTATCTTAATTATATTTTACAGCCATAAACAACAATATCAAATAAATATTTTTATACTAATTGCTAATTGCTAATATAATTATTTATATATAATTTCTATATTATTCAAATGCTTAATGTTATATTATATGAATTAGTTGTTTTTAAGTAATTATGCTAATTAAATATATGATTATTGAATGTATTGTATTTCATAATAGTAAGTTTATTCAGTTAAATGTATCATTCAAGTATTCGTTAACTGTATAGTAGCATTTTGTTACAAGTAAATGTTTCAATTGTTTAATAAATTGTTTGTCTTTAGTTACATTTTTAATTGTTTGAGGTAAGTGATTATATATTTTTATGGACATCTCCAGCGGGCCGGATGATAACAGTTTCAGTCGGGAAGCTGGTGCTACTAGTTGTTTTCTGCGGCTAGATCTCAGAGAATATTTTGCAGGTTGATCTTCGCGTTTCTTATAAAAATCGGGATATTTTCTTACAAATTTACAGACTTCAAATATATAAATACAAGAAAGGGTAAGAATTTTATGTTGTTTAAAATGGGGTTTGCAGGTATCGGTTTGTTTGATATGTACAAGGATTCGTATCAGTTTCTTCTGGGCCGTGAATACAGACGGCGCATCTACGCTGCCACCCCAGAGGGTGACACCGTAGCTGAGCCATGCGTGCGCATACGCGTAGTATGTACTGAGAGCGGTTTTAAAATCTGTTGTTTTCTTTATTTCACGGAGTGCGTATACAAATCTTGCCAATTTTAGGCGAACTTTTTTAACATGGTCTTTCCAATTTATGTGTGTGTCTATGTGTGTGTCTATTATTCGTCAAATACACTTTTATTGATTTTTGTTGTAGGTATCTTATTGTTAGGTTTCTCTAACATTATAATATAGAAACTAGCCGATGCAATGCTATAAGCACTAGTTACTTTCTTGGTTTGTGGTTTCTTTGCTATCATATATGTTTCTTTTTATTTAATCTTAATTAGGAAATATTAGGAGTGTTCTTGTGGATATCAGGATTGTTCAGGATTCCGGATGAAAGCATGCATTTGGAGCAGGAATATTTTAGCATTTCTGGAACATAATTTGGTGGTACGGAATGGGATTATTTATAAACGTAACATATTCAGTTAAAAGAAGTAATTTAGGACTTATAATTTAAGTTTTCCTGTAAGACATTCATGTAATTATAGTATGAAAATACAATGCGTATAAATCGCATCAAGCAGAACATAGGAAAAAATATTTACTTATTTATATTAAAATAGAGAACTTACCAACAGGAATAGCTCGGGTAAACTGGAAAGTGTCACCTGAAATAAAGAACATCACCATTTATATCATCGTATTATTTTTTTTATTCAAGATAGGCAAACGTTTTACCGCCATCTCACCTGACGGTATGTGACGATGGAGCACGTTTGCCTAGAAGAAGCCTATTCACTCGCTACTTAAAGACTCCCATATTGTATTTATCAGGGAACACAGACTCAGGTAAGGAATTCCATTCTTTTGCAGTTCGCATAATGAATGTGGAGGCAAAACGCTACGTCCGCATTTGTGGAATATCCACCATATAGCGGTGTCGCGTAAGAGTTTGTCTCGATGTTTGATAATAGAATGGAGATGGGGGAATTAGATTGTGTAATTCCGTCGCACACTCTCCGAAATGTATTCGATAAAATACCGAAAGACTCGCCACCATGCGACGATGCCCTGAGCTCTGATTTTGCCACCTTCCTTTATTTTTTCATCAGCCACGGTGCCTTACTACGGGCCATTTGCCTAAAACTAAACTAAATTGTCGACCTTCCTATTATTATGACTCAAGTTTTATGAAATTCGCGTAATATTTATGATACTCCGGTTACAATATAATACAGTCCACAGTACTAGGCTAATTTTGATGTATGGTGTGGTTAGAGTTACTTGCGAAACTAGAATTTGAGTTTAAGACGGCAGGTATTTTGGGGGCCGAGTCACCCACGTCCGTAGGAGGATACCCCTTAAGTCCGACTCCCTACACGTGGTCCCCGGGTGGTACTAATCAGGTGACATTTGAGAGGTGGTAGAGCATTTTGTGAGTTGCTCGCCTGGCTTGCTACCAAAGTAGCTTACCACCATCAAGTTGAAAGTCTGCCGCCAAGCCAAATACGGTGTTTCGGCAGTTATCCTTGAGAGCCTGCGTATTCCTGGTCTAGTGTGTTTACCAGCTTCGATCACATCGTCACTTACCATCAAGTGAGATAGTGGTCAAACACTAGCCTGTCACAAATAAAAAAAAAAAAAGGTATTCAATATCGCAGCATTTTGCATTTAAATATAGTTGTTATCTATTACTTTTGAGTGATTTCGGGATTATATTTATTACCGTTTTACCATCTAACAACAAGACAAACAGTCAAACGTCATCCATTTATGATTGACATATCTCCAGCTCTCGCTTGGAGTGTTTTGATTCTACGTTTTTCATCCGTACTGCGAGGGAGTGGAATTAATTCCCCGCGTCTTTGTTTCTTAAGCTGTATAATCTGGGCAATTAAAAACAAAACATATTTAATTTTTAAAAACCTTTATATAGGTATTTACTTCATGTAATTAGTTGAGTCGGAGATTGAATGATTAGTAAAAAAAGGCCAAAATAAAAAAAAGGTTTCGAAAAAGTTTATCCAGATGAAATCCACAAATATATAAAAATAACTTGAGAGGTGTCAATGAACACCCGGATGGAACGAAGTTCAATTTCCGTCTAGCCTCGCAACGCGCGATAAGGAACATTCGTTCTATAATTAAAAGAAACATGCAAAAACCAACATCACGCTGTGTTCCCAGGCGGTCACCCATCCAAGCACTGACCGCGCCCGACGTTGCTTAACTTCGGTAATCGGACGAGAACATGGTATGGCTTACAACTATTGCAAAAAGTGTCGTTACAAGTTTTGGTCTTAGTTTTTTCCGTCTAGTCCCCTTTCGCAACGCGCGATAAGGAATTTTCGTTCCAATATTATAAAAAACAGGGTGTATCGATACACACGATAGAAGTGCAACTTTTGTATTACAGGATAACATTTTAAATATTCATATCAAAACTCCCACCACTTTTCGTCACACAAAAAGGTTGCTGATCAGAATTTCATTCCCATAAGAAGTTTGACTAAAAAAATTATAATTTTGTTACTAAAGTTCTTAGCACCTTAAAAAAACGTATGGCTTCTAACTCGTGTTTAACAATTTTTTAGCTCATATAATATACTAGCTGCGCCCCGCGGCTTTGCCCGCGTAAGTCCCGGACCAGCCAGAATTCGGGGTTAAAAAGTAGCCTATGTCCTTTCTCAGGCTCTAGACTATCTGTGTACCAAATTTCGTTTAAATCGGTTCAGTAGTTTTAGCGTGAAGGCGTAACAGACAGACAGAGTTACTTTCGCATTTATAATATTAGTAAGTATTAGTAGTAAGGATGTATTTCCGACCGACTAGTAGTGTAAGTAATCGAATGTAGGACATAACATTAATACGTGTCCCGATTGCTAGCGGGGTCTCCTGACATTGCTGGCCTACATCCCGCTCAGCTGCATTTCAATTTCCTTCAGTGACAGCATTCGTGACGATATTAGTTGATTCGACTGATAGTCGACTATAAAAACGTTTGGCCACTACAATGATAATGCGATCTTTTTACATGCCTGCGCCACGCAAAGGGTAATGTTAGGCCGCATCTTCACTTTCCATCAGGTGAGATAGTGGTCAAATGCTTGCCTATCCAACATAAAAAAAAAAAAAAAAAATGTGTTTATCAGTCTGTATGTATGTTTGTTCTTTAGAGGAATTCTAGTGACTTAACGCGTCGGCAGATTTACACGTTTCTTACGTCAATCGTTTTTTTTTAAATCTTGCAATTGTTACTCAAGATATGACAGTAATCCATAATCAATATGGCGGCAACCAGACATACTGGAAAATAAGTTACTTGTTATTTTTATTTTTTTTCGAGTTATTCTCAGCAAGCCCTTTCATTTGATACCCTTATTGTAGGATTGCATTAAAAATTACTTGTTCGCCATTTTGTATGTTCCGCCGTGTTGGACTTAATATTACGTTATACAGCTAACGCATGCATTGTCATCCAAACTAAACGTGAATACAAAATTTCAGCTCAATCGGTTGAAGATATGCTTAAAATTGAGTTGCAAGATTCCACCCGAACAAACATAGATAGATTATAGAGCGTGTGTGTGTGTGTATGAATGAGGGTGAGGGTGCGTGTGTGTACTATTCCGGAAGATGGCGTCACACGTCCCCATAAGACGTTAATATTAAAGAAAGGATAAAACGTCGTTTGTAACGGAGCTCGGTCAGTAAGTTTTTTTTATAAATAAACGCTTTCACAATCACAGCCACACACCAAGTTCGATGACTTGTTTTGTAGGTGTCTGAAACATTCACATCACACACACAATTACAGCCAGAACTAGAAACACAAATTCTCCACGATGAGAATACTTGTGTTCCCGCCGGGAATCGAACCCTAATTTAGTTCTGCCTAACATGTAGAAATAATATAGCAAGTGTATGTTTATTATTCTTTAAAAACATTTGCTCCAAGCGACGCGAGTCACGAGTCTACCCGTCACAATAGAGATACCTACATAAAGGTTACGCGTCGCGCGCCATTTCCTTCTAGCACTGAACTAGGGTACCGGGACGCGTATTGTGGACACGTCTGCTGTCGGAACGTACTGTGTTATTCTTATGGAATGTTATTTTGAACGCAGTTCAAAAAAAAGGAGGTACTCAATTCGACTGTATTTTTTGGTAATATAATTTGAGTTTCTGGTTCTAAGTGTGATTGTGTGTGTGATGTGATTGTTTTCAGTACCCACGAAACATGTTAAAACTCTTAAACCAGTGGCTCTGCGAGCTGAAGATCTCGCGAGCCTGTCTTTGCACAATTAACCCACGTACATTATTTTGAAAAAAAAAAAAAAAAACGGAATCGACATAAAAATTCTACATAATTATCGAACCTACTCACAAAATTGGTTGAGAAATGGGACCTGTAGAGAAGAACAACCGGAAATCCGGACATACATATGCAATTTTGCCCAAGCTCAAACGAAGATGCTTCGCTCGTCCTTCGCGCTCTTTCGGTGTGACTGCAGGTCCGATAATTACATAGATTCGATTTAGTTTTTGGAAATCTTTCAAAATGGCGGAGTTATAAGGCGTTAAAAACGTAAAAAGACGTAGTTCAGTCATTCCAAAAAGTACGTGATATCTTCAGCTCTAGTGGTTCTGTGAGCTATGTAGTTGTTACATATATTAGTATATGTAACAACTACATAGCTATATATAGATAGGAAACCTTAGGGTTTCCTATCCCTTCTAGAATCGGTAATAATAATCACTAAAAACAAATAAAAAATGGTATCACTCTCAATTAAGTTAAAGCCATGAATGTCCTTTATTACTCATATATATTATGTATAATATATATTAGTTTGTGTATGTTTATAATATATTATTACTATTTATGTAGGTTTTTGTAGGTGTATTATTTGTCTAATATTATTAAGTACGTGTAAGTACATTTATTTATTTAAATAAGTGGTGAGGTATACTACCGTCCCTGTTTGTAATATTTTTATGATCTCCCTTAGGTTGTCTGGAAGAAATCGCTTTGAGCGATAAGATCGCCCTTTGTGCTCCTATGTTAAATTTAAGATTTCTTTGTAAGTATTCTTATTTAGTGTGCAAACTATCTATATCTTATTTAATACAGAAACTTTATTAAATCTGGTTATTCATACTGACGCATAGGAAATGACTATAATGTTTTTATCATCAATTCATCATACATGACAGAAAACATTGGACAGTATTTAAAATTAATAACCTATCTGATTAAACGGATTTTTTAAAACAAATGGGGACTTCACCGCTATTATCTATGAATTTTCTCATCAAGTCCACAGTAAATAAGTACCTTCTAGGCAAGCATGTTCAATCTTCAACTGCATCGGGTGAGATAGTGGTAAAATGTGAACCTTCAGCATAAAAAAAAACAAACATCTAATCCAATCTCGATATTTAATTATTTTGCAAGAAAATAAAATATGTAGTACAGTACATGCAATAACAACAAAACCATTAATTGGCTTGTTGATTGTTGTATGATAAGGATTAACATTGATTTTGTCAAAAAAGGTCCATGTCCGTACCATGAGGTAACAGTAAAAAGGTAAGAAAAGCAATATGAAGTTGAATTGAGAACCTTCTAATATGTTTTTTAAACAAACGAAATAAATAACCACTTTTCAACCGACTTCAAAAAAGGATGTCCTCAATTCGACTGTAAGTTTTTTTTATGTATGTTACGTGAAAATTCTGTCAATTATGAACTTTTCTTTTTTTTGTTTGGTATAATATATTTTAGTGGTTGTCTCATGTAAATTTTATTGAAATTGATCAAGCCAAAACCAAAATATAAGCAGTGAAGTTGGTTTTTTTCAGCTTTACTTGCGTTTAAATTATTATTATTGAACCCTGGTAAATTCTAATTTATATTTTATGCAAACATACACTGTGTATGCGTTTTATTTCAGATATATAGATAACGAATTTAAAACCTCAAAACTAATTGCTCCGTTTAATGGCAATGCTTAATTAATCTCAGTGGTAAATATAAGCCAACATTTTCTTTTGTTGCATCAACCAGATAGGCAGACACGTAGACGACAAACAGATTTGATTATATTACATTATTATCGGAACATAGGAACTATTTGAAAAAAAATATATACATAGTGCACAAATATGCAAAGAGGGATAATTCTATCCATTAAATAACAAAATTGCTTATTTAAGATATACCTAATTCTTATCAGCCTCTGATAATCAATAAAAAGCTAATGATTTAAAATCTATATTGGAGGACAATGACCTCGAAGCTGATACAAAAAATGTGTATATACCAGAACAAAGACTTGATGTCAAGGATAGCTAGAAATTATTTTTTGTGAGATTGGTGAACGTTTTTATGATTCGAGAGTGGTGTACTACAATTTATGCACAGGGCAGCAAGAGGGCGACCACAAGAAAATGTCCTACCACCAAGGATCTAGTGTTTGAGCAAATGTATCTAAAGTATTAGTCTTTAATAATCAAGGAGGAGATGGCGGGATGACCTTGACTCTTACCTTGAAGATTGGTCATCCTTAGCACAAGATCGCGAGAAGTGGCGAGAGGGTAGGGAGGCCCTGCAGTGGGACACTGAAGGCTAATAATAATAATAATAATAATCAATTTGAACTGCCTGCTGCCTTAGTTGAACTGCTGGCTGGCTTAGTTAGGCTTAGGTTCAATTCTCATGAAAATATAGGATTTGTGTCCAAGGGAAATTTGTGTCTGGTTCTGGGTGTGATTGCGAGTGTGGTGAATGCTTTCGACACCCACATACCAGTCATAAAACTCAGAGAGTGACTGTGAGTGTGAAAGTGTTTATATTTATAGTTTTCAAGAAACAATATAATTCAAGAAATAAGACATAGTATGCAGCCAAGATAACATTTACAATATCAGAAGTACTAGTATCTTGATTAGTAATCATTCTTATATAAATAAATAGACAGCTATAGATTCTAGAAATCTAGACCAACATAGCTATGTAGCACAAATAACAACTGTGTAAGCATTCTAACAGTAAAGTCAGCAAATTAGCGGCACTTTGCGATAGGATTGACGAAGCAACAATGCGCACTTCTCTTGTCACTTGGCATCGGCTCGAGAGTAATTGAATACGATTTAGCGGCATACCGTACTGTTGGGCCACTGCAAACCGGTCGAAAGTACAACATTTGTATGCTTGAGTTATAGTTCATAATTTCATAGAGAAATGGATTATTCAGCCGCGTACAAACCAAAACGGATTAAACATTGTGTAATAGAATATTTTGGAAAGCATTCTAAACCACATTCATCACAAAACATCGAAATAATAGCGATACAAAGATGACAGTGAGGAGAGACAATAAACATTGCAATAAATATATGTTGGACTCGAGATAATTAAACCCAACTTACAGTTTAGCTCAATCACTTCGACTAACAGTTATTGATGATGTTATATCAACTGAATCACCGAAATATGTTTAGAAATCTTAAAAAACTTTATCACTCCGATTTATTGACACCCTTTCAAGCAAACCATAGACAAAATCAAAGATAATGTAATCACTCCGTTTAGACAAAATAGACTAACGATTGTCCACAGACAGAAAAATAAACATAAGAATAACAAACGAGACACGAAGGTATTCCACTATTGGATGTGATCGTTTCGGTAATCCATCTCGAGCCTCAATATCAATGATTACGTAATGTGTGTATTGTGGCTGCATAATTTTTATTAATAAATAATTCAACCCGAAATCATGAAGCACTTTATATTGTAAGCTTAGTTAAGAAAATGAGCAAATTTCAATTCATTAAAAAACATTATAATATAATTATAAACATGTTAATAATGTGCGTAATATGTAAGACGACCATGCGCCTGGACAAATCTATCTAAGGTTTTAAGGTGCATTTTATGTAATAACTTGTTAAATCTTAAGTTTAATGAAATAAATAAATAAATAATATGTAGTTACGAACTCAGCTTAACACAATGATGAATGTTCTTAATCTTATGTATGATTTAGTAAGGTAATTATACGGGACTTAACTGGTACCTACGCATAATGATTATTAACGATTTTAATCAACCTCGACTTTTGAATAAGATTAGTTCTTTAGCCATAGGGATAAAAAAATACTTAACTTATATATACATTTCATTCATACTCCATATTATTTGAAAACCCTTGTTAATACAGAATTATTTACCAACCAAATTGAGCGTTTGCGGGATATATTAGGATTTATTTATAGCCACATTATCGTTAGCATGTCTTGCAGTGGAACATGCCTAAAGTCAGCTGGTTCTGTTGTTACTAGTTGTCAGTGTCATACTCTTACGTCAACAATCGCTCGCTATCGCAATCGCAAGTTCATCTTGTTGTGATTACATTTTTAGGATTTTGTCGCGAATTTGATCGATCAACGCGTAATTTTATTTTACGATAAAATGGCTTTCTGAATTTACATGGCTTACATCGTATATCAGTAAACATCGTCAGGTGTATCGCCAGTGGTGATCAAAGTGACTATTTGTAACAAGTAAACATGAGTGAACCCGATAATCAATTCGTTGGTAATTCAGAACCTACATTGGAGAATGCTGGTGTGAGGCCTAATATTGATGTAGCGTCATTCAGAAATGCTGTTCCTTCCACTTCTACAGGAAATGCAGCTATCGGTAAGTACATGATGTATATTTCCAAATTATCGTATCTCAAGTAAACTTTGAACTTTTGTTGGAATCTACAGAAAACTACGACTCAATTTGATAAGCCAAAAAGTTGCGTGGCGAGTGCAGTTTCCAAAGCCGTTATTTTATCATTGTGTGCGTAAGAGAATCACTCTATAACACTAATATAAAATATCCGAAAGTTTATGTGAATGATAATGTTTCAAATGAGGTACCGTAGTAACGCCAGGACGGATTTTGATGAAATTTAGTATGTTGATAGACCGTGGAAAAGAACATAGACTACTCTTTGTATGAGTAATAGGGACTAAATCATGAGGTGTAATTCTTTAAACATAGAACCTCTAGGAAGAGCTTAAGAGACGTAAGTAAGTTTTCTATGGTGTTATGTTATCGTCTGGTTCCCAAGATATGATTATTCACACAGCACTCTTAAAACTAACATAATAACAAAATAATCAATGTTTTTTACACACTGTAAAAACACAGCAAAGTCAGATAAGATACATTTATTGACATAAAACATTTACGTAACATTTTGATACAATTTTTATAATCATAATTCATTTATTATCTCAATAACATAAAAAAAATTATCAGAAAACATACTGAAAAAATATTGTCATACTGAAAAATAACATCATTTTCATGTGACTTTTTTTAGCCTTAATGTATCTTCATGTTATGTCTCTTTAGGTTTTATTGTATATGTAATTAAATAATTGTATATATAAAATTATTGATCTTGGGTAAACTTGTATACTGGGAATCAAATCCCATACCCCGTGCTTAGAAGGCAGACACGCAACTAACTACACTAGCGGCCAGTCAATGTTAAAGCCAATTAACTGTGCTAGTTCGAAAACACGTGCCTGTCATTTGCATAAGAACAACACAAAACTGTTGTCATTGTTAAAGTTAATGAACCCTATAAGTTACTGAATATATATTTGCTATTTAAAACTAAGTAGTGGTTAAGAACTATGTAAGGTCTACATGGGTTATTGGAAACACTTATGTATTTAATTTATTCTTATTCCAATAATCTGTTGTGCAAATAATCCTAATTTTATTAATATATCAATGATAGGATTATCGCTTGTGGTGGGGATTGAACCAGCAGCTATAGGGTGTCACCGCAGAATTTCAACGCGCTATAAAATCTTCATTACGCGCTATAATATCAAGCCCTGCCTGAATCGTCGAAATTATCCTTTCCTTATTATTAACGTCTTATGGGGATGTGTAACGTCATATACAACAGTTTATGAAAACTACTAGGCAAAGGAGTCTAACATAGCAGTTAGCTCCTCATTGTGTTTATAATATCATCGCTTCAGGCAGGGCTTGATATTATAGCGCGTAATGAAGATTTTATAGCGCATTGAAATTCTGCGTAATGTCACATCCCAGTACACCTTTTAGAGGCAAGATGTTGCGAGCCCCCAGACCCGTACTTTGACGCTATTTATCTTTGTCTATTTCTATAAATTTATTAAATAAAAAATACATGTCCTATATATATTTATTTATAATCTAACTGACTAATTCGTTTTTGTTTTTCCCATGCAACAACCCTATTTTCCCATCAGTGAGACTTTTAATTTGTGAAGTCGATAACACCATACTTCTTTTGTTTAAGGACCACCTGCATTACCACCAAGACCAGAAATTGGCATGAACCAAAACTATGGGATGAACCAATACTCCCCATATGGCATGGGAGGCATGGGATCATATGGCATGGGAGGCATGGGATCATATGGGATGGGTGGCATGGGAGGATATGGTTATGGAATGGGAGGGATGGGGTCCTACGGTATGGGTGGAATGGGATCATATGGAATGGGGGGGATGGGAGGATATGGATATAATAATTATGGGAATCCTATGCAAGGAGACATTGAGAACAGGTAAGATTATTAGATACCACTATGACTAAACATGGAGAGAGAGCTATAACATATTTAAGTAGGAAAGCGAAGATGTTATTGGTATACCATATCATCACTCCCATCAGGTGAGATAGAAGTCAAATGCTTGCCTATTAACCATTAGAAAAAAGAAAAGTTTGGCAACAAGAAATGTGAAGTCGCTTGCTGGAAAAAATTAAAAAAAAAACATCATTCAAAATCGTTTAATCACATGGGCCCCAAAATGGCATTTATGAAATTATGTGACTCTACTGCCAGAATCGCAATATTACAACCATCTCAAGAAGACCCTGGCAAGAAACTAGGCGGCGCGTTTTTTCATTAATTTTTTTTAAACACCATATGACACTAATATAGGAATTATATTAAAATAGGTATCTTTATTATGTAGTCATCAGAAAGCGCTTGTGCAGTTCACCTCCATACATCATTGTCATTAATGTATTAATTGATAGGGGTGGTGCCGCCCCAGATGGACTCCCAAGTAGTTGATGGAGTTTTATCTCTCTGATCTTGTGGCTTACAATATCTCCTGTCTTGGTTTATTTTATTTATTTTACAAAATCCACAGCTCTTAATTAACATAATTTATAATAACTTCCAAATTATAAAAGACAGTCATCGCTTCTTAAAGTATCTAAGTGTGTACATATTTGTGTGTGTTTGTGTTTTAGAAGTTATAAACAAAATATTTAAAAATAAGTAAAAATTGCTATAAAATTTTGAGAAAATTTTAAATTTTATTTCAGTGCTCATTATAATATTTTCTTTATGTTAGTGTATTGATATGAAAATAAAAAATGCTTTTATATTTCCAGTATTATATTATATTACTCAAAATTCTCTATTTTCCATTCTGACTGGACTTCTTTCTCTTCTATACTACTATCCTACTAATATTATAAATCCGAAAGTTTGTATGTAAGTGTGTAAGTATGTTTGTTCCCTTTTCACGCTTAACCGCTGAACGGATTTGGATGAAATTTGGAATTTACATATATTTTTCCTAGGATAGGCTACTTTTTAATAGCGAGCGAAGCCGCGGGGCACGGCTAGTTTTATTTAAATAAAATATACAAGAAGATAGGGCTCATACTAGTCAATCACAGATAATAAAGGTGCCTATCTTTCTTTTTCATTCCATCATTGTATCTATGACATTCTCTCCAGATTGAGTGTATGATTATAATATAACGTTATCACTCCTTATCAGTTCTTTGTGAGAGTACAGCAGACAAATAAGGCTTACCTACTACTTACTTTTATTTTTTACTTTGTTAATTACGCTTTTCATTATGTAATGTAATATATAGATATGTTATCTACATATCTATATACATTTCTACAAATTGATGCGGCCCACCAAATTTTTTAAAATATATTTTCACACTAAATCTGGACTGGTTTTTTTTTTATGACCACAATCACACCTGATGGAAAGTGACGATGTAGTCTAAGGTAGAGCACGGTTGCTTAGTAAATACCTATTCACTTTACTTTTGAACACACCCAAATTGTACCTTTCGGGAAACACAGACGACGCGACGGCAAAGCGTACCATTCTTTTGCTGTGCTATAAATGAACAAAGACGCGAAACGTTTCGTGCGAACGAACGGTATCTCAACCATAAATGGGTGACGCCGTTCTTCTAGATGTAAAGTGGAAAAACAAAGACAAAGATAGTTTGTTTGCATCAAAGATGAGTTATATACACATTTTTTTATGGCAAATGGGGTTAGATTTACAATAAAATTCGAAATAAAAAACGTAAAAGAAAAACAGGTTTTTGAACGTGCACCATCAAAATCATATCTTAAGTTTACTTGGACCCCAAAGAGGCACTCATTCCTTGGGGAGAAAGCTTGTGTTCCAGCCGGGAATAGAACCGATAGACCTCTGCTTAGAAGGTTAACGCCACCCAACTAAGCTAACGAGCAACTATCTATAGGCTAGATCATGATAATAATATGAGACCATAATTATTATGGTCAACTATCTATTGACTACATCATGATAATAATATGTGATCATATGGTGTTAATTAATGGGAAATGTTTATTTATATGGTCCAATGACGCTCACCTACTTCATGATAAGACCAAACAAAACATAATCAAACCGTAAAATAGTTATCTGATATCCGTCAGTCTGATATAAGTCACATGAATATAATAAAATTATATCGCTTCAACTTTGTACAGAGATCTAAAGTATCTTTTGAAAATCATTCAACATTCTTCCCATTGGGGGTTTTTTTTAATATACAAGGTTACTTTGAATTAGCGCTCCATACTCCACAGGGGGGTAGGGTATCGACAATGCAACACAAAAAAATATATAAAAAAAAAAACTTTTTTTTTTTGATAACTTTGTAAAGTGCCGAGCTACGATTAAAACCAATCATCCAACTCGTAAACTCATAAATAAAAAACAATAGGCGCTCCATACTCCCCTCTGTGGAGTATGGAGCGCTAATTCAAAGTAACCTTGTATTTAGTGTACGACTTTTGGCCACTCAATTTCACCATTATGATTTTTGGTTAAAAAGGTAACAACTTTACTTTTAACCAACAAATAATCATATGAGTTGGTCACACTCACAGCCCAATACAGTTCTATAATTAGTGTCGTGGGAGCCGGAAACATTCAAATTAAGTTTTTTTTATGCTGATAGGCAAGCATTTGACTACAATCTCACCTGATGGAAAGCGATGATGTAGCCTAAGATGTAGTCGCGAGTGAATAAGCGAAATCTTCTACGCAAACGTGCTCCATCGTCGACCGCATTGTCGCTTACCAGGTCAGATTAAACAAAAAGAAAAAGAAAAAAAAGAATTAAACAAAGCAATTATTTTCTGTTTAATAAATGTGGATTTAAAAAAAAAATGCCTTTTTAAATACGTTTCACCAGAAATTAACTTAATTCAAATTCTTCATAGAACATTAAAAATGTTTTTATTTAATAGTCTGGAAGTCCCGGTAATTCCCGGGACTTTGATTGTAGGCTGGGACTTGACTAACGCGCACCCAATAGCCAGCTCAAGTAGTTCAGTTAACGTACGAAGGAAATAATAATAGTCAAGTAAAAGAGTCAAGGCCCAATCATAGTGAAGTCATTCGCTAGTCACTTAAGTGATAGGCTTTATTATAACATGTATTGTAGTTTTGGAACAGAAATTTAAATCACGTTTTTCAGTTTTTACCGACTTCCCAAAAAAGGAGGAGGTACTCAAGTCGACTTTTTTTTTTAATTATGTGTGTTACGTCTTAACTTCTCACGTGAGATTTCGAAAAATTTTTTTTAGTTTGGAAGATTTGCTTTCCAATTGGTTCCATTTAAATTTGATCAAGATCTGATCAGTAGTTGTTGAAATATCGTCAATAATGCGTATTCTGTGGACTACATTGACGATGTTTATTTTTTTATTTGAAAGCTGCTGCTTTTCATGTGGTCCCATTAAAATTTGATCATAACCTGATCTCTAGTTTTTGAGTTATCGTCAATAATGCGTGTGCAATACATTAAATCTGATCAAGGTTCCGAAGATAAAGCGGTGAAGTCGGTTTATTTTTAAGCTTTGCTTGCGTTTAATTATCTATTTACAACTGGTAAAGGCCTGATTTTAAAAAGCTTATCGGAGTATTCATTGTTTTAGGTTTATTCAAATGGCAGAGGAGCACTCCCGACCGACGTTCGACTCGATACAGAGCCTAGTGCACGCTGTTGGTAGTGTTGCAATGATGCTGGAAAACACATTCTTCGCTCTGACCAGTTCATTTAGAGCGATATTAGGTGAGTACCTATTAGATTACTCTCAAGTCTGTAATACAATCATAAGCATTTATTCGTAACTATTTTTTTTTGGGTAAAATGGCTTTATTTTTTGGGAGGAAAATGACTTGGGAAAGGGAAGTGCCCTTCCTTCCCAGGGGTGAAGAAAAGGGGTATGTGGGGCTCGAACCCACTAAGACCCCCGTGAACAGTCCCTAGCCAATGGGGCAAGATAGGGTCGCGTCAGCAGTCACTATCTTGCCCCGGGCTGTAGGCCCGGGTGTAAAACCGGGCCACTGCGCCCATGAAGAGGTGACCTTGCTCACCAAGGCCACCCAGACGTGTGGGGCTGTGCAAGCCGGTGGTGAGTCCCCTGGCTCTCCACCACTCTTCGCAACCATGATACATCATATCTCATCATGCCGCATCGTCACATTTTATCAGATGAGATAGGGCTTGTTCCCACCAACACGTCACCACATCGTCAACGTGGAACGATGTGGCCCGGTGCATTGACGTGACGAGCTTATTTACGTTACCGGTCGTAAAAAATCACGGTGCCGGTTCCTATGTGGTTATTATCATCTAATAATTATATCAAATAATTTTAAAAACTAACAATGTAATTTATGATCAAAATCAAAATCGTTAATTCACATGGGCTCCAAAGTGGCACTCTTGAAAGTTAATGACTCTAATAATTATATCAAATAAATTTAAAGACTTACAATGTAATTTATAATCAAAATCTTTAATTCACATGGGCCCCAAAGAGGCACTCATGAAAGTTAATGACTCTAATGCCATAATAGTGCTCTCTGTCACTTTATTAATGTAGGAAAAATAAATTATTTTCAAAAAGTTCTATATTATAATACCATAACGCATCGTTCCACTACGACGCGGTACCGTGCATAAGCACGTCACGTCAATACTCGGCGCGCGCCGCGACGCTGCACCGTTCCACGTTGACGACGTTGTGACGTGATGGGGACAAGCCCATATTGGCCAAACACTACCCTATTTCGCTTAAAACAACATAATACTTTCAGGTGTGGCGGAAAACTTCGGCCGACTGCGTTCCTTATTTGCGCAGTTTTGGTCTACATTCGCAGTAGTGCGCACACTCAATTGGCTCGTCAGGAAACTGATGGTCATGCTTGGCATCAGGACTGAGACAGAATTTAAGGTGAGTGCAAATACTCACTAATTAGTGTGTTAAATTCAACGATGCCTTATAATCATTCCAGAATGCGTCAGCAACGATCGCAACGCTCACGGTTTTTTTTAATGAAAAATAGGTAAGCATTTGAGTACTATCTCACCTGATGGAAAGTGACGATGCGGCCGAAGATGTGACATGCTTGCCTAGAAGATACCTATTCACTCTTGACTTGAAGACTCCCAGATTATACCCCTCGGGGAACAATGACGCAGGCAATGAATTCCACTCCTTCGCTGTACGGATGATGAACGTAGAAGTAAAACGCTTAGAGCGAACTGGAGGTATGTCGACCATAAATGGATTCGTTCCACTATTGGGCGTGATCGTTGCGGTCGTCTATCTCAAAATGAAATGCATTATTTTGCTTCAAGTGTAGGTATACACTTTAATCCACGTTCGTAACTGAACTTTCATAATAAGCTACGGACATAGAATTTCTTCCTCGTTCGATTACCAGCTACGAAAGCAGAATTAAATTAGTTGAGTTTCGTGTATCGATACACACACTTGGTCATAATAGTGACATGTAAATATCGATTTTTAAAGCATTATAATAATTCAATTATATTTATACTAACTGACCCGGCAAACGTTGTTTTGCCATAATTATACATTATTTAGGAAATATTTTTTAGTTCAATAAAAAACTAGGGGTTAATCGTAAAAGGGTGAAACTTTACTAGTTGTATGTATTTTTCAAGGCTGAATCATAAAAAAAAACTGTCCGAAAAAAAAATGTGTGGGATGGACCACCCTTATCACTTAGGGGGATGAAAAATAGATAACAGCCTATTCTCAGACCTACCAAGTGTGAATATAAAATTTCATCAAAATCGGTTCAGCCGTTTCGGAGGAGTATGGTAACAAACACTGTGTCACGAAATTTTTATATATATTTTATAGATTTGATATGTGGCTCAATTATAATAAGTTGACATGGAAAATTCTTTTTTTTTTATTTTTTATGATAGATAGGCAAGCATTTGACCACTATCTCACCTGATGGAAAATGAAGATGCGGCCGAAGATGTTACAAGCTTGCCTAGAAGATACCTATTCACTCTAGACTTGAAGACACCCAGATTGTACTGTTCGGGAAACAAAGACGCAGGCAATGAGTTCCACTCCCTCGCTGTACGTAGAAGCAAAACGCTTCAAGCGAACCGGAGGATTAGATTCGATTAGATTCATCATTAATGCCGCGATTGCTCAGGAACTAGTAGTGGAACGAGGGCTTACGTGAGGAATGTTGCTATCGGTTATTCATCACTAGAATAGATATATTCTGTGTAATCCTACTAATATTATAAAACCGAAAGTTTGTGTGTAAGTATGTTTGTTCCCTCTTCACGCCTTAACGGCTGAACGGATTTCGATGAAATTTATAATGACATAGATTATACCTATTATGATTAACACATGCTTTTTGACTTGATGATAGCGGGCGAAGCCACGGGGCACGGCAAGTTGTGTTACAATCAGATCCCAGAATTTGCTTCGCTGTAGTCGGGTATAACAAAGTCGTAGTTATAGATACACTGTATATATAAATATGGTAGTGATAAAAACATCCACGAGGCCACTTATCAAGTTATCATACGACGTACAGCGGTTGCGAATGCTTATAATTGATAACAGCTAATTACTTTGATTTGAGCAAACTTCTTAAAATTATATTTGCAATATATCCTAGATCACTTATTGACCTAGCGAGCGCAAAGTGCCTCCTTTCCAGCTTGGGTAAACTGCTTTCGTGTGTCCGGATTTCCGGTTGTTTTCATCTGCAGGTCGCATTTCTCCAATTCTCGTAAAATTTTGTGACCATTCGATAATTATATAGAGATGTTTACGCTGTATCGGCTGAATGGAATTGGATGAAATTTGAAATATATACGCACATACCTTTTTTTTTTTTCCTGTGACTATCTACGTTCCAATTGCTTATATTTCCTAAAACTATATACAGCAAAGAACTAAGTTACCTACAAGACATCGAGCTTATAGCACATACCTTGGATTAACATATATTACTTTTTAACTTGATTAACGCGGTCGAAACCACGGGGCACGGCTAGTTATATATTTTTAAGCAATTAACATAAACAATCGTAGTCGTTAGTGTAGGGGTAGGACTATTTTGCAGAGTCCGCCTGGGACAGCACCACACCATTGTCAGACTTACAACCGCCAAGCAGTAGTGTGCAAACTTTACTGTGTGCAGGATTGCAAGGCAATGTTTACAGTGAAATTACATGGCTTAAGATTTTGACCTATATAAGTTTAAAACTCTGGATAGCACTGGAATATAATGGGCAAGCGTGAAGCTTACCATCAGAATTAGAATTAGAATTAGAATTAGAATTAGAATTGTTTATTAGCCTTATAACATAGTTGTTATACTGGGCAAGTCATGTTACATTATATTCCAAATAAAACTGTATACAATTCAAGAAAACATAATAAACTCATAGATATGGCAGGATCAGGCAAGCGATATGCTCGTCTCGACTCTAAAATACATAAATTAATTAAACGCAAGACTTCACCGCTTTGTCTTCGGAACCTTGATCAGATTTAATGTATTAAACACGTATTATTGTCTATAACTCAAAAACTAGATATCAGATCTTGATCAAATATCAATGGGACCACATGAATAGCACCAGCTTTCAAATAAAAAAATGATAATCAAAATCGGATCACAACGAAAGAAGTTATGAGGTAACTTTTGAAGTCGGTTAAACGAAAACATCGTCAAAGTGGTCCACAAAAATAGGCATTATTGACGATATTTCAAGTACTACTGATCAGCCCCCCGATTACCTATCTTTGTTGCAAACGGTTTCAATACTAAATTGACAAAACTCCTAAGAAATAAGGTTCATTTTTGCTTAATTTTAATTGAAACCGCGTGCAACAAAGATACGTAATAGGGTCGCAGATCTTGATCAAATTTAAATGAGACCAATTAGAAAGCAACATCTTTCACACAAAAAAATAAACTTCGAAGTCGGTTCACGTGGAGGAAAGCTATGAGGCAATACACATAAAAAAAAAACAGTCGACTTGAGTACCTCCTCCTTTTTTGGGAAGTCGGTAAAAAACAGTATTCTTTTCCCTATTGTAAAAAACACAAACATTCACACTTAAATTCGGTCTTTTTGCATGATTTTCAACCGATTTCAAAAAGGGAGGAGGTTCTCAATTCAACTGTATTTTTTTTTATGTATGTTACGCGATTATTCGTCCAATTATGAATCGATTTAGATTTTTTTGTTTAGTAGATTATACTTCAGAGGTAGTCCCATATACATTTTATCGTAATCGATCAAGCCAAAACCAAAATATAAGCGGTGAAGTCGGTTTTTTAAGCTTTAAATTATGTAACAGATATTATTTGTTTTTCATTGTATTCGTTTTTTATCTTATGAGACGACATTGTGCGAACTGTTATCATTTCTCTAGATAATGATAGTAGGTACATCTGTCGCACTTCGATCATCATCGATAAGTAATTGTTCCGAGTTGTGTATAATATGTTTTTTAGAACTATATTTTTTTATGACAGATAGGTAAGCATTTGGCCGCTATCTCACCTGATGGTAAGTGACGATGCGGCCGAAGATGAAGCATGCTTACCTTGAAGATACCTATTCACTCTAGACTGTTTTTTAGTTAAGAAGGCATTTCGCGCTTTCTGAAACACGGAGAAAATCCCTATGAACGGTCACCCATCCAAACACAGTGCTTGCCCCAAATAGAAAATGATAGCCTCTGACAGACGGACGGACAAAGTGCTAAATAGCAAAGTGAATTTTGAGACCTCGCTTCGGTAGTTCAATCGATAGCACACACAATAATATACCAGTTAAATAAAGTAATAACTGACTTCTATTGCGAATATCTCCGAAACTCTTCATCAGATACAAACCATCATTCGTAATAATAATTGAAACGAAAACAAAGCTTAAAAAACCGATTTCACCACTTATATATTGGTTTTGGCTTGATCGATTTTGATAAAATTTATATGGGACTACCTCTGAAGTACCTGTAATCTACCAATCTTTTATTTCTTACTGTGCCCATACAGGGTCTGTAATGATTCTAATTTATGTATGACATCTTAATTACCTACAGAATGAAAATTTCCAAAGACAATAAGCCTTATGATGTTGATAAACTTCTCTGAGCACAGTTATTAGTATAAATATATATAGATATAAAGGTCATTGGGCGTTTCTGACCCACTTTATGAAAGTTCGCGTACACAGACCAAATCAGTTTTAAATTGAAGAATTCAATACCACTTTTCAAAATATGTATTTTTTTTTTTAATATACAATGGGAAAATAAAGTTATTTAACATTAATAAAACAGAAGTTTTTACTTTTAGCATTGTGGAAACGTGTCGTTCAGTCACTATAAATGTTTGTATAGCTGTACGAAATATCTCTCTCTCGCTCGCACATTTAGCAGGTAGATAAAAACAGGTAGGTACTGAAATGTGCATGCGCCAGCGCCGCTTGGACCGCGTCGCAGTCGTACGTCATCCGTTGTTTCGATCTGTGCGTTTACACCTGTGTTTCTGTTATTTATTCATTTTATCGACTACCTGTGCGCGTTTTATGGACTATTGGCTTTGCTTGACGATTGGTTTTACGTTGAAATGGAAAGACAAAATAGTAATTGTGTGTCGTGTAATCGATCTGTTTTACGTCGACGAAAACACATATTGACAACGCTCTTTCTAGAAAGATACCGAGGTCATGCAGTATTATTATTGCAAGAAATTATTCCACACGAGGTAAGTAACCTATACAGTTATTATACCTACTTACCGGCTCACAAACCTGGACTATGAAATAGCGATAGAAAGAAATACTTTTAACCATGCTTTTGTCATTATAGGTACGCTTATTTGGTATCGTAGCCTTTACCGTGAATATAGTCGCAGTTATCGCAAACGATTTCTTTGTTTGTGAGGAATTGCAATCGTTTTTACTAAAATGAAACTATTTTTAATTGCTAATTAATATAATTTCTACTGCTTGGTCATAAACGATGGAAAGATCCGGGTGCGGCACGTTGCCATGAAGCACTAATGCACGGGACGGCAACGCCGCACCCGTCGTCGTAAAGCGATGTGTGTTACTGTCATTGGCGGTTGGCGGAGATCTTTGTATGCTGACAGTGGAAGTTCTCCGGTTGATGTGAAGATGATGATGTTAATATTTCTCAGTATATGCAATTTTTTATAAATTGTTTCAGATTCGTTTTGATGGCTCAAGAGCCATATGCCATGCTTGCTGGGTGAGATTTGATCGTCAATTGCACAACCAACCCATAGAAAACCAGCCTGTACTAAATCAACATATATCACATCAACCAGTGGATGACCAACCCGTGCAAGATCAAGCAGTTCAAGATCATGTACCCCATCAAGTTGAAGGAGAGGCAGACCAGAGAGATGGTGCGGGTCAACAATTGGGTCCCGGTTTTGTTGCACCTAGTGGATATTTGCGAGCATCAAATACAGCCAGGCATTGTGTTTTTCCAAACTGCAGAAATGTGGTGGCCCACATTGTTCCACCGTATGCTAAGTTTCAACTTTTGCATAATTATAATTTTTACATACCGGAATTAGCTCGGGTTTGCAACTCTCATTTTATAAGAAATGATTGGGAAGACTTAATTAATACCCCTTCACTCGAAAACTTTAATGGTGCTCATGTTGTTGGCATGATGAATCTGTACAAATGGGGTTTCGAACGGAGAAATCAATTTGATTATGAAAATATCGAACAAATAGATGACAACGAATTCCACTTTTGGACGGGTCTTACAAAATATCAATTGAATGTGATTTTAAACCAAACGCCTTCTCTGCGTGATAGATCAGAACGTCCTGCCACGGTTCTTGGAATTTACCTAACTAAAATAAGAACCGGTGAACCAGATGACCGCTTAGCTACTAAATTCAATATGTCGAGGAGAACATTAGAAAGAAAATTAGTGATAGCAAGAGAATGCTTAATTAATGATTTTGTGCCACAGCATTTGGGCTTAAATCATATTACAAGAGAAGATGTGGTAGCCAGAAACCTTTCAATCCCAAGCCATTTTTTCGGTGGTAACCAAAATGATCCCGCAGCCATTGTCGTATGTGACGGAACATATATTTATCTGCAGAAGAGTGCGAATTTCCTTTTTCAGCGGAAAACTTACAGTCTCCATAAGTTTCGGAACTTAGTCAAACCCTTTTTATTAGTATGTACCGATGGCTACATACTAGATGCTATGGGACCATATAAAGCAAATACTTCGGACGCAAGAATTATGCTCGACCTGATGCGACAAGATTCTCCGATTCATGGGTTCTTGAGAACTGATGACATTTTTATACTGGATCGTGGATTTCGAGATTCGATCAATACTATTGAAGAATGCGGATATAATCCTCACATGCCACCAACGAGAGCAAGAGGAGAACAACTGACGACGTTAGATGCCAATAAATCTAGGTTATTAACTATGATCCGTTGGGTAGTAGAAACTATTAACAGCAGATTTAAAAAAGATTTTAAAATCTTCCGCCATGTATATTTTAATGTTGCTATGAGACATATGATGGTCGCCTTCAGAATAACTGCGGCAATAATTAATGCCACTCGAAATCCATATGAAGACCATATGTATGCGGAACAGTTCATATCCATAATAAATGAGCGGATGAATCAACGCAATGAGCTGGCAGATTATGTGATAAGGCATCATTTGAACAGGCAGAGAGTAGCGTTCGTGCGACTCGACGGAAACGATCCGGATTTTGAAGACTTTCCGCGCCTTACATATGAAGAATTAATGTTATTTACGTTGGGATCGTACCACTTGAAAATCGCGAGGTCATATTGCCACGAGCACATGCGTTTGAGTGGAGTATACCACATCGAAATATACCGACACCAAGAAATTATCGAAAACAAGATACTAATAAGAGGCCGAATTCAGTCGCGACACGTCCGTAGTAAACAATATTATACGTATATTTTAGTAGATCCCAATCGAATTGGAAGAAATGGCATTGATCAGTATTACTGCTCGTGTATACACGGTCGCCGCACTGTTGGAAGCTGTGCGCATGTTGTAAGCATAGTTTACTTTTTATCATGGGCCAGGCATCAAGATGTGATAGATGCACCTGCAGCCTTTTTAGATGAAATAACAATAGATTTTGATCAAGCAGAATAAAAATATTATTTAAGTAGAACTGGATTTTATTTTTATGTCCCTTAAATAGTTTAAAACAACTGCTTTGGATAAAACTAGCACATTCTACTTTCTTTCTCGTGGGAATTTCCCCATGGGAAATTATCCAATGCCACTTAGGGATGACTAGCTTTCGACTGGTAAAAGTATTTTGAAATCAGTCCAGTAGTTTTTAGTTAATTCGTTACAAAAATGCTTTAAAAATGCCTTCATAATAATAAATAAAATATTTTTTTTTCTCAATTCTCCCAAGGCCCACAAGAATGCGACCCATACCACTGGGGTGCAGATACATTTATCTAAATACCTTGCCCTATTTCGTTTGTGTACGCCGTGGGTCAAATGTCCGAACAAAATGCCCAATGACCTTTAATTTACATATATTTTCTTTATCCCTGATTGATGCACGCCTCATGTAATTTCGTTTTCCACCTCTGGATGACTGGTAGAGAATGCTTTTAGCATTAAGTCCTCCTTTTGTACACTTTTTACTGTGCAATAAAGTATTAAATAAATAAATAAATATTCCAAAGACAATAAAATAAAGGTCATTGTTTTTAGTGTAGTTTTTTTTTTAATTTCCAGGCGTGGGCCGATGCTGTAGCCGCCACGCAGTCCGGGTCAGCGACCCCTGAGCAGAAAGCTCGAGGCTCGAGCTGGCCTGTGCTATTGTTCTTTGGCGTAGTTGCAGCAGCCCCTTACATTGTTCTACGAATGTACAATGGACTTACGAACAGCATACATGAGAGATGTAAGTATTCACATATTGTAAATGAATTACCATTGGGAAAAAAAAAAAAATATCACCCTAATATTATAAAGGCTATTTTTTAAAATTCAATATAGGCAAACGTTTGACCACTATCTCACCTGATGGTAAACGATGATGCGGTCGACGATGGAGCACGTTTGCCTAGAAGATGCCTCTTCTTCAGTTTCTTGTCAGGTTCTTCTCGAGATGGCTGTAATTTTGCGAATGTGGCAGTAGAATCATTAACTTTCATGAGTGCCTCTTTGGGGCCCATGTAAATAAACGATTTTGATTTTGAAAGCTTAATATAAAACTAGTGACAAGGACGCTTGGAGGCAAACTGCACAAGCGCTTTCTAGCGACTACATAATATAGATATACCTAGGTTCATGTAATGATTCCTGATGAGTACAATATGGGAGTCTTAAAGTCGCAAGTGAATAGGTATCTTCTAGACAAGCTTGCTCCATCGTCGACCACATCGTCGCTTACTATCAGGTGAGATAGTGGCCAAAAGTTTGCCTATATTGAATAAAAAAAAAATCCTCTGTTACTGATTTAAGATTGTTTAAAAATGAAATAATAAATGCGCCGCCGCGCCGCCGTGTTTCTTGCCAAGCTTCTCGAGATGGCTGTAACAATTAAACAGGCAATTAGAGTGCCTCTTTGGGGTCCATGTGACTCAAAATGGATGATATCAAACTATGATTTCAGTAAACGACCCAACTACCTGGCAGAATCCACTAAGAGCAGTCGCCCAATACTCCTACCAGGCTACCTCGCCCCAAGAGATCAGCTTCACCGAGAACCAGGTCCTGACCCTCGCTCCTCAACACTTGCAAGGCCAGCTGTGGAACTCTGGATGGCTGATGGCGACCACGGACAGAAGTACATCGGGACTGGTCCCCGTTCCATACATAAAAGTCATCAAAGCCAACGAGGTGGAAAAACCAGCAACAGTTACAGAGTTGGGGAATTATACTGAGCAAGAAATCTAATGATATTTTTTAATTCGTGATTGTAAAAACATAAATGCTTTCACACTCACATCTCAACACTCGTTCGAAGACTTGTGTCGTGGGTCAACATTCACATCACACACAATCACAACCACAAATATACCTTGGGGAGAAAACATGTGTTCCCACCGGGAATCGAACCAGTTACCTGTTGCTTGGAAGGCGAACATCAACTACGCCAACGGGCAGTTCAAATTGTGTACATTCCACTTAAATTAATCTACATCCTCCTCTATCTTCTCACTTTTAATAATAACGTACTAGGTATATATATATACATTTTGTCAGTAAAAAGAAAAAATATGTTAAATATATAATAATTGAAACGCAAGCAAGACCTAAAAAAACCAACTTCATCGCTTATATTTCGGTTTTGGCTTGACCGATTCCGACAAAATCTATATAGGACCTTTAGAGTATACTCTACCAAACATAAAAGAATCATCCAAATCGATTCATAATTGGCGGAGATATCGCGTAACATACATACAAAAAAAACATACAGTCGAATTGAGAACCTCCATTTTTGTTGTGTTATGTTATTTGTTGTGTGTGTATGTTACGCGATATCTCCGCCAATTATGAGTCGATTTTGATGTTTTTTTTGTTTGGCAGATACTTTAGAGGGGGTCCCATATACATTTTGTCAAAATCGATCAAGCCAAAACCAACATATAAGCGTTGAAGCGTAGTACTATTATTTATTATGTGGTTGAAGTCGGTTTTTTTAAGCTTTGCTTGGGTTTAATTAATATATATATATGTATACAGATTTGTTATATTTATATAGTTATATGGTTCAATTCCCGGCAGGAGCACAATTTTTAGCGAGCGCCATTTGTGCTTCTGATTCAAGGTTTTTTTTTTATTTTCGATAAGCAAGCATTTGACCACTATCTCACCTTATGGAAAGTGACGATGTGGTCGAAGATGGAGCATGCTCGCCTAGAAGATACCTGTTCACTCGATATTTAAAGACTCCTAGATTGTACTTATCGGGAAACAGACTCGGGCAAAGAATTCCATTCCTTAGCAGTTCGTATAATAAATGTGGAAGCAAAACGCTTCGTACGCACCCTTGGAATATCTACCATAAACCGATGTCGCGTGGCTGATTGTCTGGTTGTCCGATGGTCAAATGGTGTGATTGTGTCAGAGGGTCTATTCCGGGCATCGATAATCTTTACATCGACGTCGAAATCGAACAATTTTCTTTTTTTATGAACCATCGAGAAAGACCACGGACTGGCAAGCGCAGTGTCGGAAGACCGCCGACAAGGTGGACGGACGACATATCTTTGCTTTGCTTATTTTTATTGACATGAGGGTAGGGAATTAGGGATAATGATAACGTCATCCGTAATTATTTACTTTTTTACACATATGGCAACACAATCTGTCTATGCTTGAAAACGAAACGCATTTTTGGGGATTCCCACGAATAATGAATACGTTTAGGTATTTTCTTATTTCTAGAATTATACCTTCTGCTCATGAATCAATAAAAAAAAAACAATACATTAAGTAGTTAATAGAAAATGTTGTGGGTAAGAGCTTTGCTTACTTTTGCTGAAAAGGGGCTTGGGGGGGTAAATAAATGTAATAAATCTGCTTACGTAATACTTGAACGGCCCCTTGGTAAAGGACGCCCCTTGGTAGCGTAACACCGACGCGACGTCCCATTTCAGATTCGATAATCCTCTCCGTATGAAGGTTGTCTGGAAGAGATCGCTCTTAGCGATGAGACTTCCTTTTGGTACAATAATATTTAGTGTTAAACCTATTTTTGTGGGGGAGGGGAGGGGAATGCCTTGATCTTACTTTCCTTGCCCTGGATCTAGTTTTAAACCTACCTTATGTCACTAGGTCAAATTCAATGATACCTTATTAGAATCGGTATGTTTGTCTGTGGTGGGAACAAACGAACATACACACACATAGGATTTTTTGATTACACGTAGGATTCTTAAGGCATATCCCAGTTTTCACGAAAAATGATTAAGAACATTCTTCATCAAGTCACCTTTCAAACAAAAAACTAAATCAAAATCGGTCCAGCCATTAGGGAGCTATGTTGCCACAGAAAGATACACACTACAAACTTATAACAGTGCTCTTTTCCATCGGGGTTTATAAAAAACAGACAAGCAGATAAACTTTTAAGCGACACCGCTATATGGTAGACATTCCATAAATGCGGACGAAGCGTTTTGCTTCCGCATTTATTGTGCGAACCCCAAAGAATGGAACTCTTTGCCTGAGTCGGTGTTACCTGATAAGTACAATATGGGAGTCGTAAGTCACGAGTGAATAGGTATCTTCTAGGCAATCTTGCTCCATCGTCGACCACATCGTCGCTTACCATCAGGTGAAATAGTGGTCAAAAGATTGCGTATCTTGATTTAAAAAAAGTTTTTATTTTAAACTAGTTGACCCTCGCGGCTTCCTCCGCTTTTATTTAGTTGCCAAATAACTTATTGTTATTTTCTTTTATACCTTGTTCTTTCTATTACGAACACAATAATAATTAAACGCAAGCAAAGCTTAAAAAAACCGACTTCACCGCTTTGTCTTCGGAACTTTGATCAGATTAGATGTACTAGACACGCATTATTGACGATATTTCAAGTACTGGTTAGATATTGATCAAATTTAAATCGGACCAATTGGAAATCGGAATCTTTTAAAAAAAAACATCCTCCTTTTTTGTGAAGTCGGTAGAATAAAGAATCGGCCAGATCGTACTCGTGACAATGATTTAGACATGCAGCAATTAATTGACCGAGCGACCGAAGCGTCTCCTTCAGTTCAGTTTGGGCAAAATTGCTTTCGTACGTCCGGATTTCCGGTTGTTCTCCTCTACAGGACGCATTTCTCAACCGATTCTCGTGAAATTTTGTGAGGTTTGATAATATAATTATATAGTTTTGTGTCGATTCAGTTTTTAAAAATTTTTCAAAATGGCTGACAAAAACGTAAATAAAACGTATTTCAGCCATTTCAAAAAATATGCGGGGTCTTAAGCTCAGAGCCACTAATAAATATTTATATGTATAGAAGGTATAATATCTAGTACTCACGCAAAAGAAGTTTCTATCGCTTATCAAGCTGAGACGTGGCTCTGATCTATATGTGTGTCTCTTTCTTCAGAAAGGTGAGTAAATAGCTCAACCGATTTTTGCACTTTCGGCTAAAATTTTGGGTATCGGAAAACTAGAATTTAACGGGATTTCAAAACAATTTTTGTTCAATCGACATCTGTTTGTTGGTGAACCTTTAGATTTTAAGTTTTTTATAGTGAAAATATAATTATTTTATGTTATTCAGTGTATTTCATTTTTACCAATTTTGCTATAGATTGTGATGTGGAACCTAGATGCCAAAGTAATTGATGATCCGAGGTAATATTAAATTGTTGATCGACCGAAGCAAAATCTCTAAGTTGACTTGGGATTGAGCACTTTTTCCGTCCGTCCGTCCGTCTGTTAGAGGCATCTAGCGTCTAAACCATATAAGCGAATGACTTCAAATTCTCATAGAATATGTAAAACTACGGCTTAAAGCCAGAAATTACATTTAAAATTATGTAAATGAAAATATTAAGGGGGCTCCTATACATGTAAGTGGAGAGCAAAACATTTTTATTCTTTTATCTACCCTTATTGTTCGTATCGTTGAAAAGGGCTTAACAAGTAGAGTATGAAAGCGGTTTAAAAAAATCTATGTTGAAAAATGACGATCGGTAGGCCAACATATCACTGTTTTTAGACCTATTTTGTCCCGGGGTCTATCTCAAAACCGGCTTTACACTGAACGCTGAAACTTACACGATACGAGCGATCGTGCGTTCTTTTAATCCTTATTCATTCATCAACCTATTTTCAATGACACAATGATAAACAAGTGTAAAGAATTAAAAAAAAAACTATTTCTATTCTATTCAATTCAATTTTTTATTTTATGGCTTTCTGTGGTAACGCCACCACAATTTCGCCAATGTCATGTG
Organism: Lomographa bimaculata; assembly: GCA_948107665.1. NCBI lineage: Eukaryota > Metazoa > Arthropoda > Insecta > Lepidoptera > Geometridae > Lomographa > Lomographa bimaculata. The sequence continues at coordinate 7,814,959 of OX403607.1, read as the reverse complement.
AGACCATAGGACGCAAAACAAAATATTTACATAAGTACAAAAAAGGAAGTGGTTACAAAATAAAACAAATTTCAGCGAGATTAATTAGACAAATTTCAATTCTATAGTCCTGCTACAAGATCTTTAATCAAATCGAGTAACGCAACGTCACCGCGAGCTGACTCGCATGCTAACGCCATCTAGGGGTAGTTTTTGTAGCCGTAATATCACAAGCATAGAAAAGAATAAACTCTACCATATAAGTAATACTTAAGAATTTACATACATATCTAAAAAAATATAACATAGACAACAATACAAGGCTGTAATTTTGCGAATCTGGCAGTAGAATCATTAACTTTCATGAGTGCCTCTTTGGGGCCCACGTGAATAAACGATTTTGATTTTGAATATACATATACTAATAACTGTGCTCAGAGAAATATGTCAACATCATGGAGGCTTCAGTTTTCATTTTAAGAAATCTTTAATGTGCTTTTTGAAAGAACTCCACCATAAAAAATTAAAGGGTTACCAGAAGGAATGCAATTTTACCCACTAAGGTCAAATAAAAGACAGTCGTATGATTTTTGTTTTATTGTAAAGTCATATGTCTAATTTACAAGTAGGGCTCGGGGAATTCAAAGGTAACTTCACGCCCCGTGAGCTTCTTGTACACTGACTGGAAGGTGTCGACCTGTGGAGAAAGAAACATACATCATTGACCGAGCAAGTAGAGCGAGAGAAGCATCTTCGTAAGCTTCCAATGGTGCAAGGCTACAAAAGAGATGCTACAAAAGAGATTAGGTCAAGAAATCTTATAAACAACACTTATAAACAAAGACGCTCACAGCCACACACTAAGTTCGATAACTTGTGTCGTAGGTGCTGGCAAAATTCATATCACACACACAATCACAACCACAACCAAATTTTCCTTGGGGGGAAAATGTGTGTTCCCATTGTGAATCAAACCCGATAGGCAAATGGGTACTCAACTAAGCCAACGGGCAGTTCATTCACTTCTCTCAGCCATCCGCATTAAAAATTCATGCCTCAGCTTCTACTGCTTATTCATCACAACTTACATTTAACATAAAACACCTACTCTAGTACAGCATAGTATGGCACACACACTCACGCACGGGTCATTCATATATTGTAAATTGCTGTAAACTAACATAGCAGCATAATTAAATAGTTTCATTAATGGGAAAAGACCCTAGTTCTCGAAACAGTATCAATTACAATGGCAATCTGATGCTTCAGATTCTAAATTGTATTCTCTAAATGTATGTCAATAAATGTTTTGATTGATTGATATCACTCTCATCAAAAGAAGAATTAGGACGGCATCATTGCTACAAATTTACAAGAAAACTGCAAGCCCTTTACAAGGAACATAAAACTAGTCCAATTGTGACCGAGGTCAATTTTTAACTGAGGCTTTGCAACTTATTTATGAGGTCCAAGTACTAGGAGACATTCACCTATCTTCCTACTTTTTAATAAATTGGTTATTATTTTTTTATAATTTTCTTTAAACCTTGGTTACCGTAACAACCCGCTAGCATTGAGACTTAAGGGCTTTTTTGTCTCAAAGAATAAATGTTATATTGTGATTAGAAAATTAGTATATGCCCTGTGATATAACAAATGAACTTGCTAAAATCTTAACACTCCTTTTTACTTCACTGTAGTCAGATAAAAATGAACTTTCATTACCTTGTGTTCAATAGTGGTTTGCTGGTTCTTGTCTAAGTGCACCTTGATGAGCTGTGAGCCGTCCAGTTTGACACGGATGCGCTTGCCTACAATCTCCGCAGGGAAGACAAGGTCCTCAAGGATAGCATCGTATACAGATGTTAGTGTCCTGAAAGAGAAGTTTGTGTCGTTAGATTTTTTTTTTTATTTATTGAAGTAACACTTTTTATAGGAGTCTTTGAAATCCTTTTTGTGTGACTAAAAGTGGTGGGGGTAAATACATTGATGAATAATTAAAATATTTCCCTGTAATACAAAAGTTTCACTTCTAGTGTGTCTTTATGACGGTACCCTGTTTTTTTTTTGTTATAGACAAGCACCATTCGTTGGTGGGTTGTATTAGTAGGTCTTTGTAATAGTGTAGTATGTTCACAATTAAATGTCTATCTATTAAGGATAGTTTTTTGTTTGTACTAGTTGACAAGTTTGTTTTTAAAGAAGTTCGCTGAGGTTGCAGGAACAACTTCAGGTAACTGATTCCAATTTAATCCGCAGGGTTATTGACGAAATGGTGAGCTATAAAAATTTCGACAGTTCCCTATTTCGTCAAGTAACTTACTTCAAAAACACATAGTTCCACAAGTCGTTGCTTTAACAGAACATTGTTTAGGGTTTAGTAGTGGTATTTCTAAGGTGTTCATTGTCAAGTAAGATCTAACTCAAGACTCTGACTAACTCGTGTAAAATATATGTCTTGACAAACTCTGTTTTTTTCAAAGTAAGCCACTTATTGTAATTGCTTGTGCTCTGGAAAATTTTGTTGATAGAATTTCTAAAAAGTGATGATCTTGAAAGTTAATGTCTACAAAAACATATTGAGTTAGTACTGACTAATGAAGGGTATGGACATTTTAAATCTGAATGGGGGCAAAAGTTCTGCACTGACATCCTACTCCGCGTATTGCGCATTTCCCCTTCCCAGCTCTCAACTGAGCCACCCCAAGAACTCTCCCCCACTTGCACTAATCCAGTTTGGGTTTAAATATTCAAACAGTACAGGATGCATGGGATTTGGCAAATCTTCCTGTCACAACAGACAGAGAATGCTGTGCTTTCTATCTTATCATAAAACACCTGAAGAGTAACCACTTACATTTATTAGCAATGCATAATTTGTGGCTGGACTTATGTACGATCTTCCCGTTGTAAATCAAATACCTGTACTTTCTATCACATCACACTAATATAATATAATAAAGGCAAAAACACATAGGCTACTATTTATCCCGGAATTTCCGCGGGTCTGGGACTTACGCGGGTAATACCGCAGGGCACAGCTAGTCTTAAAATAAAAACAAACCTGGAACGCGGCCTCTTCTGTTTGTTAGCTACACGCGTCTTGTGGCTAGGCTTAGGCAGGATCTTCCTGTCACCAACGAATACAACGTGCTTGCCGCTGAATTTCTTCTCGAGCTCACGGACAAGACGAATCTGGATCTTCTGGAACTGCTTCAGTTTGGGCATCGGCACATAGATGATTATTGACTGGAACAGCAAGAAATACGCTGGATCAAAAAAATTATCAGGCTGATGACTGTATATTAAAGATATAGTAGAAAAACTAGTATTAGGGTCTTTATTAGAGCGACAGAAGCCAAAACAACAATTTTTTGAACGTTGTTTTAAATAAAGTTAATAAACATTCAAACATAAACATTTTTGACACAAGTCATCGAACATAATGTGGGTCTAAGAGTGTGAAAACTTTTATGTTGTGATTATATCGAAACCCCTTTTTTTCTATACACTTGGTGCCTTGTTAGTAACTTGGGTCTTTGCTGTATAGATGTATATAAATTTAGTTTAGTTATAGGAAAAATAAGAAATTGGTACGTAGATAGCCACGTCTTTGTGAATTTTTACTAGTTATTGTAGAAAACAAATTAGAACTGCAATTTTTTCTACCCGTTCATGTTACATAGGTCCAGTGTTATAATAGGTTCGCCTATTCTAATCCTACAGGTGCTCTCAGAATCAGCTTAGAGAAGCCAGCAGTGGAAGAACAAGAGTTGCCAGTGTGTTATTCTAAGATAAATCTGCTCATGTTTATATAAAATAAATAAATAAACGCTTTCACACTCACAGCCCCACACTAAGTTCGAAGACTTGTGTCATGGGTGCCGGAAACTTTCACATCACACGCGCAATCACAATATATAGTAAGTTGGATAATTAATAACGCTCCCCTGACTAGCCTTAAGCCAAAAAGTTGTCACCAGTCACACAAGCATTTCAGGAGACTTAATCTCCAACCCCTATTTTTTACTTACTCCTCCGACCACTGCATCAATTATTTTTTAAGCCAGATGGCATTCGGCCACTATGTAACCTGATGGAAAGTGATAATGCGGCTGAAGATGTAGCATGCTTACCTAGAAGATACCTATTTAATCTAGACTTGAAGACTCCCAGATTGAACAGTTTGTTTACTGTTACTTTATTACACAGGTTGTATTGGTTAAACACTGGCCTATCTGCTTAATATAAATGAACAAATGTTGGAAATGGAACTTGACATATAAATCTAGTATAACCAATAGCACACATGTGAGTTGTTGTCACTTTAAAATCAAAAGAACACATCTTTGCAACATAAATGAGTTTCATAACATTAGATATCATATTTTTTAGTCTGCTGGTCCATACCAGTCACTCACCTTCTTGTTGTGGAGTTCAATTTCCTTGGCCTTTGTAATGTAAAGCTCCCTGAGTTGAGCCTTCAGGTCAGAGTTGGTCTCTAACTCAACCAGGGCCTGCGAGATCGAGGTCTCGAAACCATCAGCTTCGGCTGCGCCGGCTTTGATGATTTTAGCACTCATCTGTAACACCCAAACACCACTATCAGCACCAAGTTGTCTACCTTGGAGGTTAGAAAACTTTACACTTCTACAACACTTCGTTATACAAACATATCACTGAAAATCACTTCAATAGCCTTAGAACCAATAAGAATGAAAGGGATATTCACTAAAGACAGAGTAATACGTATTTTACATCACTTGTAAAAATCAAAACAACGTTGGACACCGAAGGAGCGGGTTTGTCACCAACATTTATCCGAGTGATCTTTACCGTAAATTAACTTTTATGGTCACAAATATCTCGCCAGAAATATTTCTGAAGAGGAAATCTTAATATTTGTCTCAATAACTCATCAGAATTCGAAATTTTTCATAAAATTGTACAACATCGGCTACCTTCAAGACTGTACGGGAGCGAAAGAGATAGAAATACAGTATGGTCAACGTACAAACTAAATTGTCCCATAGCATAGTCCAAAGTCGTAATTTTTTTTTCAAAGATTTAGGGTGATTTGTTTATCCTGTATTTTTTATATTCATAAGTATATGAACTAATTTCTCCCCGTCGCGGCTTCAGCTGTGTTAAAATGGACCCTATGTGATGTACGTACAGTGATGCCTTCGTCTGCGTTTACATACACCGCGCCATCCATTCCAATTTCTTCGAACCAAATGCGTCCTGCGTGCGGCGCAGCCTTTATGGTGTCTAAACCGCGTGCACTAGAAACAGGAATGTCAAAATAAACTCGGCGGTAGTTAGTTACAATGTTAAAGTTTGTACGTGTATATTGATCAAGTGTAATAATATATTCATAATTAAATCAATTGACATTTCAACTTGCACCATCCGAGGCATTCACATCATAGATTGGTTTGCACACATTGTGGAATATGTGAGTAGTCATCTTACTACATGCCTTACACACAAAATCTAGTACCATATTTAGACTCCTTATATTACGGGAAAATTTCCTTAACCTGGCAACTCCGTAAAAATTGACAGAATCTAACCACAGATTAACGTAATACAGTCACAGAGAATCAATATATACTCAATGATAGGTTGCTATATAGAATATATTCAAGAATAGAATATTATTTTATTGCATTAACTGTGTACATAAGATGGAAAATAAAAGTATAAAGGAACAACAGTTTACCCATTTCGGGTGTACAATAAGGCGTGTACGACAATAAAGTTAGTACGCCACGATAAAATATTATGACAATCGCAATATTATCAACATTTCTTATGCTAGGGAATAATTATAATTAATAATAAATACTAGACATCCCTTTTACTACGAATTGCTTTTAAAATATAACATGTGCGTAACAATCAGCGTAAGTTTATATACCTGTATAGTAATTATGATGCAAAGTACTCGTTTAAGGTGTAAATGCACTTGCTTATTAACCAAGATTTGATTTTTTTGTTAAATACTTGAACACTCAAAGTTTTAAGTTCTAATGGCAAATGATTATATATCTTGATCGCAGTAAAATAGGAGCTTCTATGGTATAAAGTATTGTTTGCTTGAGGCATGTAAATATTTTGTTTGTACTTTGAGCGGAGTATATGTGAACGCTGAGATTTAATCTCAAAAAAAAAACTATTGTTCTCTTTGACAAATATACACATTTGATGAATGTATATGGATGTTAGGGTCAGGAACTTATAGTCTTTGAAATGATTGCGAACAGTTTCAGTGCTATCTAAATTAAAAATACAACGTATACATTTTTTTTGTAAAATAAAAGTAGATTGGATCTCTGCTGAATTTCCCCAAAATATTATTCCATAACTAAGAAGAGGATAAACATAACCGTAATATGCATTTATAGCTATTTGTTTAGATGACACATTTTTTAAAACAGATATGGCATAAATATACTGAGACAATTTTGAATTAATTTTACAGATGTGTGCCTTCCAATTTAGTTTAGAATCTATTGTCACCCCTAGGAATTTAGTACAATTTACACTATCAATTTTAACGCCTCTATTTACTATATTTAGATCTAATGACGTTTGTCTATAGTTACGAAACTGTATCCATTTTGTTTTACTGGTGTTCATTTTGAGATTATGTTTTTCTAACCAATCTACTATATTTTTTATGGTTTTATTTATTTCTATAACAAAATCATTTATATTTTGGTTGTCTTTGCGTATATAAATAGTTGCATCATCGGCAAACATTACACATAAGTGTTTAGTTACAAGGGGTAATTCATTTACATATACTAAAAATAATAACGGCCCAAGGACACTCCCTTGGGGTATGCCCATAATGAGATTATTCCAATTTGAGTAAACTTTTTCTATTGTTTTTGTGTTCTTATTGTATGTTTCGATCATTGTTGATTGATATCTATTTTTTAAATATGATTCTATTAGTTGTATAGCTTGTCCTCTTATACCAACGTGTTCTAGCTTTGCTAATAATAAACGATGGTCCACACTGTCAAAAGCTTTAGACAAATCTAAAAATAGGGCTACTCCCTCCTTTTTCAAATTAATTTGTTCCCAAACTTGTCTAAGCATTTTAAAGATAGCGACGGAAGTGTTTTTACCCTGTTGAAAACCAAACTGATTATTGCTTAGGATATTATTTATATTTAAAAATGATATTAATCTTCTGTGTATTATTTTTTCAAAAATTTTTGCGAAGCTAGGAAGAAGTGCAATGGGTCTATAATTATTTAAATCATCTACCGGTCCTTTTTTATGCAAAGGCTTTATGATAGCCTTTTTTAAATTATCTGGGAAAATACCAGTGGACAACATTAGGTTAATTATATATACAAGTGGTTTAACTATGTAATCTATACTAGATTTAATTATTTGCACTGATATACCATCATAACCTGATGATTTTTTATTTTTTAAGCTTCTTACTATACTTATTATTTCTGAGTTGTCAGTGGGAGTTAAAAAAATTGAATTGCAGTTTGGTTGTGCTAAATTTTGAACAGGTGTGGTTGTATAATTTATGTTCGAAAATTTATTGTGATAAATAAAATGATTATTTAATTTTTCAGAAATAATTTGGGGGCTGAAAATATCTTTTTCTTTTATTTTGAGTTTTTGTATCGTCGTATTTATATTGTTAGTGCAAGATGTGTATCGTTTGATGATCCCCCATGTTGCTTTTGTCTTATTTATACTCTTGTTTATGTATCGTATGTTTGTATTTCTTTTAGAATGCTTGATAATTTTTTTCAACATATTAGAATATTTTTTATATTTGTAAACATTTTCTGCACACCTATTCAATTTTGTCTTCAGGTACATTTTTCTTTTGTTCTTACTAGCTTTAATGATTCCCTGAGTTTTCCAATTTGGCTTTTTGAGATGAGTGATTTTTATTTTTTGTATAGGTATACATAAATCAAAGATTAAAGAAAATAATTCTAAGAATTTTCCATAAGCTCTATTTGGTTCATCTTGCGTGAAGACGTCACAGAAATTTATTTGTGCAATATAATGTACAAAAATATCAATATGTTTATCGACGTGCCGCTTAGCGACATACCAAAATTTTTCTTTAAAACTAAGGCTGGTTGATATGTCAATTAATTGCGCAGTATGATCGGAAAGTCCTAAGTTTAGTATTTTCGTTTTGTAACGTCTAATGTTGGTTAATATGTTATCTATACATGTTTGAGAATGGTTTGTAATTCTAGTGGGCTCTGAGATTGTTGCTATCAAATTAAATGTAGTCAATGTATTTGTGAAAATTTCAGTTTTGTTATTTTTATCTAGTATATTAATGTTGAAGTCACCCAAAATAAATACTTTCTTTTTATTGTTTCTGGATCTTACCGCTAATTTATTTAAAAGTATTTCTAACATTTGAATAAACAAATTAAAACTGCTGTCTGGAGTTCTGTATAGACAAACTATGAAAAAATTTAGCTCAGGTATGATTATAGCACAACATTCAAAATGTCGTTCAATTGACATTTCTGTTACCCAGTCTATTTTCTTGAAGTTTAGTGCATTTTTTACATAAATAGCAACACCACCACGAGTTTTATGTTTTCTGCAGAATGACGTGGCATTTCTAAACCCATCAATTTGTAAAACATTAATTTCCTGAGCAGTCAAAAAAGTTTCGCTAAAGCAACACACATCAATTTTTTTTTCACTATTTATTATTTCTAGTTGATCAACTTTTGTTTTGATGCCCTGTATGTTTAAATGCATTATTTTCAAGTTGTCATTTCTATTTGGCTCGAAAAAACTGCTGTTTATTAGGTATTTCGTTTGGTTTTGTTACTTTTTTGAAGTAAAACGGTATTTCTCCTCGCTTTGGTATATTATCTAGTACATTTGATGTGTTGTCATGATTAACGGTGTTGACAATTTCTTCGTGTACTTTAGAGGTTGTTTTAATTTTTTTGAAATAGTATGGAATTGTACCAGGTTTTTGCTGAGTGTTTTGTAGTTTTTGGTTTCCAAATACTATTTCGGGAGTAATCAAATGGCGGAAATTTTTGTTTAGGCTTTTTGAACGTGTTATATTTTTACCCAGGAAATACTTTTCATAATCATAAGTATTGATGATATTATTTATGGGTTTGTATAAACGTGTACCGGTTTGTGTTGTGTTTGCGTTTTTTATGGTTGGTACATGCAGATATGTACAATTTTTGACGTTATTTGCTATAGTTTTTAAATTAAGGTTAAGTTTATCCTCGTTAAGATATGGATTATGAATAACATTTGTTACAATTACGTTTGATCCAGCAATTTTTTTAAGTATGGCAGACATTTCAATCAATAGTTTAGTTGGGTTTGTATCATTTGACCCTAAGGATAAAATTATCCAGTCTTGATCATTCAGACTTTCACTCACTGATTTCACAGATTTGAAAATGTATTCTGCTGGTGCATCTGGAAAAGTGTAGTTGATGATTCTGTAGTCATTTGCATTTCTGTGTTTAGATCTTAATTTTATTAGTAGTGTCGATAAATCTTTGCAATTTTGATCTCCAATGATTATAATTTTTGGTCTGTCGTCTCCCATATTGAGATTTGTGCTGGTTTTGTTTTTTGTTTCTATAGGGGCTTGAGGGGATCGGCTTGCTTGTTTAGTTTTTGAAATGTTTTGCTTCCGAGTAAAATTTGTATTTCCAATTTTTTGGGCAGTATTTTGTTGTGCCTTGTTATTGTGTGTCTCTTCTTTTCTGATTTGTGTATTTCGTATTGATGTATTTTTTGTAGATATATTGAATATAGGGTTGGATGATTTTCGGCTTACTTCCTTTATCTCTTTAACAGTGGCGTTTCTGTCTTGTGACTGTTTTGATACAGGCGTCGATGTTTTCTTATTTATTTTGGTACTTGTTTTAGCAAACCCGTCTTTCTGTTTATTTTTTAAACACATAATGCTTTTTTCACCCACTTCTTTATTTAACATACATTTTGGTTTATCGATGCTGTTACTGGGATATATTTTTGTTGGTGAAATATTTTGTTTAAGCTCCATGTTCTCTATCAGTAGCTTGTTTATTTCTGAATTTGCCTTTATAAGTTGTTCTGTCATTTCATTAAGTTGGCGTTCTAAGGCTGCTGTTTTGGAGTCATCAAATTGTTCAACTATGGTTTGTGAACAATTGTTACAAAACAATGTATCATTAAAACAGCTGCTATCATCCGTGGAGTGACTTGATGATATATTTTCTCTCTGTGTTTTTCCCCCACGCTTTCTTATAGTAATATTGTCATTTTCTCCTGGGCTTGGGTAGTGAATTCCAACCGGAGTATTTTCGTGATCTCTTTTGGGTTTTTTTATGATGCATGGTGTGCACCTCCACGACGTTTTATGCTTCTGTGTCATTAATCTAAATCGAGCTGAGGAAACGTTTCCACATATTAAGTCATATATATTTCCGCAGTCGGCACATTTCAGGTATTCTCGGTTTGATATTTTATTAGGGCAACCGCAGCAGTCTATGGTAGACATGTTTGTGGAGCGTAGACCGAGGTATGACGGCAGGTTATTTTTGTTTTTGTGACCCTGTCGTTGACCACTGGTTTTGAATTCCTGGTAACTTGATCGCTTCGTTATGCACAAATTTTGGCGCCAAATATTTCGACCGTTTAGTTTAAGTTATGCTAGAGGTGCCCTCTTCAGAGCGAGAAAGTTTTTGTTCAAATTAATTGTTCAAATAAATTTTTGTTCAAATAAATTGTAAAAATTCTTTTCTATAGGTTGCTACACCTAGTATGATTACATTATCGTAGGGTACACCCGCTATTCAAATTATCTTATTATTCTCTGGTTGCGCCAACGACTAGTTTCAATGTATTCATATTTTTACTTTGCAATAAATAATTCAAATTTAAAATGGGACCATATTGGCTCGCATCAAATCTGAAGTCATAATTTAATGTGGCATCACAACTTTTGGCCCACGCATCAATATGCTACATGATGATAAGCATAACGTTTTAGGCATAAAAATATTGAGCCTCAGAGTATTGAGCATAATGATAAAGTGGCCTAAAACGAATGTGCATAACTATATCCTGGCAATTCGCCAGTCACTGCCGCGGCACGCTCGCTACGCTCGCTTGGCTCGCGCGTTTTTGTGGTCACCAGTAACCTAACGCTCCTCCTCGCTTTGCTCGTCGTCGCACCTTTATATATCTTCGCAAACAATTCAAATATTATGCCTAAAAACATTAGGCCAACAAATAGTTATGCAAAAATAAACGGTATGCCAACTCATGAATATGACAAAACTTGTTATGCGAAACATTTTCGGCCAAATTAAACTAGGAACTAGAAAATTATACGAGTCAATAGGCACCCGTTTAAAATCGAGTGTCTGTATGAAGTTGCAAAATACATTGTTGAATAATTGAGATTCTGTCTGTCATTGTATTGAAGTATGTTCTGCGAGAGCGCGGAACAAACGATAAAGAGGCACGAATCGGCACGATCGGCCTAAGCGTTCGTCTTATGACTTTACTAGCCGTACCCCGCGGCTTCGCCTGCTATTATCAAGTTAAAAAGTAGCCTATGTGTTATTCCTAGGTATAATCTTTGTACATTTCAAATCCAAATCCGTTCAGCCGTTAAAGCGTGAAGAGGGAACAAATATACTTACACACATACTTTCGGATTTATAATATTAGTAGGAAGTAGGATACACGCAAAATTATCGTCCGTAAATCGACTTTACAGACAACCAATTTCTTATTAGAACTATTAGAAGTAATGTCTTCATTTATTATCTATGCTTCATTCAAAAAAGTTGAAACATGAAGTTGAAGTTGTTAAATTTTCAGGTTGTTACAAAATTTTACATTTTCAGCGGTTTTTGAATTATTCCGTGTTTCATTTTTAATTATAATGGTTTTATTCCCCGCTTCATTTACAGAACAGTTACTCACTACTTCACGCCTATTTCATTTAATACCTACCGTAATCACACCTGAAGTCAGGTATACATAAACACTGTGAAAACATCGCTGTAATTGCATAGATTACGGTTAAACATGCCATGAAATATGCGCTGAATAAACAAACCTTGAATTTCATGACGTGTGAGGAAAAAGAACTGAAACAATGAAGCCGGGCGTCAACGGGTAAGTGGAAATTTGGGAAGTTTTATTTGAAAAATATAAAAAAAAATCGAACATTACTGTTATTCCATGTTTAATGTGGTAAGAAAGGGAGTCGAATAGATACGTAAGAATGTTGGTAATTATTTAATATGTAATTTAAATCACAATGCACCTGTTATCAAACATCTTTACAACCATGACCGTGAAGAAACAAAGTTTCTGTTATGTACTTGATTGAATTCAATACATAAAGTGAAAACGAGTTACAAAATGCCTCTGTCTGATAAATCACTTTTTACAAACGTTTTAATATATTTAAAAAAAATTACTGGTGCAAGTCTGACTCGCGCAGTGAGGGTTCAGTACAAACTTGTATTTATTTAATACACATTGTCGGATATTATTTTCTACTAGTTGTGCCCAACGGCTTCGCCCGCGTTAATTAAGTTAAAAAGTAGTTCATTATTCTGGAACCTAAACTATCTACATTAAAAATTTCATCAAAATCGGTTTATTCGTTAAGGAGATACATGGTAACAAACATTCACATACACACACAAACTTTAGCATTTATAATATAAGTAGGATTTTTAATGTTAAAAGTATCGGAAAGTTTCCTGGGATTTTTCCTTTAATTGCTGTTATAGCGTATTATAATGAAGTTTAGGTCAACAGGAAGTACCATATAGATTTCAATTAATTCATCATCATCATCATCATCTCAGCCACAAGCAGTCCACTGCTGGATAAAGCCTCGCCAAAAATCTTCAAAAAGAATGGCTGTTAGCGGCCTTCATCCAGCTTCCTTCATTATGTTGTCCATCCTTCTTGTGAGCGGTCTTCCGACATTGTGCTGCTCAGTTAATTAGCGGTGTAAAAATATGCAAGGTGCTTTTGTAGCGTTGACATAGAAGATTGAAGTTTTTACAGTTCTAAGGGTCTTTTCATGTTGTAATTAGATTTTTTATTCCCAGTTATTTGACACTTGGTCAAATAACTGCTTGTTTTTCTCTACTTGGTTGTAGGTTGGCTCCGTTTGTGTGTAGGTGTGCTTTGTCTGTAGGTGGGATAGTACTTCAGTATGTCCCTGTATCCCCATAAAAGATCAGATTGCTAATGACAGTGCAGGCCACACCAATGATGATTCGAGAGGCCTGTGCTGTCATCAGCTATCTCTCAAATCATAATTGGTGAATGTGAGGCCTTTTCCTCTGCCTCCATGTATCCTCTGCATAAGGCCTGTCGATAACTAAAACAGTTTGTTACGAACACAGTTCGTCATAAATGCGCTAAGTTACTTACATAGTAGCAAATCTACGAATTATTTGGAAGTTTGCTTCGTAAAAAGATGGTCACAAAAATAAATGAAGTTACGAATGTATACAATAATATAAAATATATAAACATAAATTTAAATATTGGCAATGGTTGAGCTCGTTAAATTTCAATAGCTTGGGAAGGGAGCTTATTCCATAGTAGAACGGCTTGGACAGTGATGGAGCCGTTATAAATAATGGTTGTGTGTTGGGAAATTTAAACCTTAAGATTCTCTGATGACCTTAATGATAGAGAATTAGAAGAATTTAATAAGCTCCCTTAGGTAGTAAGGAGAAGAGGGGTTAAACAGTGTCCTCATGCCTGTTTTACGATCTAACTACAAGACAAACTGTCAAGCGTCGACCATATATGGTTGACATACCTCCATTTCGCTCGAAGCGATTCGCTTCTACGTTTATCATCCATACTAAAAAGGAGTGGAACTCATTACCTGCGTCTTTCGTCTTCGTAACGGGAGTCTTCAAGTCAAGAGTGAATAGGTATCTTCTAGGCAAGCATGCTACATCTTAGGCCGCATCTTCACTTTCCATCAGGTGAGATAGTGGTCAAATGCTTGCCTATTGAGCATAAAAAAGAAACAATTTTGTGGAGTGACAGGATGAGTATACCGGCACTTAGCTTGAAGGATAATAGTACAAAATAACCTCACTTTCTGGGTTTGGCGCGAAAGTGTAAATACGTCGTTATCGATTTTATTACTTTCCAATCTCATGATTCTTCGAGTGTTAATATGTAGGTGAATTCATAACTGTTAATATTTAATTAATGTGCACGAGTCAAATCATACAAAGTTGAAAAACGTGATCTTTGTTTCCATTCCAAACTCGTGCAGCTAGGACATGACTACTGTTACTGGATCATGCCTCTTAATTGACTTAGATTGTGACTAGGACTGGTTTTATGGTAAATTAAACGCAAGCAAAGCTTAATAAAAACCGACTTCACCGCCACTTTGATCAGATTAAATGTATTAAATACGCATTATTGACGACAATTCAATACTGATCAAATTAAGATCAAATGTAAATGATACCAATGGGAAAGCAACAAAAAAAAATTACAAAATCGATTTACTTGGAAAGAAGTTATGAGGTAACATAATTATCCTGGGCCACCTCCTTTTTTGTGAAGTCAGTAGAAAACATATCAAACTTAAAACATATTATTTATTACTTGACACTGGTTAAATGCACATAGTTTGCGAAGCCAAAATAGAAAAAAACCTCACTTTCCAAATTTCATTCAGAGATAGCGGTCAAATGCTTGCCTATGGAACATAAAAAAAGTATTTTGAATAATGCCGTTTTTGACGAACTAAGTGTGTGCGAGATGAACACCGTTTGTGATAAACGACGTAATGTGACCTACTGCATAAGTGTTGAAATTGAATAGTTACTATCGGCCAAATAAACAATTCAAATAATTAAACCCAAAAAAAGCTTAAAAAAACCGACTTCACCGCTTTATCTAAAACCTTGATCAGATTTAATGTATTAAACACGCATTACTGACAGTCACTCAAAAACTAGTGATCTGAACTTGATCAAATTTAAATGGGACCACATGAAAACCACTAGCTTTCAAATAAAAAAATAGTCATCAAATTCGACTCATAAGAAAAGCAGATATGAGGTAACATTTGAAGTCGGTTAAACGAGAACATCGTCGAAGTAGTCCACTAAATAGACATTATTGACGATATTTCAAGAACTACTGATCAGATCTTAATCAAATTTTAATGGGACCAATTAGAAAGCACACATAAAAAAAAAGAAAAATACAGTCGAATTGAGAACCTCCTCCTTTTTTTTGAAGTCCGTTAAAAAGCAATTTTCAGTAATCAATCACGGATTACAAAATAATGCGCGCCGCTATCACATATCGCGCGTTCTACAACACCGATACAAGTGCTGATAAAATAATCAAGTTTTTTTTTAATCAAGTTGTAGAAGCATGCCTGATAAGACTCGGTTGACGGTCCTCCCTCCCTCAGTGACCTATCGGCAGAGCTGAGTAACGCACCACGCCGTTGCCGCAAACTGAAATTAAAAAGTTAGTGTTTTCGTGTTTTGGCGGCAAGTAGCACAATTATAAAGAGTTTTACAAGGAATTAACTGAACGTGGCTTGCGAAGAGAATCCGAACTCTTTTGGCGTTTGTTAAATTCTTGTCAAACTATTTTTTTTATTTCATTATCTGGACACGCGCAAATATCTTTGTGGCTCGAGTTCAGGAAGTAATGTTATTTATTATGGATTTCATTGACCGGATATATTTAACTGTTAGTCCAGATGCGTATGTCCTGTTGGTTGAAGTTTACGACCAATAGTTATTACTGAAGTGTCAAAATTGTTTTTTTTAATGTACTTTTTACGTTTACATAAGTTATAAATTTGTATGTTTTTTAAGGTTTATGTTTAACTCAGAACCATCGATTTAAATCTATGTAATAAACTTTTTATACATTATCTAGTTACTAGCCGTGCCCCGCGGATTCGCCAGCGTTATAGTAGCCTCAGCCATTACAGCTGAAGAGAAAACAAACATGCATTTACACACAAAAAAAAATGGATTTATAATATAAGTATGATGTGATATAACTATGTTTAATATGTTTACTTCTCTAGAGGTGAAATACAAAGTGTTGACAAAGTCTCCATACACACTTGTATGACATTCAGTAATGTTACTTACTGGTGCTGTTGTTTATTCTGTGGTAATGTTTAGTTTTACACTTGAGATATCAATGAAGGACATAAACATAATGAAATGTTATGTTTGTATATATGTACGTTACTAATGAGTAAAATACGTTTATACGAAGCGAGGTGACAGTAACAATAATAATTGTATACCTACATATATCACAATCCTTACTTCCTTACTAATATTATAAATGCGAAAGTAAATCTGTCTGTCTGTCTGTTACGCTTTCACGCTAAAACTATTGAACCGATTTAAACGAAATTTGGTACACAGACAGTCTAGAGCCTGAGAAAGGACATAGGCTACTTTTTAACCCCGAATTCTGGCTGGTCCGGGACTTACGCGGGCAAAGCCGCGGGGCGCAGCTAGTAATATTATAAATCCGAAAGTTTTTGTGTAAGTATGTTTGTTTTCTTTTCACGCTTACACGCAAACTTTCGGATTTGTAACATTAGTGTAAATTTGTGTGATAGGAAAGAATTTTACTGCGGTCTGTAGTTAGTTACTTTTATTTTGTAATAAATATAATAGTTAAAAAAAACTAAAAAACACGCATTATAAATAAAAAAAATACATATTTTTGTATTGTCATCGGTCCTTGATAAGTCTACGAAGTTTAAATGAAATCTGACGGTTTAATTAACTGACCATTGTGTACAACCATAATGTAACTAACCATTCTATGGATTTATCCGAAATAAACAATTTTTATATATTTTATTTATTTATTATTAAAGTGGGTCAAAATCAAGCCCAAAGGAGTTGGTTACAAACAAACATACATACATACAGGTGAAGCTAATAAAAGCGTGTTAATAAATAACATATCAAATTATTTATATATTTGAATGAGATCTTATATACATTTCAGATATAAATAAGTCAAATTATAGAGTTTTTTTAACTTTCGCGTACTTCTAACATGTTTAATATGAGATAACCGGCCGTGGTCACGAGAGACACCTCTCTCAAGACCTCAAGTCTCTCGTGACTACGGCTGGTGCAACCCTGCCGAAACGTCGAGGTCAAAATAATGCTATTTTGATTTCAATTCAATTTCAATTCATTTATTCATCATTTGTAACATAATAGTAAACCAACGCGTTACAAATTGTCGTCATATAATATAAATAATATAAATTTTAGTAATATTCTTATTATGTTATTGAAAATAATAGCGCGAAAAGACCCGTTTTTTTTAAGCCTAATTTACCGACTTTCTAAAAAAGGAGGAGGTACTCAAGTCGATTGTATTTTTTTTATGTGTGTTACCTCATTTCTTCTTTCCACGTGAACCGATTTCGAATTTTTTTTTTAGTTTGTTAGGTGTTGCTTTCCAATTGGTCCCATTTAAATTTGATCAATATCTGAATAGTAGTTTTTGAGTTATCATCAATATTGCGTATTCTGTGGACTACATTGACGATGTTCTCGTTTACCGACTTCAAAAGTTACCTCATAACTTCTTTCGTTAAGAACCGATTTTGATGATTTTTTTTTATTTGAAAGCTGGTGATTTTCATGTGGTCCCATTAAAATTTGATCAAGATCTGATCTCTAGTTTTGGAGTTATTGTCAATAATGCGTGTGCAATACATTAAATCTGATCAAGGTTCCGAAGATAAAGCGGTGATAAGTCGGTTTTTTTAAGATTTGCTTGCGTTTAATTATTATACCTACCAAGTACCAATATTATTAGTTTGCCATTACCTTGTGTGAGCGCATCATACAACCGAGTCGAATTGACTAAATTGATTTTAATTATTCAAATGGAGCACAACGATTAGTTCTGTCAAGTACTGTGTCGTTAGGACGACCCAGTTGGCGCAGTGGACAGGTGTCTGCCCTCTGCGCCGTGGGTCCTGGGTTCGATTTCCGGCAGGAGCACAAATTCCTTCCCAAGGGATATTTGTGCTTCTGGTTCTGGGTGTATTTGTGTGTGTGATGTAAATGTTTCCGGCACCACGATACAAGTCTTTAAACTTAGTGTTGGGCTGCGAGTGTGAATGTGTTTGTTTTGTTTGTTTGTTTAAAATAGGTTATTCACATGGGCCTCGAAGAGGCACTCATGAAAGTCAATGACTCTACTGCCGATTCGCAAAACTACAGCAAAATTACAGAATACTATTATCTGTTTGAAATTTCAGAAAAACAGTCACGTTATAAACTTGAAGTAGTTAGTTACATGTCTGTCTTCTACACCGCGGGTGCCGGGTTCAATTCTCGTGTACCGTTTTCACCCCAAGGGAAATTTAGTTTTTAGTTGTAATGTGATGTATGTGTTTAACACCTGCATTAGGGTTTTTGAACTTAGTGTATACATACTATATCATACTATGCACGAATTTGTAATGATTGCGCAGTAAAACGGTTACAAGAACACGCGTTTTAGTAGAAATTCTGATATCACCCCCTTAAAACCACAATGTTTTCCTTACTGACCGAAGAATCAAGGCGAGACACATAAACAAACCATTCTCAGCGCTGCTTTGACGTACGACGTTTCCTGCGTAATACTAATAGTCCGTATACATTAGTTTGTACTGAAAATAATAAAGTAAGTGTAAAGTTATTTTATTTCGTGCGTTTATTGTATGCTTAATCGATAACTATAGCAGCTAGCAGCTAATCCAGGTAGATAGGCCAGTTTTAGTGTCATAAATATCTTTACTGATTATCCGCAATAAAACTGTTTCAGTCATTGTGTCATAATTCTTTTTTTTTTAAATTATGGTATTATAATAAGGTCAGGATGATCATAAATCACACCAGCATCACACTTTGATTAAATTGTATATTCAGCAATGCTATAAGATTTACAAACAGCTCTTCATCAAGAACGGATTGCCACAACAATAATACCCACACTATATCGAACCTTTTCTCAACATAAAAAAATATATCTACCCCCTCCAAAACATTATATAAATGTTGCCATCATTTAAACAATTTTAATATACAAACCGTAGAAATACTGCTACAGATAACTTTATAATTACAATAATTATATAAAATAATGATATCAATCTACCTATAAATTAAACTTATAATGTTTTATATTTATGACTGATAGACGTGTGGGAGGTTGGTGTTGTTTGCTAACAGTATATACAAACTATCTCACTTGATGATAAGTGACGATGCGGTCGACGATGGAGCACGCTCGCCTAGAAAATACCTATTCACTCTTGACTTAAAGACTCCAAGATTGTACTTATCTGGGAACACAGACTCTGGCAAGGAGTCCCACTCCTTTGCAGTGCGCATAATGAAAGTGGAAGCAATACGCTTCGTGCGCATTCTTTTTTCTTATATATATATCCTTACTTATTTTATAAACGCGAAAGTTTGTGTGTATGGATGTTTGTTACTCTTTCAAGCATAAAATACAGAATTAATGTTGTGTACGGCTTGAAACACGTCTAAATTTCGACTTACTTTGTAGTCGACTAGTTTGACTAATTTGTCCGAAACTAGTCGACTACAAAGTAAGTCGAAATTTAGACGTGTTTCAAGCCGTACACAACATTAATTATGTGTAATACTCACGATAGTTTTAATTTTCACATAAAATACAGAATGAATTTTGATGAAACTTTACAATAATATAGCCATCTCAATCAATAAGCTAGCTAATCAGATGTTATTAACAACAAATATGTAGTTCAGAGCGAAGAATGCGAACATGGACCATCACGTCGTCAACATAACTGATTGTTGACGAACGTGATGACCCATGTTCGCATTCTTCGCTCTGAACTGCGTCATATTTGTTGTTAATAACATCTGATTGGCTAGCATTCTGCCTTTACTACTCTTGTTGGTGATGTTACTGCGAATGGGACGGTTTGAGAATAAAATAGTCTGCGAATGGGACAGTTTGAGAATGGGATGTTTTGCGACTGCGTGACCAATTGCGAATGGGACGTTCTTTTTTTTATGTTGAAGAGGCAAGCATTTGACCACTATATCACCTGATGGAAAGTGATAATGCGGCCGAAGATGTGACATGCTTGCCTAGAAGATACCTATTCACTCGAGACTTGAAGACTTCCAGATTATACCGTTTGGGGAATAAAGACGCAGGCAATGAGTTCCACTCCTTTGCTGTACGGATGATGAACGTAGAAGCAAAACGCTTTGAGCGAAATGGAGGTATATCGACCATAAATGGATGACGTTTGATAGTTTGTCTTGTTGTTAGATGGTAAAAAGGGCATGGGGGAATTAAACGCGCGAGTAAACCATGTTATTGAGGTTGATAAACACGCTAGGAATAACTAGGACTCCTAAAGTTATTTCTAGCGTGTCATTACATCATTATAATTTTGTAATTAGCTTAAACAAGGATATGCCATTTTTACTCAATCTTGATAATTATAACACATAGTTTCTGTATTAAACTCATTAGTACAAAATGTAAACCGACTCTAATGCAATTTGATAACCTTTTGATTTGTTTCTATACCAACTAGATAAGAGAAGTTATGTAAAGTGCGTATAATCAAGTACGGTCGTCGCTGGAAGGTCGCTAGCTTATATGTGGAGAGTATGCAGACTTACACACGAATTGATGAACTGCCCGTTGACTAACTTAGGTCCGCCTTCTAAGCTAAGTTTTCCGGCGATAACAAGTTTTCCCCACAAGGGAAATTTGTGGTTCTGGGTGTGTATGTGTCTGATGTGAATGTTTCCGACACCCACGGCACAAATCATCAAACTTAGTGTGGGGCTGTGGGTGTGAAAGAGTTTAGAGCTCCAGACAACAAGACTGACAAACGTCATCTATTTATGGTTGATCAAGTTTCTTAACAGTAGATTTTCGTCTACTATCTCGATGTGGTTATGATTTTTTTTTGTTTGAAAGATGTTGCTTTCCAATTGGTCTCATTTAAATTTGATCAAGATCAGATCAGTATTTCTTGAAATATCGTCAATAATGCGTGTTTAGTACATCTAATTTGATCAAAGTTCCGAAGATAAAGCGGTGAAGTCGGTTTTTTAAGCTTTGCGTTTAATTATTTTGTCTAGAGTAATCTAGACAAAATATATACACAACCCGTGTGAAGCGGGGGTCACTAGTTATTTATTAAAAGGTATATAGACATTATTTGTATGCATACAGGTGCATCGTCTTTATTTCATCTACGTAACATTACTGTGACGAATATAGAAACAACAATATCATAAGTAATTAACATTGAAAATGTTTTAATCAAGTATCATTTAGTTTTATTCGATTTTAATTATTAGCTTTAGAAATAGATATATCGTTCCAATGAATATGTAGGATGTATTCTTGGGATTTTTTCTAGTGTAAGTTCACCTACTTTGAATACAGTATTACCTCCTCTCTTGCTGGTGAGTTGTCAGCTGAAGGTAAATTAATCTCATGCCACAGAATAAATAATAGTACTCTCTACTCAAATTTGGTGCCATGGAATCCTACTAATATTATAAATCCGAAAGTTTGTATGTAAATGTGTAAGTGTGTAAGTATGTTTGTTCCCTCTTCACGCTTTAATGGCTGAACGGATTTGGATGAAATTTGGAATATTCATAGATTATATCTAGGATTAACCCATAGGCTACTTTTTAACATGATAAAAGCTGGCAAAGCCGCGGGGCACGGCTAGTGGTTTATATAATCATAGGCTGTAATAGGTAAATTAAAAAACAATCTAACGTTCAAATGTTAATTTTATCAGAGGTACTTTACCGTTTAGTACTTTATGTAATCTGGGAGTCTTCAAATCAGAGTAAATGATCTTCTAGGCAAGCATGTCACATCTTCGGCCGCATCATCACTTTTGATCAGGTGAGATAGTGATCAAATGCTTGCCTATACAGAAATAAAAAAAATACGCCGACTTAAGCTGTTATCTAATTTTTGTGTTTCTATAGTTATGACTGTTTTGTTTTTTGCTACAATTAAATATATGTCTATCTATGTCTAATAAAAAAAGTGGAAATTTGTACTCGAAGTTTCTTTTCTGAACTGCTCGTTGGCTTAGTTGGGTGACGTTCGCCTTCTAAGCACCCCCCACCCCCGATCGGGTTCGATTCCCGGCTGAAACACAAGTTTCCTCCCCAAGTCCAAAAAAAATTGTATTTCTGGTTCTGGTTGTGATTGTGTGTGTGAAGTAAATGTTGACACCCACGACACAAGTCATCGAACGTAGTTCTCGAGATGGCTGTAAATATGTAGATTTCTCAGATGACTGTAAATATATAGAGTCTTTTCATGAGTGCCTTTTGATTTTGATTAAAATCTCCTTGTTACAGAATAACAATGTCGCCAGCGATATTAGTGACGGGCGGAGCGGGGTACGTGGGTTCACATACCGTCGCGAGCATCCTCGAGAAAGAAGGAAATGACAAGGACATAGTTGTTGTAGACAATTTGAGTAACGCCTATAAGTAAGTACAAGCACGAGTAGAGATTTATCCAGTTCTTAATTCTTAATTTCCTAGTAGATCCAATAGTATTATTATTACTATTTTTCTTGTACATATTGTTCATAATATTATTTAAAAATGTATTCATGTACATTAATATTAAAACATTTCTAATCATATATTACATTAAACTAAAAATAAAAATAAAATTAACCAAAAGAAAAAACTAACTAGACATAAATATGTACAAAACTTAATCTAATAGATATATATTATTGTGTACATATATTATTTGTTAAAATATATTATATATTGTATATGTATGTGCATATAGATTTGTAGAATAATGTGTATTTTATAAATATATATATTTAAATATCTATAACTAGCTGACCCGGCGAACTTCGTACCGCCAATAAAAGTTGCCTACAAAAAATGTGATAAATGAAGAACCGCTCGACCGATTTTGTGCAAACTTCACATAAACCATCTACTAAATAGTCCGACCAAAGCCTAAACATTTGGTTTGGATAGGTGAGCCCGTTCTTGAGTTATAATATTACAACGAAAATTGGCATTGATTTCATATATATAGATAGATATAAGATAGATAGATGTAGAATAGACATGTATATTATTTATATATATCCTAAAATATGACAAATTCGGTTATTTTGTTTCTGCCGCACACCCACTGCTTTTCTTTCACGGCCAGGATGGCTGGTAGAGAATGCTATTTGGCATTAGGCCATTCCCTGTACTCTGATTTGTGCTAAATGATTAAAAAAATAAATAAGCACAACAATACAACCAATACCCGTTACCAATACCCGGCTTATTTGGGTAGGTGTTCGCCTTCTAAGCAGAAGTATCGGGCTCGATTCCCGGCGGGAACTCAAGTTTTCTCCACTAGGAAAATTTGTCTTTCTGGTTCTGGATGTCATTGTGTGTGATGTGATTGTTGTGTCCCACGAGACATGTCATCGAAGTTAGTGTGGGGCTGTGAGTGTGAAAGCGTTTATGTTTATGTATTTATTTCTTCAGAGCCGAGGGTAGTAAGAAACCTGAGCCGCTGAGAATTGTCGAAGAACTGACAAATAAGACTATACACTTCTACCAAGTGGACATCAGAGATGCAGCAGGACTGAGCAAAGTTTTTGAGAATGTAAGTATGAAAATAAGAAGCAAGGATTGCTCTGTGGTAATATAGGCTGCAACCTCCTCTTTCTTTTTTTAGTAGGATCACTGATGGAGAGCCAAGGGGGGCGTAATGAATGGATAGCCCTATATCTATATAGATAGGGGACATCATGATTCAGAAAAAATAATTTAATAATAAAAATGTTAATAGGCTCTAGTACTATCTACGGGCCAATTCCCTATATTTCCTAAAACTAATTAAAGTAAATATGTGAAAATCTACAAAAATACTTAAATTTACATCTTTAGTTGAAATCACCTACAGTGATACTGCTCAGCGTATGACGACGTCAGCAATATTTTTAATGCATCCATCAAAAACTTCAAGAACTTTCGTTACAACAAACAAACAAAATAAACGCATTCACACTCACAGCCCCACACTAAGTTCAAAGACGTGCATCGTATGTGCCGGAAACATTCACTTCACACACACATTACACCCAGAACCAGAAGCACAAATATCCCTTGGGAAGGAATCTGTGCTCCTGCCGGGAATCGAACCCAGGACCCACGGCGCAGAGGGCGGACACCTGTCCACTGCGCTAACTGGGTCGTCAAACATGCATGCATGACTTCATTTCAAAACAGTTAATGCTGTATTGGGGGCTGAGTCACCCGTCCGTAGGAGGATACCCCTTAAGACTGAGTCCCTACACGTGGTCCCCGGGTGGTGCTAATCAGGTGACATTTGAGAGGTGGTAGAGCATTTTGTGAGTTGCTCGCCTGGCTTGCTACCAAAGTAGCTTACCACCACCAAGTTGAAAGTCTGCCGCCAAGCCAAATACGGTGTTCCGGCAGTTATCCTTGAGAGCCTGCGTATTCCAGGTCTAGTGTGTTTACCAGCTTCGATCACATCGTCACTTACCATCAGGTGAGATAGTGGTCAACACTAGCCTGTCACAAATAAAAAAAAAATAAACAAAATGTAGGTATTCCTACTAGTTAATTTCAAAAGAGTAATATTTTTTTTCATGCTGTGTTCACTTAGAGTCGATTTTACACTGCAAACTTAATATAATATCTTACTTTGTAAACGGTAAAAACCATTTGGTGAAACAATTGGCAATGAAATCTACCCCAATCCTACTATAATATTATAAACGCGAAAGTTTGTAAGAATGTATGGATGTATGTTTGTTACTCTTTCACGCAAAAACTACAGAATGGATTTTGATGAAACTTTTCAATAATATAGCTTACAAATCAGAATAACACATAGGCTATAATTTATAAAGATATAGTGTGAATTATCCAAAATATAATGATAAGTGTCAAGTAAGTAGGAAAAAAATCGGCCATCTGCGAGCTATTCTGGCGTGTGCCGCAAAAACCGTTGGAGTTACACGTATATAATGTGTAATAGAAATGTTTATCTTAAATAGTCCTACAAAAAAGCCCGCGACAGCATATATGTACCTTTAATGTATAAGCATTATCGCCAAAATAGTGAACCATAAAAACAATAATTACATGTTTTTTTATTAGTTGGATTTGTCTCCGTCCCGAATAGCAGAATAATATAAAAACATGAAAAAATTAAATACTTCCTGTCATCATTATCACAATATTCTATCACCACGCGGGTGAAATCGCGGGGCGCAGGTAGTTGCCTATAGGCATAGGCATATAGGCAGTTATCCTTGAGAGCCTGCGTATTCCAGGTCTAGTGTGTTTACCAGCTTCGATCACATCATCACTTACCATCAGGTGAGATAGTGGTCAAACACTAGCCTGTCACAAATAAAAATCTAAATTTAAACTAAAATTATACATCTACACAGCAAAGACCTAAGTTACCTACAAGGCATCGAGCTCATATAAAAAAGTAATTACATTACAAAACTAAGTATTTCTTAGAAAATTACGTATGTAACTATAACAAACTCGCATATATTATTTGTCTCGACACGTTTTGTCTTTTGTGTATTCATAATCCATAAACGCTTTCGATATGGTAAATTAGTCGGGTGACTTTGAGCATGTTGTCGGACTAAAGGTTGAATTTTTAATAAGGCTACTGAAAAAAAATATATAATTATTAGTTCGCCCCGAACTGGGACCTCACTAATACATTTCCCTAGAGAAAAAACTTTTGATGTAAAATATAATTATCAAATCTGGGAGTCTTCAAGTCTAGAGTGAATAGGTATCTTCTAGGTAAGCATGCTTCATCTTCGGCCGCATCATCACTTTCCATCAGGTGAGATAGCGGCCAAATGATTACCTATATGGAAAAAAAAAATTACAACTTTTTTACCTATTTGTAATGATTATATGTGTAATTGTTTGTTTTTACCTCACTGCCAAGGAAAGGTGTTTTCCGCGCGTATCTTGTATGTAGGTATGTATGTATAATTGTAAATTTCTTTATTACCCGTATCTTCCAAACGGGCGGGATGGATTTTGACTGTTAAGGTATCGTTATATTCGTTTTAAAACCTAATTATCCTTATATAGTTTTGTGAAAAAATATATGGCGGATTTTGGCGCGAAATAGTAATACAGTAATAAAAAAAATTACCTAACCTATATCAAAATAAAGGAAAATAAAAGGATTACATAAAATAACATCTAGTATATACTAATTAAAAGCAAGTAAAGCTAAAAAAAAAACAACTTCACCGCTTTATCTTCGGAACCTTGATCAAATTTAACGTATTAAACACGCGTTATTGACAATAACTCAAAACCTAGTGATCAGATCTTGACCAAATTTAAATGGGACCTATTAGAAAGCAACATCTTTCAAACTAAAAAAAAATTTCGAAATCGGTTCACGTAGAAAGAAGTTATGAGATAAAACACATAAAAAAGTCAAAATAAGAAAACAGTCGACTTGAGTACCTCCTCCTTTTTTGTGAAGTCGGTAAAAAATCACGCGTCACGGTGCTTGTGATCGAACTCCTCCGAAACGGCTCGACCGATTTTTATGATTGTTTTGTATATTTGGTAGGTATGAGAATAGTTCGTAAGGTATTTTCATCCTCCTACCTCCACCGCCTATTTTTTTATCGTGATTTTAGCATTTTTGTATGAACAATATCCAAAAAGTTTTTAGTATGGTATCAAATTACAGTACTCTCTCGCTAATCCGCCGCTCGATTATCCGACAAGTACTATAATCCGCCGTTTTTTGGACTCGAGATAATGTCTTGAATAGCGTAGATATTTGTATTAAATGGGCCCAAGAAAATGGAAAGTCATGCAATATGGTTGCAAATTTACGTAAAATGCGCGATGAAGTTATCACGAAGATATACTTTGGTAAAAAACAAGCAAAATTAGACACATTTTTTTCGAAATATGAATAATTACTTCAATAAAAGATTCATTTTTGTTGATTTCTTAAATACAATATAAAAATAAATCATACATTTTGTTTTTTTTTTTTCAATTTGTTGTTCCTGTACATTATAATCCGCCGTTTTCAGTAATCCGCCGATGGTTAGGATTTTATGGTGGCGGATTAGCGAGAGAGTACAGTACTAGGCGTCCATAGGCGTGAAAGAGGTAAAACACTTTTTCTTACCGTGGCATTGCAACGCATGCCGGGTACATATAGTGATACTTAAAAAGTAGGTACCGGTTTTTGGTAGTTGGGGTTTTTAATGTTTAAAAAGTAGGTTCCAGTTTTTGGCAGTTGGGGTTTTTAATGTTTAAAAAGTAGGTTCCAGTTTTTGGCAGTTGGAGTTTTTAATGTTTAAAAAGTCGGTTCCAGTTTTTGGCAGTTGGGGTTTTTAATGTTTAAAAAGTAGGTTCCAGTTTTTGGCAGTTGGAGTTTTTAATGTTTAAAAAGTCGGTTCCAGTTTTTGGCAGTTGGGGTTTTTAATGTTTAAAAAGTAGGTTCCAGTTTTTGGCAGTTGGAGTTTTTAATGTTTAAAAAGTCGGTTCCAGTTTTTGGCAGTTGGAGTTTTTAATGTTTAAAAAGTCGGTTCCAGTTTTTGGCAGTTGGGGTTTTTAATGTTTAAAAAGTAGGTTCCAGTTTTTGGCAGTTGGAGTTTTTAATGTTTAAAAAGTCGGTTCCAGTTTTTGGCAGTTGGGGTTTTTAATGTTTAAAAAGTAGGTTCCAGTTTTTGGCAGTTGGGGTTTTTAATGTTTAAAAAGTAGGTTCCAGTTTTTGGCAGTTGGGGTTTTTAATGTTTAAAAAGTAGGTTCCAGTTTTTGGCAGTTGGGGTTTTTAATGTTTATTACATTGCTTGTTTGATCCTATCCATACACAACTCTTTATCATTCTACCAGGAAATTCAAAAAGGTCCCATGTTAACTGGGAGGAAGCGCAAACCGCACTGAACCCTTTTCCAACTGATAAAGGCTATCTTTCAAAAACAAAACGATACAGGCCCTATCTGTCGCTGTGGTAAACCCTGGCTTCCTTCTTTTGTTAAGAGGGAGAAAACTTGTGTTCCCACCGGGAATAGAACCCGATACTCGCTGCTTAGTAGACATGCACCCAACTAAGCCAAGGGGGAGCACTTTAGTTTTGCCCTACAGAAACTTTATTAGCAGATTTAAGTTATTTATTCAGTAAACGTATTATATACTAGTCATTTTACTACATATTGCCTCGTAGAGAAAATTATTATTATTCGTTATTTTCCAACATAGATTTTTTTTAAAACCGGTTTCTTGCTCTACTTTTCAAGCCCTTTTCAACGATACCCCACAGAGGTAGATTAAAAAATATTTTTCTCCCCACTTACATGTATGGGAGCCCTCTTAATATTTTCATTTATATAATTTTAAATGTCATTTCTGGCTTTGGGCCGTAGTTTTACATATTCTATGAGAATTTGAAGTCATTCGCTTATATGGTTTAGACGCTGGATGCCTCTGACAGACGGACGGACGGATAAAGTTATGAAAGGCCCAAGTCAACTTAGAGAACTCGCTTCGCTCGATGAATTATTAAATCTTTGTTGTGCAAATCTCTCTTAACTTATACCATATCTCCTAAATAAAGTTTTAGCCTCAGCGCCCCAACACCAATACAATACAATACACACTATTTATGGGGGCATTTTAAACATAAACGCTTTCACACTCACAGCCCCACACTCAGTTCAATGGCTTGTGTCGTGGGTGCCGGAAACATTCACATCATACACACAATCTCAACCAGAACTTGAAACACAAATTTTCCTTGGGGAGAAAACTTGTGTTTCAGCCGAGAATCGAACCCAACACCCCTGCTTAGAAGGCGAACGCCACACAATTAAGCCAACGAGCAATTCTATTATTTTTGAACCGACGTCATAAAACGAGGTTCTCAATTCGACTGTATGTTTTTTTTTGTATGTATGTTACGCGATATTTCCGCCAATTATGATTGTCGCCAATTTGATGTTTTTTTTTAGTTTGGTACTTCAGAGTTGGTCCCATAGTCCCATATAAATTTTATCGAAATCGATGAAGCCAAAACCAAAATATAAGCGCTAAAGTCCGTTTTTTTAAGCTTTGCTTAAGTTTAATTATTATTATATTTTCTTTTTATTATATATTTATATATAATGTTTTCTTCGTTTCAGCACGATATATACTGTGTAATCCACTTCGCAGCGATGAAGGCGGTCGGGGAGTCCGTGGAGAAGCCTCTAGAATACTACCAGGCGAACGTATCTGGGACTTGCACACTTTTTGAGGTAAATACTAGTAAGACAGGGTCGATATAAAGAGAAAGAAAGATAAACAATGTATTTCAACACGAAGCGACAATATAACATAATAATATTGAAACACTATTGGAGTTGCCTCAGCACAAAAGTCAAGCACAAAATTCGACGCTGATTTTCAGGCAAACCCGCGGGTGATATTTAAGTGCGAGTAAACTTATTTACAAATATTAATCCAATAATAAATTTAAATAAATAAAATAAAAAACGATAATACATATAGCATATAATATACTTACATAATAAATAACTATAATACATACAGGAATACTTATTATATACACATTTTAAAATTATTTATAACAAACGAAAAGTTAAATAAAAATATATATGTGTAATGACTAGCTGACCCGGCAAACGTTTTTTTGCCATATACTTACATTATTTCTTTTAGGAAATATTTTTTAGTTCAATAAAAAAATAAGGGTTGATCGTAGACGGGTGAAAATGTAGGCTTGTTTGTATATTTCAAAGCTGAATCATAAAAAAAAAACTTTCGGTTTTTTTTTTGTTGTGGGCCACCCTTATCACTTAGGGGGGTGAAAAATAGATAACCTATCCCCAGACCTACCACGTGCGAATATAAAATTTCAATCAAAATCGGTTTAGCCGTTTCGGAGTATGGTAACAAACAATGTGACACGACATTTTTATATATATATATATTTGGGATTGCCCTGTTGCTGCTTTAAGATAATTTTGTAACATCATTTCTCACACAGTTTTTACAATAAAATATTTTTGATTTTGATTTTTGACACAAAAGTGTCCGGTTTTCAGCCGGAATTGGTCACGCTTGATAACAAAGCCCTTATCGAGGCGTTGCAAAATATAGGCCTATTTATATTTGCTTTTGTGCGTAAATACAAGAATTACTCGAGCGCTATTTATCATTATTATAATATTATGTACTTACACATCTTGTTGCACAATATCCGGGTTTGTAAAAAGCCGCTAATGGAATATACTAATAAGTAATTTTTACTTATCTTGACATGTTTTTATTTCTGCTTATACAAATTAAACACGTAGAAGTTATTTATTACAAGTTGATTTTAATACGGGAAATTACGCAACGTCTTTTCGTCCAAAATCCCTCAATGCCTCAAGACGAAAGTCTTTGATCAGTGTGTGTTACCAGTGATGACTTATGGAACTGAAACGGGGCCTCTTACTGTGGGCCTTATAAATAAGCTCAGAGTCGCACTACGAGCTATGGAAAGGGCTATGCTCGGAATTTCTCCACGAGATCGAATCAGAAATGAGGAGATCCGTAGACGAACGAAAGTCACCGACATAGCCCGGCGGATTAGCAAGTTGAAGTGGCAATGGGCAGGGCACATAGTACGCAGAACTGATGGCCGATGGGGCCGAAAGGTTCTCGAATGGAGGCCACGGACTGGCAAGCGCAGTGTCGGAAGACCGCCCACAAGGTGGACGGACGACATAATGAAGGTCGCAGGAAGACGCTGGATGCAGGCCGCTAACAACCGTTCTTTTTGGAAATCTTTGGGGGAGGCCTATATCCAGCAGTGGACTTCTTGTGGCTGAGATGATGATGATGATTTGAATACGGTCATGGTCAAAAGATATATGAAGTGAAAACTTCTTTAGGCGCGTTGAGCACTTTTTGGGCGAACAAAAATCATGGAACTCGCGTCATCGTCACCGAACGCTTTCCATGAACTATATGTATACTGTGTATGTATGTGTACTTTTTGGGTGAACAAAAATCGTGAAACTCGCGTCATCGTCACCGAACGCTTTTAATGAACTATATGTATACTGTGTATATATGTGTACTTTATGGGTGAACAAAAATCATGGAACTCGCGTCATCGTCACCGAACGCTTTCCATGAGCTATATGTATACTGTGTATATATATTATATATAGTTTTCATTTCTATCGGCAGTCCCCAAAGGCTACCCCGTGTGTTTTTTTTTTATCCGAAAGACGACAGGTGCAAATTGCGTGATGGTAAGCGTCACGCTTGTCCATTAAAAAATAAAAAACGTATTCATACTCGCAAAGTTCAAAGACTTGTATTGTGGGAAACTAACAAATCATACACATATTCACGCCCAGAACCAGAAGCACAAATGTCCCTTGGGAAGGAAAGTTGTGCTCCTGCCGGGAATCGAAACCAGGACCCACGGCGCTGAGAGCAGAGACCTACTGTGCCAGCTAATGCCGTTGAAAACAGTTCAAAAATAGTCATCATTTCGAAGTTGAATCTTTTAAAATCCTGCGCGGCAATGCACTGCGCTCGTCGACCTGATATAAGTATATTTTTTAGTTTTGTCTCCGCAAACTAGTAATAGATATTTTTCAAGTTATTAAAAATATTTCTTTTATTGATCAGATCTTGATCAAATTGTCAATGCGACCACATGAAAAGCACCAGCTTTCAAGTAATAAAAGAATCATCAAAATCGGCTCACCACGAAAGAAGTAATGAGGTAACTTTTTAAGTCGGGTAAACGAAAACATCGTCAAAGTACGCATTATTTGTCACAAAATAGACATTATTGACGATATTTCAAGAACTACTGATCAGATCTTGATCAAATTAAAATGGGACCAATTAGAAAGCAATATCTTTCAAACTAAAAAAAAAATTTCGAAATCGGCTTACGTGGAGAGAATTTATGAGGTAAAACACATAAAAAAAAAACCTCCTTTTTGGAAGTCGGTAAAAACTCTCACGTTCGTCACGTCACAAAAATCCTAGTCACCAGTCACAATCAAGTAAAAGAGTAATGGTCCAGTCATAGTCAAGTCATCAATCAGTAAAGTGGCTACCTTAGTAAAGTGGCAATGCCGCCAGCATTATGGGAGCGCTACCCACTGGTAGTGGGCCTGAGCACTTGAGTTACCTATAAGCTCGATGTCTTGTAGGTAACTTAATAGATCTTTGCCGTATATAGTTTTAGTTTAGGTTTAGGAAATATAGGCAATAGGCCCGTAGTTAGGTCTAATAAAAAAAAAATGTTTACAAAAATGTCAGATACGTCTTACTAAAATGGTAGAAAAAACTTCGTTAGGGTTATTAGATGTTAAATCACTGGAAGCAATGTCTTATATAAATTATATTATGAATGTTTGCATAACTGCCCCAGACGGACTCTGAAAAATACCGACTTCATTAGATTTTTTTTCTTTTTGTTATATTTTATTCTTTCGGCGTTATATTTTTCCGTTATATATTTTTCATTCGGCGTCATATTTTTTCTTTCGGCGTTGTATTTTTCTTTCGGCGTTATTTTTTTCTTCTTTCGGCGTTATTATTTTTGTTTCGGCGTTATATTTTTTTCTTTCGGCGTTATATTTTTTTCTTTCGGCGTTATATTTTTTCTTTCGGCGTTATAACTTTTCTTTCTTCGTTATCATTTTTCATATTTCTTTATTCGTTATATATTGCAGGTGATGCGTAAATACGGCGTATACAAACTCGTATACAGTTCATCATGTACCGTATACGGGGATCCAGAAGTCCTCCCTATCAATGAGTCTCACCCCACCGGCAAAGGGATGACCAGCCCCTACGGGAAATCTAAGTATTTCTGCGAGGAAATTATGAAGGATATCTGCATTAGTGATAAGGTGAGTAACAAGTGTTAATATCTAAAAAAAATAATACACCCCTGAATATATTTTCTATAACTGCCTTAGTTGAGCGCAGATTCGCCTTCTAAGCAGCTATCGCTTCGATTCCAGGCAGAAACAATTTAATTTTTTTTCTATCCAAGGGAAATTTGTTTTTCTAGTTTTGTGTGTGATGTGAATGTTCGCACGTCCGATTCTGATGAGGGACGACTAATTTCTCCGAAATAAGTCGACATTTCTACGTGTTTCTAGCCGCATACATATTTTTTTATGCTCGACAGGTAAGCATTTGAGCACTATCTCTCCTGATGGAATGCGATGATGCAGCCGAAGATGTAGCGTGCTTGCCTAGAAGATACCTATTCACTCTTGACTTGAAGACTCCCAGATCATACCGTTCGGTGAACAAAGATGCGGGCAATGAGTTCCACTCATTAGGGTTACAATGGGGTATATGTGGTTCGCCAGCATGATGGGAACGCTACCCACTGGTAGTGGGCTTGAGCACTTGAGTTACCTATAAGCTCGATGTCTTGTAGGTAACTTAGTTCTTTGCTGTACATAGTTTTAGTTTATTTTTAGGAAATATAGGCAATTGGCCCGTAGTTAGGCACAATGGGGTTAGATTTTACAATAAAATTCCTAAAATTGTAACTCACTATGAAACGATTGACTACATTAATGACAAGGATGCATGGAGGCAAACTGCACAAGCGCTTTCTAGCGACTACATAATATAGATATACCTAGGTTAATAGAATTAGGTATTAGGAGATTAAGAATGATAAAAAAAAAAAAAAAAACGCGCCGCCGAGTTTCATGCCAGGTTCTACTCAAGATGGCCGTAATTTTGCGAATCTGGAAGTAGAATCCTTAACTCTCATGAGTGCCTCTTTGGGGCCCATGTGAATAAACGATTTTGATTCGATTTGATTTGAGTCGTTCGCAGTCAATCATATCAAATCAAAAACGGATGATAAACGTAAAAGCGAAACACTTCGAGCGAACTGAAGGTATGTCGACCATAAATTAATGACGTTTGTCAGTTTTAATATAATAGTGATAGTGATGACATTTTTTTTGGCAGCGATGGATGGTAGTGTCACTTCGTTACTTCAATCCGGTGGGAGCTCATCACAGCGGAAGGATCGGCGAGGACCCCTCTGGAATACCCAACAACCTCATGCCGTATATATCTCAGGTATTTCCTCTATAATGAGTGCCTCTTTGGGGCCCATGTGAATAAACGATTTTGGTTTTTTGACAAAATAAATCCTACTCATATTATAAATCCGAAAGTTTGTGTGTAAGTATGTTTGTTCTTCACGCTTTAACGACTAAACGGATTTGGATGAAATTTGGAATGTACATAGCTTATACCTAGGATTAACACATAGGCTACTTTTTAACTTGAAAATAGCGGGCGGAGCCGCGGGGAACGGCTAGTAAATAATAAGGCGTATGTTTTTGTGGATTTTGTGTATTGTCCTTTCAATGGGACATTTGTGCTTCTGGTTTTGGGTGTGATTGTGTCACACACAATCACACCCAGAACCAGAAGCACGGTCCCAAAAACATTTACATCACGCATGAAGTAAATGTTTTTGGGACCGGTGACACAAAACTTTGAGCTTAGTGTGGGCTGTGAGATTTTGAAGTTATGCTTTTGGCGCGTTTGGGGAAAATTATGAGTGAATATTTACGATGCGCGATACAGAGACCTAAAAGCGACACCATGAAGTTAGTTGGTAATTGTCTCTCAAGTTTTCGTGAGAACTGATAACTATATTCAAGGTAATCATTTATAATGTATTTTTTCACATACAAAGGCAATCATTTTAGTTCTTCTTATTTGCTTACATAAGTACACACACACGTTTTTGAAGTGAAAACTTCTTTAGCGGCGTTGTGCACTTTTTGTAATGGGTAAATATGTTAAACTCGCGTCAGGACACGTGACCTGATCGAAAATTCGTAAGACAAAGGGAGAGTAGACCGCCGGCGCGGCGTAGGAGAGGAAGTAATATCCCCCTCTCTTTCTACCGCGCGGCATAAATGTATGTCTGCTCCTGCTGTTTACAACGTTAATGTTCAAGTTTTCACTTCTGCCGGCATTCCCGGGGTGCAACCCGTTGTGTTTTTTTTTTAATTATTATTATTGAATAATTAAACTGCCCTCTAAGGCAGTCTAAATCACACTTCAAGTATTAGATACGTTACGAGTACAATTTGTTTTTCATTCTCAGGTCGCCGTAGGTCGTCTGAATGAACTGTCCGTGTACGGTAGCGATTACCCGACCGTGGACGGGACAGGGGTTCGAGATTACATCCACGTTTCCGACCTCGCTGAGGGTCACTTGAAAGCTGTCGCGCTGTTCAAACAGCCAGGATTTAGCGGGTTCCATGCTGTTAACTTGGGTATGTATGCTATAATTATTACTTTGCTTGGGGATTCTACGGTTCTTCTGGCGCCGCGATTTGAGGGGGTTTTCTCAAAGATTTTTTTTTAAATAGAGCTTAGTTTTCGAGACATCGATACTCAAAAATCGAAGAGTGTCAATTTTTTTAATAAGAAAAAGGACTTAATTTCGTTTGTAATTTAGGCTAGGGCAAAGCCATCAAAAGGTACGACGCGACGGCGTGCGAAGCGAGGAGGAGTGATAGGTTTCTTGTGACCACAACGCGCGAGCCGAGGGAACGAAGCAAACGTGCATTTTTCGAGTATTGATATCTCGGAAAACTAAGCTCTATTAAAAAAAAAGTTTATGTTATGTACTTAGTAATAAAGTACAACGAAGAACGTTCGTTTTTAAGTATAAGGTAGGAAGGTATTTTTAGTTATTTTGTACTTACTTTAGTACAAAATAACTTCTCTATTCCTGGTTTTAATTTTAGAACTTTCGTCTCGTTTCCAGGTACCGGCACAGGCTACTCAGTCCTACAAATGATAGCGGCTTTCGAAGCGGCTTCAGGCCGTAAGATCCCCTACCGTATAGTAAGCCGCCGCGCCGGCGACATCGCGGCTAACTACGCGGATGTATCGCTTTCACATCGCCTGTTGGGATGGCGGGCTATTAGAACCCTGGATGATATGTGCAGCGACACGTGGAAATGGCAGAGTGACAACCCTAACGGATTTAAAAAGAGCTAAGGCTTAGGAGTTTTGGACCTAGTTTGAATTTTGTGGGAAGCTAACGCGCCCAATTGGTCGATATAACATGAGCTAAATTATGAAATTCATGTGTTAAAAAAAAGTTATGACAAGTATCAAGCCTCCTAGGGAATGCTATGGTGTTTCATGGGATCCTTGTTTGTAATTCAGCAGGGGAACCATATGCAAGTGAGCTAGGTGTCATAACGCGCGGCGCTCGAACAAATGCTACACAGAATGTGAAAATATGATTATTTATTAAGAATTTAACGATTTCACTCACGGTTGTTTTCTCGCATTATTAAGAGACTAGTTTCGGTGCAGTCGGTGCTCCTTCATCAGTTGAGTACTATTCAAAAACGTCCAAATTGAAGAAAGCGCGTTAGCTATGTTTTAAAATTCAAACTAGGGTTGCCCTGTATTGAATTTATATTATATACAGGCATATAGGCCCGTCAACCTATATATAGAAATATTTCTATGTAGGCAAATTTGTGCCATGTTAAAGGCCATTTAATTAATTATGTATTATTTAAAATTTTATTTTTATATCATAACTTGTTCCTGTAATTGTGTTGCCATATATTTTTTTGACCAAAGTGAATGTACCAAAGCATTTATATATCAGTGAGAAACACCTACTTAGTTAAATATTGACTTATTTTATTGTATTTAATTTTCTTTTTACAAAATATGTTGAGAATCTTCATACATTTGTATGGCTTCGTAGGGCCTAATTATTTTTGTTATTACGTCTTTTTTATAATATATAAAATTTTATTCGCTTTTTATTGTTAACTAAATCATTCCTATCGCATTCTTAAGTTATTGTTTTAAAGAATTTATTTTTATATTTTACTTATGTGGTGCTATGTTATCCAAAGATATTTAATATTGATTGTTTACTTTAAATATATTACTAATATATGGACTATTCTATAACGAAATCTTTGTTTCATTTCATTTGGTGCCAGTATAAATGGAAATGATGAATAATTGTTTTAAAGTGAAAACTCCTTAGGCGCTTTGAGCACTTTTTGGGTGAACAACAGTCATGGAACTCGCGTCATCGTCACCGAACGCTTTCCATGAGCTATATGTATACCTACTGTGTATAAATATATATATATATATATTATAAATATGTCTATATATTGTTTTCACATCTATCGGCAGTCCCCAAAGACTGCCCCGCATGTTTATTACTCATTGAGCTAGTATGACAAAGAAATTGTAAGCGCGGCCATTTTGACGTTCTTTCTGAGATGTTCACGGTCCAAATATGCCGTAATGGAAAGTTGACCGATCATAGACATATAAAATGTGTGAACTGACGTCACGAATCAGAATGCCAATAACGAGCGTTTTTTCCATTTTGAATTTAATGTATTTTTAAACAATAAAATAATAGTATAGTTGTAATTCTACACCTATAAAAGTTCAAAAAATGTATACTTAATTAGGCCTGGTTTTCACCAAAGCGGAGTGTAGATGCGTAGCGGAGAGATGCGAGCTGTGCAAAGCGGAGATGTAAGCTGTGATAGCTCAAAATCAGTCAAGTGCTGTTTACGAAAGGAAGATGTCATGTCGTTACAAAAGTTATATCTTAATTTGCTTGAGGAAGTAGAGGTTGAAGAAATACAATTAATTCTTTAATAAACTTACTTTTCGGAAATCCATAACGACAAGGGCTGTTGACTCGCCGAACGCTACATAGCGTTCGGTGAGTTAACAGCTCTTGAGGATGCCTCGTGTAGAGGCGAAACACGTATCGAACAGGGCTAGGCGAGAGCAGAGGCTTCGGCAGAGTTCCCATGATTCTAATACTAACGTTCACACCCCTATAACACTAACTTTCGCGGCGTGCTCTGCATCCTGCTTGAAGCAAACAACCTTATCGGGATTAACACTAAACATAATAAATTAACTTTGACATTCTTCAATATTTAAACTATCGACGGAAAAATATTTATAATATTAGTAGGGTGTAGTGTAATCCCTCAAAAAATCAGCCTCCCTCACAAGGATTTTGTATTTTTTACCGACTTCCCAAAAAAGGAGGAGGTACTCAAGTCGACTGTTTTTTTTTAATTATGTGTTACCTCATAACTTCTCTCCACGTGAGCCGATTTCGAAATTTTTTTTTAGTTTAAAAGATGATGCTTTCTTATTGGTCCCATTAAAATTTGATCAAGATCTGATCAGTAGTTTTTGAAATATCGTCAATAATGTTCATTTTGTGACGAATTATGCGTACTTTGACGATGTTCTCGTTTACCCGACTTCAAAAACGAAAGAAGTTATGAGGTAATCATAACTTCTTTCGTTGTGAGCCGATTTTGATGATTCTTTTTTTATTTGAAAGCTGGTGCTTTTTATGTGGTCCCGTTGAAATTTGATCAAGGTCTGATCTCTAGTTTTTGAGTTATAGTCAATAATGCGTGTTTATACATTAAATCTGATCAAGGTTTCGATGATAAAGCGGTGAAGTCGGTTTTTTTTAAGCTTTGCTTGCGTTTAATTATGTTTAAAATATACTCAACACAGACCTGTGTCCTTTTGTACCTTTGAACATTTCTTGACAATACATTAAATGAGAAAAATCAACATTACATGTTCACAATCACACTCACACTAAGTTCGATGATTTGTGTCGTGGGTGCCAGAAACATTCAAATCACACACAATCATAACCAGAACCAGGAAACTTAATTTAAAAAAACTTAATTAATTACAAGGATGCATGGAGGCAAACTGCACAAGCGCTTTCTAGCGACTACATTATATAGTTATAACTGGGTTAATAAAATTATGTATTAGTGTTAAAGAACGATTAACAAAAAAATATAAATTAAAAAAATGCGTCACCGAGTTTCTTGCCAGGTTCTTCTCGAGATGGCTGTAATTTTGCGAATCTGGCAGTAGAATCATTAACTTTCATGAGTGACTCTTTAGGGCCCATGTGTATAAACGATTTTGATTTGAACTAAATTAAATAAACCAAGTTCAGTTGTTTTGTACCAATGTGTAATGATCTAATGATCGAGTTCAATAGGTTTGAAATAAAATGCAAGTTATTGTAATTAATCTGTATTACCTAAATTACAAATCTTTCATAATTTCAATAATTAAACTCTAGTTCTCGCGTGATTATTCAGCACATAACTCTGTCATCTAAAAATATCAGATTTACATTTTTACATTCTCTAACATTACATTTAACATTTACGTTAGTAAGGTATTGGATTATTGCTATATTTTTCATTATTATTACGAAAACGTAATGTAAGGTTGATTTAGATAGAAGTGACTGGTTCAGAAATTGGTAGATATTTTTTTGAAGTGAAAACTTCTTTAGCGGCGTTGTGCACTTTTTTGGGATGGGTAAAATATGTTAAACTCGCGTCAGGACACGTGACCTGATCGAAAATTCGTAAGACGAAGGAGGGAAAGTAATTTCTTTAAAGCACTCGTCACCCTGAGAAATTAGATGTTTGATAAAGAAACGTAAGTATCACCTCATGAGTAGACATATAATTTACATTATGATTTTTTTCAACCGACTTCAAAAAAGGAGGTTCTCAATTCGATTGTACGTTTTTTTAGTATGTATGTTATGCGATATCTCCGCCAATTATGATTCGATAATAAAATCCCATATACATTTTATCGAAATCGATCTAGCCAAAACCAAAATATAAGCGTTGAAGTCGGTTTTTTTTAAGCTTTGCTTGCGTTTAATTATTATATTTGACTCGACATTAGCCAGTTTATGGACAGCCGGTCTTCAGCAATCGTGCTGACACAGCGTCCATACATACGTATACTCCAATTTAGTCCTAGTGCCAGGACTTCTCTGAAGGCATCCAATATGGCTTAACATCCCCCCCCTCCCTCCCCTCCTACACCGGTACCGGATATCTATAATTTTCCCAAATTGCCGAACTAGTCACTTCTCTTGCTCTAAAACAGAGCAACAAATCTGCACGAATATATCCACATCAAATGCCGAATCGGAGAAAACAGAAAAAAACTAAAAAAAAAACCTCCAAAGACTAACTGACTTAACCTAAGAGAAAACACGT
Organism: Lomographa bimaculata; assembly: GCA_948107665.1. Taxonomy (NCBI): domain Eukaryota; kingdom Metazoa; phylum Arthropoda; class Insecta; order Lepidoptera; family Geometridae; genus Lomographa; species Lomographa bimaculata. The sequence goes on along the minus strand of OX403607.1, from coordinate 7,774,671 downwards.
TATTCAAACAATTGCTTGCGAAATCTACGCAATATCATAAGAAATGGAAAAATTGCACCTATTTCAACTAACACATACTTATTACTTAGAATAAGCTTTCCGTTGAGACGAAGCAAGTGATTTAGCGTATTATATAAATAAAAACTACAAAAGCAATTGTAGATCTTAATTTTAATTAGTTACGCAAGTTTTTAGAATCATACCATCCGTAACGAAGACACTCAAATATTATAATATTGCTTTCATGATTGCCTATAGATACATATGTATATTATACATTACATCACCTGCATTTATTATCTATACATACAACGTTAATACAATATCAATGAGAGTAAATTATAATCATATTGTATGTCGATTTAATATTGGGTAATTTTGCTTTATAGCGGTTTATTTTTTTTCTATAATCGATATACACTAATCAAATACACAAATATATAATTATAGTCGTTTTAAGGCAACCACTGGCGAAAGTTACGCGTTGAAGCATTGATGTGCTAGCATTTACAATTCTAAGTTGACGCTTAGGCCTAAGTAAAGTGAGCAACAGTGATAACATTATTTAAAAAAACATGGATTGTTCTACAGATGATGTAAGAAGACACTAAGTAATATATCCCGAGCAATGAGCGCACATTATAATGGGTGAATATCTTTAACGTTGCGATAATATATCTATAAGGCTTCGTGAATATTGATGCAACGTTGCGTGAACATTATTGCAACGTTGCGTGAACACTGTTACAACGTTGCGTGAACATTGTTGCAACGTTGCGTGAACATTGTCGCAACGTTACGGTGTGATATATCAACAAAGCTTCGTGAATATTGGTACAAAGTTGCGTGGAACTTGTTACACGCTGCGTGAACATGGTTACAACGTTACGTTGCTAAAATATCTCTAAAAAGCTTTGTGAATATTGGTACAACGTTGCGTGAAACTTGCTACACACTGCATGAATGTTTGTACAACGTTGCGTAAAACTTGCTATACACTGCGTGAACATTGTTATATTGTGATATTTCTACAAACCTTCGTGAATATTTGTACAACGTTGCATGAAGCTTGCTACAACGCTACGTTGCTATAATATCGCAAAAACGCTTCGTGAATATTATTATAACATTGCGTGAACATTAAAACAACGTTAAGTTGCGATGATATCGTTACAAAGCTTCGCGAATATTTGTACAACGTTGCGTGAACATTGCTACAACGTTACGTTGCGATGATATCGCTACAACGTTTCGTGAATTTTACTACAACAATGCGTGAATCTTGCTACAAAACATTGTGAATTTAATTCTATCATTATTGCTATCATCACTTAAAGACTACATTTTCATGTAAACCTTACATTATAAGGGAATGGAATGCTATTACATAGTTTTCTTTATTTCATACTTGCTCACTCGTATAGGCGTATAGAAGAGGTTATGAAAAGGTATATAATCTAAACTTTAGCTTTGGTGCGTGGGTAACTTACGGAGATGAAGAGTGCGAAAGTTAAGTGTAGCGATCGAGAATTGCTTATATTGCTAACACATCAATGGATAGGGTTGAACAGTTACATTGGGATAATTAATTACAGAAAAAATGGCTGGGAGATGTTTTTTTTTTAATAAATTATATTTCATTACAGTGGAAACCAATTAGCTCATCATTTTAAATCATACGCAATCGCAGCTACGAGATACCTAGAAACTATGCTCCATTTAATATCATCATAACGGAATTCACTTCAATACATAATCGTTCTCCTTACTAAAACAATACGAAAAATACAAAATATAAAAAAAGAACATTAATTTTGATATGCCAAAAAAATCTGCTGAAAATTTTGAAACGAATATTTGGCCAGTTTTATTCACTGTCCTAAAATTAGCTTGTCCGCCATTTTGGTTGTTCCGCCATGTTGTATTTAGATTGACACAGCTAAACATGCATTATCATCCAAACTAAACGTGAAAACAAAATTTCAGCTCAATCGGTCGAAGATATCTGCTTCAAAATTGAGTTGCAATGTATGTAACTATGTTTGTTCGGGTGGCACCGAACAAACATAGTTACATACATTGCAAGTTAAATAAAAGCTTGTAATTAAGTTCACGACCTGTATTTATCCACGTATATAACGCGTCCGGTAGGGTTATTAGCGAGACAGTTGTCAAAATAAAAAGCGCTGTACTTCGAGTAAATAAGGTTCAAAAACCTTAACTAAAGTAATCGAGTCATTTGGCATGACATCATTTATGTTTTCAGTGATTGGTCGTCAAATCAAATCTAAACCTCGCAAAACCTTTATAACAAATACACAGTGGAACATCATGATTTTAAAGAAATTGATGTCCGTCAATACGGGTTTCACCTTAACCGGTCAACTGGCAACTGGCATATGCAACTCACATTATAGGGCTTGTAAATGGCAAAGCGCTTGATTTTCACTTGACATAAGGCTTTTGACACTACAAGTTCCTTGTAGTAGTAACTACTCAAGCTATCTACGAACATCTTTGCAAATTTTAGGATGTTGAATAAAACCCCCATTAAAAAGAAAACATATTCTACTTTAACACAAAGTCCTTTCATCAATATGAGATCCTGGTATTAAATTACTACCAGTTTTTATTTACGACAAACAACAGTGCAAAGTATTTTACAGGTCATCAGACCTAGGTCTTAATTACGGCTATAGCGGTTATTCACTTAAAATTGATAAGGGACAGCGTCAATAAAATATTAAGAAGGTTTATTCCTTTTGTCTTCTCTCTCGCTCGCACATTTCAATATTTTTAATAAATACAGTTAGCTACGTGTGTTTTCGAAATTTTATTCAACCTATCTTTCGTTTTTCATATCTTTAAGTTGAACGAAGGAAGTGTGAAAATCACATTGAAATTTGGGAACTGTGTTTGTTCTCATCTTATTGAAGGATATGATAGCGAAAAGAAGTTTGAAACATCATCCTTGTAATGATGTCCATATAGTTAGTTGAAAACATTTTCAAAAACACACATACATAATTGTATTTATTATAAATATCGAATTGTGCGAACGAGAGAGAAGACAAAAGGAATAAGCCCTCATTTTATGTTGAAATAAGATTATGTGAATATAGTGGGTACGATTTTTTGTTACACTCACTCCCAGTCTCAAAATAAAGTTTAGAGAATTTGATGTTCTGCTTTGAAATCCCCTAAATTTAAATGGAGTCCTTATATTGTACGACCTTACGACATAGAGGCTTTTCATCTAATACAGAGAGGCTATAGCATATTAGAGGTTATTTAGCCTCTCCATACCATCTGCATTGCAATTCGAATCTTCTCGAAGTTCGATAACATTTCTTTTATCGAATTATTACTAATAACAAATAAGGTAATCTGCGCTGAATTCAAATACAAATTGCTCTCGACAGAGATAGATAATAGGGGTTCAGGACTCAAGAATTATATCTTCGAGACTGGCCCGCATACTTTTTCCTTCTTTTTTTAAATTTCTATCCAGCTAGTCTTAAATACATTATTGAACTCTATGACGCTATCCCGAAAAGAGGTGCAAGGTGAGGGTGAGATTTACCAGTGTGTTAGCAATGGTGTTACGTTCACTATAGTCTTTAAGGCACTTGGGCAACGGGCTAGCCTTCCCTTTTAATGTTGGGCATCTGCGGTGGGGGCTCGGCAAGTCCCTTAACCTGGAAATACAAACACTAGAATTATAAATGGGTAAGTTTGTGTGTAAATATGTTTGTTTTCTCTTCATGCTGTAATGGCTAAACTGATTTGGAATGTATACTTTATACCTACACATAAGCTACTTTCTATGGAGTTAAAAAAAAGCATAAGCACTTTTACACTCACAGCCTCACACAAAGTTAAAAGACTTGTATCGTGGGTGCCGGAAACATTCACATTACACACACATTACACCCAGAACCAGAAGCACAAATATCCCTTGGGAAGGATTTTGTGCTCCTGCCGAGAATCGAACCCAGGACCCACGGCGCAGAGAGCGGACTGTCCACTGCGTCAACTGGGTCGTCATAAGCAAAGCTGGTGAGTAAAAGAATGGATTCAATACAGATGATAAACATATAAGAGAAATGAATCAATTAAACTTTGGTCGCATCTTGACTTTTCATCGGGTGAGATAGTGGTTAAATGATTGCATATCCAGCATAATCAAAATTTTGAACACAGTCATACAATAGATGTCGTATGACAGTTACATTCTTGTTCTTGGTTCATTGATTTTTACCTTTTTTTTTGTATGTAAGTTACGCGATAATTTCGCCAATTATGAATCGATATTGATGATTTTTTGTTTGTTTGGTAGATTCTTCAGAGGGAGTCCCATATAAATTTTATCTAAATCAATCAAGCCATAACCAAAATATAAGCGGTGAAGTCGGTATTTCAGCTTTGCTTGCGTTTCAATTATAATCAGCCCGAGGGCTGAGATACGAGTAAATCACATGCAAAAATAAACTCGTTTCTCACACATACATAGCTTAATTTTTTAAACCATTGCCTATCACTAGCAGCAATTGTAAATTTAATCTGACAGCTACAATTTTTTTTTACGCTTTTATACTCACAGCTCCACACTAAGTTCGATGAATTGTGTAGTGGTTGCCGGAAACATTCACAACACACACACAATCACAATCAGAACCAGGAGACTAAGTCAAGAGTGATTAAGTATCTTCTAGACAAGCATATTACATCTTGGCCGCATCATTACTTTCCATCAGGTGAGATAGTGATCAAATGCTTGTCTATAGCAAAACTTGTGTTCCAGTTGGAAATCGAACCTGGTACCCCTGCTTAAAAAGCGCAGTTGCACTCAACTAAGGCAACGGGCAGTTCTCTGCCTGGTATCAGTAGTTGACTGTGACCATTATATTACCTTCAGTCGTGCAGCAGTCTTGAGGAATGCAGGTAGCTGTTCCTGCGACACATTGACCTCGCCTGCGTACATGAACTCAAGTATCGCTTGGAGATGCAGATATGATACATCCTTCAGGATGATAATGGGATGTTTCGATGGGTTTTCCTGCAAATAATAGTAATATATAAATCAATTATATATCTTTACAATTCACAAATGTGTATTTTATTTATTTATTTAATAGTTTAGCACAAAACAGTGTACAAGGAATAGCTTAATGCTATGAAGCATTATCTACCAGCTTTCCTGGGCGTGTAAGAAAAGTGTTTGGGCGTGCAGCTAAAAGATACGCGTACATAAAATAAATAAAAAAAATGAGATTTTAGAATAAATAAACTAGATCAAATAATTTTAAAAATTAATAATTAATAAAAAAAATATATATATTTAAACAAATACAATATACTACTTACATACGTATGTATAACTAACACATAATTAGAATACTTATATAAGATACAAATAAATAGAAATTGTTATTCTTGAACTTGTTCAGGATAAATATTCTTTATGTAATGTCGATGAATAAGTCTTTTAAAGATCAATTTACTTTGAGCCTTCCTTAAATGTTCTGGTAACTGATTCCACAACCGTACAGCCACAACGTGTATGAAAGATTTTGCTTCCACATTTATTGTGTGTACTACAAACTAAAGAGTGGAACTCCTTGCCAGGGTCTGTTTCCTGACGAGTATAATCTTTGAGCAAATTAGTAAGCTGAAGTGACAATGGGCTGCCCATATTAGCCGGAGAACGAATAACCCTTGGATTACTCCAATGTGTTCTTGGGTGGAGACAACGAATTGGCAAACGTAGTACAGGACCCCTTCAGGCTCTGTGGAGCGACAATCTTCTCAAGGTGGCAAGAGAGAAGCTGAGGATCGAGCTCAGTGGCGTACAATGGAAGGGGAGCATTGGACTTCCATAGGCTGATGATGATGAGGTCTTTGAGCCACAAGGTTGCTGCAATCCACCACAATGTCACTCGACATCCAGTGAGTCTCACCTGTTGGTAAGTAATGATGAGGGCGAGGGTGGTAAACATGCTACGCCTAGAATGGAACAATATTTTTTTTTAAGCTTGATGGGCCACAATCTCACATGTGATGATGCAGATGTAGCATGCTTGCCTAGAAGGTACCTATTCGCTCTTGACTTGAAGACTTTCAGATTATATCGTTCGGGGAACAAAGACAAGGGCTATGTATCTACTCCTTCACAGTACGGATGATAAACGTACAAGCAAAACGCTTCGAGCGAACTGGAGGTACGTCAATCATATATAGTTGACATTTGACAGTTTGTCTTGTTGTTAGATGGTAAGTCGGGGACAAGTGAAAAGGTCACCGTTTGGTGGAGAAAAGACACATGCTACACAAAGAACTTACGCTACACATACACTTTATCACATAACATAGAGAGGAACAAACCCATACATAACAATACATACATAAACAACTTCTTTTAAATGTATTTTGATTGTATAACATGTTAAGCTAGCTATTATTGCCAGATATGGAAAAGAGTGCTGTATTCTGAAACACCAATTGGCCGAGTTCGTCAGCAGATACTGTAGAATGATAACTTGCTGACTTAAGTTAGTATATTTGTGGGCACTAAGATAATAATGCTTTTAATTATGCACAATTAACGAGATTGTAGTTGTCTATATGACATAACTGCTATATCTCACTGTAGATAGTTGCAATAAAATCCGAGTTCAAATTTGACTATAAACAATATTTAACAATGTGCATATTTGATTTACAACCCATCACTCACAACCACTATTTGAAGTGATTGTTGTGACTGTCAACGTAAAGTTAAGATGACTTCACAAATTATGTTTATGCCATGACTGCGGCAACCGTGGGTGCCAGGGGGTTCGGAGTGAATATCGAACATTTGACTTCTTTTTATACATTTGGCTGTCAATATTTAAAATTAGAATGTTTTATGATTTCCATTTGTCGATCAAACTACTTCAACATACACTTATTTTGGAATGGCAAATTAGTGACGGTTAATGCCGGTTTTACTCACAAACTAGTTTTGTGCAGCTAATACTCATTAACTGCACTTACTCGCATATTATAGTCAGAAAAAATGCTTGAACTGGAATACAGCCTAAGCACTAAAGATGGGTACAGCCCATAAAAATGTACTATTCTAAACCTTGTCATGGACATTGTTGTTAACAGCATAGAACTAATGTAAAATTTTAATTAGAAATTTTAGGCACAATGTTCTATTTCTGCCAACTTTCTGACTATTGATCTTATAAACCTAAGTCATTTTATACATAACTACTAGTACCATCAAACCAATGCTTACACTTATAACTATAAATATTTCCATAAGATTTTCTACCAGGCTATCTATTCTTAGCCATTGAAGATATTTACATTTTCTAAAGGTGAATGTATAATTTATCTGAGTAAATATTCCCAAATATGGAATTTATAGTGAAAACAAACATGAGACCAGCGAGACAGGATGTTATGTTTTAACTGTTGTCTTTATATCAATGTTTACAGAAGGGTTTTGATGTAGCTAAATCTTCACTTTGCTATATTTTCTGTAGATATGTATTTTATTTATTTCCACACTAATTAAAACTGCTTAAAAGCTGTATAAAGGTTTTAATAATAAAAAGTTGAAAAAGGAACCAAGCCTTTCACAAAGATACTCAAGGTCATATAAGAATATCTTTCTTACCTCTAATAAGCTTTTGAAGTAAGGACTACATGCTGAAAGCACCATTTTGTGAGCTTTACAGGTTTGCCCCTCACAAGCCAATGTCACCTGCAAAATATAATAACTTATCTAAATAACTCCTAAAGCATCACTAAACAAGAATCTGACGCATCGTAACCAATTTTTTTTTAATAGCCCATCTCAAAATTGGTTCAAAGGAGTTGAGGTTATGATTCAAAACAAAAATTGTTTGTACACAAAACCAACAATGTTTTACCACTCACGTCTGTAAAACTCTTCTCGTCCCTCAAATGCCTGAAGGACGTAACCATATTTGTCTGAAAATCGTTCCATTTCAGGAAAAATTGTTGGTCACCCATATTGGATGCTCGATCTCTGTAAATAACAAAAAATATAAATAAATAACTTTTTCTTGATAATACCAGTTTCGTAGCGATCACGGCTGAAACTATCTGCATGTATAGAAGTAATAATATTACCTAAACAAACTGCAGATAAATGCACTTTACACTAAATTATTTTACCTACGTCATTATTAGAAAAAAAAAGATGCTTACCCTTCTTCTCACACTTAGTTACAATAATTTTCACAATGTAGGGTCGCGACTTATCGTATAGAGTAATCCAAGGGTACCGCGTAATATTACGAAACACTTGCTTAAAAGTTAAGCAATTGAATCTCAAAAAAGACGCTGTCTCGAATAAATTATCAACTTCTTTCTATTTCTTCAAATTCCTTGATTTCGCTTAACAGTGTTACTAGCGTGATCGTGAACTTTTACCACAGAATACCGTTAGCGGAAGACATTTACCTCATACAAAAAAAAAAAATTCTACTCTTCTAAGCTGTGAATTTTATGAGACCAAAGATCCATTGTTCCACCATTTTACATACAATAAGTAACCTAAAACAAAATAATAACACTTACAAAATATGAAATACAAAAAAAATATCATCCCTTGCTATAACAAGATATTTCTCTGAATTTTCTAACAATATGGAATTTCTAGTTGAACTTTATTTTCAGAATGAACAATCATCTATTCAGTATAATTATCGTTTCAACACGCAAATGAACCATACATTATTTCTTCTCATAATATTACTAAATATGTCAGATTCGAATTTTCCTCAAACAAAAGTAATTTTTATATGTAATGACATCCCTCCTGTGCGGCTTCGTTCTTTGGATCTTACTTAAACCACAGACCATTAAGCTAGACAATAATACAAGATCAAGTACTTGATCCCTAAATAATGTACTTAATTCTTCTTAGCTTAGTGTGCCGCCATCTATCGTACAAGTGCTATGCGATCAACTGACGTGTAAAATTGTAATTAGTTCTACTACTCGCTACTAGATGCCAGTGTTCAATTGCAATAAATATTATTATGGTTTTGAATCAGTTATAATATTATGCATTAAGGTTGGTTTTACTGCGAAAGTTTGAAAATAGTCTTGTCGATTATGTGTTATTTTTTAAAACTTATGATTCTTCGAGTGTTAGTTTGTAATAATGGTGGATTACTAACGGATATTAGATCCTAACCCTGCATTATGCTACGAAACTCTATTATAAGTTCTGGTAAAAATGTAGTACCGCATTACTAGGACATGACTGAACCATGACTATTTTACTTGATTGTGATTATTTTTCAAGTTTCACTATTTTGTGCTTGTAGTTACAAGAGATGCATACTTACCTTATTTCGAAATATTATAATATACATGCAATCAGATTCCAGCTAAAGCAATGTAAATTTTTCTCCTATCTCGATGTGCTGCTAGCCGTGGTAAGTCTATGGTTTAGCCAATAGAGCGTTTTGCCATTTTATTTCCCATTCATTGTATCACTAATTATTTAATAAAATTCCTAAAAGCTTTTAAATTTGGAATAAGAAAATAATGTAATGGGTGTAATTTTATAGCTATAAAGATAAAAAAAATACTTGACCTACATTTAAAAGTCATGAATATTCCCTATTGAGTACTATTTCAAAAATACTAACTTCAATAAAAGTTTGAGTAGAGGTTCTACCACTTTACTAGGACATGACTTGACTATGACTGGACATTGACTCTTTGACTTGACTTTGACTGTGACCTGTGACTAGGACTTTTAATATCAAATACACTTGAAAGATATTATTGCTTGACACTGGCTAAACGCACAAGATTGCATAGCCAAATAAAAAAGAAAACACTAAGCGAGCAGTGAAGAGAGCTTTGCTCGGAGTTTGTTTGAAAGATCGAATTTCAAATGAAGTGATCCTACAAAAAACTAGAGTTATCGAAATAGCCCACAGGATTGGTAAGATGAAGTTTCAGTAGGCTGGTCATATTTGCCGTAGAAATTATTGAAAGAAAAAGCGCAAAATATTTTATAATACACATCATTTATTTCACAAAAACGTTTTTAAAACGACACTCATATTGCAAGTAAGAGAGGCAAAAGGTGAATATTACTTAATACAGTAATTTTATATCGATAAAATCATGCGATAAATGTTTACTACTTCATTATTTATTAATATTAAAAACTATTTTATACGAGAGCATATTTTAAAACACGAAAACTACTTTTTGAAGGCCAAGCGGTGTTGCCACGTTTCTTAACACTAGGCTTACTTTATAATCATAATATTCAGTAAATAAAATTACGTACTTAAATAGTACAAACTAACGAGATTAAGGCTTACAATATGTACTATTATAATTATTTACGCCGAAACTCAAGTACCTGGCCGCATCCTAATAAAACATTTAAACTAATAAACAATATCATATGATTCGTTTTCATTAACTATAATTGACATTAAGCGGGATTTTTAATAACAAATATACTTAAATTTTAACTTACTTTGGTATACACAAGGTGAAATTATAACAGTAAAAAACATAATAATTATTGCTTAGTAGAATTGGTTACTTATATTTCAATATTTAATGCTAACCTAAAATATGTAGGCGTTATTTTATATACTTAAAGATAATGTCTATTACATGTACTGACTTATTTAAGAGACGATAAGATAAGCTATACTTTCATATATTAGATATTAAATAATTTATAATATAGAACGATATATTTGGTTTATTTAGCGATACAAAATATACAAAGCACATTCGGACTTAGGTATATTCTAGCATATGTATGTAGGCGCCAGAATAGGCAACCGATATTATAATATCTTAAACTAATTCTATAAAATAATTAATTCTACAAAGGAGTTCAAAACCCTTGAAAATAAAAATATTGCTGAGCCAATAAACACATGAAAATAAACATTTAAAAAACAAAAACTTTTCGACGCCTCTGTATAAAAATAATAATAAAATTCTTCCCAAATTATAAATCTATCGTCTACTAAGCTTTGGATTCTAATACAATAACAAATATGCGTAACTTTTATACTTATCTTAATTATAATTAGCTTAATATAATGAGAGAGCTCTTAAAACAACTCCTTAATTATTAATAGTCTTCATTAAATAAAGAAATGCCATGTATTTGAGCAAACCAAAATAATAAGTACTGTGTCTATTTAGATAAATTACTATACAAGAGATAATCTTAAAATTAGGTGCGAATTAGAGAAAGTGTAAGAAGAATAAAATTCAATAAGATATAATAGAACACCACACAATTATTTTGGATTAATAGAAAAAAAATACGTAGAAATATGTTACTATGTAATTAAACACCGAATTATACCTAAAACAGATTGATTTACGTTCAAAATGTCTGCTCTTTACTTACAGAGTTATACTATCAATTCGAACATGGAGTAGGTACAAATTTAATACAATAATATATTAATTCTTATCATGACAAAAGCCAAAGTAACTAAGTTCATTGGTAGCAAGAATATAATTACAGTTCTTCTTATAAATATCCTAAATATTTAAGTTACGAAACACTAAAATTACACTCACCTATCTATTGTTTATACTATGTCAAAGAGTTGAATTATCAACTTACTAACTGACATTTTGGTATTGTAGCTTAGGATAAGAAAAATCGTTTAAAATTGACTAGATAATTTTGGATTTGCGAAAAGTAAGTTTTTGGCTGTATTTTATTTCTAAAACGTGCGCATTATTAGAGGTTGCGGAAAGATATGAAAATAGCGACTAGATGGAAAAATGCAATTTTGGATGGCTCATAGCTCAAAAAATTCTTAATGTAAATCTGTGCAAACTCCTACACTGGCTTTGCTAACCCTTAAGAATATTCAATGTACACCAATTACAATCAACTTTATCAATATAAATTATAATATACATACACTAAAATGTACTTTTCACCTGGCACTAAATATAACCTAATTCGTTGCTAGTACCCACAATAATTTTTATAAGCATTTTTTATAAGGCAGAGAGGACGGTTCGTATTTTACATGAAGGCAGTTAAAGGCACCTAATATTCTTCATGATATGATTATCTATTTACAAATTAATAAAAATAGCGTTGTCGAACGCTAAAGGCGCTAATTTTCTCCAATAACACTAAAATAATTGTAAATCATTAATATTTCTCACAGTAACGCCCTCTACAATAATAAAACGCGCTAAAACTTTAACTCATAAAGTTACAGCTACTCGTTGACAGATGGCGTTGCATTAACTTTCGTTGTTTGAATCTGCAAGTTTAGCCCTCGCGGTGCCAGTATGAACCTAGCTGGAGTCACGAGGACTAAGGCGTACTCTCATTTATTCACTCCAAGGATCTTGGCGGCCTCGTCAGAAGGATCAGAGCGCAGAGCGGAGTTGAGAATCTTGTTGATGGTTTTGTCAGGAATGCCGAGAAGTTTGCCGATTAAGTCGCCGCCATTTTCTTCAATATCAGCTTCGGATGAATATTTGCGGGAAGTCATGTCCAGTTTGAGTTTCTTCTCGAAGGGAGCGGCGGGAGGCGAGTTGTTATTATTCACGTTGCTTGGAATCTCGTTTCCCGAATCGTCATCTTGGTAGCGGTATCTGTGAACGAAGACATATATTTAAATAACTATCTATCTGATAAGTATAGAATGTAGAATATCACTACAATTTTACTGTCTTTTGTTATCGTATTGTATTTTTGAATATTGAGATCATTATCGAATAATTGAGTTTATCAAACGCCAATGCTTATCTAAATAATTTTGATATTGTATTCATCTCTATTGAAAGTCTTTTAATAAACAAGTTATCCTTAAAAAGATAATTATTATCTATAGGATCTGACACCTAAGTATTTCATCATATTTAATTGATTCTTATAATCAAATTTCCATGATTTTTGTACATTAGGTTAACATTAAAGTTTAACTATTTACCCATAGATTCGATTCGATTCGATTTAAATGTAGAGACTACGTCGTGACCATGTTGCATAATATTCCTAAAAGAAGATACCTTATTAACACACATTAGAAAATGAACACTTACCCATTAACTTTTTCCTCGGGAGTGCAGGGCGGGGTGACCTCTTCATCATCAGTGATTTCTTCTCGGTGCTTCTTCCTGTGACGCAGCATGCTGTGTTTCAAAGTGAATTTACGTCGACAAAGGTCGCAGGCGAAGGGCCTCTCGCCAGAATGAGTGCGCATGTGGCGACGCAAGTCCTCGGCAGACCAAAAACGACGAATGCAGAAGGCGCAGACCACCTGGAGATGGAGATAAGGAGGTAAAGTTCCTGTCTACGAAAGTATGTTTATGCTAAAACAAGTTACTACTTTAATTTTATTCTTTAAACTAATTTGTCAATCTAATAAAAAAATTGAGCTAAATAAATTTTCACATTATTTTTAATACGTTTTAAGTTTGTACAAGTAATTTTAAAGTTATACAAATAGAAACTGTAAATCAGATACAGAGAGCAAAGTTAAAGATTTTGGATAAATCAACAACACTCACCTTTCTATTAGCGTGATCAGGGAACTTCCCTCTTTCGTCATCGTCGGCACTCTCGCTCCGGTCACTGGCCGCATCCAAAGCTCCCTTGCTGACCAGTTGCTCATACTCTACAGCATGAATGCTTGCCAAGTGGTTTAGGGAACCACCCCGGTCGCTAAACGAAGCCTCACAAAGATGACACTTGAAAACTAAGCCTTCAGAGTTGTCCTCGTGGTTCTCAGCGATAGGTGAGCTTGGCTGTGACTCTCCAGACCCATGACGGGAGGACATGTGCCGTTTCAACGTTTCCATTGTAGAGAATGTGCTTGTAGGGCACGAGGCGCACTTGAAAGGCCTTTCTGGTACAGTTCTGTTGTCATTTGACTGCGGTGGGCTCACTGCTTCAGGAATTGGCTCGGCTTGAATGGATCTTGCTGACCCCCCATGCTTTCGCAGCAGGTGGCGGTCACAGTTTGATTTGGTGGTAAAAAGGAGCGGGCAGTGAGAGCACTTGAAAGGCTTCTGCCCAGTGTGGGTGAGGACGTGGCGGCGGAGCGATGAAGACCACGGGAATTTTCGGTGGCAGTAAGGGCAAGAAACACGGTTTGGAGCTAAGCTGTATGCCGATTTCTTTTTCGGTAGTTGATTTCCAGTATCAGATTCGGATCTGAAAATAAAGTTTATGTTAGTTTCATGTCTCATTAACATATAATAATTATTAATAACATATTTTATCAATGTGTGTGTTTATGTTCTTATAACTTACTTATTTTCATCGCTTCCAGAAATATTTCCTTCACTCGTAGACGCGACAAGCCCTTCCTCGTCTTCCTCCTCATCACTACGTGTGGGTACGACGGGAACTGACAAAGGCTCGTGTAGATTCAATGGAATTGGATCTGTTCCAGTTTCAGTTTTCTCAGTGGTAAGAGGTACTGGTTTGTTAATGAGGTTTCCCGCAATTTTGAGATCAAAGTCTTTGTTTAGTTCTTGTTGACGAGAAGCCATCAGGATTTCAGCGGCAGCTCGTCTTGCACCAATATGATCTTCGGGCTTCTGATCAAATTCTGGTTCTTCATCGATTACCAATGCGTCTTCTTCATCTTCTTCGTTATCAGCTACTTCGTCGGAATCACGACGAATAGGCGAGCGGTCGGGCTGTTGCAATGGCCTTTCAAGGTGACGAGCTAAGAGAGCAAACTTCACACGGTCGGCTAAGGCGTCTGAGGAGGGGTAAGGTGGTGGGGCTCTTGGAGAAGGCCGTCTCACGCTCCAGTGTTGGGGATGTTGCTGCTTTACATGGCGCTCCATATTCGATCTAAGAGTAAATCGGGCCGAGCATTGAGAACAAGAAAAAGGCCTTTCAGTACGATAGCGCCTCTGTTTTTGCTTTGGCATCAGTACGCCATTTTTTATCACCATCTTAACGGAATCCGATTGCGGTCCAGAATTGTTAGTAATTGGTCGAGGAGATTCAGAATGAGGAGATGGTACAGGGGAAATCACTTGAGGCACTTGAGGCTTCTCTTCTCTCTCTTCAGGTTCAGGTTCAACCTTTGGTTGGATATCTTGTTCGTTTGGGACGAGTCTTCCCCCTGACATGCTAAGACCGCGTATTATTTCTTTCTGAATACGCTGCTTTATTTCGGCCAGCTGTTGTGTATCGGAAGGGTGGGGAAAAAAAGAGGGCTGCAGAAAGTAAGGAAAAGATGGCGGTATAGGAAGGCCAGGAAGGCCTGGTACGGCACTGGCGTAAAGCTGTGACAGCTGGCTAGCATAGAAAGCAGGATCGATATTTGGGATGGAGTTTTCAAAGAGTCTTTGCTGGGCAAGGAGAAGTCTCGTTTTATCGAAAGCAGCAGCTGCAGCAGATGCATCTAGTTCCATCGAAGGACGGGGTGAAGTCTTTGGTTCTTCAGCATCGGAGTCACGCTTCTTTTTGCTCAGATCCAAAACGTCACAGTTGTTGTTGTCATTCGTACTCAGATCTACAGGAGCATCTTCGTCCTCATACGGGTCATCATGTTGTATATCATTGGATTTGTACGTAATGTCTGGCATTCTGTATTCGGGTATTTGTGTTAGTTGACCAATACCTTTAACTTTGATTCTTGGTACTGTTGGCTCCTGATCACGCGGAACTAAGGGAACTTCAGGTATGATAGGTTTAGCGGTTAAGGTTGCAACTGGGTGCCTTTCAGTAATAAAGGTAGGCGTGAAGTGTGTAAGGGGCGTGTCACGACCTGTGCTTTCACTTCGTCTGTCGAGCTCAG
Organism: Lomographa bimaculata; assembly: GCA_948107665.1. NCBI lineage: Eukaryota > Metazoa > Arthropoda > Insecta > Lepidoptera > Geometridae > Lomographa > Lomographa bimaculata. The sequence goes on along the minus strand of OX403607.1, from coordinate 7,758,847 downwards.
GAGTGTGGAAAGCGAGCGATCTCTTAACTTCATCTCGCGCTATTTTCGAGTTCACTTCATCATTGTTAGGATCTTCCGAAGGATGGTAAATGATGGATCGTTTGACGTCTTCTCTTGTAACTTTGGCATGTCTATTTCTCAAATGCCGTTCACAATTCGCTTTGGTTGTAAACGCGTAGTTGCAAACAGCGCATTCATATGGGCGGTCGCCGTTGTGAGTTCTCATATGCCTCACTAAGGCCGCCTTGTCTAAGGACGCATGGGGACACATGTTGCATTGGTAAGGACCAGGCCCAGTGCCACTTAGATGTACTCTATTATGTCCTTTCAGAGCTCGAAGATTAGGAAACTTGGCAGGGCAGAGGCGGCAAGGAAATTCACCTCTCAACTTCATCCGTCTAAATTCCGCTGCAAAATTATCTTGTGTCTCTTCTTGATCACGTTCTCTGATAATAGTGTCCGGTGGTGTCAAAACAGAGCTTTCTAAAGGCACTTTGGTGCCAGTGAGTCTCTCTAAAAGGCTGCCCGTTGACGTGACGTTCAGTATCGATTGAATGTCTGCCAAGTCTCGGGCGGCGTCGATATGCCTTATGCCGTTACTGATATGTCCATCGTCGAACTTTGGAGTGAACCTTTCCATCGGCGGAGTTAACGTGCCCGGAATGCCAAACGACCTGTTCCTAAGGTCTAATTTAGCGAAGAAATCCTCCCGACGATCACGATCTGGAGTAGATATTCTGCTTGTTGGGGAGCAAGTCTTTCTGTGGATGTCTAATACTTGGGCGCTCGGGAAATCTCTAGAGCAGAGATCGCATCTGTATCTGTCGATGTGGTTGCGCTCTAGGCCCCGAGTTATTTCTGGGAACTTTTTGTTTGAGAAGTCTACAAGGTCGTCGTAGCCGGAACGCGAGTCATCACCATGAGACGTGAAGCGATGAATGTCGAATGCATTGACAGAGTCGAATCTTAGGTGACATTTAGGGCATTCGAATCTAGCTATTCTTTTATCCATGGGAATGTGCAAGGGAGATGTTGATGCCGCCCGCTTTCTCGCTCTGCGCGTATCTTCCTCTTCGCTCCTGTCCGAGCGGTTATCACTATCGATGCTCATCGTCCTGGTGTTCCTCAACTCCTGGCGTTCGTATTTCATTCTGTCCATTTCCTCGGCTTCACCTTTGGCTTCGCTGATGACCTCCTCTGTTTTGATTTCTGTAACAAAAGAGCGCGCGTTACAATTGATTGCGGATTGTGTTTGAATAACGCAGGACGCTTTCATTTTACAATTCCAAGAAAAGCCGACAATAGATGAGTCAGGCGATTGCGGTGCCTGTATTAAAATATTACAATGAGATATCTTCCATGTAATCGTAATAACAATCAACTAATAGATTTAGGGTGGCGGTTCATTTCACATTTCGTGTCATTGTTTGCTGTTGTTGCTACCCAATACGAGATGGCGTTAGTTGGTAATTCAAAATAAAAAAAAAAAAACAAATTATAAAGATCCTTATCAAAGAGGCGGTACCACCGATATCGATATCAACATTGAATCATATTTTTTCGTCTTTACTTCATCAGAGTCGCTATCTATAAATGTTATCTAGCTGCTTTCGTGATAAAGTTCAGAATGGCGTACCTATCGATCGAGTATCCAGAGTTAGAAGTTCTCTTTGGATGAATCACACTATCTTTTGTTTTAAAACACGCTATGGTTAGTCAGCTCAAGGTTAGACGAGTCTGTTCTCTAAACACTATGCTTTAAGGTTGTGTTTTCGCTGGTGTGCTGTGAAAGGCTATGGCGCGAAAATCGATAGTCGGCCCGCCAGCCTGACGCCTCTACCGCAGCCCGTCTGCCTGCAATACCTGTCTATACCTATATAGGGCTATAGGACGGCTTATAGAACTCTTGATAGAAATAGCAAAGACGGTTAGAGGGCGGCCATAAAATATTGAATTTAAAAATATTTGTGCGAAGTAGAGAGGTTTGACTACAAACCTTCAATAACGAAATGTATAATAATGACAAAAATAATGACTATCTAGGTAGGAATAATACTACAGATAAACTTTATATCGAAAACCTTAATTAAACATAAACATAAACGCTTTCACACTCACATCCCCACATGAAGTTCGATGACTTGTGTTGTAGGCGCCGGAAACACTCACATCACACACAGAATCACAACCAGAACCAATTGTTACAAAACAAGACACAAAATAATGACTTCCTACTAATATTATAAATGCGAAAGTGTGTGTGTATGAATGTTTGTTACGACGTATCTCAGTAACGAATAAACCGATTTTGATATTTATATATTTTTCGGCTCAGTTTGTTACATAATTCAGCTGTTTACCACAAAAAAACCGAACTCGTACAAACAATTCACACATAGAAACCGAAAACGTCACATCGTATATTTATATAATACATATCAATAATAGTAAAAAAACATTTGAATCATAATTAGTAGTCACCTAGGTAGGTACAAACGTCAAAGCTGGCCTGGATGAGACACCATTTCTAATGAGGCCATTGAAAACAGTAGCTTGGTTTATATAAATCGAGCTAATGATAATGATTAGAAATAGAAAGTATCATGCAGCATATCCAAAAATCGATGGCAATAGCTCAGTGGTGGCATACGCGGGTCACCACTCGGTTGGTCCGTCACTCGCGACCTCCTATATTTTTTTTTTACACAGTGACAGGCTAGTGTTTGACCACTATCTCACCTGATGGTAAGCGACGATGTGATCGAAGCTGGTAAACACACTAGACCTGGAATACGCAGGCTCTCAAGGATAACTGCCGGAACACCGTATTTGGCTTGGCGGCAGACTTTCAACTTGATGGTGGTAAGCTACTTTGGTAGCAAGCCAGGCGAGCAACTCACAAAATGCTCTACCACCTCTCAAATGTCACCTGATTAGCACCACCCGGGGACCACGTGTAGGGAGTCAGACTTAAGGGGTATCCTCCTACGGACGTTGGTGACTCAGCCCCCAAAATATATGTATAATAGTTATGTATTCTGTATCATAATTGAATTTTATATGTATGTTTATTGTATTTTCTATATTATTATATTTATACAAAACACCGACGTCCAATTTCATTGCTTACTCCTCTCCATCCAAAGGTTGTCTGGAAGAGATCGCTCTTAGTGATAAGATCGCCTGTTGTTACATTTATTTTCTAGATTACTATTCCTTGTCATGTATTTGTTCAGGTGGTCAATAAAATGTTTATCTATCTCCCTTCGTAAGCTACATATTTTAGATTACCAACCTCCTAAACAAAATGTAGATATTTATGTATGTAGAAATAAGTCAAAAGGTTTACCAAACAATATGAACATTCCCGTGTCAAGATAATGACATAGAGAATTAGGTTAAATTTTAATCAATGAAATATGAGTCATGCGAGACTTTGAAAAAGGCGCAGATTTGCATTCACTAGAGGAGAGAACATCATGAAACTCTGTGGGGAAGTAATTTTAACTTAAAATCATTACTAAAACAAAGAAATACATGCGGGCCCGAGAAATGTCTCATACTTACTATGTAGACAAGTTTAATAGAAAAGCATAGAAATATAAAGACATAATTACTATATAGACATTGTGACATAGAAAATCATAGAAATAGAAAGACTTAAATTACTATGTAGAAATAGTGAAATAGAAAAACATAGAAATAGATAGACATAATTACTATGTAGACATAGTGAGATAGAAAAGCATAGAAATATAAAGACATAATTACTATATAGACATTGTGACATAGAAAATCATAGAAATAGAAAGACTTAAATTACTATGTAGAAATAGTGAAATAGAAAAACATAGAAATAGATAGACATAATTACTATGTAGACATAGTGAGATAGAAAAGCATAGAAATATAAAGACATAATTACTTTGTAGACATAGTGAAATAGAAAATCATAAAAATATAAAGACATAATTACGATGTAGACATAGTGAGATAGAAAAGCATAGAAATAGAAAGACATAATTACTATGTAGACATAGTGAAATAGAAAAGCATAGAAATAGAAATACATAATTACTATGTAGACATAGTGAAACAGAAAAACATAGACATAATTTCTTTCAAAACGCGTATCGTTTTTCTAGTTAAAAATATGCCGAATAATATATATGCCGATTTAAAAATATGACGCTACGTATCTCTGAAATCGTCATCAGATATCAATTTAGGTATCTGTTTTCAGAAGTAAGGCATTGTAGATAAAAACATCCGCTAGAAGAATGCTCTCCAATTACTTTAAAGAGGGGTGACTATGATGTCCCATAAAGTGGGATAAAACGCTGACAATCACACTAATATTATAAACCCGAAAGTGTGTGAATGTCTATGTGAGTAAATGTGCTTGTTTTGTCTTCACGCAGTTACGGCTGATTGGATTTGGATGAAATTTGGAATGTTTCGTCACACCTTTTAGCTTGGATAACATGCTTAGGGTACTTTTTAATATGATAAACACGGGCGAAGTCGCGGGGCGCGGCTGGTATCTTATAAATTACTGCCGATTTAAATTATTTATTTGTCTTTTTATGTTTATTTACTCTTATATGTTCTATGTTCTTGTTTCTTATATCTTCTGGTTCTGGGTGTAATTGCGTGTGTGATGTAAATGTTTCCGGCACCCAAGATACAAGTCTCTGGACTTCGTATGGGGCTGTGAGTGATGCGTTGGTTTTTTGTTTGTTTGTTTTTTATGTTTAAATAATAAACGCATAGTTTAAGTATGAAATGTAACTTTTTTATAAATAGTTTTTTATTTAAACTATTTTTTTATAAAAAAAATAATTTAAAGGCCAAAACTTCACGAAAAGAATTTCACGGGAATTAACCTACGATCTATTAAAGTTATAATTTTCAGAGCGTATATAATTCATTATGTAGGTTGTTTATAAAATCTACTGGTTAAGATACTGGTTGTGGCTTGTGGAAAATAGAGCAAGCATAATTGTGATATAATTTTTTTTACTGGAATTAGATAAGATATTTCAGGTTTTTAGATCTCACGCAATAATGTGAAGTAATATCTTATACCTAGCGCTCATGTAATCAAAATATCGCTTATTGGTTTTAAACCGACTTCAAAAAACGGAGGTTCTCAATTCGACTGTATGTTTGTTTTTGTGTATGTTACGCGTTAATTCCGCCAATTATTAATCGATTTTGATAGTTTTTTGTTGTCTGGTAGATTATATTTCATAGGTGGTCCCATATAAATTGTATCAAAATCGATTACGCCAAAACCAAAATATAAGCGGTGAAATCGGTTTTTTAAGCTTTGCTTGCGTTTCAATTATATGGAATGAAGGTTCATAAACTGTATCATTTTGATATTATTTACATTCGTTTATTACAGCACATATATACATAAAAATTTTGATATATGTTACAAGATCTTTGGTTATGTTACAAGATCTTTGGTTATGGTCATTCAAAATTTGGTTTATAAAAAAAAAATTATTTAAAATTGTAAATGTGAAAATTTATTCAGAAGTAAGTCAGTTTTAATATTTTACTTATAGAATTCACGTCTGTAGGTATGTATTAGAACTGACTTAGTCCTGAATATTTTTTCATATTTACATTTTTAAATAAACAATCATTTTTATAAAATTGATAGGCGAAAATGACAGGTAAGTATGTCTTTCATGTATTTTCCCGTATTTAATTAAATAATATTGTTGTCTGGCTTCATTCACTCTGTCAAAACACATTACGCAACATTTTCAAAGAAAAATAACAGCATTTTGTCGCATATTTGAAATATAAAACGTATCGTTTCTTGGAAAACGACTCTGAAATGTTTTTTGAGAGACGCGTGCGCTCGTTTTGTGTTATTTCGATTGTGATGATATGGCAATACCATTGTTTAAGATTTTATTTAATAATTTATGTAATTGAGGTGAGGTTTTTACGTGAAATAATTTATTGCAATCTGTTAATATACACTAATATTATTAAGGCGAAAGTTTGGAGTGTGTAGTAGTGTATATGTTTGTATAGTTATATGTTTGTTGTTTCTTCACGCTTAAACGGCAGGACCAATTTTGATGGAAATTGTTATGGAGGTAGCTGACACTGGATTAACGCATATGCTACTTTTTGTCCCGGTATTCCCGCGGGTCCACTTCGACTTACGCGGCTAAAACGGGGCGCAGCTAGTATACTACCACTAGTAGAAACTTTACTAGAACTTCTTTTAGTTTTGAAGCGAAGTCGGAAATCTCATTTTTCAACTTTGTATGATTTCTACACTCATGCACGCTCACTAAGTATTAACGGTCAATAATCCACCATCACTACACATTAACACTCAGGAAATAATCCAAAATCAACAACGCCATTTTTTCACTTTCGCGGCAAAAACCAGCACCACCATAGAGCATGATGAAGAGACCCAGCATGATAGTTACAACGTTTCAAAACTCTACAATGCTATAACATAGTTACATACAATAAGTGACATCCTATGTCTTGCTTATTATTTTTTTAAAAGCACAGGCGTTAAAACGGGACAATGGTGGAATAATATCCTTCGAATCAGGGTTCATTCAAGTTCACATACGGAGAAAAGGTGTGACATAGATGCGACGAGAATCGTGACTTCCTCCTTCCCGCTTATTCTGAATTTAAATCGACCTATCACCATCTCACTGGGTTGCCATATCGCGCTAGCTCCATACTTCTAAATATTTACCTATTAGATTGGAGTGAGATGGATACAAAAAATATGGCTAAGTTGAGTTGAGTTTTTATCAAATTATGATAAAAACTCACGCTCATTTTTAACTATTAAAATTAAAACGGGAATTATCGAGACATAGGTAAGCGTAGTGCGAGTAAGTCACGCTAATTTCCGTTTTAATTTTAATATAAATATGGGTAAATATTTATAGGACTGTATTTAAAATCTAATGAATTCGGCAAACATCATTTGTGTAACTAAATTAAAATACTATTAATTAATTATTATATAGGTGATAGATTTTTTTTTGTTCTCGGATAAATTATAATTCAGTTTTAGAGGGTAGGCAGGTAGGTAACTGCAAAAACCTTTTAATATCTAACTTCCGTACTGCGAAGGAGCGGAACTCATTGCCCTTGTCTTTGTTCCCGAAGGGAATAATCTGGGAGACTTCAAGTCAAGAGTGAATAGGCCTTCTAGGTAAGCATGCATCTTCGGCCTCAACACTTTCCATCTAGTGAGATTGTGGTCAAATTTGCCTATCGAGCATTAAAAATAAAAACTAAAGTTTTTCAGTATGTAAATTCTTTCCCGTTACACAAGTGTAAGTATAATGGCAACCCTGCATCCTGCAAGAAATTGTCGCTGAACAATATCTCTTATTACACTCCTATACGGCTATGGGTCACGCGTAACGGTAGGCGCGCATATCATAAGCATTTTGATTGATATGTCTGCAACGTCGCCGGTACCGCTTTCTTATACACTCGAATGGACTCAACGGTACTCAATTACATCTCCAGGCCTTCATTTATGGTGTCGCCATCGCCAATTTACCTGACCATACCCTAGCTACCAATCGTTTCAATTTTATACCATATTCAAGCGGGATAGGAGCTTTTTTTCTGGTGGTTGGGGTATGTGACAACAAGAATAGCTGCAGTAGAGAAATTGATAATGTCAGACGTTTGGACGGTCATTTTGTTTAGCGACTGGTCTCGTCTATCTTTAGAGAAACTTGGTTGTTTTCAACACAAGCACTAATTTAGTACAATTTTTAGAGGAAGCAGTATCGGAATTTCAAAAATAGTTCTAGATATATAAAAAAAATAATTAAACAGTTATTTTATGTCAAATTCGTCGTGCTTATTTCTTTCCGGGAATAAAATATACTATTAGAGAGTACAGCAGTTTAAAACTCATTATTTGATATATATATTATGATAGAAACATTTATTCTTGAAATATATCCATATCTTTTAAAGGAGTATGCAACATTTATTTTATTTTAGGAATATACTGAATAATTTCAGTAGCTCTTTGAGTAACACTTTTTTAATTAACGTATAAGAGTCGATAAAAGTTAAGTATGTTAATCTCCATTGAAATACTAATGTCTAGGTTTTAACGTTTAAGAAAATAAAAAAGGAATTAGCACTTATCTAAAACTAAAGACTAAAATGCGGGCGACTCGTTAATCTTTCACGGTTGACGTGCATTGTGATCTATTTAATTAATACACACACATACACAAATGACTACGTTACTACCTACTTAGAAAACAAACTGTTTGCAATTTGGTAAATAAAGTGAGAACAAATGTAAATGCCTCTTTGCTACATTGATTGTTCATTAATTATGACGACCATATTTTGCTATTGTTACAAGATAATTTGCGAATCTGGCAGTGTCTCTACTGCCAGATTTCAGAGTCACTTTCATGAGTGCCTCTTTGGGGCCCATGTGAATAAACGATTTTGATTTTGATAAGAAAAAATAAAAATTGTGTTCTATAACATGTGTAGTGCTGTTTATATAATTGTTTTTGATAAATTGTGTTTTGTAACAAGAACTGTTATTTCAATTTTATATTTGTTTTTGATAAATTAATTTTGACATATTATGTTTATTACACATGTGTCAAAAAAATGTTATACAAAAAAAATTTGTAAATACAAGCTTATTTTAACTTTATCACGCTATTTTTATGTGAAGCCCTTATCATAGGCAAATAAAATTTGGAGGGTTATAGCTAGGTTATCAACAAAGAGTTTAAAGTAGCTACTAAACAAAAAAAATAGAATTTTTAAAATGTTTCAATGACGCGACGACTATTCTTTCAGCGAATTATAAAATGAGAGATTTTTTTAAGTTATTTTTTTTTATTTTCAACCGACTTCAAAAAAGGAGATTCTCAAGTCGGCTATATGTTTTTTGTATGTATGTTACGCGGTATCTCCGCCAATTATGAAAAAACATACAGTCGAATTAACAACCTCCCCTTTGGAAGTCAGTTGATAAACACCAATATTCATGAGTGCATCCTTCTATTTCATAATCATCCTTTCTATTCCCGTTACGTGTCGCAGAGGAATACAAATCAGTGATATATTCTGTTCATAAATTCAGTGGCGGCCATCTTGACTGGACGTCACATTATGCTAGTCAGGGACGCACCTTCCGCGGTTTAACGGTCCAGTATGCTATGCTATTAATGTTACACGTGGATGTATTATAATTAAAAGTACTTAAAAAAAATATATAAGATAGTTCTACCATTATTAGCATGGATGAAACTAAAAATATATTTAAAAAGTTAATAACTTTTTTAAAATCTAATCATGCAAAAATAAAACATTTAATTATTATCAATTAGTCAATAATATTATCAAGTTTGATATATATTATAATAAGTTTCAATGAAAGTTAAGCGTGGAACTAAAATTAACGTAGGTACCTACTTGTATTTTTTAAACAAATATATATATACATATTGTTAAAAAGATATATATATACATAAATATATATGTTCAAGTTAAAACAATTATTATGATCTGACTTATTATGACCATGGGAAATCATCTTAATATCAAGTTTTTTATGACATTATAATCATCACTTTCCATCAGTTGAGATAGTGGTCAAATGCTTGCCTATTGAACTTAAAAATATATATGATAATACATAAAATCATTAACCAATAATGATTACCTACTTATAAAACTAAAAATGGCCTTTATTGCTAAAACAAAATTCTATGTAACTCTTAAAAAAAATGAAAAAAGTCAAAATAAAGTAATTTTGTATAAAAAAGAAATTGTATAATATTTCTTCTCCCTAAATTATAGTAATTTTTTATTCATAAAACCCGACCCGACTGTGAAAAATACTACGTTTCAAAACTAGGCCAGGCAGACGTAATTTTTTCTTTCATAATATCTGTGATACCGATTAAAATGTAAAACGCTCTATTGCAAAATTCATAATTACTGTAAAATATTCAATTAGTTTACGTAGGAATGTGGTTGCAATTTTATAGATTCATGAATGAATTGTTGATGGAAAACTGGCGGTCGGGTTTCAGCTTACGTCAGGAGTTCTGGTTACCTTATTAACTTCCACATTGTAGGTATGTGTGTGTGCACTTACGCAGATCGAATTACTATTGAATGACCGATGCAAAGACTGTTTGGCGCTTACACTCAATTATAAGTAATTTAAGACGAAATACAGGTATGACCAACAAAAAACACAATATGTAGGTTTCAATTAATTGTACCTATAGAAATGTTTAATTTGAAATCATTCCTCATTTGACAATTAAACTTTTTTTTTTTTTTTATTTGTGACAGACTAGTGTTTGACCACTATCTCACCTGATGGTAAGTGACGATTTGATCGAAGCTGGTAAACACACTAGACCTGGAATACGCAGGCTCTAAAGGATAACTGCCGGAACACCGTATTTGGCTTGGCGGCAGACTTTCAACTTGATGGTGGTAAGCTACTTTGGTAGCAAGCCAGGCGAGCAACTCACAAAATGCTCTACCACCTCTCAAATGTCACCTGATTAGCACCACCCGGGGACCACGTGTAGGGAGTCAGACTTAAGGGGTATCCTCCTACGGACGTGGGTGACTCAGCCCCCTAATTTTAAAGTCGTGTATTATTTAAAATTTAATTTGAGCATGTATTATATTCACTAACTAGCCGTGCCCTGCGGCTTCGCCCGCGCTTATAAAGTTAATACGTAACATGTGTGTTAATCCTAGGCATAAGATATGTACATTCCAAATTTTATCCAAATCCGTTACAGCGTGAAGAGAAAACAAACATACTTAAACACAAACTTTCGGATTTATAATATTATTGTGATTTTTATTAAAACATTTATTTAAGCCCACGCGTCTATGCCAGAATCATTGTTAGACATTAGCGGAGCCGTAGCCAACGCTAACAGGCCCTTTGTTATTATTGAAACTTTTATACAGTTTTTTTTACCAATGTTTATCTATCCAGTCCAAATGAAACATTTTAATGTTTAATATATTATACAAAACATTAAATTCGATGACTTGCGTCGTGGGTGCCGTAAACATTCACATTACACATACAATCACAACTAGAACCCGAATCACAAATTTTCCTTGGTGAGAAAACTTGTGGTTCCGCCGGGAATCGAACCCAATACTCCTGCTTAGAAGGCTAACGCTCACCCTAAGTCAATAGGCAGTTCAGATTTGTGGTCGCCCCAGTCCGCGAAGCCCGCGGACGTCGATAATATATACCACCGTTTAATTGCGTGCCAAAACAGTTACGAATTACGAATTGAATCGATTGGCTGCTTTCACCAGGCGGAAAGGCGTACCAATTAGACTCCAAGAGATGATTGAATGTTAAGCATCAAGGGCTAGAGATGGCGGTAACAGCACCGGCACGAGGCGTGATCAGCCTCCTAACAACTAATTTGCTTAGTGGTTGCGTGGACGTAATTAGGACGTGATTCCCACACAAACATTTTTTCGAAGTGAAAACTTCTTTAGTGGCATTGTGCACTTTTTTGAGATGGGTAAATGGGTATAAAATGTTAAACTCGCGCCAGGACACGTGACCTGATCGAAAATTCGTAAGACGAAGGGAGAGTAGACCGCCAGCGCGGCGTAGGAGAGGTAGTAATATCTTTCTACCGCGTTATGTTGACGATGGTATTGTTATTTCAAAAATGCACAACGTTAATGTTCAAGTTTTCACTTCTGCCGGCACTCCCGGAGTGCAACCCGTTGTTTTTTTTTTATTCAAGATAGGCATACTTCTGACCACAATCTCACCTGATGGTAAGCGACGATTTGTTCGACGTATATATGTGTTATTATATGTATATAAATGTAATAAATCATAATGAAACGCAATGAAAGCTTTGCTTGCGTAAAAATATTTAGAAGCATGGGTTTATATCATCAATCGTTATCTGTCAAACTTCATCTATTGATGGTTGACATACCTACGGTTCGCTTGAAGCGTTTTACTTCTACGTTTATCATCCGTACTGCGAAGGGGTGGAGCACATTGGCCGCATCTTAGGTCCCTGAACGGTTTAATCTGGGAGTCTTCAAGTCTCTAGTGAATAGGTATCTTCAAGGCAAGCATGCTACATCTTTCCATCAGGTGAGATAGTGGCCAAATGCTTGCCTATGGGAACGCTACCCACTGGTAGTGGGCTTGAGCACTTGAGCTACATATAATCTCGACGTCTTGTAGGTAACATAGTTCTTTGCTGTATATAGTTTAGTTAGATAGTCCTGAATACTTAGAAATATTATTCCAATGACGTTATTACGTTGTATCGAACATTAAAAATAAAAAAAAAATCGCCATAGGCCCTCTGAGTACGACCCTTGCTTTACTTTATAGCCAAAGCGTTGTCTGGGTGTTAATCTAATACAGCAGCGGCATTTACTATCAACGTTAACAAGTTTCGTTTCAAATAGAGATTTAAATGCCTTAATTAAGTGACTAGTGTAGCGATAGAAGTGTTTTTAGGGTTCCGTACCTCATAAGGAAAAAACGGAACCCTTATAGGATCACATTGCTGTCCGTCTGTTCTCTGTTTCTCAGGCACGCGTGGAGGTATCAAGCTGAAATTCATATCAAATACTCAGGTCTATTGTCCCTTGAAGCTGTGATCAAAAGATCAGTCAAATCAAAAGATACAGCCGTTTATGCTGCAAATTTTCGACACTCGCTACTGTACTAGGGAGTACCCTAGTTCACGGGAAGTAACCGTGAACTCAGAATCTTGAAATTTGATACGAAGCAATGTCTTATAGCACATAAAGGAATAAATGCGAAAAGAATAATTTTTTGGTAAATCATATAATAATTTCATTTAGCAATAAAACTACCATAACTTTTACTTATATACCTACAGGGTTGTACGGAACCCTCGGTACGCGAGTCCGACTCGCACTTGGCCGTTTTTTTACAATTTAGTATGCTAAGTATACGGACGTTAGTATGCTGTGGAGTAAAGAGTAATTGTGTCGGAGTAACATTGAAGTTGTTTACTTTGTATACAAGTCGTTGGGTTCCACGTGCTTTGGAACGATCGAGATCATTACTAGTACTTGTGATTTCGCTTATAAATATTTAAAAAAAAATGGTATTGGAATGGTTCAAAGGCAAACAAAGCTGTAAAAAAACAGCTCTATCTTCAGACCCTTGATTAGATTAATTTAATTAAATACGAATTATTGAGGAAAACTCAAAAACTACTGGTCAGAACTTTATCAGATTTGAATGGGACCACACTGAAAGCACCAGCTTTCAAATAAGAAATCATCAAAATCGCCATATACAAAAATATCGCCAAATCACCATGGAAAGCACTAGCTTTCAAGTAAAAAAATAATCATAACGCTTTCACACTCACAGTCCCACACTAAACAGAAACACAAATTTCCCTTGGGGACAAAACTTCTGTTCCAGCCAGGAATCGAACCCGATACCCCTGCTTAGAAGGCGAACGTGCACACAACCAATCCAAAGGGCAGTTCTCATCAAAATTGGTTCACATATTAAAAAGTTCTGAGGCAACACATATAAAAAATACAATTGAATTGAGAACCTTCCCTTTTTTGAAGTCGGTTTAAAAAGAAAGTTTTTTTTGGTTTGAAGCAGTTAAACTCAAATCGTCTGCTAAGCTTCACTTTTTGAAGTATAAACTTACGTTACAAAAGAAATTGGACTTATTTCTTCAAAAGTCTTACTCATCTCCTTTATCACAGCTCCGATTGTCCAAATTTGCCAGCTTGCCCAATCGGACAAACAACGACCGGAACACGACAAATAGGTTATCAGATAACGTTACCGTTAGGTGTACGCCTTTGACAGATATGCCAATTAGAACTGGAGAATGGACTCATTTGGGACGTCAGAGATAGAGCACTACAAAGAAAGGAAAGGTGTGACGAAATACCTACATCGTCGGATAAAAGATTTATGATAACAAAGGAGACCGAAACACCTGCTTGCAATACGTCGTTGAGGAGAAATAACAGAAAGAAATGTACTTAGCAGTAATTAAGTACATACTTGTAACTTTTATCAGGTAAACTATTATATACAAATTTCATCAGTTCGTTTCTTTGTCATCATCCAGACATCGAGGGAGTGGAACTCATTGCCTGGGTCTTTGTTCTCCGAACAAATCTGAAAGGTTAATCTGGGAGTCTTTAAATCTCTAGTGAATAGGTATCTTCTAGGCAAGCATGTCACATCTTCAGCCGCATCATTTTTCATCAGGTGGTTAAATGCTTACTTATTCAGCAAAAAAATTGAAAACTAGATTTTTTTTTTTTTTTTTTTTTATTTGTGACAGGCTAGTGTTTGACCACTATCTCACCTGATGGTAAGTGACGATGTGATCGAAGCTGGTAAACACACTAGACCTGGAATACGCAGGCTCTCAAGGATAACTGCCGGAACACCGTATTTGGCTTGGCGGCAGACTTTCAACTTGATGGTGGTAAGCTACTTAGGTAGCAAGCTAGGCGAGCAACTCACAAAATGCTCTACCACCTCTCGAATGTCACCCGATTAGCACCACCCGGGGACCACGTGTAGGGAGTCAGACTTAAGGGGTATCCTCCTACGGACGTGGGTGACTCAGCCCCCAAGCTGTGCCCTGCGGTTTTACCCGCGTAAGTCCCGGACCCGCGGGAATTCCGGGATAAAAAGTAGCCTACGTGTTAATCCAGGTTGTCAGTCTCTATACCTATTATCAAAATTGGTACCGCCGTTTGAGCGTGAAGAAGTAACAAACATACAAACACACTCGCAATCTTTCGCCTTTATTATAGTGTGATGAAAAATAGGGCTTGCTCGAGTCATTCGAAATTTAATTATATTACCTATTTTCGTAAAGTTTAGTTGTTATTTTGAGACTAAGGTCACATGAAACTATTCAGGAAATAGTAACGATAAATAATAATTATGCAAGACTTATGCGGGCGGATGCTAATGGCATCTACTTCACGTAGTAAACTGTTATATATATATATATATATATACTTAAAAAAGAGAACAAGAAGTTCGAGAATCAAGTATTTTTTCTTTTTTTTTCATGTTAGCCAAACGTTTGACCACTATCTCACCTGATGAAAAGTGCAGATGCGGACGAGCACGCTTGCCTAGAAGATACCTGTTCACTCGTGACTTGAAGACTGCCAGATTATAACACACACTCAGGCATGGAATTCCACTTCTTTGCGGTATGATGAATAGAAGCAAAACGCTTCGAGCGCACTGTTGGGATGTCTATCATAAATCGATGTCTGTATGTCTTGTCGTCTGATGGTGGTAATTTACCTGTAGAGATGCGTCACGTTATCTTTCGTGGAATCTAATCTCTTTTGCCTTTTCCTTTAGATGATGGTGACTGTTGCAATAGTAGGAAACTGATTAGCTAAACTTGACCATTTCTTGAATGTACAATATATTTAACAGAGCAGACTTTTGTTACTATTGATAATGGTAGATTAAAAAATAAAAGTTTTACTTACTGAATAATTTCTTCTAAATAAGTTCTTTAGCTGCCTAAAAAAGACCATTATTAATTATTTTCTACCGACTTCACAAAAAAGGAGAAGGTGCTGAAGTCGACAGTATTTTTTTTATGTGTGTTACCTCATATCTTTATTTCACGTGAACCGATTTTGAATATTTTTTTTGTTTGCTTTCCAATTGGTCCCATTTAAATTTGATCAAGATCTGATCAGTAGTTCTTGAAATATCTTCAAAAATGCGTGTTTAGTACATCTAATCTGATCAAAGTTCCAAAGATAAAGCGGTGAAGTCGGATTTTTTGAGCTTTACTTGCGTTTAATTATTTAACTCAATTCTCAGCTATAATTCCCTACAATCGAAACACCGCCAACAAAATATAATTTATCATGTACAATAATTTCCGTCATCAATGATTCGGCATCCGAACGGCCTTAAAGATGTAGCCACTGTTTGACCAAGTGTTACCCAACAAAAGGATGTAGGCTTACTTACTCTCGTCTCCTAAGATCATCTGAGCAAACCGAATTCCGTTCTCTTAATGAGAGCTCTAATGAGAACTTGTTTGGGTTTCGAAATATCTCGCCTCGCTCGTTACCTTTTACACATTATGTTATTTGAATTATTTTTGTCTAATTGTCGTATTTGTAGCTTTGACATCAATATCAAATTCTTAGAGATTAAAAGAACTTACCTGTGAAGTTCTATCCTAATTATAACTACGAGTTGCTTCGTCCGAGAGATTGGTTAACGATGTAGAAAGGCATTACGTATTACTACAATGTTAATTAATCTCGGAGGACGAAGCAATGAAGTATAATAAGAGAATTTCTATGATGTCAACGCCCCTCAACTATACATTAAAGTTACAAAAAAAAAAATTAAGTCTCCTAAGGTTTCTAGCTGCGCCTCGCTGTTTTACCCGCGTAAGTCCCGGACCCGCGGGAATTCCAGGATAAAAAGTAGCCTATGTGTTAATCCAGGGTGTCAGCTACATCCATACCAAAATTCATCAAAATTGGTCCGCTTGAGTCCACTCAACATACTTTCGCCTTTATAATATTGGTGTGATAGTGTGATGATTCAAGCAATTCTTATATCAGTTATTTTTTTTAATCACAATTCTGATAAATTTAGCTCAATAACAATTTTGTAAGTGTGTGTATGAATGTGGATTGTTACGTAGTTTATCCGATGTTTTCTTTGAAACAATGAACCAGATTGCAATTGTAATTGACAATTAAATCGTCTATCAAAAGATTATTTATCATCCCCACTGAATCTAAAGGACATGAGATTATTGACCTTATGTTTACTATTTTCTTCAACTGTGAGACAATCGACAGCTACAATACCGCAATCACAATCAGATATATATTAAAAATATGGCGAACGGTAATTAAAATTCTATACATTCAGTTGTTAATAGTCAAATAGTATTTACTTCAAGGTTTTCTAGATTATTTTGCGTTGAAGAATTCGTAATGACAGCTTGGCATATACCGGATGCCGGGTCGTAAACATTATCAGCTGTTCTAAAATGACGCTATAAAATGAGGGTAGTCATGCAATGCCTGGTGTCGGGCTCTGCGCGTGCGCTGAATTGTTTCTCAGGTTACTAATGTTGTAGGTAGGATGTGTGGTGCTGCTAAGATGGTCAGATGATCGAGATAAAGATCAAATAACAATCGAAATGTCTTTGAGCTCTTGTTGTTGTATGATATTGAGTGCTAATACTGAAGAAAATTCTTGCCTGAGTCGGTGTTACCTAGAGGTCTATTCCGGGCATCGATTTTTTGACATCCATTATTTTTACATCGTCGTCGAAATCGAAGGAAATTTTATTTTCTTAAGAATTTTCTTTTCCTGTCGTATCGACATCGCATCAATTCAAACAATCGTAGTTTGACGACCAGAATAGATAGACCCACTAATGAGTACAATATGGGAGTCTTCTCGAGTGAATAGGTATCTTCTAAGCAAGCTTGCTCTATCGTCGGCCACATTGTCGCTTACCATCAGGTGAGATGGTAGTCAAAAGTTTGTCTATCTTGAATTAAAAAAAAGCATTCTCATAATATAAGTTCCCTATCTAGCAATTACTTTGTCCCTAAATTGAATATTCACTTTGTATTTTTCATATAATTCATTTAAATTTACATTTGATAAGCTTGAAAATAGCATGCAGAAAATAAATAGCCATTTGTTTGCAAATCTTCCTAGTGTTTAACCTAACATAACATATTTTTCTCGATTCATTTATACGTAACCTATATAACACATGTTTTACTTTCAAAAGCTGTTCAAATATTTATCTCGAGCGAGATAGATTTTATCTGGTCTGACGGGTAGGTAACAATTTATTACATACAAATACCGACGATTTAAATAACATATATATATTGTAAAAAGTTATAATCATAAATAAATCCCAGGCAAATCACAATATCACATCAAATCACACTAATATTATACGGGCGAAAGTTTTTGAGTGTGTTTGTATGTTTGTTACTTCTTCACTCTTAAAACGGATGGGCCGTGGTTACTTTTTATCCCGGAATTCCAGCGGGTCCGGGACTTATTCGGGTAAAACCGCGAGGGGTAGCTAGTAATAAATAATTGAAAGATAACGCGTATAAGTCTTTTGTCTATTACGGAATATTACAACTCAAAAGCCAATAATTATTGCCCTTAAAGTGTTACCTATCTTTTCGTTTTAAAAATGATCACCACCCAAATTATTGTGAGAGTAACCTATGGGATAGTACAGAGGTATTAACATAGATACTCTTTTATATGCCTATTATAATAGTATAAAATGTAAAACGTAACAGGGCCTGTTAGAGCTGACTACGGCATCGGTAAAGACTAACAGAGGTCCGGGCATAGACCCGAAAAAAAATATTAACCGAGCGAACACGTAGGTCTCCGCTTGGGCAAAATTGCTTTCGTATGTCCGATGGATTGCCGGTTGTTCTCCTCTACGAGTCACATTTCTCAACTGATTCTCGTGAAATTTTGTAAACAGATTTGATAATTGTATAGAACTTTTTATGTCGATTTAGAATATGAAAAATTTTCAAAATGGCGGTGATATGGGGTTGAATACGTAAATAACTTTTTTTTAGTTATTTCGAAAAGTACGCGAGGTCTTCAGCACACAGACTAGCAAATAAAGTAAAACATTTACTTACGTTGGGAAGAGGGTGGCTCTGCAGCGGGAGCCGCGGGCGTGTTGGCAGCTCCCTGCATGGCCCGCGACGTGCGACCGTGGCGCCGCCTACGGCAATAAAACATGAACGTAAACATAAACGCCTTCACACTCACAAACCCACACTAACTTAACACTAACTAAAAAAAATGTGGGACAACTAAACTACTAAAGTTCTCAGAAACATTCTAGTCAAAATTACAGTTTCTACATTATTTTATAAAATAAGCTAGTTATTACCAAATAATTTTGTGATTGTTACAAAATAATTGTAGTTGTCACATATAGCACCACAATGTTAGTAACAGCAACGAGACATTTTTCTGTTTGTCGTGGGTGCCGGAAAACCTTACGTCACACACACAATCACAACCACAACCAGGAACACATTTCCCTTGGGGAGAAAACTTGCGTTTTCGGGAATCGAACCAGATACCCCTGCTTCGATGGCGAACTGTCACTCAACTAAGACAACGGGCAGTTCGTAACAGGAAGCTTAGGACTTGTCCCGGAAAACTTTATGTCATGGTCCACCTACTTTAACCACTATTTTATTTGCAGGTTTATTTAGAAATAGTTTATGTGGTCAGTGTTAGTTTTAATTGTTTGCCATTTCATATTAATTACCTATTGCTGAATAACCCTACCACAGGACGCCTTTTTTGTCTCGGGGTACTCAGGCCGATAGGAAACGCTCGTTCGGAAGAAATATAAAACGTAACACACTAAGTCTCAGGGAGAAGAGCACAGTTGCACGACGAACTTATCACACTTCACACTGATATTATAAAGGCGAAAACTTGTGAGTGTGTTTGTATGTTGTTAATTCTTTACACACACAAACATTACCACATAGGCTACTTTATATCCTGGAATTCCCGCGGGTCCGGGACTTACGCGGGTAAAACCACGGGGCGCATCTAGTATGTACATACAAACATATGTACACACTAGCAGTGCCCGCGACTTCGTCCGCGTGATTATTGGACTTTTAGTAAGGATCCCTAATTTTTTTGAAAATATAATATAGCCTATAGCCTTCCTCGATAAATGTACTATCCAACACTAAAATAATTTTTCAAATCGGACCAGCGGTTCCTGAGATTAGCGCGTTCAAACAAACGAACAAACAAACAAACTCTTCAGCTTTATAATATTAAGTATAGATAGGCTGATAAACACATATCCCTGCTTTATGTCGCGCAGTTAGTTAAAAATACTCTAATAGATTTGTCTACTGAAGTTAAGACAAGTTTATGTAAAACAAGCTGTTTAATTATAGTACATAATATTTTGTTCTCCTTCTTCAGTCGTTAACATAGTTTAAAAGGTACCATCATAGTTTTTGTTGCAAGTTTTTATTACATATATTATTAAGTTGTTTAACAAGTTACGAACTAATACGGGTTGTTTAACGTTTTCATACTCACAGCCCATACTAAGCTCAATGACTTGTGTCTCGGATGCCGGAAACATTCGTATCACCCACACAATTCCACCCAGAACCACAGACACAGATTTCCCTTTGGAAGAAAACTTGTGTTTCCATCGGGAATCGAATCTGCTCCCTGCTTAGAAGGGGGATGCGCATCTAAGTCAACGGGCAATACATCACGAGACCACTTTAACATCTTGCGGAACATACTTGTGAGTACAGTAAGTACGTTTATGTTTATGTTTACCACTAATAAATAAGGTATAACTATTTTTCAGGTTTTATGAATTGCTTGTGCAGTTTTAACAAAGAACACACGAACAAAGTGTCTTCCCTTTAATAGAGACAGTAAGTAAAGTGTTATTGGACACATTCTTAGTATACTACTCTACTAAGCAGTTTAGATCAAACATAAATTACTTATCAGTCTTAAGGCTAGATCGTAATTCCAATGTTGTACCAAATGAAATTAGTATGTCATTATAATAATTGAAACGCAAGCAAAGTCAGGTGATGAAAAATGTGACGTCGCCTTAGGAGTTTACAATGAGTGTCAATTGATCATGGGGCTCATTGTCAACTCTTAAATAATATTATTTAGTTGTTTTTTTTTATGTGTTACTTATATGTAATTTATAGCATATTATGTATATCTTGTGTTTGCTTATAGAGCGACATAATCTTGTTGATTAAGCTCTTTAAATAAAGCTTTAAAAAAAAAGCAAAGCTTAAAAAAAACGACTTTATCGCTTATACATATATGGGACCACCTCTGAAGTATCCTCTACCAAACAAAAACTCATCAAAATCAATTCATAATTGGCGGAAAAATCGCGTAACATACATACAAAAAAAGAAAAAGAAACTTACAGTCAAATTGAGAACCTCCTTCTTTGAAATCGGTTGAAAAAAAAGGTATAACTATATTTTGCAGTCGTAAGGAAGTGCTTGTGCAGTTGCCTCCATGCATCCTTGTACCATAGATTACGTATAGACGTAGGTACCCTCATTTATCGATTAGCGATTGTCAGACACAGGAAGTGTGAAGATAACGTTGAGTGCTGTGACTCAATTGAGTCTTAAGTTACTCTTTGTACTCTTTGTTAGTCTCACCTTTATTGGATTGAAACTGGAGTAATAAATTCAAAACTTCAAGAAAATTTTACAAGCTTCACAAAATTAACAGGGATCTCAGCGTGAACATTGTGTCCCACTCCTTTTATGTAAATAAGATCAGCTTTGGAAAATAGCTGGAGATAAAATACGTTTCCCATTTGATCCAATTTGATCAAGATCTGATCAGTTGTTTTTGAGTTATCCTTAATTATGCGCATTTAATTCATTAATTCTGTGACGGAATTAATTCTGCGGTGAACTCGGTGTTTTTAAGCTTTGCTTGCGTTTAAATTATTTGTTTTGATTTTAACAGTCCTACATCTTTTCTGGGCTGCAATGCGCTCCTCTACCCGAGACTTTTTCCAACGTGGTAAGGCATTTTTCGTGTGTAATTTTACCCTCAAATGTACACTTCAATTTTTCGCCAGTTGTGTTACGGTAGCTATCCTATTTATAAAGTAAATCGCTAGCCTTTCAGATTGAAAATTAAGTTTCAAAATTTATAACATTGAATGAGCTAACTTAAACGTTTCGTCGGATGTGTTGCAGCAGCTATACTTATAGATATATATACATACTAGCCGTGCCCCGCGGCTTCGCCCGCTATTATCAAGTTAAAAAGTAGCCTATGTGTTAATCCTAGGTATTATCTATGTACATTTCAAATTTCATCCAAATCGGTTCAGCCGTTCAAGCGTAAAGAGGGAACAAACATACTTACACACTTACACACAAACTTTCGGATTTATAATATTAGTCGCTGCCGTAGTATATCGCTTACATTTTGGAGAGTGTGCACAGGAATTACATGACTTAATTCCCCAATGCCTTTTTTACCATCTAACAACAAGACAAACTATTAAACGTCATCCATTTATGGTCGACATACCTCCAGTTCGCTCAAAGCGTTTTGCTTCTACATTCATCATCCGTACAGCGAAGGAGTGGAACTCATTGCCTGCGTCTTTGTTCCCCGAACGGTATAATTTGGGAGTCTTCAAGTCTGAGTGAATAGGTATCTTCTAGGCAAGCATGTCACACCTTCGGCCGCATCATCACTTTCCATCAGGTGAGATAGTGGTCAAATGCTTGCCTATTCAACATAAAAAAAAAAAGATACTTAGTGGTAGATCGCTAAAACTAATTTTCAAAGTTTATAAAATTAAAAGAGTAAACCTAAGGAAACCTCAACAAAACTGTGAACCATCATCAAAGGACACCGCTTATCACACACAGATAATAAATATCTAATTACAATTACCATTCCCAGTAAGGTGTAATCACTGTAATCCTGCACATCAAAGGATGCCGCCGTCTTTGTTCGGATTCGCTAAACGAGCGAAAGTTGAACCACGGATTTACTTGATCGAGGAGTTAGCGGGAATTTAACACGCTTTCACACTCACAGCCTTACACTAAGTTCGATTACTTGTGTCGGAAGCTCATTCTATTTTCAACAATCAGACTGGTTGAGGCGACGCGTGATCAAATTGCTGGCACTTATTTAAATAAGTGCGGCATGCAATTCAGAGAGGCAATGTCTCCAGCATGATAGGAACGCTACCCACTGGTAGTGGGCTTAAGCGCTTGAGTTGCCTATAAGCTTGCAGACTTGCTTGTGTCGTGGGTGCTGGAAACATAAAACGCTTTCACAGTCACAGCCACTGCACCGATTTTGATGAAATTTTTTGTGTTTTAATTCAAGAAGGGTTTAGATTTACAAACCGATAAATAATGTTTTTAGTTAATTAATGTAGGTAATTAAATGGCGGCATTACCTCTCTGAATAACTTTTTTTTTTTTATTATTGAACAAATTCACTCGTTTATCTACGGACAAATAGCCTATATTTCCTCAAACTATACACATCTTTACAGCAAATGTGTAATTTACCTACAAGCTATAGGTACTTACCTAAAACTACAAAAAAAAAAAAGGTACTTACATTTTTTTTTTAATATTTTGCCTACACTTTTACCTAACTAGGGGTCAATTGCCTGTTTCCTAAAACTAAACTAAAACTCCCCGTAAGACGTTAATAATAAGGAAAGGCTAATTTCGTCGCTTCAGGCGGGGCTTGAGTAGCTTAGCGGTTAGAGCAATAGGGCATGAGACCCTATGGCCGCGGGTTCAAATCCCGCCTCAAGCGATAATTTTTCCTTTCTAAATTTATCACTATAAACTAAAACTATATACAGCAAACACCTAAGTAACCTACAAGACATCGAGCTTATAAGTAACTCTAGTGCTGAAACAGTGGGCTTTTCTTACTTACAATAAGTTATAATATATCTCCTAATTTCATTTTCTATTTTACTTATAGTTATAGGTAATAATATAAAGTGCTTTAGATTTTATCACCAACACAAGGTTCTCCGTTATCAGAGCAAACGTGATCGGATGACAGTATATTAATAATCTAAGTAAATAATGGGTAATAATAATTATTATTGGAAATTCATGTGAGAAACATCTACCTGTAACTACTTTTATTAAACGCAAGCAATGCTTAAAATAACCGACTTCACCGCTTTATCTTCGGAACCTTGATCGGATTTAATGTATTTAACACGCATTATTGACTGTAACTCAAAAACTAGAGATCAGATCTTGATCAAATTTTAATGGGACCACATGAAAAGCACCAGCTTTCAAATATAAATTAAAACATCGAAATCGGCTCACAACGAAAGAAGTTATGACGTAACTTTTGAAGTCGGGTAAACGAGAACATTGTCAAAGTAGACCACAAAATATGCATTATTGACGATATTTCAAGAACTACTGATCAGATCTTGATCAAATTTTAATGGGACCAATAAGAAAACAACATTTTTCAAACTAAAAAACAATTTTCGAAATCACGTGGAGAGAAGTTACGAGGTAACACACATAAAAAAAAAATACAGTCGACTTGAGTACCTCCTCCTTTTTTTGGGAAGTCGGTAAAAACATTCAAGGGATTAAGCCGTAGACAGCGTATTAGCGGTATATATATGCCAATCAGAAACGAATGGAACTCCTTTGTTGTTATTTCCTGATACTATATAGGAGTCTTCAAAACGCGAGTGATTAGGCATCTTCTAGGGAAACGTGCTCGTCGTCGTAATCCTGGGTATAAGCTATGTACATTCCAAATTTCATCAAAATCAGCCGTTAAAGCGTGAAGAGGGATCAAACATACTTACCTACACATTTCCACACATACTTCCGATTTATAATATTATTAGGATTATATATTTTAATACGTCAATGGTATAACAAACAAATAACTCAAATTATTTATAAATAATGTTTAAGTTTTATTAAAATGATTTGATATAAGGTAATTAAATTATTATAAGGATAATTAAATTTATAGAAAATTTCCGTAGGCTGATTGTAACCGTTTTCCCGATCTACCAAAAAAGGAGTTGTTACATAAAATATTGATTCATCCTTAATCATTCAAATTATTCAATGCCAGGCAAAGTTAAAATTATTACATCTATGCCTATATAAGGTAACAAAGGAGTAAAGTTGGTTACGCGTCTTTATAAGTTAGCGGGTATCGGGTTCGATTCCCGGTAGGAGCACAAGTCCCTAAGGCTTGTGTTTCTGGTTCAGGGTGAGATTGTGTTTGGTCTAAACACGATCACAAATTAACCAAGGTATATAGTATAATATATAAATAAATAGGTCAGTTTTTGACTACTATCTCACTTGATAGATAGTGACGATGCGGTCGAAGATGTAACATGCTTGCCTAGAAGGTATCTATTCACTCTAGAATTGAAGACTCCCAGAACGCACGGTTTGAAAAAAAGACACGGTTAATGTTTTCCACTCCTCCGCTAAAAGAATGATAAACTTATGAAAAATATAAAATAACATCTACTTAATAAGTTATAAATTATAAGTTTTTAGAATGTAAATATGTTATTTGGGAGTCTGTGAATAAGCTTTTTTTTTTTTTTATTTGTGACAGGCTAGTGTTTGACCACTATCTCACCTGATGGTAAGTGACGATGTGATCGAAGCTGGTAAACACACTAGACCTGGAATACGCAGGCTCTCAAGAATAACTACTTCTAAACAAAACGTGTGGTATCGTCGCTTACCATTGGGTGAGATTGCTTATCTTAAAAAAAATGCGATGTGTTGAAATATTATTTTTCTTTATATATTTTTTTTAATCCATATTTTTTTTGTAGTAAGTGAACTGAAAAAGCTTCGTCTGAAAAAAATATAAAAGGAAAAAGTAAAATATTGTGAAGGTTGTCTGACATGGTTTTTTTTTGCAAGACAGCGTAAAATAGTGAGAAAACTGGGTTTAATGAAGTAATAAAAAACTACTATATTTTGGCTAAATCATATAGTTAGTCGGGGTTAGACTTAAATAAAAAGAATTGAACAAAATGTGTGTTAAACAAATTCAACGCAATCGAGCAAATATTAACTTATTTACATTAAATCGCATTTCGAAAAATCTCACGTGAGTTTAGAGGGGAGGGGGTCGAGCAACATCTCGCGATATCTCACCAAGAGGAGAGAGAGGGTCGAAAAATCGCCAAAATCATTTCACGTAATTATTTCCCCCTATTAAACTTGATAAACGCGAGTAAAGCCCCGGGGCACGGCTAGTACTTATTTTTTATTTTATTTTTTTTTTCTCCCAAAAGATCTATCTACGGGCCAATTGTCTATATTTCCTAAAACACAAACTTCGGGCCAATTGCCTATATTTCCTAAAACTAAACTAAAACTATATACAGCAAAGAACCAAGTTGCCTACAAGACATCGAGCCTATAGGTAACTCAAGTGCTCAAGCCCACTATCAGTGGGTAGCGTTCCCATCATGCTGGCTGCATTGAAATTGCAATGCTAATACGTTGAGCCAAATAAGTGCCGGCATTTTGATCACGCCTCAACCAGGCGCTCTGATAGATTTTTGAAAATAGAATGAGCTCCCGGTCCCCACGGACCCAGTGTCTCAACACCAAACGGCTCAAATATGTAACCACTGCCGAGGTTTCCATATTTTCACTAGTACTTAGATAATTTGTAATGTATTAACCATAGCGACACTTGCGTCCATTGTACCTTTGAAATGTATATTTTTGTATTGTCTCAAACATTTTCATACAATAAGTGATTTGAACATTCCTTTTGTTGCGAATCTATTTATTGTTTATTACATACTAGCCGTGCCCCGCGGCTTCGCCCGCTATTATCAAGTTAAAAAGTAGCCTATGTGTTAATCCTAGGTATAATCTATGTGCATTCCAAATTTTTATCCAAATCCGTTCAGCCGTTAAAGCGTGAAGAGAGAACAAACATACTTACACACTTACACACAAACTTTCGGATTTATAATATTATTAGGATAGTAGGATCAAAACATTCCAAAGTTAGGTACTGAACAGTCTTGGATTATCTTTTAATTTTTTTGTTATGCTTGACAGGCAAGCATTTAACCACTATCTCACCTGATTGAAAGTGAAGATGCGGCCGAAGATGTATCATGTTCGCCTAGAAGATACCTACACAGACATCCAGATTATACCGTTCGGGGAACAAAGACGCAGGCAATGAGTTCCACTCCTTCGCTGTACGGATGATGAAAGTAAAAGCAAAAAGCTTTGAGCGAATTGGAGGTATATAGACCATAAATGGATGACATACCCAAGGCTATTAACGGGTACTAAGGTTATTCAAAGGTCCCTAAGGCACGAGTGGATAGGCATCTTCTAGGCACACGTGCTCCATCATCGACCGCATCGTCACTTACCATCAGGTAGATAGTCAAACGTTTGCCTATATTGAAGAAAAAATAAAAAGTCTTTTAACAGGTACCTAAGTCTATCGATATTATCAAAGTTAAGAAAATCATCTCATTCCAATCCATATCAATTGAGTAACAATTTTCTAAAGAGTACATCTGCTATCACCACTCGAGATAGTATCATAATATCGTCATTATATGATAATAATACCTACGATAACTCGAGATGACAGCGATATCGTCTTGGATCGTGATTTCACTGCTACAAGTGAATAACGTTTGTGAACTGTTGTTACTGATCTTCTTCTTTGTCGGTATCTCTCTTGACAGAGTGGTCGTGGCCATCAGGTCAGGTGTTGGTGGCAAGCTTCACACACCGATCTAGAGATCTCTAATAGTACGTAAAAGGGACAAGTTCAAAAAGTTAAGTGGACTTGGAATATTCAGCACTTTATCCGTCCGTCCGTCTGTCAAAGGCGTCTAGCGTCTAAACCATACAAGCGAATGACTTCAAATTCTCATAGAATGTGTAAAACTATGTCCCAAAGCTAGAAATGGCAATTAAAATGATATAAATGAAAATATTAAGGGGGCACCCATACACGTAAGTGGGGAGCAAAATATTTTTCATTTTTTATCTACCTTGTTACCCAACAAGGTATCGGTATTCAACGATACCCATCATTGAGGGGCTTGAAGTAAGTAAGTTTTGGTAAGTAGAGTACGAAACTGGTTTTAAAAGAAAACTATGTTGGAAAATAACAATTTAGTACCTAGGTGTTATTATGTTAGTCGCTAGAAGCGCTTGTGCAGTTTGCCTCCATGCATCCTTGTCATTAATATAGTCGATCGTTTTATAGTAAGCTTTCTTAATTAATGCCCGTTTTATTACAGATTTTTTTATAAAATATTAATAATAATTTAATTTTTATTAAAATGGGCGTAATGTGGGCGTTACCGTGGGCGCAGATTCATATAACATGACATAGAGATAATAATATAAGAAATAATGGCACCGAGAAAAAAATATCTATTTCTAATTTATGAATAACTAGCCGTGCCCCGCGGCTTCGCCCGCTATTATCAAGTTAAAAAGTAGCCTATGTGTTAATCCTAGGTATAATCTATGTACATTCCAAATTTCATCCAAATCCGTTCAGCCGTTAAAGCGTGAAGAGGGAACAAACATACTTACACACTTACACACAAACTTTCGGATTTATAATATTAGTAGGATAACAAAAAAATATTATTATGTAGAACGATGGGAACGAAGGAATCCTAGGTATAATATATGTATATTCCAAATTTCATCCAAATCCGTTTAAGCGTGAAGAGGGAACTAACATACTTACACACTTAAACAAACTTTCGGATTTATAATATTAGTAGGATACTATACCTACTTTTTACTCAAGTTATTATGTAAATAGTATTTATAATAATGAGTTCTAAAACTATATACCTATACAGTAAAAATATAAAAATATAAACTATATGATACCTATACAGCGTGGTAATGCAGCAAGTATTTTGGGAACTTTGCCGAGCATTAAAGATCTTCTCAACCATCTTTAACCTTTTCTATACTTGAATATTTATATTGTAAAACCTACACTTACAGGAATATGTAATAATTAATTTATGTTACTTTATTTTTGTAAATTACTAGTTCTAGGTATTCTAAAATTTGTATAGTAACTTAATAATTATCTAACCCTTATATATTTACGATTAAATGGTAAATACGTATTATGTATTTACCATTTTAACTAATTCTAATTGCATAATTAGAATTAATAATAGTCATGAACAAAATTCATATACACCAGTATAAAGTTAAATAAATATTGCAATAATAATAATAATGTTATTTTACATGACTTAACTAATAAACATAAACACTTTCACACTCACAGCCCCACACTAAGACCCATGATTTGTGCTATAAGCCAGTATTTCGGCCACTTTTCCTTCGGCAGGCGGATTACAAAATTTTTGATTGTTATTTGTTTTATTCCCCTTTTGTAGTCTTATCTGATATTGTTATTATTATTTACAATTTTTTTAAAACAACCGTAAAATAGCTCTGGTAACATTCTTATTGGATATATCCAATAAGACATATTATACAATACAATACAATACAAAAACTCTTTATTGACACCAAAAGATAAATACAACTTACAGAGAAACTTATAAAGATAGGTACAATGGGCGGTCTTATCGTTAAGAGCGATCTCTTCCAAACAACCTTTGGATGGAAGTATAAACGAAAAGATGTAGGGATGGTGGTGCGATAAAATGAATGAAATAGATTTAAAAAAATGATATATTATTATAATACAATTTGATGTATAATATACACGATTTATTATTATTGAAGTTTTGTCTCTTAGAATTTTTAAACTTTCGCGAACTGCAATCATGTTTTATGAGAAAACCTGGTCTTGCCTAAAAAAATTGTCATTTAATTATCTTATCTTATTCTTATTGAACCGACTGTTGCCTTAGTTGGGTGAGCTGTCGCCTTAGAAGCCGATTGCTTAGAAGCATCGGATTCGATTCCCGGCGGCAACACAAGTTTTCTCCCCAAGGAAAAAATGTGTTTCTGGTTCTGGTTGTGATTGTGTGTGTGAAGGGAATGTTTCCGGCATCCCACGACACAAGTCATCAATCTTAGTGTGGGGCTGTGAGTGTGAAAGCGTTTATGTCTTATTTATATATTATAACTATTTTTGAAACCGGAGTATTTTATTTGTCTTGTATTATTACAGTCATATACAACAGTATATAATAAACATAATATATTTTTTATTACAGAATAAATATAATAGACTTAATTTAAATAGAAACAAATTAGTAGAAATCATTTAAGGACATAATTAGACATAAAAAAAGATTTTTTTGATTATTTTATACATTTAAATAAGTTATATTTTACTGGCAGTGTAATTTTCCCGTCGGCAAAAAGAGGGTAATTTTTTTATTAAATTCGATACCGATAAATTATCGACGATAATATCCCTCAATTCGATCGATTTAATATTTTATTCTAGTAAGAACATTGTTCATATTACAAAGGTGTTCAATATTAAAATATATATATATATATTGGATTTATTTTTGTTAAGTGGTCATAATTAGCGGTTAAAAAACATTTTGATTAGTCTAGGATTTGAAATTAATAATGAACACTGATCTAATCTGATCTGAATTATTATTAAAAATAATTAACATAAAACTTGTTTTAATTTTTTTTAATGTAATAAATTCAACGAATTATTTTTATAAACAGACGATTTTTATTTAGTAATTATCTATGATAAGCTCACATTATATTTATTTTATAATTATTTTATTTATGGGCGTATAAAAATATTTAATATTTTATTAACGATATAGATGAATAAATACAACATTAAAACGCACGAATTAAACCAATACATTAATAAATGCAATGTATATAGCTAAAACCACAAAGAAATTGCCGAATAATATATATCGTAATACTTATCTTATGTAAAAACTTCACCAACAAAGTTTAATACGTCGCAAAAATATCCACCTCTTACAAAAACACGCGAAAAACAAAAGTTATAAAAAATATTTATAGTAAAAAGTTTAGTAAAAAGCCCACGTTTTTCGACAAAATTCCATAGAGTTGAATTTTTTTGCAAATTTTTACCTTTTGAGGGCGAAAATATCGACGGACGACGACACATTTGGGCGGCCATGGCGAACTGAAGCCACCTCGATTTTTATAAGTATGACGCGAAACAAAGGACGTCGCCCTCCGATAATAATTTGCATTCTAATCTAATCGAAACTTACCCAATTGTGGATTATTTCTGCAATATCTGCCGTCGCACGTAAAAAATGTCCATTAACACACACCTTTCAGTTTCTCACAATAAATAAGACACTAATAAGCACAGATTTTCAAAGTTTATCACAAAGTTCTAAGGCACTCTTGTATTTAATTTTCAATTTCGCGCGTGTGATGTGCGCATCTCTCGGCGAACGACAACCTCGCGCCCCGAGATGTCGTCTCGTTGTGGTGATGAGAGTACGCACTGTCGCTCTCCTCTCGGGGGAGCAAGATACGCCGTCTGATTGGTCGAGAGAGGCGCGCGGGGAGAAGGAGAGAGCGCATCTCGCACGGGGAGCGAATGAGCGAGACGGCTAGCGTTAGCGCGTTCGTCGGCTGCAGATTGTCCGTTGCCAGTTCAGGTGGATAGAACGCTATGATAATATGGAGATGCCGCGGCCAGTGGTTCTGTATCAACGTTTATTTTTGGCATTATCTAATGCGCGATAATGGCGTTCTTTTCTTTTTAATCTTTTCCTAGTCCTTTTCAATCCTGTTTGTTTTGTATATTATTGTTAAGGTAAATTTAATGAAACTGTAGCAATTGCGTCATAGGAGCGGTGATAGACGATTTGCTAATTGTATTGATAATTGATATTACGAATCGCTCGTGAGTTAATTTTCGATAATGTTCCGAGAATCTCATTATCGTTAGTTGCTCAAGATTTTTTTTAAGATTACTTGTCTTTATGACATACAATTCTTAGAAAGTATTGCTTAGATATTATTCCATACTTGCTTATTTTGTAATTGAGATAGTTTCAAACGTGGTATAGGTAACTCACAGGCAAATTACTTTAAAGGTAGACTTGAAGTCTAATAATAATAATAATTAGAAGTTTAATAGATATACCTTTTGAAATATATGTTAAAATGTAATATTACTTATCAGTAGGAAATATTTACGGTTATTTATCAATAAATAGGTGTTCGTCCCGATTTGAGACCTCGCGCCTATTTTACTGATTATAGAAAAGCTTTTGAGGTTAATTGCTTATATTTTTTTTCTTAATAACATTTTCTGATTTTCGTATTTGTTGTTCATGTTCAGGATATATCGAATATTATACGTGAGTTTCAGCTTTAAATTTATAGGTGATTACTATAAATTATATAGGTCTAAAAACAGTGACGTTGGTGTGTAGGACACCAAAGTCACTGTTTTTAGACCTATTTTGTCCCTAACTCAAAAACGGTTTTACAACGGTTTTTTGTTATTTTTAAACATAGATTTTTTTAATTGGTTTCATACTACGGTTTCATATGTGTACGGTGTAACACAAACAGGAAAAAATAACAATTCCAATTAATATTCCCATTTACATATATTTAATTATCATTTCTGGCTTTGGGTCGCAGATTTACGTTATTATCTGTGAATTTGAAATTATTGGTTTGTACGGTTATGACGCTAGGTGCCTCAGACAGACGGACGGTTAAAGTGTTAAACCTCCAAATCACCTTAAAAAGCTCCCCTCGTTGGGTCAATTAAATACGGAGTACCAATTTCTCATTATTTTATGTTGTACAGGTAAGATATAAGCTTTACGGAATTATATACGTTTTTTTCTCTTCGCGAGTTATCTTTTCAACCGACGTCAAAAAAGGAGGTTCTCAATTCGATTGTATGTTTTATTTTGTATTTATGTAACGCGATATCTCCACCAATTGAATCGATTTTGAAGTTTTAGTTTGGTCCAGCCAAAACCAAAATATAACCGGTGATGTCGGTTTTTTTTAAGCTTTGGTTGCGTTTAATTAGTATATATTACGATTTTTGTAGGTACCTTAAATAATTTCAGTTGTGTCACGAATCGAGCATGTTGCTCGTCTGATGGTAAGTGAGTGACGAATCGAGCATGTCGCTCGTCTGATGGTAAGTGAGTGACGAATCGAGCATGTCGCTCGTCTGATGGTAAGTGAGTGACGAATCGAGCATGTCGCTCGTCTGATGGTAAGCGTCACGTTTGCCCATTACAGTCCAGTGCTATCCAGAGTTTTAAACTTATATAGGTCAAAATCTTCCGCCGAGAAAGTTTTGATCTTGGTTCAAAATCCTGCACGGCGAAGCACTGCACTCGTCACCCTGAGATATCAGATATTAAATCTCTTTAAGTCCTGTAATTCCACTGTAAACATTGCCTTTCAATCCTGCATACAGTAATGTTTGCACACTACTGCTTGACTGAATGTCTTGAATGCTGTGGTTACTGCCCCACGCGGACTCTGCAAAAGAGTCATTACGAGAAATCCGATGTTAATTGAATAATTATTAATTACGACTGTGTCCTACAAAATGTTATCAGAAACATACTTGTAAGATTTTTGTCCTTTGTTTTATCTTTTTTTATTACTTTAATGGCTTTTAATACCTTTGCTTGTTATCATCAACTAAAGTGATCTAGTATTTAATATGTAGCTATTATGTTTTTAGAACTTGATATATAAAGCGCCCTAGACCAGGGGTCGGCAACCTGCGGCTCGCGAGCCACATGCGGCTCTTTGGATGTGACGCTGCGGCGGCTCTTTAGTTCCTTACGCAAATATTATAAATAAAAAAAATAATAAAATAACGTTTTGAATTGATTAACGAGGATAAGGCGCCATTTCTACAGAGCCATTAACAAGCCTCCAAAGGTTGCAAAAAAGTTCATTTATACAGTAACTGTAGAATTTGCATGAACAATATTGTAAGAGACCGAATCCCACGACACAGGATCCTTGTGTGGGATTCAAGGCTCACCAGGCATTATAAGTAATTGTAATGATCTTGTGTTACAATTAAGTAAATAAATTATTATTATTATTTGTTGAAACAAGTAAATTATCAAAATCAAAATTGAATCGTTTATTCACATGGGCCCCAAAAAGGCACTCATGAAAGTTAATGATTCTATTGCCAGATTCGCAAAATTACAGCCATCTCGAGAAGAACCTAGCAAGAAACTCGGCGGCGCATTTTTTTCATTCATTTTTTTAAACATTCTCTCTATGGAATGATTAGGTAAGTATAACGCCTGCATAGCGTTTTCTATACGATACTCAT
This sequence comes from Lomographa bimaculata, assembly GCA_948107665.1. Taxonomy (NCBI): domain Eukaryota; kingdom Metazoa; phylum Arthropoda; class Insecta; order Lepidoptera; family Geometridae; genus Lomographa; species Lomographa bimaculata. The sequence continues at coordinate 7,724,823 of OX403607.1, read as the reverse complement.
AGTACAGTAGGTATATATTATTGTTGGCATTAAGGATTATTTTTGGCAAGAAAAAAATTTGTGACTATGTAACTTTGAAACTTTTTTCATTGTAATTTTTGACTCTTCCAACTCAAAAAGTTGACGACCCCTGCCCTAGGCGAACAGCTCGTTGGCTTAGTGAACTGCTCGTTAGCTTAATTGGTGCTCGTTCACCTTCTAAGCGGGTATCGGGCTCGATTCCCGGCAGGAATACAAGTTTACTCCCCAAGGAAAATGTGTGTTTCTGGTTCTGATTGTGATTGTGTGTGTGATGTGAATGTTTCAGGCACCCACGACACAAGTCATCGAACTTAGTGTGGGGCTGTGAGTGTAGAAGCGTTTATTTATTTATTTATTTAGGCGCGCGAACAGGGGGCGTGCCCGCCGCACGGCTGCGCGCCTCTGCCGATTTGTATATCAAGGTCCCTTAGGCGCCATACATTTTATGTTCACAGCGCCGAGGCCGCGCGTCTCGGGCGCTTTGCATATCAAGTCCCTTATAAAACATATTTATCACACTAATATTATAAATCCGAAAGTTTGTGTGTAAGTTGGATTTGTCTTCACGCTGTATATTACAAGTGAGCCTAAATCTCACATTATCCTATTACAAATATCCAGAGCACACACGTGTCGACTGATCGGAGGGCGCCATATTGACACAGGTCGGTGTGACCGATTAGAGGTCGCGCCGAGATGGACACAGGGGCCCTTGTGTGGCGATAAGCATATTCATTTTTTTTATTTACTTTATTGTTAATACTAAATTGTAATGTATGGTCTTTGTACAATGAGAATACAAGATCTAAAACTCATAAATAAAATAAACGCTTTCACACTCACAGCCCCACACTAAGCTTGATGACTTACTCAAGAAACTAAAGAAAGTTAATGACTCAATATTTTTTTTCACATTTTTATTTTTATAAAAAACAAGCGATCCGCTCCGGCTTCGCCCGGGTGTGATAAATGAAGAACCGCTCGACCGATTTTGTGCAAACTTCACATAAACCATCTACTAAATAGTCCGAACAAAGACTAACCATTTGGTTTGGATAGGTGAGCCCGTTCTTGAGTTATAAAATAACAACGGAAAGTGGCATTGATTTTTATATATATAGATAGAAGATAGAATAGGCATACGTTTAAACACTATCTCATTTGATGGTAAGCGTAAAGTATACCTAGGATTAACACATAGGCTACTTTTTAACTAATAGCGGGCGAAGCCGCGGGGCACGGCTAGTATTAGTGTAGGTAGCACACAATCCTCTCACAATATTTTTGCACGTGTTTGTCTTAATCAAGCCTAATTAAACAAGGCGTGATAAAATTTAAAAAAAGATAAATTTGAACGAACAAAAGATAAAATCAGTTGAAATCTTCAAGTATTTTTGAGTGCTATTTGTTTTATTCCCCTTTAGTAATCTTATCTGACATTGTTACCTCTTTCATGTTTATGGTCACCTAGTACTTCAATAACATACTTTTTGAATATTTATTATTTACTAGCTGCGTCCCGCGGTTTTACCCGCGTAAGTCCTGGACCCGCGGGAATTCCGGGATAAAAAGTACTCTATATCCTTTCCCAAGCTCTAGTCTATATCTGTACCAAATTTCATCAAAATCGGTACAGTGGTTTAGGCGTGAAAGCGTAACAGACAGACAGAGTTACTTTTGCATTTATAATATTAAGTAGGGATTAAGTAGGGATAAATACTAAGTTCGCGATCAAAGAATGGGGGTGGAGGAAGAAAAATACTACTGTAAAGAAGTAATTATAGTGACATAACTACAATAGTTGGACATATGATCTCGCGAAGTTTTTTGTAGATATTGATATGTTCTATATTAGGTATTTTTTTTGTTCTAGGTATCATCAATACTTTCCGCAGCGCATGCGATGAAAGACATTTTATGGCAATTTTTTTTTACACCTTGGGTTGGTTTTGTAGGGATTTCTAAGGATATAAATTAATTTTGATTTACCTTGGTGTATAATCAACACCCCTCTTCTCTAACTACATAGTATAAAACATATACTAAATAGTAAAGACATTTCTGATGTATATAACTCAATTTTGACAAAAATGACAGTTACGGCTTTTTTCCTTATGAAGGCAGAGAGTCCTGGGTTCGATTCCCGGCAGGTGCACAAATTCCTTACCAAGGGAAATTTGTGCTTCTGGTTCTGGGTGTAATATGTGTGTGTGATGTGAATGTTTCCGGCACCCACGATACAAGTCTTTGAACTTAGTGTGGGGCTGTGAGTGTGAATGCGTTTGTTTGTTTTGTTTCTATTTGCTAAATTAAGTCCCGTGCAAGCCGAGGTGTTCGTTGATTATAATATCTCTCCGATGGTTTCAAATCTGATTTGAATTTAAAAGTATAGGCGCCTAAATACAACAAAATGTTTATATAATGTATAAATAATAAGGTCAGACATTTAAAATAATCTCTAATCATACAAAGAGCTAGTTATTATCTGACAAAGGAATTAATCGATTATAATAATATATCAATATCGATAAGAGTGATCTCTAATCGATGAGTAAACATGTTTTTTATAGCCGAAGGCGTTCCATTCGAGACGCTTTGTACTTAAATAAATGTAATAATTATCTTCAGTTTAACAAGGACATAGTATTTATCGGGTGACACAGAAAGATGGTACAGAGACGGACTTCAGTTAGCAAACGAAACTGTAAGGGACATGATATACACAGCGCCTGAGGCGGGCGCCCTGTACTGCCGTCTTAAGGAAAAATGACGTAAGTATGTTTTTGGCAAAATTGAGTCATACACATCAGAAATGTCTTTGCTATTTAGAATATGTCATGACTTGAAGCAGATGTGTCTAAATTATAAGTAAGATTAATTTTTATAATAATTTAAAATAAAAACTTGAGAGGTGTCAAAGGACACCCGGATGGAACGAAGTTCAATTTCCTTCTAGCCTCCTTTCGCAACGCGCGATAAGGAACTTTCGTTCCAAAATTAAAAGAAACATGCACAAACCAACATCACGCGGTGTTCCCAGGCGGTCACCCATCCGCGCCCGATGTTGCTTAACTTCGGTGATCGGACAAGAACGTGGTATGGCTTACAACTATAGCAAAAAGTGTCGTTACAACTTTTGGTCTTAATTTTTTCCGTCTAGCCCCTTTTCGCAACGCGCGATAAGGAACTTTCGTTCCAAAGAATAATAGTAGATGCGTCTATTTTTCCTGATTCTGATAATGTATAAAACTCAATTTTGACAAAAATGCAGATACGCCTTTTTTCCTTATGACGGCAGTATACAAAACGGCAGTGCGGGGGGAGGAGACGCGGGCGCTTTGTATCATATATCATATATGCGCAATCACACCTGATGGAAAGTGACGATGTAATCCAAGGTGGAGCACGCTAGCTCAGTGAATACCAATTCACTTTACTTTTGAACACACCCAAATTTTACCTTTAGGGAAGCACAGATTATTAAGAAATCACGTTTCAGAGTTTAATAGAAAATTCTTTATTAAAAAAACAAATTAAGTTACAGGGGTAGCCTTGAAAACCTAAAGTACAATGGGCGGACTAATAGTGTTATTATTTACTAGCCGTGACCCGCGCCTTCGCCTGCGTTTATCAAGTTAGAAAGTAGCCTATGTGTTAATCCTAGGTATAAGATATGTGCATTCCAAATTTCATCTAAATCCGTTCAGCCGTAAAAAGAAAATAAAATACTTACACACAAACTTTCGGATTTATAATATTACTAGGATTGTTAGACAATTTAATTACTAAAACAAATGAAATGTTAATTAGTAAATTAGTATCGTGTGAACCGAACTCTCTTCTCTCCATAGTTACTAGAACGAGAATCTCATTTTAAACTTTGATTTACCCACTTAAATTGCTGAAAAGATAAAAAAGAAAATTATTTATTTCATGTTAAAAGTTTAATTATCCTATTTAAATTACTAAAAAAAAAATCGGGAACATAAAAAAAACACATGTTTAGGTCCAGTGGTTTGAGAGGATAACAAATAAATTACATTGTAGGTAATCAATTATCTTCTAGGCAAGCTTGCCTGGTAGAGATTTACGACGCTATTAGTGATAAGGCCGCCTTGTGTGATACTTTACTTTTTTAATACTAAATAGGCAAGCATTTGACCGCTGATGGAAAGTGACGATGCGGCCAAAGATGGAACATGCTTGCCTAGAAGGAACCTATTCACTCTAGACTTGAAGACAGATTATACTGTTCCCTGAACAGTATAATCTGGGTGTCGTATCTGGGTATCTGGGTTACGTAGAAGCAAAACGCTGAAGATAATAAGCGATATAAGCGGATAAGTGGATCAGTAAAGTATTATCTATCTATATTGCTTCCATCGTCGACCGCATCGTCGCTTACCATCAGGCGAGGTGGTGGTCAAGAGTTTGGCTGTCTTGAACAAAAAAAAGATTGTGATCAATTAGATCCGCCCCTCCCCCCGTAGCCTGATAGTTCAGATCCCTCCCTGCACTAACGGTTCGTAGATACGGAGTAAGGTGTGCTAGTAGGAAACCGCACAATTATCTGATACGGCATTGAGTCAACAGTGCGTTATCGTCTCTTGGGACTTCAGTTCAGATCTCCATGCTATATTCTATGGCTTCAATTGTATTTATACTTCATAGTATAATTAAATGCTAGCTTAAATATTTCGTATTAAAAGTCCTAGTCACAAGTCAAGTAAAAGAGTCATAGTCAAGTCACGCCCTAGTAAAGTGGTAGAAGCTTTACTAGAACTTATATTGGAGTTTTGGAGCGAATGCGAAAATCACGCTTTTTACCTTGGTATAATTTGCCTACACTTGTGCACGTTTATTAAGTATTAACTGTTAATAATCCACCATTATTACACATTAACACTCGAAAGCTCGAAACATCACAGGTTTTGGAAAATTATACAAAATTATACAAAATCAACAACGCCATTTTTTCACTTTCGCGGCTAAACTCTATGCTCGAGTTAATCAGAAAAAGAGTCTATAATATATATCCTTTTCCATGATTCATACTATCTTCCTGCCAAACGTAATCATGATGAGTCCAGTGGTAAATAAATCATGAGGTAAATTACAAAATAAACAAAGTGAACTGTATATTTCATGGAATCTTGCAATTAATTACAAATTACCTGTTTTTATCTCCCGTAATTAGTCAAGGAAAATATGATGGAAGGAAGCCTCGAAATCCAAGCAGGAAAGACCTGATGACAGCACTCGATTCTAATACATTCAGACAGGATCATACAGTTGCATCATTCACCTTTTATGGATTATTGAATCAAGCATTTGCGTCAGAGCATTGCTTTGGTCATAGGAGGAAACGCAGAACACGGTGATGATGCCTCTATGGTGTCCCAACAGATGGTAAGAACATTCTAAGAGAGTTTTGCCGCGAAAGTGAAAAAATGGCGTTGTTGATTTTGTGTAATTTTCCAAAATCTGTGATTCTTCGAGTGTTAATGTATAATAATGGGTGTATATTTTCACTTTCGCGGCTAAACTGTCACAAGACATTTTGACACTGACATTTTGTTTGAGAATGTTTTTTTCTTTTATTTTGGCTTCGCAATCGTGTAAATTTAGCCAGTGTCAAGTCGTAATATATTTCATATTATTAAAAGTCCTAGTAATAAGTCACAATCAAAGTCAAGTACAAGAAGTCAAGGCCCAGTCATAGTCAGGTCATGCCCTAGTAAAGGGGTATATAAACTTTACTAGCACTTCTATTGAAGTTTCGGAGCGATGGCAAAAATCACGTTTTTCAACTTAGTATCATTTGCCTACACTTAAGCACATTAACTAAGTATTAACGGTTAATAATCCACCATTATTACACATTACACACAGAACTTTTCACAAAGACACTCCTATTTCCTTGGTCCGCATGTTTATAATAAACTTAATAAATCACTCCAGTTTTAGACTGTACAAGACGAAAATGTATAAAAAATTGGAGTGTTGGCTACTAAAGCAAGATTACTTAGCTACAGAATCAATAATTAAACCTGTTTCTTAAGAAAAAAAGGCAATCCTACTATATAAATATTATATATATATATAATATTATAAATCCGAAAGTTTGTGTGTAAGTGTGTAAGTATGTTTGTTACCTCTTCACGCTTTAACGGCTGAACGGATTTGGATGAAATTTAGATTTAGATTATGCCTAGGATTAACACATAGGCTACTTTTTAACTTGGTAATAGCGGGCGAAGGCGCGGGGTACGGCTAGTTATTTATAAATAAACCACAAACAATATATATATTTATATATTAGATAATCTGAACGAACTTATAATTTATTATACTTACTCAATTAACCCATTTTGCAAGATAATTTAAGTTAACGATGTATATATAAATAGTCTTAATAAATAGATGTTACTAGATATTGTGTCCGAGCGGGGGGCATTGATACGCCATAACACAGGAACACCTAGTTTGGGTATCAATGCTGACTAATCTGGATTACAAACCTCAAATAATATCGAAAAATTGTCAAATAAGTTAATGATAAGTGAAGTCTGTTTTCAAATAAATATATCTTTCATTCATTAACACTCGAAGAATCACTTGTTTTGGAAAATTATACAAAATCAACAACGCCATTTTTTCTCTTTCGCGGTAAAACTAATTTTTTTATATTACTAAGTATTTCGAAATCACGGCGTAATAATTTCCGTAGCGGGACCGAAACTCTAATCCGCTACGAAACCTCCGCACTACGTAGCAAATTTGTAGAGCTGCTACGTGCTATAATCTCAACTAAACGCCAACAAAACTCATCAAATTTCAAAAACAAAAGACTTTAAAAAGTTTTTTTAAAATCAAGCTTTTACCAGTTGTAAATAAAAAAGGCTAAAAAGTTATGTAGGATATTGGCTTAGTTGGGTGCGTGTTGGTCTTCTAATCAGGGGTAACAAGTTCGATTCCCGCGCGGAGATATTTTCTTTCTAAGGAAATTTTGTGTTTTTGGATTTGGTTATGATGGTGTGATGTGAATGTTTGCGGCACCCACGACACAAGTCATCGAAATTAGTGTGGGTCTGTGAGTGAGAAGTTTTTAAAATAGCAACACTGAATAGTGCGCATCCTGCGCGCTGCGAAGCGCGAACGAGTTTCTCTGATATAAATGTCGAATAGAAGTGAGGTTAATTTAATTAAGTAAAAGAGTCAAGGTCCGGTCATAGTCAAGTCATGCTCTAGTGAAGTAGTAGAACTTTACTAGAACTTCTATTGGAGTTTTAGAGCGAAGGCAAAAATCACGTTTTTAACTTGGTATAATTTGCCTACACTTGTGCACGTTTAATGGTGGAGTATTATTGGTAATAATCCACCATTATTACTCATTAACACTCAAAGAATCAAAGGTTTAGGAAAACTATACAAAATCAACAACGCCATTTTTTCACTTTCGCGGCAAAACTCCCTCGTGCATACTCGTATTTGTTAATATAGTAAAATCGAATAAAAACTATTTTGCGTTTTCCCGCCCAATTGCGGAAACAGCGCCAAATTCATTCACGACATAGACGTTTACAAACATGGCGTCCGCTAACGGAAAAAATAGATAGACGGGATGTCGGAGCAGTTAGTTTACAAAATATTGACTAGGGTGGCTGCGAATGGCCGACAATGCCTAGCCGACAAACCAAAATACCTAGGGCACGGAAATAATGTTCACAATACTCGCTAATTGATTGAAGCTAGAACGATTGAAGCTAATATTAATGCATGAGATTGAAATATAGGTTAAATATTCATTTTTTAAATCTTTCTGACTAGTCACTCGGACCGGACTGAGATCTCATGCCAACTTACATTTTACCTAACAGAGAAAATCTTTTGAGGTAAATTTCTTATTTGTTGTTCAAGTACAGGATATAACGGATATTATAAGTAAGTTTCAGAATTAAATGTGAAGTATTTTTGAGAAAGACTCCGATACAAAATAGGTCTAAAAACAGTGATTTTGATGACCTACCAAATTGTTATACTCCAGTATAGATTGTTTTAAGCCGGTTTCGTACTCTACTTGCCTTTTTCAACGATACCCTACAAGTGCAGATAAAAAAAAAAAATTGTACTCCCCACTTACGTGTATAGGTGCCCCCTTAATATATTCATTCATATCATTTTAGTTCCCATTGCTGGCTTTGCATATTCTCTGAGAATTTAAATATATTCGCTCGTATGGTTTAGACGCTAGATGCATCTGACAGACGCACGAACGGACGGATAAAGTGCTGAACAGCCCAAGTTAAGTAAGAGATTTTTATTTTTACTAGCATTTCACAAATTTGGACATGAAAAAGTAATAAACAGTTATTAGCTACTAATAAATATGTTAGGTATATGGTATAAATATATGTATATATAAATTGTTTAAAACAGTTGGAAGTATATCCCGCTAGAATTTGATTTCCTTACAGTTTGTGCTTAGTTGGGTAAGCGTTCGCCTTCTAATTTTTCTCCCTAAGGAAAATTTGTTTCTGGTTGTGATTGTGTATTATGCGAATATTTCCGGTACCCAAGACACAAAGTCATTGAACTTAGTGTGGGGGTGAATAAAAAAAAAATAGTTATAGAATTGTGAACAATCGACTAAAAGCAATAAAAAAATGCATGTTCCATATTTTTCAAACTTTACGACACTAAAGTCACCAGAATCCACAGTAATCGATGCTATCCAAGTAACAGCGTGATTGCATGATGTTACGTTGTTTTTTTTTTCAGCACAAGTACACACAACGGTAACTGACACTGGCCGGTAGAAATGTCTCGCGCTAATAATCGTGCACAAGAAAAAAGTTAAGATTCATTTTCGCGCCAAGCTTCCGCCATGTTTGCGTGATAAAAATGATGTATTGGCCATGCGACTTTCCTTTACTTTCGTTTTCAGAACTGAAGATGTTCATCCGTGATTGCGTTTCTTCCTCGTTTTGTTTATTTTTGTATGACATAATTATTTGTGTAAGTTTATTTTTAATTAACAATGCGTTTGGAACGTCAAATGTGTCAGACGGTTGAGCGTGATTGTTTAATCATTAGACGATCTTTTAAACTAATTATTTCCTTAAGGCGGACACCGGACGCATTTGGTTTGAACAGATGCTAATGAAAAATAAAGTGAAGTCACTCTAAATCCAATATGGCGGTCTTCCAAAAGTTTTTTTAAAAAAAGCTTTTAACAAGTAGCTTATTATAAATATTAACTTGTCGTTCGCCCCGAACTGAGATCTCGCCTTTTTTGCCTAATAGAGAAACACTTTAGAGGTTAATCGCTAAAAACTTTTTCGTAATAATAATTGTTACCAATTAAATTTTGATTTTGATTGAGAGCTCTATATTTTATAATAAACTTCAACCCTGTTACCATGTACATTTTGTTTTTGATTGAGAGCTCTATATTTCGGCACCTCTACAAGAGCCATGATCACGAGAACTGCACCAACATCAAAGTGAACATGGTAAGTAGTAGTGAAGGAGTGGAACTCATTGCCCGCGTCTTTGTTCCCCGAACGGTACATACAATCTAGGCGTCTTAAGTCTAGAGTGAATAGGTATCTTCTAGGCATTAATTTTACATCTTCGGCCGCATTTTCACTTTTCATCAAAAAGAAAAGTTATAGTCTCATAGTCCCAAAATAAGTTCGAAGACTTGAATCTCACCCAAAACTAGAAACACAAATTTCCCTAGTGGATAAATCTTGTGTTGGTGAGAATCGGACCCGGTGTTATACTATACAGATTAAAACCGAATCTTTTCTTTTTGTTTTGCTGTAGTCGGGTAAAAAGTAGCATCTAAGGCGTCAAGATAAACATGGCTCAAAAGATTTTAAAATATCAAAGTAACTATTTGAGAATTAAGAGTCCAGCGTCCTCCTATCGTATTTGAACACAATATTTGTAGAGAAGATATCGGTTCCTCTGGCTAGAGTCAATATTATTTGAGGTGACTGACCTCTGATTGCATCGTGAGGGACCAAAATTACATTATTATAAGTCGATTTAAATGTATGAGATATATTTGTGGCAATAACGGGATATTTACCATGTATTTCGTTCGTTAGAGTTTCCGATATTTCTGCTTTTCCTTAGGGAGAAAACTTGTGTTTCCTTTTTTTTTTTTTTTTGTGACAGGCTAGTGTTTGACCACTATTTCACCTGATGGTAAGTGACGATGTGATCGAAGCTGGTAAACACACTAGACCTGGAATACGCAGGCTCTCAAGGATAACTGCCGGAACACCGTATTTGGCTTGGCGGCAGACTTTCAACTTGATGGTGGTAAGCTACTTTGGTAGCAAGCCAGGCGAGCAACTCACAAAATGCTCTACCACCTCTGGGAAAGTTTCCGCCAGGAATCGAATTTGACACCCCTGCTTAGAAGGCAAACACCCACCCACCTAAGCCAACGGGGAGTTCATGGTAAAATGAGCGTATAAATATTGGAACGATCGTTCAGTATTACATTAAACTTACTCTACCAGTTTATTACTTCATCGCTTATTGGCATAATCAATAGAAAACCTCAATAACCAATCAAAACCGAGATAAAAACAGACGCGTTCTATCCATCCTCACTAAACACTTGTTCAAATAATGCTCTACAGCTGTAGAGCATTGCTAAACATGTTTTGATTCTGTTCACAACGTAGACTATATAGTCAGCTAAACAAATATACAGATGATTAAGAACCTTGTCAAAATTTACATTCGGTTTTATGTTTAAACAGTCTATTGTTTTAAGATATTTCTTGCTGTGATAGAGTTCTAAAATGTTAGCTAATTTGTAGAGAAAGGCTGAATGTGTTTTATTGCAATTGGCGTCAATAACCTCTCTTATAATAGATTATTTGATTATGAGTAATTAATTAAGAAAAATGACAGCTAAGAATTACTGCCTTTGAGATGAATGGTGGAATTATGTATTATAAATAGCTATTAACACTGTCAGGCAACACAGTTGAAATAATGTTAACATAAAAAGCACTTAGCAATTAAAATAATAAATAAATGCAAGCAAAGCTTAAAAAACCGACTTCACCGCTTATATTTTGGTTATGGCTGGATCGATTTCGATAAAATTTATATGGGACCACATCTGAAGTATAATCTAAATCCAAATCTGAATGAATAATAATCTACAAAACAAAAAAACATCAAAATCGATTCATAATTGGCGGAGATATCGCGTAACATACATACAAAAAAAAAAAACAATCTCAGTAGATCTATTGTCCAGGTCCATTATTATGGAGATTGGTATTTTTTAATATCTCACTAGATAGTGAGATATTTTTTTCACAGTAGAAACATACAGTCGAATTGAGAACCTCCTTTTTTGAAGTCGGTTGAAAATTACTTAAGATTTAAGGTTTCAACTCATCAATAGCAACAATCAACAATATTTTTACCGACTTCCCAAAAAAGGAGGAGATACTCAAGTCGACAGTATTATTTTTTAAGTATGTTATTTCATAACTTCTCTCCACGTGAGCAGATTTCGAAATTTTTTTTAGTTCGAAAGATTATTTCTTATTGGTCCCATTTAAATTTGATCAATATCTGATCAGTAGTTCTTGAAATATCGTAAATAATGGCTATTTTGTGGACTACTTTGACGATGTTCTCGTTTACCCGACTTCAAAAGTTACCTCATAACTTCTTTCGTTGTGAGCCGATTTTGATGATCATTTTTTTATTTGAAAGCTGGTGCTTTTCATGTGGTCCCATTGAAATTTGATCAAGATCTGATCTCTAGTTTTTGAGTTATAGTCAATAATGCGTGTTTAATACATTAAATCTGATCAAGGTTCCGAAGATAAAGCGGTAAAGTCGGTTTTTTTAAGCTTTGCTTGTGTTTAATTATTTCTATATAATAATTATTTGATTACTGTATTTGTTGTTCTAGTACAGGACATAACGGGATATTATACGTAAGTTTCAGCGTTCAGTGTGAAGCCGTTTTTGAGATAGATCCCGGGACACTCATGCACGTTCACGAACTATTAACAGTTAATAATTTGAACTGAACGTTGACTTAACTGGGTGCCCGTTCACCTTCTAAGCAGGGGTATTGGGTTCGATTCCCGGCGGGAATACAAGATTTCTCCCCAAGGAAAATTAGTGTTTCTGATTCTGGTTGTGATTGTGTGTGTGTGATGTGAATGTTTCCGGCACTCACGACACAAGTCATCGAACTTATTGTAGGGCTGTGAGTGTGAAAGCGTTTATTTTAAAGTTTTTTATATTTGATCCACCATAATTACACACGAACACTAAAAGAATCACAAGAGTTGGAAAATAGTACAAAATCAACAACGCCATTTTTTCACTATCGCGCCAATTTTACCCAACCACAGTATCATCTACGCAGAACACCAAGTTGCCACAGACAAGATGTGCAGATAAAAAGGAACGATAAGATGCCTAATAAGGCATTATGAAACGTTTTAATAATTATAGTGTTTTCGTTGCACTGCTCACATTTTGCATATTATTAGTTGTTGTTGTGCAGAGTTGGTATTGCTGGAAGTGCCACTGGTACGGACAGATTAAAGAAGAAAAATAATATTAGGCTTTTATCTTTTGATTATTGTCTCACCTGTTGGGAAGAGATGATGTGGTCGTAGGTGGTAAGCATGCTCCTAGAATGGTCATTTACCGCCTAAATTTTTTTAAGGTGTCTTCTACCTTGCTACTTCGACCGCATCATCGTAAGGTGACGAAGCGGCCAAAAAAGGTATTAGAGAATTTGTAAAGCTATGGCCCAAAGCCAGAAATAGCTATTAAAATTAAATAAATGTAAATAACCACGAACAATGTGTGCTGAAATGATATAAGGTTCATTTCAGCCCGTATTGTAACGTGGTAGTTATGGCTGTCATGAAAATTATAATTTTATTTACAACATAGTTTTTTAAATAGTTTCGTATTCTTTTCAACGATATCACAAAAGGGCAGAAAAAAAATGATTTTGCTCGCCATTTATGTGTGTTTTAATTCATTTTAATTTCCATTTCTGTCTTTGGGTCACTGTTTGTTTTCCTCTTTCGCTGGCAACGAGGTTATTTCCTTTGAGTTCTAATAGCTAGTATATATTGTACAGATTCATGCAAAATCCTTTAACCAGTTACACATTTTATTAAAAACCAAAAATTATGAATTCCTCACCACGTAATACCATTTTGAGTACTACTACCTACTATTAAATAATATAACATTTATACATTTAGTTCCGCAATCTTAAATAAAAAAAATAATAATTTACCTACTATTAAGGAAACATATAGGTACTTCTAAGCACGAGTGCAGGTTTATAATATTTTTATAATATGGTTTTCCACGTAGACGTAGAATGGTATATACATAACATGAAATCCATTTTAGGTGCAAAACAGAATAGGCGAAAACCAAGAATAGATGTGTGGTTAATTGTGGTTAAATAGTATGTTATAATATCGTCAATGTCCTTCAATTATACAGTAAAAAAACTCTGATTCGTTATATACAAGAAAATAATGAATTTAATAGGTAACATAAAATTATACCTATAAAATATTTTTTTTGTAACTTACAACAATATAATTTTCTTAATTGATTATGCGACATGCAATGTATGTGAAACATTGTAGGTATGTTTACTTTATTACTATACTGTTACACTGTGGTAGGTTTTTTGCCAGGTTACAGCCAGGCAAACATTTTTTCATTCATTTTTTTAATATCATTTTAAATGTCTAATACATAATTATATTAACCTAGGTGTATCTTAATAATGTACTCGCTAGATAACGCTTGTGCCGTTTGCCTCTATGCATCCTTGTCATTAATGTTTTTATAATAAGCTTTCTTAATTAATGCCCGTTTTATTACTGATTTGAACTTTCCCAGTGGTAAATCAGTTACAATTTTAGGAATTTCATTTTAAAATCTAACCTCTTTTGCCATAAAAGATTAATTCTTTTTGTTTAATCTAAATGCGCGCACTATATTTTTATGCTTATATAGTACTAGCCGTGCCCCGCGGCTTCGCCCGCTATTATCATGTTAAAAAGTAGCCTATGTGTTAATCCTAGGTATAATCTATGTACATTTCAAATTTCATCCAAATCCGTTAAGCCGTTAAAGCGTGAGGAGGAACAAACATACTTACACACTTACACACAAACTTTCGGATTTATAATATTAGTAGGATAAAGATTGTGTGCGTTGCTTCTTAATTTATATTTATCAATCAATTATATGTATCAAGAACATGCATAATATTTTCAAAGATGTAAAGCGAAGGCATGGTAAGTTTGCCTGTTTCTTTAAAGTATTCCCTGTTTTTTGGGGGCTGAGTCACCCACGTCCGTAGGAGGATACCCCTTAAGTCTGACTCCCTACTCGTGGTCCCCGGGTGGTGCTAATCAGGTGACATTTGAGAGGTGGTAGAGCATTTTGTGTGTTGCTCGCCTGGCTTGCTACCAAAGTAGCTTACCACCATCAAATTGAAAGTCTGCCGCCAAGCCAAATACGGTGTTCCGGTAGTTATCCTTGAGAGCCTGCGTATTCCAGGTCTAGTGTGTTTACCAGCTTCGATCACATCGTCACTTACCATCAGGTGAGATAGTGGTCAAACACTAGCCTGTCACAAATAATAAATAAAAAAAAAATAAAAGAAGACTTATTTAAGTACTTCCAGCAATTCTACTTCTTCGTCGTGTTCACAGCCGTTAAGTAGTAGCAAGGTCTACGCACTACCTAATTATAATTTAAATTTTTCATACTCATCTCGTTCGGTTTGCGAAATGTCATAGCCAACGGTCAGGCTGACCTCGTTACGTGTTAGATTTTAATATTTATTTGCTAAGATATTTTAATTGAGGTTGGTAAATATTATTTTATTTGGCTTAGTTTAAAGCAATTTATTCGTCCGTAGTTTCAGCGGTTATACTTATCGATACATATACGTAGCGTTTTTTTACCGACTTCCCAAAAAAGGAGGAGGTACTCAAGTCGACTGTATTATAATTTTTTTTATATGTGTTACCTTATAACTTCTTTCCACCTTTTAGTTTCAAAGATGTTGCTTTCCAATTGGTCCCATATAAATTTTATCAAGATCTGATCTGTAGTTTTTGAGTTATCGGAAATAATGCGTGTGCAATTCATTAAATCTGATCAAGGTTCCGAAGATAAAGCGGTGCTTTAATTATTCTTGTGTATAGGGAATATGTATAACTGTTTTCTATGTTTTTAATCGAGTGTTTACATTAAAACATAGCCGAAATAATGTGCGGAGTTTTGCCACGAAAGTGAAAAATGTCGTTGTTAATTTTTTACAATTTTCCAAAACCTGTGATTCTTCGAGTTTTCAAGTGTAATAATGGTGTATTATTAATCGTTAATACTTAGCAAACGTGCATAAGTGTAGGCAACTCATACAAAGTTGAAAAACGTGAACTTCGTCTTCGCTCCAAAACTCAAATAGAAGTTCTAGTAAAGTTTCTACCATTTTACTAGGGCATGACTTGACTATGACTGGAAAAGAGTCAAGTCTTTTACTTGACTTTGACTATGACTTGTGACTAGGACTTTTAATATGAAATACGCTTGAAATATATTATTACTAGACACTGGATAAAAAGAAAGTAAATATGCATTAATAAAAAACAATGCATTTCATATCAGAATATATGAAATGCATTGTTTTTTATTAATAGAGAGAAAATACGAGCAATTTTAAACGCGGCTAATATTACGTCTTTCTGTGACATCCACGATCCAATCATGGCTGCCATAAAGGAAAGTTGACCAATAATTGATTTCGAATATTGGACACATTGGTTTGTGACGTCAATGTTGGTTACGTTATCTTGTGGTTTTAGCCACTGTCGAGTAATAATATATTTCAAGTGTATTTCATATTAAAAGTCCTAGTCACAAGTCATAGTAAACGTCAAGTAAAAGAGTCAAGGTCCATTCATAGTCAAGTCATGCCCTAGTCAAGTGGTAGAAACATTACTAGAACTTCTATTGGTCTTTTGGAGGGAAGACGAACATCACATTTCGACTTTGTATGACTTGCCTACACTTATGCACGTTAACTAAGTATTAACGGTATTATTATTACTGAACTGTAATGGGCTCGCGTGACGCTTATCAGGCATGTGACAGGCTCGTTTCTTCTCTCAATAATATAAGAAAAAATGGAGAAGGATACATTTTTCCCTTATAATAATCTCTATCATAATCACGAAGATGGAAGCACCAGAGCTTAGGTAGTAATAAATAGATAGTAAATTTCTTAAATAATAATAAAAGCAAGCAAAGCTTAAAAAACCGACTTCATCGCTTTATCATCGGAACCTTGATCAGATTTAATGTATAAACACGCATTATTGACTATAACTCAAAAACTAGAGATCAGACCTTGATCAAATTTCAATGGAACTACATAAAAAGCACCAGCTTTCAAATAAAAAAAGAACCATCAAAATCAGCTTACAACGAAAGAAGTTATGAGGTAACTTTTGAAGTCGGGTTAACGAGAACATCGTCAAAGTACGCATAATTCGTAACAAAACAGATTTTTTTTTCTCGTAATCGGCTCACGTGGAGAGAAGTTATGAGGTAACACATATATAAAAAAAAACAGTCGACTTGAGTACCTCCTCCTTTTTTGGGAAGTCGGTAAAAAATGTGACATATTTTATCTAAAAAATTACCCAAAAAACATAGCACGTATTTCCCAACATAAAATTGCCAGACACAAGCAACATGGTCCATTCATATTTCGGCAGTGGCGTCTATTCATTGAATTGACTAGGAAATGTGTCAAATCGACGCGTGCGCAGCTATGGTGTTAGTAGAGTGACCAATAATTGTTATTATGCGGGATAGTTCTTTTTTGCTAAAATTTTTTTTGTTGATAATTTTTTACTACATTTTCACTCATTTACATGACTTTTAAAAAGGAGGTTCTCAATTCGACTGTATGTTCTTTTTTGGTATGTATGTTACGCGATAATTCCGACAATTATCAATCAAAATATTTTTTTTGTTTGGTATGTTATACTTCAGGGGTGGTCCCATATACATTTCATCGATATCGATCAAGCCAAAACCAAAATATAAGCGGTTAAGTCGGTTTTTTAAGCTTTGCTTGCGTTTCAATTATTTGATAATCACCGATGGTAAAGTCGCGTTTATTAGTTGAACAACAAATATTGCCATATTTTATTGAATATTAGGTCTCTGGTCAACCTTTTGTGGCTAATTATTTTTAACGCTTTAATGCCAATTAAGTGTATTTAATAGCTAAATTTTTAACCAGTTACCCCTGAGGAAATAATACAATTAAACGATTTTAATATATTTTACCTATGTCCTTGTATTTATTTAAGTAATCACATACTATATGCTTCTGAATGTTTCTTACTTTATTTAAAATAAACTTTATTATTACTATTAATATTATTTGTCTCTATAAAAGCGTTCATCTTTAGAATCGTGATTTGTTGCTTTCTTGCTTGTTGAATGGAACTAGTCCATTCAACAAGCAAGAAGTCCTAGTGGCAGATTTTTCAGGTCGCCTAAAGACATCCGACATGGCTTAACGACTGTTTCCTTACGGCTAACAACTGAAACCTGGTCGGTTGATCAAACACATATAAAAATAAATCAGCTATTTCGTTCATCATCATCTCATCAAGAAGTCCACTGCTGGATATAGGCCCAAAAATGTTATTAGCAAATAAAAAAATGGCCGGTTGATGGGTACACGTTATACCTTAATAAATTAGCTGTTTTCAGCATCAGCATAGTCCCAAGAGGTCCACTGGTGGATTCCAATCCAGCAGGATAAGAGGCCTATACCTCCAAAACGTAGTTCGCATAGATACCTATATATACATATGGGAACTAAAAAAAAAACAAAAAAATATACATAAGAATAAAAAAAAACAATGTACACATATATAAAAAAACACATAAAAAAATATATAAAAAAATCTGTAAATATAAGAAGATTTTTTTTCGTCGTCGTCGAATAATGGTGACCCTACGTCTGCGCGAAAGCGGGCGGATGCTTGCGCGTACGGATCTTTCGTCTGCGTCGCGTCGGCAGCATGCATAATGTGTCAAACTTTTCTTTAGAGGAATTTTTGGACAATCATGACCAGTTGTCCATACTGTTACCATGCAGGTTTTATAACTACACCTAGCCCCGGATTCGTGCGGGTGCAATTTCCGGTACATTAAAAAAATGTAACAAAAAAACCTTGCCCTGACATTTACGAACAACAACAAAAAGAATCAGCCAAATCGGTTGAGCCGTTCTCGAGTTTTTGTAAGACTAACAAACGTCTGTCAAGATCATTTTTATATGTATAGAATATCTATACATATAAAAATGATCTTGAAAATGATTTTATCAATTAAATAACTAATCATTTTAACGGAAGCAAAGTTTTAAAACCGATCTTTGGAACCCTTGATCAGATAAATGAATTAAATACGCATTATTGTGGATCCTCAAAAACTGCTGGTCACAATTAAATGGGCCAATGGGAATTGCTATTCCGAATTTTACCAAAATGTATCGTATAAAAACATAATTATTTATTGACCTTCAAATGCTCATTATTTCTTTAAGATTGGTCTTACTCCAGAAAATATTGGTCTTACTCCAGAAAATATGAATTTTTAATAGGTTATAAATTTTAATTGTAAATAGTTGGTCTTTTGGTCGGCGTTGGAACAGTGCCTCACAAAGTTTTTAAACGATACAAAGTGTGCGAGGATCTTTATTTTATACAGACTTCACAAAAAGGCGGAGGTACTCAATACAGCTGTATTTTTTTTTTATGATTACTCAAACAATCAATGTATAAGCATATAATAATATACTAAGTGTGAAAACGAAAAAATATGTTTATTTGATACAAAACCATGCAACGAAATTATTAAATAATACAAAGCTTAAAGAAAAACGACTTTACCGCTTTATCTTCGGAACCTTGATCAGATTAAATGTATCAAACACGTATTATTGACGATAACTCAAAAACTATTAGATCTTGATCAAATTTAAATAGGACCAATGGGAAAGCACCGGCTGTCAAACAAAAAAATCACCAGAATCGGTTCACGTGGAAAGAAGTTATGAGGTAACACTTATAAAAAAATACAGTCGAATTGAGTACCTCCTTCTTTTATGTGAAGTCGGCAGAAAAACTGTCACGATTCATAAAGTTTCATATACATTTTATACCTAGAAAAAGGACATCGAAGGAAATTACATTAAGAAGGTTATACAATGGAAAATTCGTATTTCTCATACGAACTCCTCCAGGGAAAAATCTCTTCTACTTTTATGGTTGCCTAGTACTTCAATATCATACTAAAACTTAATGACTAAATTATTTTCTCTTTAATGTTTAAATTTCACTATATTATTAAAATAAATATAGGATTGAATTGTATATCGAAACCATGCTTGAATCCACTTGAAAACACACAAAAAATTATCAAAATCGGTCCAGCCGTTTAGGAGTTTAGTCAGATACACTACTCTTACAGAAGAAGAATCCTACTAATATTATAAATCCGAAAGTTTGTGTGTAAGTGTGTAAGTATGTTTGTTCCCTCTTCACGCTTTAACGGCTAAACGGATTTAGATGAAATTTGGAATGTACATAGATTATACCTAGGATTAACACATAGGCTACTTTTTAACTTGATAATAGCGGGCGAAACCGCGGGGCACGCCTAGTTATATAAGGTTATTATGAAGATGTATTTTATCGTTCGCGTATAATTATACTCTCCTCAACTCTCCTTTGTAGAGCTCTCCTACAGCTGGAAGGTACCTAGTAAAGGTACCTGTACCTTCCAAGCTGGCCCTACCCATATTTAGCAATCACCAACAGCTGATTCAAATCAGCGGCCGGTCCATCTGTCATAGTAATTAGCATTAGATAATGATCATTGCGACAGATCATTAACATGCCTCTAGGGCTAGCGATTAAGCAATCACTGGGGCTTGTAGCTTTCTCTGCAGCTGGACCTGATGCAACTAGGTAGGTAATGAGCTAGTCTTAAATATAGTTTGTAAACATAAACATAAACGCTTTCACACACACAGTTCCACGCTGAGTTCTATAACTTGTGGCGTGGGTGACGGAAACATTCACATCACACACAATGACACTCAGAATCAGAAACATGCATTTCCCTTGAGGAGAAAACTTGTGTTCGCGCCGGGAATCGAACCCGATATGCTTGAAGGCGTTCGTTAAACGCTTCGTCTTCCTTCGTGATGTGATTGTTATCGACACCCGCTATACAAGTCTCCGAATTTGAGGCTTCGAGTGGTGCTGTGAGTGTAAGAGCTGTGATCTGCTTGGCGGTTGAATTACTGTCAAAGATCAGTCAAGAGTTACCAGAACAATATTACTTTCAACAAATACACAGAGTCCTCTGGTGGATAAGTTTTGTTTAATCTTCCCTATAATAAAGTACTTCTAACATATTTATGTTTACAGGAAACGTTGGTACAGATTTTTTTTAATGCTAGATAGGTATTCTTACCTAACCTAGCATGGTTACCAAAATAACGACCGTCGCTAGTGGTAGGTAATCAGTTAAGATTCCAGAAGCGTTTCAGTCCCATCACTGTAGTAGGTATTTCGTAAAAATTTCATACCTTTGACACTCGATCGTTTGACAAATTTGGTGGAAGGGAATACTCATTTAAAATGGTTGTACTCAAATGCACGATCCTCCACACATAAAATCATATATTTGACACTCGATCGATTGACAAATTTCGTTGAGTGGCGTGCACATTTAAAACGAGTTCTACTCAAATGCAGGATCCTCCAAAAAAAAATTCATACATTTGACACTTGATCGTTTGACAAATTTGGTTGAGTGGCGTGTACATTTAAAACTGGATCTACTTCAAAAACATTTTCATACATTTGACACTCGATCGTTTGACAAATTTGGTGGAGGGGCGTGTACATTTAAAACGAGTTCTACTTCAAAAACATCCACAAACATTTTCATACATTTGACGCTCGATCGTTTGACAAATTTGGTGGAGGGGCGTGTACATTTAAAACGAGTTCTACTTCAAAAACATCCACAAACATTTTCATACATTTGACACTCGATCGTTTGACAAATTTGGTGGAGAGGCGTGTACATTTAAAACGAGTTCTACTTCAAAAACATCCACAAACATTTTCATACATTTGACACTCGATCGTTTGACAAATTTGGTGGAGTGGCGTGCACATTTAAATGGTTCTACTCAAATATAACATTAATGTTTCGATGATTTACATTTAAATATGGAATTGAACAATCCAATGACGCGAACGATTCCAGAAGCGTTTCAGGCGCATCACTGGAGGTATTTCGTAATCGTAAACATATTTAAATTCACTCCGATTAATATGCAAAGCGGAGGTCTGTCCCAGAAGTCGCTTTACTTGGACATTATTTGTTAATGACTTCTTAAAATAACAATGTACTCAGGGTTGCCAACTCAAAACCAAGAGTCTGTATTATCTATTCTCATCTACCTTCCCCTTCCACACAAAATGTACTCCTATGTCCTTCAGTAGAAGATTATTATTCTTACAGATAAGGCGCGGGGCGCGGCTAGTATTCATATGCGTTTCATTTAGTTCTTTATTGCATAGGTATATTATACTCAATTCGTGAACACGTGTACCTACTGAAGATTTGGCAAGATTTTGGTTTTATAACTGACAACCCTCTTTTTTTTTAAACTATTTCGCACTCACAGCCCTACATGATCGATAATTTGTGTCGTGGGTGCCAGAAACATTCACATCACACACAATCACAACCACAACAAACCTTCTCTTTATTCAATTCAATTCAAAGTTTTATTTCAGAAAGTCATCTATATTATGATTAATATAAAACATTTCAATTATGGTAAACATGCTAGGTTAGGTCAAGGATGACTGGCTTGTGGAATTGTAGTCTAAATAATTCGTCCGTAGGAGGATACCCCTTAAGTCTGATCCGGGAGCTTCGTGTAGGGACACGTAGTCCCCGGGTGGTGCTAATCAGGTGACATTTGAGAGGTGGTAGAGCATTTTGTGAGTTGCTCGCCTGGCTTGCTACCAAAGTAGCTTACCACCATCAAGTTGAAATCTGCCGCCAAGCCAAATACGGTGTTCCGGCAGTTATCCTTGAGAGCCTGCGTATTCCAGGTCTAGTGTGTTTACCAGCTTCGATCACATCGTCACTTACCATCAGGTGAGATAGTGGTCTAATACTAGCCTGTCACAAATAAAAAAAAAAAATAGTGATTTAGTGACGGATTTTTCTACTGTTAGCCGACCTGTTATAGTTTCCGAATTGCTCAGGAAGCGCTCTGGTTACCATTATTTCGAAGATTATAACATGCTTTCATTTAAAACTGGCTTTGGTCCATAGTTTGGGGCCTGCGAAGTGAAAGAGCTGATGATGAAGATATGGACGTCAAATTTATGACATTACTTATTTTCAGACGTAGAAGGGGTTTAAAAAAGATGCGTTAGATCACATTGTTAGGATAGGCCGGAAAGATATAAACGTCTCGATCGGCCGCTCGTCTCATCAAAAAACAACAAGTTGTCTTATTGAAAAAGGACAAACAAAGCAGTACTTATAAAACCTAAAAAACGTAACCTTCTACGTTTATCATCCGTACAGCGAAGGAGTGGAACTCATTGCCTGCGTCTTTGTTCCCTGAACGGTACAATCTGGGTGTCTTCAAGTCTTAAGTGAATAGGTACCTTCTAGGCAAGCATGTCCCATCTTCGGCCGCATCACTTTCCATCAGGTGAGATAGTGGTCAAATTGCCTGTCCAGCATAAAAAAAGGTTTGTCACAGAATATATTCTAACAGAAATGTACCTGTATGTTATATTATGTAACTGGTAATTACCATCGTAAAGCATTTCGTTAATTCTCGGGTAATTTCGTTTTGCTCTGTGGTAATTAAAAAATTAACAAAATTATTGATGGTATTTAATGTTTGATGCTGTATATTAGATTTCATTGCTGGACTCGAGAAAATAGTGATAATAAAACTAATTAACTTACTAATAACTTGCGACGAGGTAAGGTCACCTTTCATTTCACATAGCTGAATGATCGAGTGTTTGATTTTAGTGTTTAAAATGTTCCAGCACTCACTATACAAGTCTTTGAATTTAATGTAGGGCTGTGAGTGGGAAAGCGTTACAACAATATGTTGTGTGTATGTGTATGTCTAAATATGTCATCATGGGGTGCATTAGACATTTCCAAAGATTTGTCTAAGAGACTGATTGATTCGGCACATGACCAAAATGCTGGTTTGTATTTGGGGCAGAGGATAAGCCTTGCTATACAGCGTGGTGATGCAGCAAGCATTTTGGGAACTTTGCCGAACATTAAAGATCGTCTAAATCATCTTTAAACTATTTTTTTTTATTACTTGAATATTTATAATTGTAATACTAGGTTTTGGAATAAATATACTTATTTCTTAATATGTCATAATATAATGTTGAATTTATCTCGTCATGGGTAGCTTATAAAATTTCTGGCCTGTATGTACGCTATTGATGAAATTTCGTGTAGCTTCTTGTTTCTTATTTGCACTTGTTGCTGTAGCTATCATAATAAAACAAACGCAAAAAACAAACGCATTCACACTCACAGCCCCACACTAAGTTCAAATACTTGTATCGTGGGTGCCGGAAACATTCACATCACACACACATTACACCCAGAACAAGAAGCACAAATATCCCTTGGAAAGGAATTTGTGCTCCTGCCGGGAATCGAACCCAGGACCCACGGCACAGAGGGCGGACACCTGTCCACTACGCTAACTGGGTCGTCATATATATCATAATAAAAAAAATTTTTTAGTCACAATTCTCTCATAGAGGCACTAATCATTTATGGTAGCGACAGATGATCACAGTTCTAATACGTTGATCATAAGCAACCGTTTCGGTCAACACTATCAGCGACTGATCAATTTCAACTAACTCCTTTTTTTTCTTTTTTTTTTTAATAGTTTAGCACAAAACAATGTACAAGGAATAGCTCAATGCTATGAAGCATTATCTACCAGCTTTCCTGGGCGTGTAAGAAAAGTGTTTGGGCGTGCAGCTAAAAGATACGCGTACATAAAATAAATAAAAAATGAGATTTTAGAATAAATAAACTAGATCAAATAATTTGAAAAATGAATAATTCATAAAAAATATATATATTTAAACAAATACAATATACTACTTACATATGTATGTATAACCAACACATAATCAGAATACCTATATAAGATACAAATAAATAAAATTGCTATTCTTGAACTTGTTCAGGATAAATATTCTTTATGTAATGTCGATGAATAAGTCTTTTAAAGATCAATTTACTTTGAGCCTTCCTTAAATGTTCTGGTAACTGATTCCACAACCGTACAGCCACAACAGCAAATGAGTTAACTCTTGTAGTAGAGTTCCCGTTTCCCAAGAGTCCAGTATTGCAACACGACTCAGTTGTCTTGAAGTCGAGGTTTCGTATGTAGGTAAAGTGACTTTCGGGACATCAGCACAACAAAGATGTGAACAGTAGACGTAATAAAGTTTATTCGTGCATATTCATTCGACCCGGGCGCTCTACGACCTATTGACTCAACGTCCGCTGGGGACTATAATCAATTCAGAATACGTTATTTATCTTGTGCCTGATTTCCTTCTCTTTCCTATGTTACATTTTACCCGACCCGATTCTCGTGTACTTTTCACCCCACTGCCAAAGAAGGGTTATGTCTTTCGCGCGTTTTTTGGATGCACCTATATTTGTAAATTTCTTTATAGCCTCGGATCTTCCAAACGGCTGGATGGATTTCGACAGTTAAGGTATCTAATTTATGTTGTATACGGTTTAAAACACATAGAAAATGTCGACTTACTTTGTAGTCGACTATTATAGTTTCGGACAAATGAAGAACAACAAATTTGTCCGAAACTAGTCGACTTCAAAGTAAGTCGACATTTTCTACGTGTTTCAAGTCGTATACAACATAAATTATGAGTGATACTCACGATACTTTTAATTTAGTTAAGATATCGTTGTATTCGTCATACAAACCCAAAAAAAGTTTTTTAAAGTATTGCTTAGATTTTTCATACAATTATAACGATACCTTAGTTGTCGAAATGCACTGAGCTGTTGGAAAGATACGAGGTAAAAAAGAAAGGAGATCGGACATTTTTGTATGGACTTTGGTCCAACTGGCGTCAGATGACGAAAACAGCTTTATTTATTTGATAATTTAATACTGTAACACGAACTATTACTGCAAATAAATCGACACATAGATAAAAAGTAATCGGAACTAGTATCACCCATATTATAAGCAAGTTTAATGCATTTTTATTAATTACTAGCCGTGCCCCGCGGCTTCGCCCGCTATTATCAAATTAAAAGGTAGCCCATGTGTTATTATTTTTTTTTTTTTTATTACAGACCAAGCAAACGTTTGACCACAATCACACCTGATGGAAAGTGACGATGTAGTCTAAGGTGGAGCACGCTTGCTTAGTAAATACCTATTCACTTTACTTTTGAACACATCCAAATTGTACCTTTCGGGAAACACAGACGACAGCAAAGCGTTCCATTCTTTTGCTGTTCTATAAATGAACGAAGACGCGAAACGTTTCGTCCGAATGAATGGTATCTCAACCATAAATGGGTAACGGTTAATCCTAAGTATAAGCTATGTACATTCCAAGGGTTCGATTCCCGGCGGGAACACAAGTTTTCTCTTCAAGGAGAACTTCCGGCACCCATAACACAAGTCACCGAACTTAGAGTGGGGCTGTGAGTGTGAAAGCATTTAAAAAAAACATCCAAATCCGTTCAGCCGTTAAAGCGTGAAGAGGGAACAAACATACTTGCACACTTACACACAAACTTTCGGATTTATAATTATAGTAGGATTTAAATAACTAACGTCATAAAGGTTTGAAATAAAAGAAACATGGACGATTTATATATATTAATGATTATTAAACCTGTTGAGGTGTAATTGATACCAGTTTATGCGCTGCGATGTCTGGATCAGATTCAAATAGATTTTATGTAACTGTGTGTCTTTCTCTTTGTTACACTAAACGATTATACTTTAACACACAATGCCAGCACTAGGCAACATCTTGAAAGTCTAATCTAAAGGCAACATCACAAGTCCATTTACACGCGCCAAAGAAATCGAATCGATAAATCAAAGAATATCCAAAAAGAAAGCCGGTAAGTATATAAGAGAAACAAAACAATGACCTCGAGTAATAGCGAGTAATAGTGCAGCTATAGAATGATCTCCCAACCGATATTAAAAATCTCCCTCAAAAGCATCTTTCAAAAAGCACGTTAAAGATAATTATCTAAAACTAACTAAACGCAAGAAAAGCTTTAAAAAAACCGACTTCATCGCTTTATCTTCGGAACCTTGATCAGATTTAATGTAATAAACACGCATTATTGACAATAACTCAAAAACTAGTAATCAGATCTTGACTAAATTTAAATAGAAAGCACCAGCTTTCAAATAAAAAAATAATCCTCAAAATCAGAAGTAAAAATAATCACAAAGAAAGAAGTTATGAGGTTACTTTTGAAGTCCTCCTCCTTTTTTTACCGACTTCCCAAAACGATACCAACATACCATACAACGATACCCCACAAGGGTAGATAAAAAATAAAAAATATTTTGCTCCCCACTTACATGTATAGCCCCCTTAACATTTTCATTTATATAATTTTAAATATAATTTCTGGCTTAGGGCCGTAGTTTTACATGTTCTATGAGAATTTGAAGTCATTTGCTTATATGGTGTAGACGCTAGATGCCTCTGACAGACGGACGGACGGACGGACAAAGTGCTGAACGACCCAATTCAACTCAGAGCTCTCACTTCGCTCGATCAATTAGTAAACAAAAATAATTATACGTATCTGATTCAACTCCAAATAGGTCAAACAAGGTAATTGCTACATGATGAGATGACCAGAGAGTGATGATTTATTATATGTCATTTCTACTGAATTACCTATATTTATGACCACAAATTGCCCGTGGGAATACCGTTACTCATTATATTAACAATATGTCCAGTTTTAAGTAATACTACACAATGAAGGTACAGAATGAGTTTTCTAAGAATTTCGACATTCACACGGTAGATTCATCTTACGGAAACGAGTGGGATATGGGGAATATGCAATAATTGATGATACCTCTTTATTGCACACTACAAATAAAGGAAAATACATTAAAGACCTTAAAACTTAGACTAGTACAATGGACGGTCTTATCGCTTAAAGAGGTCTCTTCCAGACGACCTTTGGATGGAGAGGAGATAGCAAAATAATTTGTAAATTTATTGCATAATGTAACATATTGAACAAATCTTACATGGTCACATAAGTAATCTTAGATTAAAAAAAAAAAACGCTTTCACACTCACAGCCCCACACTAAGTTCAAAGACTTGTATCGTGGGTGCCGGAAACATTCACATCACACACACATTACACCCAGAACCAGAAGCACAAATATACCGTGGGAAGGAATACGGCTCCTGTCGGGAATCGAACCCAGGACCCACGGCACAGAGGGCGGACACCTTTCCACTGCGCCAACTGGGTCGTCAAATTAGATTTACCCTTTGTAGGTGTCGCAATTATAAAAAAATATATACAAATTTACTTTTTGTTATATAATTAGACCGTGGTCCGGTTGTCGTCAACCCTATCTCATCGAGTGCCAAGATGAGACCTATATGGGGGAGTTGTGTGTAAAAAGTTATGCTAAAAAAATCAGGGTGCCTAATCTTAGGCTGAAGCATTTTGTGCCAGCGACAAAAAACAGATCCATTTTTTTAGCGAAATTTACCTCATCGAGTACCAAGATGAGATCTATATGGGGGTGTTGTGTATAAAAAGTTGTGCTAAAAAATCTAGGTTGCCTGTTCCTAGCCTGGAGCATTTTGTGCCGGCGCCAAAAAACTGATCCATTTTTTTAGCGAATTTTACACCATCGAGTACCAAGATGTGACATATGCCAATCGATATTATTTCAAGAATATGATTCCATTATTATCTAATATTATTACATCACTTAAAATTATTATATATTATGTCAAATTATCTATCATATACACATACAATACATATAAACTTGCTTAATGTATTGATATTTATGTTTGAATACCGCTTTGAGCAAAGTAATGTTTTGATAAAATGCTCACAATAATATGCACTAGTGGCTCTGTGAGCGCGTATTTTTCGAAATGGGTGAATTTTTTTTTTTTTTTTATTTGTGACAGGCTTGTGTTTGACCACTATCTCACCTGATGGTAAGTGACGATGTGATCGAAGCTGGTAAACACACTAGACCTGGAATACGCTGGCTCTCTGGATAACTGCCGGAACACCGTATTTGGCTTGGCGGCAGACTTTCAACTTGATGGTGGTAAGCTACTTTGGTAGCAAGCCAGGCGAGCAACTCACAAAATGCTCTACCACCTCTCAAATGTCATCTGATTAGCACCACCCGGGGACCACGTGTAGGGAGTCAGACTTAAGGGGTATCCTCCTACGGACGTGGATGACTCAGCCCTCAATATTTTATTCTTCTTCGTCTTCTTACGATTTTCAACCACTATATATCTCCACCATTCAAAACAAAAACGAAATCCTGCGGAACACCTATCTCAGGACACTTGGGCTTTTAAGATGGTTAAAGTAATCAAGGAACTCGTCACTATTTTGTTATATTTTATTATTACAAAACAATAACGCAATGAATGTGATCTGTCGCTTGTCTAAGTACCTGTTCGATCTTCGTCGTATCGTATTGTTCACTATAATTCTCACGCCACCGGTTTACCGGAATACGCAGATCTCTATTAGGGTTGTCAATTACGAATTAATAAAAAATTGTTTATGCCAAACAAAAAAAATTACCCGCATTCACACTCACAGCCCATCACTATGCTGAAAGACTTGTATCGTGGGTGCTGGAAAATTCAATAAAAATGTGAAAGTTTATTGGAGGTGCGATTTTTTTCAACTAGGTAACTTCGACTCCTTTAATGTACAGATGATAAATGTAGAAGCCAAACGCTTCAAGCATAAATTATATTTGACAGTGTCTTGCTAGATGCTAAAAAGGGCACGGAGCATAATCTTTAAAATTTAAGAGATAAAATACCCAAAGGCTTAATACTTCTTCGACATGATACGAGTGCTATATAAGCTAGCCAAGCCTAAAATAAATCTTGTCATTGTTTTTGTTCCTCTGTCGTTTCTAAATAACCGTTCAATTTGTATTGTTATCAATACAAATGTTTTTTCCTCATTGTTTTGTTCATTCATACCTGTGTGTGTATTGTATGTATCTACGCCGTGACGTTTTTCCCCAAACGCGCCAAAAGAAGAATAACTTAAAAAAAAAAAAAAATGATCTTACTGTTCCAACCCATCAATTAAATTCGCTGCATACTCATAATTAAATAAATGTATTCGCAATATTATAACTCTAAAAAATTCGTTTTTAATTAAAATTCACGCAAATGCTGTACTTTTAAACGTAAGCAAAGTTTAAAAAACAAGCTTTACCGTTTTATCTTCGGTTTTATTGATCAGATTAAATTAATTAAATACGCATTATTGAAGATAACTCAAAAACTTCTGGTCAGAGCTTTATCAAATATAAATAGGAACACATGGAAAGCACGAGCTTTCTAATAAAAATCATCAAAATCCTAGAAAAAAGTTCTTACATTAAAAAAAAAACAGTCGAATTGAAAACCTTCTCCTTTATTTGAAGTCGGTTAAAAACATAAATGTATGTTAGCGTAACTTACGCGTTGTCGATGTCTAGATTGGTGTGTATCAGTGCGAGGTGGGACGCGACGGCGAGCACTCCGCACTCATCCTGAAGAAGGCTTCCGAATGAAGCCGAAACAATTGTCGATCTAGACATCTACAACGCGTAGGTCACGCTAATTCCCGTTTTAATTTAAATTTAATAATTCTACATGCGTGACAGCCCTAGCAGAGTGCATAATCAACAAGCGGCCGCTGCAAAGGAAAGGCACACCTGAGCTCGTAGCTGAGTAAACATCCTTTGGGACCACGTTTTAAATAACTAGACCTAGACTGTACGTCTAGATTTTATGTCAAACTACGAACGAGATTTTTTTTACAAGTTTTTATTTAGTTTCACCTGTCCCGATGTTTGTCATCAAATCTTGCAAATTAAAGATCGACTTCCCGGTTACTAAAAAAAATTACGAAATCGGCTCACGTGGAGAGGTAGCACACATGAAAAAAAAAATACAGTCGACTTGAGTACTTCCTCCTTTTTTGGGAAGTCGGTAAAAAAAAAACTTTGAACAGATAAGATGTACTACACACGCATTATTGGCGATGTCAAGAACTACCGATCCTTAATCAAATTTAAATGGGACCAATTGGGAAGCAACATCATTCAAACAAAAAAAAATATTCTAAATCGTTTCACGTGGAGAGAAGGTATGAGGTAACACACATAAAAAATACAGTCGAAATTCAGGTCTTCAAAATACGATTGTTCGAATTGATGCGACGTCGTCGATACGACAGTCGATCGGTTGAAAGTTCAGTTCATTCGATGGTTTAAAAATAAAATAAAATAGCCTTTATTCATGCCCTTATGTAAATTTACAAACAATTATCTTAAAATTAATTTACTTAAAATTAGGGCACCCAAATTTAGGTGAAGGCCTCCTCCATTTCCTTCCACGTCCTTCGGTTCTGGGCTAAGCGGGTCCTGGTAGCTCCCGCCACATTGACGATATCGTCACGCCATCGTTTCCTTGGCCGCCCCCTGGGACGCGCTCCGTCTCGCGGGTACCAGTGGACGATGGTTTAAAAGAAAAGAAAATCATTAGATTTCGACGTCGATGTAACGATAATTGATGCCCGGAATAGACCCCCTACTTCGTTAATATATTTTCGTCCATCTCTACATATCTAAACCATCTAAGCACCCCTTTCTCAATCTTTGTCACAACATCATCTACCACGCCGCATTTTTTTCTTATCACAATGTTCCTCACCTCGCTCACCAATATAGACTTCATCATCACGTTAATGTCGAGGCAATCCAGCTCCTTGACGTTACAGACTTAGTGAGAAGACTTAAAAGAACTAAACCATTTGAACTTATGTAATGTTAGTATATATCAGTGTAATATATAGTGAGAGTGCTGCAAAAGAACACATGAACAAAGTGTAATAGAGACAATAAGAAAAGTGTTAATGGACACATTCTTAGTTTAGCAATGTAGCAGTTTAAGTTAAAGTTAAATTACTGATTAGCCATAGTTTGGCTAAATTGTAATTATAATAGGGCACTTTGTAAGAAGTACTCTAGAAGTAAAAACAAAAAAAAAACAATGTTTCTGAGTTTGTCCATCAGAGTTTAGGTTTTTAGTGTGACTTATGTCATACATTCTTATTCTTATTCAATATGGGGGCGTTAAGGCTTGCACTGACGTCCCGCTTGGGGTGTATTGTGCATTTCCCTGTGCCAGGAACTACCCCATCCACCCCAGCTCCCTAAAATAACGGAGTGTGGTTTTTGGGTGCTGGCATAACTGTTACAGTGGTGAAGTTGTTATATTTGTTTTTCTGTTAGTCTGTAGGTCTTTACTTACATATACCTAATAGTAACCACACATCTTGCAACTAGTAAACAATAGTGTAACTACCTACAATTGATTTAAAAAATATTATGATACCATCTTTGTATTAACTTCTGTGTTATGTTTTTATTTTATAAGTAATATAGTTATATTGTTTTTTTTTTACTATTATTGTATAGTTATATGGAGATCCGTGGAGTGGGGCCTGGTGACCTGTGATACAGGCTGTTTACGTCTACTTCAGGCACCAGTCCTTGCAATACAAGTCCCGTGACTGTTAGAATATAAATAAAGTAACTTTGTAATATGTACCTACACTGTTTTGTGGACTTATCTTGTAAGGTAAATAAATGCATTTTATTATTATCCAAGTATTTATTTAATCTCACGGGTCTGTGCCCGGACCTTTGTAAGGCATTAGCGGAGCCGTAACCAACGCTAAGAGGCCCTTTGGTATAATTACATTTTAAGAATAACATATCAGGCGTGTCCAAACATACGACGGACAACTCTTACGTTAGAAGTTGATGCCGTTTTATGCTGGCACACGCCTTTACAATATTTATATATTATTAACCATGGACTGGGTGATGGATGATATTGGGTTGACAATAACTGTGACTAATGCGAGTAAAAACTTAACTTAACTTATTATTATTATTATTAGTTTTTATAAAATAAATAAAGAAAGAAATAAGTGTGGGGCTGTAAGTGAGAGCGTTTATGCTACAGTAACGTTATCTATTATATGCTATTACGCAGAGTTAGCTCACGATACATAAAGATGGTCATGCTTGCTGTGTCGAGATGGAAACTATATTATAATATCATTCCGACTACACGCGAGTAAACAATACAGTAGAAAGCAAATGTTATTATGAAATTGTTACCTGATGTTCTTTTACTATTGTAAATCTTATGTTAAACGTTATTGCAGGAGAAACTGACTTATTTTGTTTCTCTCTGAGTGAATTCACAAAGGTAGCTTTAAGTATTTTGTGTTACAATAAGGTGTTACAATAAGGTTAGACATTAACTACACTATCGCATTAGGCTAAGCCTGTAATGATAGAAGTAAGTTACGATACCTCAGAGAGAGATTTGAGTTCTTTGACTCCTCCAATTCCCTGTCTTAAGTCATCAGAAAACTTGTGTTTAAGGATGCATCCGCACTCTACTGGATTCTATGACTCGTTCTTTACTGTGCAGGCTGTGCGTTTGTGGAACGCGCTTCCGATCACTATCGGACGTGCTCAATCCTTTGATTCGTTTAAATTACAAATAAAAGACTTTTACCATAGTAACATAACAGCGTAGAATAAGATTTTCTTTTTTTTTTTTGCTCACTTGTATGGATGTATTTGTATGTATTAATTTATTTATGCATGTGTATGTATTATATTTATTATGGTATATGATATTGTATATATATATTAGATATGTATTAGGATAATTATATGTAGTGTTTATGTAGTTTATTTAGTACTTAGTCTCAGTTTTACCACACCACCATCCCTGCTTATCTGTATTATTCTTTTCCATCCAAAGGTTGTCTGGAAGAAATCGCTCTTAGCGATAAGACCGCCCCTTGTACCTATTTATTAGTAATTTCTTTTCTGTACTTTTTTATTATTGGTGTCAATAAAGAGTTATTGTATTGTTTTGTATTGTATTGTATTGTAAGTTGTATAGTCATAAATAAATAAATGTTTTTTTTTTAAATTAAAGATAGGCAAACGTATTTTACCACTATCTCACCTGATGGTAAGCGATGATACGGCCAAAGATGGGACATGCTTGCTTTTAATTTACCCGAGTAAGCGATGTGATAATCAAATTATTTCATTCTCACACACTCAAAAACTTTCAGTAACATACGCATACCAGTACAAGAATACTAGGTAACAATTTCATAATAACATACTTACTTAGGCATGCATGTTACATCTTCGGCCGCATCATCACTTTCCATCAGGTTGGATTGTAGTCAAATGCTTTGCTCGCCGTAAAATATTTTTTTTACCGACTCCACAAAAAAAGATGAGGTACTCAAGTTGACTGTATTTTTATGTTTGTTACCTCATATCTTCGTTCCACGTGAACCGATTTCATTTTTTTTTCACACTCACAGCCCCACACTAAGTTCGATGACTTGTGTCGTTGGTGTCGGAAACATTCACATCACACACACAATCACTACCAGAACCAGTTGTTTGAAACATGTTGCTTTGCAATTGGTCCCATTTAAATTTGATCAAGATCTGATCAGTAGTTACTGAGATATCGTCACTAATGCGTGATAATCTGATCAAAGTTCCGAAGATAAAGCGGTGAAGTCGGTTTATTTAAAGCTTTGCTTGCGTTTAATTATTTTATTGTGATTTTACCCAGTTATCAATTCAAAACCACCCCCTGCAGGATTGTGCACTTCTTAGCAATGGCTATATATGAAGGCTGAGTCACCCACGTCCGTAGGAGGATACCCCTTAAGTCTGACTCCCTACACGTGGTCCCCGGGTGGTGCTAATCAGGTGACATTTGAGAGGTGGTAGTGCATTTTGTGAGTTGCTCGCCTGGCTTGCTACCAAAGTAGCTTACCACCATCAAGTTGAAAGTCTGCCGCCAAGCCAAATACGGTGTTCCGGCAGTTATCCTTGAGAGCCTGCGTATAGGTCTAGTGTGTTTAACAACTTCGATCACATCGTCACTTACCATCAGGTGAGATAGTGGTCAAAAACTAGCATGTCACAAATAAAAAAAAATGGTGGTGTATATACAGTGACTAGTTGTTCCCATTACATAAAACTATTATAAAAAATAGTACGTCAGCATAAAGGAAGAAGTAAACTCATGTTTATTCCTGTATTCAATTCCTATAAAATGTTTTCGGTAAAATATTTATGTCAAATACCACATTTCCTAATATTAATATTTCCTTGTTTATTGTTATTTCACGGTAACAACAGCTAAAAATAATGTATTATTATACTCGTAAATACGATAAAACATTAAAAATGTATGAAAACAAATAGATTATCCTCCTATTCCATCCACTAACGCAATCTCAACTACGTCAATTAAACTTAAGCTGTAAATTTAAACAAATAAACAAAAGAACAATTATATCTCAATTGATGCGCGTGAGTCGCCGAGCGGTAGTGTTCAACAATTTTATAATTACACTTCATACAGAGCAAAATACACCTTATTTTTTATGTGGTAGGGTTGTAAGTGGTTTAGTTTTAAAGTTGTAAGCGTGTGTAGAAGATCACGCAGCGTGTTTTTCGACCAATGACCGCGGCTTTCACTGACGCGACGCTGTTGACGCCCAGTTAGGTGTAATTTGACGTTTGGAAATGTCAAAGTCAAAATAAAAAAGTGTTTACTGATTTTGTTTTTGGCTTTTAAAATCAAAGAAAAAAGGATTAAGTGTTTTTTTTTTTTAATTTTCATCCATTTTCTTTGCCGCAATAATGAAAATGGCGTTGTAGAATTTGTATTATTTTCTAAAAAAAGTGTTAATGTGTAAATATAATGTGGACAAATCATACAAAATTGACAAATGTAATTTACGTTTGCGTTCCAAAACTTTTCACTTGATTATTATTACTTATCGAATGAATATTGTATTTGTTTTTTTATACTATCTATAACATGAGATTTTTGCAGCGAAAGTAAAAAAACCTATTTGACAAATAAATGCTTAAACCCCAGACGTTAAGAAAGACGGGGGATGCTAAACAAAAACTAACAAACATGCAGTATAGGTAATGATGGCAACATTGCAGCAATAAAAATACTTATGCTAAAACTGAGCACATAATTTAGCTCGTGAGCCCGATGTTGAAATATTGCCAACATGAAAAACGCATAAAAAGTGCATTTTCGTAACACCCCGTCCGGCCAATCATTTCGTATCGATTCTGGCGATTGCCACTTGATTTCTGGTGTTACTAGCATAAGAAATAAATTACCCAAATCGGATTTTGTATATTCTTTCTATAATAAACAGGAAGGAAATATTTTACTCCACTGTAAAGCTACAGAATATATTCAATCAATTAACTCAAAGAACGACGAGCTTTAGGCTCATTCGCGTTTAGTTTTGGTATAGTATAGTGCCAACATAATAACCAACTCTTTCGTTCTTTCTAGTTACTTTATTAACTATTCCAACACGTTTATCACTTCATTAATTTGCTATTAATTTTGAATGAGGTTATTATCAGTGCTAAACTCTGCTAGTTTAATTTTCGGTTTGCCTCAGCCATGTAGGTAATTACGATTCGAATTAATTAATAAGAAGTAATACATTGTATACAGTAATACAGTGTTGTCTGCTGAACTTTAAAATGTTAATATTGTTTATATAAAGGTAAAAAAACGTGTCGAAATAATTATTTTTTCTTTTTTTCTTTTCTCCATATAAGTACAGATTACTCGCGGCACAGGCTTGTCCTCGTGAGTACACGTTGTAACTAGGTTTGATATAGAAATATTTTTTGTATTTGTACATAATTGTAATAAATTACAAACTTTTAACAAATGCAATATTTTCACTTCCCTTATACTAGAATTGACTTTAATAAAGAACCATAGATAACAATCATGACTTAATCGTTTCTGTTTTTATTACAAATTTTTATTATCTCGTAATGTTGTTTATCAAAACAAGTTAAATAAACCTTAGACATTTGTTAATACAAATAATACCATACATTTTGGCTTAAAAGATTTCTAGATTTTAAACGTCAAGTTTTTGCCATCTCTGATAACGTTTATATATTTTCTGAATACGTTATAAACGTTTGGGCTGAATCTCACCTTTCCATAAGTGATAATTTATTCGAGGTTGATAACGCTTACAATGTAACTATCAAGGATAACAACAGAAATAGTATTAAGAGCACTGACAGTAAGGTTTTCCCCAAAAAATCGGGTAATCTACCCCACTTGCAACCCAATTCCTCGCACCGCTGCAGATGTGGCGCGCTCACAATCAGGATGCGTCTGTTGACACGCAACTGCACGCACACGCCAATCGCACGGAACGTTGCCACACTGTGTTGCCATCTTTAGTGGATCAGAAATGTACGATAAAAAGGGAGACGATGCTTAATGTATCTTTTCAACTACCTGTTTATAATCTGCATGTTATTATCATTGCACTCATTGCGAATTCGAATATAGAGCAAAAACACATCGATCTACCCATTACACACACTCCAACACACTCACTTATATATTATATGGGGGCTGAGTCACCCACGTCCGTAGGAGGATACCCCTTAAGTCTGACTCCCTACACGTGGTCCCCGGGTGGTGCTAATCAGGTGACATTTGAGAGGTGGTAGAGCATTTTGTGAGTTGCTCGCCTGGCTTGCTACCAAAGTAGCTTACCACCATCAAGTTGACAGTCTGCCGCCAAGACAACGGTGTTCCGGCAGTTATCCTTGAGAGCCTGCGTATTCCAGGTCTAGTGTGTTTACCAGCTTCGATCACATCGTTACTTACCATCAGGTGAGATAGTGGTCAAACACTAGCCTGTCAAAAATAAAAAAAAAATAAAAAAAATATAAAACTCCCTATACATAACATACATAACTGAAGTTGATTTATAAAATTTGTCACCATAAATCACGTTCATCGATACAGCTTGTGATGAGTATTAGATTTATGTCTCGAAAAGTATACGATAAATATAAAGATAAGCGACACCGCTATATGGTGGACATTCCACAAATGCGCACTAAGCGTTTTGCCCCCACATTCATTGTGCGAACCGCAAAGGAATGGAACTCCTTACCCGAGTCGGTGTTTCCTGATGAGTATAATATGGGAGTCTTCAAGTCACGAGTGAATAGGTATCTTCTAGGCAAGCTTGCTCCATCGTCGACCACATCGTCGCTTACCATTAGGTGAGATAGTGGGCAAAAGTTTGCCTAACTTGAATAAAAAAAAATATATAATTTTAGATAGATGTTAAGTTATATAAAGGACAATAAAGTGCTACGAGATATGAATGCTGTGCAGGCTGTGCTGGAGATTTTCAGAAAAAATATTCGTAGCACGCGTAGGCCTCGTAGCATTGCCAGTGAATCAAACAATAAATATTTTACCTTTTCTATGTTAAATGCATCCTATCCTACTAATATTATAAATGCGAAAGTTGGTGTGTGTGTGAATGTTTGTTATCACGTATCTCCGTAATGAATAAACCGATTTTAATGACATTTTGAATGTAGATAGTTTAGCTTCCAGAATAACACATAGGCTACTTTTTAATTTTGTTAAAGCGGGCGAAGCCGCGGGACACTGCTAGTACTACATATAGCACACAGCTAGGAACCGGACAAGAAATGTTCCTTCAGAGCTTAGGCTCTAAGGCATCATCGCATGGTGGCGAGTCTCTCGGGTATTTTATCGGATACATTTCGGAGAGCGTGCACCAGAAATATACTTCTAATTCCCCTATTCTCATTCTATTATCGGATATCGAGACAGACTCCTAAGCGACACTGCTATATAGTAGACAGTCCACAAATGCGAACGAAGCGTTTTGCTTCCACATTAATTATGCGAATCGCTAGGGAATGGAACACCTTACCTGAGTCTGTGTTCCCTGATAAATACAATATGGGAGTCTTTAAGTCGCGAGGGAATAGGCATCTTCTAGACAAACGTGCTCCATCGTCACTTACAATCAGGTGAGAAAGTGGTCAAAAGTTTGCCTATGTAGAAAAAAAAAAAATTAAACAATATCTGCAATGTTCGTATCAATAACTGAATATTAACCATGTATTTCGTTAGTTTTGGGTTACCGATTTTTCGGAACTGTTGCAAGCGCCATGATCAAGGAGTAACGAAATCCTACTAATATTATAAATCCTAAAGTTTGTAAGTGTGAAAGTATGTTTGTTCTCTCTTCACGCTTTAACGGCTGAACGGATTTGGATGATATTTGGAATGTACATAGATTATACCTAGGATTAACACATAGGCTACTTTTTAACTTCATAATAGCGGGCGAAGCTGCGAGGTACAGCTAGTATATAATAATTGTCCCATTATTGACACAACATTTATTTTATAGTGAAAGTGACTATGGTAGCTCACGAACTAATATCTAACTATGATTCTACAAGAATGAAAATGCACGTAGCTTGCATTCAAAAAATAATGAAAATCAATTTATCTTAAATAAGAAGCAATACATGCATTTAATTTTGACTTAAAAGAAAGAGTTTAATTAACTCCTTATTTAATTCCTTTCTAAAACTTATAATCACTCTCTTTGCACGCCAAATTAATTAAAATCCTTGTAAGTGTGACGCAGACCGATGTTGTATTGTTTTCAGTCAGATAATGTACACTTGTATATAAATTAGATAAGAAAAGAAGTAGAAGAGATAACTCTGCAGGTATTTTTATCTTATTAAGAACCAATCAGTCACGTCCTTAGATTCTCCACAAAATTACCTGAAACGAACCTTAAAGCTAAGATAATAGGATATATTTCTATTTATTTAGATGTTATCGTTTAAACGGTATCTTATCTGAATACACTTCATTTTAAAATAATTTTCAGATCTCCCGCTTTTGATAAAACTGGAATTTATGTCTTAATATTTTGTACTTAGGTCCAAATATACAGTGTTACGGGCAATGTTCGCAAAATGGTCAAAGTCTGTAAGTTCTAGGTGTACCTAACATATACTGCATGTATAATCGTTTTTTTTTTCTCTTTTAATCGTTGATAGGCTAGCGTTTAATTGCTATATCACTTCTTGGTAAGTATGGTCGAGGTTGGTATGCACACTTTTGTGTAGAGGAACAATTTTTTTGGAAAGGAAAAAAATTCGTAAGTTTTTTTTGTGCCGGATTTTTCTTCATTCTCTGCGCGTGGAGATATTTTTCACTATGCTTTAAATTAAACATTATTAGTGACTCATCGTACTAATATTATCAATCCGAAAGTTTGTGTGTAAGTATGTTTGTTCCCTCTTCACGCTTTAATGGCTGAACGGATTTGAGTAAAATTTGGAATGTACATAGATTATACCTAGAATTAACACATAGGCTACTTTTTAACTTGATAATAGCGGGCGAAGCCGCGGAGCATGGGTAGTTGTTCATAAAATTAGTAATAGGTATCTAGCTAATAACTCTACATATCTCAATTCATTGCATTTATCATATACGAGTAGCTCGTGTGTTAGATTCAAAAAACATGTTTTCTTGCAAAATTTTATTTAAATTGAAACAAA
Organism: Lomographa bimaculata; assembly: GCA_948107665.1. Taxonomy (NCBI): domain Eukaryota; kingdom Metazoa; phylum Arthropoda; class Insecta; order Lepidoptera; family Geometridae; genus Lomographa; species Lomographa bimaculata. The sequence continues at coordinate 7,684,713 of OX403607.1, read as the reverse complement.
GACAACTTGGTTATAGAAGTGCATACAGACGGACAGACAGATAACGAAACTATATGGGTTCCATTTTAGTCACTTTACTAAGAAACCCTACAACAAGCAAGTCAGTAAATAGTAATGGCCAGACATTTTTAAATTTCAGTAAATGCCAGGCAGAACTCTAATTGACCGTTTTGCAGAATTTGCCCGCAACATATTTAAGGTACAGTCCCTGATTTCGATATCATGATCGTAGTCATCAGTACAATATTAGTTTAAATTATATTATACTATTTAGTTATTATTGCCGCCAGCATGATGGGAACGCTACCCACTGGTAGTGGGCTTGAGCACTTAAGTTACCTATAAGCTTGATGTCTTGTAGGTAACTTAGTACTTTGCTGTACACAGTTTTAGGAAATATAGGCAATTGGCCCGTAGGTTTAAATTATATCAATTTCAGTGTATTTCTAAGACTTTTTCACTTTGACACGGTACCAACACTTTCGATGTATTGATCTAAATGATCAGTAATTTCTTGACACTTTATTTGTTACATTTCAGCAGAAACTGTAATATGTTTTATGAGATTTTAATGTGATAAAGCAAACGACAGCGAGCACGAATGTTTTTCGTGATTGTTCAAATAGGATAACGTTGATAATTATCTTTTTTTATTTATACACTAAACGTTTAATTACTTTATTGTTTCACCTTAATATATTATGAACTGCTCGTTCAAATTCAAATTCGTTTATTCACTTGGGCCCCAAAGAGGCACTCATGAAAGCTGACGTTAACTTAATTGGGCGTCTACGCAGCGGGTATCGGGTTCGATACCCGGTGGGAACACAAGCGTTCTCCCCAAGGGCAATTGTGTTTCTGGTTCTGAGTGTTATTCTGTGTGTGATGTGTATGTTTTCGGCACCCATGACACAAGTGATAAAACTTAGGGTGGAGCTGTGAGTGTGAAAGCGTTTATGCTTATGTTATATTCAATCGTTAATTGAATTGTTGTATAATACAGAGCTAAAAAAAATTTTCGCTTCAAGCGACGAACATATCCTTTTTTTATTTTAAAATGTCTCATGGTGACGTGTGACGTCATATACCTGATAGTTTATATTTTTCTTTCTAAATTTGTTTATTATTGGCTGACCCGGCGAACCGCCAATAAGTTGTGTGTACTTTGACAACAAACATATATACATTTTACATTTACATTTGTCTGTTGTCAAATATTTATAGAGCGTTGAGAAATAAATTTTGTGTCTTATCTTTGACAGGTACGAGCAGTTGTATAGGAAAATAAAAGTTGTTTTTACTACTTTCCTAGCAATTTCTTCATGTTTTCTAACCTTTTAAACCTTCCTTGTTTCTGAATATAAAATCTTATCTATTCTATATTAGAATTAATCTCTCACATAGTACTCATGAAAGTTAATACTCTAATTACTAGAGTCGCAAATTTACAGCTATCTAGATGTGGTCAAATCTATAACGCATTACCCATCAGTATCAAAGACTTACCGTATAGCAAATTTATAAATAAACTCAAAGAATGGCTGCTAGAAAAAACCTACTACACTGTAAATGACTTTCTTGACAATTGTAAACATCATTAAAATTATACTTATATTCAATCGTGGGACTGTAATAACTTATGACATAATTATATTTTAGTAACATTTTTATCTTTGGCATTAATATTCTGAAATTTTGACATCTCTTGACATTATAACTTTAATGATGATTTTTCCATTTTCACTTATTGTAATTGGGCCACATATAGAATATATTAACAATATTCAAAAATATAATTTTGACGCTATAAATATATCTAACTACCTAGCCCTCAAATCAATATTTGCATGTCACTATTATGACCAAGTGTGTGAACTATATTGATACACTTAACCTTACATCTGTTTATACCTACACTTGAAGCAAATAAATAAATAAATGCATTTAATTTCATTTCATTTCATTTCATTGAAAAAAAACATGCGGGGCAGTCTTTGGGGAGTGCCGATAGAAGTGAAAAGCGTACGGTGACGATGACGCGAGTTTCACGCTTTTTGTTCACCCAAAATGTACACATATACACAGTACACATATAGCTCATGGAAAGCGTACGGTGACGATGACGCGAGTTTCATGATTTTTGTTCACCCAAAAAGTGCTCAACGCGCCTAAAGAAGTTATCACTCCGAAAATAGCAAAAAACTCGGTGGAGAATTTATTTTGATTCTTTTTTTCATATATATCTTACTTGACCATTACATAGGTCGTGACTTGCGCGTCGTCAATATCTAAATATCGACAAGAGAGTTTTGCCGCGAAAGTGAAAAAAAGGCGTTGCTGATTTTGTATAATTTTCCAAAACCTGTGATTCTTCGAGTGTTAATGTGTAATAATGGTGGATTATTAACCGTTAATACTTAGTATACGTGCATAAATGTAGGCAAAACATACTAAGTTGAAAAACGTGATTTTCGCCTTCGCTCCAAAACTCCATTAGGAGTTCTAGTACATTTCTACCACTTTACTAGGGTATGACTTGACTATGACTGGACATTGACTCTTTTACTTGACATTGACTGTGACTTGTGACTAGGCCTTTTAATGTGAAATACACTTGAAATATATTATTACTTGACACTGGCTGCAATGCACAAGATTGCGAAGCCAAAATTAATAGAAAAACAAAATATCGACAACGCGTAAGTCACGCTAATTCCTGTTTTAATTTAATTTATAGTTTTATATGCCTGAGTATTAATCCAATAATTTTCCTTTTATTATCTGTACCACACATAACTACACAGCTAAGTCGATACCAGGTATCGTTGGAGACACAGGTAGCATTGTATTCAAATTGAGGGCAGATGGGACAGGTCACCGCCGTCATTCGAAGTTCATGCTCTTGAATATGCCGATATGATAGCACTAATTAGAGCGGTTTATAATAGCTATAGACTCGTATCTATGTGGGTATAGAGTTGTTGTGTATTAAATCAATTGTAGAAAACATTAATAAACGTTGTATTTAGTTAATTAATTTGGGCTACTCAAGTTATAGGTACAATCAGGTATAGCCAAGAGTATTAGAAAGTGGAACAGTTTGTTCTCGCACTCCTATGGCTTAGAAGAAAATTGATATATACAAAAATATATACATAAACGCTTTCTCACTCACATTAACAGATTTATATGGCACCCACAATACGCCCAGAGCCAGAAACACAATAATATCCCTTGTGAGAAAACTTGTGTTTTTTTACCGGAAATCAATCCCCTTACTAGCTGCTTAAAAGGCTAGTGAAAAGTAAAAGATAGTGGTCAAATGCTTGCCTATCCAGCAAAATTGAGAGAGACGAATATGATAATGATTAACACTTAAACATGTAAACTACATTTTCTACTTTTTTGTGTGTAACCTCTTAACTTCTTTCCATGTGAACCGATTTTTATTTTTTTTGTTTGAAAGATGTTGCTTTCTAATTGGTCTGATTTAAATTTGATCAAGATCTAATCAGTAGTCTTGAAATATCGTCAGCAATGCGTGTTTAGGGCATCAATCTGATCAAAATTCCGAAGATAAGCGATGAAGTCGGGTTTTTTAAGCTGCAAGCAAAGCTTAATGTTTTAAAGTTTATTTATCAAAGTAAAAATTAGATTGTTAAGGTCATAAATACTTGTTAATTTAATCTAGGAAACTTTTCCATAACAATACACATTACCATTGCATACATTGACCCGTGGATGCAAAAGATTTGCATTATGCACATAAGAAAACAACAAAATCACTGCAAAGCATAATGCATTTTTGTAGTTTTTTGTTTTATAATTATACATTGTCATTGTTGCATTTTCTCATTTTTCAACACATTCGTATTAAAAAAAAGCGCTCGCCCTCGAGATCTCTCCACTGAGTTTTAACTTCACTTAAAAATGAGGGTCAAATGAGTTAATTAGCTGTTGACCAGTTCGGTCACCACGGCCTCTCGTGCCAGAAAAGTGCTGGCCGAATTTCCCGCCACGCCAGCCTCAACGATATCATCCGCTGGGATTTTACTAGCGCCAATGTTCCAGCCATTCTCGCACTGGTCTGATACGTGACGATGGTAAAAGACCTGACTGAAGATGGGACGGCCCTCAGGTCAGTTATTTTAATATGGTATGCAACGTGTGTGATTTCGTCACATCTTCCTGAAACACGGAATGGGGTTGGCGCCGCGGCAACTTCGGCAGAGCACCGCAAACGGCAAAAATATGGAAACTTCGGCAGTGGGTACATATTTGAGCCGTTTGTTATTGAGACACTGGGCCCGTATGGACCGGGAGCTCATTCTATTTTAAAAAATCTATCAGAGCGCCTGGTTGAAGCGACCGTGATCAAAATGATGGTACTTATTTAGGTCAACGTATTAGCATTGGCCTAGCCTACTGGTAGTGGGCTTGAGCTCTTGAGTTCCCTATAAGCTCGATGTCTTGTAGGTTACTAAGGTCTTTGCTGTGTATAGCTTTAGTTTAGTTTTAGGAAATATAGGCAAATGGCGAGTAGGTAGGCAGCTTCTGAAAAGAAAAAAATGTTAATTAATAAATATAGATAGAGAAAACACCGCATATTATGCGAACGGAGTCTTCTTTGGCTAAATTAAAATTATTTATCTAATCAGTATATGCTGCATACAGGTCTCAATAAAATACCCGACAATTTGGCGTCTGGCGGTCGCCATTTTGTTTTTTTTTACTATCATATCTTTAGTGGCACTCGCACAATTAAGACAAATCGATTGACGTATCATCAAAATCGGGTGTTTGGTCTCTAGTAAGCCACAAAGAAACAAACAAACATAGGCTTAATAAACACATTACCCTCCTTTGCTTCGCGCAGTAGGTTAAAAATACAAGGAAAATACATTCAATATTCATATTCTTATTATATCAGCATAATTACTTAAAAACAACCAATTCATATAATATAACATTAAGCATTTGAATAATATAGAAATTATATAAATAATTATGTTAGTAATTAGTATAAAAATATTTATTTTATATTGTTGTTTATGGCTGTAGTTTATATGATTAAGATAAATGTACCCTTTCGTAAGTTGCAGTGCCCCTACGGGGTATCATAGGAACTACGATTTTATATTTTAGACCTTAGTGTTATGTGATATGCAATAAACATATTTGAGTTTGAGTTTGAGTTTGGAAGATGGCTCAACAAGAAAATTCTAGTCTCAACGTACCGAGAGCATCAAATGTAATGGATCGAGTTGTTGCGTCGCATCCTGCGTGCATGTATCGATGCTTTACACGATCTAATAAGCAACGGTTGCAACATGTGATCTGGAATGTACTGAAAAAAAGAAATACAACCAGTTTCTGATCGTCTAATGGTAATGGGCATGCAATCCCAGTACAAACAGTCCAGTATTCGTAGATTGTGGATTATTAACCGTTAATACTTAGTAAACGTGCATGGGTGTAGGCAAATGATACAAAGTTGAAAAAATTACTTAATCTTCGCCTTCACTCCAAAACTCCAATAGAAATTTTAGTAAAGATTTTACCACTTTACTAGGGCATGATTATGACTGGACCTTGACTCTATTACTTGACTTTGACTGTGACTTGTAACTAGGACTTTTAATATGAAATACGTCATTAGAATATTTGACACTGGCTAAATCCACTAGATTGCGAATCCAAAATAAAAAAAAACCCCTATCTGCAAATAGATCAATTCTCGTAATTATCGAGCAGCGAAGAAGTGGAACTCATTGCCTGGGTCTTTATTCCCCGAACGGTATAATCTGGGAGTCTTCAAGTCAAGAGTGAATAGTTATCTTCTAGGCCAGCATGCTACATCTTCAGCCGCATCTTCACTTTCCATCAGGTGAGATAGTGGTCAAATGCTTGCCTATCGAGCATAAAAAAAGGAAAAAAAGAGAGTTCTAAATGAAAACCCATAAATATATGATAATGATCGAGTTTCTACCAGTAACATAATATCTATTTCTCAGAACTAATTATACTAACAATTATTAACAATAGTAATAATAAATTAAAAATATTTTTAAATCAAGTTTACCAATAACACAAAAAAAGGACTGAAAACTTACTTACCTAGAGAATTTATAAAGACATAAAATACATAAAGACATATATTTATTTGTGGCAAAAAGAAAAAGAAAATTAAAACTGACAAAAGGGTACAAATTGATAAGAAGAGCTATATATCTTGTCATGACGAATCAAACCATACTCGATGGGTTTATTTGGTTCTAAGTTCCTATGGCCATCTTCCGTATCCATCATCAGATCAGCTCCATGGTACCATATTATATTGTCACCGAAGATACTTATGTACACCAAATTAGAGTCCAATCGGACATTGGGAATTGGCTCTAATTTAGCTTGCAAGATTTGATTACAGACCAACAGACAACGGGACAACATGTACTAAAAATTCAAAAACACTGACTGCGAAAAATGTGCCTACCTTTTATGTAATCGATCCGCTTATAACGTGATATAATACATACATTCTTATATTGATTCTTATCACTAGCTTTCATTTGATACTACGGTATTTTTTTTATGCGTGTTACCTCATTACTTCGTTCCTCATAAACTGATTTCGAAATATTTTTTGTTTGATGATGCTTTCCTATAATTGGTCCCATTTAAATTTGATCAAGATCCGATCAGTAGTTCTTGAGATATCTTCAATAATGCGTGTTTAGTACATCTAATCTGATCAAAGTTCCGAAGATAAAGAAGTCATTTTTTTTTTTAAATTTTGCTTGCGTTTAATTATTCTCATTTGCGGGCGCCATTTTCAAAATGTATATAGCCTATGTTACTACCACCATTCTGATGGATTCAGCGACACCTCATATGTCAAAAATAGTCCAGCCGTTTGGGCTGTAGGGCGTGCCAAAGAAATGGATAATACATATTTTATTATTATATATGTAGATTTTTGTAGGTACATTATGTATCCAATATTAATAAGTATGTGTAAATACATGTATTTATTTATATAAGTGTTTAGGTGCCACCCTGTTTGAAATATTTCTGCTCCTTGCTCCTTTTTTAAATTTAAGATTTCTTTGTAAGTTTTCTTTTTTGGTGTGCAAATAAATAATTTATGTATCTACATACATACGTTCGAAAAACATTACCATCCTTCTGAGGCAGTCTTGTACAAATATTTTTTTATGTAGATAAATATGCATATATAGAGGCCTACATTCGTTATATAACCATATTCTATCTTGAACAAGCGTTTACCAATATGTGCCTATTCACCATGCCAAGTTGAATGTACCTTTCAGTAAATAATTTCCACACTCCTCTCCCTCCGACTACAAAGGAGATTACTCCCCCCAAAGGCTAACCCCACATCTCACACCACCACCCTCCACACCACACTCTAAAATGTATCTTACAGTTCTATAAATAGAGTCTATCCTAAGATGAGTGAGATCGCATCTCCGTGGGACAAGGACGCAAGATCGCTTTGAGATTAGAAGCCATTTTCGTCTGAAGTATTGATCGTAGGGCGGGCGGGGCTGGAAGCCGTTTGGTAATCTCGTTGTCTGCTGGGCGGATTTAAATGGCTTGGATATGCTGGGGTACATGTTTGTAGATATGGACATGTCGGGAACTTTGAGTTTTGTGTTTAGGGCGTTGCTTAAAAGAAGGTGCAAATAGAATGCTCCGGTTTGTATTCTATTTTATTTTATACTAGCTGACCCGCCCGGCGTCGCCCGTGTGGACTATATATGAACGAATTTTATTTTATTAATCTTTATTTTCTCACCTTTTAAACCTTCCTTGGACTTCTACAAATATTTCAAAACCAAAATTTGTGCAAATCGGTTTAACCATTTTCGAGTTTTTGTGAGACTAACAAACGTTAATATCTATTAGATTATTATATATATAGACTAGCTGACCCGCCCGGCGTCGCCTGTATGGACTATATATGAACGAATTTTGTTTTATGAATCTTTTTTTCTTCAAATTTTCTTACCTTTTAAACCTTCCTTGGACTTATACAAATATTTCAAAACCAAAATTCGTGCAAATCGGTTTAGCCATTTTCGAGTTTTTGTGAGACTTACAAACTTTAATAGATTTTTATATATATAGATAGATAGATAGATAGATTATCTACGACCATATTTGCGTTTCAGAGGTTGTGTCTAAACTAAATGTATAAACATTACACAAACGATTTTACACTCACAGCCTCACACTTAGTTTTAATGACTTGTGTCGAGGGTGCTGGAAACAGTCACATCACACGCAAAGTCAATGTTGAATTTCCTATTTATCTCCTAATCACTTTGAGCAATTTTGATACGATTTCTTTTTATTTCAATGGTTACTTAATCGTCAGTATTTTTAGCTTTATTTGGTGAAAATCGGTTTAACCGTTTTCCAGATAAAGCGTTCAAATGCATTTTGTATATAGAATGCTTCAAGTAGCCAATAAAATCATGGGCAGCTTTATTTTTCAGATTAAAAAAAATATGAATATATTAATCGAATCCCGCAAATCACACTAATAAGTAAAATATACCTATATATCGAACCTAGCTGAAAAATAAGAATATATGTTTAACTTTGAATGACTTGCCTAAGTCAATATTCTCTTTAATACTTCTTCATCTTCGGCCGCATCATAACTTTCCATCATTCGAGATAGATTAAAACGCAAAAACATACTTCGCCGCATTAACTTTGGAATCCTTGATCAGATTTGGTCAATTTTTATATGAAACTAGCTGTCCCGGCGACCTTCGTTCCGCCTAACAATCAATGAATGTGCATATTTAGGAAGCCATACCCGGCATGCGTTACAATGTCACGTGACTATATTATTACAACCTTCATGTTTATGTTTGCCTAGTACTTTACCAAATCCGAGTTACGTATGAGAAAATGGAAAGCATGTCGAAATGTAAAAAAAAAATTAAAGAAATGTACGTTCTTAAAAAGTATCCTATGTCCTTCTCCTGGACACTAAACTACCTCCCTGCCAATTTTCAGCTAAATCGGTTCAGCCGTTCTTGAGTTATAAGTGGAGTAACTAACACGACTTTCTTTTATATATATAGATTATATCCTATGAAAAAAAAAAAGAATTTCTCGAATTGGTCCAGGCGTTACCGATTAATCGAGGAACATACATAAGATTCCTTTTTTGAAGTCGCTTGAAAATAATTTCCTTTTAGCCGTGGCACCTATAGATATTCCATAAAGTATTTTATAACCTTCACTGCCGTCTCCCCCATTGATCATACAAAGGCTGTTTCTGTTCACAAAAGAGGCCATCCTGAATTCGTGATAGCTGCCGAAAGTGAAGAATAATGGAGGATCCTCGATTCCTCATGAAATCCATCAGGCGGCAGTCGCACCCTCGCCTCGCTCGCCTTTGTCCTAAGTTTGGAATCTTCGCCGTAGGAGAGGTGTCGATGTTAGGGTAAATAACGAATACCGAGATAAGGTTTCGAGTATGTTGAATCTCTAGTCATGTCTCTCCAAACTCAAATCAATATCGATCTAATCGAAACGTTCGTATACATAGGGCCTACTTATCAACGTTTATCTTAAGTACCGGGGCGTTTTTCTCCCGTTCCCCCTGTCCTGGCAACGGTCCAAGCTGAGGCTCGCATCTCCTAGGTGGCCCTTGCGCTAGTTGAATACTCCTCTCAACTGCGACTGATTACCTTCTGCGCTCGCCTTCCTGCCCGGTGACGCTGCAAAGGCTACACATAGCCAGCAGCAAGTAGTCCGTCAAAAAAACAGGTGTGGCTCAGAATCTATTGCGACTTAAACCATAAACTCACTATTAATGTTTACTAACCGGCTGGTACTCGCGGCGGTTTTTGTCGGATTTTCCGACTAGTTTCGGGCATGTACGATGCCCATCATCTGGGAGGTGGCCGATCGCAACGTTCGCGTCGCCTCTCCGCGCGCACCTGAGCCGGTTAGTAAACATTAATAAATAACTTATCTAACTTATAATAAATAGTTTTCAAACATAAACTCACTAGTTTAGAGTCCCGATCAGCCCTACACTGATTCTTAGGTAACGATCCTGCAAATCCAGTTCCAATCTGTGCACGCGACTTCAGTAGCGACTTCAGTATTATGATTGTGTGCATGGCTTCTTGATTTACATTTATTTTTATTATACATTTTATTAAAGATATAAAGCGAAGGCATGGTCAGATGCCTGAGAATTTTCTTTTTCGAGATAACTTTTGACTTCCATCTTACCTGATGGTAAGCAATGATGTGGTCGACGATGGAGCAAGTTTGCCTAGAAGATACCTATTCACTCGTGACTTGAAGACTCCCGTAGTGTACTCATCAGAAAATACCGACTCGGGCAAAGAGCAAATCGCTTCGTCCGCATATGTGGAATGTCTACCATACAGCGGTGTCGCTTTTCAGTTTGTCCGCTTGTGTTATGATAGAACGGGGATGCGGGAACTAAATTGTGTAGTTTCTGTTTCTTTAAATAAGTCTGAGAGTTTCCAGTGGACTTATATCATAGATGGTCCGGCGAACCGATTTCTAAGCTTAAAATTATTAGAAGTAGAGTTGCTCGTCACTTTAGTCGCATAATCTGACACCAGTCTTATTGCTTACTTATCGTATAGTCTAGTGCAGTCCTAGATTCAGGATTTTTCAGGCCACCAGAATACATGCAACCAGTAACAGTTTCGGCATCTTATTGTATAAGTAATATATTCGACCACCTTCTCCCTGCCTAGGAGTTTTGGTGCCAGGCGCGGCTCTCGATCCCAGGGGTGAGTCGGGGTGGTTTGGGCGATAATTAATATTCGACGGCACTTCCGCGGTTGCTTTGTGGGTGCAAAACAATGTGGGCTGACGAACTGTGGGCGGTTGGCAGTTTCTTTTCGAAGTGAGGTATAACGTATACTCAAAGAGAAAAAAAAAACTAAGGAAATAATACATCTACTCCTTGTAGATATAGTCACTGGCAAAGGAAATCGAGATACGAGTTTTACCATATTACTGGAATCTTTGCTTGCTGATTAAGCAAAAAACATGGTGTATTTTACTACACTGTCCACTTATGCTTTAAGCCATGTTTTAGCAAATAAATGTTTTGACTTAAAAAAGTTTTTTGTCTGACTTAAAAATTTTTTGATTAAGATTAATCTTTGAGCCAGTCTTTTTACCCGACTACGGCGAAGTACTTATGTTTTTTTCCTTACAGTGTACAAACTAATAAACCGATTATAACACGGGGGTTATCGTTGAACCATTCTCAATTCTACGGGAGTCATAGGTTTTTTTTTTATAAAAATACAAAATGGCGTCCTCCTTGAAACTTCAAAAAAAATAATTTATTTTTTATATATTTAGCTTTAAATTGCATATCTTTTAACTTATCGCTAATTGAATATGTTATTATATGTATTGTGCCTTTTCTTAAATACTACGTTTATTTGAGTGAAACTTCTTTTTTTTTATGAACGATAGGCAAGCGTTTGACCACAATCTCACCTGATGGAAAGCGATGATGATTCTTACAGGATCCACACTTTTTTTGTGATGAAAAGTGGTCGTGGTAAGCACTACGATATATAATTATAATGTTTCCCTGCAATACATGTTTTTTTTTTTTATTAGTGACAGGCTAGTGTTTGACCACTACCTCACCTGATGGTAAGTGACGATGTGATCGAAGCTGGTAAACACACTAGACCTGGAATACGCAGGCTCTCAAGGATAACTGCCGGAACACCGTATTTGGCTTGGCGGCAGACTTTCAACTTGATGATGGTAAGCTACTTTGGTAGCAAACCAGGCGAGCAACTCACAAAATGTGTTTACTTATTGTGTGTATTTATGATACATCCTGTTTTTTTGTTATTTCCGTTACAGACCCAGCGCGCTTTATACCTTTGACCGCATCGTCACTTACTAACAGGTGAGAGTGGTTAATCGCTAGACGTTAAAGGGGAGTTCTTTTTTGTTTTAAATGTTGGCTCCGTAAACAAAATTTTTAGAAAGTGTCAAGTGATACATAATAATACATATATTTCAAGTTTATTGTGTAGTTCGTAAAACTAGACCTAGAAATTCAAGATGTAATTTGAAGCACATGTTTCAGTCATAAATGTCATAATGAGGTTTTAATTATAACATAGTAATAGTTATATGATTAACGAGTGAAAATCTTTTTTTTTTGGTTTGGCTCCGCAGTACATTTGCATTTAGCCATTGACAACAAAGTCAATTTTACAATTTATTCACCATACAAATATGTCTAGTCACCAGTAACAGTCAAAGTCAGGTAAAAAGTAATGGTCCAGACACAGTCAAGTTATAAAACATAACTTGACTGTGTAGGGACCATTACTTTAGGGTAGTAGAAACTTTACTTGTTCTAGTGCAGTTGCTGAGCAAGCATAACTTTTTACACACAACACCCGCATATCGGTCTCATTTTTGTACTCGATGAGCTAGGGATGACGATAACCGGCCCACGGTCTAAAGCACGAAAATGTCGTTTTTCAACTTTGTATGATTTGCCTCTAGCATGTTAACGAACTAATTACAAATAATAAATAATTCTGTTCTATATTACATATTATGTGCTATATAACAGATTACTCTCGTTCCCTCCCGGATTCTGAGCCAATGGGACTTCGAAGCATTCAATTCAATCTGGAATAATTGTCTCTACAGAGATACAACGCTACTCCCTGTTTATAACAAGCCAAACAATAAAAACCTCTATGCATCGAAGAGAGAGTTGGATTTTCAATGGCTGTCTGCAGAATGACTTATCACCTTCTCAGAACGCGGCGAAAATGAGATCGATTCTCTTAAAACAACTCGAAGCATTCCAAATTCAACCTTAGCTTAAAAACATTAAAGCCGATTTTTTTATGTACCAGTTAAAATGATAGAACAATTTAAATATAGAGCGTGCAAAGATGGTTCTCTGGGGAAAATCGAAGAGGGAGCTTCAAGCGGTTATAGCTCGTACATAAAGAAAAATGTGTGGTTTATGATTGGTTTTCGCGTGGAGGTTGTAGGAGTTAGGCTGTTATGGTTGTGAGTGGATGGAAAGATCGATTTGCTCTAGGGAGACAGGCAGGTCAGATAGTCGCTGGAAAATGTATAATGTTTGCATTGTTAAGGCTTTGTAGAAAGAACCATATTAATAATAATATGTTTCGTGTGTTGTGGGGGTTGTTGTACGTTTACCCCTAACGATATGAGTTTATTTTGAATGTGCCCTTACGGTGAACTGTTTATTTACGAGTAAATCGACTTAGCTCGGTTAAAGTTTCATTCTATTTTCAAGTCAAGAATAGGTATCTTTTAGGCAAGCTTGCTCCATCGTCGACCACATCGTCGCTTACCATCAGGTGAGATGGTGGTCAAAGATCTAATATCCTGAATTAAAAAATCTTATTTTATGAATATGTGGGCGTAGGGTAAATTGTAATGTAAATAAATTGTGCCGATTATCTGTAGGTTTACTGCCCTACACTAAGTTCAAGGACTTGTGTCGTGAGTGACCGAAACATTTACATATCACACACACAGACATTCAATACCAGAAGAACAAATTCACTTAGAAAAGAAAATTGTGCTCCTGCCAGAAATCGAATCCAGGACCCCCTTGTCAACTTAAATAGCCTATGTTAGTCCAGGGTTTAATACATTTCTATTCCTTTCATTAAAATCCGTCTAAGCGTTGCAGCGTGAAGAACACATAATCTAATACCTTTAAACGAGCAATTCTTGTATATATATATATAATTATTGTGTATATATATATATATATATATATATATATATATATAGTATATATATAATTATTGTGTGTATATATATATATATATATAGTATCTGGATGACCGAGCTTGGCTCAGTTTTTATTTAAGTCTTAAACGACGTTTTCTAAAAATCAAACCTAGCTAGATCGACTTATGGCCCCCGAAACCCCCTGCATACTAAATTGAATGAAAATAGTTGGAGCCGTTTCCGAGATTCAGATTATATATGTATAAATAATATCTCTTTTAAAGGTATTAGATATATACACAAATTGCACGAATATCGGTTGTAGTCAGGGGGTTTCGGGGGCGATAAATCAATCTAGCTAGGTTTCATTTTTAGAAACCTTTTTTTTAACGAGCAAAGCTCGGTCATCCAGGTACTTTATTATTATGCTTACACACACTATCAAACTTATATATACATTTTAACGTTGCTAAAGATAGAGTTATGATTATAATATTAGTATGATATGATAATGCATGAATATATGACAAGTACAAAAAAATTAACACACACAGCCGCTCTAAGTTAGAAGACTTATATTGTACTGGATACAATTATATCACAGATACAATAAAACTCACAGGCACAAAATATCTTTAGTGTATTGTTTTTGGATTATTATTAAAATTCAAAATCGTTTATTCACACGGGCCCCATAGAGGCACTCATGATGATTAATGGATTGTTAAATTTTATTGTTGCTATGTGCTACGACTGTCTACGGATTTCGTAGCATGCTTGAGAAAGCATGCTACGAAACCCGTCCGGCTACAATATATTTTTACCCGACTACGGTGAAGCAACTCCTTCATGTGTATGTCATTGAAAAATGCAGGTAGGTACGTCATAATTTTGTCAAGCCTACCATTTGCGAGATATATCCCGTCAAAGTTATTAGAATATATTTATATATATATTTATGTTATATATTTTTATTAGTTAGTATGTATAATCTTAAGTATTATATATTTATGTACATTACAATTCGATATAAATTTCATTAACATATATTTTCTTTACCCCTGATTGATGCACGCCTCATGTCATTTCATTTTCCACCGCTGGATGACTGGTAGAGAATGCTTTTAGCATTAAGTCCTCCTTTTGTACACTTTTTACTGTGCAATAAAGTATTAAATAATAATAATAATAATAAAAGTCATGAAACCTATTTTCTTTAAAATTATACGAAGCCATTTAGGGCTACTGCAGTTGGGTTTTAGTTTTTAAACTTTCATTTCAGGTTATTGTGTCTAGATGTTTGTGTTATAAAATCATAAATACACAATGTGTATGTGCTAATCAAAGCGTTAGACTAGCAGGGAACTACGGTTCTAGAAAATCTGTTGCGTTTATATTTATATTAATATATATTAGAGTATACCATTGTACCGCGTCCCGTTGGGCGGCAAGGCGCAAGCCGAATGAGGGCGGGCGGCGCCCACCACCCTTGACGCTCTACATCTATTTAGTATGTGTGTGTGTATATGTGTGGTTATCGATGATTCATCTTGCTTTAGTATTACGTATTTAAATATTCCTCATTATGATTCACTACAGAAATAGGTACATTATATATCCTACTAATATTATAAATCCGAAAGTTTGTGTATAAGTATGTTTGTTCCCTCTTCACGCTTTAACGGCTGAACGGATTTGGATGAAATTTGAAATGTACATAGCTTATACTTAGGATTAACACACAGGCTACTTTTTAACTTGATAATACCGGGCGAAGCCGCGGGGCACGGCTAGTAATATATATGTTCATACTTCTGATGCAAATAAAACTTATCTACATAAACATAACATCTCATAACAAGCCGTGTTCCGCGGCTTCGCCCGCGTTAATTAAATTAATGTGTTAATCCCGATTATAAGCTATGTACATTCGAAATTTTACCCAAAACTGTTTATCCATTACAGCGTGAAGAAAAAAAAGACATTTACTAACACTTTTACATACAAACTCCCTCTCGTTGACTAACTTTTGTATTTTATTTTTAATTCTATATACCTAGAAGGAAAGAGAACTACCTCCCACGACACAGGTTTTCCTAGTGTGGGAGCTAGGGTTACAAATTCTCATGTTATTTCAGTATGCATTAGATACCTATTGTTACTTGTCATCACTTCAATCGGATTTCTGTTATTTAAGAAGACTTGTGTTATTTAAGTAATCACATACTAGATGCTTCTGAATGTTTCTTACTTTATTTGATATAAACTGAAACTGAAAGCTATGTAAAAAAAAAACCTTCCGGATTGATAATGTTAGTATAATTATATTAATAGAGTTAACAATGCGTTGCAGTAGTTATTTACAATTTACTGTAATGACTTTATATTTTTGATAACTCAAAAACTAGAGATCGGATCTTGATAAAATTTAAAATGGGACCACATGGAAAGCACCAGCTTTCAAATAAAAATATAATAATAAAGATAATCATCAAAATCGGCTCACAACGAAAGAAGTTATGAGGTAACACATTTAAAAAAATCAGTTGAATTGAGAACCTCCTCCTTTTTTTTGAAGTCAGTTAAAAATACCATCGAATTGAGTACCTCCTCCTTCTTTGTAAAGTCGGTAAAAAAAATCCATATAGGTTATTACTATCGAGTATGAACCTTGCCTATCTACAAAGACTGATCCGCTCATCCTATGCGTACGTGTATTTACACACGTATGCACTACTATCGTGTCATTCGTCCTTAGGCCCTTGTTGAGTAAAACATTTTGTTAGTTGGTCGCAGTGGCAACCCTATCATCATTATATATTTTTTATCCTCCTACATTTCAATGTAGGAGGATAAAAAATATATAATCAACCGTTCACGGTTGATCATTCGATTTCCGTCAAAAGGAAAAGATTTAAAAAAAACCGGCCAAATGCGAGTCGAACTCGCGCACGAAGGGTTCTGTACTTTCAACATTATCTATAAAAAAATCAAGTTTGTTGTATGGGAGCCCCCCTTAAATATTTATTTTTATTTATTTTTAGTATTTGTTGTTATAGCGGCAATAGAAATACATCATCTGTGAAAATTTCAACTGTCACCGTTCTTGAGATACAGGCTGGTGACAAACGGACGGACGGACAGCGAAGTCTCAGTAATAGGGTCCCGTTTTTACCCTTTGGGTACGGAACCCTAAAATCGAATTATGCAGTTATTGTTTTCTTATAAATCGAGGACGTGTCGTTTCACAACTCCCGTGGTTTCGGACTTGGCCATCACCGCACCTCTCGCAAAACCACCCTGTATAATTATGTATACAGGGCATATACAAGGTGACAAAGCGAACGGACGATTTGAAAAAAAAATCAATAAAATATTTAACATATCCAATTTCATTCTAACGAAAAACATTTTTAAAATAAGAATAAAGTAACTGCTATAAAATATTCTTTTAAATCTGACCTTTGCCGGGAATCGCACCAATAAAAAAAAAGACGATTCATGTTTATTAATTTAATTATCACTATGAATGATTTGATATTAATTATTATTGACATATAGGTTTATTAAATGAGCATCAATTGTAGTGACTAATTCATGAATTGAAATTTAAAATTAATTATTTACCTAGTACTTTAATCAATTTTAATATTTGCACGCCTTCATTGGCAAAATACGGAAAATGACTGTTTGACTGTTAACCGACTTATTCCGACTTCTGAAGGTTCTCAATTCGACTGTTTTTTATGTGTGTTACCTCATAATTTCTTTATAGTCGAACTGATTTTGATGTTTCTTTAATTTGAAATCTGGTGCATTCCCTTGGTCTCACTATTGCTAACTAAACTCGTTCAAGGCACAATCTGTAAGCCCCGCCCACCGCGGCGCAATCATCGAGTGATTTTTAGGGCAAAAAATACTTCCATGTTTTGTCCGCATTCAATGGGCTAAAGTCAGTTTTCGCTTAGAAAAATCAAGTAACAGTATCATGGAATATCAGTTAATATTGATTTTATTTATATAGCATTAGCCATGCTAGGCAGAACTATAGTGATAAATTTAGAAAGGAAAAAATATCGCCTGAGGCGGGATTTGAACTCGCGGCCATAGGGTCTCATGCCCTATTGCTCTAACCGCTGAGCTACTCAAGGCCCGCCTGAAGCGACGAAATTCACCTTTCCTTATTATTAACGTCTTACGGGGACGTGTGACGTCATCTACCGAAACAGTTTATGGCAAATCCCTATTTTTCCTTTCTAAATTTATCACTATCAGTTAATAGTTCAGCTATTACTATTAATTTTACCTTCCTGAATGTGTAACTAGGAAAATACACGTTTTACCAACACTCAGCTATTATTGTACTGCTTAGTTTGTAATTCGTGGTAAGGATGGTATTAATGGACGCACATTGTCGGTAGCCATAGAATTCCATTAACTTACATGGTAAAAACTTCCATATGCTAAAATTAAAGGAAATAACACCATCTACTTACCTTTGTTTATTCATTGGTGCATTAATTGACGTCAGATATTTGCATGAAATACAGGTATAAAGTTTACAAAATAATAAAATAATAATTTAAACACATAATTTAAAAAAACCGACTTCACCGCTTTGTCTTCAGAACCCTTGATCAGATTAAATTAATTAAATACGCATTATTGAGGATAATTCAATAACTACTGGCCCGGTTTTGATCAAATTTAAATGGGACTACATAATAAGTACCAGCTTTAATATAAAAAAAAATCAATTACCCAGAAAAAGAGTTAGGAGGTAACATAGATACAAAAAAATACAGTCGAATTGAGAACCTCCTCGTTTTTTGAAGTTGTTTAAAAAGAGTGAAGAAGCTGTACTCTATCTGAGTGTAACTCGTGAATCCATGTTGTAAATAAGCTTGATCTGCCTGTTGTCTCAGTTGTTTATGTGTTTCCTTACCATTCTGCGGGAGCCGGGTTCGATTTTCGGTATGACAACTGCCGAATTTAGACTCGAAGTCCATTTGTTGGTAATTTCTCTAGTGTTATAAAAACACTCACCGAAGCTCATGAACAAAAGACTTCTTCACCATGTGAACATTGAGGCAATCCAGCTCCTCGACAACATAGACTTAGTGAGAAGACTCCAGGAAACTAAACCTTTTGAGCTAGTGTAGTGATGAGGCAGTGTAATATAGTGAGTGCTATTAACAAAGACCACAAGAACAAAGTGTCTTCCCTTTAATAGAGACAGTAAGAATGCGCAGAAAGCGTTTTGCTTCCACGTTCATTGTGCGAATCGCAAGGAATGGAACTCCTTGCCTGAGTCGGTGTTTCCTGATTCGTACAATATGGGAGTATTCAAGTTGCGTGTGAATGTATCTTCTAGGCAAGCTTGCTTCATTGTCGACCATATCGTCGCTTACCAACAAAATGATGGTGGTCAAAAGTTTGTCTAGTTTGAATAAAAAAAGTGTAAAAGGATACGTCTTAGTATATACTACTCCTCTTAGCAGTTCAGGTAAAAAAAAAAGTTATGTCATTAAAACAAATGTTTGTAGTTCGATGTGAAGATATATAATTGAGAGACGAAACGAGCAAGTCAGTTGCCTGATGGTAAGCGTCACGCTTGCTAGTACAGTATCATTCAGAGGTTTATCCTTTTGTCTGCAACTAGCTTTTGCCCGCGGCTTCGCTCGCGTTAAGAAGTATTATTTTAAATTTGACAAAGTTTCATACAAACTTTCATCCCCTATTTTATCCCCTTGGGGGTAGAATTAATCAAAATCCTTTCTTAGTAGATGCCTACGTCATAACATCTACCTGCATGCCAAATTTCAGCCCGATCCGTCCAGTGGTTTGGGCTGTGCGTTGATAGATCACTATGTCAGTCAATCAGTCAGACACCTTTGAGTTATATATATTTATATATAGATTTGGCGAATCTGTCAGTACAGTCATTAACTTTCATGAGTGCCTCTTTTTTTTTTTTTTTTTTATACTAGGTAGGCAAGCATTTGACCGCTATCTCACCTGATGGAAAGTGACGATGCGGCCAAAGATGGAACATGCTTGCCTAGAAGGTACCTATTCACTCTAGACTTGAAGACACCCAGATTATACCGTTCAGGAAACAAAGACGCAGGCAATGAGTTCCACTCCTCACACTTCCAAATCTTTGGGGCCCATGTCAATAAACAACGCATTCACACACACAAACGATTTTGAATTTGAATTTGTGTGAAACGGTGCTATCAGTTTCAAATAGAATTACTAGCACCTGAAACCAGATACGTGTACTACGTATCTGGGTTACAGTAATGGCTCAATAATTCCAAAGATAATCTGTTGTTTGTAAAACACTCGAGATGCGGCGGTAATGTTCCTTGTTTACTTCGATTGTAATCTTCGATCGAGATAAGGCTTTACACGAGGCAATTATAAGTAGCTTATAGGTGGCAGGTTTTGAGTGATTTTTACCGACTTCCCAAAAAAGGAGGAGGTACTCAAGTCGACTGTATTTTTTTATGTGTTACCTCATAACTTCTTTCCACGTGAACCGATTTAAATTTTTTTTTTTAGTTTGATAGATGTTGCTCTCCACAATTGGGACCAATGTCCCATTTAAATTTGATCAAGATCTGATCAGTAGTTCTTGAAATATTGTCAATAATGCGTATTCTGTATGCGTAGCCTTAAGACTAATAAGTAATTTAATTTTAACCTAAACTTCTAAGTAGATTAGTAAACTAAGAATGTGTCCAATAACACTTTTCTTACTGCCTCTATTTAAGGGAAGACACTTCTTGTGTTCTTTGTTAATAGCACTATATTACACTGTCACATCACTACACTAACTCTAAAGGTATAGTTCTGTTGAGCTTTCTCACTAAGTCTGTTGTCGAGGAGCTGGATTTCCTCAACGTTCACGAGATAAAGTCTTAGTTCATGAGCTTTGGCGAGGTAAGTGGCAGGTGAAGGAAAACATTGTAAGTAGACCGGCTTATCAAAGAATCACAAAATTCGAAGACATGTGTTATACGCCAGCACGCACTTGGCCGTGGTGGATTATCCTCTCCTGTGAGCAAAGGCTACGAGTCCAAGCTGTGGGAACATAATATACACTCTTTTCACACTCGCAGTCCACACTAAGCTCGATAGCTTGTGTTATGGGTCCTTAAAACATTTACGTCACACAAGTCATAATCAGAAACACACATTTTCCTTGGGGAAAAAAAATCTAATTCTATAGGCTCCTAAATGGCTCAGTGACGCAGGTAAATAAAAATCTAATGACGACAATAATAGAGAAAATTGTGGGGGTTTCGTTTGATAATGGAAGATTACTTTGAGTGTACTATTTAATTGTTATCAAAATATCTTGGGAATCAACAGAATTTTTTTTTTTTGGACCGGATTGCAAATACATTAAAAATTCGTTGAACAATCATGGTAATACATAATAATACACTACGCACTGAGTACGAGTGATGAAGTATGTATTTTTATCCAAGAACACCATCTAAATAAAGGTTTGCAGCAATTAAGATTTGACATAAGGCAAGCATAAGGGTGACAAGCGCATTGCCGAATTCTATATATTAATAACTCTGGGTGGCATTGAACTGCAATGGTTTCGCAATTTGCAATCGACTTGCTCGTCTCGTCTGTCAATAACATAAAAAAATTAAATAAATCGCGCCACTAAAAGTCGCCATGTCTTAAAGCTTTAGCAGGAAGAAACTATCGTCTAGTGGTTACCTTACAAAATAGAGCATGCTGGTAACTGAAAAAAAAACTAAAAAAAAATATTGAATAAGTTGAAAATTGCTTTTTTACTAGAGAAACTTTATTATTCTAACCGTGAGGACCTTTAATTGGCTCATTGTATTATGCTTAACCTGTAAATTGTTAGCTGGTGTTCTTGGATAAGCTGTTGGTCTTCCTCAATATAAATAAAAAATAATAATATTGTATTAAATAAACTGTTACATAAAGTGAAATAACTTGGTCGGACAAAAACAAATGTAATAATGTTATTTGTTGTATCTTAGGTACTTATATAATATTTATTTTTTGGCTCTGAAATCAATTTGAATGCTTCACTGTACTGTTCTGAAAGTCTTAAAAAGAGCGACAGTGAGGCAAATGGGGGAGGAGAACGAGGTATTACAGAACGAATCCGGGTTTATGGCTGGTAGTTGGACAATAGACGCTATGACAATGTGGCTGTAGACTTGGCCAGCATTTTGTGCCCTCGTCGCCTCGACCAAACGCCACGACAGGGGGGATCTATTCCGGGCGTCAGATTGACGTCGAAATCGAACGATTTTCTTTTGTTATGAACATCGAATCAACTGAAATTTCAACCAATCGACTCTCGTATCGACGTCGTATCAATTCGAACAATCGTATTTTGACGACCAGAATAGACCTACAGATCTCTAAATATTGTATTATCCCTGGTCCCCGCGGTCCCAACAATAATGCCTACAAAATATTCTCATTAACTATTGAAGGGTTTATTTTCAAGAATGTTATGTATCCTCGACGCTATTCTGAATCACGAAGCAATCTTACATATTCTTTTCAATCGATTATTCCGTCTCTACTTATCTTAAATCCTTCTATTTCTATATGGTGATAACTTTTGAGTACGCGGCACGCCCAAATCACTATAGGTATCTTACTGCAGTATAAGGTAGGTACATATCTTTGGTAGCTAATCGCTCAGAACCACTTATCTGAAGTGTGATGTGTTCCAAATCTATCCGATACGTCTCTACTTGCGGGTGACATACTTCTGCGTACGTGGAGCTACTTATTCTGGGCGATAACGAATTGATTTTAAACTGATATAGAGTAGACATGGGACAGTTTGGATCCGGTACCCGGGTATTTTTAGTATTTTACTGAAAAAAAATAATTTAAATCAATAAAAAATAGCTATTGATGAAAACATTTATTTAGTACAAATGCCATAGAAACAATATTACTATATTAAATATATAAAAAAATGGGCAAACTGAAAAGTTTTTTGCAAGTTGTCAAGTCGACTTCTTTTTTTTTCATTGACAAATCTTGACCTTGAAAACAGGCGTTCACTGTAAACAGAAGTTACGGGCGTCGTTATATACTCTGTAAGTATATATGCACGTAACATAGCATGCCAGCGCTGCCGGATACCCGGCCCTAGCCGGGTACTCGGTTGCCGGGTACCCATGAAAATTACTACCCGTCCCATGTGTGTATGTAGAGCTACCAATGGAGAGAATATTTTTTCGTTTCCTTTTCATTTATTTATTAATCAAACAATTACTATATTAATAACTTAAAATTAGTACCTTATCACAAAAAATCAATAGAACTATATTAAGAGTACCTATCATAAAAAAGAAACAAACAATAAGATGTAGCGTTAACATAATATATAAATATATTTAACTACTAACCGACCATAATACCTACCTAAACAGACGTAACTAATATTATACGAACACGAAACCAAATATTTTTTAATATGAATAAATATAATAATACCCAGCAGATGTCGCTTGCAGAAATACAAATCGACAGTAATCACACATTACTGTCGATTGGTTTTTATAAAATAGAACAAAATGGCGTATGTGGTGATAAAAACACAGCCAGCATTTAAGGCACATAACTGACCAACTACTTTTTGCATTAGGTAGTTAAGTTCTAAATTCAAAATGGATCCCAAGAGGCCTTCATGAAAGTTAATGATTATATTGCCAGATTTACAAAATTACAGCCATCTCGAGAAGAAACTGGCAAAAAAATCGGCGGCGCAATTTTTTATTCATTTTTTAAAAAACTTTACATCGGTAGATATATAAAGAAAAGAAAGAAAGAAAAATAATGTATATCTGTATTATATAGTCACCAGAAAGCGCTTGTGCAGTTTGCCTTCATGCTCGCTTGTTTATAAATAGACTTATTGTTTCTTATACTTTTACTATTCCCACCATTATTAATTTTTGGAACGAAAGTTCCTTATCGCGCGTTGCGAAAGGGGGCTAGACGGAAACAATTAAGACCAAAAGTTGTAACGACACTTTTTGCTATAGATGTAAGCCATACCACGTTCTCGTCCGATCACCGAAGTTAAGCAACGTCGGGCGCGGTCAGTACTTGGATAGGTGACCGCCTGGGAACACCGCGTGATGTTGGTTTTTGGATGTTTCTTTTAATTTTGGAACGAAAGTCCCTTATCGCGCGTTGCGAAAGGGGGCTAGACGGAAATTGAACTTCGTTCCATCCGGGTGTCCCTTGACACCTCTCAAGTTTTTTAATATAATTCGATGGTCTAGAATAACTCCGCCCAGAAGTACAATGTACATCGACAATCCCAAATAACTGATAAGCGGCACCGGATTTCTCAGATATATCACAAGTGGACCGCATTTATATTCGATTCCGATGACGAGATAAAACTGATGACGCAAGTCTGTTTTCTAGAATGATTTTAGTCATACTGTGTTATTTTATATTCGGATATTACGTAGTATGTTCATATTTTACATAGCATTAGCCCACTTCCATCCCACTACTGGAATTCTAGGCTTTCTTTCACTGCGAGAGTTTTGTCTCGAGATTGCTGTAATTTTAAGAATCTGGCTATAGAATCATGAACTTTCATGAGTGCCTCTTTAAGGCCCATGTAAATAAACGATTTTATTTTTGAGAGTGTCTAGGCTGTAACGCACTGCTCTCCTGAAGGCATCCTATATGGGCTGCCCGGGACCGACGCGCGACGGCTCAATGGAACTAGTCCTCTGCGTGATTACCTTTATCTAAGTACTAGCCGAGTTCTTTGAGGATTTTGGATCGACTAAACACAAAACTTTAACCAACGAAATTTCGAGGATTTAAGAATAAGAGTATCCCAAAAAAAAACAATTTATTTAACCCCCTTATGGTATGGATTTTAATATATCTTGTGCAATTTTTCATGCTTCTAAATAACTAGCTTAGGCTTATTGTTCGTTCGTTTAGTGTAGAAGGTGGGAGCTATCTGAAGTAAAATAGCTTAAAACACTTTTATCCATGCTTAGTCCTATATCTTTTTTTATTATCGCAGTTGGTAAATGTACTCATACTCATTCACTCATTTATTCATAGCAAAAATTTTTATATGTCAAAAATGGTATGTATACAAATAAATTAAAATAATTTATAATAATAATTAAAAAAAAAAACTTAATTATTCAATAAGAATTAAATGTCGGAATTCTAAATATAACAATGTCAAACAAATCTAAGATAAAATAACACATTATTAAATCTTTATCTAAGTACTAGTTCAAGTTATTTATAGTTACCTCCCTAAGTTTTCTCACTGTCATGTATCTGCGGCACATGTATTAATTACTTATTTTAAGTTTATCTCAGCAAGTGAATTGTTAATTCTTATGAGATAGTAAATAATTCTAATCACAAACGAATTAAAATGCAAATAAACATAATTAGGCAATATTATCAATGTAAAATTTAATTATAGATTAATAATAATAATGTTATTGGTACAAATTCATTCATTATAGATCGGTAGTTTTTCTACGTTTCAGTAGATATATAGAAGTATATCTATTGCACAGTACCCAAAGAAAAAGAACAGAGAAATACACATAGTTACGTAGACTTTAAGTGTACTTACATCTGTGTATAATATATATATATTACAACTCTACATTCCAGTCCAACCCAGTCCATGGTCTATATTACACGGAGACATGCAAATGTCCGTTTCTCCGCTCTAAAAGGGTCTTCCCAAGCAAAGTTCTCAAGATTGAAGACCATTTGGATTCCACCTTCAGCATGCAAGTATGCCAGCGCCATCTCATAACAAAATATCCCGCTACCTTTCTCCGAAAGCATTGAATGAGCCATTCATTCAAGTCCGATCATCGTATAACGGTCGCATTGGTCTATCACACCCACTGACCAGTTCCGTAGACCTCCGTGTGACACGAGAAAACCTCCTGAGTTATCTATTTTCATTCGACATCCGAGAGGTGGAGTGGGTCTTGCTTAATTGGCACGATAGTAAGAAGATATGTTCTCCGTCCAAAATATGTTGAACTTTGAGGAGTACGAGTAGTTCCCCTCGTTGTTTGAAATGTGTGAGATGTCCAAGAGCTGGGGAAGGTCTGAATAGTTTGGTGTGGTAAGAAGTGATGTTTAGATTCAAATCCCGTCGAGGGCTTCCGCGAAGCGATGCCATGTGGATGGTGAATGAGTAAGTGTTTTCTGTTACACTTGTTGTTGAAAATTCCGAGGGGCGATTGAGTATGGTTTTCTTACACAGATGCGATCGGGATTGTCCATGTTGTGACTATTGTTCTGCGGTTGTTAAACAGCTTTGAAAAGATCACATCCTAGTACGTGATTGAAGTGTACTTCATTGTAAACAGTTTTAGAAAGATATCGGAACACTTCAATTGCTGATGCGTTATTTTGGAGTGACTAATAATCTAATGTTGCCATTTGATGTTCCCTCAATTTTTAAAACCAGGATTTGATGAAGGATTTACCAGGTCATTTCAAATTAAAAATTCACAGAAAGTTTCTTTTATTGATCAGGTATATTGGATATTTAATTATTGCAGTAAATAAATTGAGTACGTCATTAATTTGATAAATCCTTTAGAATATGTTAGAGGTCCTAAAACAAGGCTGTAGCGAGCTCCTGATGCAATGAGATGTGATTGTGGACAATTCTATTACTTAACTTTAAATTCCTATCTTTTTATATCTCTTTAAACCCAATGTCTTCGATTGCCACTAAATTTGAAGAAACTTCGTCATCGGACACACAGCTAGGTGACACCGGTATATGGTAGATATTCCACAAATGGGGTCGAAACCGCAAGGCATGGAACTCCTTGCCTGAGTCGGTATTTCTTGATAAGTTTAATATGGGAGTCTTCATCAAGTCACGAGTGAATATCGGGTGAGATAGTGGTCTAACGCTTGGCAATATTGAATAAAAAAATATTTCCACACACTATTTGCGCTATACTATTACCCACGCACTTTTATAGGCTGTCCAATAAGGATTTATGTCAACAACTAATAAAAACGTAATAAAACACACCTTTCTACAACTCAAACAAAGAAATCTTTGTTTTCCGGCAGAGTCGATCCCCGAACGTCTTGCCAGAATACGTAATCATTTCGTTTGACAGATTATCTTTTATTGACAGTTTAGAGGTCATTGTCCTTGATTTTATCAACGTCCCTGGCGCAGGAAGTGTCCATTTTATTCCTGTACAAATATAAATGTATCTTAAATCTACATCAATAGCGTTCGGAGTAAGTTTTCTGATTATTTTTTTAATCCTTACTTTATTTTTGAACCGATTTCTTATTTAATTGAGTTAGGGTTAACTCAAAGAAAAAGAACCCAGAAAATTTTACATTAAAATGTTTATATTTTGTAGATTTATTTACCGAGCGAGCACGAAGCGCGAGCGAAGCGTCTTTGTTTCAGCTTGGGCAACATTTTTTTCGTATGTCCGGTTGTCCGGATTTCCAGTTCCTCTACAGGTCGCATTTCTCAACCGATTTAAGTGAAATTTTGTGAGGTGGTTCGATAATAATATAGTTTTTTATGTTGATTCAATTTCTGGATATTTAGACAACAATAAAAAAAATACATATTCAGCCATTTCGAAAAATACGAGGTCTTCAGCTCACAAATCCACTAGTTTTTATCTTTAAGCAGTTCTTCTAGTATGTTCTGATAAACACCAAGCGAGCAGTACTCTGCGCTATTACTCAGCTCAGCGTTAATATGGATGATAAGTACTATGGTTATCTTCTAGAGGTATATACCAACAAAATCCATTAACAATTTACCAGCAAGCCTATTATATTTCATATTATTCATTTATTGCAGGTACAGGTTATAATTATTATTAACAATAGATTATTTGGAACGTATCTTTTAAAACTAATTATAATACAATATTAATTAAAAAAAAAATATAAAAATTTTAATTAATCATAATAAATTAAAACGTAGAACACCTCGTCTGAAACAGAATAAAATATCAAATAACCATCTTAATTTATGTTCACCGTCGACTGTAGTGTTTGCCGTCGACCATCCCACACACAAACAAAATTTTGGACATAATAAATTACTATCTGCCTTGATTTCTTACGATTGACTTTCTTACTATTGTCTTCTTCGAAGAATCGCGTCTAAAAGGAAGCCTTACTTGTCTGATTCCCAGCACTGCCCAATCCTAAGTTTCGTTACAGAGCGAACAATTGATTACTAATTATTTTGAATGTTATAAAAGATTGTATAGGTATAATTATACCTCTAACTTTTTCAACTCCAACTTTCCCGAATCGACACAGGAAGGCATGCCTGCCCATTAAGAATCTACGGCCACTCTGGGACTCACGCAACTTATGTAAATGTGCTGTTCTCCTCTCACGACTATCATTAGCATCTTCCAAGAGGTGTTCAAAGAGTTCTCTCATCAGTATGTGTCGCGCATCCAGGAGCGATGGCCGCTGCTTCCGCGCGCTTAGGTTTTTTTACTTCCTTTCACTGAGATGTCAATTTATTGTCTTTTTTTTTGTTTTTGGCCAGTGCCAAATGTTTTGAATATGTAATTTGATGGGTGGGACGGAATATAGCATTTTTTATGGCAAATTTTGGTACATTGACGTCATTACTATATCATGTTCTTATGTTACCATGTGCATGTGCATTCCTGTTATTTTTCACAAATTCTCTAATGAGTAGATTCGTTTACAGCCTATATGGTCTAATGTTCAAGTAAAAATAAAATTAATGAAATGCTCTCACACTCACAGCCCCACACTCAGTTCAATTACTTGACGTGGGTGTCGGAAACATTCACATCACACACATCACTACCTGAACCAGAAACACAAACTTTCCTTGGGCAGAAATCTTGTGTTCCCGCCGAGAAACGAACCCGATAGATACTTTGAAGGCTTATATATAGTATGTTATATATATATATATATTATACTAAAAATGATTTTAAAGCAATCTGTAAAAGTGCTGAACGGGCCATGATGGCCATGATGGGATGACCATACTCTGTTATGATAACGGAGTAAGGCCCTGGGATGCTGACATAGCTGTTCCAGAGTAACAGGTGGTGAAGGCCCATCAAATAGTGCTGTCGGTCTCTGTATCTATCAAAGACGATATTGGGAGATCCAGTTTTTTCAGTCCACTCATATAAAAATCTGTGACGTCATACGTTTGCAGCATTGCGTTTTATTTTGATGTTGATATGTTATGTATTCTAGTTTAGTTGCTGTGTACGTTTATTATTATAGATCTCTCGACTTTCCAAGTAAGCTGCTGCCGCTGTGACGAATTTACCTTTTTTTATGCTGGATACAAGCATTGTACCACTATCTCATCTGATGGAAAGTAACGATGCGGCCGAAGATGGAACACGCTTGCCCAGAAGGTACCTATTCACTCTAGACTTGAAAACACCTAGATCGTACCGTTCAGGGAACAAAGACATAGGCAATGAGTTCCACTCCTTCGCTGTTCAGATGGTAAACGTAACGAAACGTTTCGAGCGAACAGGAGGTATATCAACCATAAATGGTTGCCGTTTGACGGTTTGTCTTGTTGTTAGATGGTAAAAGGCCTGAGCACACTCACCAAAATGTAGGTAAGCGATAGAATACCGATAGGCTCGCTACCTAACTCTTATTGATCAAGGACACCTAAAAACCTAAGTGTAACGTTTGGACCCTCATTGCAGAGTTCGCGTAGGATCGTGAGCGAGTCTCTGTGTTAGGACATACCAGTTTTAATCGCCATCCTCAATACCGTTTATTTATGCCGTAGCAAGCAGGATCGATAAAATTTTGGCTATAAAATCTATAATGCTATTCCACTTCGCGCACATTAATGTCATTAGAGATAGGTGTGGCCCAAATGTCGTTTAGTATCTACCACCCATCATCTTGCTTTTCAATAAACATTTTACGTATCAGGTTTATGACCACTTAGTATTAAGCCCACATCTTAGAATTCCGATGTGTCAAGATCCACTGGTCAGCCATAGCCCATATGTGATTTGAATAACGCAATGGGATGAGAAGATAGTCGGAGAGGCAGAGGTCATAAGGATGTGTTTTTTGTCGTTTTTAATATACAATACAATACAATAACTCTTTATTGACACCAATAATAAAAAAGTACGGAAAAATTTTTTACTAATAAATAGGTACAATGGGCGGTCTTATCGCTAAGAGCGATCTCTTCCAGACATATATATACATTTTTTTTTTTTTATAATTATAGAAGACAGGCAATGCTTTCTTCAATGAAGTATAGATGACACAAGCACCAATGTATCAAGGAAAGAAAGGTTGAGCTTCTGCTAGGAATCGAACCAGCTAGATCGGGTACTGCGGGTAAAAAGTAAAAGATAATTTAAAAAAAAATATTTTGTTACACTGGAAGTAATTTGATTAAACGTTTATGAAAAATGATAAAATTCATTCATTCATTCAACTCACGTTAGAATACCATACTCAATAAAAGACCACATGCAATAAAATACCAACCAAAAAATGGAAGTCGTGGTTAATTGACAAGACCTTTTAGGTACTTGATATACAAAGCGCCCGAGGCGCACGTACAGGGCGCAAGAAAAAGGCGCGCCCAAAGAGCGCGCCCTGTTTGCTTTTTATTGCCTGAATGAGTTTTTGAATACTCAATTCGATTGACGTCATAATATTAAATTAATATCAACAACTTCATAGTGTTCAATTGTTATTAATATTTTCGACATTGTATTTTTTAATGCTTTGACATTTAATTTTATACTTATTTTAATATTAATAATTATACCTTATCTACTAAATGCAATTTCACATGCATTATAAGGACGGATGACACTGAAGACCAATATGTATACTCTATTTAGTGTAATAGATAGAAAGATACATTCTTTATTTGCGCGCCAAAAAAATATAACACTTACTGACAAATCTCAAATTTAAAAAGGTGGTCTTATTGCTTAAAGATATTTCTTCCAGACAATGTGAAATATACTAATTTCATTTCAGAATTATTCTTAGAAATAAGTTATTATTTATTTTCTTTGACCTCATTCAAATTGGCAGCCATCTCTCACACTAGCTCCGACCGTATGATCGGAGGACCGTGATAAACATCAGGCATCTCATTATGCGAGATTCATAGAAGCATAAAAGTTGAGCTTCAACGAACGCTCTGTACTCGGAAAGGTTTTGCATTGTTTTCTGGGGAAAATTAAGTTTAAGAACTGCAATAGTACTTCGGGAATTTTAAAATTCTAATAGAATATATTTCCTCTTTGTAGCTAGGTTCGATAGAAATTGTAGGTACGTACAGAGTTTGCGACGTTAATTGTTGTCATTATGTTATATATAGGTATGTATGTTTATTTTTTAAGCTATTGCATAGCTTCTATCGCGGGCCTTGAGCGTGGAGACCGAATCCAGAAATTCCGTTACGAAAATAACCTAACATCCCCCACTCCGACCGGCACAGCTGTGATACTTTTTAGTTTTGCCATCTTTCGATGAATAGCAGAACTTTTTTTTTTTGCCATCTTTCGATGAATAGACGTCTTTTTTTTTATTCCAGTGGATCTTGACACATTTATATAATTTTAATTACCATTTTTGACTATGGGCCATACCTATACATATTTTCTGAGAATTTGAAGTTTTTGCTTATATTGTTTAGACGTTAAATACCTCTGACAGACGGACGGATGGATAAAGTACTGAACAACCCAAGGCAACTTAGAGATCTCTCTTCGCACAATAAATTAGAAATAATCTGGCGAATTGATGTTGTGTACGGCTTGAAACAAGTCTACAAAGTAAGTCGAAATTTAGACTTGTTTCAAGCCGTACACAACATCAATTATGTGTAATACTCACGATAGTTTTAATCTGACGAAGTTAATACAAGGTAATATTATAATAATATTATATTCAATTGTGGGTATAACGAGGTAAAATCTGTATGATTATGCAATGTTTTACCCGATTAATGTGTCATTAATATGAATTTAATGATAAATATAATGTAGTACGTTTATCTTCGTATTGGGATGGCCCAGAGGAAACTGATAGGTACCATTTGCCTGTTTGTATGGATATGTATGATTGTTTACGGGGATAAGTTGATTCATGTATTGAATTATGCAAGTGGAGAGTCACAACAAAAACTTTTCCTCTATCCAAAAATATTTTAGACTTTATTTTCTGAATTTGACTATTTTAAAAAAGTGTGGTATTAAATATACCTAACTAGAGGTTCGCGCCGAACTGATTACACAAATTAAATTACTATTACTCACGCCAAAATTTTGCCTAATAGAGAAAAACTCATTAATTTTATATTTAATAATACCTAATTATTTCATTTCTTTATTTGTTTTTAAATTACAGGATATAACAGAGTACCTGGGTGATCGAGCTTTGCTCCGTTTTTTTTTGGTAAATTACGTTTTCTAAAATTGAAACCTAGCTAGCGGTTTATCGCCCCCGAAATCCCCTGCATACTAAATTTCATGAAAATCGTTGGAGCCGTTTCCGAGATTCAGATTTTATATATATATATGTATACAAGAATTGCTTGTTTAAAGGAATTAGATAGATAGATTTTACGTAAATTTCAGCTTTAAATGTTTTGCCGTTTTTGAGATAGACCCCGGGACAAAATAGGTCTGTCGAAAAACAGGGACTTTGGTGGCCAACCAAATCGTTATTATAGGTTAAAATAGATGAATAATATATTTTAAAAATTTTTATTAAATTATATAACAGAATTAGCAATAGCAAAAGAAATACGTTATTTATGGTTGAAATGATATCCCAAGAAGTTTCTCTTTTATGTAACAAACTAACTGCGCCCCACGGTTTTACCCGCGAAAATGGTGGAATAAAAAGTAGCCTATGTATTAATCCAGGGTGTCAGCTACTCCATACCATCAATACCATACCAATTTATCAAAATTGGTACAGCCGTTAGCGCGCGAAAAAGTAACAAGCATACAAATACACTCACAAACTTTTACCTTTATAATATAAGTGTGACCCTGTACATTTGTATATAGTATATATTTCGTACCTTTATTAATGTTCACCTATATTGTTTATTTAGTTATTAATTTATAATTTCCTATATTATTTTAGTCACACAACCTACGTCATATATAAATAAACAAAATAAAATAATGCATAACAATTATTCACTATTGTTTTGATAGGGAATTCTGAAAACGATAAGGACAATTTAATTAATTAATAAATATATTTAATGAATGAATATTTCTTGAATTAATATATTTATCAACCGTCTACGTACGTTTAATTCATAAAATTAAATTAAATTAATTAAATCCGTACTAAATACGACAAATAAATAACAAATAAGTTCCCATAATGTCGCCAGCATGATGGGAACGCTACCTGTGTGTGGGCTTGAGTATATTTTAACAATTTAAGCCCAAGCAAATCTTAAAAAATCCAACTTCACCGTTTTATCTTCGGAACCCTTGATCAGATTAAATGAATTAGGTAAATACGTATTATTGAGGATAAGAGATTTTGATCAAATTTAAATGGGACAAGATGGGAATCACCGGCTTTCAAATAAAAAAAGAATCATCCAAATCGCTTCACCTATAATAAAGCGTATTATCCTCAATAATGCGTACTTAATTATTCATTTAATGATAATCAAGGGTTCCGAAGATTAAGCAGTGAAGTCGTTTTATTTGTATTTTTATCTTTAAGTTCCATTTGTTTAGGTATTTCAATTATCTAAAGTGTGGTAAAATATATTTTATTTTAGTCATGTTACTAAATTCCATTTTTTTCTATCCGTTACGGGCCAATTGCCTATATTTCCTTAAACTATTTAAAACTATATTATACATCTATACTGCAAAGATCTAAGTTTATGAGGCTTCGACTTTTTAGGTAACTCAAGTTTACAATATTTATTTTATATTATTTATACCCTCTAGTATATATAGTCCAAATATGAAAGCTTTACTTTTTGTTATTATTGAATACGACAAATGTTCAGCGTCTCAAAAAGTAAGTATAGCGAACCATTTTATCAATGATCCACCTTATTCTGTGTAATTGTGTAAACTCAAAAAGTCTAAACCCACCACGAATAATTTAAACGCAAGCAAAGCTTAAAAAGCCGACTTCACCGCTTTATCGTCGGAACCCTAGATTCTGATCAAGGGTTCCGAAGATAAAAAATTTGAAATTTACTTTTGAAAATACGCATTATTGAGGATAACTTAAAAACTACTAGTTAGGTTAGAACTTGACCAAATTTAAATGGGACCACATAGGAAGCACTAGATTTCAAATCATAAACAACATCAATTTCGTTTTACCTAAAAAAAGTTGTAGGTAAAACACATTAAAAAAAAATGCAGTTGAACTGAGAACCTCCTCCTTTTTTGTAAAGTCGGTTAAAAAGATAGACAATTTATTATTTTGCCTGTTTTTACACCTTATATGTAGTTTTGACGTGTTTGCTGATTCCGTGTGATGTAATTCCTAAAATATACTTGAAGTCAATACAACTTATATAATTAACCACAAACCACATGATAATATTGTTATTTATATGTAATTTCATATGTGTATTATTTGTTTTGTTTTAAATACTGGCAACTAACTTAATTTCTCTACTAGGAAGGTGAGTGTTTTGCTTTGAACGAAAATACTATATATGCATAATATACCTACATAAGATTTAAAAAAAGTTTAAGTATTATTTTAACCGACTGCCTAGGAAGGGTTCTATTTTTCGCGCGTATCTTGTAATATAAGCGTATCTTGTAATATAAGCGTATCTTATATATTTGTAAATTTCTCGTATTTTCAAAATGGTTGGATGTATCGTTATATTCGTCTTAAAACCCCAAGTTTTCTTAGATAAATGTTTAAAAAAAAAGGCGAATTCTAGAAAAAAACAACCAAACCCATCGAGTACTGTATTAAAATGAAGGAAATTAAAAGGGTATTACATAAAAAGTAGGTTCACATTTTTTGCGGTCGGGTTTTTTTAATTTTTAGTACGTTGACTTATTTAACCATTTTAACTTTAGAATTAAACATATAAAATTATTTTCTTATTTAGTTGATTATGAATTAGGAATATTTATGAATAAAAATTCAAAATAGCAAAACGCACGCTATTGGCTAGACTGATTCGTGACGTCATATGTTCTTAGATATTTCATGTCAATGATTTCACGGTAGCCATGATTGGATCGTAGACGTCCAACAAAAATCGTCCAAATGGCCGCGAATAAAATTGTTCGAACTTTCTCGCATTGTCAAATATTTATTTTGATATATAAATTGATTTTATGAACGAAATTTTATTTGTGGCGAATGTATTAAGCAATCGATTAAAAACATAACAATACGCATATTCCCTATTATACGCGAGATACTGCACTGTTAAACAACAAAACAAACGCAGGCACACTCACAGCCCCACACTAAGTTCATTGAATAAAATAACTTAGATATCGAAAAAAAACATAAAAAATTTAACATTCATGAAAGAAAGATGGGTAACACCGCGAAGCACATCTAGTTATTATATAAATAAGTAAAATAAATTAAAAAAAACAACGCCTCGTTCTCACGCTATAATCAGACGTTCGTGCAGAGATCCTCCAGGTTCCTTAACCGTGATTTATCCTCCACTGATATAGGTAAATAAAAACATTATAAAGGAAATATTATTCAAATGCATCTCGCATGCGTACGCATCTAGCATGCAAAATCGTCTCAGTGCATGCAGCGCATGCAGAGGGACTGCAGCTCTTGATCTGGTTGTTGACCTGATCATAAACATTATTTTATGATGCTGTAATAAAGGCATGCATTCTGTCGCATTATTTAAATAATTAAACGCAAGCAAAGCTTAAAAAACCGACTTCACCGCCTTATCTTCGGAGCCTTGATCAGATTTAATGTATTAAACACGCATTATTGACTATAACTCAAAAACTAGAGATCAGATCTAGATCAAATTTCAATGGGACTACATGAAAAGCACTAGCTTTCAAATAAAAAAATAATCATCAACATCGGCTCACAACGAAAGAAGTTGTGAGGTAAGTTTTGAAGTCGGGTAAACGAGAACATCGTCAAAGTACGCATTATTCGTCACAAAATAGACATTATTGACGATATTTCAAGAAGTACTGATCAGATCTTGATCAAATTTAAATGGGACCAATTAGAAAGCAACATTTTTCTAACTAAAAAAAATTTTTCGAAATCGGCTCACGTGGAGAGAATATATGAGGTAACACAAAACACAACATAAAAAAAAATACAGTCGACTTGAGTACCTCCTCCTTTTTTGGGAAGTCGGTAAAAACCACTTTTTTCCCCCCGGTGAGTTTCCATATACTACTAATATTATAAATGCGAAAGTTTGTGTGTGTGAATGTTTGTTACCACGTATATCCATAACGAATAAATCGATTTTGATGAAATTTAGAATGTTGATAGTTTAAGTTCCGGAATAACACATGGATTACTTTTGAACTTAATTTGATACAGCCACTACGGATGGGAGGGTATATTATGTATCTTTGGATTTTTAAGTCAAATATCAAAATTCAAATCATGTTTATTTCGAATAATATCAATCCATTTTGTTTGTATTACTTACAAATTGTGTTAGAACTTATTTACTTAAAATTTGAATAATTGAAAATGTCAAATCACCTCAATAATTAAAAATACAAAAAAAAAAAAAAAAACCGCGAATCAGTTTGATGGCTTTACGTTGGTCGTGGTCCAGTGTTCGAGTACCGGGCCATCAACCCTCTCCCCCAGTGACAAGAATGCTGTTAGTGCTGCCCCGAACCTCGAGGTGAGGTGATCAGGGAGGCGGCACGCGATTTACATGGCACCTAATCATCCAATATGGGCAAGAGATGACGAACTCAGAACAATACCGGCAGCTTCCCATTAGTATGCCGGCAGCGTGGGCAGTCGGTGATCTCTCAGTACGCAGAATCCGCATACAATGGGCCGGTGAAATCGATCGACACGTATTCCCGACGATCGATTGGGTACGATTGAATTTCGATGACAAGACGAAGTGGAAATGTTTTGGAACACATTAATAAAAAGAGATATTTTTGGATGTTTAATTGTGAAGTGTTTGACCACTATCTCACCTGATGGAAGCGATGATTCGGCCGAAGATGTAGCATTCTTGCCTAGAAGATACTACCTATTCACTCATGACTTGAAGACTTTTAGATTATACCGTTCAGGGAACAAAGATGCAGGCAATGAGTTCCACTCTCTCGCAGTACCAATGGTAAACGTACGGAATCCTAAAAAATAATAAATACTCTTTTAATATACAACATTATTTTTTTTTTACATTTGATAATGTTACTAACATACATAAATCTTACTTTTTTCATGCGTGAAGTTTGACGAAGTTTCGTGAGCTTTGTCACGAAGTAAATTTCAATTGGCAAAACAAAAATCAATAAATTGTCAGATATTTATTTATTATCTTTCAAATTGTTAAACAATATTTATTTTGATATGAAATGTAATGTATTCACATAAACAATCGATTAAAAGCACAAAAAATAGCCACCTATTAAACAGTGAAAGTGGTAATTATAATTTTCATAATAATATGCGTCATTTGTTTTTTATGTCTTTGAGAGACGTAACAAGAATGTTGCTAGCCTGATGGTAAGCGTCACGCTGGCCCATTGTGTTCAGTGCAACCCAGAGTTTTGAACTTACATAATTCGAACTGCTGTGCAAAAGAGAATTGCCGTACTGGACGCCTGGTACCGCCCCAGGCGGACTCAAGAATCCTATCACTACAAAACATCACATGAGAAGCTTTAAGTGAAGAGGTACTGTTGAAATCAAATAGCTTTCGATATAATTTCGATACGCTTCCTAGGTTCTAGAATATGTGCATCGCTTCATTTAAATGGAAAAACGCGGTTGACGATCGGTTGAACGACTTTTTGGAACTATTGTCAAGTGAAGTCAGGTGCTATACGGTATTCCCTTCGCTGCGTTTTCCTTCTTTTGTAATTGTTAGCACTGTGGATGACACTAGATTAGGTTTCGGAGAAAGAAAACTGAATCACCGACCACTACAACATGCTTTTTGGGAGCTGTTTGAAATTGGAACCGACAAATCTCCAGTGAAATTGATGAATCCATTGTTCTATTATATCTACTACATCTTAATGATCCAATGAAGAATTGATAAAATTGGTTCAGTTAGGTGCGCGTTCGCCTTCTAAGACGCGGGTATCAGGTTCGATTTCTAGTGAAAACATACAAGTTTATTCCCAAGGGAAATTATGTTAATGGCTCTGGGTGTGGTTTCCGGCACCTACGATGCAAGTCATCGAAATCAGTGTGAGGCTGTGAGTGTGAACTCGTTTAAAAATTGAAGACATGAAATTTTAAGCTTTATAACGTAAGTATCTCCATTTATAGAATTATATATTAATAACAATATACCTATACAATACAATCTATAAATAATTATCAGGGCATTTCAGGCAAAAGACCAAAATGCTGGCAAATATTTTGGACTTAGATTGATCATTGACATTCAACGTGGTCAGCATTTTGGGTACTGTTCCAACTGGCAGCGGTCTATTAGATTAAGTTTTGTACACATTTATATCTAGGTGAGTTAAATATTGCTATTCTTGAACTTGTTCAAGATAAATATTCTTTATGTAATGTAAATGAATAAGTCTTTTAAAGATCAATTTACTCTGAGCCTTCCTTAAATGTTCTGGTAACTGATTCCATAACCGTACAGCTACAACATGAGTTATCAATGAATGCAGTGTTGTGGCTAGGGGTGGCTAGAATTAAATTGTGTGATTATAAATTGTCTATTGAAATTAGATAAGGATATTTATATTTACATTCATAATCATTTACAATCTGTAATAGTAACTTACAAGTGTCTTTGAAAAGTAGGTATAATTCTTTATAGGGTATATATAGGGGCACCGCAAAATCTTAGAAGAGAGGAGGACTGCTAGGTTTTGTTTACAAATAGTTTGTAAATAGACAAACCAGACAACAATTATGATATTATAGTAACTGAATAATATTTTAGTCTCGTCCGAATTTGGATTGCCTGTCTCTCTCTCTCTCTCTTCCTGACTAATACTCCACATGGTGGTGAGGTCAGCCTTCCTACTATTTACTTTCCACTTCGCTCTGTCCTGGACGTCAGTTTCGGATAGCTCACATTCCCTCATGTCCTTCTGCACTACTTCTTTCCATTTTAAATTTCCTGTCTCTCAGAAGTAATTTTCCCTCCATTCGTCTCTCTAACGATGCGTCAGACATATTAAATGTGCCGGTTCAAATTATCATGTTTTTAATCCTTCAACAATACAAAATACCTCATATTATTGTCAAACAAGTAAACTAAGCAACTAATATATTCGAACGGAAATACGATAACGCGACGAGTTTCTTCCATTGAGTTTAATGGTACAACCGTTTCGCATAATATTAGAGTTGAGATGTGGGGGGCTTTGTGGTCAAAGAGACTGTGGCTGTTCAGAATAAGGTCCGAATTCATCAAACTCTTAGATGTAATGGTCGTTTAAAAAAAGCATAAAATCATAATAAAGAAGTAGAACAACAAAATATATATAGAAAGAAAAATGTATTAATGCTGAATAGCTGTCAAAGTGAGACGTCATCAAAAGCAAGAGTGAATGACAATAAAGACTTTATCGGAGAACTTCGGAGAAATCGCCCGTTGGATTAGTTGGGTAAGCGTTCGCCTTCTAAGTTGGGGTATCGGGTTCGATTCCCGGCGGAACACCAGTTTTCTCCCCAAGAAAAATGTGTTTTTCTGGTTATGATTGTGAGTGTGTTTGATGCCGTTTCCGGCACCTTCGAAATGAGTAGAAACGAATCGCTTCGATTCTCGACTTTCATGGTATTTATTTGATTTTATTCAGTAATTTTTTAACACTAGTCTCACTGCTTACATATGTAACTAAAACTAAAGATCTATAATAAAACAAACTGTCAATGACAAACTATTATTATTTTTCTGACTTATTTTCTTTAGTTTCCAGAGACCTTTACCTCATCAGCCGCCACCTCCCTTCCCACTGTTTTTTTCCTCCCGTCTCGACATGCTCAGACCAAAGCCACTGGCCCGTGAAGACTGAGGGACATGTATCCTGCCTTCTCCTAATGAAATAAATTACATACAAGACACCTTCGAAACACTATAACTACCAGCGTTTTGCCAACTTCAATATTAGCTTTATGTCCTGATATATAAAGTCCATTTTGAAGGTGGTTGTTCAGGATAGCTGGAGAGGATTCGTAGCCTTTAGTGTACATGGACACACATGCCTGGATCTTATATGTCGTGAGAACGCTCAGGTTGTATCTGAATGAGAAATAAATTGATGATATTCGAAGGTCGTTGAGTACAAGGTTTTTAAAGGTGGTTTCAATTACAAAGACGCATTAGAGCTAGAAGCTAGATATAGAGGGTTCATTGATCTCTTTTTTTGGTTTGGAAGGAAGCCTTTTGCAAAATGGCTGCCATTTGTGTTGATTTGAGATGTAATTTTAACTAATCATTGGTACTATTTTTTATTTGCGATATGCAAACGTTCGACCACTATCACACCTGATGGAAAGTGGAGTTGCGGTCGATGACGGTGTTCACCCGTGACTTGAAGACTCCTAGATTGTACTTATCTGGAAACACAGATTCGGGTAAGGTATGAAACTTCTTACCCGAGTCTGTCACACTATGTCTGTCACACTATTACAGCATATGAATTCGTGGTCATGATGATAAAAAACTAGGACATTTCAAGATATCAAAGCAATTATTACAATATAAGAAATTCTCTATATTTTAAAAATCCACATTAGAAAGAGATCCATTGCCACTAATAAACATAAACGCTCTCACACTCACAGCCCCACACTAAGTTCGATGACTTGTGTCGTGGATGCCGGAAACATTCACATCACACACACAATCACAACCAGAATCAGAAACACAAGTTTTCCTTGAGGAAATATGAATGAGATTCAAATATAAGTGAAGCATTTTTTTATCTTTAAAGTTACATAATTACTAACTATAACATAATTTTCTTACTTAAATGCTTATACTTACAAATTTTAATGAATTAAATACATGGAAAAATCAAAATAGTAAACCGCGCCCTATTGGCTAAACTGATTTGTGACGTCAGTTAACACATTTTTGATGTCAACGATTGGTCAACTATTGATTACATTGTGGATGAACACAGAAACAACATCAAAATGACCACGTTTAAAATTGCTCGAGCCGATATAATTATATATATATGTGGTGTTAATCCTAGGTATAAGCTATGTACCTACATTCCAAATTTCATGTAAATCCGTACAGCTATTACAGAGTGAAAAGAAAACAAGCATTACACATTTACATACTTACACACAAACTTTCTAGTTTTATGATTACTATATAGCTACGCACGCGGTTTTACCTGCGTAAGTCTCGGACCCCCGGGAATTCCGGGCTACATCCCGGAATGGATAACACATAGGCTTCTTTTTAAAGTAGCATATATATGTGTTATCTAGGATTTCGGCTACCTCTACATCAAATTTCATCAAAATTGGTCTAGTCGTTTGAGCGTGAAGAGGTAACAAGCATAGAAACTCACTCACAAACTTTCGCTTTTTAGCCGACTTCACAAAAGGAGGAGGTTCTATGTTAGACTGTACGTTGTTTAGGTATGTTTACCTATTCCTCCCCCATTTGAGATAGATTTAAAAAAAAATTTTTTTTTGTGAATTAGATTATACTTTAAAGGTGGTCCCATATAAAATCGAAATCGACCAAGCCAAAACCAAAATATAAACGGTGAAGTGGGTTCTTTAAAGCTTTGCTTAAGTTTAACTTATAATATTAGTATGACACTCCCTATTATAGTATTACATATTATATAGTATTACATAACATATACTATTTACATTAATCTATTCGACTAAAATCTTCTAAATATATATAACTCAAAGGTGACTGACTGACTGACTGACATAGTGATCTATCAACACACAGCCCAAACCACTGGACGGATCGGGCTGAAATTTGGCATGCAGGTAGATGTTATGACGTAGGCATCCTAAGAAAGTATTTTGATTAATTCTACCCCCAAGGGGATAAAATAGGGGATTTTAAAATAATACTTCTTAACGCGAGCGAAGCCGTGGGCAAAAGCTAGTACTTTATAAATTGGCGGATGCATGATAAATGTGTAGTCATACTTTTATTTCATACACGATGTTTTTGAATGTGAACTAAATTTGGATCATGTTCTTTTTATAGCAGCATTAACAATTAACGTATAAAAACAACCTATTATAAGCACATAAACTACCAATTAACGTAGTGTGAATGATGCAATTATCTTATTTGTTACATTATGAACTTGAGCTGAATAGTTCTCAGTAGAAAATATTTACATACACCAACTAGCAAGTGGGTGAACTTACATCACTGAGAAGGTGAGAAATGATAAGGCGCACAGATTGTGTACTAGTTACTATGTAAATTTGATGCTTTGGACATTGAGCTGTACTGCGCAGAGGTGACTGTGATAGTGAGAATTTTTTTATGTCATTCAGAGACGAGACGAGGAAGTTGCTTGCGATGGTAAGTGAACTTACATCACTGAGAAAGTGAGAAATGAGAAGGCGCACAGATTGTGTACTAGTTAATATGTAAATTTGATGCTTTGGACATTGAGCTGTACTGCGCAGAGGTGACTGTGATAGTGAGTATTTTTTATGTCATTCAGAGACGAGACGAGGAAGTTGCTTGTGATGGTAAGTGAACTTACATCACTGAGAAGGTGAGAAATGAGAAGGCGCACAGATTGTGTACTAGTTACTATATAAATTTGATGCTTTGGACATTGAGCTGTACTGCGCAGAGGTGACTGTGATAGTGAGTATTTTTTATGTCATTCAGAGACGAGACGAGGAAGTTGCTTGCGATGGTAAGTGAACTTACATCACTGAGAAGGTGAGAAATGAGAAGGCGCACAGATTGTGTACTAGTTACTATATAAATTTGATGCTTTGGACATTGAGCTGTACTGCGC
The DNA here is from genome assembly GCA_948107665.1 of Lomographa bimaculata. NCBI lineage: Eukaryota > Metazoa > Arthropoda > Insecta > Lepidoptera > Geometridae > Lomographa > Lomographa bimaculata. Next base: position 7,641,652 of record OX403607.1, on the reverse strand, counting down.
AGAGGTGACTGTGATATTGAGTATTTTTTTATGTCATTCAGAGACGAAGTCGCTCGCGATGGTAAGCGTCACGCTTGCTAATTACTGTTTAGTGCCACCCAGAGCTTTAAACTTATTTAATTCGAGCTCCTGCGCGGCAAAATACTGCGCTCGTCACCCAGATGTTAAATCTCTTTAAGCCCTGTAATTTCATAGTGATAAATTTAGAAAGGAAAAATTTTCGCTTGAGGCGGGATTTGAACCCGCGGCCATAGGGTCTCATGCCCTATTGCTCTAACCGCTGAGCTACTCAAGCCTCGCCTGAAGCGACGAAATTAACCTTTCCTTATTATTTACGTCTTACGGGGACGTGTGACGTCATCTACCGAAACAGTTTATAGAAACTACTACGGCCAACGATTCTAACATTATAGTTAGCTCCACGTTGTGTTGATAACGTCTACCCAAATCAATTGATTTTATTTAGATAGCATTAGCCATGCTAGGCAGAACTATAGTGATAAATTATTTCACTGTTATTTCACTGGAAACATTGCTCTTCAGTTCGATATAAGTACCTACAGTAATGTTTGCACACTACGGCTTGGCGGTTGAATGTCTGGAAACGTTAAGGTACTGCCCCAAGCGAACTCTGCAAAGGTTCCTACCACTACATTATTTAATACAGGTTCAATTTCCAATTGTATAAGAGTATGATATAAATAAACTACCGAGTAATGTGATGTTTCGTCTTCCTATTCTTTAGATAATTGGTTACTTCATCCTTTGATGTATTTAATACCAGCTCAAAAATAATTCGAACCTAGTAAACGAACAACAGTGTAGGCAAAGTTAAAAAATAATATGGCAGATCTAGGTGATCTGCCTTATTATTTGAAGGTTCAAAAGGCGTTTTTAACTCGTCAGGTTTTTAAGCGCATTATATTAATTGTATTTTAACAATACTCACCTAAAACTTGTCTTATTTACTTTGGTTGTTTGGTTGTGGATTGAACAACTAATGCTATAATTTTATTTAAAATTAATATAAGGTACTATTTAACGGAATAGCTTTATATGTACCGTATTTAAATATCTTTGTTTCAATATAGTATTATTTTATAGTAGTGTTTGGAAAAGAAAAAATGTCACTTGAGAAAAATTACACTTTGAAAAAATGTCAAACCGCTGAGCTACTCAAGACCTGCCTAAAGCGACGAAATTATCCTTTCCTTATTATTAACGTCTTACGGGGACGTCTTCGTTTCATTTTTATACCACGTTATCCCACCCGTATAAATGTGTATAGTTTTAAAAAAATATAGTCAATTGTCCTGTACTTTAGTATCGCAACGTATTTGATACAAAATAATGTAAACTAATAATTAATCAGATACTTTAAAAAAAATGTGATTGTTATAATTATTTCTCTCTCAGCGATATGACCCGCTATTTTTACACATATACAATTTTTTACTGTTATTCCTATTTGTGTTCTTTGTTAATTTAAGGTGTTCAAAAAAGAGTATATTACATGTATATATTTATCTATTCGCCACCTCTACTATCAATCACTCAAAGCGTCTCTATTTTCCTACGATAAATATAAGGTTTGGTTTCATCACAAGATGGCTCCAGATGCATTTGTCGCTCCAATGACTCAGATCAGATAAACACAAACTTCTATACGATAGTTATATAAGAGATAAGAGGGATAGAGCCAAGAATAGGTAATACGGTCGAATGAAAGATATTTGATAGTGAGGTCAAAACCTTCATCAGATAGACTGATCAATTTTCTTAAGCATTATTTTATGTAAATACTTATTTACAGAAATAATTTAAACGCAGGCACAGCTTTAAAAAACCGACTTCATCGCTTGCTTATATTGTTCGGTTGGAGCTTGACCGTTTCGAAATTTATATGGGATCACCTCTGAAGTATACTCTACCAAACAAAAAAAGAATCATCATTTATTCACAATTGGCGGAGACATTGCGTAACATAATTACATAAAAAATGCAGTCGAATTGAGAACCTCCTTTTTTGAAATCGGTTGAAAAGACTGATTCGTGATGTCAGTTCCTATATTTTTGACGTCTACATGTTTGGTCTACTTTCCTTGATGGCAGCAGGCGGGAATCGAGTCCGATACTCGCCGCTTTGAAGGCGAACGCGCACCCAACTAAGCCGACGGGCAGTTCATTGTTCATATAGTACCTATATTTCGCAAAAAAAAACAACGTACCTATGTAAAAATCTGACAAAATTAAACTACCCTCCATGAATCAAAATGTTTCATACAATACAACACTATGGTAATAAAGTATAACACAAAACATTTTTTTAGTTAAAAACATAAACATAAACGCTTTCACACTCACAGCCCCTAAGTAAGTACGATGACTTGTATCGCGGGTGCCGGAATCGTTCACATATACAAACAATCTATGTAAAAATCTATGTAAAAATCTGACAAAATTAAACTACCCTCCATGAATCAAAATGTTTCATACAATACAACACTATGGTAATAAAGTATAACACAAAACATTTTTTTAGTTAAAAACATAAACATAAACGCTTTCACACTCACAGCCCCTAAGTAAGTACGATGACTTGTATCGCGGGTGCCGGAATCGTTCACATATACAAACAATCAGAACCAGAATAAATTTTCTTTGGAGAGACAACTTGTGCTTCCACTGGGAATCGAACCCGATACCCCAGTTCAGAAAACGTGCACCCTACTTAGCCAACGGGCAGTTCAAAGAAGTAATTTAGTTCTAGTAGCCGGTTTTAAGTTTTTAAACATTTGTCTTGTATATTTATTGATAATCAAGAGTCTAGACTGAACAAAAGAATTTTCCTTATATTCTAAAAATAGCCGCTAGCCTCCGGCGAGATGAGACCCTCCGTCGCGGTCGGCTGGCTCGAGGGTCCGGTCCCAGGATGTCTATATTTATGTATGTGTGTGTGTATGTGTGTGAGTCAGGGGCAAACGCACTTTGGAAGACAAAGAGATTTTGTTGAGATGTGATCGTGATGATTTGAATATGGAAAATATTCACAAAATACGTTATAGTACGATTTTTTGGTGAGCGGCAGTTTTTTTTTTGTCGATAAAAGTCAAGTTTAGTAGGGTCATTTCTTAGATATATTTGAAACGCAAACAAAGCTTAAAAAACCGACTTCACCGCTTTTGGCTTGATCGATTTCGATAAAATATAAATGGGACCACCTCTGAAGTATAATCTATCAAACAAAAAAATCATCAGAATCGATTCATAATTGGCAGAGATATCGCGTAACATTGAGAACCTCCTTTTTTGACGTCTATTGATAAGTCAAATGGCGTTGTTAATATTGTATTATTTTCCAAAACTTGTGATTATTCGAGTGTTAATGTGTTTTATGTTATTATTAATAGTTAATACTTAATACTTCAATGTAATGTACGGCTTACAAGACGTTACAAATGCCGACTTTACTTTTAAAATTGTTAATACTTTTGAACATACATGAGTGTAGGCAAATCATACAAAGTTGGAAAACGCGATTTTCGCTTTCTGTCCAAATCTCCAATAGAAGTTCTAGTAAAGTTTCTACCACTTTATTTGGGCATGACTTGACTTTGGGTGGTCTCTCAATCTTGACTCTTTTACTTGACTTTAACTTGTGACTAGGACTTATTGTACTTAAAATATTTTATTACTTGACATTAATTCAATTTAAAAAGTCAATGGTTGTGGGTTCAATCCCGTCATAGCTTTAAAAACATTTCCATAGTAAGGTATCCCCTCCCCCCCCCCCGAAATATTATGTTATATTAAAAAATTTAATTGTCCCATCCCACGCTGTGGAAAAAAACTACTATTACACTAAGCAATAAAATATAATTTAAAACAGATACCCACATAACATAAATTCTTACTAATATTATAAATGCGAAAGCAACTCTGTCTGTCTGTCGCGCTTTCAAGCCAAACCTACTAAACCTGGATTAACACATAGGGTACTTATTATCCCGAAATTCCCGCGAGTCCGAGACTTACGCGGGTAAAACCGCGGGGCTCAGCTAGTACACCATAAATTTACAAAGAAATAAACACCTGCGTCCATTACCAAAAACAATTGCTAAAGTATTATATCCAAAATGCTAAGTTACAGTAAAAAGCTCGCAGTAGGTATAATAGTATGTTTTCGATTTCACACGCAATCAGCCTGCCTACTGCTGCATGCATTATTCATGGTGTAAAGTATAAGGTAAGTGTGAGAACTTGCGAATTCGTGGGTTCCGGATAACATTTTTATTATTGCAAGCTTTTGTTTAGTTTCGCCTGTCCCGCTACCTGTCGGTTTGTAATCAAATCTTGCAAGCTAAATTAGACCCACTTCACTAAACCACTACACCACACACTATCATCGGTGATACAACAATGATATGGTATTATGAAGCTGATCTGATGATGGAGACAGAAGTAACAAGTCAATGTACAAACAAATTCATAAGACCCGATTGAAAAAATGTGAACAAATGTGAAACTTTTGTAATTCCCTTTTAATTTTCTTCATTTTAATGCTATAACTTTTTATTAATGTATAACTATTTTGCGCAAAAAAGCAGCAACTTTGATTTTTTTTTCCAAACACCTATCTAATGACACTTGAGTTTTTAAAACAAATATAACGATACCTTAACTATAGAAATCCGTCCAACCGTTTGGAATTTACGAAGTAATAAAAAAAAATACAAATATACATACATACAAACAGGATACGCGCGAAAAACATAACCCTTCCATGGCAGTCGCGTAAAAAATATTTAGGCCGTTTACTATCGGCTTTTGTTGCACAGTAAATACTTCCAGCTACGGTAGTTCCCTCACGCTTCCCACTGAACCCTAGAACGCAAAGTTTGCGTTTAGCACTGTGCAGACAGTTAACCCACATTATAATTAACGTTATTATTTGTATGCTGATATGATATTATTAATTATTTTGTCTTCTTTATGCTGGTTTTGTCACGCAACTTGTGACCATTTTTGGGTTGGGGGAGATCTTGGTCAAGACTGTTTGTCTTGGTCACGACTTTGAGTAGAACCATGAAATTAATTGTACGAAATATTCGTAAACTTACTCCATGCTAAGCTTGCACCAAAGCCAAAATTAAAAATAATAAAAAAGAAAACTTACAGCGAAGATGATCGTCCGGTGATTGGTGGACGCGGTGTTAGTGTTCTGGCATCCGTCTGAGATGCGCATCTTTTCTCTCTGTTACACTAGTTATAATTCTGTATAGCTGTCTCTTGCTAGACATGTCCGCAAGACCGTCTCGCTTCAAGACGCAACAGAGATAATTTTATCTGAAAGCTTTGAACTTCGAACGTAGTTTTATTTAAAAACGATGAGCAAATGGTGGGAAATTTTGATTGTGTTTTGTTTATTGATTATGTTTTGTTACGGTTAATTCTTTTATTTACTATTCGTGGGATATTTTAGGCGCAAAAGTGAAATAAATACGAAGTCGATTTTGTATTATTTTTCAAAACTTTTGATTCTTCGAGTGTTCATGTATAATAATGATGGATTATTAACTATTAATAGATTGTAAACATGCATGAGTGTAGGCAATTCTAACAAAGATGAAAAACGTGATTTTCACTTTCGCTTTAAAACTCCAATACTAAAGTTTCTACCACTTTAGTAGATTATAACTGGACCATGGCTTTTTTAATTGACTTTGACTGTGACTGGTGACTAGGACTGGTAATATGAAATACATAGCTAATTTGAAAATTATTTATTACTTGACCCTGGATAAATGCACATAGTTTGCGGTGCCAAAACCTAATTAAAACGTGGTGGTGCATATGTCGCAGCACCACAAATATTTTTTTTACAAGCCTTAAAAACCTGTAATGTATGTTACTATGTTTGTTCGGGTCGAATCTTGTAACTCAATTTTGAAGCAGATATCTTATAATGACCGTTAAGGAAAGTTGACCAATCATTTACATCAAAAATGTGTGAACTGACGTCACGAATCAGTTTAGCCAATAGCGGATGCTGTGCTTTGCTTTAGCATTCCCCATGCATTATTTTAACTTTTATTAATTTTTATTCTAAATATATTTTTTAATAAGAATAAGGTAATGTTGTAGGTTAAATTCTTTAAAGAATAATACTTAAACTATTTTTAGATCTTATGCATATGTCCTAAAGCTTACATGTTTTTATTATCTCTCTCACTTTCTCTGTCCAACAAACTCATTTTTTATCTCACACTGCGAGGACATACAAACTGCTACTGAAGCTGCGCCTACACTGAACAATGGCTGACCTTGACCCCCGACCCGCCGACACTAGTAGCAAATCGGCCACTATCTCGATACACGGTGATTATTTTATTCTAGATTAAGCTTTATAGACTTCATAATAACCTGATAGGTAGTATGATACACTCCTTAGTTTGAGAAATTTAGTTTTTGAATTTATAATTTTATAAATTTGAAATTAATATCTCTGTACCCTGCTTTCATGTCAACTAACTAAAATGTGATTTAAGTAAAAGATCTCAATATATAAACGCTTCGTAATCAATAATACGTGAAAGCGGTACAAGCACAGTCGTACTGTGGTAAGTAACATTAATAGATTTTGGCGGGAATTTACAATGACAAGTGTGGCAAGCCGTGTCGTGATTTTTACCCGAGTTCCACAGAATAAATATCAATTGAAACACTGGTGAGAGCAATGGGATTTTTTTTTCATTTGCGTTTCAATTTTGATAAGCTAGCGTTTAACTATTATTTCTTCTGATGGGAGGTTACTTGGTGCTATAATGTCAAATGTTAAGTATTATGATTGCATCACATTTTCACTAAAGGCTGCGTCACATGACGCGTTTGGTCCTAACGGATCGGCGTGTTTGACGCCATCCATTCAAGCCAGGTGCGACCTGTATGGTGCAGACTATGGTAAAGATAATATCAAAGAATGTGTATATGTACTAAAACTGACGTTATTGTTAACATATTTAACACTCGATCGTTTTAAAATGTTGTATTGAGGTTTTCATTCTAAAAGTAAGTAGACGATCACTACTTATTTTGTATATTTATCAATCAGCCAGCTGGTACATTTAAAGTAGCTTATTAGCCGCTTAGCTACTTAATAAAATAAATAACTTTTTGTTCCTTTACCAAAGAGATCGTCACTAGCTACTTAGCGTAGCCCTTTTCGCCGTTTATTTTTTATTTCATCCGAAAACAAGAAAGGAATTAAAATAATTGGTTTTTAAAACAGTTGAGCAACTTAACACGTGAACTTCTGGTGGTCACGCGATCGGAATCGACACCTTGAAATATAGATAATAATCAAAAAGAGTAACGTTAACTTCAAGTTTTGACAATATATTCAATTATTAATGCTGGCAATTTATTCCTACTGTCATTTTAATGAAACGTTAAGGGTTGTTTATCACCGCCGTTTAAACTAAATTGAATAAAGAATTAAAGAAAGCTTGTTAAAGTAAATATTCGTTACTTTCTGCGATGTTTTTTTTTACAATTAATAGTTTCCATTTTCTTGCCTATTTGTCACAGGTGGATCGTAAAGTAGAAGTGTTAAAGGTCTAAAAGGGTTATAAAAACCTAATGGAGTGGAAATGTAGTATATGTTCATGTTATTAAGGAGACAAGCAAGTCATTTTACCTGATGTTAAGCGCCGTGGTCACATCTGCTTCAGGACAAAATCCAGCTTGACACTGCAATGCATTTTTCTCTCTCTGATAATAATTATTATATCACTCATGGTTTATCTCTCATAATAGAAAAAACGCATAATTTCTTATTTTTTATTCGATTGTTTACGTTAAATACGTTGTCAGTAAAAAAAACATTCATCAACCTTACATTTCATATCAAATATGAAATGGTTAAAAAAGGTACAAATCTAGGAACGGTATAATCTGGGAGTCTTCAAGTCAAGAGTGAATAGGTATCTTCTAGGCAAGCATGCTACATCTTCAGCCGCACGTTCCATCAGGTGAGATAGTGGTCAAATGCTTGCCTATCAACTGTAAAAAAAGTTTTTAAAATAGATTCGGCAATTTATTAGCCACCATGTTACGTCTACGAGCCAATTAGGTCTGCTCAAAATGGTGGAGATACGGGGGTAGAACACGTAAAAAAATATTCCAGCCATTTTGAAAAATAGACGAGGTTTTCAGCTCACCGAGACAATAGTTAAATTAATTATTTATTAATTATCAACTATAACAGAATATCTATTGGTAGAATAACTATATAAATAGGTGAATAGGTACCTTCCAGGCAAGCATGCTGCTTCTTTGGCCGAATCATCGCTTTCCATCACGTGAGATTGTGGTCAAATGGTTACCTATGGGGCATAAAAAAAACTAAAATCATAATTAAGAAACTTGTAACGGTCACCAAAGCCCACAACTGGGTGATAGGGAGGGATGTTTGCAGCGCGTGCGCAATCAAGTGTGGTGGCAAAGCTTAAGAAGTTATAGAGATACCATTTAGGCTTAAACAATTACTCGTAATATAATATGTATAGGTTTTTTTCTAATTCACATTTATTTAGAAAATATAGGGAATTTTAGAATAAGTGTGATTGTGAAAAATAAAATTTCACTTTTATATAAATTTGAATGTAACTCAATCTGTCTCTCTGTCTGATTTTACCCTGGAACTAAATTGAATGATTGACTGGTTTCAGGGTAAAACATCGTAAAGTGGGCCATGCCGCGTGGCAGAGCTAGTAATTATGTAATAAGTACAGCACGTATTTTCATACAAAAGACATCAACGCACGCGCATCTTGGAAAATCGAATTCGTGTTATAATATAGTTATAGTAAAGATACTACTAAATAAAACGAATTCCATGTTTTTTTTGGCTTACGTAGGTACGCCTTCGCCTTCCAAGCATAAGGAGGTATCGGGTTTGATTCCCGGCGGGAACAAAATTTTCTCCCCGAGGAAAACTGTTCTGGTTGTAACTGCGTGTGTGATGTGATTTTGTCCGGAACCTACGACACAAGTCGTCGAACTTTGTTAGGGCTGTGAGTGTGAGAGTGATTTTTTTAATGTGTTATATTTCGTCCATCATCTTTATAGAATATTTTGGTTTTCGTTTTTTTTTATTGCTAGTGTTGTGGGTGTAGTGGGCTTGAGCACTGGAGTTAGCTTAGGTTGAAGTGAGCTTTTTGCTGTACCTTTAGAAGTACTCATTTGTCCAATTTTAGCTAAGCCTTAGAAAATATAGATAATTGGGCCGTATCTATATCGTATCTTACAGAGATTGAGTATTGCCATTCAACGTGGCAATGCTGCCAGCATTTTGGGTACTTTGCCTACTGGTAGCGGTCTATTAGATTAAGTTTTGTACATATTTATATCTAACTATAGTTTATTTTATTTTTTTTCGTTTAATTTTAATTTCGTTTTTAGTTTAATGTAATATTGGGCCATAGTTACTCGAATATATTAGGTATAATTTGAAAATACTTACGTAATCGATGCACTTCTAAATATTCACAATTCTATGTCGACAGGTGCGCAGGCGCATCACCTTTGAGAAAAAATGGCGGAGGGACCTCGTGTCACGACGCGACGTCCTGTTACTACCAGTTCTAGTAAGATCCTATAAATATTTGTATTGACTAGCTGCACCTACGGCTTTGCCCGCATTCATTCAGTTTAAAATATGGTCTACAGTAAAAAAGTTTTAAATTTCATCCAAATCCGTCCATCCGTTAAATAATTATGTTTGGTTAAACATATACCTCGATACAAACAATAAAATTCACATACAAAAACTCAACTAGTACTAGCAGCGCCCCGCGGCTTCGCCCTATGTGTTAATCCTAGGTATAAGCTATGTACATTCCAGATTTTATCTAAATCCGTTTAGCCGTTAAAGCGTGAAGAGGGAACAAACATACTTATTCACTTACACACAAACTTTCGGATTAGTTTTTTTTTTTTATTTGTGACAGGCCAGTGTTTGACCACTATCTCACCTGATGGTAAGTGACGATGTGATCGAAGCTGGTAAACACACTAGACCTGGAATACGCAGGCTCTCAAGGATAACTGCCGGAACACCGTATTTGGCTTGGCGGCAGACTTTCAACTTGATGGTGGTAAGCAACTTTGGTAGCAAGCCAGGTGAGCAACTCACAAAATGCTCTACCACCTCTCAAATGTCACCTGATTAGCACCACCCGGGGACCACGTGTAGGGAGTCAGACTTAAGGGTTATCCTCCTACGGACGTGGGTGACTCAGCCCCAATTAGTGTGATTATAAGAATATATTAGGGTTTTCATTGCCGTCTGTTCGTACGTATTCTAGGGTATGCTATGTATATACTAATATCCGTATAACTGTGAAAGATGCATTGTATTAGCATTGCAATCCTGAGAAGCGATGCCGCCATCATGATGGGAACGCTACCCACTAGTAGTGGGCTTAAGCACTTGAGTTACCCATAATCGATGCCTTGTAGGTAACTTAGGTCTTTGCTTTATAGATATGGTTCTAGTTTAGTTTTAGGCAATAAAGGATATAGGCCCGTATATAGGTACTTAAAAAAACTTTGGAAATTAATAATATTTATTAAATGCACGATACAAATATTGTAGTTACTATCATGTTTTTAGTTTTTTTTTTTAAAATAATAATATATTTATATTTTAGAACTGCCTGTTGGCTTAGTTAGGCTACCTTCTATATCGGAGGTATGGGGGTCGATTCCTGGTCACAATTTTATTTCCCGAGGGAAATTTGTGTTTCTGGTTCAGGGTGTATTGTGAATGTTTCCGGCACCCACGACACAAGTCAATGAACTAAGTGTGGGGCTGTGAGTGTGAAAGCATTTATGTTTTACTTTTCTACCGACTTCACAAAAAAAGAGGAGGTACTCAAGTCGACTGTATTTTTTTTATGTGTGTTACCTCATAATTTTTTTCCACATGAACCGATTTAATTTTTTTTTGTTTGAAAGATGTTGCTTTTCAATTGGTCCCATTTAAATTTGATCAAAATCAAGTTCTTGAAATATCGTCAATAATGCGTGTTTAGTACATCTAATCTGATCAAAGTTCCGAAGATAAAGCGGTGAAGTCGGTTTTTTAAGCTTTGCTAGCGTTTAATTATATAAATTTAAGGACTCGCAAGATTAAAACAAATCTATTGACGCAAGAATCATCAAAATCAGCTGGCGCGTTTTGTCTCTAGAGGGCCACAGAGAAACAAACACACATACATACAAAAGTTGATAAACACATTACCACCACGCGTCGCGCAGTCGAGTAAAAAATACAATTTTTGAAGTGAAACTTTTACGGGAGGGCTTTGAAATTCAGATCCGCAACCTTTTTGTGTGACGAAGAGTAGTGGGGATAAACACTGTGATAAATAATTAAAAAGTTTCCCTGTAATACAAAAGTTTCACTTCTATCGTGTTTCTTTACGACACACCCTATTTTTTTTTCTATTTATGCTTACCAATAAACTTTGTACTCACCGCGCAGGTGATATCAATAAAGTTAAATTTATTCCCTTGTCATGCGCCTGCGCCGATCAGACGCACGCGCGCGCCGTCACGATATTGATATAAATGTGTTTTAATTTATATTCTGTGGTCGCACACCTTTCTCTAGCAGGAAGACTGTACCCGTTCTGTAATGGTTATTTAGGTTATATGTGCGTCTTAAGGTGTACTTAAACCAAACGAACAAAGAGCTAGAGCTAGAAAAAGAACATTCTTTCTTGATCTGTTAGTGCTAACGAAAGTTAACAGCGTTTACACCAAAATAACAATAATTTAAACGTAATTAAAGCTTAAATAAACCGACTTCACCGCTTATATTTTGGTTTTGGCTTGACCGATTCCGATAAAATTTATATGGGATCTCTGAAGTATAACAAACCAAACAAAAAAAAAAATTTAGAGAATCAGACCACAAATGGGGGAGAAATCGGTGAACATACATAAAAAAAACATACAGTCAAACATAGTAGTAACTTTTTGGAGTCGGTAAAAAGCGAGAATGAGAACCTAGGTAGAACACAAGATCGCTTTGAAGAGACCCTCCAGGGAGCGAGCACGTCCGAACACACAAGAACGCTAAACAACCTGTTCGCAAGCTTTAGTGCCGTTTACATCAAGCGAGCAAGCATTCTTAGAATATTCCTAGAATCGTTGCGAACGCAGATAGAACAACGAAAGAATGCTCTACGTTTATTTACACTAAAACAATTTGATAGAGTGGGGATAGAGTGAGCATTCGTTCGTCTGATGTAAATCGGCCTTAACGGCGCTCGGGGATGCCGTCATAAGGAAAAAAGACGTATCTGCATTTTTGTAAAAATTTAGTCAAATACATCATCGGAATGAGGAAAAATAGACGCATCTGATATAATTTATTATATACTCTGTACTCGCGCCTCGGGCGCTTTGTACTATATCAACGTACATGTAGCCGTACTACGAAAAAATTGGTCTCAGCGATTGATAAGAGGTTTCTGATATTTACAAATTAACCTGTTATGTATTTTTACCGACTTCCCAAAAAAGGAGGAGGTACTCAAGTCACCTGTATTATTTTTTTAATGTTTTTTATTTCATAACTTCTCTCCACGTGAGCCGATTTCGAATTTTTTTTAGCTTCAAAGATGTTGCTTTCTAATTGGTCTCATATAAATTTGATCAAGATCTGATCAGTAGTTCTTGAAATATCGTCAATAATGTCTATATTGTGACGAATAATGCGTACTTCGAAGATGTTCTTGTTTACCCGACTTCAAAAGTTACCTCATAACTTCTTTCGTTGTGAGCCAATTCTGATGATTATTTTTTTATTTGAAAGCTGGTGCTTTTAATGTGGTCTCATTGTAATTTTGATCAAGAGCTTTTTTCTAGTTTTTGAGTTATAGTCAATAATGCGTGTTTAATACATTAAATCTGATCAAGGTTCCGAAGAAAAAGCGGTGAAGTCGGTTTTTTTAAGCTTTGCTAGCACAACAAAAACAATGTACAATCGGAGGACTTAATGCTAAGAGCATTTTCTACCAGTATAGCATGTATAATAGTTTTAATTTAGTTTCTAAAAATATTAGCTATTATCCCGTATATTTAACATAAGCGTATTATTATATTGAAAGTAGGTACATATATAAACTTATGTTTTCATAAAGACACACTCAGATTATAATAAAATACAACGTATAGATATCAGCACCTATATGTAACAGCTCGTACCATAATATAGTACATATTTTTAACTAAACAGTCATTCTTTCAGCGACTGAAGAACCACTGTTTTGGTTTCAGCACGCGCTGAAAGACATAACATTCGTAAGATTGATTATACTGAAAAAAATGTTTTCATTACATTTTATAAATATTTTATAATCTTCTCGGACGTTGTCAAATCTCTATTGTAAGTTTTATGAGTACTTAGTTTGATATCATCTATAGTAGGCAAATGTACAGACTAACGGCTCAACGACGGTGGTCAAACACTACCCTGTCACAAAAAAAAAAAAAAAAAAAAAAAAATGATGATTACGACCGAAACATATATACAAACAACAAACAAACAAACGCATTCACACTCACAGCCCCACACTAAGTTCAAAGACTTGTATCGTGGATGCCGGAAACATTCACATCACAGACATATGTAACTAAAATAACGTAAGCTCAAAAAAATCCGACTTCACCGCTTTATATATTTGGAACCTTGATCAGATTTTATGTATTAAACGCGCTTTATTGACAACTAGCCGTGCCCCGCGGCTTCACCCGCTATTATCAAGTTAAAAAGTAGCCTATGTGTTAATCCTAGGTATAATCTATGTACATTCCAAATTTCATCCAAATCTGTTCAGCCATTAAAGCGTGAAGAGGGAACAAACATACTAACACACTTACACACAAACTTTCGGATTTATAATATTAGTAGGATAACTCAAATTCTAGTGATCAAATATTAACCAAATTTAAACGGAAAGCATGGAAAGTACCAGCTTTTAATAAAAAAAAATCATCAAAATCGGCTCACAACGAAAGAAGTTATGAGGTAACTTTTGAAGTCGTTAAAAACAAGAACTTCATCAATGTAGTCCACAGAATACGCATTATTGAGGATAACTCAAAAACTACTAGTCAGATCTTGATCAAATTTAAATGGGACCACATGGAAAGCAAAAAGCTTTTAAATAAAAAAATAAAAACAAAATCGTCTCACAACGAAAGAAGTAATGAGGTAACACACATAAAAAAAGTACAGTCAAATTGAGAACCTCTTGCTTTTTTTTTGAAGTCGGTTAATAAACACTGACTTCTACACGCTACTGTCGTGGGTGCCGGAAATATTCACATCTAACACACAATCACAACCAGAAACACAAATTTTCCTGGGGGAGAAAAGTTGTATTCCTGCCGGGACTCGAACCCGATATCCTTTGCTTAGAAGGCGAACGCTCACCCACTAAGCCAACGGGCAGTTCACAAATACATATACTTGGTACATGTATTTGACTCACCCACTCATTACTGTATCTTCTAACTTCCCCTATAATAACCATAGCAACAAGACCCCGTCCAAGGAAGGGTTCGCGCCGGAAATGAGGTTTTTATCCCCCACCCCGGGCGGAAGTGACGAATCGATGTGACGATCTCCACGGACAGGTTAAAGGGTCTCTCGTTTTATTTCGCCGTTCAGGAAGTAAACGGTAATTGTGTTTTTATGGGGCTGCTTGTTTTAATTGAACTTAGATGTAATCGGAGAAAGGACAGTTACTTACTCCAGTTACTTGGGCGAGTTCTAAATATTACCATATTATAGGTGTAACCGTGTTGTCACACTAATACTAACTACTAATATTATAAATCCGAAAGTTTGTGTGTAAGTATGTTTGTTCCCTCTTCACGCTGTAACGGCTGAACGGATTTGAATTAAATTTGGAATGTACATAGCTTATTAGGCTACTTTTTAACTTGATTAATGCGAGCAAAGCCGCGGGCATGGATAGTAATATGAATGTGAAAGTTTGTGAGTGTGTTTGTATGTTTGTTACTTCTTCACGCTCAAAAAACTGGACCAATTTTGATGAATTTTGGTATGGAGGTCAACTACCTATTATAAATCCGAAAGTTTGTGTGTGTGTAAGTATGTCTGTTCCCTCTTCACGCTTTAACGGCTGAATGGATTTGTATGAAGTTTGGAACTTACATAGATTATAACTAGGATTAACACATAGGCTACTTTTTAACCTGATAATAGCGTGCGAAGCTGCGGGCACGGCTAGTTGTCAATAAAGCGCGTTTAATACATATATATAAGTAATAAGCTCCTTGTTACAAACTTTTTTTAAAACATGCTTCTAAAAGTCCGCCATAATGGATTAAGAATGACGTTACTTTATTTTTCGAGTTATTCTAAGCAAGCTCTTTCATTTGATACCCATATTGTAGGAGTGCATTAAAAATAACTTGTCTGCAATTTTGGGTGTTCCGCCATATTGGATTTAGAATAACGTCACACAGCTAACCATGTATCTGTCATTCAAACTAAACGTGTATACAAAGTTTCAGCTCAATTGGTTTGCTTTAAATTGAGTTGCAAGATGCCACCCGAACAAACATAGCAAGTTAAATAAAAGCTTGTAAAAAGGACATTTTACTTTAAGAAATTGTATTTTACTACCATATCGATACACCCAGGTTAACTGGAAGAAAATGCTTTGTAGCATTAAGTTCGCCCATGTACTTACAATACTGTTTGTGCAATAAAGAATTTTCTATCTATCTATTTTGTGATGATAATAGACAATATTAGTGGTCATACGTTTGCTTAACCCAAAAAAAAACCTTATGTATTTCAATAAGTAGATAAGTTTTATACAAAATCCACAATTCAACTAATACATGTAAAACTTATGATTAACATAGTCCAATAACGGATTTTAATATTCTAAATAAATCTTATAAAAATCACGACATTAAATTGAAACCTCTAAAGAAAACCTATTAATATTAATGCAACCACTCCATTAGATTTTTTTTATTATTATTGGATTATTTTATTTTAAGGATCAATTCTATGCAAAATCGATTAACAATTATCGATTTACTGCATAAGCAATGCAACCCCACTACATTGACTTACTAACTTACTATCAATCCTAATTTTCACCGCTCAAATCATTCTCACCTGCAGGGTATGGCATTTATCTGTGGGGTGCGGGTGCACCCTACACCACACATGTTTGATTTGTTCTTTGTTAACTCCCCCATGGTGCCAAATTGCATGGAAAAGTCAGTTGCTAATGACGTCACGCCCTATGATTTTGTAGAGATGTTTTTTTTACCAACTACAATGATGGATATTATATTATTATAGTCACGTCTTTAACCTAATCCGGAAAAGTGAAAGTTCCCATTTCGCTTATTGGTATGTTAACTAGTATCGCGTATGTTAACCGATTAGGATGATTATTTATTTGTTTAAGAGGGTACAGTGTGTGGTTGGTCCCATAAATATGTAATAAAAATCTGATGAAGGGTTCCAGAGATATAGAAGGAAAAGTATTTGGTTGTAGAAAAATAAAGCACTTCGTAATTTCGTATATAAAGCTTTTTAGCTTGATTAATTAAGAGGGGTATACAATTTGATTATGGCGATAAAATATACTTTTTGAAGATGCAACCTTTTGAGTTAAGCCCGAATTCATCTAACTCCGGGTAGGGACACAATGGGCATTTAACTGTCGATTATTGAGCGGAAAAAATCTTAAGAGCCAGTAATTCTAAGCCTAGTTAATTAGTAAATTAACAAGGCTAATAATAATAAGTAATTTTACTACTATAACAGGTAATTTTACTACCCGCGACACTTACAGTTGAGACAGTGGTTAAAAGGAAATTCCAGCCTAATAGAGATAAAACAATGATTTGAATAATTTAAGTTCTTGAGTTAATTGCAAACGGTTTCCTAGTCTTGTTTAGGAATGATGCCTTCATTGGAATCTCACTTTAAAGGTAAGTAGATCAAGAGAAAAGGAACAAATCTTATCTGTACAGATTATAGCTTAAGACATATTCTAATTATATGGCCTACGTATAGAAACAAGATTTCAAATAATAACAACTAACCCATGCTTTATATATTACCCAAATTCTAATGTACCCCGTTCAATACCTACGAAACCTTCATATATCTACCATAAAAGCTTCCCTGAACTCGCCCACCAAAAGCAATTTCCCCGCATAAAAAGCACCACCTACAAGGGGTGAATCTACCTATGCCTATAGCCTTTCTTCTGGGAAGCGGTGGCACTGGTTGCCATGACAACGCGCCGCATCAACACTCACCCACACAGGCACACGTGTGAATATCCAGGTGACCTGGTAAAGGTTGGGGTGTAGTGGGAGCAAAGTTATCGGACTTGAGTCTGGAAATTATTTAGGTGTTTATATAGAGCTTGTTTATTATAAAAAGCCATCTTTGATTCGCATGTTTATTATACGTGACGTATGCGTTTACTGTTTGATAAAACTCACGCACATTTAGAACTATTAAATTAAAATTAAAACGGGAATTAGCGTGGACGCCACGGCGAGCGCTCAGCACTCATTCTGAAGAAGGCTTTCGAATGAAGTCGAAAGAATTGTCGACCTAGACATCGACAACGCGTAGATCAAGCTAATTCCCGTTCAATTTTAATTTTAAAGGGTTACTTTTTTCATTTATGGTTCATTTAGTGAAAGGAGTCGTGTCGTTAACAGACAGAGATAGTTAGATAATATTTTAAACAAGATATCACTGTAACGGCTAGCTAGACGGATTGAGATTAAAGATGTAGGTTTATAGTTCCATCATAAGACCATAAGACAGACTGCATTACGACACCGATGTATAGAGGATATTCCTCAAATGCGAATGCACGAAGCACAAGCAGACAGTGTAGCTTAAACAACTATTAATTATTGATTCTATTACATCATCTTAATTATTACGGAACATGCAGCATTCAGAAGAAAGTCGTAAAAGTAAATGACCTCTCGTTTAGAACAAGAATCAGAGTATGTTATATATAGTATACCCTGTTTATTTAGATTAAAAGAAATAATAATTTCGTTTATGTATTTTTTGTTTATTTAAATATTTATTGGTGTAACAGTAAAAAAAAATTTAATTTTTTTCTTAAGCCATAATACTTATAATAAAGTAGTTTTAACTCAGATACGAATACTTAGTGTACAAAATGCAAAGCGTTGCAAGTGTTGATATTTTTATAAGACCTTGCTTATTTTTTTTTATCTCTGATAAACTAGCGATTTTAATCAAAGTGAGCCCATTTTTACCTGACTGCCAAGGAAGGGTTATGTTTTTCGCGCGTCTCTTGTAGGTATAGGTATATATTTGTAAATTTCTTTATTACCTCGTATCTTCCAAACGGCTGGAGGATTTAAACTGTTAATGTATCGTTATATTCGTATTAAAAACTCAAGTGTCCTTAGATAGGTGTTTAAAAAATATAGCGGATATTTTAACGCAAAATAGAAATACGTTAATAAAAAAAAATAACCAAACCTATCGCATGGTATCAAAATGAAACAAATTAAAAGGGGATTACATAAAATATTAAAATACACAAAAAGTTAAATTAACCTTATTTTTTACAGTCGAGATTTTTTTATTTTTTAGTACGATGACACGTATTCATTACTTCGCTCACTACCCCTCGAGCTTTATGATCATAATGCGAGTGTGTGCGTGTTTCAGTTCGCTGTTTATCTGGCGGCCACGTCATCCGATGTCATACACAGATATAGCGTGTACACATTGGTTCATTGCGACGTTGGACTAGAGCAAATACAGTTTTAATATGTACGGTGTAACATTTGAGAATATTAGCAATGTTTATAGCATACCTAGTTCTTGTTAGATAATAATTCGAGTGGACGTTGACGGCTGCTCGTCCGCACTATTGGCAATTAATGCCGGGGTACCTCAAGGGTCAGTTCTATCGGCAACGCTCTTTTAGCTTCATATTAACGCTCTGCGCAAACCCGGCATCTTTGGGTACGCAGACGATAGCACTGTATCGAGAGATATACATCCGTTGCACGAGATGGAGAGGACAAGTCCAGTCTTAAAGAGCGACAATGATTGGACGACTGAACTGGAGCTTGTTGGCCGTGCCCGGTTAAGTCGATGCCAACCTGGTTTGATTTAATGCGTCCAAAACACAGGCGTGTCTTTTCTTCCCTAAAAGGGTCTTCCTCTTTTCGAGATGCGCCAATACCTAGTGCATTACCTAATAGGTTCTATGAACGAAAAAGTGTACAATAAAAAAGTAAGTTTACTTATTATGCAGGTGTTTTTAAAAGCCGTATAAAATATTTGGTATGCGGTTGGTAAATGTATCGACTAGCGCGCCTCCGAGTATCGCACATCTCACTCATCCTGAAGAAGCATAACTAATTTCTCCGAAACTAGTCGACATACTAGACGTATTTTTTACGTGATCGAAATACAACTTTAATTCGTTATGTCATTAAATGTGTATAAGTTTCAAATGTTCCGTCGTTATAAGTTGGTAGAGAGAACTTTTTTATTTTTTTATTCTGCAGTTAAACAATCGAGCATGGCAAAACCCCATCATGATTAAATTTTAACAACTGACATTTACACAATCTTTTTTTCTCGAACTAAAATGTCAGGGCTGCCAGATAGCTAAATTTTCCCCCTGAGATGTGGCATTTGGGGCCGAGGGGAGAACGTCAGATTGACAATCCCCCCCGCTGCTATGGTGACGGAAGCCTAAACACGGAGCCCTATTAATCTCGAAGCCAGGGCGTGTCGAAATGTTAGGGTTACATGTTTGTTGTTACAAGGGTGTTTGCTTTGATTCAATTTATTACGGTGGTGGATTGGTGATTTTAATGCTGAGTTTCAAATTGCAATATGCTCGATCGGCTTTTTATCTTTTTCTTTACCTACTTATGAAAATGATAATAGAGTACCCTGTTAGGATTTAGAGCTGCATAACAATAGATTGCATGGCCAAATATAAAAAAAAAAGTACTTTTGTACAAATTTGCCTAACATCCTACGATAGCATTTAATGCCAGTCATCCAAGGAGGTGCTCGAAAAATCGGTAATAATTGTATTATTTAAGTTTTTTTTTTTTTAATAAGTGAGAGTTAAACGGACAAATCGCTCACCTGATAGTAAGCGTCACATTACAGTTCAGTGCTACCCAGAGCCATAAACTGAGGTCAAAATCCTGCTGGGCAAAGCACTAATATTAAATAAATAACAACTAATATTAGATACTAGTTGTGCCCCGCAGCTTCGCCCGCGTTAGTTAAGTAAAAAATATGGTTGTCTGTAAAGTCGGTTTACGGAAGATAATTTTACGTGATAACGTCATAAGACGATTGCTTGGGCCGATCATGCCTCTCTAATGCTTGTTCCGCGCTCTCGCTTGCACTCTCGGGCTCAGGCGGAACGTGACACTTTTTCGTGCGTGCGTATAAGACGTTATCACGTCAAAAAGGTAGCCTATGTGCTATTCCGGTACCTAAGCTATCTACATTATACATTTCATCAAAATCGGTTTATTCGTTACGGAGATACGTGGTAACAAACATTCACACACACACAAACTTTCGCATTTATACTATTAGTAGGAAAGTCGGATTAAACCTCTTTAAGCCCTGTTATTTACCTGTAAGTTCATATAAAAATCAAAGTCCCGTAAAATTATCATCATGGGCCTTACCACGACATTTTATAGCAGTCTTACTTAAATAATACAATGAATTTTCGAACCATGACGTCTTAAAAATAAGCTTATTTTATTCTTAAATCGCTAAGCAATTTTAATGACGTCACTCTAAAACGTTTTTTTTCTTTAAATTTTGGCTTCGCAATCTTGGGCATTTAGCCAGTGTCAAGTAATAATATATTTTAAGCGTATTTCATATTAAAAGTCCTAGTCGCAAGTCACAGTCAAAATCAAGTATAAAAGAGTCAAGGTCCAGTTATAGTTAAGTCATGTTCTAGTAGAGTGGTAGAAACTTTACTAGAACTTCTATTGGAGTTTTGGAGCGAAGGTGAAAATCACGTTTTTTTAAGTTGTATGATTTGACACTTATGCACATTTACCCAATTAACGGTTAATCATCTACCATTATTATACATTAACACTCTAAGAATCACAGGTTTTGGAAAACTATGCAAAATCAACAACGCCATTTTTTTACTTTCGCAGAAAAACCGTTTGATTAATTAATTTTTTTGCTCATATAAAATCTTCTTTTAACGCATTACCACCAGTCATTTATTTTATTTAATCTATGTAGGTATTAATATATTTATTTTATTGAATTATAAACTACATACTCATTTAATTATAAGTTTGAAATAGCAACCCTGGGGAGTGCGAGGGCGCGAACTGCTGCCAAATTGGCGGGAAAGTGCTCGTTTGACAGATCATTTTTTATTTCGTTCAGAAATTTGGCGGCCATTGTTCTATTGATTGCCAGGTGTTCAGGAAATAGAATAACAAATTACAACCTTTGTTAAAATATACAAATAATATATTTCTACAGAAAAAATGAAGATTTGCCATATTAGGCAACTAATACTATAAATGCGAAAGTTTGTAGAAGGTAGATGTGTGTAAGTATGTTTATTCCCTCTTCACGCATTCTGAACGCATTCGCATAAAATTTGGAATGTACATAACTTATACCTAGTTAAATACTAGGCTACGTTTTAACTAGATAATGCGGGCGAAGCCGCGGGGCAGTTAGTATCGTTATATGTAGTATTTACGTCATGATCTTTAATCGAATCTTTTAATCTTTCGTCAAAATTAAATACGATTATTTAGCACCCTCGACTGCATCATCGTACACCAATTGGTAAAATAATAGTCGAAGTAATGGTCAATAGCCAAATTAATATAAAGGAATGTGGCACTCGGGCCATTATTAAAATTAATTTAAAAGTCACCTGTCTTGTTACTATTTGTATTAGGCAATGTAAGCCTTATAATTATTGTATCTAAAGTACATAAATTTCATATATATGGTCGCAAGTCTATCGGTATTCTATCGTTTGCATTTTGGAGAGTGTGCGCAGGAATTACATGAGTTATGCTATATAATTCCACCATGCCCATTCTACCATTTAACAACCAGACAAATTGTCAAACGTCATCCATTTATGGTTGACATACCTCCAGTTCGCTCGAAGCGTTATGCTTCTACGTTCATCATTCGTACAGCGAAGGAGTGGAATTCATTGCCTGCGTCATTGTTCCCCGAGGGGTATAATCTGGGAGTCTTCAAGTCAAGAGTGAATAGGTATCTTCTAGGCAAGCATGTTACATCTTCGGCCGCATCGTCACTTTCCATCAGGTGAGATAGTCGTCAAATGCTTGCCTATATGCATAAAATATATATATATATATATATATTTATATATATTATATATATATATATATATATATTTATATATATATATATATATATATATTTATATATATATATATATATTTTATGCAAATAGGCAAGCATTTGACTACCATCTCACCTGATGGAAAGTGACGATGCGGCCGAAGATGTAACATGCTTGCCTAGAAGATACCTATAAATTAATATAATATATATATATTAAATATATATTTAAATTATTTGAGATGATGGTGGAATATATAAACTTATAAACATAAATGCATGCTTATTAAAAATATCAATAGAACGGTTAGGAGTGAAATAAATAAGCCCCACAAAATACAAATAATAAATGTGATTTGTAATAATACTCTTCCCTGAAACATGAAAGATACTTCTTTTTACTAAAACTCCTTTTAAATAATTCAACCTTTTTATTTCTTACAAATAATCGAATTACAAATGTAAATTCAAACCAATTATTCTTGTAAATTAAAAACAATATTATAAACTCTTATAGTTACACTAAGCGTATAGATCGACAATAAGTTTTCAACGTTTTCGTAATTAAAAAATGTCATAATACAATTAATATTTTACTATCTCCAAACTCATTTCAACCCCATCATGCCATACTCTATTTATTACTAGGGGAGGTATGGCCAGTTTTTAATTCGCGTAAAATGGACCCGCCATATCTCAGGGGAGAGTGGGCAAACATCGTTCCGTGCGTTACGTAAATTTGCTTAGTGATGTCAACTTGTTTGAGGTGTTATTAGGGTTTTGTTTTGCCGGAAAAACCAAAAGGGTTTGTCATATGGACAAACTCTTTTGGTTTTGTTTGGATATTGTTTTTTGCATTTTTTGATGCTCGTTGATAAACTGCCCGTTGGCTCTGTTGGTCCTTCTAAGCAGCGGGCATCAGATTTGATTCCGGAAGGAAAACCAAGTTTTCTTCTTAAAACAAAAAATACGAATTTCCTGTGTTTTTGGTGTGTGTGATGTAAATGTTTCCGGGAACCCACTACACAGTTCATTGAATTTGTTTGGGTCTCTAAGTAATGCATTAAAAACAGACTTATTAACTATTTGACTGCTATAGCGTCATTTCCTTGTCATAAAAACTCTACTTTTAAGATTTCTCTCGTCCGAGTGGTCAAGTACGTATGAGTGTGTGTTCGGATCTATCTTATCAAACTTCTGTAATGTAATTACTTTGGAAAAGGCAAAAAAGTACCAAAATCCTTCCAAAATAAAAGAAGCCCAAATATTTTATGTAATTCACCGCTGGCGCCACTTCTTCCAACATCAAACCATCCCTCCAATATTTCATTACGGCTGATTAAAGTATGATATCACGATACTCTCCGGTACCCCATCAATTTGCCGTCGCAATCAGTAAATTGTTCAGGTAAACAGGCGCACGGCAACACTGACGGGGGATACTTTTTGTTTTCGAATTGGGAATAGACGATGATCGATTCTAAATAAGTTTTTTATAATTTTATTAACACCAGTGAATCAATTCGGAATATAATGTAAGATTTTGGCTAGTTTTACGTTATGCTTTTTTTTTCGCTGTGGTGACTATGAATAATTGACATAATAGTTATATCCTAGTTTCGTCATCAACAAACAAACATATTCACACTCAGATCAAAAAATTGCATCGTAGATGCAACATTAACACCACACACACACCATGGCGTAGAGAGCAAAGAAGTCCTGCACTAACAGAGTTGTAAAACTTTTTTTGATGCTGAACGCGGGTAAAACCGCATGTCGTAGCTAGTCCACTATTATAATAGTTACACCATCTCTTTTTGTACTAAATAAATTGTGAAGCGAGTTTGCAGTGAGTGAGCCTAGTACCGACACGGTTACGCAAACGGCGGGCGGACACGCGATCGCCGTGAGATTGGTATCGCATCCCAGGCGGGATGAATCGCGCATGCTCCGCGCTGTCGAGAAAAAAACTCTGATGACGTAACGCCGGAAATTAAATGGATGTTAGGGGTAGTTTAATAACTATAATTGACCTTTCGTAAAGGTGAGTATAAAATATTACAGTATTGCTATCTATGAGAGATAGTCGCATTTTAGTTAAAGTATACAACCAACTTCTAGACCCAGCTTGAAAACCAGATTCGATCTTATTCAGCTAGATAAACATAATTACAGATCAATGTTGTTGTAAATAGTTGTATTAAAATAAACTAAATACCTCAAGATTTGAAGCTGCATCTGGATAACCTTGTCTAAGCCTGCCTTGCTTTGCAAGCATGTAAAATATATTTTTTTAAATATGTTGTAAAATTATTAGTATATTTTTCATAATTATCTTTTTATTTTTATATAACTTGATCTTAATCTTAATCTTGACGCTGGACAATAGCCGCTGGACAATTAATTCAATCGTATTCCATAAACGACGCGTATTTTTTAAGAAAATAGATATAATAATACGTAATGTTTATTTTCTTAATTGCTATTGTACCAAAGCATATTGACTCATTACCGGAGAGTAAAAAGCAACTCGCCCTAATGACGCCGTTACATTTGATTTACAACTCCCCACAGATAACAAAGGTGCGGCAATAATCAGTTTCATTAGCGGGATGGATCGCCCCAACCTCCCCTCGGTTTATGAGATCATTTGCTTTTTGAGTTTGACTTTTGTGAGATAGGATTTTAATAGTTTATTTGCGTTTTTAATTTGAGACTTCTTTCATATAAAGTATTAGATTAGCAAATAACTCTTAAAACGACAGGTATCACCGCCCTATCATATTTAGTATTAATAGAAACAGCTTAGTAGTCTTAAGTACTACTCCTGTTTTTTTAATCCAAGATAGGCAAACGTTTCACCACTATCTCACCTGATGGTAAGCGACGTTGCGGTCGACGATGGAGGACGTTTGCTTAGAAGATGTCTATTCAATCGCGACTTTAATAATCCCATATTGTACTCATCAGGAAACACCGACTCAGGCAAGGAGTTCTATTCCTTTGCGGTTCGCACATTTGATTTTGGCTAGATTGATTTCGATAAAACATATATGGGACTACCACTGATGTATAATTTACCAAACAAAAAAAAACATCAAAATCTATTCATTATTAGCGGAATTATCCATTGGCGAATCGAAACGCTTCGAGCGAACTGGAGGTTTATCAAACATATATGGATGAACTTTGACATTTTGTCTTGTTGTTAGATGGTAAAACAGGCATTCAATTATGTAATTCCTTTGCACACATATGTGGGGTGCCTTCAGGCGACCTGAAAAATATTAATAAATAATAAACCTTTATAAACCTTTATTATCACTAAATTACAAAACTGTAGATCCCTGGATCCCACACTAGGACGACCTGTGTCGTGGAACCCAGTCTCTTCCCAATTTTAAAAAGTCTTTATAGTTACAGCTATGTTTGTACAATATTATAAGTAAAATAAAATAAGAATAAGAAATAAAAATAAGAAATATCTAAGAGCAGGTTTTTTTTTGTTTATTTTGTTGTGTGTATGTGAAGTCATGTACCTATATGTTCACAGATTATTTGTGGAGGTGTATATATCCTATTATAATATTATAAATAGTATATGTGTGAATGTGTAAGTGTGTAAGTATGTTTGTTCCCTCTTCACGCTTTAACGGCTGAACGGATTTGGATGAAATTTGGAATGTAAATAGATTACACCTGGGATTAACACATAAGCCACTTGGCAACCCGATAATAGCGGGCGAAGCCGTGGGGCACGGCCAGTTTACTATAAGAATTAGGAGGCCTGATTTCCTACTCAAATGACCCAGGTCCAGACTACGCAGGCGAGAGGAGAAAACAGGCTCAGCAATGTTATGTTTTGTGTTTGATGAGATTCTCTGTTTCTTCATAGCCCATTGTCGATAGCCAATTGCAAATATTTTTGCAGACGAATCGTGACATTTCTTACACATTCAGAGTCCTATCTATATGCTGATATAAATGTAAAATGTAAAATAGTCCAAGTAGTCTCAAAAAAGCAAAGGGTAACAAATCTGGTAATGGTGCAACATTCCGTCATGACCTAAGCAATTACTTTTTCATTCTGAGAACCTTCTTAAGGGGTGCATTGAAGGCTGATCTTTATGATGCGACATGATCCGTCTGGCGGATGAATCCAGTCTTTAAATTTGTTAAGACAAACCTACATTACCATAAATTGCATGGCACACTGTCCACCCAAGCCGCAATGGACAATCAAGGAAGTATTATTTATGCTAATTGTGTTATTCTGCAAGCTGATACTATGTTATGGAGCTCATGGCTCATGGTGCATCACGACAATATTGACAATAGGCGCCGTGGCACGAGCTCATGCCACGGCATCTGTTTGTGACGTGAATTTGTGATGTTTATATATATAATGTGTTACTTAACAATAAAGATAAGAAGGGGTTATGCCACTGCGCTCTACGAAATAGTGGACAACGCTCCACGAGCACTTTTTCTGACTTTTAATTAAAATAATATAAGCCAGTACATTTATTCCACTGCGCTCTATTATTAAGTACAGACAGCAAGTAAAGCTCAAATAAAATTGTAAATAGGTATTTTTTTTTTTGTGTACGATAGGCAAGCGTTTGACCACAATCTCACCTGATGGAAAGTGACGATGCGGCCGAAGATGTAGCATGCTTGCCTAGAAGGTACCTATTCACTCTTGACTTGAAGACTCCTAGATTAAACTGTTCGGGGAACAAAGACGAGGGCAATGAGTTCCACTCCTTCGCTGTACGGATGATAAACGTATAATATATATATATATGTGGTTATTAAGTTTCGCTTCTTTAAGCCGCTTCTAAGAAAAGAGACAAACAAAACAGAACTAAATGATTTTTGATCGAGCGAGCGAGATCTCTAATTTGACTTTGGTGGTTCAGCACTTTGTCCGTCCGTCTGTCATCTAGCGTCTAAGACATACAAGCGAATAACTCCAAATTCTAAGAAATAGGTAAAGCTATGGCCCAAAGTCAGAAATTTCGATTAAAATGTTAAGAGGTATTTTTTATCTACCCTTGATGGTAGATAAAAGTAAAACGCGAGGTCTCAGTTCGGCGCGAACGACTAGTTGAATTTATTAAAACGGAAATTGATTTACAGGAGACGATTCGCTCGCGCTTCGTACTCGGACAATATGTATGTACATAATAAAACATATTATATGACTATATTTTTTAGAAACGCCTTCACATTTACAGCCCCACACAAAGTTCGATGACTTGTGTCGTGGGTGCCGGAAACATTCACATCAACAATCACAACCAGAACCAGAAACACAAATGTTCCTTAGGGAGAAAACTGTGTTCCCTCCGGGAACCGAACCCGATACTACTGCTTAGAAGCCCTAAGCCCACCCAACTAAGCCAACAGGCAGTTTATGTTTATGTTTGTCTACTGTATAAAATATCAGCAGCTGAAATTGTAAGCGCGATTTTCTTCTATACGTTGCGTCGCGCAATCGGGTAAAAAGTCGCAGAAAAGAACATTTTGTTTACTTGGTCACTGTAAGAATAAAAATTCCTTGCCCGTTTCTGAATTTCCCGGTATAATCCGGGAGTCTTTAAATCACGAGGCAAACAAGCTTCATCGTCGAGCGAATCGTCACCTACCATCCAGTGAGATAATCAAATGTTTCTTCTTCTTTGTGGTCAGCCTTTAAGGGCCCGTGTTTCCTCTCCCAATTTCTTGCATGATTCCAGATCTCGTGCCTTGGTCATCCAGTCATGTTCAAAGGTCAAATGTTTGCATATCCCGAATAAAAATCTAAATGTTCTTCTTTTTTCTTAATTTTGGTTTCGAAATCTTGTGCCAGCCTATGTCAAATTTATAATATAATAATTTCAATTATATTTCATCTTAAAAGTCCAAGACACAGTCAAAGTCAAGTAAAAGAGTCAAGGTCCAGTCATAGTCAAGTCATGCCCTAGTAAAGTGGTAATAACTTTACTAGATCTTCTATTGGAGTTTTGGAGCGAAGGTAAAAATCACGTTTTTCAACTTTGTATGATTTGCCTAGTTTTATGCACATTCACTAAGTATTCACGGTTAATAATCCACCATTATTATACACTAGCTGTGCCCTGCGGCTTTGTCCGTGTAAGTCCTGGACCCAACGGAATTCCGGGTTAAAATGTAGCCTATGTCCTTTCTCAGGCTCTAGACTATCTGTGTACCAAATTTCATTTAAATCGGTTCAGTAGCTTCAGGGAGAAAGCGCGACAGACAGACAGACGGACAAAGTTACTTTCACATTTATAATATTAATAAGGAAGTAAGGATTAACACTCGAAGAATCACAGGTTTTGAAAAATTATACAAAATCAACAACGCCATTTTTTCACTTTCGCGGCAAAACCTCCTAAACGTTATTTTGCAATCCTCACAGTGCTTTGCAACCGTTTCCGGTGGTTTCAATGTCAACACTAAGAATATGTGTTTTAAAAATACATTTTATTCATGAACATTCTATTTCTACTTACTTATCTTGAAATTAAGAAATCTTGCCTTCAAATAGTAAGCATGTCATGTTCATTTATCATATTCAAGAAACTTCTTTAAATAATCACACTTAATATTATACAGGCGATAGTTTGTGACTGTTTGTTTGTTTGTTACTTCTTCACGCTCAAACGGCTGGACCAATTTTTATGAAATTTGGTATGGTAAACCGACACCCTGGGTTAACACTTAGGTTACTGTTTATTCCGAAACTAGCCGTGCCCCGCGGCTTCGCCCGCTATTATCAAATTAAAAAGTAGCCCATGTGTTAATCCTAGGTATAATCTATGTACATTCCAAATTTCATTCAAATCCGTTCAGCCGTTAAAACGTGAAGAGGGAACAAACATACTTACACACAAACTTTCGGATTTATAATATTAGTAGGAATCCCGCGGGTCCGGGAATTACGCGGGTAAAGCCGCGAGGCGTAGCTAATGGTTTAATAATTTTAATCCTACAAATAATATTATAAACGTGGAAGTTTGTAAGAATGTTTGGATGTATAGATGTATGTTTGTTACTCTTTCATGCAAAAACTACGGAATGGATTTTGTTTTAACTTTACAATAATATAGCTTACACATCTGAATAACACATCCTACTAATATTATAAATCCGAAAGTTTGTGTGCAAGTGTGTGTGTATTTCACTGTATGTAATTCACACTATATCTTTAAAATTTATAGTCTACTAGCCGTGCCCTGCGGCTTCGCCCGCTATTATCGAGTTAAAAAGTAGCCTACGTGTTAGTCTTAGGTATAATCTATGTATATTCCAAATTTCATCCAAATCCGTAGAGCCGTTAAAGCGTGAAGAGGGAACAAACTTACATACACACTTACACACAAACTTCCCACCGGGAATCGAACCCGATACCCCTGCTTAAAAGGCGAACACTCACAAAACTAAACCAACGGGCAGTTTTAACTTAAATTCTACAATTTGCTAAGTTAAAGTAAGTTTAGTTAAGTTTTTTTTTCTTTATTCAGTCTGTATAAACATGTTACATGTCAAACGCACGTCAAGCATCGAACGTTACTAAGTAGATGCTAAAATGATACCTACCTTTTTACATACCTTGTTTGGTTCGTCGGGTAAAATTAAACGAATTATTATTTAAGTATTGTCTAAGTTAGAAGGCTGTAATAATTAAATTATTCATTACTGACCTAAGTAGTATTTTATGAAGTGTTAATAGCCTACTTGCTTAAGATGCGTCCGTAGTTTGTTTACTTAATTTTTGGCAATGCTTAGCTAAGCAGGGTTATCTACATCTAAGTTATGTTTGTGGTTGCTTAAATTTACGCATTGCTCTTTTTTTTTATGAAATCATATACGAAATTTTACACTTGAGAAGGTTCTCGAACATCTTAGATTCTGAATGGTTAAAGATTTATTTGGTTACTAGCCGTGCCCCGCGGCTTCGCCCGCTATTATCTAGTTTAAAAGTAGCCTTTGTGTTAATCCTAGGTATAAGCTATGTACATTCCAAATTTCATCCAAATCCGTTCAGCAGTTAAAGCGTGAAGAGGGAACAAACACTTATACACTTACAAACTTTCGGATTTATAATCCTACTAATATTATAAATCCGAAAGTTTGTGTGTAAGTGTGTATGTTTGTTCCCTCTTCTAAATTATGATACATTTGTTAATTTCAAACACCTCTTATCTAAATCATGATGCCAGCGAAAATGGTAAGTGCCTATGTATTGTTCTATCTGAACAACACAATTACCAAGCAGTACAGTAAGAACAAAACAGATTAATCATAACCGTATTGCCTTTGAAATAAGAGTTAATTGTAAGTTAAGTTAGTGTATTTTGAAGTTGGTAATATCTTAGTATTGTTATACAAGTCAATGTACTAATAGGATCGGTGCCACATTAGTTTAAAGACTATAGAAATGATTTGAATATAAAGTATTGTATGACTTTTATGGTGAGTCATTAAAGTATTTTTGCGTTCATAATTTTATCAGCCTACTTAACGAAGAACGAGGTTCTAAATTATTTTTTATAATATATATTTGCTATTAAGATATTTAAAGACTGTATCGAAAACAGCGAGGGAGACTTATCTCTTATGAAAAAAATGTGAAATAAGGATATGTTTTAAGCTAGATTTTTTGTTAAAATATCGAAAACAGCGAGGGAGAGTTATCTCTAATGAAAAAAATGTGAAATAAGAATATGTTTTAAGCTAGATTTTTTGTTAAAATATCGAAAACAACGAGGGAGACTTATCTCTAATGAAAAAAATGTGCAATAAGGATATGTTTTAAGCTAGATTTTTTGTTAAAATATCGAAAACAGCGAGGGAGACTTATATCTCTTATGAAAAAAATGTGAAATAAGGATATGTTTTAAGCTAGATTTTTTGTTAAAATACGCATTTAGGAGAAAAGAAGGGGGAGACTTCTTAGTTGTATACGCTCTTGCCAGGAGCTGATGTTGCTCGCCTGATGAAGTCCCGCCACCTCTCTCTATCCGTTGTAATTTTGGTACATGGTTTATGAGGGCTGAGTCACCCATGTCCGTAGGAGGATACCCCTTAAGTCTGACTCCCTACACGTGGTCCCCGGGTGGTGCTAATCAGGTGACATTTGAGAGGTGGTAGAGCATTTGTGAGTTGCTCGCCTGGCTTGCTACCAAAGTAGCTTACCACCATCAAGTTGAAAGTCTGCCGCTAAGCCAAATACGGTGTTCCGGCAGTTTTCCTTGAGAGCCTGCGTATTCCAGGTCTAGTGTGTTTACCAGCTTCGATCACATCGTCACTTACCATCAGGTGAGATAGTGGTCAAAAACTAGCCTGTCACAAATAAAAAAAAAAAAAAACATTCGTATACGTATGAATAATTTTCTACCGACTTCACAAAAAAGGAGGTACTCAAGTCGAATGTATTTTTTTATGTTTGTTCCCTCATATCTTCGTTCCACATTAATAGTTGAACCGATTTAATTATTTTTTTGTTTGAATGATGTTGCTTTCCAATTGGTCCCATTTAAATTTGATCAAGATCTGATTAGTAGTTCTTGAAATATTTAGGCTTATACCTAGGATTAACACATAGGCTACTTAAAACTTGATAATAGCGGGCGAAGCCGCGGGGCACGGCTTGTAATCTACATTCCACATTAGTTTATTGTCGGTCACTTATGCCAAAGAATTTTAGCAAAAACTCTATGATCTATTTGGCGACTCGACCACGCGGTCGAGTTAACAACCAACTCATTTACTCGCATAATTTTACGTGTCATTAAGTCATCAAATGTCATAAAGTTATTCTGCATACTTGTATGTTTTAGCTGGATCCGATTCGGATAGGTTGGTTTATTTTTTATTTATTTATTTAATGCTTTTGCACAAAACAAAAGTACAAGGAGGACTTAATGCTAGAGTAGCATTTTCTGCCAGTCATCCTGGAGGTGCAGAGAAAAAGGTGTCGGTGTAGTAAATATATTTGAAAAATAAAAGGCTAATAATTGTATTAATATAGGAATACATGTAAATAATATACACAATGATAATATATATTTATAAATATATTTTGAATACTATATAACAATAAACTTACACAAATACTAATATATAAATACATATAATATGTAACCATAAAAAGTACTTCGATGATATGTAGTTGCTATTGCAAGGTCAATCGAGGCAACTGTGAAACTTTTCTCGTAACCTTTTTTCGTGAAACTTTTCTAGTAACCTTTTCTCTTAATAAGCTCGGGTTTTTGTTTTAAAAGCTTCTTTGGAGTTACAGATCTTTATATCCAAGGGTAGACTATTCCATAGCCTTACAGCACTGACGACTGAGAAGGATTTGTCGATAAAAGAGGTGCGGTTTACGTTTTTTGTATTTAGTCCTCATGTACATTTAAATTGTCTAAAAGTATAAATATGGTTATGGCGCATAAAAATTAGGGCTACCAAAAATTTATTAAATTAATTATATGCGAATAAATAAGAAACCAAAAATAACTTCAAGTTTAAATTCATCATACTAATATTATAAATCCGAAAGTTTGTGTGTAAATGTGTGTAATATGTTTGTTCCCTCTTCACGCTTTAATGGCTGGACGGATTTGGATGAAATTTTAGAATTAACACATAAGCTACGCTTTGACTTGATAATAACGGTCGGAGCCGCGGGGCACGGTTAGTTTTTTTTTTTTCGTTATGCAAGCTTTTGACCGCAATGTCGCCTGATGGAAAGTGATGATGCAGCCGAACATGTAGCATGCTTACCTAGAAGATACATATTCACTCTTAATTTTAATCTGTCTGTTATTCAAATGTTTGGCAAAGATGGTTCCGTCCTAGGTTGGCTGGAATAGGTCCTACCAACATGTTTGTTGACAGGTTTTCATAATGTCTAGCTTGGTAGTCAGCATAAGATTTCCCTCCTTCCCTGGAAACTGTTTGCTCATTTCTCTATCCTCCGCCCGGATACGCGGCCTCTATCGCATTAAGTTAAATTATAAATTATTATTATATGTTTTTGTATTCCATCTAGTTTTATTAATTTACTTGCATTACCTGCACGTCAATGTCAATGAATGTAATGATAAGAAATTCGGTAGCTAGCGTAGCTAAGCGTAGCTTGATGTGATCTGCTTACCTAAAAATCCAACTTTGGCTGGGAGCAATGCACTGCTGCGCCATAAACGATGGTATTTGGATCATTGTCTACGACCAACATTGTCTAAGCACTTTTGGATCGCTACCAAAATGGTAAAGCTTCGAATTGATGGGTAGTGTATTTTTCTAGTTCTTCTTGAAGACATTACTAAATTAATGAAATAAATGACTTTTATGAAATAAAAGAGTCAGGTTTTATATAAGGTTATGTTGCATAAGCTGGCTGCTAATATAGCTTCTTATATTTAATTTTTCACCCGACTGAACGAAGAGTAATAAATTAAATATATAAGAAAAAAGGAGGGTAATGTGTTTATCCATATATGTATGTACGTTTATTCCTTTGTGGCGTCCTAGAGACCAAACGCGAGGGCCGATTTTGATGATTCTTACGTCAATTGATTTGTAATATCTTGCAAGTATCACTAAAAACTAACACTAAGTAATCTAATTTCTGGTGACAGCCAAACGCCATTTTGTTAAAATATAGCTGACGTACTTAATTAAGCGAGATATTGAATTTTATCATCATCATCACCATTCATCATCAGCCTATTTTTGTCCACTGCTGGACATAGGATTCTCCTAATGAACGCCATTAAGCCCGGTCTACGGCTCTTCTCATCCAGTTTCTGCCGGCCTCCTTTCGCAGGTCGTCGCTCCACCTGGCCGACGCGACTGGCGTCCTCTGCTACGTTTGCCGAGTCGCGAGTCTCCACTCAAGTATTCGTCTACTCCAGCGGTTATCCACCCTTCTAGAGCCAGCCCACTGCTATTTCAGCTTGCTAATTCAGCTTGCTAATTCTTTGAGCTATGTCGGCGACTTTAGTTCTCTGTCGGATCACCTCGTTCCGGACTCGATCCTTCAGAGAAATCCGAGCATAGCTCTCTCCATAGCTCGCTGAGCAACCTTAAATTTGTGGACTATTCAATTGATGTTTGAAAATCATCTACAAATTTCTCTTATCATTTTTCAGTTCGAATGACCAGTTAGGATCTATCACCAAAATGTTTAATACTGATAAAGCTGGGATAGGGTTTTTATGTAATTGCATAATACGAAAAAGTGTAAAATAAATAATTTAAACGCAAGCAAAGCTTCAAAATCCGACTTCACCGTTCGTATTTTGATTTCGACAAAATGTATACCTCTAAAGCATAATCTACCAAACAAAAAATCATCAAAATCGATTCATAATTGGCGGAATTATCGCGTAACATACATACAAAAAAACATACAGTCGAATTGAGAACCTCCTGTTGAAAATAAGATCACATCTTACACAGCTCGTTTTTTTTTACTTTTAGTATATTGATTTAATTCTCAGCATGTTTATGCCTATTTAGTTCGTTTCTCCAAATGCACATAACATGTCGAAATTCCTGTTTTTTATTTTGTAGACAGACCGAAAAAGGAATGCGGGAGAGTCCACAAAGATGCAGTTTATCTAAAGGTGTGGTGGATGTTTTAGTGTTATCGGCACGAGACACTATTATCTCATGCGCACGCGCGGTTTGTAGAACTAACTATCTATAGAGGCTACAAAAAAATAAATATTTTAGTAGTTTTAAAACTGTCGATAGGGGAGAGTCTTGCCGCTTGGAATACATGTAAATAATATACACAATGATAATATATATTTATAAATATATTTTGAATACTATATAACAATAAACTTACACAAATACTAATATATAAATACATATAATATGTAACCATAAAAAGTACTTCGATGATATGTAGTTGCTATTGCAAGGTCAATCGAGGCAACTGTGAAACTTTTCTCGTAACCTTTTTTCGTGAAACTTTTCTCGTAACCTTTTCTCTTAATAAGCTCGAGTTTTTGTTTTAAAAGCTTCTTTGGAGTTACAGATCTTTATATCCAAGGGTAGACTATTCCATAGCCTTACAGCACTGACGACTGAGAAGGATTTGTCGATAAAAGAGGTGCGGTTTACGTTTTTTGTATTTAGTCCTCATGTACATTTAAATTGTCTAAAAGTATAAATATGGTTATGGCGCATAAAAATTAGGGCTACCAAAAATTTATTAAATTAATTATATGCGAATAAATAAGAAACCAAAAATAACTTCAAGTTTAAATTCATCATACTAATATTATAAATCCGAAAGTTTGTGTGTAAATGTGTGTAATATGTTTGTTCCCTCTTCACGCTTTAATGGCTGGACGGATTTGGATGAAATTTTAGAATTAACACATAAGCTACGCTTTGACTTGATAATAACGGTCGGAGCCGCGGGGCACGGTTAGTTTTTTTTTTTTCGTTATGCAAGCTTTTGACCGCAATGTCGCCTGATGGAAAGTGATGATGCAGCCGAACATGTAGCATGCTTACCTAGAAGATACATATTCACTCTTAATTTTAACACTCCCAGATTATAACGTTCGGGAAACAAAGACGAGAGCAATGAGTTCCACTTCCTCGCGGTACGAATGATAAACGTATAAGCAAAACGCTCTCATTAAATCTACAACTAAGGTGTTCAATTATATATTATAATTGATGACCTCCATTACATAGCCCCAAATACATGTAGAGGCACTTGTCCCAAATACATAGACATGACCGAAAAGATAGATACAGCTAATATAAATCGGAAAATATTCCGATTATTGACATAAAGTCGATCTCTTGCCTCAAAATATCTTTAATGATATCTATTATATCTGCTCTTTGGTATGATGTTTATAGTTTAGGTAATATCTCCGTATTCTCTCGTATTTACCTCGACATTTCGGCTTAGTTACATTGGCTATGAAATATTACCTAAACTATGTGTTTGAATCGCGAAAGATTAAAAGGTATAATGTTTGTTTTGCATAATTGATTTTTTGCCTTATCTCTGCTTAACTTTTATGATTTTTTTATCATGATGCAAAGGAACACTTAAACATCTACTTTTGCTCATTGTGCCTTTGTTCAAACCAATAAAGAATGTTGTATTTGTATTTTTGAAGTGTAAACTTTTTTAGGCGCAATGAACACTTTTTGGGTGGAAAAAAACATGTAACTCGCGTCATCGTCACCGAACGCTTTCCATGACACGAGTTACTTACTTTTTAGTCCCCAAAGACTGCCACGTATGATTTTTTTCAAACTCGATCAATGACGAACATTCTCCAATCAATCCCACCACCAAATACTTTTACCTACTAATGCTTTTACTACTTCATATTCAGAGCACGTTTACACTGGGCTACTGTTCCCATGAAGGGACCCAGCAAATGCAGAGATGCATCATCGAACTTACAGATGGTCAACCAATGCAACGTAGAGCTATGTTACGCTGAGCGAGGAAAATGTTTGACAAACTGTTGAAAACCATATTTTTATGTAGCTTTTGTAAATACTATAATTTGTATAGTCATTGTTGTACAATTTTGAAAAATGGATAACCTGGATTATTTAAGCATTTTTGTTTGTAGCTTTACTTAAACTTATGCAATATAGTTTTTGCGAAAATATATACTTTTGTTCACAAAATATGACCGTAGTAAACTGGCTACTCTCGCTTTGAAAGAGTCAAAGCAGTCTTGCTAGCACTGTCTGTTATTCTAATGTTTGGTAAAGATGGTTCCGTCCTAGGTTGGCTGGAATAGGTCCTACCAACATGTTTGTTGACAGGTTTTCATAATGTCTAGCTTGGTAGTCAGCATAAGATTTCCCTCCTTCCCTGGAAACTGTTTGCTCATTCCTCTATCCTCCGCCTGGATACGTGGCTTCTATCGCATTAAGTTAAATTATTATTACATGTTTTTGTTTTGTATTCCATCTAGTTTTATTAATTAACTTGCATTACCTACACGTCAATGTCTCCGAATGTAATGATAAGAATTTCGGTAGCTTTTTTTTTTTTATGGGGGGATAATGCCTTGCACTTCCCTTCCTTCACAGAGGTGAAGGAAGGGGGTATGTGGGGCTCGAACCCACTAAAAACCCCCCCGTGAGCAGTCCCTCGCCGAGGTGGGGCAAAATAGGGTCGCGCTAGCAGTCACTATCTTGCCCCGGCGGTAGGCCCGAGTACAAACCGGGCCACTGCGCCTATGTAGGGGTGACCTTGCTCACCAAGGCCACCCCTCAGACTTGTGGGGCCGTGCAAGCCAGTGGAGAGCTCCCTGACTCTTCACCGAAGAATTTCGGTAGCTAGCGTAGCTAAGCGTAGCTCGATGTGGTCTGCTTACCTAAAAATCCAACTTTGGCTGGGAGCAATGCACTGCTGCGCCATAAACGATGGTATTTGGATCATTGTCTACGACCAACATTGTCTAAGCACTTTTGGATCGCTACCAAAATGGTAAAGCTTCGAATTGATGGGTAGTGTATTTTTCTAGTTCTTCGCGAAGACATTAGTAAATTGATGAAATAAATGACTTTTATGAAATAAAAGAGTCGGTTCGTAGGAGTTTCTTCCACGTGCCCATTATTGGTGTGGTGGTGATCAGGTCTTATATAAGGTTATGTTGCATAAGCTGGCTGCTAATATAGCTTCTTATATTTAATTTTTCACCTGACTGAACGAAGAGTAATAAATAAAATATATAAGATGAATGGAGGTTAATGTGTTTATCCGCCTATGTATGTACGTTTGTTCCTTTGTGGCGTCCTAGAGACCAAACGCGAGTGCCGATTTTGATGATTCTTACGTCAACTGATTTGTAATATCTTGCAAGTATCACTAAAAACTAACACTAAGTAATCTAATTTCTGGTGACAGCCAAACGCCATTATGTTAAAAATTAAAAAAAAATGCTGACGTACTTAATTAAGTGAGATATAGATATAATTAAGTGAGTTTCATCATCATCATTCATCATCAGCCTATTTTTGTCCACTGCTGGACAGGATAGGATTCTCCTTATGAACGCCATTAAGCCCGGTCTACGGCTCTTCTTATCCAGTTTCTGCCGGCCTCCTTTCGCAGGTCGTCGCTCCACCTGGCCGACGCGACTGGCGTCCTCTGCTACGTTTGCCGAGTCGCGAGTCTCCACTCAAGTATTCGTCTACTCCAGCGGTTATCCGCCCTTCTAGAGACATGACCAGCCCACTGCCATTTCAGCTTGCTAATTCTTTGAGCTATGTTGGCGACTTTAGTTCTCTGTCGGATCACCTCGTTCCGGACCCGATCCTTCAGAGAAATACCGAGCATAGCTCTCTCCATAGATCTCTGAGCAGCCTTAAATTTGTGGACTATTGAATTGATGTTTGAAAATCATCTACAAATTTCTCTTATCATTTTTCAGTTCGAATGACCAGTTAGGATCTATCACAATTTCATGTTGGTTAGCAACCATTGTCACCAAAATGTTTAATACTGATAAAGCTGGGATAGGGTTTTTATGTAATTGCATAATACGAAAATGTGTAAAATAAATAATTTAAACGCAAGCAAAGCTTAAAAATCAGACTTCACCGTTTATATTTTGATTTCGACAAAATGTATACCTCTAAAGCATAATCTACCAAACAAAAAATCATCAAAATCGATTCATAATTGGCGGAATTATCGCGTAACATACATACAAAAAAACATACAGTCGAATTGAGAACCTCTTGTTGAAAAATAAGGTCACATCTTACACAGTCCGTTTTTTTTACTTTTAGTATATTGATTTGTATATTTAATTCTCAGAATGTTTATGCCTATTTCGTTTGTTTCTCCAAATGCACATAACATGTCGAAATTCCTATGTTTTTTATTTTGTAGACAGACCGAAAAAGGAATGCGGGAGAGTCCACAAAGATGCAGTTTATCTAAAGGTGTGGTGGATGTTTTAGCGTTATCGGCACGAGACACTATTATCTCATGCGCACGCGCCGTTTGTAGAACTAACTATCTATAGAGGCTACAAAAATATTAATATTTTAGTAGTTTTAAAAACTGTCGATAGGGGTTTTGACGCGAAAGTGAAAAAATGAGGTTGTTGATTTTGTATAATTTTCCAAAACCTGTGCATTTAGCCAGCCTCTATAGATAGTCTACAAATGGCGCGTGCCGATCGAGTGTTAATGTGTAATAATGGTAGTTTATTAACCGTTAACACTGTCTTAGTAATCGTGCATAAGTGTAGGCAAATCATACAAAGTATATTAACGTGATTCTCGCCTTCGCTCCAAAACTGTAATAGAAGTTCTAGTAAAGTTTCTACCACTTTACTAGGGCATGACTTGACTATGACTAGACTGTTTTACTTGAATTTGGCTGTGACTGAAAACTGTTAATATGAAATACACTTGAAATTGATTACTCAATGTTATTACTTGACATTGGCTAAATGCACAAGATTGCGAAGCCAAAATTAATAGAAAATTAAACTGTCGGTAGATGAAGTCACACGTCGCGATAAGTCGTTCATAATTAGGAAAGGATAATCGTCTTCTAGCAAGGCTTGAGTAGCTTAGCGATTAGAGCAGTAGGGCATGACACCCTATGGCGGATTCAATCCCTGCTGTCATTTTTCTTTTTAAAATTTGGAAAGGATGGGAAGTGCATAGACATGTTCCCTCCACAAAAAAAATACCTTTAGATCATTAAAAAAATGTAATGAAGTAATTAAAAACTCCACTTCTAACACTTCTGTACTCTACATGGATGTTGGATTCATCTCTATACAATGCAAGTGCCGAGGCTCTATCTACAAGTCGTAAAACAGAGGCTCTCAGAGGAGAGATTACGTCCTCTCCAATTTTAGCCTTTTAACAAATACTTAAGCTTTTGTGTTAACGCTAGTATCGTCGGAGTGCGGTGCTACTGGATGTTGAATCACGTAGATGGAATGTTCTAGAAACAAATGCATAAGCCACGTATTTTCTTTTTTCTGACTAGCGACGCCTCGCGATTTTACCCGCGTAAGTCCGGGACCCGCGGGAATTCCAGGATAAAAAGTAGCCTATATGTAAATCAAGGGTGTCAGCTCCATACAGAATTTCATCAAAATTGGTCCTTCCGTTTGAGCCTGAAGAAGTAAAAAACATACAAACATACTCACTGACATTTGCCTTTATAATATTAATGTGATGTGTAAGCATTTGACCGCGATCTCACTTGATAGAAAGCGACAATGCGGTCGATAGTGGGATATGCTTGACTAGAAAATAGCTGTTTACTCTTGCCTTGAAGAGGCCTAAATTATACTTATCGGGAAATCAGAACGAAGGCGGGGTTTTCCATTCCTTTGCAGTACGCATAATAAAAGTCGTGGCGAATCGCTTGGTTCGAATCAGAGTCCATGAAAGGTCTTCTTTTAGTACGTCTTGATGTCCGACGATGGAAGGGAGCTGGAAGATTTGAATAATGCAGTTCTGTCGCACATTGTCTCAAATATATCTTGTAAAACACGCACAAGCTCGCAACCTTACGCCGATGATCGAGTCTATTCTTCTAGATCACCTGGGTAGTCATAGGCGACTCTTGGGTGTTCTTCGATTAGCCGTAAATGGAATCTAGGTGACCATAGTCGATTCCATTCAAATTATCAATTCAGTATCATTTAATCACCTTTAAAAAATGGTTATCTCACCTTTAAAGAAAAGTAGGTAATGGTACTTTTCAAGGCTCTGAAGTCTGTTAGTAAAGAGATATAATTGCATAATCCTTTTTTTTATGCAAGATAGTTAAGCATTTGGACTCTATCTAACCTGATGGAAAGTGGTGATGCGGCCGAAGATGTAACATGCTTACTTAGAAGACCTAATCACTCTAGATTCGACATGAAGACTCCTAGATTATGTATACTATGAAAATTAAAACTATCGTGAGTATTACACATAATTAATGTTGTGTACGGCTTGAAACACGTCTAAATTACGCGTATAGCGCGTCTGACTCATCCTGATGAAGGACAACAAATTTGTCCAAAACAAGTCGACTACAAAGTAAGTCGAAATTTAGACGTGTTTCAAGCCGTACACAACATTAATTATTATGTATACTGTTGGGAAACAAACACGCGGGCAGTGAGTGTCCCTGCTTTGCTGTACGGATGATAAATGTAGAAGCAAAACTATTATTAGAAAAAAAAAGCAATTAGACCAGACTAAGTTTAGTTAAACATAAAACCTTAAAGCTAAACAGCGGTAGTCTAAGTATTTTTTTTTCTAATTATAGTTTTGCTTCTACATTCGAGAGTTTTCTCGAAGCTAATAAGGGAGACGGTGTCTGGATATTCGCATGCGTTTAGAATTAAAAAACTGTTCAAGCGATTTCGGCAATCCACAAAAGCAATGCAAACCATAGAAAGCTGATCATAAATTTTCATACAATCACATCCAAGCAACTGATAGCTAAAACATTCAAGAACTATATCGCTATAAAATAATCCACAGTTCCCTTTTGATCTTTAGATGTTTCTTTTACAATTTATTGTGATAAAGTGACAGGTATACTTAGTTAAGTAAATTATACAGGTATAAGTAGTTGTAATATAAATATGACGCGCCCAGGTCAAAAACCTGACTTTATAGAATTGTATTAATCATTAAATACAGTAAGGACACCTGTTTAATGATATTCTAAACTATGATAAATTACATTTAACACATTTATCAAGTCTATATACATATACTACTAGCTGCGCCCTGCGGTTTCACTCGCGTAATAAGTCCAGGACCCGTTGGGACCCCAGGACAGTTGAATTACGAACCTCATCCTATTTTGAAGTCCGTTAAAACAAACAAACAAACGCATTCACACTCACAGCCCCACTCTAAGTTCAAAGACTTGTATCGTGGGTGCCGGAAACATTCACATCACATACACACACATTACACCCAGAACCAGAAGCACAAATATCCTTTGGGAAGGAATTTGTGCTCCTGCCAGGAATCGAACCCAGGACCCACGGCGCAGAGGGCGGACACCATGTCCCCTGCGCCAACTGGTCGCGATCACGATTGTAGCTGTCGCAGATGAATGTTTCACACTAAATTTGCCTATTACATTTTAAAAACACTGTAGTCTCCTTACATTCCCATAAAGCCTTGTAATAGGATACCATATGAGGGTTTAAGTAGCTGAACAGTGATACGCGTGGGATCGGAGAACCTCCAATTCTATTATTGTAGATGTAGTTGCGACTGTACCAGTTTCTCAGCACGCAGATGTACGAATTTACCACCAGGGTCGACACATCGGACGTATAAACAAGCTTAATCAAAATCAAAAATAAAGAAGATGTTTTATTTTGAGCCAGCACTATGTACCATACGTAGAAAAATAGGGAAAAAATATTGTATTTTCTTAAAAATACAAATAAATTTATCTGCAGAAGATTACAGCTGTACCATCAAATTATTATTTAGTGAGTTTTTAGACATGTTAACCCTATTTTTGGGGTAGTCATGACAAGAAGATACTGAATGTCACTCTGTCAGGCCAAAACCAAAATAAAAGCAGCGAAGTCGGTTTTTTTAAGCTTTGCTTGCGTTTATATTATGTTATAATGTGTTTTTTATTTATTTATATGACAGTAACGACTAAAACTCACTCCTTGTGTCGATATCAGTGGTAAAGAACAAAACGGTACACTACTCGTTTTGCGTAACCGGTGTGTCACTGCTAATGCATGACCAGTCCACCTATCATTCTATTGTTGTAGTATACCTAACTTTCTTGAGAATGGAGATAGGGTCACTGACCTGGTAATGAGACGCAGTTTCCCTAGACAGATTGTTAGGTACGTAGTACCTACGATAAGTGCATTCTTTATAGCTGCTGTACAAATAGTTTCTTTATTTATAGGAGGTTTTTAGTACAAACGGATTGCTTACGGAGACGCGGATGCGGCAGCCTCAACTGCGGAGGCGACCGCGTCTCTGAAGCCTCTGAGCCGTCCGTTCTTACCAAATTTTTCCAGCATGTAGCAGATATAAAAAAAAAAAACAAAAACAAACGCATTCACACTCACAGCCCCACACTAAGTTCAAAGACTTGTATCGTGGGTGCCGGAAACATTCATATCACACACCCAGAATTAGAAGCACAAACATCCCTTGGGAAGGAATTTGTGCTCCTGCCGGGAATCGAACCCAGAACCCACGGCGCAGAGGGCGGACACCTGTCCACTGCGCCAACTGGGTCGTATGGTACTATGACATTTTGAAGAGAGTGCGCAGGAATTACACGAGTTATTTCCACCTTGTCCGTTTTACCATCTAGCAACAACACAAACTGTCAAACGTCATCCTTATATGGTTGACATACCTCCAATTCGCTCGAATCGTTTCGCTTCTACGTTTATCATCCGTACTGCGAAGGAGTGGCATTACCCTCGTCTTTGTTCTCCAAACGGTATAATCTCGGCGCCTTCAAGTCAAGAGTGAATATGTACCTTCTAGGCAAGCATGCTACATCTTCGGCCGAATCATCGCTTTCCATCAGGTGAGATTGCGGTCAAATGCTTGCCTATCGGGCATAAAAAAATATATAAGCGTG
Source organism: Lomographa bimaculata (assembly GCA_948107665.1). Taxonomy (NCBI): domain Eukaryota; kingdom Metazoa; phylum Arthropoda; class Insecta; order Lepidoptera; family Geometridae; genus Lomographa; species Lomographa bimaculata. The sequence goes on along the minus strand of OX403607.1, from coordinate 7,597,505 downwards.
AATATGATATCAATACATAAACAACATGCCCGTGACCCCCGTGGCTGATTTAACCCATGTACTTTTGACCGCATATATACTAAAATATATAATTATAATGAGTACATAACAAGCGTCAATGCGGTCGGGTATCATCCAGCGATTGCCCTGCTGGCTGACCATAAATAAGGAATATAAGTATCAAAGGTCAATGCCATTAGATAACATGACTACAACTTCAAACAATACAACACAATACAAAACCAAATTATTTTGATGGGAACGCTACCCACTGGTGGAGGGCTTGAGCACTTGAGATACCTATAAGCTCGATGACTTATAGGTAACTTGGGTCTTTGCTGTATGCTGTATAATTTTAGTTTAGTTATATTATATATTTGGATATTTATTTGATTTACCTTTTTTTTTCTTTTTTTTATATTCAATCCCTATTAGTAAACAGCTTAGTTTTACTTACTACAATGAATCAGCGTACACAGCTGAATTAGTCCCAGTTCCCTATCTTTGGTGACAATACAATGATGTGGTACAATGGAGCTGGTCTGAGCATGAATACTGAAAATGGCCATAGGAACTTCTGAACTAAACAATTTAAACCCATCGAGTTTGAGCTCGTTTAATTCGTCTTGACAAGTCTTTTTTTATTTAGTCCTTTTTCATTTAAAACTGATATAAGCTTGATTTCAAGAAACTTTTGGCTGGGAGACTGAATGAGTCGACACGTGACCAAAATTCGCTGTGCAACGAGGTAACGCAGCCAGCATTTTGGGCACACTGCCAACTAATTACTTTTTGTATTAGGTAAGTAGTTTAGCTAAATCTGTATTTTGATTAATCATCTATTCCATATGTAACTATTGTGATACCATATAAGATTTATTTTGATTTATAGTTTATTTCGTCCCTACATTTTAGTTTTAAGAAACTTTCCAAATGATTAATTGTTTATTTAATACTTCCAACATAGAAAGAAATCGTATTATCCTGCTTCCAACTAATATTATAAATCCAAAAGTTTGTGTGTAAGTGTGCAAGTGTTGTGTAAGTATGTTTGTTCCTTCTTTACGCTTTAACGGCTGAACGGATTTGAATAAAACTTCGTAGGCTTTGTGACGTGTCTCATGCCAGCTATGATTCCACGTAACTATTACACACATTTCTCAATAAATTAATACAACTATATATTTTTCATTGTCAATTAGTTGCTATAATTAAGTTCACAGGAAAAATACATTAGGTATTTGAATAAAAGGATTGATTTTCTAATAATCGTAGTCATTTCCACAAGTGATCAAGCTAGAAACTATTTATTTCTTGCTTTTAATTTTGGCTTCGCATTCTTGTGCATCTCAGCCAGGGTGAATTATTAAAATGTTTCAAATACACGTTTCATAATTTAGAAGTCGTAGTCACAAGTCAAAGTCAATTAAAAGAGTCAAAGTCTAGTCATAGTCAAGACATGTAGAAATGTAATTTTTTTTTTTTCAATTTTTGGAGCGAATGCTGACATCACGTCTTTCAACTTAATTGTATGATTTGCCTACACTTATGCACGTTGTAAAAATTAAAGATTAATAATCCACCATTATTACACATTAAAATTAGAAGAATCACAGATTTTGGAAAATAACACAAAATCAACCACGCCATTTTTTCAATTTCGCGCCAAAAAATTCAAAAATCGAGTTTTTATCTTTTGTAGTCCATTTATTATTTGAACACAAAGTTTATATTCCTTATCTCTGATAGGCTAACGTAAGAAGGTTTAAGAGCGTTTATTCCTATTGGCTTCCCTCTCGCTCGCACAATTCGATATTATTAATAAAAACAATTATATACGTGTGTTTTTTTAATGTTTTCAACCCACGTACACACGTAGTTAAATATATTTATTAAAAATATCGAATTGTGCGAGCGAGAGGGAAGACGAAAGGAATAAACGCTCTTAAAAGGAAAGGTGCTCTTTGGCAGCAATACCTATACTTACACCGTATTAATAAAGAGATTAAACGTTCGATAAACCTTTCGTAGGGAAAATATGTTTTTTATTATTTTGACGCGCGATAATTTAACTTTTGTCAAAAAAAACGATTAAAAATTAATATAAACGGTTTATCAAAGTTTTATTATTTTAAAACGACTTCAAAATAGGGAGGAGGTTCTCAATTAACTGTATTATTTATGCGTGTTACCTCAGAACGTTTTTCTAGGTGAACCGATTTAGATGATTCTTTTTTTATTTGAAAGGATATGGTGTCAGGTTGGTCTCATAACCCTCGATCAGATTTTGTAAATTTATATTTATAATATAAATTGTCAAAATCTGAGACTTCACCGCTTTATCTTGCAAAGATAAAGCGGTGAAGTCGGTTTTTTTGAAGCTTAGCTTGCATTGAAGCGATTTAGTCTAACTATGGCCAAGAACGCTACAATACTTTCAAAACGCCGGAAAATAAGAATAATGTAAATTATACGCCACAAAACGGATTCAGAACCAGAAACACAAAAAAAATGTGTTTCTACTTGTAATTGAACCCGGCGCCCACAGCGTAGAACACAGACATGTAACTAAATACGCCAGCGTGCAGTTCTAACTAATTATTATTATAGTTTCCAGTATTATTGAGCATATGGTTCTTCAATTGAAACCACGATAATGTGTACTTTTTTTTTTCACATATCACAAAATACTGTGTATAATACTTATATATAATTAATTACCTATAATACATATAATCTGTTAGTATAAATTGCCTTGTTTTCTACGTACCACATATATATTATTATAGTATTTCATATACGGGTCTTAGAGACTCACAAAACCTTCTAACGCAACTTTTTTTTTAGGGCTTATAGGCAAGCATCTGACCACAAGGGTACTTCCCAACGGATCATAGTATCGGATTTTCACATTAACCGATCATAAAAGTTGTTCCCATCTGATCATAAAATCTCACCTGATGTAAAGTGATGATGCGGCCGAAGATGCAACATGCCTGCCCAGAAGGTACCTGTTCAATCTTGACTTGAAGACTCCCAGTTTATACCGTTCGGGAAACAAAGACGAGGGCAATGTGTTCGACTCCTTCGAATTACGGATGATAAACGTAGAAGCGAAACGCTTTGAGCGAACTGGAGGTATTTCAACCATATATTGATGACGTTTGACTGTTTGTCTTGTTGTTACTAGTTTCCAAACACGCATTTATGTTAGCAAAATTCATATTTGTTGGCAACTCAAGAATATGAGCTTAAAAAAAACATTAGATTTGCACACATCTTCACTTAAGGCAGGGTTATTCTGAAAAAACGGCGTTTTAAACCCTGTTTTATTCTTAAATAGCACGGATTTAAATCTTAAAAAAAAACATATTATGTAATGATACAGGATGTGATCATTACTTTTCGGCCATCCAATACACGATTTGTTACATTTCACTGCATAGAAAAAAATGGCAAAGATGTGTCTAAATTATGACAAAAATGCATTTTATTTGAGTTATATTAGGTTTTGTACAATGAAACTTGTACCAGTAGAAACCTTGTAGAAAATGTGATTGAAGACGGCCGTCATAATACGATTTATTTTAAATCTCTCCCTCTAATTCCGAAATCAAATGTTTCCACTCCTCCCGAAAGTGATAGCCGCGAGCTCGCAACGCAATATGCCTAGTGCTTGGAAAGGGTCGCCTTAACGCATATATATATATATATACATATATATACATATATATATATATATATGTATATATATATATATATATATAAATATATATATATATATATATATTTATTCTCGATAGGCAAGCATTTGACCACTATCTCACCTGATGGAAAGGGACAATGTGGTCGAAGATGGAGCATGCTTACCTAGAAGATACCTCTTCACTCGAGATTTAAAGACTCCTAGATTGTACTTAACGGGAAACACAGACTCGTGCAAAGAATTCCATTCCTTATTTCCTTATATAACTATTACGCTTCTCCGTTTCGTTGTGTGTAAAAATACCCGCAACGATATTTCTAGAATCTGAACAGTGCACGACAACCGTTTCAACCGAAACGTTTTCCACCCCTAAATATTACAGATTAGACTCCCCCTCCCGGGAAGCTCCGGTAAAACCGCATTTATCTGGTTTTTAGCTGCACATAAACTCCCAATGCTGCCACCCGCCGAGGGAGAAAAATCGATATGCAAGTTAAATGTTCACCTGTGGAGACCATGCTTTAGGATGTGCTGAGATACAAAAATGGCAGAGCATTTTTGCGAGAACTGTGGCAGGGTAATTTTTTAAGCTATTGCATAGCTTCTATCGCGGTCCTTGAGCGTGGAGACCGAATCCAGAAATTCCGTAACGAAAATAACCTAACACCCCCCACTCCGACCGGCACAGCGGTGATACTTTTTAGTTTTGCCATCTATCGATGAATAGCAGAACTTTTAATGCCTTTATTGAAATATCACGCTTGTCTCTTTAGTTCAGCAACTCGCCTCTGGGTGGCAGGAAAAAAAGTACTGCATAAATAATTATAATTGCATAAGTTGATAAAAAATGCTATGCAATAGCTTTACCGCGGCAGTCCCCGAGTGCCACACGTCTTTTTTAATTTTGGTAGGGTTGTTTTTTATATATGTAGAAGTATGCTTTATAAATAACAAAAATACACACTTTTATATTGTCATCGGTCCTCTATCCCACATATCCTCCTGCAAGCCTGGTCACCCTACAACACCCTTCAGGTGAGCGAGGTGAGTCACCACGGACGCTATCTGTGTAGATGTGTGCGTGGGCGTCTCTGTGTGCGTACGAGACAGAGCGGCGTCTGTCCTCTAGTGGAGAAGAAGGAAATTGGCGTAATTATAATGTTTTTTAACTAAAAATATAAAAGGGTCATCTATTATGGCTCGATCGCGACTATACATTAGAAGTTACACCTTGCGATGAATTGCATAATAAGGTTCATTACCGACACTTTAAAATTAATCGAGATCTAATCCTATCCTATCGTACTATCCTACTTTCTTTTTCCTACTTAATATTACAATGGCGAAAGTTTGTAAGTGTGGTTGTATGTTAGTTACTTCTTCACGCTCAAACGGCTGGACCAATTTTAATGAAATTTGGTATGGAGGTAGCTGATACCCTGGATTAACACACTTATATACACGGATATTCCGAAATTCCCGCAGGTCCGGGACTAACACGTGTAAAACCGCGGGCCGCAGCTAGTAGATAAATAAAAAAAACATTACAAATTAATAGGGTGTATAGGGGAAACCGGTTTCACTTCATAAATTAAAATCTTTCCATATGAATTTTCATGCCCAACATATTTTTTCTATTTTAAAGTAACTACTCAAATACCAATTTCCATCAGTGTAACTTTATAAATAAAGTTCTTTCGACATGAATTTTCATCCCCCAATGCACTACCTTCATGCACCCCTGGCAAAAAATATTGTATAATATTTCATAGCTATAAGTTCAAAAACAAAGAACTTTCATACAAACGTTTTCACCCCATTTAACCCTCTTTGGGGTACATCTCTACGTACTAAGACAAATGTACCCTCCAAATTTCAAGTCTCTACAACCTGCGGCTTAGGCTGTGCGTTGTCTCTAAGTCAGTCAGTCAGTGAATCAGTATCTCAGGACAGCTTCTTATAGTATGAGATAAACTATAGATAGAAGATAGTAGTAGTTTCTATTTTTTTTTTATTGTACGTCATAATTGTTAACATCGGTACTTACCAGCAAATAAGAAAATGTCACCAAATGAGTAATGATGTATCTACGCTACCCCTCGAATCTTCTCCTAAGTCTTTGTAAAATATATGTTTATTTTAATAATGTTATTATGATTTAAAAAAGAGTAATAGTGGTGCTAATTCTGTTGAGCACCGAACTAATATAAACTAAACTAAAAATAAACTAATTTTAGTGAAAGAATACCTAAACGCTATTCTGATTTTACGTTGAACTTAATTTAAAAGTTGAAATGACAGGACTAAAATAGATTTTGACAGCAACCAAATTGAATAGTATTCATTAATTTGCTTCATTAATTGCGCGTGTTATTCTTTCAAGTATAAGATCACAATAAAAATAATCCAGACCTTTTTCATACAGACTAATTTGAGTTTAAAATTTCTATTTTTAGTCTTAATTTGACGTAAAACATGTAGGTACATCAGAATATGATTTTGGTCATTTTCACTAAATAGAGTAACTAAACTAACTTAGTCCTGTCAAACTTAATTTTAGTCTAATCTTGCATTTTCTGAATAGGTTTTGGACTAAAGCAGGACTAAAACTAATTTTAGGCTAGTTTAGTCTAATTCTGGACAACAGAATCAGCACCAGTATATTTTAATTTGTTCTTAAGTCATTTATGATTAAAAAAATATCGAATATCCGATTTAGATCAATTTCAGTTAATTTACAATAAAAGTGGGTATTGGGTTTTTTGTCCGTTGTCCAACTGCGTTAACCGACTGGTTGTACGATTTATCGCGATACGATTTATACCTAAGTCACTTAGAATTGTCTGCTATTGGCTATTGACACAACAGAGTCAGAAGTACCACAGACAATTTAGGTATAGTTTCCAGCTGTAATAATCGACTTAACATTGATACTCCACTTATATAACTTATCATAATTAATTTGCGGTTGCAAAAAATACTTACGTAAAATGTTTTTTAAAGTTTAGCGAAAAAACCGGGTTCGCTTTTATTTTCAAAACTAGCTTTTGCCCGCGGCTTCACTCGCGTTAAGAAGTACAACAAACTTTCATCTCCTATTTTATCCCCTTGGGGGTAGAATTAATCAAAATCCTTTCTTAGCGGATGCCTACGTCATAACATTTACCTGCATGCCAAATTTCAGCCCGATCCGTCCAGTGGTTTGGGCTGTGCGTTGATAGATCACTATGTCAGTCAGTCAGTCAGTCAGTTAGTCACCTTTGAGTTATATATATTTAGATAAAATCATTTTGACTAACCTCGACAATTCGGCAGGGTTTCACCGGCTGTGGTCACGAGAGACTGAACGTTTTACGTAAGTAATAAAACCCCGATTCACTGGATGTGATTCACCCGATGGATTTCACCCGATTCACCCGATGGATTTCAGACCATTTCTCGCCACCCCGACTGTATCGCGGTGGTTAGGTGTTGTTTTTAATGTTGCCACCGTCCACTCTCGGGGGAGATCACATGCACGGCACAAGATAAACTGAAATGTGGACACACCCTTGTGTTTTAAACTTTGCATGTATTTGTTCGTTTTAGCGCTCTCTTTCACTGTCACCTAATTCGTGATAATTTGTGATACCTCTGTGTGGTAACCAAACTTGATTATAATTAAGTTTGGTTACCGTTTTGACCACTATATCATTAGATGAAAAGCGATGATGCGGCCGAAGATGTAACATGCGTGTCAAGAAGATACCTATTCACTCTTGACTTGAAGACCCAGATTATACCGTTCGGGGAACAAAGACGCTGGCAATGAGTTCCACTCCTTCGCAGTACGGATAACAAACGTAGATGCGAATCGTATCGTGCAAACAGGAGGCAGGTATTTCAACCATAAATGGATGACGTTTGCCAGTTTGTAAATTTTTTTTTCAACGTAAGATTTAGTCGATTTGCCTAGAACATTCTAGGTAAATAAAGAAAAGATAAAGGTCACATGACCTAAATCTGTTCTTTATGAGATACGGAGGGGTAGGGGACAGATACTATTACATTGTACGAATATTTTTTAGACTTGTCTCAATTTAGATAGGTGGTATACAGAGCTATTTGTAAAATACTAGAAAGCTCTCAGGACCTGATTCTTCTTCTAACAACCCTTAAGTCATTTTGTGCTACGACATTCTTCTGAATTCTATACTCGTATTATACATACTGTAATAGAAGTTGTTTAACTACACTGTTCTAAAAAAAGTGTTAAAAGAAGAGTCCTGTGTTAGAAGAAAAGGCATCGCCGCATCGCGCCAACGCTAACGCCAGCAGACACTTAATATATTAGACTAAACAAAGATAAATCATATATTAAAAAAAATATTTTGAAAAATCATAAAAAGCTTTTGCAATAGCCGTACCGCAAAAACGCAAACGCATTCATTCTCACAGCCCCACACTAAGTTCAAAGACTTGTATCGTGGGTGCCGGAAACGTTTACAGCACACACTACACCCAGAACCAGAAGCACAAATATCCCTAGGGAAGGAATTTGTGCTCCTGCCGGGAATCGAACCCAGGTCCCATGGCGCAGATAGCGGACACCTGTCCACTGCGCCAACTGGGTCGTCACCGCGAAAGACATTGGTCTCAATGGTTAGAATGACGTCCCAAAATGTTTCTAGTTTCTAGTATTTTACAAATTACCCTGTGTACAACTATAATAAATTAATCTAATTAGTACTCCCATTCGAATAAACACAATTTTATTATGCTAACACGTTCATCACATAACTCTCATCTCCACAGTTCCCATGCATACGTTAAACAGACAATCGGCAATACGTAATTTCTGCATATCGATATAATGGGAGAGTGCGCATTCTTAGAAATTAGAGAAAAAATGTGTTATGTTCCGCAAAAACATGTGAAGGCTTGCGTTACAGTTTAAATAATAGTTGGAGATGGGTATCAGATCGGACACTATATAAAATATAACTACCTTAAGCGTAGGAGTTTTGCCGCGAAAGTGAAAAAAGGCTGTCGTTTTTATATTTTTTTAACTGACTGTAAAAAAGGAGGAGGTTCTCGATCCAACTGTTTTTTTTTATGACTCGGAACTTTTTTCTCGGTGAACTGATTTGGATGACTCTTTTTTATGTGTAAGCTGCAGGTGCTTCCCATGTGATCCAATACAAATTTGATCAAGATCTGTCGAGTAGTTTTTGAGTTATCCTCAACAATGCGTATTTAATTCGTTTAGTTGCCCGGTGGCTTGGTTGGGTGAACATTCCCTTCTAAGCAGGGGTATTGGGTTCGATTCCCGGCGGGAACACAAGTTTTCTCCTCAAGGAAAATTTGTGTTTCTGGTTCTGGTTGTGATTGTGTGTGAATGATGTGAATGTTTCTGACATCCGCGACACAAATCGACGAACTTAGTGTGGGGCTGTGAGTGTGAAAGCGTTTATGTGATATGTTAATGTTTGAATTGCGGAAATGAATGATTGAAAACAAGTCATACAATGTTGAAAACGTGATTCTCGATTTCGCTTCAAAAGTCCATCATAAGAATTCTATCACTTTACTAGGGCATGACTTGATGACTCTTTTACTTGACTTTGACTGTAGCTGGTGACTAGGAATATAGTAATATAATAATACGGCATAACGGCACGAATTAACTTGAAAAATATTTATCATTTGACACTGGCTACATATAGGCATATTTTCGCTACTTTCGAGTACAATCTGATAACAAAGAGTTTTTTTTTCTTTTTTTGAGAGCGTCATGTAAAAAAATACAGTAAACGTATGTTTGTAGTTGATAGTTTTTTAAATGTACAACCACTCCAAAAAGTTCCATCTATAATATTCCAAAAAAATATAATGTAATTTTAACCCCACTTAATGAGTTCAGGTTGATGTAGATGGGGTCAAAATGACCTGAGGCTATTCTCAGCCTTGGAAAATGTACTTATATTTTGTTAGTTATTAAGAAACGGTTTTATGTTATATATGTCTTCTATTATACGCCCAACGTAGGGTAAAAGCTGCATGATATTAAAACATATAATAATAAAACGCTGGTACCTAAGATTTTTTTCGGAATTTGCAAGCTATCGTTCAGTTTTGTTTCAGACTTGTTATTACCCTTCTAACAAAAAATGTTTCATTTGCATGTGAAAAAAAAATGTAAATAGATAAAAAAATCTAATACATCTATCTCCTCTTAAACATAACAAAAACTTAAGATCATTCTGAGAGGTGGTAGAGCATTTTGTGAGTTGCTCGCCTGGCTTACTACCAAAGTAGCTTACCACCATCAAGTTGAAAGTCTGCCGCCAAGCCAAATACGGTGTTCCGGCAGTTATCCTTGAGAGCATGCGTATTCCAGGTCTAGTGTGTATACCAGCTTCGATCACATCGTCACTTACCATCAGGTGAGATAGCGGTCAAAAAATAGCCTGTCACAAATAAAAAAAAAAATAAAAAAAAAAATTAGAAAGTCGCTGGAATATGATTTTCTATAAACCCTCAAAATTATTTAGCGTTAGAACGTACGAGGTTGGCTTTGTGTCCATTTAATTATTAGTAATTAATTCGAGGCAATCATGAGTAGTTAAGATGTCGTGTTTGTGCTGTACATATTTGACAATAGATTTTCAAAATATAACCAATTTTATTTGCATTTTTAAGACCGAAATGTAAAATCATTGCACTCCCTTTTAATGTCATGTTGATATAGACCGCCGGCAATGAGTGTATATACGGATATACAATGAGTGTATATATAGATATACACTCATTGCCGGCTGTTTTTTTTAATAATAGAAAACTAGGAGTATTTTTGCAGCTATATATATATATATATATATTTTATTTGTGACAGGCTAGTGTTTGACCACTATCTCACCTGTTGATAAGCGACGATGTGATCGAAGCTGGTAAACACACTAGACCTGGAATACGCAGGCTCTCAAGGATAACTGCCGGAACACCGTATTTGGCTTGGCGGCAGACTTTCAACTTGATGGTGGTAAGCTACTTTTTTTTTTATATATACTGGCCAATCGACAAATTTCCTAAAACTATATACATCTGTAATATATTGCTAAGTTCCTGCAAGGCATCAAGTTATATTATATTTTATATAGATTTAGTTAGAAGGTATCAATAAAATTTACGTCTTTGTATTTTAATTAATCTCTTAGATGTTCTTTTTCTATTCTTCTATTTTTTTTTCGACTAAACGTGAATTTAATAACTTGTCAAGAATGATTTTTTTTTTTTTTATTTGTGACAGGCTAATGTTTGACCACTATCTCACCTGATGGTAAGTGACGATGTGATCGAAGCTGGTAAACACACTAGACCCGGAATACGCAGGCTCTCAAGGATAACTGCCGGAACAACGTATTTGGCTTGGCGGCAGACTTTCAACTTGATGGTGGTAAGCTACTTTGGTAGCAAGCCAGGCGAGCAACTCAATGTTCAAGGTTTCTCAAGTAGATTCGTAATTAATACTGTTATTGCAGACGGCGGACCGGTTGCTTATCATTTAGAGCGGGAAACCGTGAAATGGCTGGTATAAATGCAACAACTAGTGACCACTATACTTTGACCTTTCATGGAACCACTAGCTTATACCACTCTGCTGTATTCTGTGACACCAACGTACTATTTTGCTACTTATTTTTATATAGCTAAGGTCTAAGTATAATTGGTTAAGTTGTGTTTATTTTGCAAACTCCCTAGTTTTACTTCTCGTTATATTTGTTTTTATTCTATATTTGGAGTATTTTCTTAAAAAACATGAATAAGTATGCTATAAAAACTACAATATATCCGCTGAAACTCTGAATGAAACTAAATTAAATGCGTTTATAGGCCATTATAACCGAGACTGCTACATAAGGTAAGTCAATGTTAAGAATTATTTGTAAGTAAATGAAAAAAAAATCGGTAATAAAATAAAATATTACTTATTGAGCTGGCCTTATTAAATTAAAACATATAATATACTAGCCGTACCTCGCGGCTACGCCCGCTATTATCAAGTTCAAAAGTAGCATATATGTTAATCCTAGGTATAGGCTATGTATATTCCAATTGTCATCCAAATCTGATCATCTGTTAAAAGCGTGAAGAGGAAACACACATACTAATACAACTTCACACATTCACACACTTATACACAAATTTTCGGGTTTATAATATTAATGGGATTACACATTTTATTAATTAGTTTTTGTTTTTTTTTTATAAAAAAAATTATAGATGTGATTATTTATCATACGATAAGTATTGCCTTATAGAATTTATTTAATTCAAGTATGCATATATATACCTTACTTCATATTTTTATATTTATATATATTTTTTCCTAAACTTGTATTTACACCCCCGTTTTACCGAATTATTTAAAATCTTCTCTATCTTAAGGTTGTTGTCTGGAAGAGATCGCTTTTAGCTATAAGACCACCGATTGTGCACTATAATTTAAGTTTTGTTATTTTGACTGATTTATGTAAGGTGTGACAATAAAGCGTTACCTATCTATCTATCATAATTTATTTATAAAATGATCAATAAAATTCAACACAAATTACAAAATTCAGCATCTGAATTTAATGTATCATTGTTATTATCATCATATGAGAAAGAGTATTCCGACAGGATCATCGTTATAAATTCACTGAGCAAATATATTTGGGCATAATAGAGAAACTGTTTAATATTTCGTTTATTTAGTGTTTTATTTTCCAACACTAGAGTACCCGAAATATATTTTCAAAATTGTATATTCATGAATGTGATCGGAGTTAAACATATGTGGCACTGTATTATTGTATGTTTTAATATAGATTTTTATCATTAAATTAGCAAATAAAAATATCATAACAACTTTGCATCTGCCTCGAACCTAAGAAAAGATCTCCTGCCCATTTGATCCCAGCTTATTGTAAACACACAAAAAAACTAACAATGCGTTTTATAAACCCTATTCATCAATTCACCGTTACACCTCTAATCCGACGTAATAAAAGAAGGGTTATTTTTTACCCAAAGAAAGGTCAAGCAAAAGAACGTAGTAATTTCAAAGGGTCACTCTCCATTGTGAATCTTGACCAATCGCACTTTTTTGTGGAGTTTGACCATTGTCCGAAAATGGTCCAACTGACCCCCGGCTCGCGTTACAGGGTTAAGGGTCAATATGCATTGAATCAACGGTGAATAGTCAAGGGGTTGGTAATTCTTCTCGTTTTTCAAGATGGAGATAAAATTTCATATTTATTATGCAAATTAAATGTGACGGTAGATTATAAGAATATTGTTTAAAAATTCAAAATAGGAATAAAAATAGGATAACATAGTAGAATAATAATTCTACATAAGTACCATAAACCCAAATGGGAATGATCAGTACTTTGTGTTGCTGAACGTTTATGCGAGATAGGCAAGCATTCGACCGCTAATGTTTTTTGAAAATAATCTTTTTTACAATATCAATGAGTTCATGGTTTTAAAATTGCATAAAACTTAATTTTTTTCAAAAGAATAATATTAAGTTGTATTTTGATTGTATAATTTGTTAATTAATGTATTTTATTATAATTACTTGATTCATATATATGATTACTGATTTACTGTATATTATTTGACAATTATTATTATGATGAGTGTGAATTGACGTACCTAGTATAACGCACATTGTTATAATGGTAAATAAATGATTTAATTTGATATCTCACCTGATGGAAAGTGACGTTGGTCTCAATGGTTGAAATGATATCCCAAGATGTTTCTAATATTTTACAAATTACCCTGAATAAATACAAATTAATGTAATGACTTTATTAAGAATCCAGCAGACAGTCTTGGTAAACTTAAATTTACAGATATGACTTATTGATTGCCTTACGACTAACAGCTGGGACAGGCGGATTGCCAAGCTCTCTTAAGCACGGTAACTTTTGATTAATAACTACTGGCAAAATCAAAATTTAAAAAACACCCCCGACGCTCTATCTGGAAAACAGCTGCATCGATTTTCACCAAACATACTAAAAGCACTCTTGTTCAAGTCACCCTTCAAACAAAAAAAACTAGATTAACATCGGTCGAGTCGTTTGGCAGCTACGATACCACAGACAAACCCACAAACTCACATTACAAACTTAATTAACAACTCTCTATTTCTTCGGGGGTTAAAAATGAGATAACACGGTCACTAACTAATCCAAGTCTGGTTAAGTAGTGTCGGTCGACTAAAGCAGATTGATGCAAAAAATAAATTAAACAATCTTAATTTTATTGGCATAATCAATCTATTATAATTACTTTACTCAACAAATATCAGTAAGTAGGCACCTGATATACAAAGTGTCCGCGGGCGCGCGCCCTCCTCGCGCCAACCGCTCGGACGCGCGCCCTGACCTCTTTGTATATTAAGTCCCTTAAGCCCCATACATTTTATCTTCACATCGCCTGGGCCGCGCGCCCGGGCCGCTTTGTTTATCAGGTCCCTTAGAGGCAACACATGAAAGTCATATCTCCTCACTTCGCTAAAGGTGAACTTCTTCGGGACCTCTCGATAGCTCACAACCTTGAATCTCAGCTGTCCTTCTGACTCAAAATGTGGACTCTCCAAGTGGTACTTCTCCACAATTTCACGATCGCGTGGATCGTCTATAATGTCATCAGGGTCGAAATCGATGTTAGAACTTCCCGATGTTGCTCCCAACAGAAGAGTAGAAGTAGCAATAATAGTTACCACTATCATTTTGAATTTGCAATAACTCATTTGTTACTAAAGTTGGGATAATTGATTTCATAGCTATGACGTCCGATAAATACCATGAAATTGAAGACTAATCAAGATTATCATGCTAGTTTTGGCGCGAAAGTGGAAAAATGACGTTGTAAATTTTTCATTGTTTTCCAAAACTAGTAATTCTTCGAATATTCATGTGCAATGATGGACAATTATTAACCGTTAATAGTTGTTTACGTGCATAAGTGTAGGCAAATCATACAAAATTTAAAAAACGTAAACAAAAGCGCCATATATGCCGCCGACCTTGACATTGAATTCAAGTTCTTTTCTTACTTCAATCCTTATTACTCGACTGCCAAGGAGGGGTTATGTTTTTCGAGCGTATCTTGTATGTATGTATGTACATTTGTAAATTTCTTTATTACTACGTAGGTATCTTCCAAATGGCTGGATGGATTTCGACAGTTGAGGTATCGTTACATTCGTCTTAAACACCCCTCATATATAGGCGTTTGAAAAAAAAAAACGAATTGGCAGATTTTTGGCGCGAAATAGTAATACTTTAATAAAAAAATATAATTATAGTAAACACTTCTTTTTTATTTTTAGTGCATAGAGATGTTAACATTTTTTTCTTCTTATTTCCCAATATATACAAGCCTATCACAGATATTATCATCATCTTGATGCGATACCCATACAAATCTATGTTGTCTATTAGAATACCCAAGATGACCGTTCACTGTAACATCTTTTATTTTTACTTCCCCATCTTACCCTTCATCTAACCCTGCCAACGTCCAGCTGTTCCAAAGCACCAAGTACAAAAGATTGGCAACCGTTACCTGCAATATTTTAATTGCACATATTTGCATAAGCTTACAACCCTGTGTTCCGTGTCTATAGAAAGGAAGCGTGATTGATTACAAGTGGTCAAACTGGAAGGGTGAAGAAGTAAGACTGGGTTGGAGATTAGCTAATGTCTTGCAAAAACTGCACGTGTAAATATTGCAAAAGATCTTTTGTTAGTATAAATATTTAGTTATTTTATTCCTAACTCCATCTATTTTTGGACCTTCGCTTAAACTACTCAACATGGACTTCTAAAGTTCACAATTGTGAATGTTTTATCTAATTTGTTCTAAATTCTAAAATAAATAATATGTATCTAAATTACCCGTTCGTTAAGTCGGCTGCGCGGTCGTCTTTTGTGCAACGGGTATTGGGTTTGATTCCCGGTGGAAACACAAGTTTTCTCACCATGGGAAATTTGTGTTTCTGTTTGGTTGATGTGAATGTTTCCGTCAGCCACAACACAAGTCATCGAACTTAAAGAGCGGCTGTGGGTGCGAAAGCGTTTATGTTTATACTTCACATAATATGTATGCATACAAAATGTAAGATCGATTAACACTAAGGAAAACATGAAAGAGGACGTCCTCTGGCTAGATGGATCGACGATGTACTCAAGTTCTAGCAGCGGCCTATTTCCAGCAATGCATCATGACATATTATGCTGATGATGGTAACATCCACAGTGTCCTTGCCGATCAACAAATGAGACTCACAGCAGGCATTATTAAGGGATTCCTTTAGGATGGAGGCTTAGTGGGAAAAGAGAAAGGAGATAACGATGCGGGAATTATTGTAGATTTTTTCTCTCTTTTAGAGATAATTTTGTAGTGGCAGGATTCTTTTGGAATATCCACTTGGGGCAGTACCACACAATTGCCAGACATTCAACCGCCAAGCAGCCGAGTGCAAACATTACTGTATGCAGGATTGAAGATTTAACATCTTATATCTTAGGGTGACGAGCGCAATGCTTCAATCACCTTCACTCTTACCCATCAAAATTCAGTGCTACTCAGAATTATGAAATTATACAGATAAAAATACTGCGTTGCAAAAAACACAGGATTTTGATCTGTATAAGTTCATAACTCTGGGTAGCACTGAATTTTAATGGCAAAGCGTGACGCTTACCATCAGGCGAGCATCTTGCTTTTCTCGTCACTCAATAACATAAAAAGAACGTCACAGAAAAGAAAACAAAACAAGAAACATAAACAGTCCGTCTTGAGATAACTCTTACTTACTTTAACTATCTAAGTAGCTTAATTTTAAGTTATACAGTTGATTAAAATCTAGTAACTGCTAAACAGTGTGAATCTGTGCAAACGACTGTACCAACACAAACCTTATTTGGTTTAATGATACTGTATCTACTATAAACTGTATGTAACATTTTTATTAAATAAATAAAAGCGAGAGTAGTTGAAGTAAGCAGCATATTTAAATTATTACACTTAGATACACTTTTTGCATGTTCGTGAGAGCTAATGATTTACCTCTTGAGTCCACATCGCATATCAAAGTCGGTACATTGTAATGTAGCTACTAATTAACATGAATAAAAACGCTAACGAGATAATGATGATATAATACGTTTTAGTAACTAGAATGTTTTAGTAACTATTTGATTCAAGATTTGTCTAATGGTGATATATATATATTTTTTTTGTTAAAGGTGTTGCTTTCCGATTGGTCCCAATTAAATTTGATCAAGATCGGATCAGTCGTCAATAATGCGTATTCTATGGACTACATTGACGATGTTCTCGTTTTTAACCGACTTTAAATGCTACCTCATAACTTCTTTCGTTGTGAGCCGATTTTGATGTATATTTTTTTTTTTGAAAGGTAGTACTTTTCATGCATCGAGATAGGAAAGAAACCTACGGTTTTGTTTTCATGTGATCTCATTGAAATTTGATCAAGATTTGATCAGTAGTTCTTGAAATATCGTCAATAATGCGTATTTAAAACATCTTATCTGATCAAAGTTCCGAAGATAAAGCGGTGAAGTCGTTTTTTTAAGCTTTGCTTGCGTTTAATTATTATTATCTTAATATGGGTTTTGGGGCCCTTTTTCGCATATAGAGCTACATGATGAGGCAAAGACATAGTACAAGCATAATAACTCGGCTACCGTTTAACCACTGTCTAACATGTTGATATGTGATGATGTGGTGTATGGTAGTAAACATCCTAGCATATGGCAAACTGGCTCTTAGGTTAGCGACCGGATCCGTTTAGAGCTTGACAAAATTATTTAAATTTGTATTTGCGTTGTTGCGGATTGGTAATTTATCATCCCAACCAATATATTATGTTAATGTTTCTCTATAAGGTTTACCTATAAGCTCGGTGCCTTTTAGGTAACTTGGACCATTGCTGTATAGATGTATGTAGTTTTAGGAAATACAGGCAATTAGCCCGTAGATAGAGCAAATTATAATTTTTGAATAAGATGTTATTTATGTTTACCACATCATACACTAAATCGATCACTGAAAAGTTTACGGATATTAAGGATTGAAATTGCGATTTTAGTTAGATCTGTGGTGTGTCCACCAGCTTCCAAAAGCTTACACACCGCAAATCCAGCATCATGTCCCACGTAAAAAACGAACATCTCACAATAAAGTGCCAAATTACCATAAACAATGCATTATGCGAAAGCGGTTAATAAAAACCGGTTCAAACCGGATTCATGCGGATATCGCCGGATACAATGATCCTATGGTTCCGCGACACCTAGACAATGAGATTGTCTTTTGTTTTTTGCTTGGGGTAAAATCGGCCGCGCATCGGTACTGGGGTGTTAAAACAATGTAACAGCAGTATGGGCGGATGGATGAATTAGACTAAAGACGTCAAAGTACAAGCAGAGGCACAGTAAGCATCACATCTTTTACCTTATATGTATAGAATTAAATAAGACCTAAGTATGCAACATTGCAACGAATATATAACATGCTACAGTAATCACCAATTAAGTAAGTGGATCAATGGGCATTGAAATATGCCAGTTAGCTCATCGCAATAATATGATTTTGAGATTTGGATTTAATATTTAAAAATCGAAAAACAACAAATGTTTAGTCACTAAAGGATAATTTATAGTTATTATGTGAATCAGGTATTCTAAAAATATTTTTTTTACCATGACATTAAAAACTACTTATTTTCTTCTAAAAACAACCATCTACAAACTTAAATAACCTACTTACTTATACATAAAGGTACTAGTGTAAAGCTTTCGCAGCCCGGCTGACATAATTGCCGCATAGATGACTTGCAAAAAACAAAAACTGCAGATTTTGTTTCTTTATAAATGAAACGTACATCTAATACTTTATAAATCTTTGTCCTGACATACTGATTCACTGACTGACTTAGAGACAACGCACAGCTCAAACCGCTGGTCGAAGAGTCTTATAATTTGGAGGCTCTAGTTGTCTCTTAGTACCCACTAATAATTAATTTTTTAACATTCCTACTCCGAAGAGGATTAAATGGTAAATACGTTAGTAAGAAAGTTCATTGTTTTTGAGCTTGTAGCGTTGAAAATTAGTACTTTAACTAAATCAAGTGGGCAAAGCCACGGGGCGCGGCTTGTAAGTATATAATTGGAATCGAGGACAGTGAAACCGAGAGCAAAAAGAACCGGGGGCATAATCCACAAACCTGTAAAGTAGCCATACTGTTATTAACAAGTATTGCCCGTAAAGTGAGGTGATTAGACTGAGAAAACTAAACACGGTCAAGATGAATGGCCAAAATCAGTTAAGGGATGAAAAGGGCTGTTATGATACGAAAGCACGTAATGGCCGGATGCTTTTTGTATAAACATCATTGTTTCGAAAGTTCCCGTGGGTAATTTGGTTACGCGCGTCCATACTGCGGAATGTCCTGAGCAGACAAAATAAATGTCCTAGTTGATCGAGCGAAGCGAGATCTCTAGGTTGACTTGGGTGATTCAGCACTCCGTCCGTCCGTCTGTCAGAGGCATTTAGCGTCTAAACCATACAAGCGAATTCTCAGAGAATATGTAAGCTATGACACCAAACCTAGTGACGTATATCCATGAGAAAAATGATTTTTATTTGCATAGTTATTTTTCGTTCAGGAATTCGGTCATGTGACCGAACTCCTAAACGGCTAGACAAATTTTGATGATTTTTTTATGTGTGGTCAGGTGGATTCAATAATGCTTTGGATTTAAGTTCATAAATCATAATATCGCTAAAGATTATGTAATTATAGGAGATGCAATGTCGCCAGCATGATGGGAACGCTACCCACTGGTAATGGGCTTGATCACTTGAGCTACAAATTCGATGCCTTGCAGGTATCTTAAGTCTCTACTGTATAGTAAATGTATATAATTTTAGTTTAGTTTTAGGAAATATAGGCAGTTGGCCCGTAGATAGTTGAAATAGAATTAAAAAAATAAAGTATATATAAACAGTAACTTCTGTGTATATTACAAATAAGTAAATAAAAAACGCTCTCACACTCGCAGCTGCACACTAAGTTCGATGACTTGTGTCGTGGGTGCCAAAAACATTCAAATCACACACACAATCACAACCAGAACCAGAAACACAAATTTTCCTTGGGGAGAAAACTTGTTTTCCCGCCGGGAATCAAACCCGATACCCCTGCTTAGAAGGCGACCGCTCACCTAAGCCAACGTGCAGTTCAATTAAACAAGCTCTTAATGGACAGTAATCACGGTATAATTGACAATTAAATCTCATATATCTCGTTACATCACAGCTCGAAGATCATTTCGACCGTGGGAAAGTCTGAACTTGACCCTCCAGCATCAGCTCTCACAGCCTCACTCATGACTCATAATACTTGGAATTGTAACGAGATTAATAAACTAGCTAACAGTAGCGGATCCAGGGGGGCCAGGGGGCTCAAGCCCCATAAAAGCACGAACACAACCGTGGTGAGGCAGCGGCAACAAAACCTATCCTCAGCGGGGTCTAGCCCATTAATATAGCCATTTTTTTTATACTGGCTAGGCAAGCATTTGACCGCTATCTCACCTGATGGAAAGTGACGATGCGGCCAAAGATGGAACATGCTTGCCAAGAAAGTACCTATTAACTCTAGACTTGAAGACACTCAGATCATACTGTTCAGGGAACAAAGACGCAGGCAAAGAGTAATTGCGATACGAGACGAGCAACTCCTTCGCCTGATGGTAAGCGTCACACTTGCCTATAGCAGTTCAGTATCGGCCAGAGATTTTTGAATTTATATGTCAAAATATATATACGATCGTAGTTTGACGACCAGAATAGACTTATAGTAGAAGTATATAAAGTCTATTTTGGTAGTCAAACTACGATTTTTTTATTTTTTTTTATACTAGATAGGCAAGCATTTGACCGCTATCTCACCTGATGGAAAGTGACGATGCGGCCAAAGATGGAACATGCTTGCCTAGAAGGTACCTATTCACTCTAGACTTGAAGACACCCAGATCATACTGTTCAGGGAACAAAGACGCAGGCAATGAGTTCCACTCCTTCGCTGTACGGATGATGAACGTAGAAGCAAAACGTTTCGAGCGAACTAGAGGTATGTCAACCATAAATGGATGACGTTTGACAGTTTGTCTTGTTGTTTGATGGTAAAAAGGGCATGAAGGAATTACGATTGTTCGAATTGATGCGACGTCCATACGACTTGATACGACAGTCGATGGGTCGAAAGTCATTCGATAGTTCATAAGAAAAGAAAATCGATCGATTTTGAAGTCGATGTAAACATAATTGATGTCCAGAATAGATTAAGAACGTGACCGGGCTCCATCAACTGATACAAGTTATCCACGATAAAGTTCAAACTTAGTGTGGGGCTGACAATGTAAAAGCGTTTGGTTGAGTAGTTTCTTATATATTAACGCAAACAGAATACTTGCACAGTTCATTTGATATAATTAACTACTTAATGAGGTTAGTGAAACAATCTTTTGAAGTGGCCGACGGCTAAGGTACGTCATGTTATATATTTTCGTCGAAACCACATTACTTCTGTTTTATGTTTATTTAACTGAGCAGAAACTTTTTAAACTGCCCGTTGGCTTACTTGGGTACACATTCAACTTATAAGCAGGGGTGTCGGGTTCGATTCCCGGCGGGAACACAAGTATTCTCATCAAACAGAATTTGTGATTCTGGTTCTGGTTGTGAATGTGTGTGTGATGTGAATATTTCCGGCACTCACAACACAAGTCATCGAACTTAGTGTGGCGCTGTGAGTGTGAAAGTGTTTATGAAATGAAAATACTGCCATCAGCACTTACAATATAACTGAATTTCTATCAGATAAAATGACATAATTATAATTAAGATATATGAAAAACTAGCCGTGCCCCGCGGATGCGCTTGCTATTATCAAGTTAAAAAGAAGCCTATGTGTTAATCCTGGGTAAAATCTATGTACATTCTAAATTTCATCCAAATCCGTTCAGCCGTTAAAGCGTGAAGAGGGAACAAACAATACACACAAACTTTCGGATTTATAATATGAATAGGATTAAATTTAACTATGACATTAATATAACGATATGTACCTACCACAATTGGATGTAATTTATAAATTTGTACTTTTATCTATGCAAAACATGACGATCTATTTATAATTTGTATGACCAATGTGCACCCTCATTTAATAATTAAAACGTAGGCAAACCTTAAAAATACCGACTTCACCGCTTATATTTTGGTTTTGACTTGATCGATTTCAATAAAATTTATATGGGACCAACTCTGAAGTATAATCTACCAAACGAAAAAAGAATTTTGAGAATCGGTCCACAAATGGGGGAGCAATCTGTGAACATACATAAAAAAAATACATACAGTTGAACAAAGTACCTCCTCCATTTTTGAAGTCGGTAAAAAAAATGTGTGTATATTTTACTCATGTTTCGTAAAATATCTTTATTTTTATTAACATTTTCCATGCTATGCAAAACTAAATAAAGAAAAAAAAACAGAAAACATATAACTTAGAGCAGGATTTGTTACATATAGCATTAAAATCGGTTTAGCCGTTAAATCGTGGAAAGATAATAAATAGACAGACATAAATACAGAGTTAATTTATTAGAATTTATATTATTAGTGACGTGA
Organism: Lomographa bimaculata; assembly: GCA_948107665.1. NCBI lineage: Eukaryota > Metazoa > Arthropoda > Insecta > Lepidoptera > Geometridae > Lomographa > Lomographa bimaculata. Next base: position 7,575,034 of record OX403607.1, on the reverse strand, counting down.
CGTCATGAGTTGCGTGAAGAAAAAAGTGTTTTATATCTTTCACGTTTATGGCTGCCTAGTACTTTAATAATGTAAATACCATATTAAAAATTAATGACTAAATTATTACCTCTTTCATGTTTATGTTTCTCTACTTTTCCAAGGGTAGCTAGTAGCTATTCACTCGTTTAAAACCCTCCTCATTTTCGACAGTCGGTTAAAACCCAAGTTTCAAAATAATCGATTGTTTCCACCACATCTGCTGTGCACCAAACCGTGCTGATAAGAAACCCGTTAAGTGATAACAACTACAAACTTAAACCTACTTCTTGTTAAACAAAAACCAGCCTTGCACCCTTACCTTAAAGTGTTCAGACTCAGCACAATTTCAATTGGTAATTTAGTACTTACACCACAGAATAAATACTATATACTACGTAGATATGGACTGCTTTTTTGAGAATTTTTTGAGCTCTATTTTGAGGTTCGTAAGGTTGCAAATTGCTTGTCTTTTGAGGGTGGAGGTGATTGGGGTCAACGGTTCGCACCTTGAGAGCTTGTTTTTTTATCAGTGACAAGAAAATGTATGGGGAGAAAAACGTCCTTTAACGACAGCGGGAAATAAGCAATTAAAACTTGCATAATAAACATTGCAGAACATATACAAAACATCTGAGTAATGTTGGAAGGAGTGGAACTCATTGCCATCGTCTTTGTTACCCGAACAGTATAATCTGGAAGTCTTAAAGTCAAGAGTAAATAGGTACCTTCTAGGCAAGCATCTTTAAGTATGCTACATCTTCGGTCGCATCATCACTTTCCATCGGGTGAGATTGTGGTCAAATGCTTGCCTATCGGGCATTAAAAAAGATATTTTTTAATGTATCCACATTAAGAAAAAATAAGAGACCAGAGGTCTCCTTAACTTTAACTTAACGCCAATTTTTTTTTTATATCCGAAACGTGCAAACGCCTCGCCTATGATCTGAGTTAACTGAGTGAATTTTTGATGCCCTTTTTACCTAACTGCGCGACGCAAAAAAGGTTAATATCAGCCTTTGTATGTTCCTTTGTGGCCAGGGTCAATAGAGACTGACGTAATCAGAATTCAATATGGCGATAACCAGTCGCCATAATGTAAAAAAAATAACAATCTGACAAATATCATTTATTTATAGTTGACAGACGAGTACCTCTTGTTTGCTCGAAACGTTATGCTTCTACTTACGTTTATCATACGTACTTACGTGCAAAGGCCCTTCGCCGTACGGATGATGGAGCACAAATTCCTTCTTTAGGGGAAATTGGAGTTTTTGGCACTGGGTGTGATAGTAATGTTTCCGACAACCACGATACAAGTCTTCGAATTTAGTGTGGAGCTGAGAGTGTGAAAGCACTCACAGCTCACAGTTTCAATTAAATAAACAAAGGACGCGAGTGAAGTCGCGGGCACTTTTCTTTTACATCACAGAAAAAGAAACTCCTTCGCGTAGAAACGCGAGCGAGTACCCTGCTCTGTGTTTTATATATAACAAACAAACGCATTTACAATCTCAGACCCACACTAAGTTCAAAGATTTGTATCGTGGGTGCCGGAAACACTTACATACCACACACGCAATTACACCCAGAACCAGAAGCACAAATCTCTCTTGAGAAGGAAAATTGTGCTCCTGCCGGGAATCGGACCCAGGACCCACGGCGCAGAAGGCGGAGACTTGCCTACCGCACCAACTGGGACATCATATAAGCAGTTATAAATAAAAATCTTGTAAGAACGCGTTATAAGTTATTTTTTAATGGAATCTAACCGGATTTTTAAGGTATATGTTTTGTAAAATGACGTATTTTCGACCGACTCCAAAGGAGGTTCACAATTCGACTGTATGTTTTTTTTAGTGTATTTTACGCGATATCCGCCAATTATGAACTGATCTTGATGTTTTTGTTGTCTGTTAGAGTATACTTTAGTGGTTGTCCTAAAGACTTGTTGCTGTTTTGTGTACATAGCATATTATGTTTCAATGTTATATCGGCTTAAACACGAAAATTTCGACTTACATTGTAGTCGACTAGTTTCGGACAAATTAGTTGTCCTTCCTGATGAAGTGATGTGTAATACTCACGATAGTTTTAACTTTAAAATACTATAGCATATGTTAAATGATTGATCGTGTAATCCGCTTCTACATAAATACATCGGCTACCATCTTTGTCCGATATAAGGGGTAGATTGTAAATCAGCGCTGTGAGCACATGAAAATGTATGCACAGCATATGCTGAATCTACCCCTATTTCCCAATTTTAGATTTTTGCCCCATGTATGCACATGAATTTTGAAAATTATGTATGTATTTTTCTGTATACCGACTTCTCAAAAAAGGAAGAGGTACTCAAGTCAACTGTATTTTTTTTGTGTGTTACCTCTTAACTTCTCTCCACGTGAGCCGATTTCGATAATTTTGTTTTATTTTGAAAAATGTTGCTTCCTAATTGGTCCCATTTATACTTTATCAAGATTTGATCAGTAGTTCTTGAAATATCGTCAATAATGTATATTTTGTGGACTACTTTGACGATGTTCTCGTTAAACCGACTTTAAAAGTTATATCATAACTTCTTTCGTTATATATATATATATATAATATAATACAATACAAATACAATACAAAACACTTTATTGAATACCAAAAAAATATATAAACAATGACAAATAAAATATTACAATCATCGTGGTAGTACAATGGGCGGTATTATCGCTTAAAGCGATCTCTTCCAGACAACCAAATAATAATGCGTGTTTAATACATTAAATTTGATCAAGGTTCCGAAAATAAAGCGGTGAAGTCGGTTTTTTTAAGCTATGCTTGCGTTTAATTATTATTTTCATTGTTTTTGTAGTTATGAGTAATAAATATATGTTTGATTTGAATTGATTTGATTTTTGATTTGAATATGGAAAGGTGAATACCATAGAGACAATCGTAACTAACTCCATACCTCCTATACAACATCATTAAAACATTAAGCTCGCTTTTGTCTCGAACTAGAAACCACTTAGTTCCTATAAATGTATTTATTATTATTTTTTATTTTTTTCATCTTTTTTTGGGACTTTTACCTAATTTGGTATGCCAGCCCCATCATACCCTAATCTTTGTCTTCATCTGAGCAAAATTATATTGTACAGAGAAAGTGCCACATCAGCTGATGGGTTTGCTAAGATATGAGTATAACTTCCGATGTTACTTCTATGTATGTTATACTTTTGCACAAATGACTCTCTTTGGTACGTACACATTATTAATCTATCTATTTCAACTGGCTGCTTTCCCGATGAACTAAAACGAGCTTTAATAAAACCGATTCACAAAAAGGGGTCAAAAAGTGACATAAATAACTATCGACCTATTTCTATTTTACCATGTTTCTCAAAGATATTCGAAAAGGCTATTTTCAGTAGACTTACATCATTTCTTAACGATAACCAAATTCTCAGCTTGAACCAATTTGGCTTCCAAAAAGGCAAGAACACCTCGTTAGCAATATTTAAAATGCTTCGAGAAGTATGGGATGCGATCAACTCTAAAAATCCAGGAGTGGCGTTATTCTTGGATTTATCGAGAGCGTTCGATTGCGTGGTGCATCAAGTATTGTTAAATAAACTAGAATACGCAGGAATTCAGGGTCATGCATTAGAACTTATTAAATCATATTTAGACAACAGAACCCAAGCTACCATACTTCAAACATATTACAAGAACACAAAAACATTGACACGTTCAATCACAATGCAAACATAATTCTTTAGGAGTGCCTCAAGGTAGTATTCTTGGACCTCTACTATTTTTGATATACGTGAATGATTTGCCACTTATTACGAAACATTTATGCGTAATGTTTGCGGATGACGTGACAATCTATATTCCTAAACATAATTTAAGCAACCATGAATATCAAGCCGAAATAAACAACACCTTAATAAACTTGGTACAATAGCTGAAAAATATAAACCTTAATGTCAACATTGAAAAAACAATAAATTTATTCATAGTAACAACATAATTTAAGTAGCAATTGTACATTACATTAAACTAAAAACTAAATTAAAATAAACAAAAAAAAAAAAAAAAAAAAACTATAATTAGATATAAATATGTACAAAACTTAATCTAATAGACCGCTACCAGTAGGTAAAGTACCCAAAATGCTGGCAGCATTGCCACGTTGAATGGCAATACTCAATCTCTGTCCAAAATATTTGCCAGCATTTTGGTCACGAGTTGCTTCGACCAAACGCTTTGTTAATTCATTGTAGAATGTATGTGCTCCCGGTCCCCACGGTCCCAACGTCTCAACCCCAAAAGGCACAAATATATAACCACTATCAAGATTACTATATTTGCGCCTTTTGAGAATCTCTGCTGATTCAGCCGCAACACCAGCCTTATTTTTAGTTCCAGAAAGATGAGACGGTGCTAGGGTGTCTACGCAAGTTGCATCCCAAACCAAAGGCCGTCCCATCTTCCATGGAATCAGGGTCATTCCGTCAGGCCTTTTGCCGTCATCACGCGCTAGACCATTTGGTTCCAAAATAGCCGCACAGTTGGCGGTGGTAAGAGCCCGACGTATGATATCATTAAGACTCGCGTGGCGGGGAATACGTCCTGCACTCCTAGAGCAAGACAGACCGTGATGACCGAGCCGGTCAACAGCAATACCGCACTGACAGCGGTGTGGAGCACAACACGATGCGCCTAATCGAAGTGATGCTGCGATACGGAAAGCCGATGAATCCAGCAGCGTTCCCGTATGTGGCGATGGGAGAGCCTGTAGCCACAGACCTGATTCCCACTCCGAACTTGCAAGAAGACGGGCACGATCTGCGGAACTTAAGCACGTTTGAAATAAATGATTCCGTACTTTGTCGCAGAGCGGCCCGTCCCAAAGCTTCTGAGAAGACAGATTTTCTGGGAAATCAGTGCCTGAACAGGCTACCAACCACGCTTTCTTGGCCTCGTCTATAAATGATATTTTTGTATTTAAAGGTAGAGCTACTTGTAAAATTTTATTAGTCAATTTTTTAGTACTGTGTACTGATGACAAGAAAGCGGGAAGGGCGACTCCCGAAATTGATCGAATGCCAAGGCCTCCCAAACGCACTGGCAGTGAAGCTTGCAACCACGCCCTCTCGTCTAAATTCATATTCAAAATAGATGCTAATGTGTTTTTGACAATGTTGTCTAAATTTTCAATAATATGTTCATGTTTCCATAACTGGCAACACCGTAAAGTATATGTAAATTTTGGGACAAAAAGACAATATTTGAGTATTGTGAAGGCCATATGAGTGTTAATTTTTAGTAGACGATCTGAACTCTGTTTAAAATTTTGAATTTTTTCATCAAAAAATGAAGGGAAAGATTCGTTAAGAATAGGGGAGCCCAATAACCGAAGGGATTGTTTGTTAATAATTTGAATATTTGGAGCTAACGAGTTAAATTTTTGAATTACTTGGTCTCTTTCTGTATATTTTTCGGAAACATAAAGTTCACATTTTGAAAAATTTAGTTCTAAGCCAATTTTTTGGAATTCGTCTATGAGAAGACGAAGATCTTCAAAAACAGTATTTACATCGCCACCTAAAGTCCCATCGTCCAAATACCAAACATTAAGTTTGGAGCGAAGTTGATGGATAATGGGATGTACAGAGAGACCAAAGACTGCTGGACCCAATGGGTCTCCTTGCTGACAGCCTACTGCTGATTTAATTTGGTTGCCATGATATGTTAATTTTGTGTAAGAACCATAACACTGCCAAAGAAAATTGTACAAATTTGGAATTTTATCCTTTACTTGCGTCAAAAGGGCTCCTCTATCCACCGAATTGAAAGCATTTTTCACATCCACCTTCAATAAAACCTCTCCACAATCCTCGTTCAAAAAAGTTCTAACTGAATGGACGGCGGCTTCACAACCCCCTCGCGAGCCAAACCCTAACTGCAAAGGCTGAAATAGGTCAGCTAGATGCGTAGCTGTTTTTCTGCAGCATATTTTTGCCGCAAGGCGTCGGTAAGTCATACCAACCGCTATTGGTCTGATTCCGCCATCCTTTTTTTTTAAAGCGCAGAGATTAGCACCGTAAAGAATATCAATAATGTCACTGTTTACTCGCCCAGACATCATCAGATTAACCAAAGCCGTCAGGTCCCTCAATAAGACTTCGCCAGTTTCGCCGTTTCCGCCACACAGCAAATCTTTCAAATGTTGTGGCGTAAGCAAAAAACTAAACTAATAAATTTTAAAAATTGTAAACAAAATCCACAGTCACTCAGTATACAAAACAAAGGCACGCAAGTTGTTCAAGTTAATGAAACAGATTTTCTAGGCATCACAATAGACGTACAATTAAATTGGAAATCCCACATAGTTAAAATAAATAATAAATTATCACAATATTGTTTCTCTCTATCAGTGCTAAAAAATGCAACTTCAAAAAAGGTTGCATTAAATGCCTATTATGGTCTTATCTATCCGTATCTCACTTACGGGATAATATTCTGGGGAAATTCGGTTAACGTTGAATCAACTTTCCTGTTACAGAAGAGATGCTTAAGAATAATTTTTAATCTTCACAAAACTGATACCCTGCGTTATGTATTCAAGGAAAATAACCTATTAACATTAACAGGTTTATATATATATGAAATATGTATATTTATAAAAAACAATAGTAATTACTTCTTTGGCGTACATTCAAGACGTGCTGATAAATTGCGATCAAAACATAAATATAATATTTGTATTCCTCAAGTTAACAATGTTACTTTCTACAAGAGTTCTTTTTATTCAGCTATAAAAATTTATAACCACTTGCCTATAGAATTTAAGTTACTCAATCTCCTGCAATTCAAAAATAAACTGAAGGGCTGGCTTATAAGCAAAGTGTTTTATAATTTAAAAGAATTTTATGATACATAAGTATATTTAGTAAGTTATTGGCCTCGATTCTGATGTCACACACTAAATTAAATTTAAACTATTCCTGTCTTTTACAAAATAGGAACACAAGACAGAGATAACATACTGCTGTGCTGTCAAGTTAGTCAGAACTTAGATGTCTATGCAAGCTTAGTCGAGTTTGTTATTGGTGTTGACTAAAAACACGCGCCTTTCTGCTGTTAATATTTTAAATGATAAACTAGCTTGACAGCTCTAAAATGTATGCTATCTCTGTCTTGTGTTTCTATTTTGTAAGAGACAGGGATAGTTTAAATTTAATTTAGTGAGTGTACATCAGAATCGAGGCCATTATATTAATAATATTTTATTGTAAATAAAACAGTAGTTATTGTTGACTATTGATAGATATTAGTTAATTAATCTATAAGGAGTGTTTCGTATAAAATACATATGTCTCATTTGTAGTTATTAATGTAAAAATAGGTTTAGATTGATTAGAGGAAGAAGTTAAAATTGTTATACTTGTATACTTATATTATTATGTTAGATTATACTTCTCTTGTAAATATAAAAAATAAAAATTCGTTGTAATTTTCTATAGGAACAAAATTGTTCCACTGAATGTTATTGTACGTCCGAAATGGACATTTACTGTTGATACTTTTATATGACTACATTTATAAGACCCTTTTGTTAACACAGTTATATGCAATAAAATTGTTTCTGATTCTGATTCTGATTCTGGTTTTTTGTTCGGTCACACTCCATCAACAAGTGGTAGTTGGTAGGTTTTCTATGTAGCTTACTTTCTGCGAACCAAGGGATACGAGGTGGCAGACATTGGATTGTTTTATACCAAATGCCTTTCTCTTTACTACTTTCATCAAAATATTTTGTAAATTTATCAAAACACATTTTGCGGCCATACTGTAGTTGATCGGAATAGTTAGGTTTAATGTTGTATTGTTCTCCTTCCAAAACAGCTAATTTTGCCAATCTGTCAGCCTCCTCGTTTTTTCGTAAACCATTATGAGCAGGAACCCATTGCAATTTCAGAGAGACTCCATCACATATAAGATTGTGTATCTTGTATTTATTATTAATGAAATAATTAGCATGTACTTCGTTTGTTTTGAGATGCCGATATTTCGGCACTTTTGCAAGCACCAAGAACAAGGAGTACCACGTAGTGACAGTGGATAGGAGATTTTAAAACTAAACTAGTTGTTCCCAGAGGCTTTGCCCGCGCAAATAAAAAAAATATTATCGAATCGTGAAATAAAACCATTCTTGAATCCACCTGAACCCATCAAAGAAAATCAAAAGCGGTTCAGCCTTTAGAAAGAGGTCAGTCACATACACATATATAGTAATAATATTATTATCCTTACTGTCTGTCACGCTTTCACGCCAAAACTACTGAACTGATTTAAATGAAACTTGGTGCACAGATAGTCTAGAACCTGAGAAAGGACATAGCCTTTTTAATGCGGAAAAGGGTTGAAAGGGGGGATGAAAAGTTGTCTGGAAGTATCGTGATTTTTAGAGCTAGTAGCTTGAAACTTTATTTTAGGCTGTTGATTCGATTTAAATAAATAGGACATTCAAAGTTTGTAAAAGTTTTACCCTCAAGGGTGTACAATAATAATAGGAAAAGGTTACCCAAAGACACTATTCCACGCGGACGAAGTCGCGGGCATAGCTAGTATATAATAAAAGAATATCTCGTAAGTAATACGCATATTTGTGAAAGTGATAATGAAAGTGATAATGATACCTTTTTTTTTTTTTTGTGACAAGCTAGTGTTTGACCACTATCTCACCTGATGGTAAGTGACGATGTGATCGAAGCTGGTAAACACACTAGACCTGGAATACGCAGGCTCTCAAGGATGACTGCCGGAACACCGTATTTGGCTTGGCGGCAGACTTTCAACTTGATGGTGGTACGCTACTTTGGTAGCAACCCAGGCGAGCAACTCACAAAATGCTCTACCACCTCTCAAAAACCTAAGTGCTTAACTTAGGTCCTAGCCCAATCAAGCTATTGTGAAGAAGCGAAGTATTCTTTATTATAAATAGTGCCTACATTACTATCGTAGTGGTAGAACTCTTTTACAGAGTCCGCCTGGGGCAGGGAGGGCCACCATTGCCAGACACTCAACCGCCAGCATCAGTGAATTTTAAAATTTGGAATACTTATCAAGGACCGATGACAATTCCATATTTTAGCGTGATTAAGCGTGTAATTTAGGTTTTTTTAAATTACTTTTCATCTATAGGTATCTATACTAATATTATAAAGAGATAAAGTTTGTGAGATTGTAGGGAATTATCTCTGGATCAACCGATTTTGAAAATTGTTTTAATAATAGAAAGCCACGTTATTTGTGAGTGTTTTTTTACCCGGGCGACACCGGGCAGTTCACCTAGTGTTTAATAAAATGCAAAAATCTTTGTCTGACATAATTATTTGATATGATAATATTTATTTATGATATTATTTATACCTAACCCTTAATTTTTCTTTAAGTCAATATTTGGTTTGCAGAAATCGGATGACAGATATTCGATAACCAAATGGTCACAACGTTGGTCAGTTTCTGCGACAGGCTCAACAAACAATGCAGCTCATCGTCGTCAATAAACGAGGTGGCCAACAAATCTGTCCGTACTAAGCATCTCACGAATCCATTGTTCCCGCCAACTGATTTGCATAACCCTGCGATGCTCACGCCACAATGCGCGCACTGTCTCACAAACTCCGGTCTAACTGACCCATTTGTTCGGAACTTTGGACCCATTGTATAAACAGCTAAAGAGGCTAAAGAACACGCAAAAATTTCTCACTGTCCATAACAAAGACGTATCTATGACTATGACCGTACCCTTTTCGCGCTACAATTTTTATGGGAAATAGTTTCTGTGCTCTATTTTTTGCATTGTCCGAACGGATTCGCCGTTGGCACAATTCTTTAGCGAATCTTTTGAGGTTTTAATAATAGAACACAATAGATGGACATTGTTTGCATTGAAGTATGACCGTTATACGTCAAGGATTGAATGATATTGATATAAGGATTGGTGGATGGCAGGTAGCCTTGGGAAAATTAGAATAAGCAAACATAAACTGTCATGACAACCAAACCATATTTTTGACATGATTATAATTTATCCAAACAGAAACCAAAATTATAATTTACTAAACCGTTTTTACCGATTTTTTTTTTTCAGATTTTCCGACTATTTTCGGCTATGTACGATGCCCATCATCAATAATAATGAATAACACTCGCGATAGTTTTCAAGCAACCAAAATCTTAAGATATGATATTATATATATATTATGTTTTAGGTAATTATATTGGAATAAAAACTGTCCAAGAACTATATATATGTATTAAAATACGTGAAGTTGAAGTTATAAAAAGTAAAGTGAAGTTTATGTTAAATAATAATAAATAAACCGTTACAACCGTTATACGTGTACTTGTATATACCATACATAAAATAACGGATGTAACCGAAAACAAATGCAAGTGCAACACTTTAAAATTGCCTTACGATGATTTAGTTTTGATTGTTATCTATATCTAGCAGTTAACTAATTCCCCTAACACAGTGACACCTTTAAACTGCAACAAATAGGTAACATATCACTATTACTAAATCAACTGTGAAAAGGAGAGGTTATCGCGATTTTCCGAATTACAACCGTTAGTATACTGGTCTCGTTTTAATTGTCCATTCACTGGGCAGGGTCACGCTGACCCACGGACGCAGGTAGCCAACCCGCGACCTGCAACAAAAGCAGGGGTCGCGACAACCCTTTACGCTAGTTTAAACACCCCGAAATTGGCGCGCATTGAGTGATGGGGTCATCCCTGCGTCTTAGATGACCCAACTGACCTCACCTTTACAATGCCACCCCTTTCTTACGTCGCATTATTTGTAATCCCTTTCGCGAATCTATTTTATTGTTCCTTCCTATTTTTCAATGGTATTTCGGACGTTGGCGATTTTTGCGTTCGTGAGAACGTTCTAGTTTCTTTGCAAATTGTAACGTTCGATGTTTTGTCCTGGCCTAGTTATGGGAAAGTTCCGTCGGTTGTCCGGTAGACAATGCGTGGTCTCTTTTTAATGATTTGCTTTGTGTTTAGGTTCATTGATACAGTTTTGTCAGCGGGTCATCGCGACCGTTGCCAACGGATTTGGCGAAGGTATTTAAGGTGATGTTCGGACGGTTAGGCGCCATAACTGACTGGTCAATGCATGTCTGCGATGCATCAGCGCAGTAGATGATAGTAGACGTATAAATTCATAGCCGCTGTTATGTGTTTATAGAGAGAACGATAAACCGTACATGTTTCTGCTTAATATAACGATTTATTATTAAATATTCCAAGCTAACAGTTTTCTAAACACCTGATCAAAAGTGATAATGTGGTCAATAATCCCAATATACAAATCACTCTCTTAAACTACCCTGATTTACCTTTATTTCGTGAAACGTAGAAGACAACATAGTAAATTATTACCTTAGAGTTTATTCATTCGATTCTTGCATTATTGTTCGATACATAAGGCGGGAAAATACAAATTCCAAAAATGAATATATTTCGGCGATTTTTACGATTGGAGAAAACCAAATTAGTGATGGTGACATGACAGGCGCAGCACGATTCTTGTTCTTAAGCGACACTTTAGCCCCTTAGATTCGGACATGATACAGTTACTTCGTGACAAACATCCGTCAACACCAACAAATCTCCATTTACCTAATCTAGCTCAACGAGTGACGTCGCTGTTGAGGAGATCGCTCAGAATATTGCTGCGGCCGTTATGTCTTAAGTCGATCCGGTAGCCTAGATGGCTTAACACCGCAAATTTTAAAAGACATTTTATGTGCTAGTACTGGCGAGATTGGTGAAGCACTTTTGAATGACCTAAGGGGGCTGAGTCACCCACGTCCGTAGGAGGATACCCCTTAAGTCTGACTCCCTACACGTGGTCCCCGGGTGGTGCTAATCTGGTGACATTTGAGAGGTGGTAGAGCATTTTGTGAGTTGCTCGCCTGGCTTGCTACCAAAGTAGCTTACCACCATCAAGTTGAAAGTCTGCCGCCAAGCCAAATACGGTGTTCCGGCAGTTATCCTTGAGAGCCTGCGTATTCCAGGTCTAGTGTGTTTACCAGCTTCGATCACATCGTCACTTACCATCAGGTGAGATAGTGGTCAAACACTAGCCTGTCACAAATAAAAAAAAAAAAAACCTAACGGCTTTAGTTAACCTGGTGTTGTCTGGTCAAGTCAATAATGACGTCACAGATATTTTGTATACTGCAAATTTATGCGCAATCAACAAAAAAGATGATGGCATCGGCTTATAGGAATAGGTACCGCATATCGTCGCCTCGCGGCTTATGATGAGTCTGGGCATCGATCATCTTCACATTAACGTCGAAATCAAACGATTTACTTTTCTTAAGAACCATCGAATCAACTGAACTTTAAACCGATCGACTGTCATATTGACGTCGCATCAATTCGAACAATCGTAATTTGACCTACTGGATTCTGCCGTCATTTCAGAGTGACATATATTTTGTTACCGACTTCATTTACGACTTCAAAAAGAAGGAGATATGTTCGACTGTATGTTTTTTTTATGTATGTTCACCAATTTCTCCCCCATTTGTGAACCGTTTCTCAAAATTCTTTTTTTGTTTCGTATTCATTTGGAAGTCGATCAAGCCCAACTATAAGCGGTGAAGTCAGTTTTTAAGCTTTGCTTACGTTCAAATTATTCGCGTTTCGTGCTTTCTCCAAAATTAACAAAAGATAGACATGTGCGATGTTCGCATTTCGTGCCTAAAAAATATAACTATGCCATTGCTTTCTTACATTATTCTCTTGTTCCTCGGAATCGTAAAACTCCATAAGCTAATTAGTACTTACGTCATTTTAAATTAATGATAAAGCTAATCACAATGATTATCAAATTATCGTCGTGTCTATCAATGATAATAATAACTGATAAAAAAAATAACGCACTGTAGTAATGACATGGAAAAATACGGATTAGTAATAATATTTGTGTAACCTGATAAAAGAAAATATAAGAGGAAAGTTTGAAGACAGCTGATATAAAAAAATTAAAAAACATAAACGCTTTCACACTCACAGCCCCACACTAAGCTCGATTATTTGTGTCGTGGGTACCGGAAACATTCACAATCACAACCAAAGTAATTATAAGTCATTATTAATATTTATTTTTTTATACTGGATATACAAGCTTTGGCATGACCACTATATCACCTGATGGAAAATGACGATGCGGGCTAAGAAGATGGAACATGCGTGCCAAGAAGGTACTATAGTAAGTAGGAACCTATTCACTCTATAGGTACCTATTCACTCTAGACTTGAAGACACCCAGATTATTGATTATTATTTAATATATTAATATTATTTAAAAATAATCAATGTTAGCATTTTTATAGATAAAGTTACATTTTACAATATTAGAAGAGGGTTAACGTAGTCAAGGATCACAGTTGTTCTAGCTTCCTGTAAATAAAATCTTCTTCCTTTCACATCAACCTCAATCGTTCAATAAAACCATGTCACCCTCTTTAATTCTTAAAAAAAAGTGTAATAAAGCCTCCCCGGATGCAGAGGAAGTGGAGAGAGGGGAGGGGGGGAGACACGGGACAGTTGGCACGTGCGCCCGCGCAGGTGCCTCCTGCGCTTGCCAGAGATCGTCAACTGTTGTTTATGAAGGATTTTATTGTTTATCTTTTATTAAGTGTACAGACAAACAAACGCATACTCATTCCCAGCCCCACACTAAGTTCAAAGACTTGTATCGTGGGTGACGGAAACATTTTGAATTACACCCAGAACCAGAAACACAAATCTCCCTTGGGAAAGAAAATTGTGAAATTGTCGGGAATCGAGCCCAGGAACCACGGCGTAGAGGGGAGAGACTTGCCCACCGTGCCAACTGGGTCGTCTCAAAGTGTCATATAAAAATGTGTTCGCTTTTTATAGTTATAATCATCATCATCATCATCATCATCAGCCTGTATCGACCCACTGCAGGGTATAAGCCTCCTCACCCTTGTGCCACTCTCCTCTGTTTTGCGTTGATCGCATCCAGGTCTTTCCTGCGATCATCACTATATCGTCGACCCATCGAGCAGCTGGTTTGCCAACGGCTCGCTTGCCTTCTCTCGGTATCCACTCAGTCAGGGCTCTACTCCACCTACCATCACCTCGCCTTACCATGTGTCCGGCCCATCGCCATTTGAGTCTTGCAATGCGTTGACCCACATCACAGACTTTTGTTTGTCTCCGGAGTTCCGTGTTACGGACTCGGTCTCTTCTTAATCATATCATAATCATTTATTGCATAATGTAACATATTGGACAGATCCATAACTTTTACGGATACATTTCGGAGAGTGTACTTACTTTTGAGTGTGTATTTCGTTTTGCTTCTACGTTTATCATCCGTACAGCGAGGGAGTGGAACTCATTGCTTGCGTCTTTGTTTCCCGAACAGTACAATCTGGGTGTCTTCAAGTCTAGAGTGAATAGGTATCTTCTAGGCAAGCATGTCACATCTGCGGCCGCATCTTCACCTTCCATCAGGTGAGATAGTGGTCAAATGCTTGCCTATCTATCATGAAAAAAAAAGTGTTCTATGAAATTACAGGATATGATTTCACCATAGAACCAGACTATACTTATCGGTGTCGTAATGCAGACAGACTGCATTACGACACCGATAACTATATTGTGGATATTCCTCAAATGCGCACGAAGCGTTTTGCCTCCACGTTCATTATGCGCACTGCAAAGGAGTGGAACTCCTAGCCAGAGTTTGTTCCCAGATAAGTAAAATTTTGGAGTCTTCAACTCGAGAGTAAATAGTTATTTTCTAAGCAAACTTCCTTCATCGTCGACCGCATCGTCACTTAACATCAAGTGAGATAGTAGTCAAATGTTTGCCTATCACAGATAGGCCTAAAGCCGCGATGCACAACAAGTAATATAAGGCACATACATTTGATCAATTTTCAAATAAAAAAGGCTATTTGCATAAAACTTATGTACTTATACAATATATTCGATTATAACTTATATTTACAATATATACTAGCCGTGCCCCGCGGCTTTGCCCGCGTTAATTAAGTTAGAAAGTAGCCTTTGTGTTCATCCGGATCCTAAACTATTTACATTCTAATTTTAATCAAAATCGGTTTACATGGTACGATGATACGTGGTATTAAACTTTCACACAAACATACACTTTACAATATTAGTAGGATATTCGATTGGTTTAAAAAAAAAACATATTATAGACCTAAAATAAAAAACAAACGCTTTCACATTCACATCCCCACACTAAGTTCAAAGACTTATACACATACACACACATTACACCCAGAACCAGAAGCACAAATATCCCTTGGGAAGGAATTTGTGCTCTTGCTGGGAATCGAACCCAGGACCCACGACGCAGAGGGCGGACACCTGACCACTGCACCAACTGAGTCGTCGTATAATAATAACATATATATGTTTATGGTAATTGTCCAGTCTTTATTGAGATAAATCTGTGTGTTGGCGATTTCTGCTCCTTCCTCTCAACCGACTCACTTTCATTACCGTTGCCGACTTTACAATAAGTTTTGATACTTTCTAAAAAAAATTTTATACTTATTTCCTGATGTTAATAAATCTATATACTAGCCGTGTCCTGCGGCTTCGCTCGCGTTTATCAAGTTAAAAAGTAGCCAATGTGTTAATCATAGGTTTAAGGCATGTACGTAAATTCCAAATTTCATTCAAATCCGTTCAGCCACTACAGGCGTGAATAGAAAACAAACACTTACACATTTACACACTCACAAACAAGCTTTCGGACTTATAATATTAGTGTGATTAGTGTATAAGTGTGATAGTTAGTTTTTAGTTACATTTATATTTAGACTGATTGATTCGGCACATGACTAAAATGCTGGGTTGTATTTGGGGCAGAGGATAAGCCTTGCTATTCAGCGTGGTAATGCAGCAAGCATTTTGGCATTTTGCCGAAGATTGAAGAGCGTCTAAACCATCTTTAACCTTTTTATAATTTAAATATTTGTAGCAGTATTTTAGCATATCTTACGTAAAATTATCTATTTCCTTCTGGTAACCAATGAACGATATTCGGTAGGTACCCTTATTTCGTGAAGTTTGTATTAGATCTGAGGTTCATGTGTATGTAGGTAGAATTTTAAAGGCATGTAAGGGTTCACATTGTAAATCTATGAATGTGATACGTATTCGTTAATGTTTTAAGTTTTAATTTGCATAACATTTATTGACGTCTCTGTTTCAGCTTGGGCGAATTGCTTTCGTACGTCCGGATATCCGGATTTTCGGTTGTTCTTCTTCCTCTACAGGTCGCATTTCTCAACCGATTCTCGTGAAAAGTTCGAAAATTATATAGATTATATAGATTTGTCGATTCTGTTTTTGGAAATTTATCAAAATGTCGGAGATGTGGGGGTTGAATACGTAAAAAAACATGGTTCAACCATTTCAAAAATGTGCGAGCTCTTCAGTTCACAGAGCCTCTAGTTTAATTATTTTCCTTCCGACGATCAAGTCCGTGCAGTCGTCATCAACACAGGTGGTTCCCGGTCCACCCCTATCTCATACTTCCTTTGTCTCATTTAACGGTCCAGACCATGGTCACTGTTAATGTTTGTTTTCGTTTACTTTCTTATTAAGACGAACATAGAATACTATATGAAATGGCAAATGAACCAATTAGGTTAAGATGAGACGGCAAAAATGTAAAACGATCAATTAATAGTGAGATTATAAGATTACCTAACTTAAACTTAAAAAGTTAATGTTCTAAGTTTAATGTCTATGGTTTATTTTATTACATAAAATAGTGTAAGTATAATTCGTCCAATCCGACGAAACATATAATTAAACGCAAGCAAAGCTTAAAAAAACCGACTTCACCGCTTTATCTTCGGAACTTTGATCAGATTAGATGTACTAAACACGCATTATTGACGATATTTCAAGAACTACTGATCAGATCTTGATCTTATTTAAATGGGACCGATTGGAAAGCAACATCTTTCAAACAAACAAAAATTTAAAATCAGTTCACGTGGAAAGAAGTTATTAGGTAACATGAATCTAAAGTGCTTATGTTTTCACACACTAAAGAATAGACGGACGGACGGACAAAGTGCTGAACGGTCCAAGTCAACTTAGAGATCTCGCTTCACGCGATAAATTACAAAAAAATAACGTATGAAACGAACGTCATACAAACTAACATAACTCACGACTTGCAATATATGTAAGATTTTAAGTCAGCATACATGCTCAAAAACGAGTACAGATAGTTATAAATTACAACAATTTTAGAAGCATAATAACTATTTACGGTACCTTTTTACGATAATCGAGTCCAATTATCGTTCCCCAATAATAATATCGAATACGCGTCATGTGCGAAGATGCCTCGTCTAACGACGTCTTACGTACTAGCCATGTGGGAAAGACGTTACGGCCGTTACGAAACGCACGCGCCATTAAAAAAAATTGTCTTATTACAAAACTTAGATTATAGGTAAATAACAATTACAAGGGAATAGATTAAGAAACAAGAATTTGTTTGTGAAATGAAGTACATTAAAAGAACAAAAATTTTAATTGAAGCGCAAGCAAAGCTTAAAAAAAACCGACTTCACCGCTAATAACTTGGTTTTGGCTTGATCGATTTCGATAAAAATTATATGGAACCACTTCTGAAGTGTAACCTACAAAACAAAAAAACATCAAAATCGATTCATAATTGACGAAATTATCGCACAACATACAAAAAAAAACAGTCGAATTAGGAACCTCCTTTTTTGAAGTCAGTTGAAAATCTATTAAAACTTTAGAAACTACATATTTTACAACGAATAATTGATAAACTAAACCTATATTTGAAACAAAAGCATGTATTTCCTAAAACTATAGATATAGATTGATATCTATAGTTAGCGAAGACCTCATTACCCACAAGACTCCGAGCTAACAAAGATAGATTATAATTATATTTTATAGCTACTTAGAGAGTTTTTTTTTTTTTTTATTCTCGATAGGCCTTCATTTGACCACTATCTCACCTGATGGAAAGTGACGATGATAACCATTATTTATTCTGTAGTAGAACTGCGAAAGCATTTTATATAGGTATGCAATTTTCAACCGACTTCAAAAAAGGAGGTTCTCAATTTGAATGTATTTCTGTAGTGAATACTTCTTTAGGCGCGTTGAGCACTTTTTGGGTGAACAAAAATCATGGAACTCGCGTCATCGTCACCGAATGATTTCTAATAGCTCGACGATACAATTCACAATTTACTTAGTTTTCACTTCTATCGGCAGTCCTCAAAGATTGCCCCGCATGTTTTTATTTGTGTTACCTCGTAACTTCATTTTGGGTGAACCGATTTTGATGGTTCTTTTTATAAGAAAGCTGGTGCTTCCCATGTGGTCCCATTTAATTTGATCAAGATCAGACCAGTTATTGTCCATAATGCGTATTCAATTAATTGAATCGGATCATGGGTTCCAAAGATAAAGCGATGAAGTTGGTTTTTAAAGCTTTGCTTGCGTTAATATTTTTCAAGGCAGAACCTGACGCAATTGTGATCTCTCCAAGATAATTTTGCTTCATCTAGCTATATATCTAAAACTATATAGCTTCATGAAAGGTCACTGCGTCAGCCTGAATGGACTCGTAACCTTTTCTCTTTTATCTAGACAGGTTATAAACTATATTTAAAATGATTAGTGTACCTGCGTTGAATATTTTATTTCATCTCTTATTTTATTATTATATTTTCATTCGGAAACGTAAAATACGGTACATTATTTTTGATTGGTCTATTGATTAATCATACTTATATTATACATTCGAAAGTATGTGTGTAAGTTTGTTTTCTCTTCACGCTGTAACGGCTGAAAGGTTTTGATAAAAATTGGAATGTAGCTTATGTCTAATATTTCACAAAAGCTACTTTTTAACTAAATAAACGCGTATGAAGCCGCGGGGTAAAGCTGGTGCTAATTACCATTTTTGGCTTGTTTACATATTCTCTGAAAATTTGAAATCATTCGCTTGTATGGTTAAAACGCTAAATGACCCTGACGGAGAGACGGACGGACAAAGTGCTGAACCACCCAAGTCAGCTTAGGGACTTCCCTTCGATCGGTCAATAAGATTTTATTAGCGAAACAAGCTGAAAAATTCTCGCTACTCTCTCATTAAAAGTATTTTTTTACACCCACATCCCCACACTAAGTTAGATGACTTGTGTCGTGGGTACCGAAAACATTCACATCACACACACAATGAAAACCATAATAAAATTTTCCTTGATTCTCGCTGGGAATCGAACCCGGTACACCTGCTTAGATGGCGAACGCTCACCAAACTAAACCAACAGGCAGTTCATTAACCACTCGAATCAATCGAATAGGTCATAATTTATGATCAACAAACAAAACACACGCGACAATATCAATGAATGAATGATCGATTACCATCGATTATAATTATTTGTACAACCTACAAAAACAGCCGATTGTAATGAGGTAACACAGTTTTTTCGATACATCGTGGAGGCAGGTGTCAGTCCAGGTGCGGTCGATAGCTTACGTAATGGGGTACTGGGTGGTTCTCCCTGTATTTTGTGATCCGTTCTTATTAGAACTTGGTAAAGGTTGGTAACCTTTCGGATTATTATTGATACAGTTACCCTTGTATGTGTAACGTGGGAGTAATTATTGGAAGGTTACATACGCTTAATTTTTTGTAGGGGAAAATTGCCAACGAACTCAAAGTCAAGTAAAAGAGTCAAAGTACAGTAATAGTTAACAAATGTCTTATAAATTGGTAGAAACTTTACTAGAACTTTTATTGGAATTTGAGAGTGAAAACGAATTTCACGTTTTATATTTTTTTATTAATTTATCATGGTTCTTGCGAATAGTAATTACAGGAACCCCCAATTGATCCACCCTAATTTACCACAGAAGTATAATCTACCAAACAAAAAAAACATCAAAATCGATTCATAATTGGCGGAGATATCGCGTAACATACATACAAAAAAAAACACACAGTCTAATTGAAAACCTCCTTTTTTAAAGTCGGTTAAATAATGAATAACACATTCGTATTTGTCTTAATCCACCATTCTTACACAAAATCATACATTGTGGAAAATAATTGTAAGTTATATCTTAGTAAACTAAAGTACTAAACTACAAATATCCTCACTTTATTATAATATGTATATATATATATATTGTATTTATATTATAATAAAGTAAAGATATTTGTAGTTTAGTACTTTAGTTTTGTACCTTAATATATATTTTATTTTCTCATAACTTGTATTTACACCCCCGTTTCACCGAATTATTAAAATCTTCTCCATCCAAAGCGTTAAGACCGCCGATTGTTCACTTTAATTTAAGTTTTAAATGTTTTGTAAGTGATTTATGTAATGTGTGACAATAAAGCGCTATCTATCTATCTATCTATCAACTTTTTTTCTGTTTTCAACATACTGTTAGAAAGCTAAGCTAGAATAAGGTCAGTGACAGAGGCAGGCCAGATGCGAGCACATCTGCCGCTCCGCTTCGGTAGTTCCAACGTCTTCAGGGTATGTGAAGATAAGGGTGCCAACCGACAACCGATGTACGAATTCGGTAAGTAGATAAAGATATAAGTAAATGCAAGCAAAGCTTAAAAAACCGACTTCACCGCTTTATCTTCTGTACTTTGTTCAGATTAGATGTACTAAACACGCATTATTGACGATATTTCAATAACTACTGATCAGATCTTGATCAAATTTAAATGGAACCAATTGGAAAGCAACATCTGTTAAACAAAAAAAAAATCAAAATCGGTTCACGTGGAAAGAAGTAATGAGGTAATTACACAAAAAAAAAATACAGTCGACTTGAGTACCTACCTCCTTTTTTGAAGTCGGTAGATAAATAAATAAAAATCTATAATTTTACGCATAATGAATTCACACTCACAGTTCAAAGACTTGTGTCGTGGTTGTCAGAAACATTCACTAATCACACACACAGTTTAAGGACTTGTGTCGTGGTTGTCAGAAACATTCGTTATTAATCACACTCACAGTTCAAAGACTTGTGTTGTGGTTGTCAGAAACATTCACTAATCACACACACAGTTCAAAGACTTGTGTCGTGGTTGTCAGAAAAATTCACTAATCACACACACAATCACACCCAGAATCAGAAACACAAATTTATAATTAGATTTACCTACATAGTTAACAGCTTAGCTTTTGTAATGAATTCTAATAAGCTTGTTTATTTATTTTCAATTTATATATATGATTTAATTTAAACCTTCGACTGGTTTTATGGAATATTTTGAAAACCCTATAATATATAATTTATTATGATTTTTCATTGGTACCATGAAAATCTATTTTATGGGACCAATGAGACACACTTTAAAAACACAATTACGTAAATCACATATAATAGGTATAAAAATTGGTAATGCCCTCATTCGCATTACATGGCATATATTATGTTATTGTGAAACATATATTTTTAAAGCATAGATCAAATTCGGATATTATTATATTAGGCATTTTTCAGCTTATTAGAATATGCATTGAGATGCAGCCAAATTGTGCAAAAAAAAATTATTTATTTTTATATTGGCTCTGCAATCTTGTTGCATTTAGCCAGTGTCAAGTTATAAATAACTTACATGTATAATTGAGAACTTATTTCATAATTATTGTTCTAGTCACAAGTCAAAGTCAATTTAAGGGTCATCGTCCAATCATAGTCATGCCCTAGTAAAGTGGTAGAGACTACTAGAACTTCTGTTGGAGTTTTGGAGCGAACGCGTTTTTTTTTTCATCTTTGTATGATTTGCCCCTTATTCACGTTCACGAACTATTAATAGTTAATAGTTCGTGATTCCACCATTTTTACACAGTAACAGTGAAAAATAATACAAAATCGACGACTTTTACACTTACGCACCAAAAGTGCATAAAAATGGTTTTGGCGCGTTAAAATTAGGGTTACCAAAATTTTGAATGACATAATATGAATAAAGAATACAATTCATTAATGAAATTGACCGTGACATTATTATAACGATATTTACCTAACACAATTGGACGTACCTAATCTATAAAGTACGCTTATCTATGCAAAACATGACGATATATAAATAACTAGCCGTGCCCCGCGGCTTCGCCCGCTATTATCAAGTTCAAAAGTAGCCTATGTGTTAATCCTAGGTATAATCTATGTACATTCCAAATTTCATCCAAATCTGTTCAGCCATTAAAGCGTGAAGAGGGAACAAACATACTTACACACTTACACACAAACTTTCGGATTTATAATATTAGTAGGATTTGTATGACCAATGTGCATGCTCATATACATAATTGTATATGTAATAATATCTTTATCTTTATCTAGAACTTATGTGAAACAAATAGGAACAGAAACCATGGTACCTTTTTAAAATAGTTGGGTTTTAGATTATCTTGTTTTAAGAACATGATTACTATTATTATTTCTATCCTAGTAAAAAGCTCATTGCTTTTAATTTTACCTTCTTACTTTTTGCTTTTCTTTTTCTACATCAAATAGACAATTATATTTTATATTGAAAAATATGTTGTTTTTTATAATAATGTAGTTTTTTTTTTTATTTGTGACAGGCTAGTGTTTGACCACTATCTCACCTGATGGTAAGTGACGATGTGATCGAAGCTCGTAAACACACTAGACCTGGAATACGCAGGCTCTCAAGGATAACTGCCGGAACACCGTATTTGGCTTGGCGGCAGACTTTCAACTTGATGGTGGTAAGCTACTTTGGTAGCAAACCAGGCGAGCAACTCACAAAATGCTCTACCACCTCTCAAATGTCACCTGATTAGCACCACCCGGGGACCACGTGTAGGGAGTCAGACTTAAGGGGTATCCTCCTAAGGACGTGGGTGACTCAGCCCCCAAAGTTATAATAATTTAATAATTAGTTATAATAATGTAGTATCTATTTACGTGAATGAACATTTATAATTTATATGTCTTCTGTTTTTTAATTACTGTTTTGAACTTTTATAAATATAAAACGACGATATATCACATTGCGTTATTCCTGTCCATCCAAAGGTTGCCTGAAAGAGCTTGCAATGTTATCATAAGGTTCCCAATCAATAATTATTCTATTCTATTCAAGAGATCATACTGTTACTATCACGCCTACTATTACACTTATATAATTACTAGCTGCGCCCCGCGGTTTCACCCGCGTTGATAATGATGAAAAGTGATGATGATGATGATGATGAAAAATAGATGTTGGCCGATTCTCATAGATACCGGATAAGCACAAAAAATTTCATCAAAATCGGTCAAGCCGTTTCGGAGGAGTATGGCAACGAAAACTGTGACACGAGAATTTTATATATTAGATTAACTGTCATTCCTGTTTGTGTTCTTTGTTATTTTAAGGTGTCCAATTAAGATTATCTACCGACTTCACAAAAAGGGAGGAGGTACACAAGTCGACTATATTTTTTTTGTGTGTTACCTTATCACTTCGTTCCACGGGAACCGATTTTGAAATTGTTTTTTGTTTGATAGGTGTTGCTTTCCAATTGGTCCCATTTAAATTTGATCAAGATCTGATCAGTAGTTCTTGAAATATCTTCTATAATTAGTGTTTAGTACATTTAATCTGATCAAAGTTCCGAAGATAAAACGGTGAAGTCGGTTTTTTTTAAGCTTTGCTTGCGTTTAATTATATCTATCTAAATCTACATCCTCCGCAACAATACAGTGAAATCTAATGCTATTCGGAATTAAAAATCACCATGTGTTACTACGGTGGTAGCTGCGGTTGGCACCCGCAGGGCCGGACATCGGAAGGTAACTTGAGACGAGAAGCCCTAGTGAGGTTCCTGTCTCGACACAGAATACGGCAAAGGTCCTAAGGATACCGGCTTAGGCAATTATATATGTTTTATCTCTTACACGCGACAGCGTTATTACATCTTCTCTAATATCTTAAATCTTATTATAAAATGAATACATTAATGCATTCATGGAGGCAAACTGCACAAGCGCTTTCTGGCGACTACATAATATAGATATAGTGTTTTAATAAAATTAATAAAAAAGAGCGCCGCGGAGTTTCTTGCCAGGTTCTTCTCGAGATGGCTGTAATTTTACGAATCTGGCAGTAGAGTCATTAAGTTTCATGAGTGCCTATTTGGGGCCCATGTGAATAAACGATTTCGAATCTACAGAACATATAGTATATAGCTTTCCGCGTCTGTTATCTGCTTATCCTAAATATAGTCCTTCTAAACCACGCTACAGATTTGAATGCGATTTTCAACATCAATTAAAATAATTTTACAGAAGATATATATAATATATCCTAATTAAGTTTATCTGTAAGTAGAAAACATATTTTGCTACCAGTAAGAAAAAAATACGATGACGTAGGCTAAATAAACCTTAAGAGATTCCTTTAAAAAGATTAGAAAATTGTAGTTCTTCTAAAATCCTAAAGAAAACTCTATGATGGCATATCTCTACCTGTTACAGTTAACTCATGATAACCATTTCATTCATTTATTTTTCTTATTTTTATACCCGTGCGATGCCGGGACGGGCCGCTAGTTGTATACTAAGAATTCTTATCATTTCGCTATTTAAAGAGTGATGCGAGGTCTCCAAGTTAACTTGTGTACTTAAGAGATTTGTCTGTCCATCCTTCTTTCTGCCAAAAGCTTCTAAGCCACCTTCTATCATCAGATCAGCACCATGTCATCATAATATTGCATTGTCACGCGATTTACACATGTATGCAAAATTTCAGTTCAATCGGTAACCGGGAAGTGGATCAAATTTAATTTGCAAGATTTGATGACAAACATCGGGACAGGTGAAACTAAATAAAAGCTTGTAAAAAATAACACATCATTAGATAACGGGACTCTGTCTCAATAGCAATCGATTTAAATCTCAGCTAAAACCAATTAAAACGACCCTCGATTCTTATCAAGACCAACTTCCAATAAGTCCAATGTTAATTGGTATTTAAACCCTAATTGTGTGATCGGTTTTTGTTTTTGCATAATATGTAAATGTTTGGATTTCCGGCAGGATGCGAGTTTGCATCAATTTGTATAAAACTGCTATTTCTATGTATTTCTATTAAACTCTTTAAGTATTCATTTACTAATTATGGTACTAATTTTAAAGATGCACATCTTCGGTGCTTATAGTTTCCTGTGATGGTTTTAATTTAGCTTGTTTTGCATTTTTATTTTTGATTGTTATAGTGGGATATCCTGTATAAATGTATAGGTCGCCGCTCCGGAAGGCCAAGGTCATATATTTATTTATTTATAGACAAGCAGCAGTAAGCTGATATGTCTATATCACACAGTGTTGAAAGTCATAACAGATCACTTTTCTAACAAAGTTTGTTTATTAATTCGCAACCAATTATCAAGCTTGTTTTTAAATCCATTTATTGTCGTAGCAGAAACGTCATCTTCCGGTAAAATGTTCTAATTGTGAACCACTCTGAAGCTCAAGAAATGAATTAAAAAAAAATAAAACAATTAAACGCAAGCAAAGCTTAAAAAAACCGACTTCACCGCTTTATCTTCGGAACCTTGATCAGTTTTAATTTATTAAACATGCAGTATTGACTATAACTCAAAAACTAGAGATCAGATCTTGATCAAATTTCAATGGGACCACATAAAAAGCACCAGCTTTCAAATAAAGAAAGAATCATCAAATCGGCTCACAACGAAAGAAGTTATGAGGTATCTTTTGAAGTCGGGTGAATGAGAACATCGTCAAAGTAGGCGTACAAAATAGCCTTTATTGACGATATTTCAAAAACCACTGATCAGATCTTGATCAAATTTAAATTGGACCAATAAGAAAGCAACATATTTCAAACTAAAAAAAAATTTTCGAAATCGGCTTACGTGGATAGAAGTTTTAGAACACACATAAAAAAAATACAGTCGTCTTGAGTACCTCCTCCTTTTTTGGGAAGTCGGTAAAAATAGCAGTGTTTGTGTTTGATGGTGCACGGATGAGTAACGACTGGTGTCTTTGTGAAAGTCTTTGGGCTGCCTTCAGCCTGTAGATGGTATGGGTGTCTGACAAGTTGTATTGGCTGTTCATGCTCTTGTAGGTTTCATTTAGGTCGCCTCTGAGCCTTCTTTCTTGAAATATGTTTATGTACCCCTACTTCCTTGATCAAAATTTGCTTTTCTGTTACGAAATTCCTTGCCCAAAGGATAGGACCGTAGTTGTAACAGGCTATTATCCAAAAATATTTACTACACACTGCACACATT
The DNA here is from genome assembly GCA_948107665.1 of Lomographa bimaculata. NCBI lineage: Eukaryota > Metazoa > Arthropoda > Insecta > Lepidoptera > Geometridae > Lomographa > Lomographa bimaculata. The sequence goes on along the minus strand of OX403607.1, from coordinate 7,548,584 downwards.
TTTTTTTCTATCTCAATTAAACAAATAAAAAACCGGCCAAGTACGAGTCGAACAGCACGAACCGTACCACTATCTATAAAACGGCAAAAAAATAATGTCTGTTGTATGGGAGCCCCCTTCAATATTTGTTTTATTTTTATTTAATTATTTATTTTTAAAGTGAACATATAACTAAATATTCTGTGAATATTTCAAGCGTCTACCAGCTGCCGTTATCGGTATCGAGCAAAAACGAGCAAAAATATCACGTTTGTTTAAGAGCCCCCTTAAATAAATACATTATCTGTGAAAATTTCAACTGTCTAACTATCACGCTTCATGAGATAAAGCCTGGTGACAGACGGACGGACAGCGGAGTCTTAGTAATAGGGGCCCGTTTTACCCTTCGGGTACGGAACCCTAAAAATGACGATGCTATAGTGCGTTGTAATTACGCGTGAAACGCCTCAACTCAGTACACTTTTTACTGTGACGTCACGAGCCCCCGCTCCCGAACTTTTACTCTCTTTATATGCCTTTAGGTCACTAATACCATTGGATAGTACCATATCTTTGTAATTTTTTGTTTAATTGACAATAGAAAAAATATGGCTCCAATATTTTTCACCAACTTTACAAAAATGAGGTATTCAAGTCGACTATATTTATTTTTATTACCTCATAACTTCGTTCCACGTAAACCGATTTTTGAATAATTTTTTTTCTGTTTGAACGTTGTTGCTTTCCAATTGGTTCCATTAAAATTTTATCAAGATCTGACCATTAGTTCTTGAAATATCTACTATAATGCGTGTTAAGTACATCTAATCTGATCATAGTTCCGAAGATAAAGCGGTGAAGTCGGTTTTTTTAAGCTTTGCTTGCGTTTAATATTTTATAATCTGGCGGACTTATTAGATCATTTCTTTTACCTAGCCATCATCATAGGCTATGGGGCAATTTGAATTCGAGTCTATTATGTTACATTGTTATATAAACATAAATATTAGCTTTCAAACTCACAGCCCCACGTAAGATCGATGACTTGTGTCGTGGATATTTGTTTTTTTGGATGTCGGAGATATTCACATCACAACCAGAACCAGGAATACAAATTTTAATTAGGGAGAAAATTGATGTTTCCGCCGGGAATCGAACCCAATACCCCTGCTTAGAAGGTGAACGCTCACCCAACTAAGCCAACAGGCAGTTCAGTATATGTAAATAAAGAATTTGAACTTGAATGGAGAATGAAAAGGGGCTACCTACACATTCCTCTACGAATCGTGTGATAACAACTCATCTGCGGCTTGCCACAGCTTCCCGACTCGCTTCCGTTCTCACATCTCGACTGATATCGGCGACCGCATTGGAAAACACAGAGGCCACTGCAAACAGCTATTTACTCTATCTCATCACAAACAATCGGGCACACACACAGCTCCAAATTAAGTCCAAAGACCTGTATCCTGGGTATCGGAAACATTTATATCAATCAAAAAATCAAAATCGTTTATTCACATGGGCCCCAAAGAGGCACTCATGAAAGTTAATGATTCTACTGCCATATTCGATGGATCAAACACACAATCACATCCACAACCAGAAGCAGAATTTTCTCTTCGGGGGACTTGTGTTCTCAACGAGAATCGAACCCGATACTTAGAAGATAGACGCGCTACTTCGCTAGCGAGCAGTTTTATAATCATATTATAAACGCTTTCACACGCACAGCCCCACACTAAGTTCGATTACTTGTGTCGTGGGTGCCAGAAACATTCTCACCACACACACAATCACAACCAGAACCAGAAACACTTTTCCTTGGGGAGAAAACTTGTGTTCCCGCCGGGAATCGAACGACCAACCAATCGTGAAAGCAACTAAGCCAACGGGCACTATTAATCATAATAATAATCATAAAGTGGGTAACACCTTCTTTGTCCTATGTCACATCCAGGAGCACAATTTGTGCTCCTGCCGGGAATCGAATCCAGGGCCCACGGCGTAGAAAGCAAGGACATACCCACTACGCCAATTAGGTGGTCGGTTGATATTACTACCATTATTGTTAAAGTGAAGAAAAACCACGCTGCGTATAACTATAGTATCCCATATATATAGGTAGTAAGTGACTAGCGTGGTCCACCTGGTAGATCGTAACTGATTCAAATCAAATCAAAATCGTTTATTCCCATGGGCCCCAAAGAGGCACTCATGAAAGACGATGTTAAGCAATGTTCAAACCGGCCAGGGACTCCTCAGGGTTTTAGTAGGTTCGAGCTCCACACTCCTCAGGGAAGGAAGGGAAGTCGTAGGGAAGTAGTTGATCAGATACTGCAGGGCAAGATATGGCGGCTGCTAGCGCAAACCTAGGATAGGTTTGCGCTCCACCTCGGCGAGGGACTCCAGACGGTTCCGTTTGTTACTCGTAAGACAAAAGTCGTTAAGCCTGCCCGCGTCTTTGTTCCTAGAGCACAGTATAATCTGAAAGTCTTCAAGTCTAGAGTGGATCTTCTTGATAGGCATGCTGCATCTTAGGCCGCAACGTCACTTTCCATCAGATGAGCATAAAAATAAAAGTCATGCCAGATGTCTTCAGGTGGCCTGAAAATCCCTAAAACTACCCACTATATCTGTCGGTTCCGTTTGTTACTCGTAAGACAAAAGTCGTTAAGCCTGCCCGCGTCTTTGTTCCTAGAGCACAGTATAATCTGAAAGTCTTCAAGTCTAGAGTGGATCTTCAAGATAGGCATGCTGCGTCTTAGGCCGCAACGTCACTTTCCATCAGATAAGCATAAAAAATAATGCCGGATGTCTTCAGGTGGCCTGAAAATCCCTAAAACTACCCACTATATATACGATAAGCGAGCAAAGCAGTAGATAGATAGATAGATAGATAACGCTTTATTGTCACACCTTACATAAATCATTCAAAATAACAAAACTTAAATTAAAGAGTACAATCGGCGGTCTTATCGCTAAAAGCGATCTCTTCCAGACAACCTTTAGATAGAGAAGATCATAAATAATTCGGTGAAACGGGGGTGTAAATACAAGTTTAGGAAAAATATATCAAATATATAAAATTCTCGTGTCACAGTTTTCGTTGCCATATTCCTCCGAAACGGCTTGACCGATTTTGATGAAATTTTTTGTGCGTATCTATGAGAATCGGCCAACATCTATTTTTCATCATCATCATCATCATCACTTTTCATCATTATCAACGCGGGTGAAACCGCGGGGCGCAGCTAGTATATATATATATAAATATAAAGTAAGGTATATACATACTTGAACTAAATAAATTCTATAAGGTAAGTACCCTTACCTTACCCAGTAAGTACCCTTTCACGGCCTACTTGCCTCACCGTTAACAAGATGACCGTTCCAGCTGGGTACAGACATGTGGCGTCAAATTGGCTCGGATTGGCGACAAATAGCATACCTGTGGGCAAGATTGGCCAATAATGGACTGCTGTGGTGGCCAAGATTGCGTGTAATAATGGTACAGAGTTCTGAGCAATTGTGATCGCTTGGAACGGCGTTTCTAATTGATAGGATTGATTGGGAGTCGCTGGACCGTTTTTTTAATTAGGCTTCTTCAGTCGCGAAAATTGAAGTTCGTAAAAAAATAGTTTGAAAAGGAAACATAATTCTGCTAGCTAACCTTTGCGTATAATGGATTTAGTGGCAATGCTTTGCGCTGTATCTGTATTTCCACACTATAATATTATAAAGGTGGAAGTTTGTAAGTGTGTTTGTATGTTTGTTACTTCCTTACGCTCACGACAAAGACTTGCATCTTGAGTACCGGAAACACTCAAAAATGTTTGTCAAAGTTTATATTTTTTTTATATTTTCAACCGACTTCCAAAAAGAAGGAGATTTTCAATTCAACTTGTATGTCTTTTTTGTATGTAGGTATGTTACGCGATCTTACCGTCAACTATGATATATTAATTGATTTTGATGATTCTTTTTTTGTTTGGTAGATCATACTTCAGAGGTTGTCCCATATACATTTTATCGAAATTGATTAAGCTTTTTTTGAGAAAATCATCAAACAAAATACAAGCGGTGAAGTCGGGTTTTCAACCGACTTCAAAAAAGGAGGTTACATGTCATATGTCCAATAATTAATAGCAACATGCTCAGCCGGAACGTCTCTCTTCGACTGTATGTTTCTTTTTAGTATTTATGATACGCTATATCTCCTCCAATTATGAATCGATTTTGATGTTTTTTTTTCGTTCCGTAGAGGTAGTCCCATATAAATTTTATCGAAATCGGTCAAGCCAAATACGAAATATAAGCGATGAAGTCGGTTTTTTAAGCTTTGCTTGCATTTCAATTATTAAACCTTTGCTTTTTAAAATACGTTGGGTTATTCCTATATCTATACGGACCAATTGCCTATATTTCCTAAAACTAAACTAAAACTGCATAGTTTCGCTTGCGTTTAAAATATATAACAAATTTTACTGCATATCTAATACCTTTAAACGAGCAATTCTTGTATATATATATATATATGTGTAATGTGTAATCAGGATCTCGGAAACGGCTCCAACGATTTTCATGAAATTTGGTAAGCAGGTTTCATACATAAAAAACGTCATTTACCATAAAAAAACCGAGCAAAGCTCGGTCATCCGGGTACTATCCTACTAATATTATAAATCCGAAAGTTTGTGTGTAAGTGTGTAAGTATGTTTGTTCCCTCTTCACGCTTTAACGGCTAAACGGATTTGGATGAAATTTGGAATGTACATAGATTATACCTAGGATTAACACATAGGCTACTTTTTAACTTGATAATAGCGGGCGAAGCCGCGGGGCACGGCTAGTTTAATTATATAACAAAAACTCTTACCCAAACTAAATCCACATGACTCACAGATATTCATATAAAAATATCCTAACTACACGTGACGTGACAAGTGACTCAGTAACACGGGACAATGCGCTGATTCACTTATTGTCTGGACCTGATGCCACAGAATACATCATAGTAACATGTCTGATCGTTCAACACAAAGACAAGAATATAGGTAATAAGGTAGTTATAGTAACTGCACTACATCGCCTTTTATATCAGTGCGTGCCCCGCGGCTTCACCCGCTATTATCAAAATAAAAAGTAGCCTATGTGTTAATCCTAGGTATAATCTATGTACATTCCAAATTTCATCTAAATCCGTTCAGCCGTTAAAGCGTGAAGACGGAACAGACATACTTACACACTCACACACAAACTTTCGGATTTATAATATTATTAGGATTAGGATACTAGCTGACCCGGCAAACGTTGTTTTACCATATTAGGGTTATATGTTTTTTCAATACTAAATAATAGAAATAAAAAAAAATGTCCAAAAAATAAAAATGAAATTTTGGGTTGGACCACCCTTAACATTTAGGGGTATGAAAAATAGATGTTGACCGATTGATGTGATATGCACACAGAATTTTATAAAAATTGGTCGAGCCGTTTCGGAGGTGTTTGGTAACAAACACCGCAATACGAGAATTTTATATATTAGAAAATGTAATATAACTTATTAGTGAAACATTTCAATAATACCAGTTTGCTCGAAGCGTTTCGCTTCTACGTTTATCATCCGTATTGCGAAGGAGTGGAACTCGTCTTTGTTCCCCGAACGGTATAATCTAGGAGCTTTCAAGTCAAGAGTGAATAGGTACCGTCTAGGCAAGCATGCTACATCTTCGGCCGCATACATTCTCCATCAGGTGAGATTGTGTTCCAATGCTTGCCTATCAGGCATAAAAAAAATCTTAACCTGTTTCATCCCGCCAACCTCAATGATGCAAACACCTCGTACGGGCCTAGCCTCGCTACAGATCCGCGCGTGCATTAACCCTGCAGGTGCCGCGGTGGCACGCGCTACACCTTGCGATCACTGATTACCATTGTCTTTTACTTTTTACCCGCCATGATATACGATTGTGCTTTAATTGTTAACGTTTACGATAAACTGTGTGTGACATTTAAATCTAGTTATTAACAATATTGCCGTATTGAAGGGCACGTTAGGATAGCTGCTTGATAGCAAGGTACGATGCAAGGTAAGATGCAAGGTAAGGTACAGTTTTAATGAACACCTTAATTGTAACATAACGAGTAAAAAAATGAAGTAAAAAGGATAATAAATTAGTGTTACAATAGGTGATAGTATTGTCACAGGTCCTCATATTGATGTGCTTGCAGGTCGCTTGAGTTCCGCTGCTTTTGCGACCCATAAAATTAGACAATTGACTGATGTAGCGGTAGACGTAGACGGTAAGGCTGGTTTTCTTTGCATATTTCATAGTTTGATGAGTTGCGGAATTTTACTGTGGGGATCTGCTGCCGATGTTGAAACTTTCTTTGTTAGTGGTTCGCGAATCACTCAGGGAATTCTTTAAAGAAACAGGCATTTTTACCATGCCTTCGCTTTACATCTTTGAAAATATTATGCATGTTAGAAAATATTGATAATTACAAATTAAGAAGCGATGCACACAATGTTAACACTAGAGATAAGCATAAAATTACAGTGCGCGCATTTAGATTAAGCAAAACGAATAAATCTTTTATGGCAAATGGGGTTATATTTTACAATATAATTCCTAAAATTGTAACAGAATTACCACTGGGAAAGTTTAAATCAGTAATAAAACGAGCATTAATTAAGAAATCATATTATAAAACAATTGACTATATTAATGACAAGGATGCATGGGGGCACTGGCGCTTTCAAGTGTCTTCATAATATATATATGCCTAACTGGTTTATATAATTCAATATAAATCCTGTATTAGTGTTTAAGAATGGTTGTATAAAAACTAATGAATAATGCGCAGCCGAGTTTGGTGCCAGGTTCTTCTCGAGGTGGCTGTAATTTTGCAAATCTGGCAGTATAGTCATTAACTTTCAATGTGTGAGTTGAGTGCCTTTTTGGGGCCCATGTGAATAAAAGATTTTGATTTAATTTTATATGAACCGTTCGCTACAAAGATAGATCTTTCGGTCACCATCGTAACTATGTTTTGTTATCTAAGAAGACATTGTAGTCATGTCTCGCAACCAAGTAACAAAAAAGGATTTTTAGTCTGTTTTCGTAACCACGGTATTTTTATACCGATTACTTAAAAATAAATTGTTGTCACTTTTCGTTACTAGTTACTACGACTTTTATGTCTTTTTTCACAACAATTTTGTAACAACCTTTTACATATGCGATTTTAGGTAGGCACAAATATACTTAACCCTAAAGTAGTAATTAAATTAAAGATAGAAGAAAAGACTTAAATGTGCCAAAAAAACCGATACCAATATTAATATGTAAACAACAAAACATTAACATGAACGGTTCCTTTTTATTGAAAACATCTACTGATTGAAATCGTGTTTCCGCCGCTATGTCCAAATCCATTTAATTTAGTTTCGATGAAAATATATGCAAATGAAAGCTTCGTTTTAAATAACGGAAATGAATGTTTGACAATGCATGTTTTTGGTACCTTTCTACGAACGTGAGACATGTCTTTAACAGTGTAATATTTAGTTAAAGGAGTTTGAGATTGAACTAGATTTTTTTTTTTATTAGCTTGGCCCACGCTACAAATTGAAGAAGAAAGTCAGGATTTTTTCAAAGGCACTCCAATTTATGGACTGCTCTAGGTACATTTATGATTCTTCGATTTTATGGACCATCGATCACACTTATTCTGCTTTTTTTTATTCGATTAAACAGGTTTCGACTTATAAAAGTCAATACTTTTAATAGCTCTTTTTTGTTATTCAGTTGAACGAGTTTTGACTTTACATCGGGATCTCGTATTCTAGTAATTGTGATCATTAAATGCTAGAAAAATAATTAATAGCTGAGAATTACAAAATTAAAACGCACTATAATATACATTTATACGTTTGTCCCAACGATAATTCGTCATGTCATGCCATTTGTAATTTTTTTTTATTAAATTATTTTTATAGTGGAGCACAAATCCAGTCCCAAAGAGAGTCGATGGTTGAGCGTCTAAACTTGTCCTTAAAGGCAGTCTCTGATTGGGGCGACGCCAACCTGGTCAAGTTTAACACAGGCGTGTTTATTCGCCGCCAAACGGAGTCAATTTGAACTTACTCCAACTTTCCGAAATGTATCCCTACCAATAACTGACCATCTCGATTTACTCGGTATGACTCTAACTTCAAAGCTCAATGTTGGTACTTTCATCGAGTCAAAAGCCCAACTAGCTGCAAAAAAGCTGGGAATCCTTGCAAAGGTGAGACGATACTTCACACCGGGACAGTTGCTCAATTTGTATCAAGCACAAGTCCGATCATGTATGGAGTACTGTTCTCATCTTTGGGACGGTTCAGCTAAGTACCAGCTTGAGGCTCTTGACACTATTGAGCGTAGAGCCAAGAGACTTATTGGTAGCGAGCAGCTGACTAATTCAAAGCTTCAGAGCTTGGGTCATCGCCGCATGGTAGCCAGTCTCTCAGTTTTTTATCGGATACATTTCGGAGAGTGTGCTAAGGAACTGTACGATCTAGTTCCCCCATCCCCGTTCTATCATCGGACAAGCAGACAAACTGCTAAGCGACACCGCTATATGGTGGATATTCCACAAATGCGCACTAAGCGTTTTGCCTCCACATTCATTGTGCGAACCGCAAAGGAATGGAACTCCTTACCCGAGTCGGTGTTTCCTAATGAGTACAATATGGGAGTCTTCAAGTCACGAGTGAATAGGTATCTTCTAGGCAAGCTTGCTCCATCGTCGACCACATCGTCGCTTACCATCAGGTGAGATAGTGGTCAAAAGTTTGCCTATCATGAATAAAAAAATAAAAAAAATGGAAGTTGGCCTGACTCACGCATTGTCGAGCTGAGGTAGGCGCGACAGCGAGCGCTCCGTAATAATCCTAAATAAAGCCGAAACAATTGTCGATCTAGACATCGACAGAGTATAAGTGACTACCCAATTGGCGCAGTGGGCAGATCTCTGCTCTCTGTGACGTGGGTCCTGGGTTCGATTCCCAGCAAGACCACAATTTTCTCCCCAAGGAAAATGTATGCTAATAGGAATCTCCTAAAGGGTTATTATATCACTGTTATAATTAATGACTTACTGTTACGTATGCTCGTTACTCATTACTTTATACAGGAAAATAAAGATAATGGACTAATAAAAAAGTACATATTACATAATATTTATTCAGTCTTGGCACATCGGCAATAACTATATATGGGAATCATTAACAAGCAATGCAGGAATTATATAAAGGAATTATTTTATTAAAATTTACATTTTAAAATTATAATTAATCGAATTGAAACGGTCTTAACTTAAAAAAAGCTTTAAAACTCAAAAACGCATTCGCATTCACAGTCACAGCCCTAAGCCACACTCGATGACTTGTGTCGTGACTTGTGTCGTGGGCGTCAATAACATTAATATAACACACAGTTACACCCAAAACCAAAAAACAAATTTCCCTTGGGGAGAAAACTTGTATTCCCGTCGGGATTCGAACCCAATACGCTTAGAAGGCCGACGCGCACCTAATTAAGTCAACGGGCAGTTTTTTTTTTAATATTTGGCATCATAAGGCTACCGTGTATATGTAACCTCTTTATATGTACCCTCCTAGGTATCCGAGGGTCAACGTCCACAAATCCATGGAGGCAGGTGGCCGGCAGATGGAAGATTGCACCCCATCTATATCTATTTAAGGGCTTACTATGTGAGCCGCGCGTGCGCAATCCACCGTTTTTTATCTCTTTTTTGGAATATTTGAGGTTTCGTTTCCTTTTTCAAACTGGCCTATTCCCTATATTTCCTTAAACTGAACTAAAAGTTGATGCATAAGTTTTGGCAAGAGAGAGAAAAAAATACGTTTTCGATTTGTATTATTTTCCAAAGTTTGGTGATTCTTCGAGTGTTATTGTGTAAGTACCCGGATGTCCCATCTTTGCTCGGCTACAAACACGAATAAACGACGTTTTCTAAAATTGAAACCTAGCTAGATCGATTTATTGCCCCCGAAACTCCCTGCATACAAAATTTCATGAAAATCATTGGAGCCGTTTCCGAGATCCTGATTACACACATATACATATATATATATATATACAAGAATTGCTCGTTTAAAGGTGTTAGATAATTGATAATAATTAAGTAACGTGCATTAGTGTAGGCAAATCATATAAAGTTGAAAAACGTTATTTTCGCTTCCGCACTTTTTCAAGTGCATTACATATTTTATAATAGAAGTCCTAGTCACAGTCAAAGTCAAGTAAAAGACTAGATGTCCAGTCATAGTTACGAGTAAGTCATGATCTAATAAGGTAATAGAAACTTTACTAGAACTTCTATTGGAGTTTTGGAACGAAAGCGAAAATAACTTTTTTCAACTTAAACTGATTTGCCTACGCTTATGCAACTTCACAGTTAATAATCCACCATTATTACACATAAACACTAGAATAATCGCTATTTTTAGAAAGTAATACAAAATCGTGACTTTTTCATTTTCGCGCCAAAACTACTAGAAACTACTACTTCTATTAAAGATTTGAACGAAAAATAAAACACGACTTGGTATGATTTTCTTAAATTAACTCACGTTCTCGAACAATTAACAAACATAAACACTCGAAGAATTATATGTTTTGGAAAATAAAGCAAAACGCCATTTTTTCAATTTCGCGGCAAATCTCCAGGTGTGTTATTTACCGTTGCATGTTGATGACATTTAAATTTTGACGGCTATTTTTTTAATGATAGGTAAGCATTTGGCCGCTATCTCACCTGATGGAAAGTGATCATCACTTTCCACTTTCCAGCGGCTGAAGATGTAGCATGCTTACCTGGAAGATACCTATTCCCTCTAGACATCTCTCTAGAAGACTCCCAGATCAGGGAACAAAGATTAAATTTTCATTTTAAATTAAGACATTTAATTTAAATTTCCCTGTTAAACCACCGTTAACCGGAATTTGGTAAACTCGGTCCCAATTCTTGCATAACGTTATTAACGGGTTCAAACACGATATTCCTTCATTAATTTGCTAACGGGTCCAAAACGGTTCATTATAATACACCTGGAGGATCAAAATGCACCTGTTGCCAAAATACGTTGACCCACTGACCTCAATTTGTCATACAAAATGCGTTCAGATATGTATGAGTTGTATGACTCAAAGAACTTTTTATTAGTCACACGATACGTTTGGTATGATTTAGTGGTTAGACTGATCGTGACCACGGTTAGTGACAATTTTTTTTAAGCTATTGCATAGCTTCTATCGCGGGCCTTGAGCGTGGAGACCGAATTCAGGAATTCCGTAACGAAAATAACCTAACACCCCCCACTCCGACCGGCACAGCGGTGATACTTTTTAGTTTTGCCATCTATCGATGAATAGCAGAACTTTTAATGACTTTTTGAAATATCACGCTTGTCTCTTCAGTTCAGCAACTCGCCTCTAGGTGGCAGGAAAAAAAATACTGCATAAATAATATAAATAAATAATTATAATTGCATAAGTTGATAAAAAATGCTATGCAATAGCTTTACCGCGGCAGTCCCCGAGTGCCACACGTCTTTTTTCTTTGACCAAGGCCCCAAGGTATGCTGTAAAATGGTAAAGTACCACCTACTAGGGATCAATGACTTATGACTTATAATAAACCACTCCTATTTTATAGAAACAATGTTTTTTAAACGCTTTCACACTCACGCCTTTTGTTTTTCAAACTGTTTTTAACCAACTTCAAATAAAGGAGATTCTCAATTCGTCGGAATCTATTCTTTTTTATGTATTTTCAGCGATTACTCGAAGACGCCTGAACCAATTTGAAAAATATTTTTTTGTTTGGAAGCTAATGCTTTCCATGTGGTCCTATTTAAATTTGATCAAGATCTGACCAGTAGTTTTTGAGTTATCCTCAATAATGTTATCCTGTCCAGCGACTACCATAATAACACCTAGGTTAAGAAAATTATGTATTAGATATTAGGTAAGAATGTTTTTTAAAAATAAATGAAAAAAAAATGCGCCGCCGAGTTTCTTGCCAGGTTCTTTTCGAGATGGCTGTAATTTTTCGAATCTGGAAATAAAATCATTAACTTTCATGAGTGCCTCTTTGGGGCCCATGTGAATAAACGATTTTGATTTTGATCAAAAACCAAAATAAAAATTAAAAACTAGTGTGTAATGTAATCCTTAATCCATAACTACCATATGCTCATCAAAAGTATAAATCCTTTAAGAAAACAAAAAAGAAAGTCACAGGTAGCGATCAGCTGTTCTCTCCGACAGGTTGCCTTGTATGTGTGGGTAGCTGTGTGTGTGGACAGATGCTGCGCACATCTGCCGGGGCGCGTGCGCTGGAACGGAAAGTCTTGGTACTTGAATTCTAGTTGGAATCTAATACAATTGGATTTGAGACCTATGAAAGTAAGTAGAATTGTAGATCTTAAATGACAGGGATTTAATATCTCAAGGTGACGAGTGCTTTGCTGCGCAGGAAGTCGAATTATAAAAGTTCATAACTCTGAGTGGCACAGAACTGTATTGGGCAAGCGTGGCGCTTACCATCAGGCGAGCAACTTGTTAGTCTCATCACAGAGTAACAAAAAAAAATTTTTCACATTCATTCATTTTAAAAATTATGGCCAAAATGTTTGGCACAAAAGTAATGGGAATATATTTTGTACTCTCATCATTTGGATATATATAACTACACAAAATGAAAGATTTTTCCTCCAATACAAAATAAATAACGTCTTTGTTCCCCGAATGGTATGATCTGGAATATTCAAGTATATATTTTGTACACGTCTGAGAAGATTGTCGAATCTTTATGAATATATTAAAGTTAAAAATAAACTGTAAGTAGTATAGAGTAATTAGGTATATTCTAGACAAGCATGTTACATCTTCGCCCGCCTTGTCACTTTCCATCAGGTGAGATGGTGGGCAAATACTTGCCTAGTAGTGGGAGTGATAACAATAGTGCTCCAAATTCCACCATTGCGGTATGGAAAAAAATTATATGTGATCTCTGGTCACCATTAAGATTTTCATTCAAGTATCAAATTCTGTCAGTCGTAGTGCGCAGGTCAGCTGCTGGCGCGTGCGCATCTCGCGTCTGCCCGGTGAGGCTGTAGACGATGCAGCGTGGCCCGAGTACCGAGAAACAGCGTTTTGTATTTTAACACCGGAGGAACTTATTTATTTGAAATAGATATGTGAAAACGTTATACAGTCATAACAATATATCAACGTCAAAACCTTTATAAAACTACTAGCAGTGTCCGCGACTTCGTCCGCGTGATTATTGGACTTTTAGTAAGGATCCCTAATTTTATTGAAGATATAATGTAACCTATAGCCTTCCTCGATAAATGTACTATCCAACACTGAAAGAATTTATCAAATCGGACCAGTGGTTCCTGAGATTAGCGCGTTCAAACAAACAAACAAACGCTTCAGCTTTATAATATTATATATATATAGTGTAGATTGTCTGGAAGAGATAGCTTTTAACAATAATACCGCCTATTGTTATACTTATTTTCTAGCTTATTCTTTTCCTTGTTAATTTTCGTGTTGGTATATAGAAAAAATACAACTAAATTATTAAATGTATATCGAATATGCATTACATGAAAAAAGTGCATCAGGTTGCACCCACAATATAAGAGAACACCAAGAACCTCTCTCCCTATTTTTATGCCAGTTTTAAAATATGCCAATCAAATAATAAGTGGGGAGTGTTGGCCTTGTAATGCTTAAATAATTATATTCTGAATACAAAAGTATTAAAATTCCAAAGTACGTAACGCTGAACAGTATGTAAAGATAACATAACATAACAAACATAAACGCTTTCACACTCACAACTCTATACTAAGTTCGATGACTTGTGTCATCGAACGTCGTGAGTGCCGGAAACATTCACATCACACATACAATCACACACAGAGCCCCGAAAACTTGTATTCCTAATGGGAACTGAACCCGATACCCAATAAAATAAAATACAAAAAAACATGGTGTTTGTAAACACGATAGAAGTGAAACTTTTGTATTACAAGGAAACATTTTTATTAGTCATCATATTGTTTACCCCCACCACTTTTCACACAAAGGTTGCGGATCAGATTTTCAAAGCCCTTCTATAAAAAATCACTTCAAAAAATCATAAAAAATTATAAATTGTTGTTAGTGAACAATTTTGACAAAAGTTCTTGTATCAGGTTTATATATTTAAATTATATATGTCGGAAACAGTCATACGTTGCCGGTACGTTAGTCATCGTGCGGCGCTAGACGGATGTAGCAATACGATGAACAGTTGTGAAACGACTGTTTTCCGGAACGCCAGCGCCATCATGCGGTGCTAGACAGAGTCTACGATACGGCGATCGGCCCGACGGAGCTCAGTTCTCGTGGGACAGCCGTAGGGTGCAGTCGTAGAAACTGTCCGCGTTCCGTGTCGTTACGTACCTACTTGTTCTTGTTAATGTTGTACCTAGTTAATGTTCAACTGTGATTAAGTGTAGTGTAAATTAAACAATATTGCAAATTTTGAATTAGATACTGATTTCATAAATTCGCTACGTATCATTTGAACTGCCACTACCCACTTCCCGCCCACAAGAAAATAGGCTATCATGGCTGACAATAACGGTGCAGGCTACCTGGATCCGACATATATATTTATGATTCATTTATTCCAAGTAAATCAGACTTGTCATTAACAATAATTAATTAATTAACCATTCACATTACAATAACATAAAATCCTGTTCAAATCAAAATCACAATTATATTACACATTAAAGACTACAATTAAATAAATACGTTAATGATATTAAAGTCAATACTAACATGTCGAAAAATTTCATCAATTGAATAAAAAAAAAAAATTCAAAACAAGCCGTGCCCCGCGGCTTCGCCCGCTATTATCAAGTTAAAAAGTAGCCTATATGTTAATCCTAGGTATAAGCTATGTACATTCCAAATTTCATCCAAATCTGTTCTACCGTTAAAGCGTGAAGAGGGAACAAACATACTTACACATAAACTTTCGGATTTATAATAGTAGTAAGAAGTAGAATACGCAATATTTTGACCACTATCTCACCTGATGGTAAGCGACGATGTGGCCGACGATGGAGCAAGCTTGCCTAGAAGATCGTGACTTAAAGATTGTACTTATCAGGAAACACCGACTCAGACAAGGACTTTGCGGTTCGCACAATGAACCTAGAAGCAAAACGCTTCGTCCGCATTTGTGGAATTACTACCGTATTGCGGTGTCGCTTAGCAGTTTGTCTGCTTGTGCGATGATAGAACGGGGATGGAAGAACTAGATCGTGTAGTTCCTTGGCACACTCTCCGAAATGCATCCGATAAAAAACCGAGAGACTAGCTACCATAATATGCGGCGATGTCCTAAAAAAGTTTTGAATTAGTTAGCTACTCGCTGCCAATAAATCTCTTAGCTCTACGTCCAATGGTATTGAGAGCCTCAAGCTGGTACATAGCTGAACCATCCCAAAGATGAGAACAGTACTCCATACATGAATGAATGAAGCCTGCAGCAATGTTTATCTAGCCCGCTGTATCTCACATCTTGCACCATGTCCCCCGTGAGTCACTGGCCGTAATCTTTTTGGAATTAAACATCTCGACCACATTGCAGTTGCTATGTAGTTTATTACTGTTTATTAATTATTAATTTATAATGTTATGTCATTTTATTACCGCGAATATGATGATTACGTGTGAGGTGATATAATACTATCTGTGCGTGCTGCTGTGGGGAAACCACACTTATATTATAAAGGCGAAAGTTTGTGAGTTTGTTTGTATGTTTGTTACTTCTTTAAACGGCTCAACCAATTGAGATATGGTATAAAGGTAGCTTACACCCTGGATTAACGCATAGGCTACATTTTATCCCAGAATTTCCGCGGGTCTGGGACTTACGCGAGTAAATCCGCGGGGTGCAGCTAGTAATATTAAAAAGGCGACATTTTGTGAGTGTGTTTGTATGTTTGTTACTTCTTCACGCTCAAACGGCTGAACCAATTTTGATGAAATTTGGTATGGGTGTAGTTGCCACCCTGGATTAACACTAAGGCTACTTTTTATCCCGGAAATCCTGCGGGTTCGGGCCTTACGCGGGTAAAATCGCTAGTCATTTATATTTTCAGGAGGAATGAATTTATTTATTTATTTATTTATTTATTTATTTACATAAAAATAGTAAGCTAACAGAAGAATTCCCATTTTGAAGGATTTATTTTGTTGAATTTGTGTTATCCTTGTTAATTTTCAGTATAATTAAGGTAAATACGTCATTTTGGTCAGGTGATGTTGTGGTCAGACTTAGTCGGTGCAGTGACGTCTAACATTGTTATACCTTACATCTGTACTTACATTATTTTGAGATTTTGAGTAATCTGAGTATATTAAACAAACAAACGTATTCACACTAACAGCCTCACACTGAGTTCAAAGACTTGTATCGGGTCGGAAATATTTATATATCACAGACAATCCAGACCCAAAACCAGAAGCACAAAATAATTTCCTCTGCGAAAATTGTGCTCCTGTCGGTAATCGAACCCAGGACCCATCGAACCCACAGCGCAGAGGGCAGACCTGTCCATTGTGCAACTTGGGTAGTCGATTTTGTACCAAGTATAAAATTTTTCTAATATTGACATTAAGTTTCATTTTGACACTTTTATTCCAATAATGTACAATTTACAATTTTTTTATTTTATATCTATAGAGCGATTTTGATGAGGTTGAGGATGGCAAACATGCTTGAATTAGAATGACTGACTCACACTAAATTCACTTTGGTTTTTTATGCTCGATGGGCAAGCATTTGACCACTATCTCACAGATGGAAAGCGATGGCCGAAGATGTAGCACGCTTGTCTAGAAAATACCTATCTACTCTTGACTTGAAGACTCCAATTTATCTTATTTAAAAGAGTGACAAAAAACTTAGATGATGAAACGTTAAACAATGCTTACCTTAAGGCGCCGGGTAGTGGTTGATTTGCCCATACAATCGTAATACCGAAATGATTTATAATTCAAGCATATAACCACCATACTGTGCTGTTATTCAGATAAAAAACGTATTAATCTAGGTTCCTGGATAGTTTTTATTCCAAAATAATTACCTAAAACGAAATACAGTCAAACCTGGGTAAGTGAGAACTGGATAAGTGAGAAAACTCTATAAGTGAGAGTAATAGCCAGGACCCGTCATTTTAAGCTCCCAAAACCTCTATTAGCGAGAAACAGAAACCTTTGTAAGAGAGAGTAGTTTTTCCCTCATGGACCTCCGTAAGTGAGACTGCTACTTATCTATACCTCTATAAGCGACAGTCGAACTTTATTTATTTATATTATTTAGGAGGAACAAATGACAAAAAAAAATACAAATTTAGCATCTGCTATTTTACGACTCATTCTTAACTTTCGTGGAACTTCCTACCATTGTTTTTGTATTATTTTCTAGTCTATATTGTACCTATTCTATTTCGTGGAACTAAATAACGTTATTATTTTATCGCATTCTTTTCGAATGGACACGTGTGCCTGTGTACCGTCCTGTTTGTCGGACTTACTCAGTTTATCATTAATCAATTGCGAAGGAAAGTTCTGTTCTGCATCATGTCAAAACGGAAAATTAAAGTACTGTCATTAAGTGATAAACATAAAATAGTGAATCCGTTTGAATCCGGAAAATCGCGAAATGAAATTCAGAGGGAGTTTAATTTACCAGAATCCATCTATTATAAAATTATAAAATCAAAAGACTCTGGAAATGACAGTGAAGACGAGGCACAGATTCCGGAAACAGAAATAAAGATCATTCCAATAAAGCAAGCTTTAAATGCGTTGGAGACGGTCCATCTGTACTTTGAATACGCGGCGGTTGTTGATCAAGCAATATTCGACAAAATTTATGAGTTAGAGAAAAACATTCAAAAAACAGAAACCCAAACAAAATTGACGGATTTTTTTAAGTGTAAATAAGTTCTAAATAAAATAAAATTACATAGTGCATGAATTTTTGTTTTGTTTTCGTAAGCATCTTTATACCTACCCTTATACTATACCCTTATACCTACTTATATGTCGAAATCTAATGAAAGTGACATATTACACACAATTAAAAATATATATGTAGGTACATAATATGTGTTGTGCATATTATGCACATAATTTTATCATATTACATATTTACTACATTCGTACTTGCTGTGACTTGTTATTGCTGCGTACCTCTATAAGAGAGAAACACTACCCAAGTACCTGCATTAGCGAGAAACTCGGGTTAGTGAGAAACCTCTATAAGCGAGAATGAGATTGTGCTCCCTTGAACTCTCGCTTATCCAGGTTTGACTGTATAAACCAATTGATTTTCACACATTATTACGACGTAAATGTCGCATCTTTAACTTATTCGTTTTGTATTAAAAACTAACACATTTCTTTTGTCATAACAACAGGAACATAGACTATCATTTCAAGGTACTATTAATACAAAAAACAATGGCTAAACATTACATTTTCATTCATAATTTTTGGTATTACGGCACCTATTATATTTGTTCGGTCGGTAGTGCTATCGCATCAAGCATGGGCACAGTTTGCAAGTTAAACAGAGACAGCCTATAGACTCGTTCAAAGCCACCCCGGCCTCTTAATACTTAATAAACTGCTTACATAATTTTATATATTTTTTCTTGATAGAGGTAAAAGTTCATCTCAAAAAGCGTGCTACCTGTTCAAAGTAAGAGAACAATGAACCGACAAAAACAAGGAGAAAATTAACGGCAAGGCAAAAAACCGACGACAGATGCTGACAAAGGGAGCTGGTACAGTCGCGTACAGAATTTAGATCAAAATTATATCCAACAAGCAATTCTTCAAATAGTATTTTAAGATCAATCTTTTTCCAACTGTGAATAGATAATGACTAAAAAGTTACCCAGAGAACTGGTCAAGACGAATAAAACGAGGACACACTTTCTCGATGGGTTTATATTGTTTAGTTCAGAAGTTCCTATAATCATCTTCCGTCTCCGTTATCAGACCAGCTCCATGGTCCCATGTCATTGTATTGTCACCAAAGATACATAAGTACACCAAATTTGAGTCCAATCGGACATCTGGAAGTCGGTCTAATTTAGCTTGCAAGATTTGATTGCAGACCGACAACCGATGACTGAACAGGTGAAACTAAATTAAAACTTGTAAAAAAAATATCTCTTATATAGCTATTCCAACTGATAACTTGGTAAGATAGGTATATATAACTATTTCAATTGATAATTTGGTAAGCACCGAGTTATCAACTAACGACAACTAATAACTAGGTAACTTATGATGAAATAAACAATAATGCAATAATAATTTAAAGTTATTTACAACTATGTCAGTTAAACATTTTATATAAATGTGTTACTCGAGATAAAAAGTGGTATAAGAGGGTCTAGACTATTTGCATACCAAAAATCATTCATTTCCGTCCGGCTGTTTACAGAGATACCTCGTTTCATACAGAGAACAAAGACGTGGGAAATGTGTTTCCTCTCCTTCGCCGTACAGATGATAAACTTCAAAGCATTTACTGTTTGCCTTGTTGTTAGATGGTAAAAGGGGCTTGGAGCAGTTAAAACATCTAATTCCTGCGGTCTCCCTCTAAAATTCTATAAATAAGATAGAATACCGATAAGCTTGCGACCGAGACCTAAAGGTTGCAAAATTTAAACATTAAAAGTCAAAATGTTTTTCGATAAACCAAAACAAATACATTACACCCCTATTTGGGCTTGTCAAATGTACAAAAACTAAAGTAAAATATATATAATACGTGAAGTTTTTTCGTTAAAAAAATAAACTCTCCAACACTTCTCTTTGCGCTTGTACCGGAAGGTTCTGTGGCCGGCACGAGCTATATTCAACAAAAAATAGTAAAATCGATCGATTGTCTTCTCTATTCATAGGTCGGTTAACGATCTTTGCCTTTTTGGTCGTTTTGACACGATGACGAGGCAGATTTTGAGAACAAGACGTAGACTGCACCGTCACTTTATATCGAGCGAGATATTTTTTTTTTCGATCATTTAAAAACAAGTACTTAGTATGGAAAATCAACTCGTCACAAACTGCACATTTTAGAGAAACAAAAATTATGGAATAATTTCACACTCACAGCCCCACAGTAAATTCGATGACTTGTGTCGTGGGTGCCGGAAAAATTTACATCACACACACAATCACAACCAGAACCAGAAACACACATTTTCCTCGGGGAGAAAACTTGTGTTCTCACCGGGAATCGAACCCGATACCTGCTTAGAAGGCGAACGCGCACCCAACGAGCAGTTCTAATAAACCTAGGTTAAGATAACTTATGTGTTAAAGATGTGTTGGTTTGAAAAAAGAATGGAAAAAAATTCGCTGCGGACTTTCTTGCCAGGTTCTTCTCGAGATGGCTGTCATTTTGCGAATCTGGCAGTAGAGTCATTAACTTTCATGAGATCCTCTGTAAAGGTCATGTGAATAAACGTTTTTATATTTAAATTATGAATTATAGAAGCTAGAAATTGACCTAATTACCTGCTTGAAAGTGTACGCCCAGGTGTGACCATCACGCAATTACCTACTTATATATGGGAAATAAATTATTCGAAGTGAAAGCTACCATGGGGACATCTGCCGAATGCAAGCTTGCAACATTGTCGCCGTAGGTAGAAGGAGAACGTCTAATCTAAAACGAAACTACAATTTTAAATAAGAAGGAAAATAATTGAAACGCAAACAAAGCTTAAAAAAAACAAACAGTCGAATGAGAACCTCATTTTTTGAAGTCCGTTGTAAAACCGACTTCATCACTAATGTTTCGGTTTTGTCTTGATCGATTTCATTAAAATTTATATGGAACCACCTCTGAAGTTATACTCTACCAAACAAAAATAAAAAATCAACAAAATTGATTCATGATTGGCGGACATATCGCGTAACATAAATACTAAAAAAAAATACAGTCGAATTGAGAACCTCCTTTTTTGAAGTCGGTTGAAAAATATTAAGGTTAGTTCCGGCAGATAGGGCAAGTTTCTAGTGTAATTACTGCACATATGAGATGTAACACCTTAGTCTTAGGAAGAAAAAAAAAAGTGGGCGTGTCACTTACCCTCGGGCGAGCATCTTGCTTGTCTTACGTAATACTAAAATGCTGCCGAGCCTGATGTTTCATATAAGAACCATGAAAAACTTGATTAAATATATTGTTGCTATATACATAAATATGAACGCTTTCACATTCACAGCCCCACACTAAGCTCGATGACTTGTGTCGTGGCCGGAAACATTCAAATCACACCCAGAACCAGAAACAAATTTCCCTTGGGGAGAAAACTTGTGTCCCAACGGGAATTGAACCCGAACTAACCCAGTACTTAGAAAGCGGCCGCGTACATAACTAACCAACGGGCAGTTCAAAAATTAAAAACTTATTGCATACTAACCATGCCCGCGGCTTCGCCCTTGTTAATCAAGTTAAAAACTAGACTATGTGTTAATCTTAACTTTAAGCTATGTACATTCCAAATTTCATCCAAATCTGTTCAGCCGTTAAGGCGTGAAGAGAAAACATACATAATTACACATTAACACACCATATACTTCTACACAGAATAGACCTAAGTTACCTACAGAGACCGAGCTTATAGGTAACTTAAGTGCTCAAGCCCAGTACCAGTGGGTAGCGTTCCCATCATGCTGGCAACATTGCCTCTACTATATAAGTACACACAAACTATCGGATTTATAATGTTACTGTGATTTATTCATCTCAACACTCAATACTATCTCAATCTACCAAATAATCTTCTCACTCAATACAATTTCTCAATAACAACTATTATATAAACTTTACATAAAATCAGTTCCCCAAGATGCGAGGCGATTGGATGCTGCGTGGACCGCGCCACGCCTGCGCGGGGCGGGCCAATGGCGAGCCTCGTCTCGGATTACCACCGTGCACCGGTTTTGGACGGTAGGTATTGATCGGAGATTTTCTTTAGTTACCTTATATAAGGGGCGATTGGTTACGTTCAATGAATTACCTATCTTTGAAATAAATAATAATATTCAGTTCGATATTCTATCGCTTACATTTGGAGAGTGTGCACATAAATTACATGAGTTAATAGACAAACTTAATAGGTTTTTTCCGCCTATTGGTTTCCTTCAACACAAGTTGGGGACCTTTTTAAAGCGGGTTTGGATCTGTTATCAAGATGCAATGGGCCTCACTGAGCAACATGCATTTCGCTATTATTTTTTATTGTATTGTGTGATTGTGTGTAGTTGTTGATAGTAACTTGATAGTTTGTCTTGTTGTTAGATGAACGTGAAAATAATCAAAGTTTAAAAAGGTGATTTCGCTTTCACTCCAGAACTTTAATAGAAATTCTAGTAAAGTCTCTACCAATGTAGGTATTACTCAATAATACTTGAAAAATATTAATAACTTGATACTAAATGCACAAAATTGTGGAGCAAAAAAAAAAAGCATGAACATGTCCAAAACTATTAAGGTCCCCCAAGGAGTTTTTCGCGATAGTGAAAATATGGCGTTGTTGATTTTGTATAATTTTCCAAAACCTGTGATTCTTCGAGTGTTAATGTGTAATAATGGTGGAATATTAACCTTTAGGTAATACTTAGTAAACGTGCATAAGTGTAGGCAAATCATACAAAGTAGAAAAACGTGATATTTGCTCTGCTCCAAAACTGCAATAGAAGTTCTAGAAAGGTTTCTACCACTTTACTAGGGCATGATTTGACAATGACTGGACCTTGACTCTTTTACTTGACTTGGACTGTGACTTGTGACTAGGACTTATTTACTTATTGACTTACTTGACTGTTTTTTTTTTACACAAAATACACTTGAAATATATTATCACTTGACACTGGCTAAATGCACAAGATTGCGTAGCCAAAAACATAAAAAAGGTCACCCATGGTAGTACCTTGTTTATTCACCACATGATAGGCTGTTAGAGGTAGTTAAGAGTACGTAAGCATTGACGTAATATATATTTAACACAATATTTTTCAATCTTCATGTTGTTTTCTGTGTACACCAGAGGGTTCTCTTACGGTGCCGAGATGTGGAAATTCACAAATGACAACATTCATACAAAAAGGTTGCTTCTTTTATACGTGATAGGGCAGCGTTAGACCTTTTTCTCATCTAATGATAAATTCAATGTGCCATCCTTAAATGATCAGCGATGGACCAGTTATACTATTAAACTTTCTCATTAATTGTAAAACTGGTACTAGTAAAATCCCAGTTTTACCAACAAAGTTAAAAAAATCCTATTTTTTTACTTCAAGCTCGGACTATAGAAATTCGCCAAAGAATAATAGTAGAAGATAAAGATAATTTAATTGTAAAACACGCGTCTGCATACAAGTGGAATACTTACATGCAGGTTGTTGAAAAATTTTGTTAGTGTCGATACATGTTTTGCCTAAGAGTAGGCGTACTAAGAGAAGGCATAGGTACCTAATATGGTGTTGGCCATAGTGACCGAATACAAAAAGTAAACATATTAATAATAACATACATAATTCGTTACCTACATCAGAAGATCGCGGGAAGTACATAACTAAACTCAAGAAGAGGTGAGCAGGAAAGTTGGCTCGGATGAGAGATTGTTTACTAGAACGGTAGCGAAGTGGTCGCCCAGAAGATATTAAAGTTTGCAGACCAGACAGAGCAAACGAAAATATCCGGAGAGAGAGCAAAACGTGGTTTAGTATAGCACGCGCTAGGGAAGAGGTACATTCAGTACCACTGATCGTACTGAGGTTCATTCAGTATACGAAGCCTGCCTGATGATGATAGTAATAGTATAGATGTACGATAGGGTCATATTGTATCATGCAGGATAGTATTTTTTGTGGCTTTCTCCGTCCAAAGAGCTAGCAAACCGTACCTTTGCCATAGGTTTGTCTCCTAAGTTGATGGTCTGCAATTTTTCTGGGAGGTACTCAAATTCCTTTAAAGACTGAAATAGTCTGAAATTTTGCGAAATCGCTTAGGCCTACCATCTTTGATGACAAACAATAACCATTTTGGTTCTTAGAAACAAAATAGATGGCGCTACACAAAAGCTACAGCTACTCAGCGCTAGATGGCAGCACAAATCCTACAAGACCTAAGAAGACTAAATCGTTCTATATTGAAACCATTCCTGATTTTTACCGTGCTGAAATGCCGCTGTTCAGCATAGAATTGTTAGCACCCCAAACGGACTCGCACGAAGTCCTTCTTACTTTGTTTGTTGACATAACTTTCATAAATATATTTTTGATACTTGATCCTGCAACTAGCGACAGCTAGCAGCACATAATTTATAACCTATGATAACCACAACCATTCCGTTCACTCAAACCAATCAATTCAAAAGTCAACAACTTGCTAAAATTCTTACAGATCTATGGCTAAAATGACCGGTTTAGCGCGGAAAAATGAAAATCAAACAAAAACAATAGTAAAATTCAGTTTTGCCAAGTTTTAAAGCGCTGTGACCTCTCCAAAATGAGTACCGGTAGTAAAGGAATTTATCACTGGAAACTGGGGGACGTAGCTCTCGCCAGGGTTTGTCAAAAAACGTACGCAAGAGTGCGCGTGGTCAAAGATGAAAAGGGGTTGTTTTATGACGATAAAGGTATGTTTCACAGTTAATAATAAATATAAATACTTCTTATTATAAATCCTAAACAGAAACATACATATTCCATTATCCTCAGTCGAAATCGCTTGCAAATATGCAACCAAGTGTTTGTTGATGTTATCTTGCTGTGTACCAAATTCAAATGTTATCTTTCTTACAATTTACAACATTTGAGACAAATTTAATGATACTCCATTCAGCATTAGATGTCAGTGAAAATCTCCAATTGCTGTAAAAACTTCCTCTCACATCAATATTTTCTCAGTTCTAGGCATATCAGGCAATGAGGATGGCAGCATCACCGTCACTAAAGAACTGTGTTACTATGTAGAAACCTGTCGAACTAACCACAGATTCTGGCTCCCGTACACAAGCCTGCATCTCGCAGAGAGATCCCGTCCATTTTATGGAACTGAAAAAGTGTCGCCAAACAAGGTTAAAACTGAAGTGTCCCCCAATAAAACCCCTGCTATGCCGAGAAAGGTAATGTGTAAATGACATTGGCAGTAATACCTCTGGATATAAGTGAAAAGTGCTCTGTTACTTGCTAAGACTGAATCGGCTTGACCTTGGACAACTTTAGGTTATGATGTTAGAATTGGCTGCTGTTCTATTTTGTGTCCAAATAGCAATAATAATGAACTATATAGACTTAAATATCAATTTTGTAGGTATAACTTTGAGTGGATTTGTTCAGTCTTAAAGACTGCTTGGGTCAGGAACAGGTGGGTGTGACGAGTTCAAAGTGAATTGAACTTTATTTAATATGTCAAAAAGATTATAACGAATCGAGCTATCATCTGATTGACGTGAGCTAGGTCAACTGCTGCTAATAATAGGATCTATTCCACATTGAATTTGTAGTGTCTAACTGTACTCGCTGCTATATTATTATACTCTTATAAAGATCTTTATAAACATCGAGAACTAAGTTCATATTTTTTTATAAACTCACGTTTCAGTTGAATTTTAATGAAGTAATGTTAATCTAAATTGTATTATTGAAAAATGCTTTAATAACTACAATAATGAAATAAAGAGATTCATCATCTAATATCTCAGAAAGATGAACGCAGTGCTTTGCAGCGCAGTATTTTTACCTAAGTTGCAAGGAACCTACAGTTTAAAGCTTTAATTAGTACTGAATTGTATTGGGCAATTGTGATTCTTACCATCAGGAGAGTGACATGCAGGTGTCGTGGCTCAATTACATTTAAAATCTGTAAAAAAATAATTTTGCCTACATTCGTTAGAATGTACACAATTGTCAGCTATTGCTGGTGTGCAATTTACTGTCGAAACTGTTACCGTCTACCAACAATGGTTCTTAAAGGAATGATTGTCATAATCCACTCATAATTAATTAGCTAAAAACATATAAGTAATTAAAAACAGATTAAGTGTCGTTAAAAAATAGAGCAAAAAGTTACTGTACAGCATTTTTATCTGAATAGATAGCATTTATTAGTGTTTTTCACTATTCTCTCACTAATTGTAGCTTAAATACTATATTGTGTAACAATTTATGAATAGAATCGCATATTTTCGCTTGTCAATTTAAAGACGATCAATAAATATGTGTTACATCCACTAAAAGAACTCCAAAAAGCTCTGTGGAGAAGTAATTTTTTATTATATCGATTTTGAATGGCTATCTTACAATAATGCAATAAATAAATAAATAACACAAATTAATTATTCTCAATGATGGCAATGTTAGAAAATAAGAAGTCCAGTGTAGTAATTTAATAAAATTACAATAATAGTTTGTTATTAATCAATGTATTGTTACGTTGGTTTATAATTTGAGATTGAATATCTTTCATACACATTTATTTTATGCAGTGTTTACCACCGCCATCATTACTTACTAATAGTGGGCAAAATCTAGCTTATCAGAGATAAATATTGTTAGTAATTAGTGTGTAAATGTCAAAGCTCCAGATTTAAATCCAACTAAAAGCTTTTTCTCACAATTATTAGTTTTAATAGTTCTTATTTTGTTGTGCTTTATCATAAATATTATTATAACAAGCAAACTTATAATTTTGTAAATGCCCCCAACGCTCTATATGGAAAATGGCTGCATCGATTTTCACCAAACATAGATAAGAACACTCTCAACGAACTCACCTTTCAAATAAAAACTTGTTAAGTAGTGGAACTCACTGCTCGCGTCCGTGTTCTCCGAACAGCATAATCTGAGTCTTCAAGTCTAGAGTGAATAGGTATCTTCTAGGTAAGCATGCTTCTTCTTCAGTCGCATCATTGCTTTCCATCAGGTGAGATAGCAACCAAATGCTTACCTTATGGTCACAAAAAAAGACAGCATCCAAATCAGTTCAAGAGTTATGGTGCCACAAACAGATACACACACATACTTAGCGGTCAAAATTGTAACACCCCTCTTATATTTTTAGTATTGAAGTTAAAAAAGTAAAAAGAATTTACTTTACTATAATTAGCTTAGTAAATTTGAGTGAAATTTAAGTCAATGTATAAAATCTCATTTATCTATATTTACAACTCACTATTTTGAACAAAATTATAATTATTAAAGTTAAATAATAACATTCTTATTCATGATCATATGGAGGTTTTTAACCATCTTCAAAGGGAAAGGTTTTGTAACATCACGTTTTTTATGTATATATACAACTTATATTTCTGGGCTAAAATTGTCGTTATTCTTTTTCTAGAAAGAAATTCATGAATGAAGTTTGATATCAGCGATATTATTGAAGTGATTGGAATTATATCTCAATTTTGAAAATTATTATTATATAAGTTCACTACTGGACTAATTATTTGTTAACATAATTTCACAGAAAAAGCATTATCTGTGGTATAAAATATAAATAATTGTAGCTTAAATAATCTAAGATCTAAGCTTATGAAGTATATGATTTTTATTTATTGATATACAAGCAAGGCATGTCTTGCTTTAAGCATCACTATTACATTTTATGCATTATACAATAATTAATGATCATCCTAACATAATTAATTTTATAAATACTAATTAAAATCACTCAGCCTTGGCAATTAACAAGAGCATGAATAAAATGAAGTTAGTATAACATCTATTTATTTTTACATGAATATCTTTGAAACCATGTAAACTGGTGCCTTAAATGAATGAATATCTCGTATTTAATATAATTTGTTAAGTTATTATAAGAATACCATGTAGAAATAAATATTGTTAAATGAAATACAGTTTTTCATTTTAGTAACTATAAGAAAGTTAGCAATTATAGCAAGTTAATCAATAAGAAAATATAATACATTATACATGATATATAGATATTGAATGAAGAGCCAAGAGACTTATTAACAGCGACCAGTTGACTGATGCAAATCTTCAGAGTTTAGGGCATCGTCGCTTGGTGGCGAGTCTCTCGGTATTTTATCGGATACATTTCGGAGAGTGTGCAACGGAATTACACAATCTAATTCCCCCATCCCCATTTTATTATCGGACATCGAGACAGACTCTTAAGCGACACCGCTATATGGTAGATATTCCACAAATGCGGACGAAACGTTTTTCCTCCACATTCATTATGCGAACTGCAAAAGAATGGAATTCCTTACCAGAGTCTGTGTTCCCTGATAAATACAATATGGGAGTCTTTAAGTCACGAGTGAATAGGTATCTACTGGGTAAACGTGCTCCATCGTCGACCGCATCGTCACTTACCATCAGGTGAGATGGCGGTCAAACGTTTGCGTTATCTTAAATAAATATATATATATATATATATATATATATATACACAATGTGTAATATAAAGGTGTAGTAATACTCAAGCCACGCATCTAGCTACATATATGGAGTCTAGGAACCTAAATTCGCGGCAGCAGTATGAATATAATATATAACAGGTTGGCAGCGTTGGTATCCGCAGATATACATCATAGTAGAAATATATAAGTAAGTTATCTTCATAGAGTGGTACCAAACGCGGCTTGAATCTGTGCACGGCCGTACGCGCGTACCTCAGCACACACATGTAATTTAAGTTTGAAATTGATTAATATTAACATCGCTCAGGAAATTGTTATTTGTAAGTCTGATCTGCCATATATTTATATGTATATGTATAAAGTTATATAGCTATAGTTCCTTTTTAACCCTGCCAACCTTAGACTTGACTAACGGTGAAGATATTACTGTTATAAAAGAAAATGTTGGTGGTTGGGTATTTTCTCCTACTCGCGTCGTTTGGTAACTTGCACCGAGATACAGTCTTAGTTTGCCATTGTCAAATAAAATAATCTGTCGCCAAATCACTAAACGACGTTCTGGCTGCTATTCTTAATAGCCAGTAATTCTCGATCTAGAGTGTTTACTTCCCTCGATGACTTAATCGTGACTATGTGTGTCTCTATTTTGGTAAATACTGGTCAAACGTGACATTTTAAAAAAAGAGACTCCTAGGTAAATAGTGGTCATATTTAAAAAAGAGATTCCTCTTTTTAAACACACACACAAACATTTGCAAAAATATATAGTAATAGGTATTGGTAAGCACTACAGATTATTGTTACGTGTGACACCTAGCCAAGCCAGGCTCCCCTGCCGATCAACAAACGAGGTTCCAGTCAATCGCAAAAGCATTCCCAAGGAGGATTAACTTTTGTTTTACACGGTTTCACAATTCCGACAAAACTCTATGGACGTACAAGGTAAACAGTAGAGTAACGACTTGGTCAGTCTTCTATAATGCTGTTTCTATAAAGTCTTCCATATGTTTTTTGAGATAATAATTATACTTGATTACCTATTTAGTAGAAAAATATAGTTATACGTCATAAGTTAACTCTTTTTCTAGGAGTTAATAACTAAATGAATGGCATTAAATAATTCATTCATTCATTTCAATTTATAAACACAATTCTCAAGAAAATTCTCGATACATATTCCGAGTCTCAAGATACAAGCCTCGAGCTTAGTTTGAGACTCATTGTTAAAACTGTTCTACACACTTACAGCAAATTTGAACTTTGTAATTTATTTTTAGTTAATTTGTATACCTTTTTGGCAATAAATTTATCTTTATCTTATCTTTAATTATAATTAAAGATTATAAGAAGGTGTACATTAGAAGATAAACAAATACTAAGATTTTTTTTTCAATGAAAGAAATGCTCTTTAGTTTCTTGCTATTGTCAATATCTAAGGCACTTTTTCTACTACTATAATTGTACATAAGGTTGTTTATTATTAGTTTTAAATACGGAAGGAGGTGATTCCACGTTGTTCCAGCTTAAATAACCTGGGAGGCTCTGACGCCGGCACTAAACTAGCCCCTTCAATAAGGCTGATAGAATTTCTCGGAGACTTCTTTAAAGAAACTGTCATACTTACGATGCATTTGCTTTACATCTTACAATCTGCATGTTCGCAAAAATAAAGTAGACAAATCAAGAAGCGACGCACTCAAGTGAAAATCCGCCCTTGTATGATTATACAGCAAAATTAAAAAAATTAAAATACCTCCAAGCTCAATACGGGAATCGACTGCAAACATAGCTAAGAACACTCTTGATCGAGTCACCTTTCAAACAAATATAACTAAATCAAAATCGATTCACCTTTTGTTTGAGCTACGATGCCACAGTCAGTGAGGTACATACTACAAACTTATAATACCCCTCTTTTTCGTCGAGGGTTAAGAATAACAGCGCGCGCATTTTGATTAAGCAAAACGAATAAAAATTTTATGGCAAATTGGATTAGATTGTACAATAACATTCATAAAAATTTAACTGAATTATTACTTAGGTAAATTGAGAAAGTTTATAAAGCTAATAACTACATTAATTACAAAGATTCGCGCACTTAGGCTAAGATAATAATCAATGTATTAGTGATGTAAGTACAATCTTATTTGAAAAAATGCGCTTCCGAAGTTCTTGACAGTTTTTTCTCGAGATGGCCGTATTTTTGCGAATCTGGCAATTAGGCATCAATTTTCTTGAATGCTCCTTGTGTGCATTTGACCTTTATAGAGATACATATCTGTTTTACATATTTCCTATCCACATCTAAACCAGAAACCCCATCCTGCTTATTTCCAGAGAAAAATCAAAGAAGAACACGTAGTCCCACTAGATGTAAAGCTTACCAAGTACCAACCAGACCTTAACACCACCTACGATGTCCGACACATTCCTTTAACGCAAGGGAAGTTGGAAAATGCTTTTAGAGAGTTCGTTCGTAGAGGGAAAGAAGACATTTTCGACCAATATTTTGACTGTCTGAAGGAGGATGTTAAAGGGAACAAAGATTCCTTAAACTACTTGATACATGTTGACGCTAGCACGGAAGATAAGTTTGAACTCGTGATAAAGAGTATCGTGAGTGAGAAAGAGATAGAGAATTATCTGCATCAGTGCTGGAGGTACAATTTTATGCTGAAGCAGAGTGCAGTGGAGAGTGGGAAAGAGATGGCTGACAGTACTGTGAGTATCTTTAAAATCATTTATATTTAAAGTAAAAGTAAAAAGTATTTATTTCCGATAAAGCGATACTTACATAGGAGTACACATGTAAACTCATGGCCTTGGGTTAGGTGCGTCTTGTCTCTCCTTTTGCGAAGAGGTGATAGCGCAGGAGGCCGCGTAGCGGGCCAGAGAGGTCGATCTCCTATCTGACCCGCACCGACGCAGACGGAAGGAGGGAAGGAAGAAGCGGTTCGCCCGCCTCCTCTCTCTGTAGTGGGGTCAAAGATGGAATCGTGGAACCTCTCCATCGGCTTGCAGGGCCCCATATGTCCAGGAGGTGACCTTGGTGAGCATGGTCACCCCTCCATGGGGTCCGGTTTGCATCCGGTCCTACCACCGCCGTTGCCGGAGCAAGATAATGATTGTTAGCGCGACCCTATCAATATAGGGTCGCGCTAACAGTCATTGGGGCAATCCCCACCTCGGCGATGGACTGCTCAAGAAAGGGGTTTTTAGTGGGTTTGAGCCTCACACACCCCTTTCCTTCACCCCAACAAAGGAAGGGAAGAGGTAGGCAGACAAAAAAACTTTTCACAATGTTATTAATTGGCTATTTTCTACTATAACAGATCCTGTACGTGGTCATCATCGATACACTAGAGTAACAAATTGATTGATTCAAACTGATAACGCAGGCGTCGTCGCCTTCCTTATAGCGGTACCCGCTACACAGCACGCTGATCCATTCGAACCAAATTCATCCAGTAGATGGCAGTAATATGTGTAAAAAGAACTGAGGACCGAGACTAGCTAGATCTGTAACTTTTTTGTATCTTCTGATTTCTAGAACGCCCAATCCCCCGCAAAAGAAGCAGTAACTGTGCACACCCCCTGGTGCCTAGTTTGCGGTAAACCCGACAAACTGCGTGACTGCGTCAACTGCCCGGCCGCTTTCCACCTGCCTTGTCGAAGGGAATGGCTGCTTAGCATTATACGTAAGCTTTTTCATTATATTTAAGGTTCCTACCCATACTTGTTCTTGTGTTTTTTGTTAATAGCACTCACTATATTACACACTGTCACATCACGTTATTGCGTAACTAGTCGTGCCCCGCGGCTTCGCCCGCCTTCATCAAGTTAAAAAGTAACTTATGTGACTATGTGTTAATCCTAGGTATAAAGTGTGTACATTTCAAATTTCATCCTAATCCATTCAGCCTTCCAGCGTGAAGAGGAAATAAACATATTTACACACAGACTTTAGGATTAATAATAGCAATGTGATATTAGTGTGATGATACTAAATCCTCACAGTATTTGATTCTTGGACTTAGCCAATATTTATACTGATTAATTCCTACTAACAGACAAATCCTTCTATTCCAGACCGCAAGAATCCACCGAAGAAAGCTCCGAAACCTGTAACCCTGGTGGAGAAGATACTGTCTAGTACTCGCACCAAATGCACCGTCCAGAAGGACAAGGAGAATGTACAGATCTGCCCCAGTTGCATGTGGGGGCCCAAAGTGGGGTATGTCCTTTTTTATCTCTGACTAGCCGTGCCCCGCAGCTTCGCCCGCGTTTATCAATTTAAATGTAATTTCAAGAACTGGCGGCGGCGAATTTTTTTATATTTTTTCGTTTAAACAATCTTAAATGACTAATAAACAAACAAACGCATTCACACTCACAGCCCCACACTAAGTTCAAAGACTTGTATCGTGGGTGCCGGAAACATTCACATCACACACACATTACACCCAGAGCCAGAAGCAATATCCCTTGGGAAGGAATTTGTGCTCCTGCCGGGAATCGAACCCAGGACCCACGGCGCAGAGGGCGGACACCTGTCCACTGCGCCAACTGGTCATAATTATATTAACATAGGTTATATATCTATATTAAGTAGTCACCAGAAAGCGATTGTGCAGTTTGCCTCCACGCATCCTTGTTATTAATGCAGTCATTCGTTTTATAATAAGCTTCAAAAAACGTATTGCTTTGTGCAGGTATGACGATATAGTTTGGAACAAACTGGGTCCATGTCCGTGGTGGCCGGCCCGTGTCCTCACTCCGGGCGAAGTGCCCTCGTGTCTACTCGGCCGGACTCATTCGCCGCGAGACTGGCCTCTCAGATACTATGGTATGATATAACTCATCTGTAAGTTTTAGGTTTCAACCAACAGGGTCCTCGATCCTTGTGCTAGTAACAAGGTGCCCTCGCGTCTACTCGGCCGGAACCACTCGCCGCGGGACTGGCCTCTCAGATACTATGTTAAGTTATAACTGGTTTGTAAGTAATACGTTTACATTAAGAGGGTCCAAACGAATACTTCGTTTGTAGTGCCTATTGACTACTCGGCCGGACTCATTTGCCGCGGGACTGGCATCTCAAATACCATGGTCAGTTGTAACTGGTCTGTAAGTAATAGGTTTACAGTTTACAGTGAAATGGTCTGTGATCCTTGTGCTACTAGCGAGGAGCCCTCGTGTCTATTCGGGGAGAATCAATCACCGCGGGACTAACCTGAAGTACTATGGAAAGTTATAACTGTTCTGTAAGTAATAGGTTTACAGTTTACAGTAAAATATTCTTTGATCTTGCTACTAACGAAGTGCCCTCGTGTCTATTCGGGGAGAATCAATCACCGCGGGACTGGCCTCTCAAATACTATGGAAAGTTATAACTGTTCTGTAAGTAATAGGTTTACAGTAAAATAGTCTTTGATCTTGCTACTAACGAAGTGCCCTCGTGTCTATTCGGGAAGAATCAATCACCACGGGACTGGCCTCTCAAATACTATGGAAAGTTATAACTGGGTCTGTAAGTAATAGGTTTACAGTTTACAGTGATATGGTCCGTGATTTTTGTGGTACTAACGATGTGACCTCTTGTCTACTCGGCCGGACTTGTCGCGGGTCAGACGTCTCAGGTACTACTCGGCTGAACCCGCCGTTATTATATAACCTGCCTGGAATATCAAAACCTGTTCCTGAATCATCCAACAAAGAATTCAAAGTTAACTATGTATATATTCTAGCTTCTCATCTCTTCTCTTCTTCTGATATTCTAGCACTCTTCTTAGGCGTTTGTCGTATTGTGTATACCCAATAACCATGTTTGACTTAACTTGATTTGAAAGTTTACAGGATTTTTTAACTGTTACAATTTTCCAGTAAGTATCTCATACATTTTGGTAAGCCTCTTGAATTTTGTATGGGTGTTTACTAACTGATGGTGTTAAATAATTATATTTTGGTAAGAATACAATTCTTGGATTTGGTGTGGGTTTGTGTGTGGTCAATTACCAACTGGTTGTAGCATGTATGTGATATTCAAATGCCATGATAACTACGTCTGATAACTACAATTATAAAAAACAAAAATGCATGCATTTAGCTCCCAGATTTAGGGAGGGGAAGAGTGGTCAACTTATTATGTCAAGGTACACAGTAGCGTATGAAATCTCACATTCACATTCCAATTAGGTAAATACAATACTTAGACGCATAAACTGCTTTACGCGGTTTCGACTCAAAACCCTTTCGTGCGTCACTCAAGGGTTAGGACTGAAAATCAGCGATGGGGAGTATTCCACAGCATGCCGAGTCCAGACCTATTCCGACATTACTGTACACGGCACCAATTTAAGTACACCTTCTAATCTACAATGTTTACTTAGTCAGGGTAATTGTATTGCTTACTTGTGTACTGGAACAAATCTTATTTTTTTGTTGTGTATAATGTACTTTTCTTTTTTTATTCACTGTAATAAGTACATAAAGCAAACATTTTGCCTCGATTCTGTTGTACACTCACTAAATTATATTTAAACTATCCCTGTCTCTTACAAAATAGAAACACAAGACAGAGATAGCATACATTTTAGTGCTGTCAAGCTAATGTATCAATTAAAATATGAACAGAAAAAGCAGAAAGGCGCATGTTTTTAGTCAACACCAATAACATACTCGAATAAGCTTGCATAGAAGTTCTGACTAACTTGACAGCACTTAAATGTATGCTATCTCTGTCTTGTGTTCCTATTTTGTAGAAGACAGGAACAGTTAAAATTTAATTTCGTGTGTCACATTAGAATCGAGGCCAATTATAATCCTTAAAACTTAAACTTAAGAATGAAATAGTACAGTTGTATTGTGTTAATAAAATTATTTCTATCTTTCTATACACGGTACCAGTTTAACCAGTTCACTAACAGTGAACTGGTTAAACTGGTACCGTGTTTGTTGTAGTAGTAGTTGTGTACCCGTTGTTTGACTCACGCTAGGCACACTGAACCACTCTTGGGGCTCCACCTATCGCACGTGTCTCTTCCTCCCGAGTCACACTGGCGCTCTCAACGCGAGGGAATCGGAATTGAAAGATGCTGTTATGGATGCCAATGACGACTATATCACTGTGTATCTCAAATAGATTCTACTCAGTTTTATTGTATTTTAAATGGTTCTAGTTTTAAATTTGTTTTTGGAATGTTTAGCATTTGTTTAGCTTTTTTACTCATTGCGCACTGTCTGACCTGTGTTTACATATTACCAATTTAAACTTTTTACAAGCTTTTATTGATTTAACTGTCCTGTTGCTTATCTGTCTGTCTGTAATCAAATCTTGCAAGCTTAATGAGACTTCCCGAAATCCGATTGGACTCTTAATTTGTTGTCTTCGGTGACAATACAATGATATGGTACCATGGAGCTGGTCTGATGATGGAGACGAAACAGCCATACGAACTTCTGAACTAAACGAAATAAACCACTCGAGTTTGGATTCGTTGATTCGTCTTGACAAGTTCTCTGGTTATATAAGTTTTTAGTCCTTTTTTATTTACAACTGGTAAAGGCTTGATTTAAAAAAAAAATTGCTTGTTTACTTACTCTTAATCTTAATGTTAAAAAAATAACTTTTTAACTTTATACAAACCAAGTTATATTAAGGCTGCGGCACACAGGACGCATTTGGTTCGTACAGATCGGTGTGCATCGGGAGCTGTACGGGAGGCGACCTCGCCTCTCCTTCCGCTCGAGCCAAGCGGGTCCTTTGTGGCGTTGCCATTACTAAGCTTAAGGCATTATTATTATAGGGAATGGCTGCTCATTATCATTGATACATTTTAATAATTCTTATATTTTGTAATTTGATTTTATTATTATTTTATTGGCTTTTTTAAACTGACAAAAATGGTGGTAGATATTGTTTTGTGCCAGATGACTAATCATTATTAATTGTAACCTCATATTTTGCTAAAAGCATTGATTTGTTTTTTTTTACTTTACATTATGCATGTTTTAATATTAATGCATGTTTTGAGTTATAATTTGACTGTTGCTTATTAGTGACTAAATATAATTGTATGTTCAAATTAAATTACGTACAATAAAATTTTAATGCGTGTTG
The DNA here is from genome assembly GCA_948107665.1 of Lomographa bimaculata. Classification (NCBI taxonomy): domain Eukaryota; kingdom Metazoa; phylum Arthropoda; class Insecta; order Lepidoptera; family Geometridae; genus Lomographa; species Lomographa bimaculata. The sequence continues at coordinate 7,511,907 of OX403607.1, read as the reverse complement.
ATTGTGTTGTTCATGTATGTATTGTAAGTATATATCCTTATTGTCCTATATCCTTATAGTAATATTTTTCGCAACTTTCAACTGAAATCCGTATTTGCAACATTTATACACACAGTTTTTTTTTAAATAAACGGTGTGTGTATATTAAACTATTGAAATATGTTTTGCAACTACCCATTTTTTGATAATTGACTTACACTCTGTTTATTATACAAGTCCAAGTTTTGCAGTTTTTATTTATATATTGTAGTTATATTTTTTTATAACGGTGTTATAAAAAATCTCTTTATATGCTTAGTTATATTTTTTTTTACATAAAATGTTTCACTACAATTGTAAGTTTCTGAATACATCATATTTTAAAATTTATTGTTTTTTAAAGGGTTTTAGTTAAATGTAGTGTAATAAGTCGAAACGTTACATGGCATCAGTACATAAGCTCTATGTCCTGTTACAATTGAATAGTCTGAATTGCATTTAAATTATAAATGACAATTACGTTATCTACTGATAATAGAAACTAACAAAACCTACCTGTAGGAGTAGGGATAAAAAAAATACCCCTGTTTTTATCCACTGACTAGAGTGTCCTGAGAAAACTATATATTAGTGGCTCTGTGAGCTAAAGACCTTCGAAATGGCTGAGATATGCTTTTTTATGTTTTCAACCCAAATTGTCCAATAACTGAATCAACGGAAAATGTCTATGCAATTGTCGAACCGGCTCACAAAAATGTCACGAAAATCGGTTGGGAAATTCGGGTTAGTGTCAAAATCCCCATTAGGTATTCCCTTTAATGGGGATTTTGAGACTTTTAGTCTCATAATCCCCATTACTGCGGAAATTTGGGCTAGTGGGGATTTTGACGCTAAACGTCTCAAAATCCCCTTTAAGGGAAAATAATTCTATTTTTCATTACTATCCTTATCCTGGGTAATTTACATGCCTAGATGAAAAAATCTACTGCTTTATTTTATGTCGACCTGTAGAGAAGAACAACCGGAAATCCGGACACACGAAAGCAATTTTGCCCAAGCTGAAACGTAGACTCTTCGCGCTCGCTCGGTCTATAAAGTTTACTCGAAGTTGCTATTCCCTAAGATTAGCTTTTTTTTTTCATATAACTGTTCCCAACTCTCCAATTTCATTGGAGAGTTTTTGAGAATTAAATTATGAAATTTCAAACTTCGAACAAACGTTCCTAAATTTGCAAAATTATATCGATCGATTGAAAACCGTTTAAAAATCCATCGATCATATTTAGACAAGAATTTAATCTGCTCCATTTAATTCGAGATAATAAAAGGATTTAACGATTATTATCATAAAAAATATGGAATTTTGCGCGATTTATCTTGTGGGTGATAAAAAGATTACATTTTTATGACGTTTTGTTATAACTTTGTTGTTTTATTGTACTAGTAAATTTCTTTTGTCGACTGTTCAAATGTTTCAGACATATTATCCGTAATAAAGACTCTAGGAACGTCTAGTCGTCCAAGACCTAGTTGAAAGAAAGAGATCGCGCGGCCTATCTCCAATGCGTTGGATCGATCTAATAAAAGCTGATACAAAAAGTTTCATGATATTTGGAATGATGTCCCAAGAGGTATTTTACAAATTACTCCGTATGGAGGGAAATAACTAACTACCACTAAGTGTATATATTCCTGTAGGTTTTAAATTGTAATAAAACAACGTATAAAAACTATTTACATTTTATTCGTAATTTTTACATAAAAATAATACTTTTTACATTATAATTATATTAACATCTAGCAAAAGCAACATAATATTTCCTTAATTTAGTGTGACATTGATTTTCATCAACCTCAACGTGTATCAGTAACTTAACTCCGACTTTATTTACGACCTTTATCACAAATGCCTGATAGAAGCTATCTTCCATACATAACTAGTTTTAAATTATCTGCCAAATAATTTAACAGAAACTTATCAGGAGGTGGTAAAACAGGGTAATCTTGAAAATATTTAATAAAAATAAAGTCACATAGCATTGATATAATGCCCTATCAAAGATACGTGATCTATTCGATGTAACATTTCAGCACCTCGTGTTTATTGGCCGCTATCTTACCGGATGGAGCGATGATGCGGCCGAAGACGTAACATGCTTTAATTTATAAATTGATTCGCTTCCACATTTAGTTTCTTTAGTGCTGCAATTTGCTTCCACAAAAATATATATCATCTAGCGCTTAAGATTTGCTTGATTATTCTTTATGACTTTTTTGTACTTATACTTGCTTGTTACATTGGCAGGGAATGATTGCATTCTCTCTAAGAGCCCTAATCCACAAAGCTTTACGGTTTAATGAACTAGGTACACTATATTGTAGACTTCTTAAAAGAAAGTGTTTTACCTCTTTCACGTTTATGGTCGCCTAGTACTTTAACCATACTAAAAACTTTTTGGATATACTAAAATCACGATAAAAAATGGAGGGTGGGGGTGGGTAGGTTGAAAAATACTTTACGGCCAATTCTCATACCTACCAAAAATACAAAAACAAACATTAAAATCGGTCTAGCCGTTTCGGAGGAGTTCGACCACAAACACCGTGACCCGAGAATTTTATATAATAGATTTAAAAATTGTATGAAGGTTTTGAAGTGAGACTTAATGGGCTTTGAAATTCGGATCCGCAACCTTTTTGTGTGACGAAAAGTGGTGGGGGTAAACACTGATGAATAATTAAAATGTTTCCCTGTAATACAAAAGTTTCACTTCTATCGAGTCTTTACGACACACCCCGTTTTTTTATCATTGAATAGTCAGCTTTGTGGATTAGCCCGTTATTTCTTGATGTACATCAAACTGACAAAGAGAATATAGAGCTTGCTCCGAAGACAGAACAATCAATGCGTGTGAAAAAGTTGCGTAAACTTATTAAATAAGCAGATACTACCAGACCATAGCCTTGATGCCTGAAAAAAACTATTTAGTCCGTCTACATTATCAATAAATGTTTGAGTTGTTTGACACGTATTTTTCTTTTGTCAATTAAATGACGAATATTTAGAGAACTTTGAAATGACGCAACGCCCGCAGTACATTCTTTACTGAAGCATGAAGTTACGACGCCTCACTTCCGAACTTTGACGCTCTTTATCTTTGTCAATTTCTGTGGATTAAATAAAAAAAAACATGTGCAATATTTCTTGATCTAACTGACGAACTAATTCGACTTTATTATATACCCAGGCATATTGTTAACGGTCGTCTTTCCGAAGCGCAAGGAGTTAGGCATAATTCAAGGAGTTTAAACTATTTATCAACTAAACATTTCAAAATAGATTTTATCGCATATACTTTTATTATTCCTCAAATTTCACCTCGTGAGTGTTCAAGTCAAACAACATAATCTAAAATACACGAGATAAAATCCGTTTCATCCAATGAATAACAATGCGAATACCCAAAGAGTCAATAAGGTCATATTAATAAAATTAATAAAACAAAATCACAGGCATAAATTACAAAAATAATCGGGTTCCTTTTAATGTGTCGCGGCGTATAAGTCATATTTCGGTGCAAATTATTTTAGTGAGGACTATACCAGGGGGATCCCATCGGCCCTAAGTTATATAATGCAACAACGATACGCCGCGACAAATTAAATGTAATCTCGTCTTAATTGAAAAATAATTATTCCTTAGCAACTACAACTCAGAATTTAATTAGTAGCTAAAACAATTAACAATAAATGTTGATTAAATTAATTCACAGTTTCTCGGATTTGAAAATTAGTCGCATGACGGGGCTTGTAATCGAGATTACATTTAATCAAAGTCAGTTCAGCTAGATAATCTATGGATAAATACAGTATCATATTAAAAGCACACACCAGGCGTGTGATACACTACTGCCTATTTGTTTGAATGGACTGAACGGAAACTAAATATGAATTGTTCCTGTCCCTTACAGATTAACAAGCTAACAATATGTTTCATCAATTTAGGATTTGTTTAGTAAGGTTTCGTATGAATCTAAATTTTGTACAAAACAAATGCCGTTATTACATAAATTGTATGCCAGTAACACTTGAACTTCGACTGCTGTTTCATTTCACCAACGCCCCTACAATAAAGATACTCACTAAGTACCGATACTTGTATCGGTCTAATGCATCATTATTATAAAGAAATGTATCCATATTGGACAGACAGCGATATAATTCACTAAATAAATAGAATCGTGGCGGATAAAATCTAACTGTATAGTTTGCTTGGGAAAAACAGAAAATCATTAACATCGTTTCCGATGAAAATAATTTTTAAGCACTGGGATTATGATCTGTTTTACAAAAGTAAGTCTATTTTTTAAGAAGAGAGGCCTTATTTGTGCAATTTGCTGTGATTGAAGCGGACATATTTTACTACGTTCACAAAATAATTACTTTTGACAGTGACAGTAAACTAAAATGTCAAATTGAACCAATATATCTACGGTTCGCTCTGTTTACTCACTTCGGATAAACTGAAGGATTTTTTGGACACTTGGAAGTTTTCATCCCAATGGAAACATTTTTGTCAAAAATTATCTCATCATATATCTACGTCTCAACCAATGATCATAATTTACAATGCAAAAAACTAATACGAAAAAAATAGCGCTATGAAACATTATAAAACACTGCCGAGCTCCATCAAGGACGTCAATAAATGAAGTGGCAGCTGCTTATTTATGTTTTAAAGATATAAAGGATAGTTTTTAAGATATGATATGTTTTAAAGATATATAGAAAGGATATATAACATTTATTTCCCCACTATATCAGAGTGCTTAAATCAATTGTAGTTGACGTAAATACGTGCCAAGTGTACAGCACTATCTCATATCCTAATGAGCACTTCACTTAGTGCATTTTAGCACGATCTCTTTGTCTCGGGTACCGCCATAAGTAGGACTTCTAGGATAAACCTTCTATAGTAAAAATATGCTTTGTTTCATTAAGACTGATGTTAAATTTCGATGCGCGTACATTTTCATGTTTTTTTTAGGCGCCAGCAAAATAACAGCGCATACAAATGTACTGTCAAATTGTAAGGAATGTTAAACTATATTACCATTCTATTAGAACATATTTTAAATCGTAGAAGTTTCTACGCGTGATTGTATGGAAGATAACATATACGATATTAAAATAGAATAAGCAGTTTGGTAGTTTGCTATATAACAATTTCCGGTAAATTATCTTTGTTCGCCGTTATACAACATGTTTGATTCTTTATTACATAATTCAACGTTAAAATCATACATCGACAAATCTATATATAACCAGGTAGATATTATCTAATTTCATTATAGACTGACAGCGTTATCGCATGCGATTATATGTCTATTATCGTAAGACATAAAAGCTACACTGTGATAAAGAGCGCGTCATTTCAATTACAACATAAATTTTATAACAAACGACATTTTCAACTAAAAATTCGAAACTTTCATCAAAATTCAGCACCATCGTTTCACATTTGCCACAAAATGGCCTCGTCCTATAATAGTGCCGTCCAGTGGTGGATTCAGGATTTTCGTATTTTTTTTTATGACAGATGGTAAGCATTTGGCCGCTATCTCACCTTATGGAAAGTGACGATGCGGCCAAAGATGAAGCATGCATTCCTAGACTTCACTCTAGACTTTAAGACTCCCAGATTATACTGTTTCGGGAACAAGGACGCGGGCAGTGAGTTCCACTCCTTCGCTGTACGGACAATAAATGTAGAAGTAAAACGCTTCGAGCGGATATGACGTATGTCTGCCATATATAGATGACGTTGGCCTGATCGTCGTGCAGTCCGATTATTGAAAGGGAAAAAGGGAAATCAACTGGTGTAATTCGAGTGCCTACTCTCCGAAGTTTGGGAGGAACCCAGCTGAGGGTAGATTTTGCTGCCGCTGCAACAATTATCACGAGACAAGATTTGTCACAGAGATTGGGGGGGGGGGACTTGGCCCATTAGCCCCCAATTTGAATCCGCCACTGGTGCTGTCCACATAAATGCTAGTCAACATTTTTATTACTAAATGAGATTGGCTATGCTACAACAACGATTAACAATATTTAATTACATATTGTCACTTACACATAACTTATGCTAGGATGTTATTCCCCTGGGCCGATGAAAAGGGCGCTTATCGCGAAGAATAGGAACACTAGACCACCGATTATCGTAACTGTGGAGGAGAGAAAGAATATGTTAGAATTAAAATTTTAATTTAAAACTACAAAGCGGGTTTTCGGTGCGTTAGAGGTGAAATAACGTTAGATTATGTATTACTTCAGTAATATCTATCTATCAAGACGTAATATCTCAAACAAAAAAAAACAAAATCAAATCCGGTTCAGTTAATATGCCACAGACACGTCTTTTGGCTCGTCGGTCAATAGATTCAAGAGCTTCTAGCTGGTACTTAGCGGATCCATCCCAGAGGTGGCCGCAGTATTCCATACACGATCGGACTTCAGCTTGATATGAAATGATAAGCTGCCCCGCTGCCGTATTCTGTATCATGGATGGGCGTCATTAAATGTCAAAAAACTGTCAAAAGTGACATACCATCTGTCAAAAATGACATTTAAACTGTCAACAATGACATAATAGCGTCAAAAACCAAGCCGATTCAACGACCGAAACGAAAGAATGAAACAAAGAGAATACAATACATAAACCAAAGAGCATGAAATTAGCTCACGCTGTTAATTATGGAGAAATTGTCTATGAATTACGTTTCATGTATATTTATCGATATTTCCGTGAGCACTACGCTCGTTGATTTGGTGAACAATAGTTATAATATATTTACAGCTAAGGCGCTACGTCTAGTAGAAACGCAAGCGAGTTCACAATCCCGTGACAACAGAAATACAGAGCATATATTCAGTACTACGTGGACAGTTTAAGATATCAGACAATTCGCTGATGTCAAATAAATGCAGGCCTTACATTCAGTTTATAATAATTTAATCATTAGTTTTTTTTATCTATGCTTTCAAAGATAATCTAATCACTATTTTCTCTTGAGAGTTTAATTTTTGAAAACAATAAAACAATAGATATTCGTCATGATGACAAATTAAAGTCGTTTTAAGTATATTATTTACGTATCGCTGAAGAGAGGCAAGCTAAAGTTTAATGTTTTTTTAATGATTGGTTATTTTAAATAAATTCAGTCGGTTCTTATTTATTTAAAGCTATTAATTTCCAAGGAGTTCAACAATTACTTTTAGGAATTCGATTCCACAAATAGGGTGAAATGAAACGTAATTCTTTGGTAGTTTTTATTGCTATTTTGTTTGTGTACTAAAACAGCTGCCTCCCTACAACGTATCTTTGTTGCACGCGGTTTCTATTTAAATTAAGCAAAAATGAACCTTATTTCTTAGAAGTTTTGTCTTGAAACCTTTTCAACAATTTCGTATTGAAACCGTTTGCAACAGAGATAGGCCTGGCCTTTCTTTGGTGGTTTTATTGCTATTTAGTCTGTGGGCTAAAACAGCTGAGATTTGTCTATGGGCGTGACGCCCATCCATGACGCTGACTTACAGAATTAGGCTGCAGGTGTGAAGTACTGCCTGACCTTAGCAAGGATACCCAGCTTGCTTACACTGTACACTCGTAACTTGAATACTCAGATTGTACTTGAGTTTAACTCCTTTGCGTTATGCATAATTAATGTTGAAGCAAAACGCTTCAACTGCTGGAATATGTACTGTACGGAATAAGCCGAACATTGGACTCTACGGCAATATGCCGCGAGTGCAGTTCATACGCCCGCGGCCTAGATGCATCAGATCGGGACCAACCACCTCATCAATCACGCGCATCTCATTAATAATAATAAGTTCTCTTTATATGAATATAATTACCATAATCAACTAATCAAACTAGTATCATTTCAACATCTAAGTACGGCAACAATAAACCGTACATGTACCATAAATAGATGTCGCATACTGTACGATGTTTTTGGAGACAAAGTTTTCTTACGATACATCGTGTCTCAGTGAACAAAAGCAATACATTTTAGTTTTCATTGAGGAGATACTGTTTTGGCTCCATGATAACCGCAATCAATAGTCTTTGTACCGACGAACTGATTTTATCAGCTTCCGTTTGATATTGGCTGACAAGCAAAGGTCAATGTCACTTACATAAAATTGAAAATCTATTCTTTGCTTCCCCAAGGAAACCTTTCATAAGGTCAAAATTGGTATCGATCCATCAGTTCTAAAAGACATTTAAGTGCCTCAACAACTTACGCATTCACACTCATTGCCCACATTAAGTTCGAAGACTTGTATCGCGGATGCCGGAGACATTCAGATATCGATAGTCTTGCTACCTCACGTCAGTGACCGAGACTTTGCACTTAGCCGTCGCCAATGAGTTTTTTTGTCTCGCCGGTCAATAATAAATATATAAGTAACTATTCAATAAGAAAAACTTACCAGTTCGCACAGAAATCTTCTGCGCAATCATTCGCCCCCCTATCACAGCCAAGCCCGTACAAAGGGCATGTCCCAGAGAACCCCCCACCACGACACCGATCGCATCTTCCCTCGTAGCCAGCACTACTGTGGCCAGCTGAGATCTATCCCCCCATTCAGCCAGGAACGTGAGGGAGGCAGCTTGGAACAGAACCTTCAGCACCGCGTTCCTTTTCCGCCGTCTGCTTTCCGCCTGACCTTGCTCGAGCATGTCTAAGGTCTCTTCTTTCTCCTCCTGTAGATTTGAGGGTTTGTATTTGAATTGGGTATTGGTTTATTTTTTGGTGCATAAAGAGGCTCATTTAGTAAATGTGTTGACAGTTAACATATATTTCAGCCAAATTCGACGAAGAACAAAAGCATGCTAAATATATCACAATATATACAGGGTTGTTTTAAAACACCAGATGCTCTCAGATCCTGATTCGTTCTAACTCTTAGCTCATTAGTTCTAAGACTTTTTCTGAATGCTATATTTTACGTGACAATTAAGATGATGGATTTTATGCAATCTATAATTAATAGTTGTTTAAACTACAGAATCCCGCAAAGAATGCCATCGCTGCGCTGCGGCTCGTGCAAGCTAATGCCTTTTAAGTAAGAGACGATAATGTGTTAAATGAGTAGTTGAACATAAAACGCAATGACGAATGTAAAATCACGGTTCAATGTTATATATTTTTCTCATGTTAGTGACGTTTTGTCTTTTTTGTCTTTCTTTTTTTTTTCTCTACCCTCGAAAACAAGAACAGTGCTGAAAATTACATCCTATTTTAAAATTTCGCGAAAAATAGTAAAAACCTTCGTAACAAGTTGAGAATTAGATATTTGCGATTAATAACACGATAATATTATACATAAACAATAAACTTTGTGATAAATAGCTTCTGTGAAGTGTTACAAGAGTGAGAACTTCCGTGAATTTCGTACCGACTTTTGCTTGTGAAAAATACGCTACTTTGATACAAAAGCCGACAAAATGAAGTGTTTTCAATGTGAAAGTGACCACAATGACGAAAATACGGTGCAGTGTGATGGTTGCAAGCGAAATGTTTGTTTGCAGTGCAGTAACCTTACGAGTAGTGAGGCACGTGTTATGGGGCTTAAGGGCAAACGCACCCTCCTTTATTTGTGTGCCCCATGTCGAGAGGCCTTATTTCAAGTGCCCAAGCTTATCAAATCCTATGATGGATTACGTGAAGAGCTTAATGATGTCAAGAAACAAATAGCAGAGTCCCTACAAGCACCCCCACAGCCAGTATGGGTAGCGCCAGTGGATGTTTCGCCCCCTGCTGACACCAATGCTATACTAGAGGAAGTTGTGGAGCGTGAACGCAGAGCCAGCAATGTGATTTTAGTTGGTGTAAAAGAGTGTAGCTCTGACATTGGCCTTGATCGGAAAACTCACGATGAGTCTATTGTGAAGAGAATTCTACAAGATATAAACAATGGTAGTGAGTACTCTGAAAAAGTGATTACAGTGCAGCGCCTGGGTCGCCGTGAATCTGGTAAACAGAGGCCAATAAAGGTTATCCTCAAGTCTCGACAGGATGCTGTTTGGTTGCTCAAGAATAAAAGTAAGGCGCAAAAAGAGGTAAGAGTCTATGATGACAAGACACCCAAACAGCGTGAGGAGCTCAAGCAACTCCGAGAGGCTCTTAAAGCCAAAATTGATAATGGGGAAACTGACCTTACTATAAAATATGTAAAGGGACTGCCCAAAATTGTACAACAAAAAAACTAGTCAGTGATAATAGAAATCCGTACACAGATCTCACATTTATGTACACAAACTTATCCTCTCTACCTTCCAAATTTGATCTTTTATTATTATACATCAACAATACCAATCCATCTATTGTAATTACCACAGAAACTTGGCTTAACATCAAAGATCGTAATAGTACATTCAACATACCTGGATACACTATGTATAGATTGGACCGCAAACATAAGAAAAAAAAATGTGAGGGTAAAACAAGAGGTGGAGGTGTAGCGATGTACATAAGGGATAGAGTAAATGGAATCCCAATAGTGGCAAGACTAAATCAGAGGTATGCATGTGAAGATGTTGAGGCTCTTTATTTGGACATTCAATATGGAACCTATCACTTTCTTATTGTGGGGGTATATCGACCTGATGACAAAGATGTCCAGATATGGCAACCACGAGACACAAAATTAATGGCAAATCTCTTATTAGCATCTGAGAATAATACTGCAACTATAATTGCTGGGGACTTTAACTATCCTCTTATAAAATGGCCTATAGAGGTAGACAAACATGAATCAGGACCACACGAGCTTTTTATTAATATGTTTCTTAACAGTAACCTTTTTCAGCTGGTCAATAGTCCTACTAGGTTTCGACAAGATAATGTTCCCTCACTCCTAGACTTAATAATGGTAAATGAAGAGACTCTAGTCAAAGAAGTACTCCATAAGCCCCCTATAGGTAAAAGTGATCACTGTGTATTGGAGTTCAGTATTCAGTGTGAATTACAAAAAACCAATAGTCCACCTAAGTTTAGACGCAACTATCAGAGTATTGATTTTGACAAATTCAACTCGGACCTGATGGATAATTTGGAAATGGTTGACCCCTCATGTGATACTCAACCTTTGTGGGTAGATTTCCTGAATGCAGTCAATATCACCACTGACAAACACGCTCCAGAAAAAAAAGTGAAGGCTAAAGTACAAAATAAACCTTGGATTAATGAGAGTATACTAAAACTTATTGCTGACAAGAAAATACTATGGAATATATATAAGACTTCCAGTGAAAATAGTGACTATCTGAAATTTCGTGAAGTTAATAATAAATGTGTCGCTTTGTGTAGAAAGCAGAGAAGCCTTTTTGAAGCAAGAATATTGGCCTACGGAGATAAAGCCTTCTACTCTTATATCCGTCGGTGCACTTCATCCAAAGTAAGCATTCCACCTGCAATTCGTAACCATAATGGCGACCTAGTAACGAAACCAAGTGAAATAGCAGATGTCTTTGCTGAAGAGTTTCAAAAGGCGTACTGCATAGAACCAACCATCAGCCTTTGTCCTAAAACCATATCCTCAGCCCGAATAGAGGAAAGCTTATGTGACATCACATTTAATATAAAAGATGTCGAGAAGATAATCTCGTGCCTGGATGCACAATCCTCTCCAGGTCCTGATAAATTATCAAGTTGCATTCTTAAGAACTGTGCCACTACGCTTGCTCCAGTTCTCACTGTTATCATGACCAAGTCTTTTGAATCTGGATTTTTACCACAAGACTGGAAGCACGCAATAGTTACACCGATTTACAAAAAAGGAGACAAGACTCATTCTGGAAACTTTCGACCAATCAGCCTTACCAGCATAATTGTTAAAACTATGGAAAGAATCATA